>CM035843.1:177643992-178949992 GCA_020510985.1 Pholidichthys leucotaenia
AATAGCTCTGTGAGGAACCTTGGAGTTATTTTTGATCAGGATTTGTCCTTCAATTCACATATTAAATTTGTTTCTAAGACTGCCTTCTATCATTTGCGTAATATTGCCAAGATTAGGAGCATCTTGTCTCAGAGTGATGCTGAGAAGCTGATCCACACTTTTGTTAGCTCGAGATTAGATTATTGTAATTCTTTATTATCAGGCTGTCCTAAAACATCTTTAAAAAGTCTTCAGCTGATCCAAAATGCTGCAGCAAGAGTTTTAACAGGTACTAGAAAGAGAGATCATATCTCTCCGGTTCTGGCCTCCCTTCATTGGCTTCCCATAGAGTTTAGAATTAAGTTTAAAATCCTTCTTCTTACTTACAAAGCTTTAAACAATCAGGCTCCTTTTTATTTAAAAGATCTGATACTACCGTATCATCCTAACAGAGCACTATGCTCCCAAAATGCAGGATTACTTGTAATACCTAGAATCTCCAAAAGTACAATGGGAGGCAGAGCCTTTAGTTATCAAGCTCCTCTCCTGTGGAATCAGCTGTCAATCTGGATTCGGGAGTCAGACTCGATCTCTGTTTTTAAGAATAGGGCTAAAACCTACCTTTTTGATATAGCCTACAATTAGGGAGGGATCATGTGTTTCTGAACCCTCCCTTAGTTATGCTGCTAATAGGTTTAGTCAGCCGGGGGACCTCCAGTAATGCACTGGGCCTCACTCCTTTCCTCACTCTCTATGAAATATTTTTTTTTTTTTGCTGGTCATTAACATTTGTTTGTTCTCTCCCATAGATTGAGTCCCCATCATGCTGTTTGCTCTCTACATGTCTGTTCTTTTCTTCTTCTCTATCCCCTCACCCCCCAGCCAGTCGCAGCAGATGACTGCCCCTCCCTGAGCCTGGTTCTGCTGGAGGTTTCTTCCTGTTAAAAGGGAGTTTTTCCTCTCCACCGTCGCCAAGTGCTTGCTCACAGGGGATCGCCTGATTGCTGGGGTCTTTCTGCAACTGTGGGGGTCCCCCCTACAGTTGATAGTGCTATGAGATGACTGTTGTTGTGAAATGGCGCTATATAAATAAAGTTGAATTGAATTGAATTGAACTGAATTGAAAAATGATACTCAAATGATACACAATGGGCCTAGATTTGGATTGGCTTTTTTATAATATTATAAATTATTTGGTAAGTTAAAGTTAACTGGAAGTATAACAAGTTTCCACATATAATTCCAAGGTCAATTGGCAATTCCATCAAACCAACAGTGAGTTGTCTAGCTGCAGCATTTTCTTTGCAGTCATTTTCTACGTTGTTTTAGTGTGTAATTAGCCACCACTGAACAGATAACCCTTATAAAGAACAATAGATTGTAAAATGATACTCAAATGATACACAATACAAAAAATGGGCCTAGATTTGGATTGGCTTTTTTATAATATTTTTAATTATTTTGTAAGTTAAAGTTAACTGGAAGTATAACAAGTTTCCACATATAATTCCAAGGTCAGTTGGCAATTCCATCAAACCAAAAGTGTGTTGTCTAGCTGCTGCTTTTTTTGGGAAGTCAGTTTATCATCAGTGTATCATTATTACACAATACACAAAATGGGTCTCGATTTGGATTGGCTTTTTTATCCATCCATCCATCCATCCATCTTCTACCGCTTTTCCGGAGGTCCGGGTCGCGGAGGTAGCAGTTCAAGCAGAGAAGCCCAGACTTCCCTCTCCCCAGCCACCTGCTCCAGCTCTTCAGAGGGGATACCAAGGCGTTCCCAGACCAGCTGGGAGACATAGTCTCTCCACCGAGTCCTGGGTCTGCCCCGGGGTCTCCTCCCAGTGGGACGTGCCTGAAACACCTCAAGTGGGAGGCGTCCAGGAGGCATCCTAATCAGATGCCCATACCACCTCAACTGACTCCTTTCAATGTGGAGGAGCAGCGGTCCTACTCTGAGCCTCTCCCGGATGACTGAGCTCCTCACCCTATCTCTGAGGGTGAGTCCAGCAATCCTACGGAGAAAGCTCATTTCAGCCGCTTGTATCCGCGATCTCGTTCTTTCGGTCATTACCCAAAGCTCGTGACCATAGGTGAGAGTAGGAATGTAGATTGACTGGTAAATCGACAGCTTTGCCTTAGAACTAAGCTCCCTCTTCACCACAACAGACCGGTACAACGTCCGCATCACTGCAGATGCTGCTCCAATCCGTCTGTCGATCTCTCGCTCCATTTTCCCCTCACTCGTGAACAAGACCCCAAGATACTTAAACTCCTCCACTTGGGGCAGGAGCCTGTCCCCAACCCGGAGAGGACAATCCACCTTTTTCCGGCTGAGGACCATGGACTCAGACTCGGAGGTGCTGATTCTCATCCCAGCCGCTTCACACTCAGCGGCAAACCGTCCCAGCAAGAGCTGTAGGTCATTGCTGGATGAAGCCAACAGGACAACATCATCTGCAAACAACAGAGATGAGATCCTGTGGTCACCAAGCATGACACCCTCCATTCCCTGGCTGTGCCTAGAAATCCTGTCCATAAAAATTATGAACAGGATCGGTGACAAAGGGCAGCCCTGGCGGAGTCCAACTCTCACTGGGAATGACTCCGACCGAGTGTTGGCAATACGAACTAAACTCTCACAACGGTCGTACAGAGACCGAATAGCTCGTAACAACAAGCCCGATACCCCATACTCCCGAAGCACCCCCCACAAAAATCCACGAGGGACGCAGTCAAATGCCTTCTCCAAGTCCACAAAACACATGTAAACTGGTTGGGCAAACTCCCACGAACCCTCAAGAATTCTCGAGAGGGTAAAGAGCTGGTCCGATGTGCCACGGCCAGGACGAAAACCACATTGCTCCTCCTGAATCCGAGGTTCGACCAACGGCCGGACTCTCCTCTCCAGTACCTTGGCATAGACCTTCCCAGGGAGGCTGAGGAGTGTGATCCCTCTAAAGTTGGAGCACACCCTCCGGTCCCCTTTTTGAAGAGAGGAACCACCACCCCGGCTTTTTTATAATATTATAAATTATTTGGTAAGTTAAAGGGGTTTAGGATTAAGCTTCTGCATTATTTTAAATTACTCCGGTGTTTCAGCATTTAATTAACCGTCTGTTGACATTTAACCGTTTTGAACAACAGAGGCAACGTAGTTGATAAGTGCACAACATTTTATTTAAAAAACACGTTTGACATATGTATGCACATGAACACTGAACAAATGAAATGATCTCTGAATGATCTCTGCTTCATATGCAGCTGCTTCAGATTCCTCCTGGGCAACCGCTATTCTCCTCTCCTGCTCCAACGTGTGTTGTCTCAATCCACGTCGTCTTCTCCTGTAAAATTCTCTTGTCTCGTTAAAGACATTCATTGTGTTAAAAACCCACAGAAGAATAGTGACCACCGTGGAAATCCTCCGCTCGTAATCCGCTATTTTTTTCTTTGTTGTGGAGGAGTCGGTCGCGTCCTTTACTACGTCAGCAGAGTGTAGCGCCACCTCAGTCCTGCCCACCCCCAGCAATACTCGGCTTTCTGCGGTTGTGATGGAGGCACAGCCGTGGGAGAAACAAGTAAAAAAGAAAAGAAAAGAGTAGAGCAGAACTATATAGTGGAAATGTGGCACAAGTCAGACCCTTTAAGTGAAGACCTACTTGAATATATTATTGGTGATGTTGCAGGTCTTTGTGCAGATATCACAAAGGTTTATGATGAGTTACACAAGCTCACCCCACCAGATCAGGAGACACGTCTCAGAGTAGATCTATGTATGGAGAGCTCAAGGGTCATTGTGAAAAGAGCAACCAATTGATTGGATGGAAAAGAGGAAGAGGAACAAGATTGGCCAGAAGCAGGCTCTCTCATTCAGACAACAAGCAGTAAGTTAAGCTCCTTTAACACAACTAAGAACGCATCTGAGCATTCAAATAGATCCTCTGTCAAGCATCAAAAGGCTGCAGCAGAAGCAGCTGCAAGTCAAGCTGTTCTGATAGTATTACAAGGACAAGAAAGGGAACAGCAAGAAATTGCTATACTTGAAGCTGAAGTCAGAAAGAAGGTTGCAGAGGAAATCAGACTAAGAATGCAAAGAGAAGTGGATGAAGCCAAGTTAAAAGCTCAACATGAAAAAGAGTATGCAGCTCTGCAAAGAACTCTTGATGAAAAGAAAAGAAAGGTACAGCACCTGGAAAAGGTCAAAGATCTCAAGGTAGCACAAGCAAGGATGCAGGTGTATGACCAGATGAGTGTAACAGAGGAGCCAAAAGCTGATGTAACAAAGATTAACACAGAAGTTAAACATGATAAACATGTAAGTTTCCCATCTCTGTTGGAACAAGTTTTACCCCAAGCTACAGCCATCTCTCCAAGTGATGGTACATCAGACCTTGTTAAGGTGCTAGCAAGTGCACTAAGTGCTAGTCGTATCCCCGTTCCTGAACCTGCAGTGTATAGTGGGGATCCCTTAAGGTACAGTGACTGGAAACTTTCATTTCAAACACTGATTGACCAAAGGAACATCCCAAATAATGAGAAAATATTCTACCTTTGGAGATATGTGAGTGGACAAGCTAAGAGAGCACTTGAAGGATACTTCCTGCTTGGAACTGAATCTGCATATGCTGCTACAGTACATGGAAGATTCTAGATGAAAGATATGGAAACCCATTTACAATCGCAAAAGCTTACAGAGACAAGTTACAAGCGTGGCCCAAAATGACCTCAAAGGACAGTTTTGAGCTAAGAGACTTTGCAGATTTCTTGCGCAGTTGTGAAGAAGCAATGGTTTACGTCAAGTCTTTAGAGAGAGAACGACTGCAATGAGAGCAGAAAGATTCTATCCAAGTTACTAGACTGGCTCGCTGCTAGCTGGAACCGCAAAGTTATTGAATCAAAGAACAAACAAATCAGTTTCCCACCTTCAGCCAGTTTGTTGCATTCCTAACAAGGGAAGTGAAGATTGCCTATAACCCTGTTACATCACTACAGTCACTAAAGCAAAGTGAGCCTGACAAATCACAAAGGTCGAAACCTACAAGACAGAGATAAATTGGAGCTAAAACACTGACGACAAATTCACAAGAAAAGACACAGCTAACGTGTATATTCTGTAAGAAACCCAAGCACAGTCTACACAAATGCAAAAGTTTTCTGGACAAAGCTGTGGCAGACAGCGTCAAGTTCATCCAGTCAGAAAAGCTATGTTTTGGTTGTCTCAAACCAGGTCTCCATTCAAAGAACTGTACCAACCCCAATATTTGTGAAAAGTGCAGTAAAAGGCATCCAAACTGTCTTCATGAAGATAGCGTTAAAGACAAAGAAGAACAAAGACAACCACCAGACAAACCAAACCCAAGTAATGAAAGACCAAGTCAAAACGAACAAGCTCAAGAACAAGTTACAGCCACAGCCACGACAAACAGAGTTGTAAGTCAAGAAAATCACACACAAACAGCTGCAATCATTCCTGTGTGGCTTTCATCTTCTGCTAAACCCAAATAAGTCCTCGTATATGCCTTACTGGACTCGCAAAGCGATACTACCTTTGTTCTCAGTGAAATTGCAGACTCACTAGAGACAAACCAAGAACCTGTCAAACTAGAGCTGTCTACTATGTCTTTCCAGATTACAGTTGTTCAGTCTCACAGACTTCAAAATCTTCAAGTTTGTGGCTTTAACTCAAGCAAGAGAATCAGGTTCAGGTTCAGGTTACTTTATTTGTACCCGTAGGTAGATTTGTTTTGCAGTCTGGTGACATCCATATTTACAAGCCACAAATTACATTCAACATCAACACAAACACAGGCACACATGAAGCTGACTATAAACATGATAAAAATACTCAAGGCTCCATCAATCAGGGTATAAAGACAAAGAGATGGGAGAAAAACCAGAGGTAAGAGAGAAGGGTCATATTAAAAAGTTAAAAACTAGTCAAAGAGGTTAAAAACTCAAAGGTCTAAAACCCAATAAACTATTTAGAACCCAAATAACGTCCTACAAAAATAAGTAAATATAAAATGGAGTTAATAAATAGGTACCTAAATTATGTGCAATATATTGTTACAACTTGTTCAACTCTTTAACAGCAGCAGGAACAAAGCTGTTTTTGTAGCGTTGGGTTTTACTTTTTGGGACAGCAAACCTCCGTCTGGAGGGAAGAAGCTGAAAGTTGCAGTGCAAAGGGTGGGAGTCATCATTTAAAATGTAGGTAGCCATCCTCTGTACTTGTCTGGTGTACAGGGATGTCAGGCTCAGCTGTGACTCACCAAGCAAACGACTGGACCATCTAACTATCTGATCCAAGGATTTCCTCTGTTTCAGTTTTATCTGACCAAACCATGACACTAAAGAAAAGGATAAAACAGATTCAATAAAAGCCCGATAAAACATTGTCATTATGGTTCGGTCAATGTGGAAGCATGCAAGTTTTCTCAAGCAATGCAAATGTTGCTGACCTGACATGATTTACGACCCAAGAGACAGACGCTGACACGAGAGATACAGACAATTATCTTTATTGTGAATTTGTGAGTGAAGTGCGAGTGAATGTGTGAATGTTCGTCTGGCCACTGGAGCTGAGCCCGTCTTGTGTTAACCTGGCAACCCTGGAAAACACAAGCACAAGGTTACGGTTGTTCAATAACAATGTTCGGCAGGTATGCTGCAGGGGCTTACTTGCAGGTGCCACAATGAGAGGCTGACAGACTCCTGGTGTCCGAGCGACGTTGTGTTCGTGGTGTCCGGTGCTGTGGAGGTGAGGAGGAGCTCCGCGGAGCGGGGGACGGTGCCTCGTCAGCAGAGGAGGGTGGTCCGCCGCCAGGGAGGTCCACCTGTGCACAGGGGAAAGGGCTAGCAGAGGAATTGTGAGGAGATGGCTTACGTGGCCTGGTTTGGCGAAGCGTAGAGTTCTCCACGAGAAGTCGAGATCTTGGCACGTTGCTCAGTGAGGGTGACAGACGACTCTGTGCTGAGGCGTCCGCGCGTTGGGCTTTTATGGCCCGCTGATTGCCACCTGCTGAAGTGAGCACAGCTGATGTTGATGATGCTGATGATGGCCTAGCGGCCATCATGACAGTTCTCCCCCCTCTAGAGGTGCCTCCAGGCACCTGCCCAATCCTACCTGGATGCGCCCGATGGAAATCGCGGATCAACTGTTTGTCAAGGATCAACGCAGGGCGTATCCAGGAGCGGTGCTCAGGGCCAAACCCCTCCCAGTCCACCAAATACTGAAGGCCCCGACCCCTCCTGCAGACGTCCAAGATTGTCGTTACCCCCCAGGCCGGATGGCCATCGATCATCCTCAACAGGGTTGACAATGCGGGAGATAACAAAGGGACCGATGAAGCGCTTGGTTAGCTTACGCTTCTTGGCAGGCACACTGACATTCTTTGTGGACAACCATACCTTGTCACCCACCTTGTAATCCGGGGCAGGCCTCCTATGGCGGTTGGCTACCTCAATGTTCCGTTCCGTGGTCCTCAGAAGGGCTCTGCGGGCAATGGACCAAACTTGCCGACAGCGTCTGGCGTGAGCCTGAACGGACGAGACTGCTACCTCCCCCTCCTCCTCCGGGAACAAGGGTGGATCGTACCCCAGTGATGCCTTGAAGGGGGACATCCCTGTGGACGAGGACACCGTGGTGTTATGAGCGTACTCGATCCACGGGAGATACATGCTCCATGAAGAAGAGCAGGAGGAGATGACGCAGCGCAGCGCAGCCTCCAGCTCCTGATTGGCTCGCTCGCACTGGCCATTACTCTGAGGATGGTATCCAGAGGAGAGACTGGCCGTGGCCCCAAGCGCCGTACAGAACGCCTTCCAAACCTGCGAGACGAACTGTGGCCCTCGATCCGAAACAATGTCAGCGGGGATTCCGTGAAGGCGAACCACATGGAGAACGAGGAGGTCCGCCGTCTCCCACGCTGAAGGCAACCCCTGGAGAGGCACAAAATGGGCAGCTTTAGAAAAACGGTCCACAATGGTTAAAACGGTCGTGAAGTGGCCGGAGGGGGGCAAACCGGTCACAAAGTCCATGGCTACATGGGACCAGGGGCGGGAGGGAATGGGCAAAGGATGAAGCAGACCTGCCGGGGCCGATGATGATGTCTTCCCCATGGCGCACTGAGCGCAGGCCCTGACGTAGTTGTTAACGTCCCTTCGCAGCCCTGGCCACCAAAAGGTTCTCTGGAGGAGATCAACAGTCCGACTCACACCCGGATGGCACGCCAGCTTGGACGCGTGACCCCACTCTATTACTTGGCTCCTGACAGGACGAGGGACGAACAAGCGACCCGGGGGCCCCCCACCCGGATCGGGCTCCACCTCCTGTGCTCTTCTGACCTTATTGCAGATGCCCCAGGTCAACGCACCAACCACACATGCAGGTGGCAGAATAGGCTCCTCCCGGTCGTCAGCGGAGGGCGCGTCAAACTGCCTGGAAAGGGCGTCAGGCTTGCCATTCTTACTCCCTGGCCAGTAGGTGATCGTAAAATTAAAACGGCCGAAGAAGAGAGAGCAGCGGGCCTGACGTGCATTCAACCGCTTGGCAGTCCTAAGGTATTCAAGATTGCGGTGGTCAGTCCAGACGACAAACGGCTGGGCAGCCCCCTCCAGCCAGTGTCTCCACTCCTCCAGCGCAAGTTTGACAGCCAATAGCTCCCTGTCGCCGATGCTGTAATTCCTCTCAGTAGGTGTCAAACTATGAGAGAAGTAAGCGCAGGGGCAGATCTTCCCGTCTGTCGGGGAGCGCTGAGAGAGTACCGCCCCCACCCCCGAATCCGATGCGTCCACTTCCACCAGGCATTGAAGCTCCGGGTCCACCTGGGTCAACACACGGGCCGAAGCAAACTCTCCCTTCAGCCTGTCAAATGCCGCGGCAGCCTCCTCACTCCAATGGAAAGGGACCTTCGGGGATGTGAGTGCAGTCAGGGGTCTGGCGATGTTCCCAAAATTTGGCACGAAGCGCCGGTAAAAATTGGCGAACCCCAAAAAACCCTGTAGCTGTTTCCTGGATGTGGGCGTAGGCCAGTCCACCACCGCCTTGACCTTGTCCGGGTCGGGAAGCACCTGGTTACAGGTGATTATAAACCCCAGAAAGGAGGTGCGATCCATGTGGAACTCACACTTCTCCGCCTTGACGAACAACTGATTCTCCAGGAGGCGCTGTAGGACCCGTCGTACATGCACCTGATGCTCCTCCAGTGTGCGCGAGAAGATGAGGATATCATCAAGATAAACAAAGACGAAGGAATTCAGAAAGTCCCGGAGAACGTCATTAATTAAGCGCTGGAACACTGCCGGAGCGTTGGTTAACCCAAACGGCATCACCAGATATTCAAAGTGGCCGCTTGGGGTCCGGAAAGCAGTCTTCCATTCATCACCTTCCCAAATGCGCACCAGGTGATAGGCGTTCCGTAGATCTAGCTTAGTAAACCAAGACGCCCCCTGGAGGGAATCGAAGGCAGTGTTCATCAAGGGAAGAGTGTATTTGTCCTTAATAGTAATGTCATTGAGACCCCGGAAATCGATGCAGGGGCGCAGCGACCCGTCCTTCTTCCCGACGAAGAAAAACCCCGCCCCGACGGCCGAGGAGGATGGACAGATGATACCGGAGGCCAGGGACTCCTTGATGTACGTATCCATGGCCTCGCGTTCCGGAGCTGATAGGCTGTACAGGCGGCTCGCCGGGAGAGGGGCCCCAGCCTTGAGATTGATCACGCAGTCGTACGGGCGATGGGGGGGGGGGGGGGGGACAACGCCCGCGACTTACTAAACACCTGGCCCAAATCATGGTAGACGTCAGGCACCTTCGACAGATCCAGAGGGGGTGTTGAGGGAGGCATCATCGGCACTGAGGGAGCGCATGCAGCGGACTGAAGACAGGCGCTCAGACAGAATGAGCTCCAAGCCGTTATTCTCCCAACTTGCCAGTCGAACGTGGGGTTATGCAGCCGGAGCCAAGGGTACCCCAAGATGACGGGTGAAGAGGAGAAGGGCAAGACCAGGAACCGTATTTCCTCCCTGTGGTTACCAGAAACTATCGTTAACACAGGTGCCGTCTGGTGGGAAACTGACGTCAGAGATGCTTTTGACAGGGTGACCAGATGGATGGGGGGGGGCGTAAAGATTGACAGCTGAGGCCCATCAGGGTTGCCAGGTCTCTAGAGATAAAGTTTTGCTCAGCCCCAGAGTCAACTAAGGCAAGTGTGGTGTGTTCCTTGTGTTTATGAATGAGCCTAATGGGAATGTGGCAACTAATGAGGGGCTTTGTCTGATTTTTGTCCGCGAATCCCCCTACCGTGATCCGCGGACCTCCCCTTTTTAGCGGGCAATCGACTACTCCATGTGCCCCATTCCCACAGTAGAAGCATAACCCCTGCTCCCTGCGGCGCTGTCTCTCAGCCGCTGTAAGACCCGATTGCCCCACAACCATATCCTCCTGCTCCGGAAGTTCTTCAGATGCGGGCAGAGCAAGGAGGGGGGACCTAGCGGAGCGAGGGCGAGACTTATTCGCACGGATAGCTGTTTGCCGTTCTGCAGCTCGCTCCCTCAGTCTGCTATCTAGGCTGATGGTGAGGGAGATTAATTCCCCAAGTCTGTCTGGTTTCTCCTTTGCCGCTAGCTCGTCTTTTAACTCTGAGTTAAGGCTGCGGAGGAAAATTCCACAGAGTGCTGGCTCCCCCCACCCAACCTGACCGGCTAATACCCGGAAGTCCACGGAATAATCGGCGGCAGATCTACTGCCCTGCCGAAGTCCAAGCAGCCGTTCAGTTAACACCGCGCCCCGGTCAGCATGATCAAACACTTCCATGAACTCTGCCACGAACAGCTGGTAAGTTAACAATGAATAATTTGGTTTGGCCATGATGGTATAAGCCCAATCAAGAGCCCTGCCTCCCAGCAGGTTGATGATGTACCCAATCTTATTCATATCAGTGGCAAAGTCCCCCGGGACGCGGAGAAAAACTGACTCACACTGAAGCAAAAACCCCCGAGCCTCCCCCAGTTTACCAGTAAAGCGTGCGGGGGTTGGTACAGGAGTTAGGCGATGTGTGGAAGATGGGCTGGTTTGGCTAGTAGCCGCAACTGCAGGGCAGAAGGCGCCCCGCTAGCCGGGGGGAATGCCTGGTGACCTTCCAGGCGATCCAGCCGGCTGTTAATCTGAGTCAGTTGGTTTAAGATTACTGTCTGCTGGTGGGAAATCATGTCTACTCGTGCGCTGAGTGTGTTAAAGCGGTGCAACAGCGCACTGTCTGATGGGTCATCCTGACGGAGTCGTACTGACATGATTTACGACCCAAGAGACAGACGCTGACACGAGAGATACAGACAATTATCTTTATTGTGAATTTGTGAGTGAAGTGCGAGTGAATGTGTGAATGTTCGTCTGGCCACTGGAGCTGAGCCCGTCTTGTGGTAACCTGGCAACCCTGGAAAACACAAGCACAAGGTTACGGTTGTTCAATAACAATGTTCGGCAGGTATGCTGCAGGGGTTTACTTGCAGGTGCCACATTGAGAGGCTGACAGACTCCTGGTGTCCGAGCGACGTTGTGTTCATGGTGTCCGGTGCTGTGGAGGTGAGGAGGAGCTCCGCGGAGCGGGGGACGGTGCCTCGTCAGCAGAGGAGGGTGGTCCGCCGCCAGGGAGGTCCACCTGTGCACAGGGGAAAGGGCTAGCAGAGGAATTGTGAGGAGATGGCTTACGTGGCCTGGTTTGGCGAAGCGTAGAGTTCTCCACGAGAAGTCGAGATCTTGGCACGTTGCTCAGTGAGGGTGACAGACGGCTCCGTGCTGAGGCATCCGCGCGTTGGGCTTTTATGGCCCGCTGATTGCCACCTGCTGAAGTGAGCGCAGCTGATGTTGATGATGCTGATGATGGCCTAGCGGCCATCATGACATGACCCTTTTTGCACACCCTTTCACAGTTCTCTTCAAAGTTTAAAGGTCTGATGACATGATTCTGGCTTCATCTAATTTTGCAACACATAATTTCAGTATGACAAAATAGGTTGGTCTGTGCAGTTCTAAGTCAAACATCCTTTTTTTTCACGCGAATATCCAACGTTTTCATAAGCGCCACATCACCAATTGCGTCGTCGGCCTCCGTCGGTCTATGATGACCATGGAAGAGAATCCTAAACGTCTACTCTGCTGGAACAGCACCGCCTGTGGCTGAACAGGCCGATGCACACCGGTGTTCTACCTTCCACCGTTGGGCGTTGGCAGGATTCAAGCCTGGACAGGAAGATATGGAGGACAAGATGTTACCCATGCAGCCTGTCCCCCCTCTCCACATCACTGATGAATCCAAAGGAACAGCAGGGCTGCTATAGTTTGGCACCAGCGCCATCGCAGGAGCTGCCAGAACGATGTTGAGCACAACAGAGAACTGCCTTAGGGGCTCCGACTCCGGATTTTTCCTCAGGGTTGACTCCCGAAGCCTTTCCCGTGACCGGGTGTGCCACAAGGCAGCGGAGGTTTGAAATCAGGGTTTACCTTCCCCTAGATGGGCTACCTTCCCAGGTTGACGAGCCACCATCTACCCGAAGCATCTGGTTTTAAGGCGCCAGAGATCCACCCTCGCCCCTTCTCCTATTAGTAAAAGCAGTTCCGCCGGGCTTAGAGACTAAACCACACGGGCAGGCTAGGAGTTGGACTTAGTTGTCAGAGGCTTTTCGAGACGCATGCCGTAAGGAGCATTTTATGAGCACTGGGAGCTTAACCCCAGTACTGCTCCTGGCTATGACAACCTTGGAACCAATTGCGTCAGTGGTTGGAAAATCCCGCGGCCATGTTGTAACATCAGCGACAGAACACAGCGCTTGGCTGCTCATTGTACACACAGGATGGAAGCAGTAGAAAACATCGACAATGGTTCCAGCACATGTAGTCTGGAATTGGTTTGTGTTGACCAATCTTCAGATGATTATAGTTCCAAAGAATGGGATGATAGTGAAGAATCTGGGGGCATCAGACTGTATAGGTTTGAGCCGTGCCAAGCGGGCATCGTGCCTAGCGAGTCAGACTCAGCGTGTGACAGTGGAGAGGCACACAAGCCCGCCGCAGCAGCAGAGGCAAACACACAGCAGGGAAACACCGAGTGGTATGCTTTTGTTACAGATATTGCAACAAATTATTTGTTCGTAAATATAATTTATTTAAACCCGATTTTTCAATAAAATCATAGCAGTATATTCTCTGTGGCTCAGGCATCAGGTTTATTATGGATTATCTTTTGAGTTCTTGTTGTTTTTATGTTTTGTACATGTGGTTTATATGCGTTTTGAGCCACTTTCAGGTGGGCACTGTCCAAGATTCGCCGGTCTGACCACGCGCCCTCTCTCTTTGACAGTCAGCTGTTCATGTTTTGTGTGCATCATCTGCCGTGTTGTCAGCCAGTCAATATTGCCAACACTATCACGATGTGTTAGCCACCCCACACAGCCATGGTTCTGTTTCACCCTTGTAGCGATGTCGGCTCTGGGGCGCAACCATGGTTAACACGTTTCCTCTCCATACGTTCGCTGGGCAATGTCACCCCCAAATGCCTGCTGTTTGTGTTTCTGTGTATTTTTGTAAGTTTTCACCTTTTGGGATCAGTCTTTATGCTCAATACATGTGCTGTGGTGAATCCTGTGCGTAAATCCATTCATCATGACCCTCTGTATGCTCTTACACAGGGCACAGAGAGAGAGGATGAAAAAACGAGGATTTACGTGCAGGGTTCACCACAACACATTTAATACAGAAAGACAGACAATTCCCAAAAAGGTACAGATGTACGAAAAACACAAACACACTTACTGATGGCATTTGGAGGCCGGCATCGCCCAGAGAACGAATGAGAGGGGACGTGTTAGCCACAGGTGCGCCCCAGAGCCGACATCGCTTCAAGGACGCATGAGAACCACGGGGAACATGGAGTGACTAACGTCGTACAACTGCTGAAAATACTGGCAGACTAACAGCAAAGATGACAATACTATGGACCAGCAGTGCGTGACTGGCAAGCGGCCGCTAAGTACACGCACTGCTGGTGATGGTGTGATGAGAAGCACCTGGGTGAGGACCAGGAAAAACGATCAGCGGGAGTTTGAATCAGCTAGGGATAATGATAGAGGGGACGTGGACTGACCGGCGAGCGTCAGCATGCAATCACAGAAAGTAGGTCAAAGCTGCACATAAATCCATTAATCCTTCCCCTCCTCGTGTGCTCCTCCTGCATAAAAGCGCACGAGGAGTGCACGAGGAGGCTTATGACAGTTGGCGCTGAAGCGTGTGATATGATCTTTCACGGCCTGCTGTTTATCTAATACTGCGACACAACGTAAAGGCATAGCCATAAAATTAAAACAAGAAGCCAGAGAAACTGTGAGCTACAAAGCTACTGTCATTCCAGTCAACAACACCGGCATCCGTTCTGTTGCTTACGTCATGGTGGTGCCGCCCTTCATTCGGCTGGCAGCACCACAGTCCAGTCAGCGGCTGCGGTTTTTTGATGATAACTAGTTTATGCAGGCGCGGTTGTAAATATTATATTGATCATCGACAATGACTTTTGGGTTTACACAACATGCTAAAAAAGTCAAAATCGTGTCATCAGACCTTTAAATTACTATCAATAATCGTCCCAAGATATTTGCAGGATTGTACACATTCGGTGGTCTGGCTTTTTAGTACGGTGACTTTGTGCCTGGGAGTTTTCCTCCTAAAGTCAATAATCATGTCTTTAGTTTTTGTCGTATTCAGCTGCAGGTAGGAATCCTCACACCAGTGAACAAAATCATCAACTACTGGGCCGTGGCCACTCTCACCATCCTGGAGGAGACTGACAATAACTGAGTCATCAGCATACTTTATAATGTGTCTGTTGTCATGTCTGCTCCGACACATGTTTGTGTACAGGATGAAGAGTAGTGGTGACAACACACACCCCTGAGGAGAGCCAGTAGAAGAGCACTTTAGGTCAGACAATGTACCATTGACCCTTACTCTCTGCGTCCTGTTGGTTAAGAAATCCAGAATCCAACCCACCAGATTATTGCTCAAATCAAATTGTTGCAGGAGCCTTTCAACTAAGATATGAGGTTGGATTGTATTAAAGGCGGAGGAAAAGTCCACAAATAAAAGCCTGGCGTGTGTCCCATTAAAATCCAGATGTTTAAAAAGCATGTTAAACAGAGCGACAGTGGCATCCTCCACTCCTCTGTGAGGCCTATAGGCAAACTGCAGAGGATCCAATGCATGCTCAGTCTGCTTTAGGACCTCACATCTGACCAGTTTTTCAAAAATTTTCATTAAAATTGAAGTCAAAGCAACTGGTCTAAAGTCGTTTACCATTTTAGGACAGCTGGATTTTGGAACGGGAACAACCACAGCTTCTTCCCAGATCTTAGGCACATGTTGGGTCTGTAAGGACTTATTGAAAATGTAATGAAATATAGGACTCAGTTCATGTGCACAGGACTTTACCAAGTGCCCACATATATTATCAGGGCCCTGACTTTTGTTCACTTTTACAGCGCAGAACTCCCTTTTAACATCCTGCACCTCAATATTAAAGTGCTGATTGTCTTTGAGTTTCTGTTTCAAATCTTGGGTTTCTGTGCTAAAATCAAAGGAGTCAAAACGACCATAAAAACAATTAACCGCATTAGCCAGCTCTGTGTCTGAATTAAAACCATCTAAAAACACACAATTGCTGCGTTCTGTGCTCTGAAGGCCTGCAATAGTTTTCATACTGGCCCAGGCTGAACCAAGTTTCTTTGTTGCCATCTTGTTTTCCAACTCTGATTTATAATTCTGTTTTGCTCTTAAAATTTCGGACTTCAGCTCTTTTGTGGCAACCTGTAGCTCAGAAACAGACCCCTGTTTAAAGGCAAGTGCTTTCCTCTGTAAGCAAGATTTAACTGATTTTGTAACCCATGGCTTGTTGTTGGGATATATTTTGACACGTTTACGTGGAACAATCTTATTTTTACAGAAAGCCATGTATGAGCATGTGACGTCCACCAAAGAGTCCAAATCATCCCCGCAGGACAGTGTGAACACCTCCCAGTCTGTACAGTTAAAGCATTCCTGGAGGCTGTGCACCAAATCTTCTGTCCACACATCAATGTCTCTGGTCTCCACCTTGCCTCTTCTGAGAGCAGTCTTATATGTGGGCAGCAAATGTACACAGTTGTGATCTGAGGATCCTAAACGAGGAAGGGGGTGATTTATAGGCCCTCTCTATGGATCCATAGCACAGGTCCAATGTCTTTTTTCGCCTGGTTGGGCAGGAGACATACTGATCAAAGTTTTTAAGTGTCTTCTTTAAAGAAACATGGTTAAAATTCCCAAGAATGAAGTTTGGTGCCTCTGGAGAAATTGACTGCAGCCACTGGATCACATCAAAGATGGTGCTGGAGGCAGAGTCAGCGTCTGCCCTCGGGTGAATGTACACAGATGTGATGAAAAGCTAGGGGAACTCGCGAGGCAGATAAAAGGGGCGTAGTGACACAGACAGCAGCTCCACATCGGGTGTACAGATGTGCTCTCTGACTGTGACAGATGTGCAGTACTGCTTATTAATATATAAACATACGCCACCCCCCTAACGTTTCCCCGTTACCTCTTCCTGCCGATCCGAGCGCAGTAGGGCTCCAAAGCCGTCAATCCACAGGTCTGCATCTCGGTCATGCGCATTAAGCCAAGACTCAGTGAAAGCCATGACACAGCAGTTCTTAAAGTCCTTCTGGTAGCGTACATTCCCTTGAATTTCATCCACCTTGTTCCTCAGATATTGTACGTTCCCAGTGTGACTCATCATGAAGGACCTTGGGGACCTCCGCAGGACGGCAGCATTCGTCAGGGCAGCTGGTGTGACCATCTAGCGATCGACAAAGAAGAAGAAGAAGTACGTTCCCAAAAATCATAGAAGTAAGAGGAATGTTACCAAACTGACGTCTTCTCAGGCGCAATTTCACGCCTCCACGCTTTCCGCGTTTCCTTCTCCCGTCTCTCCCATCTCTCTTTTCACCACTATGTCCATCTCTCAAAATAAAGTCCGGCAGTTGCGGCTTAGACTCAATCACAGACGCTGCATCAACCGTGTTTAAATGCAGCAACATGTCCCTGGAATAATGTATTCTGCCCGCCATGATGCCCATCGCGTTTACCTCAGAGACAAAGAGCTGGAGGAAAAGTAGCAGCAGTGCAAAAAAGGGGAGGAAATCCATATTGATGGAACCAGGGAGCTCTTCGCCATACAGTCCACAAACATTCCAGGACAGAAACGACACAGAGAATTTCGTAAAAACACATTAAAGTGCATAAAAACAGACACACAGACGACAGACTTTTTCACCAGCTGCCGGTCACTGCGTGAGCATGCGCCCAGCCATGGGCGCTCCTACATACACACGAGAGTTTATTCCAGCCAATAAAGCTCACATTCCAACTAATGAGACAGTTAAAGCTTGGCCACATTTGGAACACCTTCAATCAGAACTTGCACCTATGCAAGATTGTGAAGTAGGATTGTTGATCGGATACAACTGCTCACAAGCTCTCCTCCCAAGAGAAATTGTGTCAGGCAAAGAAGAAGAACTATATGCTCTGCGCACAGATCTTGGTGGGAGCATCATTGGACAAAGTAATCTCTGTCTAAACTATGGAGATGCGATTGGGATCAGTCATCGCATTATTGTCAAGAAAGTCATTCCGGAGCTCAAGCCCTCTGTAAAGCTTCAGAACAAGGTCCACTATGTAAACAGAATGAAAGTAAGAAACGTCACTCCTTCAGACATTGTCAAAGCGCTCAAAGCGGACTTCTCTGAAAAGGCCATTGATAACAATCCTGTGTCTCAAGAAGATTTTAAGTTTCTAGTGAAACTCAGAGAGAACATCAAACAAAACAAAAGCGGACACTATGAGATGCCATTACCATTTTGTGACGAAAGACCCAAGTTACCAGACAATAAAATATGTGCAATGCATCGCCTGAAGTGTCTGGAAAGGAGACTTAAGAAAGACAAAACATATTACAATGATTATACAAACTTCATGGACGACAAAATCTCCAGAGGTGATGCAGAAAAGGTCCCTGATGAAGAGTTAGCCAACAGTTCTGTGTGGTATATCCCACACCATGGGGTCTATCACCTGCATAAACCAGGAAAGATCAGAGTCGTATTTGATGCCTCTGCTAAGTACCAAGATACCTCTCTCAACGACCATCTGTTTACTGGTCCTGACCTGACGAACACATTGGTGGGCGTTCTTTGTCGTTTTTGCAAAAGTTCTGTCACATTCATGTGTGATATAGAGTGAATGTTTCACCAATTCCACGTCATGAAGGAAAATCAGGATTATGTTAGGTTTCTTTGGTGGGAGAAGAGAGATTTGGAAGCAATACCATCAGTCTACTGAATGAAAGTCCATCTTTTTGGAACAGTGTCTTCTCCAGGCTGCGCCAACTTTGGCCTGAAACACCTCGCAGCTCAAGGACAAGGTCAATTCCAAGAGAACACCATATGCTTCATACAAATAAACTTTTATGTTGATGACGGCTTGGCAAGCGTCCAAACTGAAAGTGAAGCCATTCAACTTATCAAAGACTCAAGAGAGCTTTGCTCCACAGGAAAGTTAAGACTCCACAAGTTTGTGTCTAATAATGAAAGTGTTACTATGTCCACTATTCCCGAAGAAGAGCGTGCTACAGTGAAAGACCTGGACATGTCTCTACGTTTACCACGCATCGAAAGAGCTCTTGGAGTAGAATGGTGCATCACATCAGACACTTTCAAGTTCAGAGTTCAAGTCAAGTCAAACCCACTGACAAGACGAGATGTACTATCCACCGTAGCCTCTGTTTACGATCCTCTAGGCTTTATCGCACCGTTTGTCCTCCTAGGCAAGCAGATTCTCCAGCAAATGTGCAGAGATAAAGCTGATTGGTATCAAGAGCTTCCAGAGCACTTAACCCTCTGAGTGTGTATGGTGCAGAACTGCGACATACCCCCTAGTGGTCAAGAGTGGTAAATATTTTTTGTCAATAAATAGACTGGCGATCTGTCCAGGGTGTACCCAGCCTCCTGCCCAAAGATGCTGGGATAGGCTCCAGCCCCCCGTGACCCGAAAAGGATTAAGCAGAAGAAGATGAATGAATGAAAAAAATAGTTCAGATATCCAAGGCTATAACTTGAAAGTGGTAAGAGATAATGGCTTACTGTCAATTAGAAAAATGTAAAATATGATCCAAAGTTTCACATAGGAATAAATTTATGCATATAATTTGCATAATGTCACGGCACCTCTTTAAATTCCATAACTCAGTCAAAACTGGACTTTGGATGTATTTACACAAAAAATGTTTCAGTCTTTTGACACCATTTTTTATACAGAGGTACCTCATCATCTTATCTTCAAAGTACATGAACAAGAAATCAGTACATTTAAAAAAACCCAGAAATTTCTCACTTACTTTTGACAAAGTCAGTGTGAGAAGGCAGGCGCAGTGCCGCGCTCTGCCACTACAGGCACGTCAATTCTCACACTCAAAGGGTCAAAACCTCAGTGGGAGTCCTGGATCAAAGATTTCCAAGCTTAGCCGATGTACAGATATAAAGATGCTTCGTTCCTACAGATTTTGGACAAGTCAGAAGCTACATGCTTCATCACTTTGCAGACGCCAGTGTCAGCAGATATGGCGCATGTACTTACCTGCGAGTCATTAACCAATCAGATCAAGTTCACTGTTGCTTAGTAATGGCCAAGTCAAGAGTCACAACTACTAGTGTCACAACTATCCCTCGACTCGAGCTCTCAGCAGCAGTTGTTGCAGTTAGAGTCAGTGATCTACTCAAAACAGAGCTTGAAATCCCAAACATACAAGAGTTTTTCTGGACAGACTCCACTGTTGTTCTTGGCTACATAAATAATGACGCCAGAAGGTTTCAAATGTTTGTAGCTAATCACATACAAAGAATCATGTTAAGCACAAGACCAGAACAATGGGCATATGCTGCATCAGAGCAGAACCCTGCGGACAACACTTCTTGAGGCTTAACTGCAGAAAACCTCAAGTACTCCGATTGGTTTAACCCTTTAAGTGTGTATGGCACACTTCTGCGCCTGTCAGCTGATAAGTCTAAACAAAGCCTGTACAGCTGAATAGAGTGTGAAATGTACAAACCTTTTAACACCACTTGGTGGCCGAGAGGTGTGGCTTTTCATTTACCGTGAGAACTGGAAATGGTCCAATGCAATAAGTAGGTCAAATCAGCGTTTGAAGCCCGCCCCCTTTCATTCTGCTGTTTGACACGGAGGAAACAGGATGGTGAGGAAAGCGCTCTCAGTTGAAGAGGTATTAGCACTGGTATTCACCGCTCCTGGGTTAGAGGAAGAGCTTGCTCTGATTATGTGCCTTTGGACAATGGCGCAAGCAGTTCTTGCAAAAGTGGAGATGGACATCTTGCGCGCGACACTGTAGCTGCGTTTTCTATGTCCAGCCGTGCCCAAAATGGCACAGGAGCCTTGTCTGCAGATTGTTCTGCTTTGCCAAACCATGTTCGCGGAGCGAAAAGGTCCAGAGCAGCCCGTGGGCGACGTTTAGCTGGACAAGAGCGCACTGCGGGTGTGCATCGACGTGTGCACGTGTACGGGGTGGCAGGACAATCGGTAGTGGGGATGCAGCGGGAGGTTTGGACATTGATGGCTGGGAGCTTCTTAGAGATGAAGAGGTTTATCAGCCGTGGCTGAAAGCATTTGAACAGCCAGTTGGTTATCGTGGAGAGAAGGACCTGTCATCTGCGCCCGCCACTGATTTTGTGTCGCTTTTTTGGACTCTGGAATTCTGGATGCTTGTGACTGATGAAACAAACAGGTACATACTTGTTGCATACACTGTGTTTCATTTGCTTCATTTTAGTTTAGTGTGAAACAATTTTTTTTTGAAACAAAAGATTTGTGTTTTTTTTAATTATTATTAGTAATTTTGTCAATGATGGGACAAAAGGCTATGTGGTGACAGTGTGTGAAACAAAAATTGTCCATCCATCCATCTTCTACGGCTTTTCCGAAGCGGTAAAAGATGAAGGAACAAATGAAGGGACAAAAGTGCCATGTGTTGACAAAGTGTGAAACAAAAATTGTCCATCCATCCATCCAGCTTCTACCGCTTTTCCGGAGCGGTAGAAGATGAAGCGGCAAATGAAGGGACAAAAGGCCATGTGGTGACAGTGTGACACCAAAATTGTTTTTGTTTTGAATGATTTTTAGTAATTTTGTCAATGATGGGACAAAAGGACCATGTGGTGACAGTGTGTGAAACAAAATTGTCCATCCATCCATCTTCTACAGCTTTTCTGGAGCGGTAATTAGGTCCAATTATGCACAATGCATGGATGCAAGTTCACTTGGCAGACAATTGGGTTCCTCTGCAACATTTTTGTAATTGGGACTTTGCATCTAACTATTACCGTTCTGGAGCTGTAGTGTTGTAAAACTTGGATTGTCACAACATGCAAATTAGGTCCAATTATGCACTATGCATGGATGCAAGTTCTCTTGGCTGACACTTGGGTTCCTCTGCAACATTTTTGTAATTGGGACTTTGCCTCTAACTATTACCGTTCTGAAGCTATTTTCATTTGAAAATTTGAGGTCAAACTCTGCACTTTTCTGACAAAAATTCTACACGCTCAAAGGGTTAACCCCTTGCACTCCGGTCAATTTCCCTAAAAACGCCAAAAAATAACGTGCCCAAAGTAAATCGAAAGCTGTTCTTCAACCCTTTGCAGCATCTTCATGGGGTTGGTCTCATTTAAAAGAAAACACTTTGAATTTTTTGGCAAAACAGTCATAATCTCTCTAAGTGCTCCGGCCACTGAGTTACAGTCATCTAAACATAGTGAACTTGAAGAAAATAAATTTGGCCTGGGTGTTTTTTTTGGATACAAATGCTTGCAAATAACACACAGCTTCAGATCCGGGCTGGAAAATGCAACAGAAATGTAGAACCAAGTGTTATCTAGCTGAGGTCAAAATTTTGTAACAATACCACAAAAAATGAATATATTACACAGCTTTTTCCTCAGGTAGTTCCCAGGCGTTTTTGAACTGTGCCAAATTGTGCCAAATGGCACAGTTTGGAAAAACGTCTGTAACTTTTGAATGATTCAATATAGAAGCTTGATCTTGGGCTCTAATGAAAGGTGACACTCAGGGCTGTGTGTGTGTGTGTGGGGGGGGGTATCCCCCCCTCGCTACAGAGGACGGACATTGGCCATCGCTACATGACGGAATAGACTCATGTGGCTATGTGGCGACCGCGGCGCAGTCACCGCGGCTTCCCCCCCCTCGCTACAGAAGAGTAGCGGGGGGGGGGGCGTTCATGGTCCGGACGGTGGCGAACGAACCGTGTACTGCGGCGCACGTACTTCGGACTTCGTGCGCCGCACAGTTGTAATTTACCGATCGGTCAAAAGTCATTTTTTGATTACAATTTTCAGGGATAAAGAATAATTTAGTTTATAACACTTACCTCTTCACAGCAGCATTGTCCTGGCGAACTTCTCTTCCTCATTGTCAGACGAACGCGACGCTGGTCCGCTCGTGGTTCCCGGTCAAAACATAATTCCATGATTGCGGTTTTGCCGAATGATTTGCGACCTTTGTCGTCAGCCTCCGTCGGTCTATGATGACTATGGAAGAGAATCCTAAACGTCTATTCTGCTGGAATAAGTGCAGGTCACACTTGTGGGTGGTCTCCGTGCTGCTGGGTCTGTAGCAGGTTCTTCCTGTGGGTCCTTTTTTTCATCTGCTGCAGCAGTCAGTCTCTCTTCACCCAGCCCGAACTTCTGTGCTTCAATTGGCTGACTGCATTCACAGCGTTGGTAGGCGGGTCCTTCTTGCTAGGTTTTCAGTCATTGGTTCTTCAAGGTTTCAGAAACCCAATTCAAGGCTCTTATTAGTCGAATGAGAGGTCAATCATATCTGATCTGTTCGCGGCTGTGTCTGTAGTGGAAGAACTTTTTTTTTTTTTTCAGTGCGTGCTTGGACGCAGCGCCCTCGTGCGTCCTAGAGCGCACAAGGGTGCACGAGAGTGCCCTCGTACGCTTTGGGACGCAGAGACATGCCCGTCCGGGGTACACCGGAGTGCAAGAGGTTAAAGGACCAGTATTTCTTTGGGAAAGGTACCTCCCTGATAGAGATGCCAAGGTGGGCAAGATCAAGGAAAATGATCCAGAACTTTGCAAATCCTTTGTGTGTATTACCAACGCAAAGGAAGAGCGTACTATTCTTGACAGATGTGAGAAGTTCTCAGAATGGTCCAGATTGATAAGAGCACTTGGAATCTTGAGAAGAAAGGTCAAAGAACACAAGGGTGAACTACAAAAGACCGAAGAAAGTACGAGTTTGGAAGAGAGAAAACAAACAGAGCTGTTTGTCATTAAACTTGTTCAAGAGAAAGCTTTCGCAGAAGAGATAAAGAGTCTGAAATTAAAGAAAACAGTTTCCAAGACCAAAGACTGTATACTGTACAAACTAAGTCCGTTTCTGGATGAAGAAGGAATCTTCAGAGTTGGCGGACGTTTGAGTCAAGCTGTGCTACACCCACATGTGAAACATCCAGCAATACTCCCCAAGGACATTCATATTTCAACTTTGTTAATCAGACATTTTCATTCGAAAGTTCAGCACCAAGGTCATGGAATGACAATGAATGAAATACGAGCTAATGGTTGGTTGATCCTTGGAAGTAGCCGTGCAGTTTCATCGTACATCTTCAAATGTATCAAGTGTCGGAAGTACAGAAGGAAAACAGAGAACCAAAGTATGGCAGATTTACCAGTAGACCGGATAGAACCTACTCCACCCTTCACTTATGTCGGAATGGATTTTTTTGGACCAATTTACATCAAAGACGGACGAAAGGAGCTCAAGAGATATGGATTCATACTAACCTGTCTATGTTCACGAGCCATACATATCGAAGTAGTAGACGACCCACAGTAAGTACAGACGCATTCCTCAATGTTTTGCGAGCATTTATTGCAATCAGAGGGAATGCTTGTCAACTAAGATGTGACAAAGGAACCAATTTCGTTGGTGCCCAGAAAGAGTTCACAAATCTCATGGAAAATATGGATCAAGAGAAAGTGAAAGTACTTGGATGTGAATTTCTCATGAATCCCCCATCAGCAAGCCACATGGGTGGAGTGTGGGAAAGGCAAATAAGGACCAGCCGTAGTGTTCTTTCAGCTATCCCTGACCAGTCAGCAAAGAGACTCGACAGTACATCTTTGAGAACCTTGTTGTACGAAGTTATGTCGATGATCAACAGCAGGCCACTCTCAGTAGAACATGTGAACGATCCAATAGGCCCTGAACTGTTAACACCTAACCATGTGCTAACTATGAAGTCAACCATTGTTCAACCTCCACCTGGAGAGTTCATGAAAGAAGACCTATATCTACAAAAGAGATGGAGAAGAGTACAATATTTGGCCAACGAGTTTTGGATTCTGATGGGATAAAGTGATCAATATAATTAAATAACAGTTATTTGTGTGACTCAAAATATGTGTCCTCTGCTTATGTCTAGGTAATATAACCAATATACCATAATGGGATATATATTGCCAAATGTGTGGCTCATTACCTGCAAAAAGAGTGGACCTCTGTCTCAGCACAGAGAATAACGACGTCCTGTGATCTATGGGAGGATACATGGAACGGTTGTGATAAGGAATGACTGAGCCTCAGCTACTTTGACCTGGGAGGAGAAATGGCCTTCAGTGGATACACTCGGTACCAGAAACGGACTGTTGACTCCCTCCCGTGGACTGCTGCACCTGGACTGTCATCTGATAATGCATGCTTTCACTTTTGTTCACTTTTGCATAAATATTCTGGGTCAGGGCCAGCATAGTCAGTCAGACTTCACGACCTGACAAAGCCTGTTGTTGTCAGGGAGAGAACATTTGGCCCAGTGCTGTAATTGCTATATTCAACTTGCTAAAATAAATACGTGTTCCAAGTAAACTGATCTCTTCCTTGAAAACGACTCTGGGTAAACCATCTACACACATAGACAATCTTTGAAGGGTAGACTAAGATGTTTTTTTTCACTAAATTCTAACAATCCGTTGGAGGAAAGAATATTTGCTCAACTTGCAACCAAGACAGAAATGGAATGCACACAGAAGAGATCTGAAGATAAACGATGTAGTGCTTCTACAAGAAGCTCTTGCACCACGCAATGAATGGAAGCTAGCCAAAGTCACAGATGTCTATCCTGGAACAGATAATAAAGTGAGAAAGGTTCGACTTTTGGTTAGTGAAAAGACATATGACAAACACGGTAAACTTACGACTAAAACAGTTTCACTAGAATGACCTATACACAAGGTTATTGTTTTGCTGGAAGCAGACAAAGGTTTGCAGTTATTTTTCATGTTCACACTATGTGTCAGTTTTAGTTAAAGTCATAGAAATCCCACAGTTAGAGTTGTGAGATTTGGTCTTAGTGTAACTGCCACATTTTCATTTCTATTTTTTGTGTATTTTGTTGTTATTATGGTTGAGCATCACCAGAGGCCGCTGTGGCGCAAGAGTAGGCTTTTGTATGCAGAGTTGAGGTTCATTGCATCAGAAGAAGCGACCTCTAGTGAGAAGAAGGAAGCATGATTAAAAGTGTGGACTCTAAGCTAAAGGTTTAAGAAGATAAAGAAGATTAAAGGAGGTAAGAAGAAATCCAAGGCATCTCGGGCGCATGCGCACGCAGCGACCGGCAGCGGGTGAAAAAAGTTTGACGTCTGTGTCTCTGTTTTTATGCACTTTAAGGTGTTGTAACGTAATTCTCTGTGCCGTTTTTGTCCTTGAATGTTTGTGGACTATATAACGAAGAGCTCCCTGGTTCCATCAGTATGGATTTCCTTCTTGTTTTTGCACTGTCGTTCCTTTCTTACCGGCTCTTTGTTTTGGAGGTCAGCGCGATCGCGGTCACGCCGGGAAGAACACAGTATTCCAGAGACATGCTAATGCATTTAAACATGGATAATGCAGCATCTGTGTTTGAGTCTGTGCCGCAACTGCCAGACTTTATTTTAAGAGATTTTCATGGACACAGCGATGAAAAGAGAGACAAGAGGAGGAAACGTGGAAAGCGTGGAGGCGTAAGATTAAGCCTGAGGAGGCGTCAGCTTAACCACTTTCCTCTTCCTTCCATTATTATTGGGGAATGTACAATCCCTGAGAAATAAAGTGGATGAAATTCAAGGAAGTGTACGATATCAGAAGGATTTCAAGAACTGCTGTGTCATGACTTACACGGAGATGTGGCTTACAGTGCATGACCGAGATGCGGACCTGTGGCTTGACGGCTTTGGAGCCCCATTTCGCTTGGATCGGCAGGAAGAGGTAACGGGGAAATGTCAGGGGGGCGGCGTATGTTTATATATTAATAAACAGTACTGTACATCTGTCACGGTCAGAGAGCGCATCTGTACATCAGATGTGGAGCTTCTGTCCGTGTCACTACGCCCCTTTTATCTGCTCCGCGAGTTCCCCCAACTTTTCATAATGACTGTGTACATTCATCCGAGGGCAGATGCTGCCTCCGCCTCCAGCACCGTCTTTGATGTGGTACAGCGGTTGCAGTTGATTTCCCCAGAGGCTCCAAATTTTATTCTTGGGGATTTTAACCACGTGTCTCTAAAGAAGACACTTAAAAAGTTTTATCAGTATGTCTCCTGCCCAACCAGGCAAAAAAAGACATTGGACCTGTGCTATGGATCCATTGAGAGGGCCTATAAATCTATTCCCCTTCCTCCTTTAGGATCCTCAGATCACAACTGTGTACATTTGCTGCCCACATATAAAACTGCTCTCAGAAGAGGCAAGGTGAAGACCAGAGACATAAACGTGTGGACAGAGGATTCAGTGCACTGCCTCCAGGAATGCTTTAACTGTACGGACTGGGAGGTGTTCACACTGTCCTGCAGAGATGATTTGGAGTCTTTAGTGGACGTGACATGCTCACACATAGCTTTCTGCAGAGACATGATCGTTCCACGTAAACGTGTCAAAATACATATATCCCAACAACAAGCCATGGGTTACAAAATCAGTTAAATCCTGCTTACAGAGGAAAGCACTTGCCTTTAAACAGGGGGTTGTTTCTGAGCTGCAGGTTGCCACAAAAGAGCTGAAGGCCAAAATTTTAAGAGCAAAACAGAATTATAAATCAGAGTTGGAAAACAAGATGACAACAAAGAAACTTGGTTCAGCCTGGGCCAGTATGAAAACTAGTGCAGGTCTTCAGAGCACAGAGTGCAGTAATCGTGTGTTTTTAGATGGTTTTAATTCAGACACAGAGCTGGCTAATGCTCTTAGTTGTTTTTATGGTCGTTTTGACTCCTTTGATTTTAGCACAGAAACCCAAGATTTGAAACAGAAACTCAAAGACAATCAGCACTTTAATATTGAGGTGTAGGATGTTAAAAGGGCGTTCTGTGCTGTAAAAGTGAACAAAAGTCAGGGCCCTGATAATATACGTGGGCGCTTGGTAAAGTCCTGTGCACATGAATTGAGTCCTGTATTTCACTACATTTTCAATAAGTCCTTACAGACACAACATGTGCCTAAGATCTGGAAAGATGCTGTGGTTGTCCCCATTCCAAAATCCAGCTGTCCTAAAACGGTGAATGATTTTAGACCAGTTGCTTTGACTTCAATTTTAATGAAACATTTTGAAAAACTGGTCAGATTTGAGGTCCTAAAGCAGACTGAGCATGCATTGGATCCTTTGCAGTTTGCCTATAGGCCTCACAGAGGAGTGGAGGATGCCACTGTCAGTCTGTTTAACATGCTTTTTGAACATCTGGATTTTAATGGGACACACGCCAGGCTTTTATTTGTGGACTTTTCTTCCGCCTTTAATACAATCCAACCTCATATTTTAGTTGAAAGGCTCCTGCAACAATTTGATTTGAGTAATAATCTGGTGGGTTGGATTCTGGATTTTTTAACCAACAGGACACAGAGAGTAAGGGTCAATGGTACATTGTCTGACCAAAAGTGTTCTTCTACTGGCCTTCCGCAGGGGTGTGTGTTGTCACCACTACTCTTCATCCTGTACACAAACATGTGTCGGAGCAGACATGACAACAGACACATTATAAAGTATGCTGATGATTCAGTTGTTGTCAGTCTCCTCCGGGATGGTGAGAGTGGCCACGGCCCAGTAGTTGATGATTTTGTTCACTGGTGTGAGGATTCCTACCCGCAGCTGAATACGACAAAAACTAAAGATATGATTATTGACTTTAGGAGGAAAACTCCCAGGCACGAAGTCACTGTACTAAAAGGCCAGACCACTGAATGTGTACATCATCATCACAATCCTACAAATATCTTGGGACGATTATTGATAGTAATTTAAACTTTGAAGAGAACTGTGAAAGGGTGTGCAAAAAGGGTCAGCAACATTTGCATTGTTTAAGGAAACTTGCACGCTTCCAAATTGACCGAACCATAATGACAATGTTTAATCGGGCTTTTATTGAATCTGTTTTATCCTTTTCTTTAGTGTCATGGTTTGGTCAGATAAAACTGAAACAGAGGAAATCCCTGGATCAGGTAGTTAGATGGTCCAGTCATTTGCTTGGTGAGTCACAGTTGAGCCTGACATCCCTGTACACCAGACAGGTACAGAGGATTGCTACCTCCATTTTAAATGATGATTCCCACCCTTTGCACTGCCACTTTCAGCTTCTTCCCTCCAGACGGAGGTTTGCTGTCCCAAAAAGTAAAACCCAGCGCTACAAAAACAGCTTTGTTCCTGCTGCTGTTAAAGAGTTGAACAAGATCTAACAATATATTGCACATAATTTAGTTACCTATTTATTTATTTTTGTAGGTTTTTTATTTGGGTTCTAAATCTTTTATCGGGTTTTAGACTTTTGAGTTTTTAACCTCTTTGACTAGTCTTTAACTTTTTAATATGACCCTTCTCCCTTATCTCCTTGTTTTTTGTTTTTTTTCTCTTATCTCTTTGTCCTATGTCCTGATTGGTGGAGCCTTGAGTACTTTTATCATGTTTATAGTCAGCTACATGTGTGTCTGTGTTTGTGTTCATGTTGAATGTAATTGTGGTTTGTAAATATGGATGTCACCTGACTGCAAAACAAATCTACCTACGGGTACAAATAAAGTAACTTGAACCTGAAGGCTAATTCCTCTCTCGGTACTCAGCCAACGAGGTATGTTGTCTGTTTTATTTTGTTGAAGTAGTTTTATTGTCTTTATTGATTTAAGCTAATTATTGTCTTGTCTATCTTTTAGTTTTCACGGTGTGTTTATAAGTCTGTACCAAGATGGACTGAATAAATTCATCAGCAGAGGAAATCACTTGTGTCTGTCGGTACCTGGAGGTATTACACCATGTTTACATGGACACAAGTAGCCGGATTAAAAGCCTGATCAGAATAAAAATGCTTCATGTAAACATGCCAATCTGAATATTTTGACCCGATCACACTCATTCGGATCAACATTTCCTTCCGATTGAGACAGGTGGGTTATGCCAATTGTTAATCCGATTGGTGTGCATATAAACACTTATTCCGAAGTTTGGGTAGAAAATATGTTTACTGCGCATGTCTGTACGTCAGCCACACGTTGACATGACGTATTTCCGCCTTTACAGCAGCTGACGGAAGACATGGCAGGCGTAAAACAAATCTGGTCTGTATCGTCCTGCTGTCTCCCTCTGTTCGTATGCAGAAGTATGTACTGCTGGGCTTGTAGCTTCATTACAGAGACCAGCAGAAGCAAAAGTACAGTCTGAATAACACAGTACAGGTCCATTTTAAAAAGAGAAAGACTCAAAGCGGGGTTTGTTTACATCGGAAGTTGCTTCTTCTACTATTTCCAGAATGTTGGGTAATTGTGTGCGTGTCAAAATGATTAAGTCCTTTCAAACATGTGACACATGGAAATGCACGTCCTGATCGGATCAACTTTTTCAGGATCCATGTAAACAGTAAAGTTCTGATTTTGGTGACACATGGGGAGTGCATAATTGTATAGCATCTTAGACAAGAACAAAGAGCAGAGTTTCTCTGGGAGATAACAGGGAGGTGTGAAGGATGAATGCAGTGTGATCTTTTGTGTGTTAGAAACTTCTGGAAGGATGTTAAAGGATTAAGGAAGTGAATGCAATGTGACCTTTTGTAGGTTAGAAGCTTCTAGAAGAATGCCATGCTTTTTAAGAGGAGAGTCTCTGCTGAGTATTCATTCTGACTATGCTTCTGTGTGAGATGTATAATAAACTGTCTGAGTCAAATCCGCCTCGTTATTTACACGCTCCACATTGGTGACCCAAGACGAATCATGGAACACGGTGAAAGATCCCCGGAGCCAGCCTCGTTGGGAGCCCCCAGCCAAGCATATGCTGTTGCAATCAAGCTACCGGATTTTTGGCAGCACAATCCGCGCTCCTGGTTCCACCTAGTTGAGGCGCAGTTCGCCCTCCGGGGGATATCAGCAGATGACACGAAGTTCCACTATGTGGTCGCAACACTCGACGCCTGCACGGCTCAGCACATGGAGAGCCTGCTCGATCAGCCACCAACCAACGACAAGTACGGCGCGCTGAAGGCTGCACTCATCCAGCACTACACACTCTCGGATGGTGAAAGAGCAGAGAGACTCCTGACGCGGACTGGGTTAGGAGATGGGTCGGCCATTGACCTGATGGAGAAGATGCTGAGATTAAAGGACACGGACGACGACCATTTCATTTTTACCCACCTCTTCCTCCGGAACCTTCCGTCAGTGACGAGAGCGACCCTGGCCAATTCGCCATTGCTGGCCAAGCGGGACTATCGTGCGCTGGCCTGAGAAGCAAACCGGATCATCATCGCCAGCAGAGAGTTCACGACCATGGCGGCAGCGACGGAGCTCGGGCGATGGCCGGAGGAGGCGAGGAGCCATCGACGGCAGCAGCAGAGCCACTGACGACAGCAGCAGCGGGGGCCAAAGAACGCGGGGGAGACACCCTTTGTTTCTACCACTGCCGCTTCGCAGAGAGGGCACGCAAATGTATACCACCGTACCAGTTCAAGCGCTCGGGAAACGCCAAGACCGGGGGTCGGTAGCAGCCGCGACCCTCGGGGAGGAGAACAAGCTGCTCTATTTGACGGACGCACGCTCGGGGAGGCATTTCCTCGTGGACACCGGCGCCCAGATGAGTTTCATCCTGCCGACCTACGCCGACCGGCTTGCAGGATCTAGCGGCCCCGAGATGGCAGCAGCAAACAGCTCGGAGATTAAGACCTTTGGTGAGAGGACTCTACTCCTGTCTCTACACGGCCATACATTTGAGTGGACTTTTGTCATAGCAGCATTGAATTTCAATATACTGGGGGCTGATTTTTTGTGCACACATGGTTTGTTGGTTGATGTCGCTAACAGGCGCCTAGTTAATGCACTGTCCTTTGATTCTATCCCCTGTATAGCTCGAGCGTCCCGGCCAACAGCACAAGCCAACGTCACAGCTGCATGCGGTAAGTTCCACACACTGCTCACTCAGTTCCCAGCACTCACTGTCCCGACATTTTCAGCAGCCATCGCTAAACACGGGGTGGAGCATTTTATCACCACCACCGGGCGCTTGGACGCAGCTAAACTGGCCATAGCGCGCGAGGAGTTCGCCAACCTGGAGAGGTTGGGCATCATCAGGCGTTCAAACAGCCCATGGGCTTCCCCGCTACACATGGTCCCTAAAGCTGAGGGTTCGTGGCGACCTTGCGGGGATTTCCGCAGGTTGAACAACACCACAGCGCACGACCGCTACCCAATTCCTCACATTCAGGATTTTTCCGTTCACCTGGCAGGAGCGCGCGTTTTTTCTAAAATAGACCTGGTCCGCGGTTACCACCAAGTCCCAGTGCGCACTGAGGACATACCCAAAACAGCGGTGATAACTCCGTTCGGTTTATTCGAGTTTTTGCGCGTGCCATTTGGGCTTAAAGGGGCTGCACAGACGTTCCAACGCATGATGGATGCAGTGCTGTGTGATCTCCCTTTCGTGTTCGTCTACTTGGATGATATCTTGGTAGCCAGCGCGTCCGAAGATAAACACAAAACCCACCTCACGACGGTTTTCTGGAGGTTGGAAGAGCATGGGTTAATAATCAACCCAGCGAAATGTCGGTTCGGGGTGACAGGGATTGATTTTTTGGGGCACCGCTTCTCTCCCGAAGGAGCAGTACCGCTGCCTGACAAAGTGCGCGCAGTAGCAGATTTTCCCCGGCCGCAAACGGTTAGGGCGCTACAAGAATTTTTGGGAATGGTGAATTTTTATAACCGTTTCCTTCCCCGCGCAGCACAGCTTATGCAACCACTGTACACGCGCTCAGAAAACAGAAGCCCGCGGATAAGGTCGAATGGACCCCGGAGCGAGAGCGGGCGTTCTCGGAAGTCAAAGCAGCCCTGGCAAACGCCGCATTGCTGGCACATCCAGACCCAACGGCCCGCATAGCGCTCACCACTGACGCTTCAGATGTGGCCATAGGGGCGGTCGTGGAGCAGCGCGTAACCGGGGCTTGGCAGCCGCTCGCCTTTTTCAGCAGGACTTTGCGCGACAGTGAACGTAAATACAGCGCGTTCGACAGGGAGTTGCTGGCTCTCCACCTGGCCATTCGCCACTTCCAGTTCTGGTTGGAAGGGCGCAGTTTCACCGCGTTCGTTGACCACAAGCCGTTAACATTCGCGATGGCCAAGGTTTCAGAACCGTGGTCGGGCCGGCAGCAGAGACAGCTGGCCGCGATCTCAGAGTTTACTACCGATATTCAGCATGTCTCGGGTAAACTGAATGTAGTGGCAGACTGCCTCTCGCGCGCCGTGGTGGCCCCAGTCTGTGTGGGGATAGATTACGCAGCCATGGCCGCGGAGCAGGTTAGTGACGCGGACGTGCACGCGCTCCAGTCTGGACCAACAGGGTTAAGGCTGGAGAGCAGGGTGCTGCAAGACGGCATGCCCCCCCTAATCTGCGATGTCTCCACGGGGCGCCTGCGTCCCGTGGTCCCGGCCGCGTGGCGCCGCCGCGTGTTTGACTCGATTCATTCTTTGGCGCATCCGGGAGTGCGCGCGCCGGTCAAAATGGTAGGAGAGAAATTCGTGTGGCTGAGCCTTTGCAAACAAGTGAAAGAGTGGGCAGCAGCCTGCATGGCGTGCCAAAGAGCCAAAGTACACAGACACACGAAGGCTCCCTTGGAGCCGTTTCGCATCCCGGCTAAGAGGTTCGACCATGTTCACGTGGACCTCGTGGACCCCCTCCCGCCATCACAGGGGTGCACGCACCTTCTGACAATGGTGGACCGCACCACACGCTGGCCGGAAGTGGTTCCACTGGCGGCAACCACAGCTGAGGAGGTGGCGCGCGCGTTTTTAACAGCATGGGTGGCGCGTTTTGGAGTCCCGTCGGATATTACGTCCGACAGAGGCCCTCAATTTGTTTCCGAACTCTGGTCAACAATGGCCCGCAGCCTGGGCGCCACAATTCACCACACAACCACGTACAATCCACAGGCTAATGGGTTATGCGAACGTTTTCATAGGTCATTGAAAGCCGCTCTCAGGGTGTCACTGATGGATGCAAATTGGGTAGACAAGCTACCATGGGTTTTATTGGGGTTACGTTCTGCGCCTAAAGAGGATCTGGAAGCTTCCCCGGCTGAACTCGTTTTTGCGCAGCCACTTCAGCTGCCCAGGGAGTTTCTTCCAGATAATCCTGCGCCGGGCAGCTCCCCGTCTCAGCTGTTGCAGCATAGCATAGACGCAAGCACGCTGCCGGGCCCTGCTCACCACAGTTTTACGCGCGTTTTTGTGCCTAAAACTTTGAAAAACGCGGAGTTCGTTTTTGTCAGACACGATGCCCATCGCGCTCCACTGCACCCACCTTATGATGGACCGTTCAGAGTGCTGGAAACACGGGACAAGCATTTTTTGCTAGATTTGGGGGGTAGGAGGGAAAAGATTGGCATAGACAGACTCAAACCCGCTTTTGTGGTGGCGGACGAGCAAGTGCTGTTGGCGAGGGCCCCTCGGCGTGGAAGACCCCCACGGGGAGCTTCCCAGAGAAAAGATTCCCCAGAGCACCCACACGGACAGACTTTTACCCCTCAAACATCAGCCCCCCAGCATGACAGCGCCGCGGAGGCGGTGAATCCTGGTTACAGCAGATACGGGAGAAGACTGAAGCCCAAGCAGCATGTGGATTGATGTTTAATGATTTTACCACAGCATATGGACTGTCATTCTATTGTTCTATCCAAGACGCTCTGGGGGGTCGTTTGGTGACACATGGGGAGTGCATAATTGTATAGCATCTTAGACAAGAACAAAGAGCAGAGTTTCCCTGGGAGATAACAGGGAGGTGTGAAGGATGAATGCAGTGTGATCTTTTGTGTGTTAGAAACTTCTGGAAGGATGTTAAAGGATTAAGGAAGTGAATGCAATGTGACCTTTTGTGGGTTAGAAGCTTCTAGAAGAATTCCATGTTTTTTAAGAGGAGAGTCTCTGCTGAGTATTCATTCTGACTATGCTTCTGTGTGAGATGTGTAATAAACTGTCTGAGTCAAATCCGCCTCGTTATTTACACGCTCCACATGATCTGAATTGCAATCAGATTGAAGAAATTTTGCACATGTAACCGTGGCTGTTGAGAACTAAACAAACATACCTGTTTGTCTAACGGGACCTATTGGGGATCCGAGCCAACTTAAGTACTACAATTTCAAGCTACAGGATAATATGAAGATCCAAATTACTATTTAGCCCTCCTTGCCAAGTTCTCACCTCTGACTGCAGTCTGTAAAATCAGCTGTGTCCACAAAGGCGAGACAGAATGTCTCCTTATGCTCAGCTACACAGATGCTTCTAATCATTCCAGCTGATTAGATCTCTGTACAGACCACCTGGATCCTGCTCACCTCCTGTTTCCTTTCCGATGAAAGAAGTCTCCAAAGAAGAGAAAAACAACCAACTTTATCCTTGAGGCTACTGGCAGGAAACCAGCAAAGCCAGGGGACACTTTGTGCTGGAACAAGCTAGCTACTAACAAGCAAGCTAGCTGCTAAAGCTAACCTTAGCTCCTAAGGCTTTTTGAGAATGACACTGAGATCCAGACTTCTCCAACATTCAAGCGTGTCACTCGCTTGAGAAGTCTTAATTCTTCTGAACAACAACTGAAGAAATTGACAGAGTAGTAACCCGAGGTTTGCTGTTCTGATGCCAAATTGTCAGAACACCAGCTAATCAGCCTGTGGCTTCAGCAGGAGGATTATAAGTAGCTGGGAGTCTACAAATCAACTGCTTATTATTATCAATAAGGGATAACAATTAGACCCCAAGACGATATCTAACTTCAGCTGAAAGCACCTGGACAGGTGAGTGTGCTGAATGAAGCCTGCCTTTAGCTAATGCTAAATCAAATTAGAGCACATATTTTAAAAAAAAACAACCTGAGAGCAAAAACAGAAAAACAAACAGGAGAAATTAAGTTGAGGGCTCTGTGAATAATTTATGGGCTGATGTGGATAAACAAGCATGATAAGTGTTCTGAAGATTAATATATTTAGCTTTGTACATGTCTGGATAGGTCATGCTAGCCCACTTCTCCATGTCTTTTGGCCAGTTTTGCTTTGGAATGAGATCGGGAGCCTGCTTCTCAATTAAAACTAATTTGTCAACATACCGCTGTCTGTCATTATCAAGAGTTTGATAATAAATTTTGGACGTTTTCACATTTTTTTTCACTCCATTGTGCTGTACAGTTATTACAATTCGCTATATGCACAGAGCTTTTTTTGAAAATGGAATAACAGAAAATAAATCTTGTAGTAAACAATCTATCCGAAAAAAATATTGCTGCTGCTGATAAAAAAAAAATTTGAATGAATATTAAATTGACACGATTAAAGTGCCCATTTTCAATATCCACAGCATTCACATTATATATATACAGTATATATATATACACTACCGTTCAAAAGTTTGGGGTCACTTAGAAATTTCCTTATTTTTGAAAGAAAAGCACTGTTTTTTTCAATGAAGATAACTTTAAACTAATCAGAAATACACTCTAATATCTAATATACATTGCTAATGTGGTAAATGACTATTCTAGCTGCAAATGTCTGGTTTTTGGTGCAATATCTATATAGGTGTATAGAGGCCCATTTCCAGCAACTATCACTCCAGTGTTCCAATGGTACAATGTGTTTGCTCATTGCGTCAGAAGGCTAATGGATGATTAGAAAACCCTTGTGCAATCATGTTAGCACAGCTGAAAACAGTTTAGCTGGTTAGAGAAGCTATAAAACTGACCTTCCTTTGAGCAGGTTGAGTATCTAGAAAAAAATATTATTTCAAATACAAATCATTATTTCTAACCTTGTCAATGTCTTGACTATATTTTCTATTCATTTTACAACTCATGGTGGTAAATAAGTGTGACTTTTCATGGAAAACACAAAATAATTGTCTGGGTGACCCCAAACTTTTGAACGGTAGTGTATATATATATTTCACTGTACATATAGCCTTGTCAATATGCAGTTTCCATAGGAAATGTATAACTGTGCAGTAAATAGAAATGCTGAAGATTCTGTATTACATATGGGTATTGGATATGCAATATATGATGACATTAACTAGTAGAATATTATTTGGGATAGCTTACACAACATAACAAAAACAATTTTTTTGTAAGTTGTCTGTGTTTTTTCAACTGATTTAAGACAATTTTGCACCGCTGAATCCGAAAATGACATCCGTTTCTCTTGATCAGGTCAGGTTTTTATGCTAAGTTGTACGCAGTTGTACAGCAGTTGTACAGTTGTACTGTAAATTGAATAGTAGACTTTGATAAAGGTAAGTACATGTAAATTGAATGTTATGTCATCATTGTTCAAAATTCAGAGAATTTCAAGAAATAAAAAATAATTTTGCATCATATAAAGCGAAAATACCCGTACATGTAAACATAAACGTAAAAAACACGTGGCCATAGTTCAAAAAGTTGACCTGATTGAGCAAAACCAATGTGATTTTTGGATTCAGCACATCAAAATTGTCCTAAATCAGCTAAAAAAGCTGAGACAATAAATTTGGTGTTGACCAGTGTTATTTAATAATGCTTTTGTTATGATACATATAAAGTAGAGGGGGAAAGAGGTGGAGAGAGAAGGGAAAAAGGAAGACAAAGCAAGGGAGGAGACTCACATGAGCACGTGAGTCCCCTCCCTACATATGATACAAGATTACATTATCTTTTTGTGTTTTCTTAGTTTATGGCTTACTTTATTGGAAGTGAAAATTTTAACAATGGGCTCTTTTTTTGTAAGGTTTGCATCCTATGAACATTTTATGCACTTCTGGACCTTGATAGAGCCAGCACTGTCGTCTATGATCACTGTCACCCAAGCACAGAGGGGCAACTTCATCAAGCCGAATCATACCACAGTAAGTGTTTGTATTAAAAATTACATTGATGCTGTATGATTCTTCTATGGACCGGCATGACAAAAAACGATGTTATCAAAAAAAATGTCAGAGAAAAATAATGAACCTTTTCATTTTCTTCTCACAGACTCATTTCCTGCAGCCAATAGATGAGCTTTTTTTGTTCCTGAACTACCTCGCACTGGGTTCAAAACAGCATGACCTTGCTGACCAGTGTGGGGTCCACCAGTCCAAATCTGCATGAAATCCATAATTGAAAACAGTAAATGTAAATTCAGTACTTACAAGTTTTGTTTTGCTATTTATAAACATTTTTCTTATAAGTATACATGGTTATTAAACATATGTTCACTTACGTGAAACATGTTTGTAAATAGCAAAATTTGCTGCTTAGTAGTAGTAGTAGATTAGTTTATTTGACAGGGACAGTGCAATAAACATAGACAATTAATCAAAGACAATCAATCTGATGTGTTGCACATAGAGTGTATAGCTATTAGCTAATTTGCAACTCTTGTCCCTGGATGGGCTTTAGAAAAAAGAATCAAGATAAAAATATACACAATAACCACATACATCAATGCAGAAAAATTATAAATACACAATTATAAATATTATAAATATTATAAATACACAAATATAACAGCCTGACTCACCTTTAACATAAATATTATAAATACACAAATATAACAGCCTGACTCACATTTAACACATATAACATAACTCACATTTGCCTATTTCAGGCCTTCCTCCCTCCGTCACTCACTATAAACAAACACATTTATTCCTTCCCTTCATTCACTCTCACTTTGCAGACAAATAATTCATACATGAGTACATTCTTGTTTATTTTTCAGCCAGTTTTTAACATTTTTAGTGAATGTTTTAAAGTCCGTTATTATTTTAATTTCATTTGGCATTGTGTTCCAGATGTGACTGCCCTTTATAGAGAAAGCTGTTTGTCCAAATGTGGTTCTGCGGTGGAATATTTTACAGTTATTGTTAACAGAACTCCTGGTGGCTCTGCTGCTGTCCTGTCTTTGGACGAAACCAGCAAGTGGCTCGGGTGCTGATTTATGGAAACATTTGAACGTTAATTTCAGAAGACAGAGGTCAATGAAGCTCTCAAAACTCAATAGGTTGTATTTTTTTAAAACATTACAGTGATGCCACCTAATGGGCTTTTTGTCCAAGATTTTTAGGGTTTGATTATATAATGAACCTATAAGTCTTATTGTGGAAGGGGCTGCTTGAGCCCAGACTGTCAAACAGTATGATATATGAGAAAAAACCATAGAATGCATATACAGTGCAGCTGCTTCGTAAGGTATGTAATATCTAATTAATTTAAAGCAGTTCAGATTTTTTTTTACTGTTTTTGAAATTTTCTTTATATGAAGATTAAATTTGAGTTGAGGATCTAGTACAATGCCAAGGTATTTGAATTCTGTAGCTAAACTGATGTCATGATCATGTATATTAACTTTAAAATGTTGCAGGTTACATTTTTTGATTGAAAAGCACATTGAGACTGTTTTCTGAAGGTTCAGCAATAGATGGTTCTTGAGGAGCCACTCTTGGACATCAACCATACTTGTAGACAGTACATCTGCAGCCTGTGCTGGAGTCTTGGCAGCTGTGTAAATAACTGCATCATCTGCATAAAGTTGGCATGTTGCAGCTGAGCAGTGTAACGGCAAGTCATTAATAAAAATGCTGAAAAGTAAAGGACCAAGAATGGACCCTTGTGGGATACCCATGCGGTTGTTTAAAAATGAGGATTTATCCTGGTGAACTTTTACACACTGTTCTCTATTCTGGAGATAAGATGCAAACCATTCTAATGTATTTGGGGAGAAGTTAAAAGATACCATTTTGGATAAAAGCAAACTGTGGTTTACAGTATCGAAAGCCTTTTTGAGATCTAGAAAAACAGCTCCTACCACATTACCCCTGTCCAAGGACTGTTTGACGTTTTCAATAAGGCAACAATTTGCTGTTTCTGTTGAGTATCCTGGTCTAAAACCAAATTGATGTGGATGAAGAAGTTGACTGTCTTGTAAGTAGTCTATCAGCTGTGTAGCTACAACTTTTTCAAGAACCTTAGATAGGACTGGTAAGATAGAGATTGGGCGGTAATTGCATATATCGTCTTTACTGCCTGATTTATGAACTGGTATGACGACAGCTTTTTTCCAGCCAGATGGAAATGTACTAGACCTAATGGAGAGATTAATGAGATGAGTCAGTGGTTTGATTAATATTTTGCTGTGCATTTTGAGAAAGGAGGTGCTCATATTGTAGATATCACTAGTTTTTGAGTTTGACAGTGTTTTAACAATACCAGCAATTAACTTCTCATTTACCTCATCGATGTGAAAAGTATCTGTTGGGAGTATGGAATTTGTGTTGTTGAGCACATTTGGCAGCACAAAAATTTTTGTTAAGTCTTCCACAGAGCCCACAAAGTGTGAATTAAATTCATTTGCCAAAGTAGCCTTGTCACTGACGGTCTTGCCATTGATTCTAAGTTCCTTTACCCCCTTCTGATCGTTTTTTTTATTAGTTAAGTTATTTAAATGCCTCCATAGGGAACTGTTGTTACCCTTTGCATGATCTATCAGTTTATTGTAATAAGATATTTTTGATTTTCGCAGCTCATGTACCACTTTATTTCTTAAACTTTTGTACACAAGGTGATCATTTTGTAGTTTGGAGGTTAGTGATGTTTTCAGTGCATAGTCTCGCCTCTTCATAAGTTTTCTTATTTCATTATTTAACCATGGTAGGCTAATCTTCTGTTGTCTACTTTTAATTTGCTTTGAAAATTTTTCTATAGACTTTGTGATTGTTGCAGTTATAAAATTACAACAATCATCTACTTCACATGTTGCCATGAGCTGCTCCCAATTTTGATTCTCTAAGTAATGTTCAAACTCCTCATTTTTTGATTTGGGGATAATAAAATTTGATTTGTCAATATCGACTCCCCCAAAATACTGTAGTCGCTTTTTAGTAAGTTTCCTGACAGCAAGAACCATGTTATGATCTGAGAGACCAGTTACAAGATTATAGGTTCTGGTTATTCGTTCTGGTTTATTAGTAAATACCATGTCAATAAGTGTTCTGGATTGTTTGGTTATCCTGGTGGGTCCTTTGATGATTTGCTGGTAATTAAATTTAGTCATGAGGCTTTTCAGTTTTTGTTTGTCTTTTTTATCAGACCAGTTGATATTAAAGTCACCATGAATTATTGTTTCTCTGTTCTTCTCAAGTTGTTTAACCAGATCACTTAATTCATTATAAAAGGAAGAGTTGTGTGACGGTGGGTTGTACACTACTGCAATGTTGAAATTCATTACCGGAGAGAGACATACATTAACAGCTAAACATTCAAGTGAAGTATTCAAATCAACCAGTTGACATTTATATTTCTCTTTGATGTAAATTAAAACACCTCCTCCCCTCCCTACCTGCCTGTCTTTTCTAAAACACTGGTAGCCCACAATATCGATCATATTAGTGTCTATGTTACTGTGTAGCCAGCTTTCTGAGAGACAAAGGTAGTCCAGATTTGAGTCCAACAGCAACACCGAAATCTCATCTCTTTTGGGGATTATGCTCCGTATGTTTAAATGACCGCCGAGGATCCCCTTTGGTTTAGCCTTGGTGTCCCAAAGAACTCGTGCATGATTAACAGTTTGGAAAAATAAATGTTGTTTTTGCTTTTGTACAGCTCGGTTTTGTGCTAACCCAGTGGTCTGCTGTTTAATAGTGGCAGGTCCAGGGTTAAGGTGAATATCTCCTGCCAGAAGTAGCAGAACTAACAGAACTTTAACTGTATATCCTCTGCCATATTGTGATTTTTGCTTAACAGCCATGTTTGCCTTAATTTGGAAGTTTTTGCTCAGGGCTTTTAAAGACCACATAGAGTGTAGGGTGAGATGTCCAAGCCCAAATCCATACAGATAAAACTTTTTAACTTCACCTTTGGTTGAGTTTGTCGGAAAATCCTTCTTGTTGCAGGTCCAGACACACAAAGACAAAACGAAGAGGAAGTAGAGAAGTAGAGAAGGCTTATTAGTGGTGCCCATCAGCCCACTTTTTAATCCGGTGGCAGCCATCTTCAGTCCTTCTTGGAAAGAAGGAAAAGGAAAATCTGTGGATAGTAAAATAAATTCTGCTTATATCACCAGAATCTGATCCGATCGTCCTCGAATCCAGCTGGGCCTCAGCTAGCCAACTAGCCCCTTCCGTTGCTGGTCTCGTTGCTCATAGTCGCCGTAACTGGTCTCCCGTCCCGCTCCTCCAACCGAGTCTCGTCACACACCGCCGCTGCCACCGAGCTCCGCTGAGGTCACGGTAAATCCTCCGCTAGGCACCGCCACCTACCGTCGTCTGCCTGGGTGAAATCTCTGCTGAGCCCCGTCAACAAATAGCCGCTTGCCTGGTAGTATCTCCGCTGGGCCTCGCAGCTGGGCTTCGATTCAGGCTGGTGTAAGGTGGAATGACTGGCGCCAGCATTAAGCTAACTAGCGTTAGCTTAGCAATCGCTTCGGGTAGTCTCGTCGCACACCGCCGCTGCAGTCACGGTAAGTCCTCCGCTGGGCACCGCCGCCTACCGCCGTCTGCCTGGGTGAAATCTCTGCTGAGCCCCGTCAAACAAATGGCCGCCTGCCTGGTAGTATCCCCGCTGGGCCTCGCAGCTGGGCTTTGATTCAGGCTGGTGTTAGGTGGAATGGCTGGCGCCAGCATTAAGCTAACTAGCGTTAGCTTAGCAATCGCTTCAGGTAGGGCACATCAGTGAATCACAAGGAAGCGCTGGAATCGCTGGTCAGTTTACTCACAGTGGCCGGATAAAAGCGATCAAAGGGGTAATCCACCGGAGGTATATCCGATCGCTGTAGGTAGTTATTTAGAGACTGGCGCCAGCATTAAGCTAACTAGTGTTAGCTTAGCAATCGCTTCAGGTAGCATTAAGCTAACTAGTGTTAGCTGAGCAATCGCTTCAGGAAGGCGCAGGAAGTCGCTGGAGAAAGGCGATTAAAGGGCAATCCAACGGAGGTGGCAATTCAGCCCGTGCGTGTTCGCCACGAGCGCCGATCGCTGCAGGCCAGCCACTTTTAATGGCAAAATCAGTGACTTTGTCTCAGCACTGAAAAAGTGTGACCATCCCGGTCGCCATCTTGAGAGAGTGGAGGCTTAACAGATTTACTGTGTGTGATATTAAATAGGGCAGCTCGGTGGTGCAGTGGTTAGCACTGTGGCAGCACAGCAAGAAGATCACATGGTTGATCCCACCCCTGACCATCGTGGGTTCATTCCCACCCCCTGAGCACTGGTGACTCTTCTGTGTGGAGTTTGCATGTACTCCCTGTGTCTACATGGGTTTACTCCAGGTATTCCGGTTTCCTCCCACAGGCCAAAGACATGTAGGTTAGGTTAACTGGCATCACCTGGGGATTCCAAATTGTCCTTCGGTATGAATTTGAGAGTGAAAGGTCGTCTGACTCTCTGTGTTGGCCCTGCGATGGACTGGTGATCTGTCCAGGGTGTACCCTGCCTCTCGCCCAAAAGAGGCTGGGATATCCCTTACGAAACAAAAATATATTGCAGTATTGTGGCTCATATATTTTTGCCAACATATGTATAAGATAAGATAAGATAAGCGTTTATTGTCACGATGGCCCTCACGGACCATCACAAGACGCCACAGTCACCAGTGAGTTTGCAGTGATGTTTATTTACAGTGCAGGTTAGGCAGGCATAGGATGTATACACAAAGGGGTGAGTATGTCTGAGCTGGGGAGCACCCGATGCGCCAGACGAATAATAACAAAGGTGAAGTCACACGTACCTTACAAACAGGACCATTAACAGACGGGTACAGGAGATTCCCAAGTCGGTTAATAGTGAACAACGGAGGGAAACAGGAACACAACAGAGACTGCCGCATTGGAGGACATTCAGCACCAGCTTTTATCTCTGGCGGCTAATGACCCCAATGCGGCGCAGCTGCTCCCAATGACAGCAGCGCAGCAGCTGACTTTGACAGCAGGGAGCTCCCCTGGGCGCCTTCACAATAAGAGCCCGAAGAGCAAGAAGGAATCCTCTGCTGCCAAAGCCAGGGAAATATGGTATGAGACCCGAGTGTGGACGGAACCAACGCTCGGGCTATGACAGTTCCTCCCCCTCTAGGCCGAGCTCTGAGCAGCCCAAGTAACACCCAAGCCCCCACCCCCCACCCCCTAGGGTGGGCGGATGGGGTGCTGGCAGGAGGGAGAGAAACAAAAAAGGACAAGCAAATAACAGGGGACCAACAAAGCTATAGAGGCAGAGGAAAAAAAACAAAACAAAACATAATCCCTTAAACGTGGGTAACAAGAACAGAACCACAGGCAATATATATATGGGCAAACAACGAATTGACTTAAGGTGGAGGGAAAAGAACCACCAAACATTGGAACAAGAAAGGAGTGAGCCACAAAAATCACAGATCAACCCCCCCCCCACCCCCGCACACCCCAACAGTCTCACAGACATAATCAGAAACCCCGGGAAGAGTGCAGTTTTGACCCAGAGAGGTGGAGGCAGAAAGTTCGGGGGGCTGACCGGCAACAAGAGGCCACAAAACAGGCAGGGGGAGAAAGAACAGTTCGGGCGGCCTACCCCGGTCCCATGCTCGGAAGCAGAGAGTCTCAGGCGGCCAGACCAGGTCGCCACACAGGGAGTCCAAAATGTCGGGAGGCCGACCCAGAGAGCCAAATTGGCGAGACAGTCTTTCGGGCGGCCGACCCGCATCACTAGCCCACCAGAACCGTTGGGTCAAAGTAGCCGGCGGTCCCGCTGAAAGGGGAGAGATGAGGGAGAACCAGGCGAAGCAATCGGAACCCCAACGGCCCCAGGTGAAGATGGGCAGCGCTCCTCAGGGAGACAAGGAGGATGACGATGGTGATGAGGGTGACGAGGGGAATGAGCCTGTCCAGCATCCGGTGGCCGGGGATCTGCAGCTCCCTCACCGAATCCAGGACCTGCTGGTGCAGCGCCCACGTCGGACCCCGATTGGGCCTCCGGAACCGAACCCACAGTGGACCCCGATTGGGCCTCCGGAACCAAACCAACGGTGGACCCCGATTGGGCCCCCGGAACCAAACCCACGGTGGACTCCGATTGGGCCTCCAGAACCAAACCCGCGACGGACCCCGACTGGGTCGGCGTGGCACCAAACTCGACCTCCAACCCCGAAATCGGAACCTCTGGCGCAGCAGGCGAAAGCAGCCCCTCACCGGCGACCCTGGGAGAAGGCTCGAAAGAGAGAGAAAACCCGGGATCAGGATCACCGGCAGCGCCAGAACCCGGCGAGATAAGCTCGGACGCAGCGGGCGGCTGCACCCGGCTCATCTCCCCTTGAGACAGGCAAAAATGCTCTAAGAGGTGAAAAAGAAAGACAAAGTAGAGCACTTGCCTGAGCTCGGGTTCTGACGCCGTCCAGGACTGCGAAGATCCGGGCTCAGATGTCAGGAGGTCCTCCTCAGGCTCCCACTCAGCCGCGTCGGGCTCCGCAGCTGGCGTGATGGTGTGCGCAGCTAGAGAGTCCTCCGGCACCGATGTCCACGCCGATGGCCCGCACGGCATGGTGGCAGGAGAACCTCGACCCGCTGGACCGGACCGCTCCTCCGTGGAACCCCGGGGACGCTTTCTCATCGGCGAAGGCTCCACGCTGCAGTCCGCTCTCCTCCTCCGCCCACGGCGTGGCTGCGGAACCGGAACCAGGCTCTCCAGAACCGCAGGCCCCCTCCTCATCCAGCGACGTTGGCCTAGTGTCGAGGACCGCTCAGCGGAGGGAGACACAGAGGAAGCAGGGTTAATTCTTTCATCCACAGCAGGTGGAGGGAGCTCGGGGGGCTGCATACCCCGAACTCCACCCCCAGGAGTCAGACAAGGCAAAACAATATCGAGAGGACAGAAATTATCATGCACTTGCCTTTCTCCTGAGGTTGAGATGGTTCCTGCTGTGGGGGACGTCGTTCCTCCCTTTCCCCGCTGGATGGTGACAGAGGGCCCTCTGGGAAGACAAGGTGAGGCCACTCGAGATGGTTCCGGGATGGGACTCGCCGCAACGGAGCCCCCGAGACACACAGCAGCCGGGATAGGCGACGAGGAGGAGGGGGCGACAGCCGAGGGTAGCCGGGCATGGAGCGCTGACGGGACAGCAGGCGAAGGCCCGGGGCAAGATGAGGCTGCGGGGATTCCCCTCTGACGAAACGCAGAAGTGGCAGCTGTGTGGGGGGGTTGAGCCCTTGCAGCGACCCGGAACTGGATCCAGACGGGGTTCTAGCCGAGGTTGGGAGCCAGTGTGATGACGGTTCCTTGTAGGGGGTGAGGTGAAGGTGAGATTCGGAAATCGCCGTTCCTGAGCAGAAACAGAGGCAAGCAGGTTGGCAAACTCAGGAAACTCACACAACTCTAGACTCCTCTCCACCAGTCTAACCGCCGCCTCCACATGCTTCATAATTGCTGCTGGATGCACAGCGGAGCGAGCAGCAGTCACCCGGTCCCAGATCTTGACTGCTGTCAGCTGCAGCCTCTCTGGGGGAACCCCGAGTGACGACATGCCTGATGGGGAAAGACCTCCGGATGGTGCGAACTCCCAGGCCGGAACGGAGGCAGGAGCGGGATCCCAAAGCGAGGGGCGACGTCTCCTCCGCTTCAGCTTCCTGCCGGGATTTCCCTTCAGCCCTCGGTGTATCTCACGCTGGGCGGCGATGTCATCTCTCCTCACGCTTACCTCTGGATGATTAGCGAAGCGGGGAAGAGAATTCAGAATTTCCTCGGCTAGGTCCAGGTACCAGGGCACTTCGCTATTGAAGTCGAGGAGGGAGGCAGCGACAAGGACTTCGTCCACGCGCTCGAGGGCGTCTGCGAGGACAGCGTCCTGCCTCCGAGAGCGAGACCTCCACGATGGCATGCTTCAACACGGCACCCCGACAGGTAGGAACAAACAGTCCAAAACTGCAAACTGCACGGTGAATGGCGTCTCAAAACAACGCCTCCTCTCCGGGCGTTTGGCGGCAGTCTACTGTCATGATGGCCCTCACGGACCATCACAAGATGCCACAGTCACCAGTGAGTTTGCAGTGATGTTTATTTACAGTGCAGGTTAGGCAGGCATAGGATGTATACACAAAGGGGTGAGTATGTCTGAGCCAGGGAGCACCTGATGCGCCAGACGAATAATAACAAAGGTGAAGTCACATGTACCTTACAAACAGGACCATTAACAGACGGGTACAGGAGATTCCCAAGTCAGTTAACAGTGAACAACGGAGGGAAACAGGAACACAACAGAGACTGCCGCATTGGAGGACATTCAGCACCAGCTTTTATCTCTGGCGGCTAATGACCCCAATGCGGCGCAGCTGCTCCCAATGACAGCAGCGCAGCAGCTGACTTTGACAGCAGGGAGCTCCCCTGGGCGCCTTCACAATAAGAGCCCGAGGAGCAAGAAGGAATCCTCTGCTGCCAAAGCCAGGGAAATATGGTATGAGACCCGAGTGTGGACGGAACCAACACTCGGGCTATGACATTTATTAGTCCAACAATGGGGACATTCCAGGATTGCAACAGCACAGGGATAGCAACACTCAGAGCAACAATCAGAAGACAAGAAAAAACAAGAGCAGCGATACATATGTACATATAAATATATAAATATATAGACACACAGTGCGGAGCATTGTAGCTAGATGGAATAAATATATAAATATACACAGTGTGGAGCATTGTAGCTAGATGGAATAAATATATAAATATATAAATACACAGTGCGGAGCATTGTAGCTAGATGGAATGAAACAGCATAACCGTCTACTTAGTTATCCTACATGGTATGATTATGTACCCATACATATTGTCGCCCTCCGTAGCGACCGGTATTTTCCTAGTTGTATACCGGAGGGGACCATTGTGTAAGTCTGTTGCGTCTTTTGCATTCAGTACTATTAGGTTGTCATGTCTTTTTGCTATCTCTGCGAGCAGCCTTGCTTAGGTTGTACAGTCTGACAGCCGTAGGTAGGAAGGACCTGCGAAACCTCTCGGTTGTGCACCTAGGATGATGTAGTCTGCTGCTAAATGAGCTCCTCAGTGCATTCAGTATGTCCTGCATAGGGTGGAACTCGGACTCCAGCAGAGATGACAGTTTAGCCACCATCCTTCTCTCTCCCATCCCCTCCACTGGGTCAAGGCGTTGCCCCAGGACAGAGCTAGCTTTCTTGATCAGTTTGTTCAGTCTCTTCCTATCGGCTGCTGTAACGCCACTGCCCCAGCAGACCACTCCAAAAGTGATGGCTGATGCCACCACCGTGTCGTAGAATGACTTCAGCAGCGCCCCTTGTACACCAAAAGACCTGAGTCTCCTCAGTAGGAACAGCCTGCGCTATCCCTTCTTGTAGAGTGCGTCAGTATTGTGTGACCAGTCTAGTTTATTGTTCAGATGAACACCCAGGTACTTGTAGGATGTCACCATCTCAATGTCAGTTCCCTGTATAATTTACTGGTGCTGTGAGGGGTTGTCCTTGCCTGCGGCAGTCCACCACCAGCTCCTTAGTTTTCCTCGCGTTGATCTGGAGGCAGTTCCGATGGCACCAGTCCACAAAGTCCTGGATAAGCCCTCTGTATTCAGCTTCATCTCCGTTGGAGATGAGGCCAACGATCGCAGAGTCGTCAGAGAACTTCTGTAGATGGCAGTGTGTTGTGTTGTGTGAGAAGTCCGCAGTATAGAGGATGAACAGGAAGGGAGCCAAAACCGTTCCCTGGGGGGCCCCCGTGCTACCGATGATCGTGTCGGACACACAGTCCCGGGTTTCTCACAAACTATATTGAGGCTCATATTGAGGCTCTTACCCCTGACCTATTGAATGAATTCCCCCACGCTAAAACTGTCATAGTTCATGTTGGACGCAACAACATCCCTGATCAAACGTCGGAGATCTTAAAGAGTGACTTCAAGAGCCTTCTGTCCACTCTTATGAACTGTGGCAGACGTGTGTTTATGTCTGGGCCATTGGCACCTTTCAGACGAGGTTGTAATTATTTTAACAGAACTCTCAGTCTTAATACTTGGTTGTGTTCTACATGTCCTGCTTTTAACATTGGTTTTGTTGACAATTTCAACCTGTTTTGGAACCGCCCATCATTTTTGATTCCAGATGGCATCCATCCAAATAAACTTGGTGCACGTGTTTTAAGGGACAATCTGTTCTATTCCATTCAGCGTTTTTTAATACAGTGACTGAAATTTGCTGTGTTAACTCACTCCAAAGTTCCTGGGTCTGCCAACCAGCCCTTTTTTGTTCCCACTTCTCATATTAATCCTATTAATCCATATAATCCTCACTGTTTAGATCAGTCTTCAATTTGTAACCCCATAGAGATTGTGTCTGTCTCCCGTTACCCAAAATATTGTAACCCAAGACAAATACAACACAACTTGATAAATACACGTCTTTCTGCAGCTCCTCCTCATCCACCACCCCTCAACTTAGCCCCTGTCTTCTCCCTTAGAGAACCTTTGTCTACTCCCCGTAAAGTTAATAAAAATACAATGTATAAACATCCCAAAGTGATTAAACAAAATGTTGGTAAAACCCAAATCAAACCTCAGGTCTCTAAATTTAATAATTTGGCCTCTGTTCCTCCTCATAATTTAAAAATTAAATGTGGTTTGTTAAATATTAGGTCTCTATCTCCCAAGTCTCTACTAGTTCATGATCTATTAATTGATCATCAGATCGATTTAATATCCCTTACAGAGACTTGGCTAGGGCAAGATGATTATGTTGGTTTGAATGAATTAACTCCCTCTGGTTATCTAAACTATCATAATCCCAGAAGTTCTGGTTGTTGAGGTGGAGTAGTGGCAATTTTCCATCCTAAATTACTAGTTAATATAAAGCAAAAATCATGTTTTAATTCCTTTGAGGGCCTGGTTCTCCGTGTGGGGTATGTTGGCTATCTTGGCTCGAACCCAATTTTCTTCACCATAGTTTACCGTCCTCCCTCGGCCTACTCAGAGTTTTTATCCGAATTTGCCAAATTTTTAGCTGATTTAGTGCGGAAATAATTATAGTAGGGGATTTTAATATACATGTTGATGTAGATAGTGACTGTCTCAATAAGGCATTCAATTCAATTTTAGACTCAATGGGGTTTTCCTAGAAAGCAGAAAATTCTACTCATTATCTCCACCACACATTGGACCTTGTTTTGTCTTATGGTATGGAAATAGAAAATCTGGTAGTGTCTCCTCATAATCCTGTACTGTCAGACCATTGTCTGTTAACCTTTGATTTCACTATTTCTGATTGTTTGACTCCTAAAGAAAAATATTACTACAGCAGATGTCTTTCAGATGACGTTGTTACCAAATTTTTGCAGATCGTCTCCTCTATATCATGGGTCAACACAATGGAAATAAAAGATGGCGAGCCTGCTCCTTCCGTAATTGATAGCATGGTAGATAGTGTTACAGCCTCTCTGCATCAGACTCTAGATTTGATGGGCCCTTTAAAAAAGAAAAAGTCTAACCAGAGATTTCTAACCCCATGGTTTAACACAGAAACTTGCAGCTTAAAACAAAAGACTCCTCAATTAGAAATAAAATGGCATTCTACTAATTTAGATGAATTCTATTTAGTGTGGAGAAATCATCTCTTAATTTCCAAAAAATCTCTTAGAAGAGCTAGAACAAATTATTACTCTGCATTAATAGAAGAGAATAAGAATAATCCCAGGTTTCTTTTCAACACTATAGCCAGGCTGACAAAGAGTCAGGACTCGGTCAATCCTTGCATCCCCCCAGAGCTTTCTAGTCAGGACTTTTTGAACTTTTTCAATCATAAAATTTTATCTATTAGAGATAAAATCAGTCAGATTCTCCCCACCATAAACTTAAGTACAGCAGCTACCACAACTCCTTCAATTGATATCTGTTTAGATAAGTTTACTCCAATTGACCTTTTAGAGTTAGATAAAATTATCTCCTCATCCAAGCCTTCATCCTGTTTTTTAGATCCTGTCCCTACCAGGTTATTTAAAATAGTCTTCCCAATTATTGGTAGCCGTATTCTTCATATAATTAATTCTTCTTTAACTTTGGGTTCTGTACCGCAGGCTTTTAAAATTGCTGTAATTAAACCCTTACTCAAAAAGCCAATGCTTGATCCAGGAGTTTTGGCTATCGACCAATCTCTAATCTGCCTTTCATTTCAAAAATCTTAGAAAGAGTTGTTGCTACACAATTGTTTGACCATTTGCAGGGAAATCGTTTATTTGAAGAGTTTCAATCTGGGTTCAGAGTTCATCACAGCACTGAAACAGCCTTAGTGAAGGTCACTAATGACCTCCTTATCGCATCTGGTAATGGACTTGTTTCTATACTTGTCTTTTTAGATCTTAGTGCAGCCTTTGATACTATCGATCATGACATTCTACTTGATAGATTAGAACACTATGTTGGACTAAATGGAACTGCGCTGCAGTGGTTTAGATCTTATTTGTCCGATAGACTTCAGTTTGTTCACATCAATGCTGAGTTTTCTTCCAACTCTAAGCTCAGTCATGAAGTTCCACAGGGATCTGTGTTAGGCCCTACTCTTTTTAGTTTATATATGCTTCCGCTAGGCAATATCATTAGAAAGCACTGTATACGTTTTCATTGTTACGCAGATGACACACAATTATACCTGTCAATGAAGCCCGATGATTGTAATCAATTAGCCGAGTTTGATGCCTGTCTTAAGGAAATCAAAGCTTGGATGACTTGTAATTTTCTGCTGTTAAACGCAGATAAGACTGAAGTCATTCTTGTTGGTCCAAAAAACCTTAGAAATACCTTTCCAAATCAAACTCTTAATTTGGATGCCGCTACTCTCACTGAATTGTTCCTTGGAGTTATTTTTGATCAAGATCTGTTTTTTAATTCACATATTAAATTTGTTTCTAAGACTGCCTTCTATCATCTGCGCAATATTGCCAAGATTAGGAGTATCTTGTCTCCAGGGATGGCAATTTTCCGCCGATCTGCGGATTTCCACCGATTTATTTTCAAATTGATCATTTCTGTGAATCGTCTAAATCCGTTGAGAAAATTTTAGGGGGGTAAGGTACCTTATTGTTACCGATTTTAGCGAAAATCAACACGATTACATAAGCGCTCGGCGCTTCCCCGGGTCAAGTCTCCCGCGATAACCCGGATGTTTTGTACTCAAGCTACTGCTGTATTGTAAACAGTCCTGCGATTGGATAGTTGCAAACGATTGGACCAATCAAATGGCTCGTTGTATGCTTTGTCAAAAATTCATGGCGGCGTGTTCTCAGGGATGCGATTTTTCTGCTAATTCACCGAATTCCGCTTTTTTTTTATCTTCCAGTACGTTAGCGGCTTGTGGTCCACGAATGCAGTGAAGGTGCGCCCTTTCAGGCAGAACTGGAAGTGGCTTATGGCCAGGTGGAGAGCCATTAACTCTCTGTCGAACACGCTGTATTTACGCTCACTGTCATGCAAAGACCTGCTAAAAAAAAGGTGAGCGGCTGCCAAGACACGGCGACGCATTGCTCCACGACGGCCGCTATGCCCATGTCCAAGGCGTTGGTAGTGAGCGCTGTCCGAGCCGCCAGGTCTGGGTGCGCCAGTAGTGCAGCGTTTGCCAGAGCTGTTTTAACCTTAGAGAACGCCTGCTCCCGCTCAGGAGTCCAGTCGACTCTGTCCGCCGGTTTCCGTTTCTTGAGTGCAGCGTACAACGGCTGTATGAGCTGGGCTGCGCGGGGGAGGAAACGGTTATGAAAGTTAACCACCCCCAAAAACTCCTGCAGCACCCTGATATTGATGTTGAGGAGAAAAAAAATAGCAAAACAATTTAGTTAGATTACTTTTATGATTCCAAACAGTTTGAAATTGACAGTGCACAGTGGACATTGACTCATAACTTTTGAATATTTCTAAGACTTGGCTACATCAGTGATTGTGCAAAATGAACTGCTCAAGACTCAATGGAGATTGAAACTGGTGATCTGAAATGAATGCTGAAATTGTAAAAAGTAATGGTATGTTGGAATTTTATTTCTATTATGGAATAGATAAAATTAACTGATTTTGATTTGATCAAGTGTTAAAGCATGTGATGGATAATGCTTGTTGGAATATTTTAGGAATGCTATCTTCTTGGAACATAAGTCAATATTATACAGTAATAAGTGGCATTCAGCTGTTTGTTTTATGTCATTTAAGCACAGTTCTGGTACTTCGTCCTCCTTGCCCCCCCAACAGGGCTCTGCCCCAGACCCCGCTGGGGGACTGCGTCCCCCAGACCCCCTGCTAAATTTTCAGATAATTTCCCCAACCCCAAATCACATCCCTGGTTCGTGTTGGAATTCTGAGCTTTTGGTATTGTTTTCAGCAGAATTATGAGATTTTTATCGAAGGATCAGGAGTCATCAGTGCTAGAAATAGACAAAAGTGTCAAAAATAAGTTCCAATGGAATTGGCTTGAGAGAAAAGTGACGGTAAAGGTGAAAATTGGCTCAAAGTTCGACGAGGTAACAGAAACACTCGGACAGTTTCTGAAGAAACCAGAAAAGGAGATGAAGTTCAAAGTTCAGAGACTGACACAGCTTACTGCCAAAAGGAAGAAAGTTTCACATTAGAAGTGACTTGGTGACCAGTGTAAATAGTGTAATAAACTCTTATAGAACTGTTAAATATGTTGGACTAAAGACAGTGAGACAACATTGAAGAAAAAGTAAGTTAACTTTTCATAAATTTAATGATTTATCTAAGTCTAGTATTTCATTTTTTTTTAATCATTTTTTTTCAGTCTAAATTACTTCTGTTTTACTGAAAACCTCTCAGCTTCAGGGGGGCTGCGCCCCCCCATAAGTCAATCAACCAAATTAGATTTCAGCTGAAATCAGAATTTCCTGTTGCCATCCCTGTGTCTCTGAGTGATGCTGAGAAACTGATCCATGCTTTTGTTAGTTCTAGATTATATTATTGTAATTCGTTATTATCAGGTTGTCCTAAAATATCTTTAAAAACTCTTCAGTTGATCCAAAATGCTGCTGCAAGAGTTTTAACGGGTTCCAGAAAGAGAGATCATATCTCTCCGGTTCTGGCCTCCCTTCACTGGCTTCCCATAGAGTTTAGAATTAAGTTTAAAATCCTTCTTCTCACTTACAAAGCTCTTAATAATCAGGCCCCCTTACACAGTATATAAAAGATATGATATTACCCTATCATCCTAACAGAGAATAAGGGAGAAACAATATCATTTCAGAGGAACATGTATACAGTGATCCCTCACTTATCCGTCACTGCGCCACCGTGGGGCTGCACGGTGGCGCAGTGGTTAGCACTGCGGCAGCACAGTTTACCCTTGGCCGGAGGATTGTGGGGATCATGGGATCATGGGATCGTGGGTTCGATCCCAGCCCCCGACCAACAGTGATCTGTGTGGAGTTTGCATGTTCTCCCCGTGTTGCGTGGGTTTACTCCGGGATTTCTCCGGTTTCCTCCCACATGCCAAAGACATGCATGTTAGGTTAATTGGCTGTTCTAAATTGTCCCTAGATATCTGTTTCCTATAGGCCCTTAGAACAGAGGGTTAGTACTAATGAAAGCGCTTTGAGTGGTCTTTGTGACTAGAAAAGCGCTATATAAGTGCAGGTTAGTTAGTTAGTTAGTTATCGCGGTTAATGGGTTCCAGAACCGACCGCGAAAAGTGAAAAACCGCGAAGTAGCGTCACCCCCCTTTGTGGAATTCCAGGCTGATCTCGTTAGTTTTTTGATACATAAAATAATGTATAAATAATATAAATAATACGTACGTTCATTCTCTCACTCTCTCTCTCTCGGGAGAGAGAAAGAGCGAGAGAATGAAAAGAATCTCGTGAGAGTGCATCTCTCGCGAGATTCCCGAGCCGAGTCAACACGAGAACAAAATCTAGAGTCGGGAGCGATCTCTTAGGGGGGAGATGCTGGCTAGCGAATCAGAGAGGTGAATTTTGAGTTGTGCGGGCTCTCCGTGTTGATACGTGATGTTCTAATGTATTTTTTCTCAATTTTGAATTTTTGATGAATATTTTTGAAAAATCCGCGATGCACTGAGGGTGCAAAAGGTGAAGCGCGAAGTAGTGAGGGATCACTGTATTTCAAAAACCTTCAGCGAGAACTACCACCAAGCAACACTGTGTTTCAGTGCAAGGAGTCAGATTATGGAACGATTTTGGACCTGAATTAAAATCATGTACAACGCTCGAACAATTTAAACAAAAACTAAAGGAAGAAATACTCCAAACATATATACAAGATGACATGTAAAATCACATAAGGATTGTCATATCCAGTCTGCGTTGTGCTGTAGCTTAGTTTTTTTTGTCACATTTTGTCTTAGCTATGTTCTGAATTGGGGCAGCACGGTGGCGCAGTGGTTAGCACAGTGGCAGCACAGCAAAAAGGTCATGGGATCGATTCCACCCTTGACCATCGTGGGTTCGATCCCACCCCCAGACCATCGGTGACCCTTCTGTGTGGAGTTTGCATGTTCTCCCCGTGTCTGCGTGGGTTTACTCCGGGCACTCCGGTTTCCTCCCACATGCCAAAAACATGCAAGTTAGGTTAATTGGCATCAAAACTGGGGATTCTAAATTGTCCTTAGGTATGGATGTGAGAGTGAATGGTTGTCTGTCTCTCTGTGTTGGCCCTGCGATGGACTGGCAATCTGTCCAGGGTGTACCCTGCCTCTCGCCCAAGGATGCTGGGATAGGCTCCAGCCCCCCCGCGACCCGAAAGGATTAAGCGGTAGAAGATGGATGGATGGATGTATGTTCTGAATTGTAATCGCTCTTGTTTTGTTTTTCTTTTTAATTTTTTGATGGAATATGGGTGGGCAATATAAGCTGCGGCTTCAGCCATCACCCATTTCGGATCACTTATGTTGAACTGTATAATCAGAGGAGTTATTGTCTAATTTGACCTTGTTGGATTTTCTTTCCCCCTTTGTTATATTATTCTGTTTTTTTTTAATCTGTACTTTTAATCTATCCGAAATAAAGATTCATTCATTCATTCATTCATTCAGAGCACTACGCTCCCAAAATGCTGGATTACTTGTAATACCCAGAATCTCTACAAGTACAATGGGAGGCAGAGCCTTCAGCTATCAAGCTCCTTTCCTGTGGAACCAGTTACCATTCTGGGTCCGGGAGTCAGACTCAATCTCTGTTTTTAAGAATAGGGTAAAAACCTTCCTTTTCAATATAGCCTACAATTAGGGAGGGATCTTGTGTCTCTTAACCCCACTTTTGTTCTGCTGTTAATAGATTCAGACTGCTGGGTGACCTCCAACTTGGCTTACTTGGCTTCTCACTGTTAATGTTTGCTCTCTTTTTGTCTGCTCTTTTCTTCTTCTCTATCCCCTCACCCCCAGCCAGTCGCAGCAGATGACTGCTCCTCCCTGAGCCTGGTTCTGCTAGAGGTTTCTTCCTGTTAAAAGGGAGTTTTTCCTCTCCACTGTCGCTAAGTGCTTGCTCACAGGGGATCGTCTCATTGCTGGGTCTTTCTGCAATTGTGGGGTTTTCCCTACTTTTGATAGTGCTATGAAATGACTTCTGTTGTGATATGGCACTATATAAATAAAGCTGAATTGAATTGAATCTGTTTGTATGTTTGAACTGTTTCTTACGTTTTGGTCAATAAATGCACACAACATCCTCCTGTGTTTGGGTTTTTGTCTCTCCTGTCTCAAATAGGCAGGAATTCACAACAGTTTTCAGGTTCAGGTTACTTTATTTGTACCCGTAGGTAGATTTGTTTTGCAGTCAGGTGACATCCACATTTATAAACCACAATTACATTCAACATAAACACATAACCCAGGCACAGGAAGCTGACTATAAACATGATAAAAATGCTCAAGGCTCCACCAATCAGGACATAAGACAAAGAGATGAGAGAAAAAACAGAGAGATAAGGGAGAAGGGTCATATTAAGAAGTTCATGACTAGTCAAAAGAGGTTAAAAACTCAAAAGTCTAAAACCCAATAAAAGATTTAGAACCCAAATAAAAAACCTACAAAAATAAGTAAATATAAAATAAAATTAATAAATAGGTAACTAAATTATGTGCAGTATATTGTTACATCTTGTTCAACTCTTTTAACAGCAGCAGGAACAAAGCTGTTTTTGTAGCGCTGGGTTTTACTTTTTGGGACAGCAAACCTCCGTCTGGAGGGAAGAAGCTAAAAGTGGCAGTGCAAAGGGTGGGAGTCATCATTTAAAATGGAGGTAGCAATCCTCTGTACCTGTTTGGTGTACAGGGATGTCAGGCTCAGCTGTGACTCACCAAGCAAACGACTGGACCATCTAACTACCTGATCCAAGGATTTTCTCTGTTTCAGTTTTATCTGACCAAACCATGACATTAAAGAAAAGGATAAAACAGATTCAATAAAAGCCCGATAAAGCATTATCATTATGGTTCGGTCAATTTGGAAACGTGCAAGTTTCCTTAAACAATGCAGATGTTGCTGACCCTTTTGCCAATCCACTAGTGTCTATGCTACGTTCCTAGACGCTAGCAAAGCTTTTGACAGGATTAACCACTGGTGTTTGTTTAGAAAACTGATCGATCGAGGTATTCCTATTTACATTGTTAGCATCCTGTTATACTGGTACAGAAGGCAGTCTATGGTTGTCAGGTGGAGCAATGTCACCTCATCCAAATTTCATGTGACCAACGGTGTTAAACAAGGTGGTATACTGTCACCCTTGTTGTTTAATGTCTATGTTGATGATCTCAGTGTACTGTTGAACAATACTAATGTGGGCGGCTCCTTTAACGGTGCGCTGTTAAATCACATTTTCTATGCTGATGATCTCTGTTTGTTAAGTTTGTCTACTGCAGCGATGCAACATCTCCTTTCGGTATGTGAAAAATTTGGTGAAAAAAATGACATCTTGTTCAACTGTACTAAATGTATGTGTATGGCTTTCAAACCGAAGGGTGTCAATACGTCGAATCCTGTTATGCCACTTTGTGGTAATAGCTTGAACTTTGTTGAAAAAGTCAAATACCTAGATGTGTGGATTGAATCTGATAAGACCAATGTTGATTGTAACAGGCAACTCAGGAAACTCTATGCTCAAACAAATTTACTGTTGTGAAATTTCCATAGATGTTCTCCTGATGTCAAATGTATGTTGTTCAAGACCTTCTGTACCTCAATGTACTGCTCGCCTTTATGGTTTAATAGCAATGTTGCTGTTAGGAACAAAATCCACATTGCATATAATAACTCCCTAAGAAGGTTGTTAGATATACCACGAAGGTCGAGTGCAAGCAAGATGTTTGTGTCCGTGAACATTCCGTGTTTTGGCGAGTTGATACGAAAGAATGCTTACAGTTTTATGAGAAGGTTGCTGGCATGTAACAATCATCTTATATCAGCAATTGTCAACTCGTCACTCACACTTCACTCCAGCATTTGGAAGTGGTGGCGTTCCATTTTATACTGAGTCCAATATTGTATGTTATTGTTGTTACAAGAGCGCCGAGTGTCTGCTGATCTGTATATACTTTTATTTATTTATTTATTTTCTACTCGTTTTAGTTCTGCATTTAATATGAACCCTGAGTTTGAAATAAACGTTTGAATTTGAATTTGAATTTGCACACCCTTTCACAGTTCTCTTCAAAGTTTAAATTACTATCAATAATCGTCCCAAGATATTTGTAGGATTGTACACATTCAGTGGTCTGGCCTTTTAGTACAGTGACTTCGTGCCTGGGAGTTTTCCTCCTAAAGTCAATAATCATATCTTATATCTTTTGCTGAGGTTGCAAGGGTGTGCATCCCCGAATATGGAGTTGCTCAGTGAAAATATGTAATTTTTAGTCACTGCTATGTCACCGCTTTGTCTCTTTATGCCCTGAAGTGTGGGTGGGGTTTCAGATTGACGCCGTGCTGTTTGGGTAATACGCAGCATCACGGCCATGGTGATTGGATAATATGCGGCATCACGGCCATGCTGATTGGATAGTACGCAGCATCATGACCAGTCAGTCACCACAGTGAACCACAGTGAAAAGTGACAAATTTGGCTAGAAAAAAAAGAGAATACTGAAAATGTAATGCTTAAAAAAATTCTACTATAATGATTGCGTAGCTCTAAAGCAGGGATGTCAAAGTCAAATACACAGAGGGCCAAAAAACCAAATCTGTTTCAAGCCGAGGGCCGAAATGGTTGAATGTTTATTAAAACATATTGAAATGATTACAAATAGCCTTTTGAACCAAGACCTAACACAGTGTACTGTATATTATTTAATGACTGAATGAATAATCCAATATTTTTATGGTCTGTTAGTAATTTCAAGTGAAAACATTTTTTAACAGGCTCACAGACAAAAACAAACTTTCTTCAAAGAAAAATTGCATGTCCTGTATATTAAATGAATAAAGAAATATTTTCTTATGGTTCTGTCAGTTATTTCAAGGGAAAACATTTTCAACAGGCAAACAACAAAAAAGTAAATGTCCTTCAAAAATAAAATGTTTCTTAATATCAAGATTAATGCAGAAATGAAATTGCAAGATTAAAAACTGAAAATGCAATATTGTGCTGCTCTGATCCTAGCAATTACTGCTTTCAAATAGTAAAATGCGAAAATAAAAAAAATAAATCAAATCAGTTCCATTCTTTCTCATGGCTCCTATCTGCAATTTTCTCTGAGTCCATTAACTGAAAAATGAATATAAATAAATAAAATACAATAAGATAAAATAAGATAAAATACAAAATCTATGGCACACAGACAAAATAATACTTCCTTCAAAGAAAAATCACGTCTTGTAGAAACAAATGTAAAAATTTAACTGAATTAAAAACTAGAAAGACATTAATGTTCTGTGATGCTCACTTGTCTGAGGCTAAGCCTGATACTTGGTAGTGTCTCATCTCTTGAACAAGTTCATTAATGTTCGGGGTCAGGCTCTGAGCTGAGGAAATCCTCAGGATTGAATGAAGGTGTTCATCAGTAAGACGGCTCCTGTGTGACGTTTTGTTTAGCTTCATCAAAGAGAACAGTTGTTCACACAGGTATGTGCTGCCAAACATAGACAGCGTCTGAGCAACTTGAATGTGCAGCTGAGGCATTGTGTCGGGGATGAAACGTGCAAACTCAGCAGCACCCACACTCTCATACTTTTCCCTCAGTGTGTCATTGCACTGGAGCTCAATCAACTCCATTTGTAGGTTTGGTGGTGCGCTTTCCATGTCAACTCCAAAAGGATTGGAGAGCAGTTCAAACCTGCTTTTTTGGGCTTCAAAGTCAGCAAATGCGGCAAGTATGTTGAGTTTATCAGCAAACTGTGCACTCGGAAACACAGCGGTAGACAGCTTCTCTTTCATGATCTTACAAAAAAGTGGCTCAAGTTTTCTTTCCACATCTGCGTCTCCCACAGACTCAACTTGGTTTTAAACGCCTTCACCGTACTGTACATATCAGAGATGACACGCCCCCGTCCCTGCAGCTGCAGGTTCAACACATTCAAATGGCTTGTGATGTCACACAGAAACGCCATTTCACACATAAATGTTTCATCTCGGAGCTCTGTTGTGTCTTTTCCTTTGCTTTCCATGAACAGACAGATCTCCTCATGCAGCTCGAAACATCTTTGCAGCACCTTTCCCTGGCTTAGCCATCGCACATCTGTGTGATAGGGCACGTCACCATACTCTGTATCTAACTCGCCCAGAAATGCCTTGAACTGGCGGTGATTTAAACCTTTGGCTCTGATGAAGTTAACTGCACGCGTTATGACGCTCATTACATGCTCCATTTTCAAGGCTTTACCACACAACGACTCCTGGTGTATTATGCGTTTCATAGTGCCTTCTTAGATTATATTCTTTCATTACAGCCACACTTTCTCCACACAGAAGACACACAGGTTTGCCTTTTACCTCCGTGAACATGTACTCTGCCTCCCACCTGGCTTGAAACCCCCTGTTCTCACTGTCCACCTTCCGTTTAGCCATTTTTTGTGAGGGGGTTGCTAAAAGTTGACATCTGCTCTGAATTCTGGTGAATAATGAAGCCGAGGCCCGCTCGCAGCACTGCAGTGAGTTTGCGGGCTATTGTTGCATTGTGGGAAATGAAGTATTGATGCATTCAAAACGCCAGCAGGCGGCTGCGGCCTGCAGGCCGGTACTAATACTAATCAAATATCATTCTGGGGGCTATAGATAATTTATTCAGCCCGCGGGCCTTGACTTTGACACATGTGCTCTAAAGGATAATTTGGCAATTTGACAGCTGAAATGCAAAACCTCCTGTCTGCAGGATTTTCTGATTTGTAGATTTCACTTTGGATGGACTTTTACTCACCCTCAGAGATAGGGTGAGGAGCTCAGTCATCCGGGAGAGGCTCAGAGTAGAACCGCTACTCCTCCACATTGAAAGGAGTCAGTTGAAGGAGTATGGGCATCTGATTAGGATACCTCCTGGACGCCTCCCACTTGAGGTGTTTCGGGCACGTCCCATTGGGAGAAGACCCCGGGGCAGACCCAGGACTCAATGGAGAGACTATGTCTCCCAGCTGGTCTGGGAATGCCTTGGCACCCTCTCTGAAGAGCTGGAGCAGGTGGCGGAGGAGAGGGAAGTCTGGGCTTCTCTGCTTGAACTGCTGCCTCCGCAACCCGGACCTCCGGAAAAGCGGTAGAAGATGGATGGATGGATGGACTTTGGATGATGAGAACAAGGAAGGCTGCTCATATCTGTTTGCAAGACAGTCCCACCCTTTACTGTGACATAAAATTATTCTGATGAAAAATATAGCATAGCATTCTGCAAGAAAACAAAATTTAAAAAAAAAAATTCTCTAAAAAGTACATTTTTCAGTTAGGACGTTTTGCGTTTTGGCCATCAAAATGTAGAGAACATGAGGTGCACAGGTGCAGCTGCCAGACCGACTTATTGCAGTTCTTCCCAGGGAGCCAAGCCATGCCTGCCCGATTAACTGGACGGAGTCTCGGCTGCTGCTTCACCCGTGCCACCGTTGTCCCTAGCAGCACTGGAGGCTCCACATGGCGCTCCTCCCGGTGTATGGCTATCTAAAAATTAAAAGTTAATAATAATGATATACCACTTCCGGTTATGGCTGCCACGTAGGACGGACGTGTCTCGCTCTGCTCTGCTCCTGGAGAAAAAAAATCGGCAAATAACTCTCTCATTTGGGACAGAACGTATCCCAGCATTTGGGCGAGGATATGTCGGCGAAGCCTAAGGCTGGAAAACCAGGAAAAGGAAAAAGCGAACCGCCGAAACAGTCCAAATTAACAGACTTTCAGGTCTGTGACGCAGCAAACAAAACTCCATATATGGCGGAGGAGGCTGGCGGCGGTGCGATGTTTGCGGGGAATGGCACAGATGCGCTGATGGCTGCCATGAGTTCAATGAGAGCGGACTTTTCCTCTAGATTTGATGGGATTATGACAGCGTTGGAAGGAATAAGAAAGGAATTGGGTGACTGTGTAGAACGAACGGCGCAGATGGAGCTCCGTCTTGCTAGTGCTGAAGATGACGTCACCCGTCTTCAATTAAAGGTGCGCACTTTGGAAAAAAAAAATAAATCTCTGGAAGATAATATTTTGGATTTGGAATCTCGGTCGAGACAGAATAATTTGAGGCTGGTGGGTCTTCCAGAGGAATCAGAAGGTCGGGACGTATGTTCCTTTCTGGAAAAGTGGATTCCGGAGGTGCTGGGCAGCGAGGAGTTGCAATCAGCAGTGGTTCTGGAAAAAGCACATCGTATTGGCCCACGGAGAGATAAGGGACCGCCGAGGACCTTAATTATGAAGTTTCTTAGCAACAGAGACAGGATGAAGATCTTCAACGCTGCACGTGCTAAAGGAGAGATTAAACACCAGGACCAGCAGGTGCGGTTCTACCCAGATTTGGCCACAGGAATCCAGCAATTGAGGAAGCAGTTTGATCCCATACGTAAGGAGCTGCGCAACCTTGGGATTCGTCATGGTGTAATCTATCCTGCGAGACTGCTGACCACGTATGAGGGCAGAACCCACATTTTCAAGACCCCAGAGGAGGCGCAGTAGTTCATCAAGAAGATCAAAGAAGAAGAAGAGACTGGTGGGAGCTAAGCATGAACAAAATACAAGGTAGAATAATTAAGCATTTGCACAGGCATCTGACTGACTTGAAGTAAATAGTAAGTTTACAAAATATAGATTGTATTATATATTAAAAAAACAAAACAAAAACAAAACAAACAAACAAAAAAAAACTATGATGTACAAAGTTGTTAAAAATTTTGGAGTTAAGTTGGAAAACTACAGAGGAGAGTTAATGTTACGTCATTAAAAGCAGTAGAGTTGGGGTGATTGGGAGGATGAAGAAGGAGTGGCTTAGGCTGTTCCCCGTGGGTGTGGAACGGTCGATGGCTATATCGGGAGACAGAATTTTTCTTTTGATTTTGGGGGGTTTGCCACAAGTGTGGGAAGGGGAAATTTGTTTGTGTGTAGTTTGTAGGATGAATGTTCAACCACTCATGTTTTTGCTTCTCTGTATGAGCATGTTTACACTGCAAGGTAATCCTAAACTCTCTATTGATCATGGACCAAAGTGTTAATCTTAATTTAACTTCATGGAATTGCAGAGGTCTACAAAATTTAAAAAAACTTAAACAAGTTATGAATAAAATAAAGGACATGGGTTCAAGAATTGTGTTTTTACAAGAAACTCATCTGATAGAGGAGGATGTTAAAAGAATTAGGAGTAGATGGCAGGGAAGTGTATTCACCTCTTCATTTTCATCCCGAGCCAGGGGAGTTATGACTCTCATACATAAATCAGTTCCTTTTCAGGTGAAAAATGTAATTGGAGACAAATTTGGAAGATATGTAATCATTCAAGGTTCTTTGCTATTAGAAAATATAAATCTTGTGAACTTATATGGTCCCAATATAGATGATCAGAAGTTCTTTGCTAATTTATTTCTCATCTTATCATCACTTACAGGGCAACATATAATAGCAGGGGATTTTAATTGTACATTGAATCCAGGTGTGGATAGATCAACAGGACTGGATTGTACGCACATTGGATGTAGGATGACTATTAATCATTTTATGAAAGAATTGAGATTGTTAGATATATGGAGAGAAATGAAACCACAAGTTAAAGCCTATTCTTGTTATTCCAGTACCTACAAGACATTCTCACGTATTGATTATTTTTTGATTTCCACAGAATTAAGGTCCAAGATTCAAAACTGCTTTTATGATAACATCGTGATTTCTGATCATGCACCCTGTTGTCTAATATATGTAGATAAAAAATTGACAAAGGAATCAGGTAGATGGCAATTTCAGCATAAATGGCTTCAGGATGAGGAATTTGTCAAGTATATAGAAAAACAGATAGACGAGTTCTTTGACATCAATACTACACAAACATCAGCATGTGTAAAGTGGGAGGCTTTCAAAGCTTTTATTAGGGGACATATTATTAGTTATACAGGATCAAAATCTAAGAAGACTCGAGAGGAGAGAGCTAAATTGGAACATAAAATAAAAAGTCTTCAGGAAAAAGTGTATGCAGGAAATGACCCAAGGTTGGAGAATGAATTACTGATTTTGAGAGCTGAATACGACAAAAAATCAGCGAATAGAGCTGCCTCGAGTCTTCTAAGATTGAAACAATCTTTTTATGAACAAGGTGAAAAATCAGGAAAATTATTAGCATGGCAGATTAAACAATTGGAAATTAAAACACCAATTACCAGTATTATAAGTAACGGACAGGTAGTTATAGATCCTTTAGAAATTAATAGAGCCTTTAGAGATTACTATGAAAAATTATATGATACCAAAAATGAACCTGATTTAACAAAACTAAATGGGTTTTTGAACGAACTATCTATACTGTGTATTCCAAATGAAAACAGGGAGATATTGGAGTCTAAAATTAGTCAAGAAGAAGTTGGGCTAGCCATTGATAATATGAAATCAGGAAAAAGTGCAGGACCAGATGGTCTTCCAGTTGACCTTTATAAAAAATTTAAGAATAAATTAATAAAACCTTTTTTGGAAATGGTTTTAGAAGCATTTCAAAATAATAATTTACCATCATACATAAATAATGCCTTAATTATACTGCTGCCAAAACCAGGTAAGCCCTCTAATAAATGTGAAAATATGAGACCAATAAGCCTATTAAACGCCGACCTTAAGATAATCTGTAAAATTTTAGCAAGACGAATACAAGAAATTTTACCAAATATTATTAATCGAGATCAGAATGGCTTTATAAAGGGTAGACAAGGCTTCCATAATGTAAGAAGACTATTTAATATTATTTATTTTAATAAAGAAGCACCGGATACAGCTCTCCTATCATTGGACGCCGAAAAGGCCTTTGATAGAGTTGAATGGCCCTTTCTTTTTGAAGTCCTACAAAGGTTTGGACTTGGAAATAATTTCATAAAATGGGTTCAAATAATATACAATAATGCTACAGCAGAAATCCTAACAAATAACAATATTTCAAAACCAATAAAAATCAATAGAGGATGTCGACAAGGCTGTCCACTTTCACCTTTACTGTTTACTATGGCAATTGAACCTTTAGCGATAGCGATACGTTTACATTCACAAATATATGGAATTAAAGTTGGACCAACAGAACATAAAATCTCCCTGTACGCCGATGATATAATTTTGTTTATGTCGAATCTAAAAAAATCAATTCCAACCTTGTTGAATTTAATAAAGAATTTTGGGGAAATATCAGGATATAAAATAAATAAAACTAAATCTTCAATATTAATGCTAAATGAGACCCAGAGAAATTACCCAGCCCCTGAGGTAAATCAATTCAATGTTGTAAATCAGTTTAAATATTTAGGAATCCAAATTATGCCTAAGCTAGAATCAGTCGCCAGTGTCAACTATGAAGCCTTAATGTCAGATATCAATGAGTTAACTCAGAGATGGATGTCACTACCAATGTCGATGATCGGGAGAATCAATATACTTAAAAGTAATATTTTACCTAAAATACTTTATTTATTTCAATACATTCCCTTATCACCACCTTTAGATCTATTCTCAAGAATAAAAAAAAAGTTAGTGGAATTTATATGGAACAACAGGAGGGCTAGATTACGTTTGTCTTTATTATATTTACCATTTGATCGTGGAGGTCTGAAATGTCCAAATTTTATGTTGTATTATTGGTCGGCACAACTGAGGTCTATGACATATTATTTTTCATCAAATGATCTCCCTCACTGGACTGAAATGGAATCATACAATTTACCTTTACCTCTTCCCATATTCATATACTCAGATTCGGCAAAAAAATTACAAAAACAAGTTAAAAATCCATTTGTAAAGCATATGATCAAAATATGGTGTGAAGCTAAAAACTATTTAAAAGAACCACAGTTATTGTCACAATTTAGTCCAATATGGGGTAATCAATATTTTAAACCAGGGAGAGCGGACGCTGTATTTAAAGTATGGAATTTAAAAGGGATACAAAAGATTCAGGATTTATATTTGCCATGTGCAGACAACATAATGTCTTTTGAAGAGCTGAGGATCAAATTTAATCTCAATAGAACACATTTTTTTAAATATCTTCAACTTAGAAACTTTATTCGATCAAATCAAAATAAAGCTCTCACTCGACCTATTTATTCATCCTTGGAAAAAATGATGATGAAAGATAGTAAAAGAAAGGGTATTATTTCAGAGTTTTATAACTCATTGACACTATCTTCAAGTGAAAATTCACTGAAAAGATTAAACTACTGGAAAGAAGATCTGCAAATTGAAATTTCAGAGGAACAATGGGAATTGGCTTGTACAGAAGCTCAAACCAAATCAATAAATGCACGCCTTAAATTGATACATTTCAAATGGTTAATGCGGATGTATGTTACACCGGAGGAGTTAAATAGATATAACAAAAATATACCAGATACATGCACAAAATGCATGGAAAGTAAAGGAACCCTATTTCATTGTTTATGGGAATGTAGATTAATAAGAATGTTTTGGGAGGAGGTGAGGGTAACAATTGAAAAAATAATCTCAAAACAAATCATATTGAATCCTAAACTGTTTTTGTTGGGTCTGTACCCAGAAAAGCATAATTTCAATAAAAGTGAAAGAACATTCATAGACCTCAGTTTGCTTAATGCCAAAAAATGTATTGCACTATTATGGAAAAAGACTCATAGACCAGATGTGACTCAGTGGTTAAGACAGATGTTAACAAACCTTCCATTAGAAAGAATAACATATATACTGAAATCAAAGGAAATTGTGTTTGAGAATATATGGAGACCTTTTATTGATTATGTAAAAAATTTAAACATAACTCTTGAAGAAGAAGGTGAATGATGTGTGTGGACCTTGTAAATTCCAAACTGGTGAACATAATATGTATACTAATGTATTGGATTGTCTAGACTAAACAGAGGAGCATTGTTGAAGACTTGATTTTGTTGGTGGTTGTTGGTGTTTTTAGGGTATTTTTTTTTTTTTTGTAGTACTTTAGTGTTAGTGTTTGATTGTTTGTATCATGTTTGTTAAAAAAAAAAAAAAAAGGTTCAATAAAGATATTGTGGAAAAAAAAATAATAATGATATACTACCATGATTGTGGAGCGGAATGGCCAGATCAACTGCATATCACACGCGGACACACATGCACGCTTTGACTAAATGACGTTTGTGACAAAAAAACACTCAAATAACAAAATAAATCATTTTTTATTTATTGACAAATGAGCAACACTGATGCAACAATTGCAGCATATTGCAGTCATTCTTCGGAGTATAATAATGTGACGTTTGTGGGATTCACACAAAGAAAGAGGAGCAAGATGGTTGTGATGAACAGGCTTTATTTACACACCACCAACCCCCAACCTCCTTCTGAGCACAGAGAGGAGGGGAGGTCATTCTCCCAGACCTCCGTTTCAATCATGGTTACACACACATGATACATCTTGCCCTAATCCTGCTAAACACTGCTGGGTCATTATAACACAGTTATAATGACACAGCAGTATAACTCAGCAATAACACATTTAATACACACACACAGTAACGTTTTCAACTGGCAAAGCATGCTGGGAAATCCCTGCCCCCCTTAACATGGCCCCGACGTTACACTGCCCTCCCCTGGACTGGTTTCTGTCCCCAGAAAATTCAAAGTCCACTTTCAGAAATCCAACGCGAGTCAGCCCGGTGCCGGGGCGGCATGCACGGGCCATCCACTGTCCATCTGAGTCTCGGTCGGAGTATCTGGTTGGGGTAGGGTTCCGGTTTGGCCACCAGCGGGCGGATGGACACATCTGACAGCCTCTGTAGGACCACGCACAGTCCCTTCCAGGCGGCCGCTGGCCCGCGTCCATGCGTCCAGCCCTTGCCGCTCCTGGAAAATGGCCGGATCTTCGTCCTGCTCACTCCGCTGCTGCGCGTCTGCTGCGCCGAGGGCCTCCCTTACGTCACCGAAAGGGGAAACATCTGCGGTGGCGGTAGGACATGCACAGTTCCTCCTCTGGCAGCGGGAGTCACGACTCCCACCGCTGTCACGACCTCCCAGGCGGCCGCTGGCCCGCGTCCAGGCGTCCAGCCCCTGCTGATCCCGGGAAAAGACCGGCTCTGTCCTGCTCACTCCGCTGCTGCTGCACTCCAAAGGCCTCTGTGACGTCACCGCCGGGGGGTGCATCTGCAGGAGGCGGCTTTTTCTCCGTCCATGCCACCTCGCTCTAATTTAACGTCGGCGAGGGGCCAGTTTGTCGTGCGCTGTGTGCGGGGCAGTACCATGCGATGTACCCTGGCTCTGTGCAGCGGAAGCCCCCCTTCCTCGCGTCGCCGCCGCTGTCTCCTTCGTGCACGCACTGCTGTGATCTGCCGTAGCTCCTCCTCCCACTCGCTCTCAGCACGGTGGTTTCCTCCGATGACCAGTCGTTCAGCGCGGCAGCCAACTCGACCTGGGCCCGGTGGTCATCCAACAGGTTCTCGCCGTTGTAGCGGGGAATCTTGGCCCGCTGCTGGACGGATGGGACGGTCATCTCCCGGTCAATCGCTGTTCCTAATTGCTCTGGAATCGCCAGCCCGTCCTGCCCTGAAAAGGGCGGGAAACGGGGCTGGTTTGCTCTGCTCAGTCCCGTCGGGTCCGCTGCTCCATCCATCGCAGTGAGCCTCTCCGGGGGTGCCGGCGTCTCAGCTCTACGCTCTACGCTCCATTCCCAGCTGAGCGATGAACCGCTCCGGCCGTTGGACCTCCGCCTGGATCCTCATCTTGCTCCATCCCACTTCTGACACCAGTGTGACGTTTGCGGGATTCACACAAAGAAAGAGGAGCAAGATGGGTGTGATGAACAGGCTTTATTTACACACCACCAACCCCCAACCTCCTTCTGAGCACAGAGAGGAGGGGAGGTCATTCTCCCAGACCTCCGTTTCAATCATGGTTACACACACATGATACATCTTGCCCTAATCCTGCTAAACACTGCTGGGTCATTATAACGCAGTTATAATGACACAGCAGTATAACTCAGTAATAACACATTTAATACACACACACAGTAACGTTTTCAACTGGCAAAGCATGCTGGGAAATCCCTGCCCCCCTTAACATGGCCCCGACGTTACAATAATGTTTAGTGTTTTGTACTCCTAATATTGCAAAAATATAAACTGATGCACTACAATGGGTCTGAAATATTTGTAAATGTGTCCTGTTATAGATAGATAGATAGATAGATAGATAGATAGATAGATAGATACTTTATTTCGAACAAAAAAGTATAACAAAAAACAAATGACAAATGCAATAAAGTAACAGTATACAGTGTTCGAAAGGGAGAAGGAAGAAGTGAACACTTATTAATTCCATCTCCTCTTTTCCATAAATACACCCATGTGAAGTATATACAAATGACCACATTTAAGACCCCAAGTAAACAATTAACTGTATTTTGTACATATCAACATTAACACCCATCCATCCTAACATACATTGATGTCCATACATCAAAACCAGCCTCAAACAACACAGATATACACAGTGCTGTCCCACCCACCATTCCATAGTGTCCCAGAGTGAGCATAGTGAATCGTACATATAAATACTACCCTTCTAACATATATCCTTTCAGCAAATAATGTTTATACCTCTTTTTGAATTGATTTCTGTTTGTACATAGTTTCAGTTCCGGCTCCAGACTGTTCCACAAATCCACCCCACAGACAGATATGCACATACTTTTCTTGGTTGTTCGTATCTTGGGTTTTGTAAAGTTTAAGTCTCCTCTCAAATTATGATCATTGTCTCTTTTTTTTTAATATTTTTTGTATATTAGTTGGGAGTTGATTATTAATTGCCCTGTACATTACTTGTGCTGTCTTAAATTTAACTAAATCGATGAATTTTATGACATGTGACCTTAAAAACAACGAATTGGTATGGTATCTATATCCTACATTATTTATTATCCTTATAGCTCTTTTTTGTAATGTGCATATTGACTGTAGGTTGGTCTTGTAGGTGTTTCCCCAGACTTCTGCACAGTAGTTAAGAAAAGGTAGAAACAGTAAGACCAATGATTTATAGTCCAAGATGTGTCTTGTCTTCCCCAGTATGCCTATACATTTTGCTAACTTGGCCCAGATGTGACTGATGTGAGGTTTCCAACAGATTTTATTGTCTAGCGTCACCACCAGAAACTTATTTTCCTGTACTGCTTCTATTCTGGTATCATCTATTGTTACCATTATTTCATGATTTATTTTATAATTTCCAAACAACATAATCTTTGTTTTTTTTTAGATTTAGAGATAATTTATTTTGTTGAACCACTGCGTTAACTTTTTCATTTCAGTTGTGACCACCTCTAAAACCTGCTGCAAATTCTCACCAGTGCAAAGGATATTTGTGTCATCCGCAAACAAAATAAATTTCAGAATTTTTGATACTTGGCATATGTCATTTATATACAAAATAAAGAGTTTGGGTCCCAAAACTGACCCCTGGGGCACACCACAAGTGATGTCCATGAAGGGTGATTTGTGCTCACCAATTTGTACAAATTGTTGTCTGTTACTTAAATAACTTTCCACCCAACTCAGTCCGACCCCTCTTATCCCATACCTTTCCAGTTTTCTTAGTAGTATTCTGTGGTCAGTGGTGTCAAAAGCTTTCTTTAAATCTATAAATACTCCTACAGCAAACTTTATTTTATCTAAACTGTCATATAATGTGATATTTATATGCGGTGTGTCTTTAAGACTGTGGTGACGTCACAGGTCAGAGTTGACCTTCACCGAGGAATATTATATGAAAATGGTGATGTGTTGATGTTGCCGCCTGTAAATGTTTCCCGCTCCTAGTTGTTAAAAGAGAACTTTGTTGAAACCACTATTCGTGTGGACCTCAGTTCTTTACATGGTGTCAGAAGTGCTTGACGGACGCTCTGCTTCAGTAAGATGGCCAAGTTTAATCCTCCGGAAAGTTTTCCTTTTCATCGTCCAAATGAATGGGCGGGCTGGAAAGAGCGCTTTCTGCGTTTCCGGACGGCTACAAAACTGAATAAAGAGGACGGCGAAGTTCAGGTCAGTTCACTGATTTACGCCATGGGCCCCGAAGCTGAAAACATCTTCAAATCATTCTCATTTACTGAGGAAGCGGATCAAAAGAAGTTTGACGTTGTGTTAGGAAAATACGACGAGTACTTCTGTCCTAAACGGAACGTGATCCATGAGCACGCTTGTTTTCACCAGAGGCTGCAGCGGCCTGGTGAGAAAGTGGAAATGTTTATCAGAGCCCTTTATGAGATGTCAGAACACTGTGACTTTGGTGTAAACAGAGACGAACATATCCGTGACCGAATTGTTGTGGGCATCCTCGATAAAGAGCTGTCACGTAAACAGCAGATGATGGCTGATCTAACGCTTGCCCAAACTATTCAAACAGTTCGCAAGTCCGAGGAGGTTGTCCTCCAGGTTCACCAGCAGGGGGAGGCACACGCCACGGTGCAGGAGATCCAGGGAAAAGCAGCAGGCAGAGGAAAATCTCCATTTAAACCAAAGAAGAAAAAAAGTGGAGAGCAAAAAGACTCATGGTGTGGAAGATGTGGAAAATTAAAACACAGAGATCCTGAAAAGTGCCCAGCCATGAAGTCAACATGCAACAAGTGCAAAAAGGTGGGTCACTGGGAAAAGAAATGTCACAGTAAATCAGTCAGAGAAGTCACTGAAGAGACAGTTTCCCAGACACCATTTTTTTGGGGCGCAGTCACAAAAACAAACAGAAACGACGACCCATGGACCATACTGCTTACAATTGGAACAACACCAGTCAATTTTAAAATTGATACGGGTGCAGATGCAAACATTATGGGAGAAAAGACATTTAACAAACTAGTTCCTAGGAAGGAATTAGAGCCATCTAATGTCACACTGTGCAGCCCGGGTGGTCAGTTGGACTGTATAGGGAAATTTCAAGCCTTCACAGAATACAAAGAAAAACCATATACTTTTCCTGTGTATGTCATCAGTGGCAATAATGCAAACAATTTGCTGGGCAGAGACACAGCAATGTCGATGGGGCTTGTGAAGCGTGTCGAAGAAGTACACAAAGCATTTGGTGAGCATGGAACACTTAAAACAGAACCAGTTAAAATCCTGTTAAAAGAGAATGCTCAGCCATACACAGTGCACACTGCCCATCGTGTCCCTTTGCCACTTTTGCAGAAGGTTAAAGAGGAATTGCAGCGTATGGAGGAGAATAATGTGATTGAAGCTGTGATTGAGCCTACAGATTGGTGTGTACCAATGGTGCCAGTCCCAAGGAAAAATGGAAAAGTGCAGATCTGTGTCGATTTAAAGAGGTTAAATGAAGCTGTACGAAGAGAGAGGTATGTTCTTCCTACTGCAGAGGAAATCACTGCAAAACTTAGTGGAGCAACCACATTCACATCATTGGATGCTGCCTCCGGGTTTTGGCAGATTCCTCTCCATCCAGAAAGCAGTAAATTAACAACCTTTATCACACCCTTTGGGAGATATGCATTCAAACGTCTTCCATTTGGGATCACAAGCGCTCCTGAAATTTTTCAGCGCAAAATGACAGAAACCCTCAACGGCCTGGAAGGCGTGGCTATCTACATGGATGACATACTGGTGTACGGCGACACTCCTGAACAGCACGACCAGCGTCTCAGCAAGGTACTGGAAAGGATCGAGTCAGCCGGAGTTAAACTGAACAGAGAAAAATGTAAGTTTAGACAAAACAAGCTTCACTTCTTGGGCCAAGAAATCGACAAATCAGGCGTGAGACCCGACCCTGATAAAGTCAAGGCAATCTGCGAGCTCCCTCCACCACAGAACGTGCATGACCTCAAGCGTGTCCTAGGCATGTTTAACTACCTAGGGAAATATATCCCAAATCTGTCGACAGTGGGCCAGCCACTATATGAACTGTTGAAATCCAAGTCAGTGTGGATGTGGGACCATTCTCAGCAGGAGGCATTTCAACGCATCAAAGACATTCTGTCTACTTCTCCAGTTCTGAAATTCTATGATGTGAATCGACCTACTGCCGTATCAGCCGATGCCAGCAGCTATGGTATAGGTGGAGTACTATTGCAACTGCACGATGGAAACTGGAAACCTGTGGCATACTGCTCACGTCGTCTGCCAGAGGCCGAGACTAGATATGCACAGATAGAGAAGGAGTGTTTGGCAAGTGTCTGGGCATGTGAGAGATTTGAGAAGTACCTCTGTGGTCTGGAAGATTTTAAGTTGGTCACAGATCACAAACCCTTGGTGCCTCTCATGAACAAAAAGGACCTGGACAATGTGCCAATACGGTGCCAAAGGCTACTTATGAGACTTATGAGGTTCAAACCGACAGCCGAATATGCTCCGGGAAAGACCTTGGTAGTAGCTGATACACTCTCAAGAAGTCCACTACAGTGCGTAGAAAACGAGACTGATACTGACTCTGATGTAGCGTGTTACATAGCAGCAGTTATTGATAACTTGCCAGCTACTACACATAAAATAGACACTATAAAGACCGCTACAGCAGCTGACTGTAACCTACAGTTGGTGTTGCGGTACATCAAGTCAGGATGGCCAGAATACATAGGCAATGTCCCAGCAGCTATCAGAGACTATTTTCCCATTAAAAATGAACTGTCTGAATGCGATGGAATTATCACCAGAGGAAGCCGCATGTTGATTCCGGATGTGCTCAGAGCAGACATCTTGGATCGAATACATGATGGACATCAAGGTCTGACAAAATGCAGAGAGCGGGCCTGCACATCTGTGTGGTGGCCTGGCATCTCATCTGAAATCAAACGCAAAGTCCAGTCCTGTCAGGTGTGTCGTGAGATGAGACCAGCTCAGCGAAAAGAGCCTCTCTTGTCAACCCCTCTACCTGATCGACCCTGGAAGAGACTTGCTGTTGACCTGTGTGAGCATAACAAGCACACTTACCTTGTTGTGTCAGACTATTTCTCTCGGTTCCTCGAGATACTTCATCTGCCAGTAACCACTGCTTCTCAGATGATCTTAAAGCTGAAGGCAGTGTTTGTGAGGTTTGGTTGTCCAGATGTGGTTGTATCTGACAATGGGCCTCAATTCTCATGCCAAGAATTTAAAAAGTTTGCAAGGGAGTTTGACTTTTTGCACATCACCTCAAGTCCACACAACCCCCAAGGAAACAGACGTGCAGAGAGGGGAGTTCAAACAGCAAAAAGAATCTTAAAGCAGCAAGATCCTTTGCTCGCCCTCATGTGCTTTCGATCAACGCCCTGCACCACCACAGGCGTGAGTCCTGCAGAGCTACTTATGGGTCGAAAGATCAAAACAACTCTTCCTACACTGGAAGTGAATCTTCAGCCCCGATGGCCTGATCTGGAAGTCGTCAGGAATAAGGATGCAATGGAGAAACAGAAACAAGCATTCTACTTCAATCAGCGCCATGGAGCTAAACCCCTACCTTCGTTGAAGCCAGGAGATTCAGTCCTCACAAAGCTGGACCATCAGAAATCCTGGAAAACACCCGCTGTTGTCACAGAAGAAAGCATCACACCTCGCTCCTTTCTTATTGAAACACCCCAGGGAGCAACTTTGCGACGCAACCGCAATCACTTGCAACATGATCCTGAAACAGCCAGAGAGATACACTCTTCAGCTCCAAATGACCTGCAGCCAGAGATTGTCGATCAGCAGCCTGAAACTGCAGCTGCCGCTGACACTATTTTACCAGAATCCAGTGTCAAACCGCCAGACCCAAAGCAAGGACTGTTGTTTACCCGGTCTGGTAGAATGATTAAACCTGTGCAAAGACTAGATTTGTAGAGAGAAAAAAAAAAAAAAATGAAAAAAGAGAGAAATTCACGTGTTCACTGTGATAAGTGTGGTTATATTTGGTTCAATAATTAAACCATGGGCTGTGGGGAAGGGTGAAATGGAAATGAAAAATGTTTGAACTGAAAATTGTTTTGTTCTGAAAAAAAAAAAACTAAAAAAAGGGGAAGATGTCATATAATGTGATATTTAGTATATGTGGTGTGTCTTTAAGACTGTGGTGACATCACAGGTCAGAGTTGACCTTCACCGAGGAATATTATATGAAAATGGCGATGTGTTGATGTTGCCGCCTGTAAATGTTTCCCGCTCCTAGTTGTTAAAAGAGAACTTTGTTGAAACCACTATTCGTGTGGACCTCAGTTCTTTACATATACAACTAGTAATTTCTTCTATAAGTTCCATCAGTGCCAAAGATGTAGATTTACCTACTCTAAAACCATATTGGCTGTCTGTAAGGAGGTTGTGTTTTTCAATGAAATCATCCAGTCTCTTAGTGAAGATTTTTTCAAGTATTTTGGAGAATTGTGAGAGTAAAGAGACTGGCCTGTAATTTGTGAAACAATGACTGTCTCCTGTTTTGTATGGAGGTATTACTTTTGCTATTTTCATTTTGTTTGGAAATTTACCAGTTTGAAATGACAGGTTACAGATGTGGGTGAGTGGCTTAACAATTCCTTCAATTACTTTTTTCACTATTGTCATGTCAATTTCATTCCAGTCCGTTGATTTTTTTGTTCTTAAATTTACTCACAGTCTCGATAATTTCCTTTTCAGTAACTGCACCCAAAAAGATTGTGTTTGGATTTCTATCTTCTATTTCATTTACAGAACCACTGTTGTTTGTTTCTGTTGTCACTATTGATTTTGCTAATTCAGGACCAACATTTACAAAAAATTTATTGAAACCACTGACCACATCCTCCATATTATTTATCAAATTGCCATTTTCAATAAAATATTCTGGATAATTAGCATTCTTAGGTCGATTACTAATAATCCCATTGAATACTTGCCATATTCCTCTTAAGTTATTTTTATTATCCTCTAATATTCTGTTGTAGTATTCTTTCTTACAGGTCCTCATTATATTAGTAAGCTTATTTTTATATCTTTTATATTTGATCTCAGCCTCCACTGTTCTGCACTTAATGAATTGTTTATATAACGTATTCTTCTTTTTACATGCATTTATTAACCCCTTGGTGACCCAAGGAATATTTTTCTTTTGTTGTCTGTCACTGTATTGTTTTTTAGGACAGTTTTTATTGTACAATGATTGAAATATTTGTAAAAAATTTATCGTATGCTTTATTTATATCATTTTCATCATAAACTATCTTCCAATCTTGTATTAATAATTCCTTTGTCAGTAAATACATAGATTCTTCGGTTCTTATTCTTCTATATTTAATATTTTTGGTATACTTTTTCTTCCTATACTCACATTGATAGACAACAAAAATCGGCAGGTGGTCACTGATATCATTCAATAAAAGCCCACTCCTGATATTATTTTCCATAATGTTTGTGAATATGTTATCTATTAGTGTGGCACTGTGTGACATGATTCTGCTAGGTCCGGTAATTGTTGGATGTAAGCCCATACTGTACATTGTGTTGATAAATTCTTCTGTCAAACTATGTTGTTTTGAATTCATCAGATCTATATTGAAATCCCCACAGATGAACATAACTTTATGAGTTAGTTTTGCATACATTTTTTCCATCCAGTTCTTAAATAAGTCAATGTTTGATCCAGGTGTTCTATATACACAGCTCACTACTATATTCTTCACATTGTCCAGACAGATTTCTATTGTAATACATTCAAATAAATCATCCACGGTCACTGACAGATTTTCAACAACCTTGTATTTCAAGCTCTTGTCGACATAAATTGCAACTCCTCCTCCTTTTTTCACTTTTCTATTTATATAATTGAATTCATAGCCATCCATGGTAAAATCCACTCCTTTCTTCTTTATTGACAATAGACTATAAATTACACATACAGTGGGTCAAAAAAGTATTTAGTCAGCCACCAATTGTGCAAGTTCTCCCACTTAAAAGATGAGAGAGGTCTCCAATTTTCATCATAGGTATACCTCAACTATGAGAGACAAAATGAGAAATCCAGAAAATCACATTGAAGGATTTTTAATAAATTAATTGGTAAATTCCTCGGTAAAATAAGTATTTGGTCACCTACAAACAAGCAAGATTTCTGGCTTCCACAGACCTGTAATTTCTTCTTTAAGAGGCTCCTCTGTCCTTCACTCGTTTCCTGTATTAATGGCACCTGTTTGAACTCATTATCAGTATAAAAGACACCTGTCCACAACCTCACACAGTCAGACTCCAAACTGCACTATGGCCAAGATCAAAGAGCTGTCAAAGGACACCAGAAACAAAATTGTAGACCTGCACCAGGCTGGGAAGACTGAATCTGCAATAGGTAAGCAGCTTGGTGTGGAAAAAATCAACTGTGGGAGCAATTATTAGAAAATGGTAGACATACAAGACCACTGATAATCTCCCTCGATCTGGGGCTCCACGCAAGATCTCACCCCGTGGGGTCAAAATGATCACGAGAACGGTGAGGAAAAGTCCCAGAACCACACGGGGGGACCTAGTGAATGACCTGCAGAGAGCTGGGACCAAAGTAACAAAGGCTACATCAGTAACACACTACGCCGCCAGGGACTCAAATCCTGCAGTGCCAGACGTGTCCCCCTGCTTAAGCCAGTACATGTCCAGGCCCGTCTGAAGTTTGCTAGAGAGCATTTGGATGATCCAGAAGAGGATTGGGAGAATGTCAAATGGTCAGATGAAACGAAAATAGAACTTTTTGGTAAAAACTCAACTTGTCGTATTTGGAGGAGAAAGAACACCATACCTACTGTGAAGCATGGGGGCAGAAACATTGTGCTTTGGGGCTGTTTTTCTGCAAAGGGACCAGGACGACTGATCCGTGTAAAGGAAAGAATGAATGGGGCCATGTATCGTGAGATTTTGAGTGAAAACCTCCTTCCATCAGCAAGGGCATTGAAGATGAAACGTGGCTGGGTCTTTCAGCATGACAATGATCCCAAACATACCACCTGGGCAACGAAGGAGTGGCTTCGTAAGAAGCATTTCAAGGTCCTAGCCAGTGTGGCCTAGCCAGTCTCCAGATCATTTCAAGGTCCTAGCCAGAGTGGCCTAGCCAGTCTCCAGATCTCAACCCCATAGAAAATCTTTGGAGGGAGTTGAAAGTCCGTGCTGCCCAGCGACAGCCCCAAAACATCACTGCTCTAGAGGAGATCTGCATGGAGGAATGGGCCAAAATACCAGCAACAGTGTGTGAAAACCTTGTGAAGACTTACAGAAAACGTTTAACCTCTGTCATTGCCAACAAAGGGTATATAACAAAGTATTGAGATGAACTTTTGTTATTGACCAAATACTCAAATACTTATTTTTCACCATAATTTGCAAATAAATTCTTTAAAAATCAGACAATGTGATTTTCTGGATTTTTTTTTCTCATTTTGTCTCTCATAGTTGAGGTATACCTATGATGAAAATTGGAGACCTCTCTCATCTTTTAAGCGGGAGAACATGCACAATTGGTGGCTGACTAAATACTTTTTTACCCCACTGTATAAACTGAAACAATTATAATGATGACTGAACAACTCCCATTCCCCAAAGTGCAAGATACAACACTTACTGTATGAATATACGTAAGTCATAGAAGATCACACAAATAAGTCTGACAAACAAATAAACAAGGGTTCTTAAACAGTCGCTAATATTGGATGTCCCATTCATTTTCAGTTATTCTGTAATTAATATTCACACAATCAAATAAATCTTAATGTTCAGTCCTTTTCATATTTTTCAAAGTCTAACATGTGTGAGTGCCTACATATAGGCTACTCCTCTGTATTCCACTTTCAAACACAGCTTATACTTGGGCCTGGAAAGCCTGATTGGGATACCTGTTTTCAGACAAGAATACTTGCTTCCTACGGGCATGCACTAGTTTCACTATACAATAACTCACTCTAATATTGAAATCTGGTCATAACTATGCTGTTATACTGCACCTTACAGTGTAACTGGAACCTCACATTTCACCCTGCACCTGATGTATACTAACTAACTAACTAACCTGCACTTATATAGCGCTTTTCTAGTCACAAAGACCACTCAAAGCGCTTTCATTAATACTAACCCTCTATTCTAAGGGCCTATAGGAAACAGATATCTAGGGACAATTTAGAACAGCCAATTAACCTAACATGCATGTTTTTGGCATGTGGGAGGAAACCGGAGAAATCCCGGAGTAAACCCACGCAACACGGGGAGAACATGCAAACTCCACACAGATCACTGTTGGTCGGGGGCTGGGATCGAACCCACGATCCCACAATCCCCCGGCCAAGGGTAAACTGTGCTGCCGCAGTGCTAACCACTGCGCCACCGTGCAGCCCCGGTCATCATCTATTCATGTATGATGTATATGTTATTTAGGCAGTTTTACTTTCCCTAGGTAATTCCCTTTTCCTTTATGCTGTGTGTGTTTCTGTCATTTTGCTGTCTACTGTCATGCTGCTGTTACACTGTAATTTCCCAGTTTGGGATCAATAAAGTACGCCTGTCTGTCTGTCTCTGTCTATCTGTCTGTTTATCTGTCTATCTATCTAATCCCCCCCCCCCCCCGCCACCTTGCTGCCTCTATGTTGGAGTTTTCCCAGGTGGATGAAAGGCTTGTTTCCCTGCGCCTTGGAGTTGGGAAATGGGTCCTGACCATCATTTGTGCCTATGCACCAAATGATGGTTCAGAGTACCCACCCTTTTTGGAGTGTCTGACTGGGGTGCTGGAGGGTGCTCCTCTTGGACACTCCATTGTCCTACTGGGGGACTTCAATGCACATGTGGGAAATGACAGTGAAACCTAGAGGGGTGTAATTGGGAAGAACAGCCTGCCCAATCTGAACCCGAGTGGTGTTCAGTTATTGGACTTCTGTGCCAATCACAGTTTGTCCATAACAAACACCATGGTCAAGCATAATGGTGTTCATATGTGCACCTGGCACCAGGACACCCTAGGTCGCAGGTCGATGATTGATTTTGTTATCATGTCATCAGACCTGCAACCGTATGTCTTGGACACTCGGATAAAGAGAGGTGCACAGCTGTCAACTGATCACCACCTGATGGTGAGTTGGATCCGATGGCAGGGGAGGATGCCATTCAGACCTGGTAGACCCAAACGTATAGTGAGGGTGTGCTGGGAATGTCTGGCTGAGGCCCCTGTCCGGGAGGTCTTCAACTCACACCTCCGAAAGAACTTCGACCACATTTCGAGGGAGTCTGGAGACATGGAGTCTGAATGGGCCATGTTCTCCACCTCTATTGTTGAAGCGGCTGCCCAGAGCTGCAGCTGCAAGGTTGTCAGTGCATCTTGTGGTGGCAACCCCTGAACCAAGCGGTGGACACCAGTGGTGAGGGGGGCCATTAAGCTGAAGATGGAATCCTATCAAGCTTGGTTAGCTTGTGGAACTTGCAAAGTATCTGAGGTGTACAAGCAGGCCAAGTGGGATGTAGCTTGGGTGGTTGCTGAAGCAAAAACTCAGGCGTGGGAGGAGTTTGTTGAGGCCATGGAACAAGACTTTCGGTTGGCCTCAAAGAGATTTTGGTAAATTGTCCAGCAAATCAGAAGGGGGAAGCAGCTCCCTGTCTACACTGTGTATGGTGCCGATGGGCCGCTGCTGACTTCGACTGGGGATATTGTCGGGCGGTGGAAGGAATACTTCGAGGATCTTCTCAATCCCACTGACATGCTTTCCACAGAGGAAGCAGGGCTTGAGGACGAGGGGGATGACTCGCCCATCACAGGGACTGACGTGGCCGAAGTGGTTAAAAAACTTCAGTAGCTGGGCCCCAGGGATGGATGAGATTTGCCCTGAGTACCTCAAGGCCCTGGATGTTGTAGGGCTGTCATGGTTGACACAACTCTGCAACATTGCGTGGGGGTCGGGGACAGTATCTTTAGCATGGCAAACTGGGGTGGTGGTTCGTTTCTTTAAGAAGGGGGACCGGAGATTGTGTTCCAACTTTAGGGGATCACATTCCTCAGCCTCCCTGGCAAGGTCTATGCCAGAGTACCTGAGTGGAGAGTCCAGCCCTTGGTCGAACCTCTGATTCAGAAGGAGCAATGTGGTTTTCATCCTCACCGTGGCACATCAGACCAACTCTTTACCCTCTCGAGAATCCTTGTGGGCTCGTGGGAGTTTGCCCAACTAGTTTACATGTGTTTTGTGGACTTGGAGAAAGCATTTCACCCCGTCCCTTGTGGTTTCTTGTGGGGGGTGCTGCGGGACCCTAAATCTCCAAGTTAGAATATTCCTGGTACAATTTGTAGCATTACACCCCTTCCTGTCTGAAATGAAATGCATAAAAATGTTATTTAAAAAGAAAGTGGACTTGATGTGCTGCGTATTATCTCATTCGTCTTATGTTGTTTTACCGCCATCACATCAGTGTTGTTTCATATCACGCCTGCTGTGAAATGGAGCTACAGTGTATGAAAAAAGTTGAACTGAACTGAATTGAAATTGAATTCTCCACTTCTTGATGACAGTCTTTACTTTCTTCCATGGTTCATGTAATGCTGAATGTCTTCATCTTGTAGTTCCATCCATTGTTCCTCAGTGTTTTATTGATGGTGTGGTGTTTGAACACTTTTCCTGCCCACTACAGAGTTGTTTTGGACTCCCAGTATCTGTTGTGGAGCTTTCTGGCGACAGTTTAGGTGGGAGGATTTCCTCCATCCAGACACTCACGTTTCCATGAGTGTTCACGTGTTTATGGAGGAATTCCCTGTCTGCTCACATTTGCATCTGGAGGACAACACAGCAACACAACAGCAGAGTGGAATTTTCTTTCCATGTAGAGTGACCTGCCTTTGTTTATTTCCCTTCAATTATTCAAATGAGGCCGAGGTCTTCCCCAGCAGTTCAGAACAAAGCTTCATGGTAAGAGGAAAACCACAGCGCAGTCACCACAGCGCTCTGACTAACATACATGTTTAGATGATGGTGTCAGTAAAACCACCAATACCTTGCTGGCCTCCTGGGTTCACCAGTGACATGCAAGGTTGGGAATTCCCACCAGCTGGGTTTTACTCCCAAAATATTCAGATGAATTTTCTAACATTTAGCAAGCAAGCAAGCAACTTTATTTATATAGCACATTTCATACACAAAGGTGACTCAATGTGCTTTACATACATAAAAACAATATGCAGAGGAAGTAAAGCAAAAAGACTGAACAATAAAAAAAGGTTAAAAATATTATTAAAACATTATACAATGGAATGAATAGAATAACGAGAATATGCAATTAAAATGATTAAAATTATTTTTGACAGTAAAAAACAGTATGACTTTCATGCATAAGCACATGAAAAGAGAAAGTTGTTTTTTTTAACTTAGATTTAAAAGTTTCCACATTTATTGTTATTTTCAACTCCAGTGGCAGTTTGTTCCATTTATTTGCAGCATAACAGCTAAATGCTGCTTCTCCATGTTTAGTGTGGACTCTGGTCTCAACTAGTTAACCTGAGTCTGTGGATCTAAGAGCCCTGCTAGGTCTATAATCTCTGAATATATCACAGATAAATTCTGGAGTGAAACCATTCTGTGATTTGTAAACTAACACCAGGGTTTTAAAATCTATTCTGTAACTGACTGGAAGCCAGTGCAAAGATTTTAAAACTGCTGTTATATGCTCTGTTCTCTTATTCCCGGTTAAAACTCTGGCAGCAACATTCTGGATGAGCTGTAGCTGTTTAACCCCTTGAACTCTGGTCAATTTCCCTAAAAACGCCTAAAAATAACATACCCAAAGTAAATCAAAAGCTGTTCTTCAACCCTTTGCAGCATCTTCATGGGGTTAGTCTCATTTAAAAGAAAACACTGAATTTTTTGGCAAAACAGTCATAATCTCTCTAAGTGCTCCTGCCACTGAGTAACAGTCATCTAAACATACTGAATTTGAAGAAAATAAAGTTTGCCTGAGTGTTTTTTTTTAGATACAAATGCTTGCATATAACACACAGCTGTCAGATACTGGCTGGAAAATGCAACAGAAATGTAGAACCAAGTGTTATCAAGCTGAGGTCAAAATTTTGTAACAATACCACAAAAAATGAATATATTACACAGCTTTTTTCTCAGGTTGTTCCCATGCGTTTTTGAACTGTGCCAAATGGCACAGTTTGGACAAACGTCTATAACTTCTGAATGCTTCAACATAGAAGCTTCATCTTGGGCTCTAATGAAAGGTGACACTCAGGGCTGTGTGTGTGTGTGGGGGGGGGTTGTTTGTTCATTCATTCATTCAAGCCCCCCACAAACAAAGAAACATGCCACGTAAAAAATGTGTGACCTTTTTTACAAGAAAAAATAACCTACAGTGCAATAAAAATTATACTAAAATATCTGCAATGTAGAGGATAACAACTCCCCCCCCCCGCTACAGAGGAGCTCGGCGCACAAAAAAACTTGTGGCTATGACGGACTGTTGTAATTACCGATCGGTCAAAAGTCATTTTTATTACTATTTTCATTGATAAAGAATAATTTAGCTTATAACACTTACCTGTCCACAACAGCAGTGAACATCTGTTCCTCATTGTCAGACGAACATGAAGCTGATCCGGTTGTTACGGACTCGTGGTTCTGGTCACCTGACCCGGTCAAACCATCTCCGCTTCCATGATTGCGGTTTTTGCGAACCCTTTTTCAAAACAAATAAGAACAGTAGTAATAAAAAAAGACTGGCTAACGGCTGAGAGTGGCTAACGCTACCATTACACACAGGTCTCAATGTGAGTCACCCAGCGGCTTAGACAAAAAAGATTTTATGCACGGCGACGCACGCATTGCAATCATCAAACTTCTCTGCTTCAATTGGCTCGTTGTATTCGCGGTCGTTGGTAGGCAGGTTTTTTCAGTCATTGGTTCTTCAAGGTTTCAGAAACCCAATTCAAGACTCTTATTAGTCGAATGAGAGGTCAATCAAATCTAAACCAATCAAACACTCCTTTGGCTTTCTGTTCGCGGCTGCGTCTGTACTGGAAGAACGGAAATGCAGCTTTTTTTCAGTGCGCACTGAGACGCACTATGACGCAGAGACATGACTGCCCGCGGAATCCCGGAGTTCAACAGGTTAATGCTCTTTTTGGGGAGTCCAGTTAGAGGACCATTACAGTAATCAAGTCTACTGGAGATAAAGGCATGGATGAGCTTCTCCTGGTCTTTTTGGGACACAAAACTTTTAATTCTGTTAATGTTTCTAAGTTGGTAAAATGCTATCTTAGGGTGTTTTCACACCTAAATCCATTTACTCTGGTCCAAATCAGTTGATAAGTTTCTTACTTTGTATCATTTTCTCCTTGGTTCACTTTCTTTTCACATAGGCAAAAATTCAAGCAGACCAAACTGTGTCACGTTAAATCCCACGAGACTTACGTCAGAACGTTCTCTGTTCTTATTGGTCAGATTTTTTTTTTTTTTTTTTTTTACCATGAGAGCAGGAATGGTAAATACAGGAAGTAGGATGACTACTGTGTATTTATGCATTTCTGGGGAGAAAATAATACAAATCGTAGGCCCGGATGGCATCTCCGCTAGGATCCTGAGGACCTGTGCCAACCAACTAGCTCCAGTACTGACACACCTGTACAACCTGAGCCTGAGTCTGGAGAGAGTACCGGTGCTGTGGAAGACATCCTGCCTGGTTCCTGTCCCCAAGAAGTCATCTCCATCGGATCTGAATGACTATCGACCAGTTGCCCTCACATCTCATGTGATGAAGGTCCTGGAGAGACTGGTCTTAGCCCACCTGAGGCCGCAGGTGGAGACGTGGCTGGACCCTCTGCAGTTTGCATATCAGTCCCATTTAGGAGTTGAAGATGCTGTCATCTACCTGCTGCAACGAGCCCATCAGCACCTGGATGGTGGAGGAGATACTGTGAGAATCACTTTTTTTGATTTCTCCAGTGCCTTCAACACCATCCAGCCACTGCTGCTGGGCGAGAAGCTGCGGGGGATGGGGGTTGACAGCTCTGTGATCTCCTGGATTACCGACTACCTGACAGGCAGACCACAGTTTGTCAGGCTGGGCAGTGTCTTGTCTGGAGTGGTGGCTAGCGATACGGGAGTGCCACAGGGGACTGTGCTCTTTCCTTTTCTTTTTACCTTATACACCACAGACTTTCAGTATAACACTGAGTCATGTCACCTGCAAAAATTCTCTGATGACTCAGCTGTTGTGGGGTGTATAAGAGGAGGAGAGGAGGGGGAGTACAGGGCACTGGTATACAGATTTGTGGAGTGGACGGAGCAGAATCACCTGAGGTTGAACGTCAGCAAGACCAGGGAGATGGTGATTGACTTCAGGAAGAGGAAGGCTCCTTCTCAGCCACTGCAGATTAGGGGGGAGGATGTGGGAGTGGTTGAAGACTACAAATATCTGGGTGTCAGGATCAGCAGCGGGGTGGACTGGAGATCCAACACCGATGCTGCGCACAAGAAGGGGATGAGCAGACTCTATTTCCTGAGAAAACTGAGATCCTTCAACGTGTGCAGCAGGATGCTGGAGCTTTTCTACCAGACTGTTGTCGCCAGCGCCATCTTTTTTGCTGCGGTCTGTTGGGGTAGCAGTATCAGGGCCAGAGATACCAACAGACTTGACAAGATTATCAAGAGGGCTGGCTCTGTAATTGGTCTCAGACCGGAGACCTTTGAGACAGTGGTGGAGAGGAGAACACTAAATAAACTGCGATCCATCATGAACAATCCTGATCACCCCCTCGACCACACACTAGGTAGGCAGCGAAGCACTTTCTCCAGTAGACTACTACAGCTTCGTTGTCGAACGGCCAGGTACAGGAAATCTTTGCCACATGCAATTTCACTGTACAATAACTTACTATGATGTTGTATTCTGGTCATAGCTATGCTGCCACACTGCACCTTACAGACTAACTGGTACCTCACATTTCACTCTGCTCCTGATAGTCCTTCCTTGTGCAGTGGGATAATTCATGTGTTTATACGGGTCATCATATATTAAGCTATGATGTATATAGGTTCTATAGTCGTGTTAGTTTCTTTTTTACTTTCCATGGGTAATCCCTTTGTCTGTCGTGTGTGTTTCTGTTGTTTGGCTGTCAACTGTCATGCTGCTGTTACACTGTAATTTCCCAGTTTGGGATCAATAAAGTACATCTATCTATCTATCTATCTATCTATCTATCTATCTATCTATCTATCTATCTATCTATCTATCTATCTATCTATCTATCTATCTAATCTACAGGGGGTTTCATCGCCCTGGTTATCGTTTATTACCTTATACCACTTTTGGCAAATTATACAGTTTGAAAATGAAGCGCAGCTACCAATGGAAAATAACATGTTAATGTACATTAATCCTCCAGAACCGTGACATTCTCAGACACAGATATTTTCAAAGATCCATCAGGTATGTACAGTGGCATAAAAGTTTAATCGCTGGTCCTGTTTTAGTGCGGTCCCTTTCTCACCTGCAGGACCACACCAGAGTTTGCCAGTTGATTGGAACTGAGATCACCTCTATCAGGTGGTCTCATTTCGGTTAGTTTGGTGCACACATGAATGTGATTACTGTGTTCTCACCAGACAAAACAAACTGCACTAATGGAGAAAACAAACTCGAGTTTGATTGAAACAAACTAAAGCCTGTATGTGTGAAAGCACCCTTAGTGACAGCTTTGATGTGGCTGTCAAAAGTCAGATCTGAATCTTTTAACACACCAAGGTTACAAACTTGGTCTGTGGTTTTTAGGCCCCTGGACTCAAGATGTTTACTTATACTAACCCTCTTTTCTTTGTTGCCAAACAGAATAATTTCAGTTTTGTCTTTATTTAATTGAAGAAAATTGTGGCTCATCCAGTTGTTTATTTGCTCCAGACACTGACACAGTAAGTGTAATGGTCTACAGTCATCTGGTGACAGTGACACATATACTGTAATTGTGTATCAGCTGCGTAACTGTGATAGTCAATGTTAAAATTTTGTAAAATTTGACCCAAAGGAAGCATATACAAATTGAACAAAAGGGTTCCAAGAACTGACCCCTGAGGGTCTCCACAAGTCATACTCATTCAGATTTGTAGCTGCCAACCGTAATAAAGTAGCTCCTGCCTTCTAAGTAAGACTTGAATCAATTTAAGACTGCTCCAGAAAGTCCAACCCAATTTTCCAACCAATGCAACAGGATTTTGTGATCTACAGTATCAAACGCAGCACTGAGATCTAGCAAAGCCAAGACTGATACATGACCAGAATCAGTATTCATTCTTATGTCATTTAATACTTTAACAAGTGCTGTTTCAGTGCTGTAGTGAGGTCGGAAACCTGATTGTGTATGTTGTTGATTTCATATGTCAAACTGTTTCTTCTAAGATTGTTTTCTTTTTTAGTAAAAGTGTTCTTAATTTTGACTGGTGCAACAACATCCATTACATTCAAGATTTTCAAATTGAAATGATCCAAGAGTCCATCAACTGACTCTGCACTCATTGTTCATGACATAGCTATGGTTTCCATAAACTTAGCACTTGCTCTGTCATTAATGTACCGTTTCTTAACAGAGAAGGAGGTTGTTTGAACATTCTGAGTAATCAATTAAACAATCAGAACACACAAATGGTCAGACAAGGTTAAGTCAGTAATCACAACAGAGGAAATATCAACACCTTTAGAAATAACCAGATCCAAAATATGGCCTCAAGTATGTGTAGGCTTTTGTACATGTTGCAGGAGACCAAAGGTGTCAAATACAGAAGAAAGTTCTTTGACTTTACTATCCATCTTATTATCCATATGAATGTTAAAATCCCCAGTTAGAATAAAATAGTTAAAATCAGTGGAGATAACTGACAGTATTTCAGTAAATTCATCAATGAAATTTGTGCGATATCTTGGAGGTCTGTAAATAATTAAAAATAACATTTTGGGAACACCCAAAACTAAAATCATCAAGTGAAATATCTTTGCAGTGAAGCATATCTTTGAATACGGCAGCTACTTTTTTTTTCAAACTGCCCACTAAAATAAAAAGCTAAAAACTAGGCTAAAACAGAATAAAATACTAACTAAAAAAAACCGAAGCTAAAAAACTAAAAGTGGGCCAAAAAAACAAACAGAAAAGGATGTAATAGTTGCTACTTAACTCTCCTTTCTCCCTTTCATTTCTTCTTTCTTCTTATGGTGGCAGTGGTGGAATTGCTGTGCATCTGAGCCACCAACCACAGAATGTAGTGGTCACAGACGTGACTCATTCTGTGGCTGGTGGTTCAGATGCACAACAATCCCACCGCTGCCACCATAAGAAGGAAGAAAAAATGACAGGGTGAAAGGAGAGGTAAGTAGCAACTGTGACATACAGTATATTCACGTGTTTAATGTCCACATATGATGTTGCACACAAGTTATAGTCACCACAGCCTTCTGGAGATAAGGAATATGACCAAACATTATGCACTGGACCAGAGCGTTACACAGGAACTTCATGGCCTAGGACTTCTCTGCCAGACCTCCACACCCCCGGCCTCAACTGCTGCGTCCCATCCCAAGTGGAGATGCCGCAGACAGTGTGAGAGAAGACAAAAGAGGTAAATGTGGAGGTATCCAAATGAACCTAGCCGCTAGCCCACACAGACTCCCAATTCCTTCCCTCATTCTGGCTAACGTACGCTCACTAGACAACAAAATAGCCCATGTACACCTCCTGAGATCTACACAACATGATGCCTGGAACTGTTATGTTTTTATCATCACTGGACTGAACTACTAGTATCATATTGTGCCGGCGTCTGTAAATGTCACGTCGCATTAAAGCTTTATCTTGTCCGCTTTTGTTTGTTTTTATTAACTTCGTTTTTAATTTTTTATCTCTTTTTACTGATATTAGCTTTTTACTTAGTGTTAGCTTAGTGTTGGCCTAGCAGAAAGCCCAATCAGGCACACAGGTGAATCAGACCCCGGGCAGGGCTGTATCACCAGACTAGGCTAACCTGTTTTTAGCTGTTTTTAGCTGCTTTTAGCTAGCTAGCTCTCCACTTCTCACCTGGAATGTCATGACCCCATCCCCGACGTGTGTCAGCTGTGTGTCCCTCCTTAAGAAGGTTTCTGAGTTGGAATTGAGACTCTCCAACCTCTATAAGGTTCGGGAGGCTGAAGACCACCTAGATACTATAATTCTAGGGTGGACATTGGCCCCGACAACCGACTCACAGCTAGCAGAGATGGCTACTTACCTGGGTGAATTTAACACATTGCCATCTACTTCCACCCCTGCGCCAGTCTCCTCAGCTGTCCAGGACCCCAGCAATAAACACTGGCTTCAGCTCGGAGCTAAACCCAATGCCCCGGGTGGTTTTTCACATCCTCAATGAGCGCCCTGGACCTTGGTTGGGCCAACTAGCAAACGTCAGGGATTGACCAGACATGGCCGCGCCTCTTCTCTTCCCCTGTTACTGGAAAACAGATTCGACATCCTTTATCTGGAAGATTTTCCCCACCTGGACGTCAATCATCCTCCCATGGCCGCCCCTCCTCCTTCAGCAGCGGCCCAAACCCGCAAGCCCTGGATTAAAACTACTTTAGGTGTGCCAAACTATACATCAGCTCCAAAAAGAAGAGAGCGCATCACCCCGCCATCACAACAACAACAATGGCAAAATTATCCACCATTTCAGAAATCACTGGCAAGGCCCCCCCAGACAGTGTTGGTAATTGGTAATTTGATTATGAGGAACGTCAGAAGCAGGAACTGTGTCACTAAATTTTTTCCTGGGGCTAAAGTGTCAGACATTGAGGCTCTTACCCCTGACCTATTAAATGAATACCCCCACACTAAAACTGTCATTGTACATGTTGGATGCAACAACATCCCTGATGAAGCGTTGGCAATCTTAAAGAGTGACTTCAGGAGCCTTCTGCCCACTCTTATGAACTGTGGTAGACGTGTGTTTATTTCTGGGCCATTGGCACCTTTCTGTCATGCGGTGACCCTCGTGGGCCACCATAAGACGCCAAAAGTCACCAGTGAGTCTTGCATTTGATGTTTTATTATAACAAGACAAGACGAGACGCAAAGCTGTGAGCCGCTGAGGGCAAAACACACTACAGAATACAGGGGATCGTAGGGCTAACCCCAGCCACTACGACCTAAACTATGACATGAACAAGAATATGCATGAACCTGACATGAACGAGGACCAGGAATGTTTGACGGATGTTTGACAATACTCCAGCATCAACCAGCTGTCAGTGCCCGCTAATAAAGCCGGCAGCTAACGAGTGGTGATGCCAAACAGCTGATCGACCTTGACAGCCGGAAACCCCACCGAGCGCTGTCACAATAAGAGCCCGGTGGAGTCAGAATGTAATCCACAGCTGTCAAGGCCGGCAGAGATGATGCATAGCCCGAGCGCGGACGAGATCGGCGCTCGGGTCATAACAGTACCTCCCTCTAAGGGCAGGCTCCTGAACACCCATAGACATCCAATCTCCCCCCCCCCCCTCCAGGGTGGGCGGATGGGGCAGGAGAGGATCAAACCACAGATGGAAAACCAGAGCACAGACAGGGGGAAAAAAAAACGACTCAAAAAATACATGGAACAGTCACACCGACACAAAATAACAGAAAAGAGAAAAAAACTCCCTACAGTACAGAACATGATGACAAATCAAAACTCCCAAAATGCACAAATGGCAACTACAAGAAACAAAACACAGGACAGCGAAAAGAACAGAACAATTACAGGACCAGACTACATTCCAAAATACATGAAACACAATAACCCGGGCACAAAAACAAAAATACCACATTCTCAGGTCAAAAAGCAAATACAACACAGGACAGAAAAAAAAACAACAAAAAAAACACAGAACAATCACAGGGCTAGACCACCACCAGGAATGACCTCTATCCCCGACAGTTCATGCCGACTGGCGGAGATCAAACGCCACGGGAACAGTTCAGGCGGTCTCCCCACGTCCAACAGCCGACGGGTGGTCATGGGGGGCGGAACATGACCGGGCGGCTTACCACAGTCCCAGGCCCGCAAAGTCCACTCCTCCGGTGGCCGAACCAGATCACCCAGTGAAACACATAACATGTCGGGTGGCCGACCTGAGGTGCCGAACCGGCGAAACAGTTCCTCAGGTGGCCGACCCGTGCCCCTCAGCCACCAGTGCCGGGGGAAAACAGCCTGCGGTGGCCTCCCTGGCGAGGACAAAACATGGGAGGGCCGGGGCGAGCGAAAAGGGACCCCCACGGTCCCCGGCGATGATGCGCAGGGGTGATGACTCAGTAGAGGGGACAGAAGGCAAGGATGAGCCCGAACTGGGTGAGGCGGCGAAGGGTCTGCAGCTCTTCCACCGTCCGTGGACCACACCGGCATTGCACCTCCGCTGGACCCTGATTGGGTCCCAGCTGCACCCACGTCGGACCCCGATTGGGCCAGAACAGTACCTGCGGTGGACCCTGATTGGGCCTCGGGCGCACCCACGTCGGACCCCGATTGGGCCACAGCAGCCTCCACAACGGACCCCGACTGGGTCGGTGCAGCTCCGCTGACAACCTCCACCCCCGAACCTGGAACCTCCAACTCACCAACCACGACTGGCTCTGTGCCGGTGACACTGCAAGGAAGCTCAGGATAAACAGAAAAACCGGGATCAGTATCATCGGCAGCAACAGAACCCAGCGAGATGAGTTCGGGCGCAGCAGGCGGCTGCCCCTCACTCGCCTCCCCGAGAGGAAGGCAAAAATGCTCCAAAACAGGGGACAGAGACACAAGAGGGAGCACTTGCCTGCACTCGGGTTCTGTTGCCATCCAGGACTCCGTTGATCCAGGCTCAGGGCGAAGAAGTTTGTGCGCAGGCTCCAACTCAGCTGCGTTGGGCTCTGCAGATGGCAAGATGGATTCTGCAGCCTGAGGTTCCTCTCATGCTGATGCCCATGCCGATGACCCATATGGCGTGGCGGCAGGGGACCCTTGATCCACTGGTTCGGACCGCTCCGGTGAGGAGACTCAGGGACGCTTCTTCGTCGGCACAGGTTCCGGGCTGCAATCCGCTCTTCTTCTCTGTCCACGACGTGGCTGCAGGGCCAGATCCAGGCTTTCCAGTACCGCAGGCCCCCTCCTCACCCTGCGACGTAGACCTGGCGTTGCGGACCACTCAGCAGAGGGAGACACAGAGGCAGCAGGTTTGGTTATTGCAACTACAGCAGGTGGTAGGAGCTCGGGGGACTGCAAACCCCGAATTCCGTCCCCAGGAGTCAGACAAGGCAGATCACAATTATCATGTAAAGAATGAACTAGCACTTGCCTTTCTCCCGGAGGGAGGATGGTGCCTGCTGTAGGGGATGTAGTTCCTCCCTCTCCCCGCTGGATGGCGACAGAGGGCCCCCTGGAAGGACGAGGGGGAGCCGCTCTCGGAGATCCGCTGACGGGCCTCACCGGCAGCGGGTCCAGCCGGGAATTCTGCTGAGGTTCACCTTGGCCGTGGCGCCGACGTCTTCGATGGCCCCCAGATGGCGCGAACTCCTGGACCGGATCTGGGACAGGAACGGGGTTCCAACGCGGGGAGCGAGGATGCCTCCTCCTCTGCTTCCTGCTTTCTTCCTCCTCCAGCCCACGGAGTATCTCGCGCTGTGTGGCGAGTTCATCTCTCCTTGTCATCACCTCCGGGTGATCGTCGTAGTGGAGAGGAAGGTTGTCGAGAAGAACCTCAGCGCAGTCCAGGTGCCAGCGTATGTCGCTGGCAGTGTCGAACAGCATAGCGGTGAATAGAGTTCCATCCACGTACTCCAGAGCCTCCGCTAGCTCCTTGCCCAGGCGCTGACCGTGGCCCCTGGATGACGGCATTCTCCCAGCAAATAACACCCAGACAGGGAAGAGCAATAGTCCAATTTACGCAAAAACTCACTGGTGAAAAAGCGTCTCGGTGTGGCGTCTCCGTTTAGACGTCCTGGCTGGAGTATACTGTCATGCGGTGACCCTCGCGGGCCACCATAAGATGCCAAAAGTCACCAGTGAGTCTTGCATTTGATGTTTTATTATAACAAGACAAGACGAGACACAAAGCTGTGAGCCGCTGAGGGCAAAACACACACTACAGAATACAAGGGATCGTAGGGCTAACCCCAGCCACTACAACCTAAACTATGACATGAACAAGAATATGCACGAACCTGTCATGAACGAGGACCAGGAATGTTTGACGGATGTTTGACGATACTCCAGCATCAACCAGCTTTCAGCGCCCGCTAATAAAGCCGGCAGCTAACGAGCGGTGATGCCGAACAGCTGATCGACCTTGACAGCCGGAAACCCCACCGAGTGCTGTCACAATAAGAGCCCGGTGGAGCCAGAATGTAATCCACAGCTGTCAAGGCCGGCAGAGATGATGCATAGCCCGAGCGCAGACAAGATCGGCGCTCGGGTCATAACACTTTCAGACGAGGTTGCAATTATTTTAGCAAAACTCTCAGTCTTAATACCTGGTTGTGTTCTACATGTCCTACTTTTAACATTGGTTTTGTAGACAATTTCAACCTGTTTTGGAACCGCCCATCATTTATGAGGTCAGATGGCATCCATCCAAATAGACTTGGTGCACATGTTTTAAGGGACAATCTGTTCTATTCCATTCAGCATTTTTTTAATACAGTGACTGAAATCTGGTGTGTTAACGCACCCCGAAGTTCCTGGGTCTGCCAACCAGCCCTTTTTTGTTCCCACTTCTCATATTAATCCTATTAATCCATATAATCCTCACTGTTTAGATCAGTCTTCAATTTGTAACCCCATAGAGATTGTGTCTGTCTCCTGTTACCCAAAATATTATAACCCAAGACAAATACAACACTGATAAATACACGTCTTTCTGCAGCTCCTCCTCATCCACCACCCCTCAACTTAGCCCCTGTCTTCCCCCTCAGAGAACCTTTGTCTGCTCCCCCCAAAGTTAATAAAAAATATAATGTACAGTATAAACATCCCAAAGTGATTAAACAAAAAGTTGGTAAAACTCAAATTAAACCTCAAGTCTCTAAATTTAATGATTTGGCCTCTCTTCCTCCTCATAATTTAAAAATTAAATGTGGTTTGTTAAATATTAGGTCTCTAACTCCCAAGTCTCTACTAGTCCATGATCTATTAATTGATCATCAGATTGATTTAATATCCCTTACAGAGACTTGGCTAGGGCAAGATGATTATGTTGGTTTAAATGAATCAACTCCCTCTGGTTGTCTAAACTATCATAATCCCAGAAGTGCTGGTCGTGGAGGTGGAATTGAGGCAATTTTCCATTCTAAATTACTAGTTAATGTAAGGCAAAAATCTTGTTTTAATTTCTTTGAGGGCCTGGTCCTCAGTGTGGGGCATGTTAGCAATCTTAGCTTAAACCCAGTTTTCTTTGCCATAGTTTTCCGTCCTCCCTCAGCCTACTCAGAGTTTTGAGACTCAATGGGGTTTTCCCAGAAAGTAGAAAATTCTACCCATTATCTCCACCACACATTGGACCTTGCTCTGACTGATGGCATAGAAATAGAAAATCTGGTAGTGTCTCCTCATAATCCTGTACTGTCAGACCATTGTCTGTTTACCTTTGATTTCGCTATTCCTGACTATTTGATTCCTAAAGAAAAATATAACTACAGCAGATGTCTTTCAGATGATGTTGTTACCAAATTTATGCAGATTGTCTCCTCTATGCCATGTGTCAACACAACGGAAATAAGCGATGGAGAGCTTGCTCCTTCCGCAATTGATAGCATGGTAGATAGTGTTACAGCTTCTCTGCATCAGACTCTAGACTTGGTTGCCCCTTTAAAGTCCAATCAGAGATTTCTAACCCCTTGATTTAACACAGAAACTCGTAGCTTCTACGACACAGTGGTGGCATCAGCCATCACTTTTGGAGTGGTCTGCTGGGGCAGTGGCATTACAGCAGCTGATAGGAAGAGACTGAACAAACTGATCAAGAAAGCTAGCTCTGTCCTGGGGAAATGCCTTGACCCAGTGTAGGAGATAGGAGAGAGAAGGATGGTGGCTAAACTGTCATCTCTGCTGGAGTCCAAGTCCCACCCTATGCAGGACATACTGAACGCACTGAGGAGCTCATTTAGCAGTAGACTACATCATCCTAGGTGTGCGACCGAGAGGTTTCACAGGTCCTCCCTACCTATGGCTGTCAGACTTTATAACCTAAGCAGGGCTGCTCGCAGAGATAGCAAAAAAAAAAATTTAAAAAAATGTGACGACCTAATAGTATTGAATGCAAAAGATGCAACAGACTTACACAAATGGTCCCCTCCAGTATACAACTAGGACAATATCAGTTGCCACGGAGGGTGACAATACGTATGTATGGGTACATATTCATACTATGTAGGATAACTAAGTAGACGGTTATGCTGTTTATTGCATCTAGCTACAATGATCCGCACTGTGTCAAGGCGGTGGTGGACTGGCCCACTCCCACGTCCAGGAAACAATTTTCTGCTATTAAATTCAGATAAGACTGAAGTCATTCTTGTTAGTCCAAAATACCTTAGAAATACCTTTCCAAATCAAACTCTTAATTTGGATGCGTCTACTCTTTCTCTGAATAGTTCTGTGAGGAACCTTGGAGTTATTTTTGATCAAGATCTTTTTTTTCAATTCACATATTAAATTTGTTTCTAAGACTGCCTTCTATCATTTGCGTAATATTGCCAAGATTAGGAGCATCTTATCTCAGAGTGATGCTGAGAAACTGAGCCACGCTTTTGTTAGCTCTAGATTAGATTATTGTAACTTTTTATTATCTGGTTGTCCTAAAATCTCTTTAAAAAGTCTTCAGTTGATTCAAAATGCTGCAGCAAGTTTTAACAGGTACTAGAAAGAGAGATCATATCTCTCCGGTTCTGGCCTCCCTTCATTGGCTTCCCATAGAGTTTAGAATTAAGTTTAAAATCCTTCTTCTCACTTACAAAGCTCTAAACAACCAGGCCCCTTTTTATTTAAAAGATCTGATACTACCCTATCATCCTAACAGAGCATTACGCTCCCAAAATGCTGGATTACTTGTAATACCTAGAATCTCCAAAAGTACAATGGGAGGCAGAGCCTTCAGCTATCAAGCTCCTTTCCTGTGGAACCAGTTACCAATCTGGATTTGGGAGTCAGACTCGATCTCTGTTTTTAAGAATAGGGTAAAAACCTTCCTTTTTGATATAGCCTATGATTAGGGAGGGATCATGTGTCTCTAACCCCCCCCCCCCCCTTAGTTCTGCTGCTAATAGATTTAGACTGCCGGGGGACCTCCAATAATGTACTTGGCTTCACTCCTTTAATGTTTGCTCTCGATATGTCTGTTCTTTTCATCTTCTCTATCCCCTCACCCCAGATGACTGCCCCTCCCTGAGCCTGGTTCTGCTATAAGCTTCTTCCTGTTAAAAGGGAGTTTTTCCTCTCCACCATCGCCAAGCGCTTGCTCACAGGGGATCGCCTGATTGCTGGGGTTTTTCTGAAATTGTGGGGGTTTCCCCTACATTTGAAAGTGCTATGAGATGACTATTGTTGTGAAATGGCACTATTTAAATAAAGTTGAATTGAGCTGAATTGAATTGAATCCCTCACACTCCTTCTCCAGCCCTCTCCCCTAAGGGAAACGGTACCGGAGCCTCCGTACCCACTCCAAAAGACTGCTAAACAGCTTTGTTCACCAGGCATTCCAGACCCTGAACTCTGCCCACTCCCCCCCACCCCCACCCCCACCCCTGAACCGTAACACACTCACCGACACAATAACTACCTTAGCTGTTAACACAGAAAGACTGGTACACCAACAGTAATACATCTGCTGCTGTATGTCTCGGTACTTTACTGCAACCATTTGGACAAATGCCGTACCTGCTGCTGTCTGTCATTGAAATATTGATCATGTGCAGTCCATTCTGTCACTGTCTGTACCTACACTACCGCACTGAGCTTGCAATTACGGGTATTACGGCTCAAATTTTTTTGTACATATGATTGCTTGGTTTTATCTTTTATCTTATTTGCACTACGGGTAGTATTACTATACATAGACTGCTATTGTTGTTTTCATCCTTATTCCTTCTTTTCTTATATATTGCTCACACCACTAAGAGAGAGAGAGAAATTGCATTTCAATTCTCCTGTATGTCCTGTAAGTACAGAAGTATTGACAAATAAAAATCTTTGAATCTTCAGCAGAATGGTTAATAACAATAATGCATCAGCTTTATATAGCACTTTTCATAGACACTCAAAGATGCTTTACAATGGATACGTTATTCATTCACTCCACAGACATTGATAGTGGTAAGCTACTGCTGTAGCCACAGCTGCCCTGGTGAAGACTGACAGAAGCATGGCTGCCAATCCACGCCAACGGCCTCTCTTGTCATAATGATAGACTAGTCAGCTCACGTGCAGGGATTACACCAGAGAAAAACTCACTTGACACAGAGAAATAAAGTTTTCATCCATCCATCCATCTTCTACCGCTTTTCCAGAGGTCCGGGTCGCGGAGGCAGCAGTTCAAGCAGAGAAGCCCAGACTTCCCTCTCCCCAGCCACCTGCTCCAGCTCTTCAGAGAGGATACCAGGGCGTTCCCAGACCAGCTGGGAGACATAGTCTCTCCACCGAGTCCTGGGTCTGCCCCGGGGTCTCCTCCCAGAGGGACGTGCCTGTAACACCTCAAGTGGGAGGCGTCCAGGAGGCATCCTAATCAGATGCCCATACCACCTCAACTGACTCCTTTCAATGTGGAGGAGCAGCGGTTCTACTCTGAGCCTCTCCCGGATGACTGAGCTCCTCACCCTATCTCTGAGGGTGAGTCCAGCAATCCTACGGAGAAAGCTCATTTCAGCCGCTTGTATCCGCGATCTTGTTCTTTCGGTCATTACCCAAAGCTCGTGACCATAGGTGAGAGTAGGAACGTAGATTGATTTGTAAATCGACAGCTTTGCCTTAGAACTAAGCTCCCTCTTCACCACAACAGACCGTTACAGCGTCCGCATTACTGCAGATGCTGCTCCGATCCGTCTGTCAATCTCTCGCTCCATTTTCCCCTCACTCGTGAACAAGACCCCAAGATACTTAAACTCCTCCACTTGGGGCAGGAGCCTGTCCCCAACCCAGAGAGGACAATCCACCTTTTTCCGGCTGAGGACCATGGACTCGGACTTGGAGGTGCTGATTCTCATCCCAGCCGCTTCACACTCAGTGGCAAACCGTCCCAGCAAGAACTGTAGGTCATTGCTGGATGAAGCCAACAGGACAACATCATCTGCAAACAACAGAGATGAGATCCTGTGGTCACCAAGCATGACACCCTCCATTCCCTGGCTGTGCCTAGAAATCCTGTCCATAAAAATTATGAACAGGATCGGTGACAAAGGGCAGCCCTGGCAGAGTCCAACTCTCACTGGGAATGACTCCGACCGAGTGTTGGCAATATGAACTAAACTCTCACAACGGTCGTACAGAGACCTAATAGCTCGTAACAACAAGCCCGATACCCCATACTCCCGAAGCACCCCCCACAAAAAACCACAAGGGACGCGGTCAAATGCCTTCTCCAAGTCCACAAAACACATGTAAATTGGTTGGGCAAACTCCCACGAACCCTCAAGAATTCTCGAGAGGGTAAAGAGCTGGTCCGATGTGCCACGGCCAGGACGAAAACCACATTGCTCCTCCTGAATCCGATTTTCGACCAATGGCCGGACTCTCCTCTCCAGTACCTTGGCATAGACCTTCCCAGGGAGGCTGAGGAGTGTGATCCCTCTAAAGTTGGAGCACACCCTCTGGTCCCCTTTTTTGAAGAGAGGAACCACCACCCCGGTTTGCCATGCCAAAGGCACTGCCCCCGACCTCCACGCAATGTTGCAGAGGCGTGTCAACCATGACAGCCCAACAACATCCAGGGCCTTGAGGTACTCAGGGCGAATCTCGTCCACCCCCGGGGCCCGGCCACCAAGGAGATTTTTAACCACCTTGGCGATCTTAGCCCCTGTGATAGGCGAGTCATCCCCACCATCCCCAAACCCTGCTTCCTCTGTGGAAGGCGTATCAGTGGGATTGAGGAGATCCTCGAAGTATTCCTTCCACTGCCCGACAATATCCCCAGTCGAAGTCAACAGTGTCCCATCCGCACCATACACAGTGTGGACAGGGAGCTGCTTTCCCCTCCTGAGGCGCCGGACAGTTTGCCAGAATCTCTTTGAGGCTGACCAAAAGTCTTGTTCCATGGCCTCACCGAACTGCTCCCATACCCGGGTTTTTGCTTCAGCAACCACCCGAGCTGCACTCCGCTTGGCCTGCCGGTACACCTCAGCTGCTTCGGGAGTCCCACAAGCCAACCAAGCTTGATAGGACTCCTTCTTCAGCTTAATGGCCCCCCTCACCACTGGTGTCCACCACTTGGTTCGGGGGTTGCCACCACGAGATGCACCAACCACCTTGCGGCCGCAGCTCTGGGCCGCCGCTTCAACAACAGAGGTGGAGAACATGGCCCATTCAGACTCCATGTCTCCAGACTCCCTCGGAATGTGGTTGAAGTTCTTCCGGAGGTGGGAGTTGAAGACCTCCCGGACAGGGGCCTCAGTCAGACGTTCCCAGCACACCCTCACTATACATTTGGGTCTACCAGGTCTGAATGGTTTCCTCCCCTGCCATCGGATCCAACTCACCACCAGGTGGTGATCAGTTGACAGCTCTGCACCTCTCTTTACCCGGGTGTCCAAGACATACGGTCGCAGGTCTGATGACACGATAACAAAATCCACGCCAACGGCCTCTCTTGTCATAATGATAGACTAGTCAGCTCACGTGCAGGGATTACACCAGAGAAAAACTCACTTGACACAGAGAAATGAAGTTTTCACAATTTATTAGTTTCAAAATGTGAAGCACAATTAAGGAAATCGCCACTCGCCAGAGGAAAACCAGGCCTGTGGGGAGAAACGAGAGCACATTAATATGAGGAGGGAGGAAGGGAAGAGGAAAGACAAATCTACTACTTACGTGAGCAGAGCAGAGAGCCCGACAGAGAGACCCAGCAGGAATAGACGAACCAGCAGGGTGAAGCTGGCTGGGAGTAGGAGAGGAGAGGGAGCTGGGTGGTGTTTGACCGGGTGGAGACAGGTAGCCGAGGCAGGATGAGGATGATGGAACAGGTGAGCGCACAACAATCCCCGAAGATACACCGCACCGATGGCAGCAACCTGTGAGAAGGAGAAGAGAGAGAGATTTAACATAAATCCTCTGACAATTGCTTAGTAGCTTACTTGCAACGTTGCAGGCAGTATACCCAATGAGCCAGCGCCAAGGCCTTCGCTTGATGGTCCTTTATGCGCTGGCGAGGTAGGAGAAGCAGGTGCGTCTGATCACACCGGTGCGTTGATTGCCTGAGGAGTAGGGGAATCCAAAATGGGAAGGAGGGAGTGTGCGGTCACCTGAACATGACATCTCTGACCACTACCTAACATTTATACACATTCATGTCCAGTGTCATGGACACTGGAGGCAAGGTGGGTAAAGTGTCTTGCTCAGGGACACAACAGCAGGATGTCTGGGAGAGTGGGATTCGAACTGCCAACCCTCCGGCTTTTAGATGACCTATTCTACCTCCTGAGCCACTGCCACCCCAGTAGGATAGAGGTGGTCTGGAGAGCAGAACAAATGCAAATGCTTGTGCCATCCTTCTGCTTGTGTTGCATTACTGCACGGACTGCTGTATAGTCAATCCAACCATGCTTTGTCACAATCTAAAAACAACTGCACCTTGGTATGATGCAGAAGGCGAACGGTTCTTCGTGTGCAGACATGAGTGTACAGAGCTAGTTGAATGAAATCTCTAACAACAAGGAAGTACTGGGGAAAATTTGTGATGCTCTCTAGAGTGGTGAAGGAGGCAGAGTGCATCATGGGAGGTGAGCTTCCATTACTCTGGAGTATATACGTATGAGCATTGATGCCTGCCTGAACCCAATGGATCATCGAAGACACTCATCACTTCAACAGCAGCGTGTTCCAGGCCTGTAAGAACCCCCGGCCTAGAAAACACTACAAATGCATTCTCAGTCACATGAGCGGGATGCTAGGAGGAGAGCGAGAAGGTGTGTTTATGCAGAAGGAGAAACCTGAAAGAATCAGAATCAGAATCAGAATAAGTTTATTGCCAAGCACATTTACAAGTAAATAAACAGGTAAATATACGAGGAATTTGACTTGTCACTGAAAACGTTATAGATGACATTCCCAGTGATGCGGCGAGCCATGGGGGCGCCTGTCAGCAGGAGGGGAATAGAAGGCGGGGGGGGAGGGGACACAATAGGAGAGAGAAAAAAGCATTGTTGATCAGAATAAAGTTCATATAGTATATGACCGATATTGTGATTACAAGAAAAAAAACTCTCAATACACAATTAGCAGACAATAGAATCCACACAATGACACAGAGAGAGCAGTGAGTGAATATATCTTCATCAGTATAAATGGGCCAGTGTGTGTGTGTTGGATGCAATCAGTGGCAAATCAGTTAGGAGGACAGCAATAGTCTCTTCCTCAGCAGATGTTATGACTAGAGTCTGAAGCAAAGGCGCGTGTCCTTGAGCACGGCAGATGGAATAGTCTGAGCCAGACAGCTGTCCATGAGAGTCAGATACTGCCCGCCAATGTTATGAAAACAATTATACTGTTGATTATCAGGAGGACTGAGTGCTGAGGGTGCCGAAAAACAGGTCGAATAGCACTGACTTCAGAGAAAAAACTTTCCATTCTCTTACGGATTCAGTGCTCCAGATCCATCATGGCCAGGCTTTGAAATCGATTCGTGAACAGCTCTCAGCGTGATCATGATGTAATCCATTTTCCTGTACAGTTCTCCATTGGCCGTTGTCAGAGTCCTGCCCAGTTGGTCAAATTGATGAGAGAGCTTCGCCGGGTCCGCTTTTTGATAAGCTCTGTCCATCTTCTTCAATTTGCGGTGCACCAGAACAATTCCAAAGCCAATCAGTAGAATTCCGATGACCATTGCTCCGAAAAGATATAAATCTTCAATATCTTCAATAGAAAGATCACACAGGCACAAGAGTTTCCAATTGCTTGTGTCCTTAATATAACCCGCAGCAGCAGTCCCTGCAGGACAGTTAGGCTCCCCCGGGCCTGATTTCCTCGTTGAAAAAACAGTGTCGATTGTGTTCAAAGCCCAGCTTATTAAATCCATAATTTCATTAGATGAATCAGCAGTAGAGAGACACGCAGACACAGACGAAAGCAAGCTGGGATCCAGTCAGTTAGGGAGGGAGAGACAGGGAGCGGGAGCGGGAAGAGAAGCGTCTGCTCTCTCTGAAGGGCGGAAGTGAGAGATAGGAGACTGTAAGGTGGTGAAGATTCATGGATGTAGTGAAGGAGGACATGGAGAGGGTTGGTGTTACAGAGGAAGATGAAGGGATAGGGTGAGATGGAGGCAGATGATCCACTGTGGAGACCCCTGAAGGGAGCAGCTGAAAGAAGGAGAAGAAGAAGAAGTGGTTTAAATGTTTAAAAGACTTTTTAGGCCCCACAGTTATCCTGCAGCAGTTGTTTTTCTCTTGCTTGCACCTTGCTGGTGGAAGGATGCTTTGCTGCTTTGCTCTTCCTCTGCTTGCACTTTTCTGTCAATATTCTTATTTTCCTCTGCAAGAAATTTATGGGCGGCGCCTACTGGATACTTATAAATCACTGGGACTATATTTCGCTGAAGATATATAGTGGTGTGAAAAAGTGTTTAACCTCTTCCTGATTTCTCATTTTTTTGTATGTTTGTCACACTTAAATGTTTCAGATCATCAAACAAATTTAAATATTAAACAAAAATAACACAATTAAACACAAAATGCAGTTTAAAATGAAGGTGTTTATTATTAAGGGTAAAAAAAAAATCCAAACCTACATGGCCCTGTGTGAAAAAGTGATTGCCCCCTCCTGTTAAAACATAAATCAATTGTGGTTTATCACATCTTTGGAAAGCTGAGTTCAATTTCTGCAGCCACACCCCAGCCTGATTACTGCCACACCTGTTCTCAATCAAGAAATCACTTAAATAGGACCTGCCTGACAAAGAGAAGTCACCCAAAAGATCTTCAAAAGCTAGACATATAAGAAATTAAGTAATTGAGATCTATCAGTCTGGAAAAGGTTATAAAGCCATTTCTGAAGCCTTGGGACTCCAGCGAACCACAGTGAGAGCTATTACCCACAAATGGCAAAAACATGAAACAGTGGTGAACCTCCCCAGGAGTAGCTGGCAGACCAAAATTACCCCAAGAGTGCAGTGACGACTTATCCAAGAGGTCACAAAAGAGCCCACAACAACATCCAAAGAACTGCAGGCCTCACTTGCCTCATTTAAGGCCAGTGTTCATGACTCCACCATTAGAAAGAGACTAGGCAAAAATGGCCTGTATGGCAGAGTTCCAAGATGAAAACCACTACTGAGCAAAAAAACATAAAGGCTCATCTCAGTTTTGCCAGAAAACATCTTGATGATCCCCAAGACTTTTGGGAAAATACTGTGTGGACTGACAAGACAAAAGTTAAACTTTTTGGAAGGTGTACGTCCCATTACATCTGGTGTAAAAGTAACACAGCTTTTCAGAAAAGGAACATCATACCAACAGTAAAATATGGTGGTGGTATAAAAAAAACAGCCCCAGACCATCACCATATTATATTACATATAATATGGTGATGGTCTGGGGCTGTTTTGCTGCTTCAGGACCTGGAAGACTTGCTGTGGTAAATGGAACAATGAATTCTGCTGTCTATCAAAAAATCCTTAAGGAGAATGTCCGGCCATCTGTTCCTGACCTCAAGCTGAAGCGCACTTGGGTTCTGCAGCAGGACAATGATCCAAAACACACCAGCAAGTCAAATCAAAATCAAATCATATCAACCTTTATTGTCGTATTGCTGTACATACAACTGTAGTGCAGGCAAGATGAAATTGCGTTTCTCTTGGCATCCATATAAGTAAATAAAAAGAACATAATTTAAGACACACTCACACACACCCTCACCCCCCACCCCAACACAGCCATTCACACTTCCCTGAGACATACTTGAAAACTAACCAGAACTATAATATACAAATAATATACATAGTGTCCATAGGTGCAGTAGTATGTATGAGAGATTCCGGATCAACTGTTCAGCATCCTAACAGCTTGTGGAAGGAAGCTGTTAACCAGTCTGGTGGTTCTGCCTCTGATGCTCCGGAATCGTTTGCCAGATGGCAGAAGTTCAAAGTGTTTATGCAGAGGGTGAGAATGGTCCTTGACAATGTTCAGTGCCCTGCTCCTACAACAGTTCTGAAAAAGTTCTTAGACAGAGGGGAGGGAAACTCCAATTACCCTCTCAGCTCCCTTAACTATCCTCTGCAGGGCTTTTTTGTCTGACATACTGCAGCTGGAGTACCATGTTGCAATGGAGTACATCAGAACACTCTCCACCACACCTCTGTAGAAGGTTCTGAGGATGCAGATGGGGAGAGAGGCCTGTTTGAGTTTCCTCAAGAAGTGCAGTCTCTGCTGGGCCCGCTTCCTGATCCCCAAGGAATTCTTGCTCCAGGTCAGGTCTTGCGAGATCTGCACTCCGAGGAACTTGATATTCTCCACTCTCTCCACTAAACGGCCGCCGATGCTGACAGGGACGTGTTCAGGCTGTGACCGCCAGAAGTCGATAATCACCTCCTTCGTTTTGTCCACGTTAAGCACCAGATTGTTCTCCCTGCACCAGCCCTCCAGGTCTCTCACTTCTTCCCTGTACATTGATTCATCATCCCTCTGAATAAGTCCCACCACCATGGTGTCGTCTGCAAACTTAATAATCTGGTTCCCTTCGTGTCTGGATACACAGTCATGTGTTAGAAGTGTAAACAACAGTGGACTGAGTACGCAGCCTTGAGGGGATCCGGTGCTCAGCGTGATAGAGTTGGAGATGTTATTTCCAACCCGGACAAACTGAGGTCTCTCAGTCAGGAAATCCAGGATCCAGAGACATGTGGCGGTGTTCAGACCAAGAAGGAATAATTTCTCCATCAGTCTCTGGGGAATAATGGTGTTGAATGCTGAACTGAAATCAATGTACAGGAGTCTGGCGTAGGTGTCTTTCTGATCCAGGTGGGTGATGACAGAGTGCAGGGTGGTGACTATAGCATCCTCCGTGGAGCGGTTTGAACGATATGCAAACTGGAGTGGGTCATGTGATGCAGGGAGGCAGGCTGTGATGTGTGGTTTGACAAGCCATTCAAAACACTTCATCACAATTGGTGTCAGTGCAACAGGACGATAGTCATTTAGACAGGACACAACTGGTTTCTTTGCCACCGGTACTACGGTAGAGGTTTTAAAGCATCTGGGAACGATGGCCTGACTCAGAGAGATGTTATAAATGTCAGTCAGGACATCCGCCAACTCGCTTGCGCAGTCTTGGAGCACACGTCCCGAGATGTTGTCCGGACCTTGATGGGAAAAAGTGACCAATATTAGTCATATATATAACAGTTGTCTGTGTGACTCAAAATATGTGTACTCTGCTTATGTTTAGGTAATATAACCAATATACCACAATGGAAATATATTGCCAACTGTGTGGCTCATTACCTGCAAAAAAGGAGTGAAGCTCTGTCTCAGCACAGAGGATAACAACATCTTGTGATGTATGGGAGGAAACAGAGAACCGGCTGTGTTAAGGAGTGACCGAAACTCAGCCACTTTGACCCAGGATGAGGAACGGCCTTCAGTTTTTACACCCTGTGCAAGGAACGGACTGCTACTCCCACGGACTGCTGCAGCTGCTCTTCTGATAATGCATGCTTGGACTTACGCATGAATATGACTGGGTCGGGGAAAGCAGAGTCAGTCAGACTTCACGACCTGACAATACCTGTTGTTGTTAGGAAGAGAACATTTGACCCAGCGCTGTAATTGCTATATTCAACTTGCTTAAATAAATACACATCTTCCAAGTAAATTGATCTCTTCCTTGAAAACGAATCTGGGTGAACCATCTACACACATAGACAATCTTTGAAGGGTAAACTTAGATGGTTCTTTCAACTTGGGGGCTTTGTCCGGTGAAAAGGAAGGAGAGGTCCGTTGGATTGGATTAGAGCAAACACCGGACCCACAACACCGACTGACAACACGAGCGGCCGCCCTGAAAAAGAGGTAAGCAGACGCCTGTTATATCAAAGTTCTGCTATTGGCTATAACCAAAGTCTGTGTTGTCAAGCGGTTTGTGTGTGTGTCCTAGACTAAAGCAGTTGAATATAGTAAATGTTTTTGCTGAATGCTTGCATGCTTGCTTAAAAGACCGTAAGACCGTGAGTGGTGAAAGGCCCCCGGCTCGGGTATGCTAGACTCGATCTGACTGACCAATCACAATCTGAGATTGATTAGGCTGTGATAGCTTGGGACAGAAACGGCCAAAGACCGGGGAGGTGAAAGGTCCCCCGGCCCGGATGATATCGCGGCATATATATACAGGTCATTCATCCCGACTACAGGTTCACGGACTGACCTAATTGGTCCGTGACTTGTGAGGATGGGTACTGAGTTGGAGGCCCTTAGCCTTGACAAAGGCTGAAAATACTGGGTCGTATAGGTGGCACCCCGGGGAGTAGTGTCTCCGAAAGCCTGCGCTGGGTTGGATTCCTTCAATTCCGACGGGAGGAGAAAAAACTGGGTTAGAGGCCCGAAGGAGTAGCGCCCTTCAAATGTGGCACAGGTTGAAGGCCTTTGATTAAGACGTTAATCATAAATGGGTGAAAGGCCCTAGGAATTAGTGCCCCCCAAAATACTATAATCATTGCTGTGATTGCTATTGCCTATTATATTTGCAAAGCTATGAGTTTGGAGTTGATACTTTGTTAAAAAAAAAAAACCAACAACAACAACAGAAGGGTGCACACTAATTCCGTGGTGTTTCTGAGAGAGAGAAAGGGAGGGTGAGTGGCAGGCTTGCTCTGTAGAAAAAAACAAAAGGGTGAACAGGAGAGAACGGAGTTTGTGGAATGCAAAAGGAGGGGCTGGAGGAGCTAGCCGAGCAGACGGCTGTTGGCTCGCTTCAGAGAAAGGACAGTGAACAGGACGTTGACTTACCTAAAGAAAATATGAAAAAAAACAAACAAACAGTGGGGTTGAGGAGTGACCCAAATGATTAGCAGTATAAAATCAAAAGACAGAAAAGATGTTAAGAAGGAGTGTGAGAAATTGTATCAGAAATTAACAGAAGAAGGTATTTAAAAAACAGAGGACAAAAAAAGGAGAAATTGGTTCAAGAGCAACAAACAAGAAAAAATGAAAAGGGATCGGGACTGACAGCCCCTACGGTGCCATCCCTCTATCCCAATTTGAAAGATTTAAAGGGGGAATGGCTACCACCATACTGTGTGAATCAAATGCCATTGGTACAGGTGAAAAGTGGGTTAGTGGAGGTGAAAGAACTCAGAATTGATGAAGAGGTGGAGAGAGCAAAGGCAGAAACAGATGGAGATGGAAAGAAAATTGGAAGGCAGCATACAGGAAAATCAAGAATTGTTGAAACAATTGGAAGAAATGCAGAATAAACAATAAAGGAAGGAGGAAGATTGGAGAGAGCCAGAGCACAGTGAGAATGAAGAAGATGAAATTAGGTCAAAGGGGAGTGCATCAATGAAATTTTCTCCATAAGATGTTGATGATTTTCAGACTAGGTGACAGAGAGAATGTTGGGTCTGTGGTCACAGAATATAGGAGGAAGATGAGGAAGAAATAGGGGAGACAGAGGGTCAGGATTGTGGTGGAGTGGAAGCAGGAAGGCCGTGTGATGTAGTAGGGGAAATTACATTATTTGGAAAAAGGGGAAGACAGATGAAGTTGACACCCAAGCCAGGAGTAGGCAGAGAAAATTATGACCTGAGAAAACGAGAGGAGTATAGACCACTGCAGAGATATGGGGGTGGAAACTTTGACCCATATACTGGGGAAGCAGTGTCGGATAAGGGTATATGGATGGTGTCTGAGCAGACAGGGTTAATGTGCCCCCTGATAAAGAAAACTAGAGGTCATGTGTATCAACCGTTTTCTTTTACTGATGTGAACAGTATAGCAGAAAAAATGCCGCCACCCTGTGAGGGGGAAGGACAATGGATGAGTAAACTCCAGCAGTTTACCCAAGGCCACACAGTGGCTTTGGGAGACTTCAGGGCTTTATTGGGCCAGCAGATATCAGGATGGGATTTAGCCCAGATTGAACAGGCAGCAGGAGTGTTAGGGGCAGCTGATGATATCCCCTATATATCCCCTATACACCTTGCGCCAGCAATATTGGGAAAGTTATGAGAGAGAAATTCCCAATTTTACCAGGAGCTTTACATGCATTGACATTCACATTAAAAAAGGGAGAAAATCTTTTGGTATTTGTGAACAGATGTAAATCAGAATGGATGGGCGCGGCAGGCACACATCCAAATGCTTCTGAGCTTCACACCACGCTATTCAGACGAGCTGTGTCAAAGGGGGTTCCCCAGGCAGTGAGAGAGGTGATGGAAAGCAATTCAGACATCCCAGGGTGTCAGGGTGACGTGTGGGAACGTCACTTCACACACCACATGCGTAGAGCACAAGAGATAGCTGATAAAACTAAAACAGAGATAGAAAGTCAACAAGTACAGCTGTTAAAATTACAATTGGAAAAAGCTAAGAGAGGTCACTGACACAAAGTAACAGGTAAAGACCGGAAAACCATTGGTACAGCAGGCTCAGCCACCCCCTCCTACAATATTACCACCTCCGGGTCCACCACTTGCATCACCTCCAGTATATAGTGATCCCTCGCTACTTCACGCCTCACCTTTCGCGCCCTCAGTGCATCGCGGATTTTTCAAAAATATTCATCAAAAATTCAAAATTGAGAAAAAATGGGCGGGCGCTAGCAGAAGGCAGGGAGACTACATTAGAACATCAGGTATCAACACGGAGAGCCTGCACAACTCAAAATCCACCTCTCTGTTCGCTGTTCTCGTGTTGGCTCGGCTCGGGAATCTCGCAAGCTGATTGGCCGAGACGTTTTACCCAGCTTCTCTCCCTGCCGAGCACCCATACCCAGCGAAGGAAGACTGCATTCATTGTTCTTTATCGCTCGTGTTGCTTAGTCTCGCCGCGTGGAACTTTTCGCTGTTCTCTTGTGCCTTTTTGTACGAAATAGTCTTCCCGTCGAGCCACTACGCCACCTCCTGCAGCTTCTCCAGCTCTATCGGAAGCTGCCCTCGACGATCCTGCGCCTCTAGCACCTGACGATGAGGCGTCACCTGAGGAGCAGTAAAGCTCTCATTAACCTGTGCAGTAAATCATCTTCATCTTGAGTTACGTATCTTGTTATAAGAATAAAAGAGTTCTAAAAACATATTTATGTACACTTTATTTACATCTACATATGTATGTACACTTACACACACACACACACACGTATCATATGAGAGAGAGAGTGAGAGAATGAACGTACGTATTATTTATGGGTGACGTCATTAGGGGTGACGCTACTTCGCGGTTTTTCACTTTTCGCGGTCGGCTCTGGAACCCATTAACCGCGATAAGTGAGGGATCACTGTATTCACCACCCATTGTGTGGCCTAGTATGACACCTTATTATCAGGGTGGATCAGGTGGATCAAATTATTATAGAGGGATTCCGCGTGGAGGAAGGCGGGGCAAGAGAATTCCTGGTGGAAAAGTCACGAATACCTACGCTTGCCATGGGTGCACCACCTTTTGCTCCACCACCACAACAGCCACAAACACGGGGAGGTCATCAGGTGCCCTATGCAGCAGCAGCTCCATCTGTTGGACAATATCCAGCATACACCTCAAGTGTGGGGGAAGTGTACCTCACACAATATGATGAGGAACAATGATGGGGCCCACAGAGAAAAAGTGACGTGGGAATGGCAGACCCCATGGTTACTATGAAGGTTATGGATTGTGACCTGCCTTTTCTGGCTGATACGGGGGCAACTTATTCAACTTTGAACTGTGACATTGAACCTACACTGTTGTCGGCTAAAGCTGTGGAGGTTACTGGTTTCTCTGGGGTTCTTGAAAGACTGCCTGTGACAAAGCGTTTGAACACTGGTATTGCTGGTCAAACTGTGAAACAACGTTATACCTGTTCAAAAAATTCTCCCACCAACTTGTTGGGGAGAGACCTGCTGATTAAACTGGGGGCACTGGTGCTGTGCTCGGCCGATGGAGTCATCCTATCATTCCCCACTGGTGCTGCAATGAACTGCTCACTGCAAGGACTGTCATTGCATGGACAAATGCTGTTGAAACCTGATGTGACACCACAAACGTCAAACTCCTGGGCAGACATTTATTGGGGCCTTCTATCATCTGACTCACTCGAAAAGACAGACTTGCTGCCAGTATTTATGGCCTGGAAGCCTTGGATTGCTCTTCTTGCACCCTACACACCTCCCGTTGACCCCCTATATGTCACTCTGTATTATGACAGAAATTCGGATGATGTTTATTATGATAGATTTTCCTCCCACCTAGATGGTCAAAGTTGGACCGTACAATCTAAGTTTTTGTATGTAGGACAGAAGGGTGTGGCCGGGGATGCTGGATTGACTCCAGAGCAGTTACAGTGGTATGAAATGTCAGAGTAATCAGCGCCATACATCATTTTGCTCATACATTCTAATCACCAGGCAAAAGAGTTAGGACCTATGGTTAAAGCATTAGCTGCAGCCACTGATTGGCAGATGACACAAATACAAAAAGTAGAATACTCTGCAAAATATCAGGCCTATCGCATCCAAATTAATACAACTGATGAGCTCCTGCTGGAACACAGACAGATTGAGAGAGATCATGGCAGGGAGCGCAGTGATCACGAATCAGTGGCAGAGATGTTAGATTCACTGCCAGCAAATTTATGGTCACAAGGACCCATAGATGTTGGTATCTGCTCTCACACCATAACGTTCATGATTTACATGTATTGATTTGGCTAATGCATTTTTCTGTCTTCCCTTAGCAGAAGAGTGCAGAGATTTGTTCTCATTCACCTACAAGGGCACACAGCTGCACTACACCAGACTTCCACAGGGCTTCATTTTGTCAACGGGCATTTTCAACCAGGTTCTTAAGGAACAGTTACAGGGCTGCCCTCTTCCACCAGGCATAGTTCTGGTACAGTATGTTGATGACATTTTGATAGCAGCACCTAATCCTGACAGTTGTTTGGAAGCTACAAAGAGCATGTTGTTGAGATTGTTTGAATGTGGGTTCAAAGTGTCTAGGCAAGAACTACATTGTGCTAGGCGCTATGTGTCTTTCCTGGGACGTGTTATCACACCCACAGGGTCTGGCCTGTCATCATCACACAGAGATTCTATCCTCCACCACCCCAAACCACGCACTGTAAAAGACATGTTATCATTTTGGGGTCTAACAGGTTTCAGTAGACATTACATCCCACAATACAGTGAGCGTACAACACCATTACGTGCCCTGGTTAATGAACAAGGCATGAGAAATCTTGCTGTGCAGTTAATGTGGACACAGGAAGCTGAAGAATTATTTATTGCTTTAAAAAATGAACTCTCACATGCAGCTGATTTGGCAGTACCTGACTACAACAGGCATTTCTATTTGGATGTTTCTGAAGCAGAACACACAGTAAATGGTGTTCTGTTTCAGAAAAAAGGGGGAGAGAGAAAGATACTCCTCTACATCAGCATAATATTAGACCCAATGGAAAAAAGGCAACCAGCATGCACACATCATGCTGCAGGAGTGGCAAAAATTTTGCAAAAAAACAGCTCATGTGGTAATGGGACATCCATTGACTGTCCTGACCACACACAGTGTCATGGCATATGTGAACTCAGCAGCATTCACTATGACCTCACTTAGACAGACAAGGATGGAAAAAATCCTATCACCACCACACATTACATTCACACATGAAAGAATGAACATGGCAGATCAGATGCTGGATGGACAACCACGTGAATGTGAAAAGAGGGTCAGAGAGAATGTGCTACATGAAGCACATGGGTTAGCACATGTAGGAGCTAAACAAATGAACAGGCATTTGAGTCACTGGTGGCATCCATTCCTCCCAGATATGATTCGAAATTTTGTAAAAGTTGCACCGTTACAGATATCTCCTAGTGGCAGTGGATACATTTACAGGATGACCAGAAGCTTATCTTGCAAAGAAAGAAGATAGTAAGACAGTGATCAAATTTTTGACCCAGCGCTGTAATTGCTATATTCAACTTGCTTAAATAAATACACATCTTCCAAGTAAATTGATCTCTTTCTTGAAAACGAATCTGGGTGAACCATCTACACACATAGACAATCTTTGAAGGGTAGACTTAGATGGTTCTTTCAACCTACAGCTTTACGTGGGTGGACCCTGGTTAGGGTCCTCCGTGTGTCCGCTGTGTTGATGGTGATAGCTGGTCCAACCGATGGTAGAGATGGGCCAGCCCTCCCTCTGATTGTCGGGTTTGATGCTTCAAAACATGCAAAGAAGTTGTTGAGCCTGTCTGGAAGTGAAGCGTCGTCATCATCGACCCCCTGCCTAGACTTATAGTCCGTCAGCGCCCGAACTCCCTGCCACATCGGCTTGGTGTTCCTAGTGTCACAGAGGTGTCCCTGGATTTTCTCCGCATAGGCGCGCTTTGCCGTCTTAATTCCCTTTGAGAGCACAGACCTGGCTGAGCAGAGGGCGATCCTGTCCTTCGCTCTGAAGGCTGCATCTCTGGCTGTGAGCAGCGAGCGCACCTCTGCAATCATCCAGGGCTTATGGTTGCATAAGTCCACCTCTGAATGGCTTAAGAAAAACAAAATGAAGACTCTGGAGTGGCCTAGTCAAAGTCTTGACCTGCATCCAATTGAGATGCTGTGGCAGGACCTTAAAATGGCAGTTCATGCTCGAAAACCGTCCAATGTGGCTGAAATAGAACAATTCTGCAAAGATGACTGGGCCAAAATTCCTCCACAGCGCTGTAAAAGACTCATTGCCAGTTATTGCAAATGCTTGATTGCAGTTGTTGCTGCTAAGGGTGGCCCAACCAGTTAATAGATTTAGGGGGCAATCACTTTTTCACACAGGGCCATGTAGGTTTGGATTTTTTTTCCCCTTAATAATAAACACCTTCATTTAAAAACTGCATTCTGTGTTTACTTGTGTTATCTTTGTCCAATATTTAAATTTGTTTGATGATCTGAAACATTTAAGTGTGACAAACACAAAAAAACGAGAAATCAGGAAAGGGCAAGCACTTTTTCACACCACTGTAGCTCACTATTACCATGATCTAACACTTTTTTGGATCTTATCAGTGCTACATGAGCGTGGCCTACAAGGAGCTGAAGCCTGATCTACAGCAACTGCCAAGCTAAAGCTAAGTATCAACAAGATGCCTCCCCTTTCTACAAATGACTACCACAACTTTCTTCAGAAGATTACCATGCTGAAAACTAAAATCCAGTGGCTTGAAGTTAATTTGGAAGTTAATGGACTCTGAAAATGATACAGCCCTACCAGTGATTAAATACAGTGGACAAAATCCTGCTAACTCACAGCTATCCAGTGCAAACATGGCTGATAGGAGATGGGAGGATTGTGTACATAGTGTTACGGCCCCCTCCTTTGAGAATGGGTCCTGGATTTTCCTTTTTTCTTATGTTGTAGGTGGAGCTGTGGAGGGCCACCCCTGGCCAAGGGATTCCCTATATAAGCCACACCTGTACACCTGTCAGCAGCTTTTGGCTCCTGTGGAGGATGGTTGCCTTTCTGCTGTGTTCGCGCTCTGCCCACTGCTCCTGTTTCATGTGCGTCTGTCCTGAGCTGGGCTGGCTGCTTTGCCCGTGCTGTCTGCTGCCTGAAGGGTTCTGTTTGGGCTGGCTGCTGCGGTTGCTGCTATCACTGCTGCTTATGCTCCGGACAGAGGCGTGCAGTCACTGAGTTGGCTAGTGACTATTTGTTTTTGTTTCAATTCATTCAACACACACATACTGTACACCACTGACATTTACAGACATGTTTATTTCCTTTAAATAAACTTTTGGTTAATTGGCACCTCCGTGTGGCCTCCCTTTTGTCCAGCCTTGAGCCGGGTTGTGATAAAATGGGGGCTCATCTGTCCGTTTGAACCCGGTCAGTCTGTTTGAGCCTTAGAACCATTTGTGACAAAATGGGGGCTCGTCCATCTGTTTGAGCCGAGACCTGTCTATTTTTTTGCCTTAGGACCATTTGTGACAAAATGAGGGCTTGTCTGGCCATTTGAGCCCAGTTAGTTTGTTTGAACCTTAGGACCATTTGTGACAAAATGGGGGCTCGTCCATCCGTTTGAATCCGGACCCATTGCTCAGCCATCTATTTTAGAGTAGACCATTTGTGGGTGGTTGTGGTGTCCATGTGATGTCAGAGGTCATTGTTGTGTAACATTTTCTGAATGAATGCACACCTGTTGAGGAGACACGGAGGTTGATAAGTGTCTGAGTTAATTTGTAAATCTGTTTGTGGTATTTTACTGTGTTTGGGGCATGAGTTAATTGTTTTCTGGTTGTCGGGCAGAGTGCTGCACTTGTAATAATTAATTTTTTGCATCTGTCTGATTTGTTTGTACGTGTTGCTGTTTGAGTAACACCTGTTATGATGTCTGAAGTGGGTTTCATTGGGAATGTTCCTGGGTTAACTTTTGAACAAAGGAGCTGTTACTGTGGAAAACAGAATTAAGACGGGCATGATTGGAGAAACTAAGACTGAGTGTTAATGCTGCCGGTGGTGCTGGTTTCGGTCCAGACAGTGCTCTTAGTTGTGCATACTCATTTGATATTTCCTCTAATTTATGCCTAGTTCATTTTATTTCAGAGACGGTGCATGACTAGAATGTTTGTGAATTGTTTCCAGCAGGTGCAGTGACACCTGTGGTGTTGGCGGCTGCAGGAAATTTTTATCAACTCTAAAAACCTGTGTGTTGAGCCTCTTTGTGTGCTTTCTGGCTGTGACTCATCAGTAACACCATTTGATGTGTCGGAGAAATTGCATTTTGTAACAAGGCGTCAGCTGGAACACTTAGTTTTTTCAGCTGTTGTCTCTGACAGTCAGATATCTCTGGGTTATGCTGTCAAAGAGCCTGTCAAACTGGTTTCTGATCAAGCTTGTTTGTTTACACTTGAGCATGAAGAAGAGGCGTAGCTTTGCCAGGTTAATCTCCCGAAACCAGAGTACTCCAGGGGAAAGCTTGTGTTTGAACTGGGGGGGGGGGGGTGACTCAGCAGCCTGCTAGCTTAGTAGCTGCTATAGTGTCGGTGGACAAGCATGTTTCAGATGATGACATGGTGGTTGCTCCTGATGAGTGTAGGTTGCAGGGTGGCCAGAAAAATTATGTCACTGCAAAACTTGCAGGAACTGTGGTTCTTTGTTCCTGAGCTGTGCGACCTTGTTCCTGGGCTTAAACCTCTGCTTGCCTTGTTGGATTTTGATAGTGGGTGCCCCCCTGATGGGCACTTCTATTTTGTCTGGCTGGCTGTGGACTTGGGTCAGCCTTCTGGCAGGTTTTTTTTCCCCTGTCTGCTTGACCCTGGATTTCAGTCATCCTCCAGAGGGACACCTATTACCCGTTAGTCTATGGACTATAGTTTACTACTTCCAACTGAGGCATTGGTTTTTGTTTTTGCAGACCTACTGTTTGGACGTCCACCACGTTAAAGGCTCAGAATGTTGTGGTGGAGCCTTGTGTAGAACACCAAGTTTTTAAGTGTTAAGACGTAAAAAATCTTGTGTGTGGCTATCTAGGCCACCTGTTCTGCTTTCACTGCTCTTAAATATGAGGGGAATGAGTAATGGCAGAAATGTGTGCTTGGAGGTGTGCATTGTGTGGACTGTATGCATGTACGTTTGTATGTTTATGCTGTTTTAATGCATTTTATACATACATTTTATACATTTTGAGTTTACGTATTTATAAATGATGCTCTGACTGGTTGGGCATTTTTAAATTTCATTGTTTATGTGATAATGACAATAAAGCTTATTCTATTCTATTCTAAATTGCTTCTCTGGGCGCCAGAGTTGCTGGGTAACTAAGGATTCTGATTAGTTGGCTGGGTGCCTACCTTAAGACTTGATGAATGTGTAGTAGATCTGTATCTGTAATATTTTGTATATAGAATTGTAAATAATAATTAAAGAAAATGAAAAACATTTATTATTGGATAATAAATACCTGTACTATTAGTTTTGTTTGTAGATCAGTTTGTGCTGGCCTTCCCAGTGGGAAGACCATTCTTTTTGAGGGAGGGGTTTACAGCCCCACTCCTTCGGGAATGGGTCCTGGGTTTTCCTTTTTTCTTATGTTGTTGGTGGAGCTGTGGAGGACTGCCCCTGGCCAAGGGGTCCCCTATATAAGCCACACCTGTGCACCTGTCAGTAGCTTTTGGCTCCCGTGGAGGCCAGTTGCTTTTCTGCTATGTTTATGCTCTGCCCACTGCTCCTGTTTCCTGTGCATCTGGCCTGAGCTGGGCTGGCTGCTTTGCTTGTGTTGTCTGCTGCCTGCAGGGTTCTGTTTGGGCTGGCTGCTGTGGTTGCTGCTATTGCTGCTGCTTATGCTCCAGACAGAGGTGTGCAGTCACTGGGTTGGCTAGTGACGTTGTTTTTGATTCCATGCATCCAACACACACACAAACACACACACCACTGACATTTACAGACACGTTTATTTCCTTTAAATAAACTTTTGATTAATTGGCACCTCTGTGTGGTCTCCCTTTTGTCCAGCCTTGAGCCAGGTTGTGACAATAGAAATAAATCCTCAAGTGGTAGTCCTCCCTGGAATGCCTTTGGTGCAAAGCCCAAGAATAAATCATCACACAGGTTGAAGGGAGGACAAGCAACAGCCCAACTTGGTGAGATCTGTGATATGAATGGCAGGCCCACATTACCGGCAAGACCAAGAGCCTCTTCAACCCTAACTGTCAGCAAGACACAGACGTGGATAGCTGTTGAAGGAAAGCCTAAAAACAAACCTCCTCCACAACAACCAAACATGCCACTTCAGAACAGATTTGTGCCGCTACTGCAGGACCCTGGATCTCCATCTGATGACCTGGATAAAATCTCCCCCACATACAGCAAGGTAAATCGGAACAACTCAGAAGGTAAAAGGCTACAGAGAAAGCTAACAGCTGGGCCTGAAACTCTGATTGTGGTAAACGCACAAAAATAATGTGGTTTCCCAAGGATATAGTGTCTGATGTGAGAGACAAAATCTTGCAGATTATGGCTGATCATCCCACAGTGAAGAATCTGATATTACATGTAGGCTCAAATGATGTTGTGAAACAGCAGTCTGAGGTACTGAAACAGGAGTTTAAAGAACTACTGGATGTAGTCAGTTGTCTGAATGCTGAAGTGTTTACTAGTGGCCCCCTTGCACTGGTCAGAGGAGTAGTTGAGAGATTCAGCAGACTGTTCAATTTAAATGGATGGCTATCAGAAGCTTGTTCAAACAAATCACTCTGTGGTTTATATTAATCATATATCCCATAACCTACATATGTATAAGCATGTTAGAATGTTTAGTGATTACATATGTACAACGACCCCACGCCTCAGAACAGGACAAGAGGTCTCAACCGCCAGCGAAGATCAAAGAGCATCCGAGGCGCAGCGGTGGAGACCAGATCGATCGCCCTGACTTCCCAGGGCCAGGTGGAAGAGACAGAGGACAATGGAGGAGATCGATCGCCCTGACCACCCAGGGTCAGGTGGAGGAGTAGGAAGACAAAGGAGGGGGGATTAAGCTAATGCGGGATGTCAGCTTTGATGTGCAATGTCTTTTGTGATGTGTAGGTATAAGTATGTAGGTCTGAATGTGTTCGACCTCTTATTCTGCTTCTGCACTGAGATGAGACTTGTTAGAGGAGCGAAGCTGATAATAAACTTTGGTTTATAAATCACATCGCCTCGTTATTCCAAGCTCTTCTACACTGGTGACCAGACGTGAGGATGGAACAGAGACATTCTCCCGCGATTGACTCATCGGAGGCGACCCAGGCAAGCGCCGGTGCCCATGCAGACAGGGGAACGGATGGAAGACGTTCCCCCACGGCAGAAGAGAGGGCTCAACCGAGCACCATCCCCAGCCCCGCCGTGAGAGCAGAAGAAAGGCGCTCTCACCCGGAGGACACATCAAGGACGGCCCACACAAGCGCCATCACCGTCAAGCTGCCAGAATTCTGGCAAGAACACCCGAGCTCGTGGTTCCAGCAAGCTGAGGCTCAGTTTGCGCTGGCGGGCAAAACGGCGGATGAGACGAAATTTTATCACATCGTCGCCAAACTCGACGCTGCCACGTCAAGATGCGCGCGGAGCATAATCCGACAGCCGCCCGCCCATGACAAATACAGAGAGCTGAAGGCGACCATCGTTGAGAACTTCGTCCCCTCAGCCGAGGAGAGAGCAGAGAGGATCCTGGCGATCTACGGCCATAGAGGATGCAGACCCAAGGCCCTCATGGAGGACATGCTGCAGCTCAAGGAGGAGGACAACGACAACTTCCTCTTCCAACACATCTTCCTCAGCACTCTGCCGCCACACATGAGAGGGACGCTGATCAACATGCGGTGCAGCACCCAGCAGGACTTCCGCGCGCTGGCCCGAGAAGCGCAGCAACTCACCAACGCCTGCGGGGAACAGGTGGCCACAGCAGCATCCTCAGATGCCCAGAGCAGCGGAGAACCACAGACAACCGAGCAGAGCCCGCCCACCATGGCAGCAACACGACCAAGACGCAGCAGGCGGAACGACATCTGCTATTACCACCACCATTTCGCCGAGGGGGCGTACAAATGCGTTCCCCCCTGCAAGTTCAAAAGTTCGGGAAAACGCCAAAACCGAGAACCGTTAACGGCTGCGGTTCTCGGAGAAAAAAATAAACTTCTTTATGTGACTGACGGACACACCGGGAGACAGTTCCTGATCGACACCGGAGCTCAACTGAGCTTTATCACCCCTTCCCACGCAGATCGGGCCATGGGTCCCCGGGGAAATGGAGCGATGGCAGCCAACAGCTCCATCATCGACACTTACGGTGAAAGGAGCCTGCCTCTTTGCATTCACGGCCGCAACTATAGATGGACATTTATTGTAGCGGCGGTGAGTTTTAACTTGTTGGGTGCTGATTTTTTGTGTGCACATGGGTTGTTAGTCAATCTAGCAAATAGATGCTTGGTTAATGCACTGTCATTTTATTCTATTCCCAGCTCAGCTCGAGTCTCTCCACCACCCGTGCAGGCCAGCGTCACAACAGCAGGAGGTAAGTTTGACCAACTCCTCACCCAATTTCCAGCACTCACAGTTCCAAAATTTTCAGCAACAGTAGCGAAACACGGGGTTGAACACTTCATTCCCACAACAGGCCCACCCGTGTTCGCCAAAGCTCGGCGATTAGACGCAACCAAGCTCGCCATAGCACGGGATGAGTTTGCCACCCTGGAAAAATTAGGCATTATTAGACTCTCGAAAAGCCCCTGGGCATCGCCACTCCACATGGTCCCGAAAACCGACGGTTCTTGGAGACCGTGCACCGATTACCGCAGATTAAACAATGCGACAGCGCATGACCGCTACCCAATTCCTCACATCCAAGATTTCTCACTACATCTGGCGGGTGCGTGCATTTTTTCTAAAATAGACCTGGTCCGCGGCTATCACCAAGTCCCTGTTCGAGTGGAAGACATTCCTAAAACGGCTGTAATAACCCCTTTCGGTCTTTTTGAATTTTTGCGGATGCCGTTTGGCCTCAAAGGCACTGCTCAAACCTTTCAGCGGATGATGGACGCGGTATTACGCGATCTCCCTTTCGTGTTCGTCTACCTCGACGATATGCTGGTAGCCAGCTCGTCAGAGGAAGAGCACGAACAACACCTCACTACGGTTTTTCAGAGACTAGAAGAGCACGGGTTAATAATCAATCCAGCCAAATGCAAATTCGGCGTGTCACAAATTGATTTTTTGGGACACAGAGTTTCACCAGAGGGGGCAGTCCCATTGCCAGACAAAGTTCGCGCAGTAAAAAATTTCCCACGACCGCAAACAGTCAAATCGCTGCAAGAATTTTTGGGAATGGTTAATTTTTACAACCGTTTCCTCCCCCCGCGCAGCTCAACTCATGCAGCCCCTGTATACCGCGCTCAGAAAACAAAAGCCTTCCAACACGGTCGAATGGACCCCGGAGCGCGAACGCGCCTTCGCGGAAGTAAAAAGTGCTCTAGCGAACGCCACATTGTTGGTTCACCCTGATCCCTCGGCCCGCATCGCACTAACCACAGACGCTTCAGACCTGGCCATAGGGGCAGTTGTGGAACAACACCTTGGCAGAACCTGGCAACCTTTGGCGTTTTTCAGCAAATCGTTAAACCAAACAGAGCGTAAATACAGCACTTTTGACAGGGAGCTGCTAGTGCTTCATTTATCCATCCGCCACTTCCAGTTCTGGTTAGAAGGGCGGCGTTTCATGGCTTTTGTAGACCACAAACTGCTCACCTTTGCGATGGCTAAAATTTCAGAACCATGGTCAGGCAGGCAACAAAGACAGCTAGCTGCAATTTCAGAGTTCACCACAGACATTCGACATGTGGCAGGCAAACTTAACGTGGTAGCAGACTGCCTCTCTCGCGCTGTGACATCGCCAGAGCGCGAGGAGACAGATTATACTACCTCAGCCGCAGAACTCTTCGCCAATGCGGACATGTACGCGGCCCCAATTCACGTAGGGATAGATTACGCAGCCATGGCAGAGGAACAAAGCAGTGACGCGGACATGCGCGCACTCCTGTCTGGACCAACAGGGTTAAGGCTGGAGGAAAGGGGTTTACGCGACGGTGTACCCCCCCTAATCTGCGACGTTTCAACCAGCCGACCTTGCCCGGTAGTCCCAGCTGCATGGCGCCGCCGTATTTTCGACTCAATTCACTCCCTCGCGCACCCAGGTGTGCGCGCCTTGGTTAAAATGGTCGCCGAAAAGTTTGTGTGGCCCGGCCTGCGCAAAAATGTAAAGGGATGGGCAAAAACTTGCATGTCTTGTCAGCGCGCCAAAATACACAAACACACAAAAGCCCCTCTAGAGCCTTTTCGAATCCCAGCTAGAAGGTTCGACCACGTTCATGTCGACCTCGTGGGACCACTACCTTCGTCTCAGGGTTTCACACACCTGTTAACAATGATAGACCGTACTACGCGCTGGCCTGAGGCGGTCCCTCTGGCGTCAACCACAGCGGCGGAAGTCGCTCGCGTTTTTTTGACAAACTGGGTGGCGCGTTTTGGCGTCCCATCGGACATCACGTCCGATAGGGGGCCTCAATTTGTCTCAGAGCTTTGGTCAGCCATGGCCAACAGCTTAGGGGCGACAATTCACCGCACCACCGCTTATCACCCTCAGGCTAATGGGTTATGCGAGCGCTTTCACAGATCTTTAAAGGCCACCCTCAGAGCCTCACTAACGGATACAAATTGGGTAAATAAACTCCCCTGGGTTTTATTGGGGTTGCGTGTTGCGCCTAAAGAGGATCTAGACGCCTCCCCAGCAGAATTAGTTTTTGCACAACCTCTCAGACTCCCAGGTGAATTTTTACCAGAGAACCCAGAGCCTGGGCATCTTCCAGCCATAAGGCTTTCAGGCAGCAGCGGACCGGACACTCTCCCCAGACCGGCACACCACTCTTTTCCACGGGTTTTTGTCCCCCAAGCTTTAAAAATCGCCGAATTCGTTTTTGTTAGGCATGAAGCTTTAAAATCTACCCTCCGTCCACCATACGATGGACCATTCAGAGTGCTGGAACCTGGTGATAAGCATTTTGTGCTTGATTTAGGGGACAGAAAAGAAACAGTCAGCATTGACAGACTTAAACCTGCCTTCTTGTTGAGAGACGAACCTACACGGTTGGCGAGAGCACCTTGGCGGGGTAGACCCCCCAAGAAAAAAGACTCAGCCCCCCTGCAGGGAACAAATAACCACTCTCCTCCCCAAGCTGCAGATTCCTTACAGGAAGGTCCCGCCGGGACGCCCAAGCGGACCCACAGCAGATTCGGGAGAAGACTAAAACCCAGACGTCACAGGGACTGATACAAATTAACCTAAAGTTGTTAACTATTTTATCAGATTGTGCTGTGACAGTTTTAAGACTGATTTGTGATATTACTACACTGTTATGATTACCACTGAATTCTCTACAGGAGCGTAGCTGCTGGAAAGTTTTTTTGTTTGTTTTTTTTTCTTGTCAAGAGGTTTAACAGTTGGTATGTCATAGAAATTATCTTAAACTGTGGACTTTCTTTTATTGTCCTTTTCTTAGTTGTTTGGGGGGGGGCTGTGGTTTATATTAATCATATATCCCATAACCTACATATGTATAAGCATGTTAGAATGTTTAGTGATTACATATGTACAACGACCTCACGCCTCAGAACAGGACAAGAGGTCTCAACCGCCAGCGAAGATCAAAGAGCATCCGAGGCGCAGCGGTGGAGACCAGATCGATCGCCCTGACTTCCCAGGGCCAGGTGGAAGAGACAGAGGACAATGGAGGAGATCGATCGCCCTGACCACCCAGGGTCAGGTGGAGGAGTAGGAAGACAAAGGAGGGGGGATTAAGCTAATGCGGGATGTCAGCTTTGATGTGCAATGTCTTTTGTGATGTGTAGGTATAAGTATGTAGCTCTGAATGTGTTCGACCTCTTATTCTGCTTCTGCACTGAGATGAGACTTGTTAGAGGAGCGAAGCTGATAATAAACTTTGGTTTATAAATCACATTGCCTCGTTATTCCAAGCTCTTCTACACACTCCATTTTTATTGACAATTTCAACTTTTTCTGGGACCACAGACACTTTTTCAAGGCTGACAGACTCAGCCTCAGCAGCTCAGCAGTGAGGCTGTTTACCTCCAATCTGTTCTATTTTCTGCATCGCCATTCTGCTCCCAGGACAAGGACAAGAGACAAGAGGAATCAAAACAACAGGATAAGATACAGCTCAGCAGAAACTGTGAGAAAAAGCCACCTCAGCCCCCACCTGTGCAGACCCCTCCTTCACCAAAAGTCACCAGCGAGGACCCACCTCTTCTACCTCCCATACCCCCTTCAGGTCATCGTCCTCTTCAGCTTCCGCTTCCCCATCCTTCCCACTCCTCAACTTCACTGACCCGATGAAGGAGCTGGTCACTGTGGCCACAAAACTAACCCCATGCCCTAGTCCAATTTTCTCACCCCAAAACCTCCCACTTCATTCTTCCCCCATCTCCCCCTCCAGCAATTCCCCAGCAAGCTCTGACACAACTGCCAAAGCCCCGGCACTCACCCCCACCCCCACCCTTACAGCTGAACTGAAATCCACAGCTTGAAAACAACACAAGCTGGGTTTGATGTAGTGGGTCCAGGCTCTGATACCATTGGTACTCATGGCTCTTTCCAAGACAAGCTGGGTCCCGGTATGGAAGTGGATTACTTTATTCCTGTTTTAATAGGTAGCAGAAAAAGGTTGGTAAATTTACAGAGAAACAAGATTCATCCTACACATCCTGTAAATTTATCAGCTCTAGTGTTCATTTCTCACCAGTCACAGCTTAAACAAAATAAAAATCTGGCAGATGATGCTCTTAACACATTGAAACTATCTTTATTAAATATTAGGTCTTTGGCAGGAAAAACATTTTTAATTAATGTTCTCATTATAAAACAAAAACTGGATATTATGTTTTTCATAGACACCTGGTTAGATGATAACAGTGGATCTCTTCTTATCAAAGCAGCCCCTCCCAACTACAGCTTTATAAGTGAACCCAGGCTGCATAAGAAAGGAGGAGGAGAAGCTGTTCTGTTTAATGATTCCCTCCAATGCAAGCAGATGTCTTATGTTAAGTTTACTTCATTTGAATATGTGGCTCTTCAGCTGAATTCCTCTTCCCGTGTGTTGTTTGTTAATGTTTACAGACCATCTAGAGCTGCTGTCTATTACCTGTGTTGACTTTGACTGTGTAGTTATTGTTGGTGATTTTAACATCCATGTTGACAACCCTCAGGACAGAGGGACCAAAGAATTATGTTGTGTCATTGATAACTTTGGACTGACTCAGCATCTAAGGGAAAAACTCACAACAGAGGACACAGTCTGGGCTTGGTCATCTCCAAAGGTCTGAACATCTTTAAGGTTATGGTGATGGACGTTGCTCTGTCTGACCATTCTTGTGTTTTCTTTGAGAGTAATGTAATGTCAACAGAACTATCCAGACAGAGGTCATCAAAAAACAGTACATCAGTGATAATACCAGTGAAACATTCATCCAAGCTTTCTCCCCCCCACCCCCACCCCCACCTTCAGTAAATGAGCTTGTGGAAAATTTCAATTGTAAAATCACAAATATTATCAATGCCATTGCTCCCATCAAGATGAAGGTGGTCACTATTAAAAAGAAACCTCCATGGTGAAATGCCAAATTTTTCATGAACTGGGCATGGGCCCCTCCCGAGCCCGGCTTCTTGACTCTCTCCTGCTTCTTAGTTATCTGTGCTTTATGTTACCTTTTGAGTTCCATATTGTGCTTCATTGCTTAGCCATGTTCTGCTGTATTTTTGGTGCTCTGTATTTACTCTTTGCCATTTGATCATCTGAGTTATTTATAATTATTCCTTGGTCTGTGTTTGGTTTTGTGTTTATTTCTGACAGCCACGCCTCCCATTCCTGTCTACTACTGACAGGTGATCCCAATCTGTCATTGTCTGCTCTTTCGCTGCTCAGGTCCTCACACCCACTCTCACACACCTGCACACACCGGCAATCACTCTGGTCATTATGTTCTGTTATTTAAGCCCTGTCCGCCCAGTAGTGATTGTCGGATTGTTGCACAGCCACCTGCACTGTCTCCTGCTTAGAATCTGTGTGTTGTTTATCCTGGGATTATCACCTCGGACTGCTCTCTTCCCAGCTTAGTGAGTACTGTAGTGTTTTTCTCCATTTTCAGTTTTGCCTAGGTCCTCTCCTTAGCTTCCCCCCACTGGCAGTTACATCTGCAGTGCCTTGGGTGCTCTCCGAATATACTCACCTGGAGATGAGGGGCGTCCGGCGCATAATTCCAGTGATTCCCCTTTGTACATGTTCGCTCCTTTGTTTGTTTGGACTGTTAATCTATTTCTGTTTAATAAATATGCACAACATACTCCTGCATTTGGGTTTTTGTCTCTCCTGCCTCAAAAAGGCAGGAAATCATAACAGAATAATCTGGCCAGTGAAAACCCAGCGGAGGAATTGTGCGTGTGTGTTTTTTCTTTTTTCTCTCTTCTGTGTTTTTCGCCAGCCTGTGTTACAATGGACTTTTCTGGTTTTGGACTAAGCCCGGAGGAGTGCGCAGCAGCTGAGCGAGCGGTGGACTTCGCTTCTAGAGCTTGTGCCACCCACTCCCCAGAAATTAATTTTTGTTTATTAGACATCGCTGTTGGGGTGATTTGGGATAAAACCCAGCCTGTGGAGATACTTGGGGCTGATGCCGCTGCTCACCCAAATATGCGAATCACAGCAGCGATTTGAGGAAGTGGTGAGTGAGTCCTCCGCAGTACAACCTCGGCAGCCGAAGAAGCACTCCTGGAGGCCAAAAGCCCACCATTCACCTCCCAAGTCGGTGTCCTCCTCTCCCTGTCAGACGTCCCTTCCTACTCCCAGGAAGACTGAGCATGACACCGAAACAGCAGCTGATGTCATCACCTGTCAGGAATTCAGGCAAGTCCTGCTCTGTTTTCTTGCTCTGTCTCCCGAAGTGATTTGCCTGAAGTGATTAGCCTGATTCCTGTGGAGGAGCTCCAGATTTTGCAATCCGCTGGGCTCCCCAAACAGCTGTTGTCATGGCTCCTCAATCTCTATCCTCTGTCTCCCTTAATTCTCCGCCGGTCCCAGGAGGAAGTCGCTGGATGCAGGAGGAGCCAGAGGTCTCGGAGGAGCCAACCACACGACATAAGCGTCATCCTGCGTTGAAGTGGTGGCTCAGTTGGCAGAGCATCCGCCCCACACCCGGGAGGCAGGGGTTCAAATCCCGGCCGGGTCATGCCGAAGACCATATAAAAGTGGAACTTCCTGCCGTCCAGCTTGGTGCTCAGCAATAATGGAATGGAGGAGGGAAATTTGTGGCGGCGCCTTGCATGGCAGCGGCCCTCTGATTCTGCACTTGGGGTGTGTGTGATTAACACAGTAGATAGGTAAAACACAATCTCGTTCTACTGTACATGATTGGTTGTACAGTTGAATGACAATAAGGGTGATTTAATTTAATTTAATTTAATTTAATTTAATTTAATTCAAGTGCCAGAAGAAGCCCGTTACCTCATTGGCGGCCAAATCCCAGACGTCATATGCGATTCACTTCCCCTGTGCCAGCTGTCATGCCAGCCTGCGCCTTCTCCGCTTCAGCCACAGCCTCCGTCATTGGGACGTCCTCTCCTGCTGCCGAAGGGACCTCCTGGGCTTCCCCTGACACGTCCAATCCCGTGTCATCCGAGCCGGCTCCTCCACCATCCCCTGGGGAGCCCAGAACAGCCGTTGACATGCAGGAGGATGACAGCTCGCCGCCCGCAGCAGTCAACACCCAGACCCGGGAGGTCAGGCAAGTGTGTTTTCATTCTATCTCAGCTAATAATGATAAACCTTGTCTGTCTCCTGGGAGAGAGTCTCAGGCTAGGCAGTCACCTGAGCGTTCTCCCCCAGCTGCTAAGGTAATAAACTCTCCTATTCCCTTTGTGTCTCCATCACCTGCTTCTGAGTGTCCACTGGCCCTGGAGCTCAATCGCCGGATGATGGAGGATTCCGCGGTGCTAGAGGACTCCACTCCAGCCCTGCAGAGTCTCTATGATCAGAGGGACGGCGCTGAGACCGATCTGAAGCCTGCGCCGACGGAGGAGCATCCCCTGGCTCTCCTGAGGTCCAGCGCAACTTGGGACTCCACCTCCAGAATCTACGCCGGAGGAGTTGCCTGCATTGGAAATCTCACTGGAGGAGACCAGGACTGCCGAGACTATCATGCCTGCTGCAGGGGCCACTGCAGCAGAGTGGACACTGGTGCTGAACGACCTCGAGGCCGGGCCCATGACGCCATTATCAGGATCGATGGAGTCCTGGATGGCGGTGGAGCTTGAGCCCAGGGAAGTGCTCTCATTTGCTTCTCTCTCTGTTGTATCTGAGCAAACTTGCCTGGCTCTTGGGGGGGAAGGCAGTCGGCTGCAGCCGGCAGCCACACCTGATCTCTCCCTACCGGGCTCCACCGCTGCTGGAAACCCTGACCGTGTCTCTCCCCCTGTTGTTTCTGAGCCTCATCCCAGGGTTGGTGGGGAAGATCCGTCTCAGCCTGAGGCCTCCGTGGATCCAGGCACACCTTCTTCAGACATCGCAAGTCCAGCTTCTTCTGCTGTGGAGGTCGTCGTGGGTCCAGTTTTCTTGGTGGAGGTCATTGTGGGGAGTCCGTCCCAACCTGGGAGCTCCGTGGGTGCAACAACCTCACAGCCTGGTGAATTGCCACCATCCAGATCATCGGGGTCCTGGACGGCGGTGGAGCCTGAGTCCAGGTGAGTGCTCTATCTAGCTTCTCTCTCCTCAGTTTCTGAGCATTCTTGCCTGGCTTTTGGTGAGGAGACCCAGGTGCAGCCACACGCCGCACTTGAACTTGCCTCGCCGGACTCCTCCTCTGCCGGCAACCCTGACCCCTCTATCTTCTTTGTTGTCTCTGAGCTTACTTCCAAGGTCACCAGAGAGGAGTCAGCACCGCCAGAGGCCTCCGAAGATCTGGGCCACCACCTGAGGTTCCAGCTACCCCCACCGTCAGCTGCTCTAACAAGGGTGCGGCACTGCCCCAGTCCGGAGTCACTGAGGGTGCAGCGTTGTTCCAGTCCAGGGCCACCAAGGGTACTGGAGAGCTCCAGCCAGGAGCCGCTGGGGGTGCAGCCTTGGCCCAGTCAGGGCCCACCGGAGGTGCAACGCAGGCCTAGTTGGGGTCCACCATGGGTACAACACTGGCCCAGCCGAATCCCACCGCGGATGCAACGATGGCCCGGCCAGGGTCCACCACGGGTGTGGCTGAGCTCCAGTCTGGGATCCATGCTGGTGCTGCTAAGTCCCAAGCTGGGACCACCGCGGGTGCAGCCGTGTCCCAGGCCGGGACCATCGTGGGTGCTGCCATGTCCCAGACCGGGACTATCATGGGTGCAGCTACCCCCCAATTCCTTACCACTGTGGGCGTAGTGATCCAGCAGTTACATATATCACTTTTGGTTTGATGCAAATCTGTTAACAAAATTATGAATCGTGTTGAAACACGTTAAATCCCATGTAACCTTATCCCATTATACTGAAAAAATAAAATGCTTTGTTTACTTTTTCTTACCCCTTAGCATTGCTGGCAATTTTCCAGTGTGGAAAAGTAGAATTTTGGTTAAGAAAGACCTTTCATTATTCACCATTACACACCAATAACATGAAAACATTGCATGGCTGAATTTCCAAAATGTGTCTAAATATTTTTTACCTACAATGTCAGGATGCACTGCATCACAAGATTTTGTTGGTCCAAAGCTGCTCCCATAACCTACAGTCATGTGAAAAAATTAGGACACCCTGTATTAGCTCGTGTGTTTTTTGTGAGATATTTTGACATATGGATATTTAGATAGATAAATAGATACATACTTTATTTCAAACAAAAAAGTAAAACAAAAACAAAACAAATGACAAGTGCAATAAAGTAACAGTATACAGTGTTCGAAAGGGAGAAGGAAGAAGTGAACACTTATTAATTCCAACTCCTCTTTTCCATAAATACAACCCATGTGAAATATATACAAATTACCACATTTAAGACCCCAAGTAAACAATTAACTATATTTTGTACATATCAACATTAACACCCGTCCATCCCAACATGCATACAGTCCATACATCAAAACCAGCCCCAAACAACACAGATAAACACAGCACTGTCCCACCTACCATTCCATAGTGTCCCAGAGTAAGCGTAGTGAATTGTACATATAAATACTACCATTCTAACATATATTCTTTCAGCAAATAATGTTTATACCTATTTTTGAATTGATTTCTGTTTGTACATAGTTTCAGTTCCAGCTCCAGACTGTTCCACAAATCCACCCCACAGACAGATATGCACATACTTTTCTTAGTTGTTCGTATCTTGGGTTTTGTAAAGTTTAAGTGTCCTCTCAAATTAAAATCATTGTCTCTTTTTTTTAAATATTTTTTGTATATTAGTTGGGAGTTGATTATTAATTGCCCTGAACATGACTTGTGCAGTCTTAAATTTAACTAAATCCATGAACTTTATGACATGTGACTTTAAAAACAACGAATTGGTATGGTCTCTATATCCTACATTATTTATTATCCTTATAGCTCTTTTTTGTAATGTACATATTGACTGTAGGTTGATCTTGTAGGTGTTTCCCCAGACTTCTACACAGTAGTTAAGATAAGGAAGAAACAGTGAATTGTACAGTAAGAACAATGATTTATAGTCCAAGATGTGTCTTGTCTTCCCCAGTATCCCTATACATTTGCCAACTTAATGTCAATTTATGACATTTTTTTGTTAATGTCAATTTAATGTCAATGTTAAAAATACAGGGATATTCATGTAATACAACTAAACAATAATGAAGTAGACTTTTTTGCAAATTTTCTGTAAAATGTTATTCTAAACAAACAGTGAGGAATAAATTAGGACACCCCCATCTTTTTAGGACACCCCCACATTCACTCCCACTTAAAATGGCTAAAATAAATGTTTTATGCAAATGAAAACAAAAACACGGTTAGACATAGGTATGAACATTACTTAATACATAAGTGAATATTTAATGGTGTCCTAATTTTTTCACAACTGGAAACCTTGACCTTGCTCTATTGACTTTTAAAGTATGTCTAAGTAATTATTAGACTCCATAACATAATCCAATGACATAGTCTTCCAACCCTTTTTTGGGGAAAAATCTGGAAAAAATTGGTAATAACAGACAAAACACAATCATGATGCTGTCACTGGTTTATTACAAGTTGCAGCCCAATTACTGATTGTTTTGTTTCGCATGTCACGTTAAAAAGACACTTGTGGGGAGACTGGGTCATACATTATAGAGGCTAAGCCAATGCTTGAAGCCCCAGAGATGCTGTGACCTGGAAAATTTGATTGACACACTGAATAAAACTTGACGTGATAAAATCAGTGTCCAAGACGTCTAATACATTTAAAAACACTAACTTTATTCCAAATTAACATTAAAAATCCATAACAACAATAAAGTTCCTTATGATAAAAGTTCCCTTACGACACAAACACGTCTTGCCGTCTCAGCGGTCAAAAACTGTTTTTTCCTTCTGGGTAGAACACCTGCCCGGACAATGACTAGTTCCTATTTATACAGCTGGGCTTAATTGGCTCCTACATACAGGGCCCTAATTGTTACATAACAATTCAACAACAACAAAAATAACAAAGGAGTCAATTACCATTCATTACACATCACATGATTCAATAAGGTTTACGCCTTGAGCATTAAACAGAGTTTAGTTTTTGATCTTTCAATGATGTTAGTTTTAGTTGTGCTATAGAAATTACCAGACTGGTGGTACGGGTGGGGGATTCTCCACCCAGAGAAGGCAGCTGGGGAAGGGGGGAACAATGGACCGAAGGAGGAAGTGTCACCGGGGGGGGGGGGGGTATCAGATGGGACAGTAAGGACTATGTGCCCCCCTGGGGAGACAAGGAACTGCCAGAGATGCTGGAAGAGGAAAGGGTGTGAGAGCGGTGCCAGCATTATGTCATGTTAATGTACCACACAGGTCTTTGTTCCAAACAATGTATTATGGTTGGAAGTTCCAGGTCTCAATGCATGGAATTAAAGGTATAAAAGAGGAATGCACAGAGACCCGGGAGCTCTTTTACTGTACTTGATGCTGGAGAAAGAATAAAGTTCGTGTGTTGTCCAGCTCGCTGCCTCGCCTGCTTCCTTTCTCGACAAGACCCCTTTATCTGAAAAGACCTCCAACCCTTCCAAGAGGCCAAAAACCATGTGATGATTAAAAATCCATAATTAGAACAACCTCGCCCACAGCTATATCTTTCTGGTTCCATTTCTGTCGCCCCTGGAGCAATGGCAGATATTCTCGAACCCATCTTTTCCAAAGCAAATCAGTGATGTAACGAACTTGTCTCCTTTGATGTTTCACATACATGTGAGATGGTTGAACAAGTTCTGGAGCCAAAGCTGATTTTGTTTTTAATAGAAGCAGTTGATTTGGTGTAAGGGGTTCTAGATCATTTAGATCATCCGGAAGCTTTGTTATTGGGTGATCATTCAGTATGGCATCGTTCCCACACATGACTACATAGAGTCCATCCTCACTGGGATCAGAATAACAATGTGTTTGACTGTACATGGGCTCACTACAGTCCCTTGGTTTTATGCATCTGTCCACATTAAATGATGTTAGCAAATTAATAGCTTGCAACCACTTTTGCCACAACTTTAAAATATCTGGAGGTAAGGCGTCATCCCATCGATAACTTATCAGACAAAGTTTTTGATGTAGCATCTTAGTAAACAAAGTTACTGATGTCAAAAATCACAAACAACTGTATACAGAGCTAATAGTTAACAACATTCCTTGTCTGGTAGGAGCATGCAATTTTAAATCAATCTTTAGTCTTTGTTGCTGACAAGAGTGAATAATGACCAATTCCACTTCCATCAATTCTTTCAAAATCAGCATACAACTCCTGGTTACTGCCACCTTTGGTCTTTCCACTTTACCCGTCTGTCCATTTGAGGCCTCCAAACACTTTTTCTTATGACTGGCTACCAGCAACATTTCCTTTGGCCCAAGAAAGCAGGCTACTGATTGTATAGGTCTGGTCCAGTCTAAAGAATAGATGAGATCAGTGGAGTTAAATGAATTGCTGGCAACAAAATTCACCAAGACATCCCTTTTGACTTCTGGATCTTGTCATAAACCCTCCCGTGCACTTTTATGCAGGGCACGGAAGGGGGGGAATTACAAGGATCTATGTGCAGGGTTACACCACAACACATTTATTAACACCAAAAGCACAGTTCCAAAAGTGACGATAGACAAAAATACACTTACAGTTGGCGTCGCTTGACTGACATTGCCCAGCGAACGCACAAGGGAGAACGAGTTTCCCACGCTGGCTTCCCAGAGCCGGAATCACTCAGCGAAGGCAGAGAATCCACAACCAGACGTGGAAGTGGCAAACACGTTGTTGCAGTTCTAACAGCAGACAATAGATATAGTTAGTCCATCAACGACCCAGCAGTGCGTAACTGGCAAAAAGCTGCTTAAGTACACGCACTGCTGGTAATGATGTGATTGCGGGCACCTGGGCGACAGCGGAGAGATAGCACAGGGAGAGGGAACAGCTGGTGATAATGAGTGAGGGGGCATGGTCGGACCGGCCGCCTGTCAGTCAGCGCTCACAGGAGAGTGAGCCAAAAGAGCTGGCTCACAGCAGCCGGCCAGAGAGCAGAGACTACGGAAAAGGAAGCACACTGAAAAACATAGTAAACACACATAACCAGTGGCACCTAAACCCACAGGGAGGTGAGGACCGAGCTGAGGAAACCAAGCTGGCTCGGCTCCTAACAGATCTTCAAATTTATCTACAATATCACAGTGTTCATTTGTTGGCCCTTTCTCCTCAGATTTCCAAAGAAAACTAGGACCACTGAAGCAACCATTGTTTAAGTAGTCAGATGCTCTCCTTCCTCTTGAAGCAACATCAGCAAAGTTCTCTTTAGACCCAGCATGCCTCTGTGGAGACCGACTTGCTACCTTTCCAATGGAAGAAACCCTATTTGCCACTGCAAGATTGTTTGGTAACAGAAAATCTGGATTATCAAGGGGAAATTTTAAATAGTACTCCTCTTGTTTTATTGATGATTCCATGATTTGCATACATTTTATGTCCTCTCTAAACATTTCTTTCTCCTCCAAGGTCTTCTCATTGAAATCATGATTATTCAACTTGATTTTGGAGACTGAAATCCTATTAACTGCAGCAGATGAAAGTCCCACTGTCATGAACACAGGTTGTTTCCCAACCCCATTCTATGATCTGTGGTGGTAGAGTCCTGTTTGTTGTTAATTATTCCCAGCTGACAGGTCATTAGTGCCTCTGAGCCTGGCTGCCTGCCAGTCTAAAGCCACGCCCCCTTCTCTGTCTCTCTCTCTCTCTGCCAGGCACTGACCAGCTGTTTCCCATCATCTCTTATGTTTACACACACACACACACACACACACACACACACACACACACACACCTCATCCAATCACATACCAGCTGTTTGTCATCATCTCTGGTGTTTCCACACATACACATGCATCCACCACACCTATATTCATTCTCACTTACTTACGCACACACATACATGCACACACACACACACACACACACACACACACACACACACACACGCTCACCGATCCACTCTCATACCAGCTGTCGCCGCGCACCTGATTCCACTTGCCGCTCATTAGTCTATGGGGGTATTTATGTGTGGCAGGGTAAGCAATCGGCGTGTCGGCATTAGTCTACATTTGATGTCTTGGCTCACTCTTTGCTGGTTTTCCCTCTCATTTGGACTTTGCTGACATCGTTGCTTCCAGAGTGCAGAAGCGCTCCGACCTGCATGTAAGTCTTCCTCTTTGAAATTATTCAGCCCTTTCTTTCTGCTCCCAAGTTCTGCCCTGGGAGCACGTGGGGCTTTCTCTCCTCAAGCCAGTGGAGTTTGTAGCTGGTGCATCGAGTCATTCTCTTCCCGAACTGTATTCTGTGGACATTTTGTGTTGTGTTTCCTTTGTTAATAAACACATTTACTTCACTTACACTTTGGGCTTGTGTTAATTCACTTGTTTGCTGCGCAATTACCAGCGGACGTAACAGTATGCCAACACCAAATTGAGCCCAAGCAGTGGAGTAACATGTCGTGTTTTTCACCGTTCCCTGTGTGTTTCCCCCTTTCGGAGTAACTCTCAGGATGGACTTGCCGGGTAGCAGAGGCTATCCAATGCATCTGGGGCGGGAATGCTGCCAGGCCCTGATGGAAATTGATGGGCTCATCTCCGCGGCACACGTTTACTCCACTCCAGACGACATTTTGTGGTATGTGGGACTGGCAGATGCTGCAGCCCACGGCTGCCCTCAGCTGAAGACGCATGCTGAGGGAAGGGAGAGAATAGCCCTGATTGCCATGCTGCAGTGGGAGAACGGCGGAGTGGAGTCTTCTTCTTCTGGCTTTCAGAGAAAGCAGACGCATTTCTCCTCCTCTCCTCTCCTCCTCCTTCCCTGACTGATCCCAGCTTGCTGTGTCCTGTCTGTGTCGCTCTTCTTCTGGCTGAATCTTGGTCCAAACGAAAAATTATGGATTTGGTAAGCTGGGCTTTAAATACGATTGACACCGTCTTCTCAAATAGGAAATCGGGCCCGGGGGAGCCCAACTGTCCTGCAGGCACTACAGCTGTGGGTTATGTGAGAGACACATACAATTGGAAACTTATGTGTCTGTGCGACCTTTCGATTGAAGATGTGGAAGACATCTATCTGTTTGGCATCATGATCTCAGGATTTCTACTGATCGGCTTTGGAGTGGTCCTGGTGTATCGAAAACTAAAGAAGATAGAAAGAGCTAATCAAAATGCTGACCCAGCGAAGCTCCTTCATCAATTTGACCAGCTGGGGAGAGCTCTGATAGCGGCTAATGGCAAACTGAACAGGAAGATTGGTTACATCTCGGAGTCGCTAGGAGCTCTCCAGGAAATGATTTAAAAGCCTGGAAATGTATGTGGAAATTATGAAGCACAGAATCGCATGAGAGATGAAAATTCTATGCTCTGAGTGAATTGTGCTTATTTGACCTTGTTTCGGCGCCCTGAAGATCTCATTCCTCCTGGAGGAAGATAAGGCAGAAGAGAGTTTTGGCTTGGCTTCTCCCTAACATAAACAACTGGCGCGCAGTAACTGAACTCTCAAGGACAGCGTCATGTGACTGGCATGGAATTTACCATCGGACATGCACTGAGAGTTTGAACTTTTGTGGACATGCTATCTATGTTTAAGACACTAAAGACATAACATCTAAACGTTGCTGAGGGAGGATTTTTGCTGTTCACCAGTAACTGATACACACACTGCATACAACTTTACATGACTGATACACATATACTGACTAATACACATACACTGTCTCTCTCAACTTGTGCTTTGTTAATATGTGATCTGTATTGTCTGCTAATTGTGCATTAGAGGGTTTTTTTTCTATGTGATCACAATCTTGCTCATACGAGCTTTATTTTGATAAACTATGTTTTTTTCTCTCTGCCCATTGTGTCATCCCCCCTCCCCCTCTCCCCCTCTTTACCCCCCACTGTTTTGATGAGGCGCCTTGCATGGCTGCCGTGTCATTAGGAAGCGCTTATCGAGCGCACCTAATGTCAAGTCAAATTCCTCGTATGTTTTTTTAACATGCTTGGCAATAAAGCTCATTCTGATTCTGATTCTGGAGAGGAAGCGCCCGGAGAAGCCCAGACGCACGCCGAAGAAGAGGTGTTCCCGGGCCTCAGTTGTTTCCATCCACCAGCCGTCTGCATCCAGATCGCCTCTGTCTCCTGAGTCCGGTCTTGCTCCATCAACAGGGAAAAGAAAGAAACACAGACTGGCGGGGCCGGTGGAGACTGATTGCCATTTTGAGGAGAAGAGACCTGCAGCCACTTCATCCTCCATTTTTACCTCTCATTTGGACTTTGCTGACGTTGATGTTTCCAGAGCGCAGAAGCACGCCGACCCACATGTATGTCTTCCTCTTTGAAATTATTCAGCCCTTTCTCTCCGCTCCCCAGTTCCGCCCTGGGAGCACGTGGGGCTTGCTCTCCTCAAGCCAGCAGAGTTTGTAGCCGGTGCATCGAGTCATTCTCTTCCCGAACTGTATTCTGTGAATATTTTGTGTTGTGTTTCCTTTGTTAATAAACACGTTTACTTCACTTGCACTTTGGGCTCGTGTTAATTCACTTGTTCACTGCGCAATTACGCAGTGGACGTGACACCCACATCATGACTGCCATTTTCCATTACAGGACCATTGACAACCCATCCCAATACTGTCCTTACAGCATATGGGCCATCTCCACAGCTGTTGACAACTTCCCAGGGTTCCAATAACATGGAAGCGTTGGTACCTATCAACAAGTCAACATTAGCATTGATATTAGAGATGTGAATCTTTGACAAGTAAGGCCATTTTTTGATATCTGCTGCTGTAGCAATGCAGTATGAAGTAACTGGCATTTGCTTTTGAGTGAGGACCTCTGGCAAAGGATGGAATTCATTATTTTCAGTTCCTGAGACTTCCAGCCCAGTCAAAGAATATGAAGGAACATTTTTTTTCCTGACCCATAGTTTTCAAGAGAAATTTAGTTTTTACTCCTGTAAGTTTCAGTCTTTGTTTAAGATGTTCAGAACAAAATGTTGCTGAACTACCAGGACCTAAAAATGCATATGTTTGTACAACTTCATTTCCTTTAGCCAATTTCACCTGTACTGGAACAATGGAGAGAATGCATCGATCGTTTCTGGCCCCTATATGACCACAGGTTTGGGAAGAAGTTGATACTTTTGTTTCTGATGACTCATTGCTGGGGTCTTTCTGCAACTGTGGGGATTCCCCCTACAGTTGAAAGTGCTATGAGATGACTGTTGTTGTGAAATGGCACTATATAAATAAAGTTGAATTGAATTGATCTGTTTGTTCCAGGTCAAGATTAGTCTTTTGAATATGGAGCACAGTTGGATGTTGTCTTTTATATGCTTCACAAGTCAAACGTTTACTACAATCACGACTGATGTGTCCAGTACATAAACATCCAAAACAAAGTCCTTTATCTTTTAAAAACTGAATCTTGATATATAGGGTGATGTCTGAAGATAGAGTAGGTGGCGGTAATGCACCTGTAAGCTGGTTGCCAACCGCCAATCAAATCTAAAAGAAGAAGAAAACTGAATCTTTTCTTTGTGCTTCATGTTTTTAAACTGTTGACATCTCCAAATGATGAGCATGTGGACAAAAACAACAGATAGGGCAATCCCCTTTCTTCTTACCAGTTGTTATTTGTTTTCCATTTACAGGCTCCACTGGTGATACTGTAGTGGCAAAACTGCTTCCCTTTACTTGTCACGTGTGGCTCTGGGGAGCCACACAATGCGAGCCAAGGGCGAGCCAGTGAGTTGTGATGTTTATTGGTGACAGGGGTAAGGGATGAGGAAAGCACAGATGCTCATACACAGTAACACTCACGAGCAGTAGAGCACCAGAGTTAACAGTTGGCACCGGGCATAGGGGTAACAGCATGAGAACTCACAGCAGGTAACACTCACGGGTTAAGCAGCCAGAGAGTTGGCACCGGCATAGGACTCCAATACACAGACACTCTTACAAGGTGATGCTCCCAAGTGATTCGGTAAGGCGAGTAGAGGGCTAGCACCGGACATGGAGGTACAGAGGCACAAATACTCCTTACAGGAAAACACTTACGAGTAATGCTGGATGATGAGACAAAGGCTGGCGCCGGACGAAGGGGCTCCAGCCTAGCAGTGCTTATGTCGCAGCCCCGAGTGATCGAGGCTGCTCCTTTTTATCCTCATTAGCAGCACCCCAGCTGATGAGGATTAATTGGCCCCAGCCGTCCCGTAACACTGACACCTGGGAGCCAGCTGAGACGCTGCCCAATGAGAGGCAGGGATGAGAAGGGACATGGGCTGAGCGCCGAGCCGGCGTCTCACCCCATGGTGACAGAGCCTCCCCCTCACGGTCGGGCTCCGAACGACCAGGAACATCCCAGCACCCCCCCCCCCCCCACCTAGGGTGGGCGGAAGGGAGGCAGGACCGGAGGGAGAGAAGCAGAGGGAAAAAAAAAAAGGAAAAACAGACCATGAACAAATACAGAGTACAAGGCAGACAAAAAAAACCCCAGATACAACACTCTGTATCCACAGAAAATAATAACCAGGGCACAGATGGGGAAAATACTAAGTGTAGTTATGGACAAAACCCACTACCCAAAACACACAAACAACGTGTAGATCGGGGCAAAAATGATGAAAAACGCTGAGTAAGGATAATAAAGAAAACAACATACGCAGCGCTAAACGTATATAAGAACCTAAAGGAACGGAGGTGACAGGAACAAAAGGGCAACTACAGAGTACGGTTAAGTGGAAAACAAAGCACATAACTCCATACAATTACACGCAGTCAATGTCTAAGTCGGGGCTAGGGAAAGCCCCCCACGAAGATAACAAGAAGAGATAAGGTAATCATAGAGTACGGTCGAAAAGGGAACCACACACATACTCCATGATGCACCGACAAGGCTAAGGCTAAGATAAGGGTGAAGAAAACGCTGAGTACAGATAACAAGAAAAATATAATACACAGCGCCATATACAAAGAGGGTCACCTAGAGGAATAAAGGTGACAGGATAGGAACAAGATGATAATGAAGAAAAAATGCTGAGTACGGTAAATAAGAAAAACAATACACAGCACTAAAAACACATATTCCCCTAAGGACAAAGAAGCTACGCCCGAGTGACCTTAATAATAACAAAAAGGTAAGAGACACCCGAGGAGACGGCAGGCAGAGTCCAAAACGGCCGAATAGTTCTGGTGATCTCCCCGCCCATTGTCCAGTTGGTAAGCCGGGGAAGAGGAAATGTTCGGACGGCCAACTCCAGACCCAGGTCCCAAGAACCCAGTCCACCGGTAGCCGTGCCAGGCCACCCAGAAGCAAATACAGTTCGTCGGGGGGTTGGACCAGATCGCCGAACGGGAAGTCTTGCAGGTCGAGCCGTCGACCCGCATCACTCAACCACCAGGACCGTTGAGACGGGCGAAGGGTCAAAGCGGACCCTGGTGGAAGAGGCTTATGGGAGAGCCGATGATGAGGTAGATGAGCATCAGGCCGCAGGGAAACAGCCACCTCCTCACTGGACCTGGACAACACTGGTGTAGCACCCGTGTCGGACCCCGTTTGGGCCCTAGGCGAACCCACGTTGGACACCGCTGGGGCAGCCCCCACGTCGGACCCCGATTGGGTCTCGGGCGAACCCACGTTGGACACCGCTGGAGCAGCACCCACAACGGACCCCGACTGGGTCGGCACCGCACCAGAACCGACCTCCAACGTTGAGCCTGGACCCTCCAGCACCACGAGAGACGGCAATTCCTTGCCGGTGACCCTGGAAACAGGCTCAGGAGAGAAAACAGAACCAGGATCAGGGTCACCGGCAGCGCCAGAACCCGGCGAGACGAGCTCGGACGCAGCGGGCGGCTGCACCCAGCTCATCTCCCCTAGAGACAGGCTAAAGTGCTCAAAGATATGAAGAGAAAAAAGAAAAGAGAGCACTCGCCTGATCTCAGGTTCTGACGCCATCCAGGACTGCGAAGATCCAGGATCCGTCATCAGGAGGTCATTGTCAGGCTCCCACCCGGTTGCCTCAGGCCCCGCAGCCCGCACGATGGTCAGCGCAGCTTGAGGTTCCTCCAGCGTTGGTAACCACACAGACGGTCCACGCGGCGTGATGACAAGAGAACCTCGTCCCGCTGGACCGAACCGCACCTCCGTGGAGACCCGGAGACGCTTGGTCGTCGGCGCAGACTCCACGTAGCAGTCAGTCCTCCTCCTCCGTCCACAACATAGCTGCGGAGCCGCAGGCCCTCTCCTCGCCCCACGACATTGACCCGAAGCCGGGGACCGCTCGGCGGAGAGAGACACAGAGGGTGCAGGGTTAAGGACACAGGTTACAGCAGGCGGTGGGAGTTCAGGGCGCTGCGGACGCCGAACTCTACCTCCAGGAGTATAACAGAGCAAATCACAAAACTGATGTAAATAAGCTAGGACTTGCCTGCCCCCTGGAGGTTGGATGGCACCTGCTGTCGTAGACATCGCTTCTTCCTCTCCCCGCCGGGCGATAACGGAGGACCCCCTGGGAAGTCGTCTGGGGATCACTCGTGTCGTCTCCAGAAGAGGGCTCGCCAGGGCAGGATTCCAGGCACACACAGCAGTCAGGAAGCGCGTCGAGGAGGAGGGGATAACAGCCGGGATGAGCCAGCCCGAATGCCCTGGAATGACAGCGGGGGAAAGAGACTCGGGAAACGGGGCTGTGAAATCTCCACGCTGACGAGACAAAGAGGTGACAGCTGCGTGGGGGGAAAGGTCCTGGCAGCAGCCCGGAACTGGATCCGGACGGGGTTCGTGCTGAGGCGACTGGGCGTTGTGATGACGGCTATTCCCAGGGGACGAAGCGAGGGGGGAACCCAGGAATCGCCGCTCCTGATCAGAGATCGAGGCGAGGAAGGCGTTGAACACGGGAAAGCTTCGTAGCCCTGGAGTCCTCTCCACCAATCTCACTGCCGCCGCCACATGCCTGAAGATGGTGAATGGATGCACAGCGGAGCTCGCGACAGCCACTCGGTCCCGGACGTAACTGCTGTCAGCTGCGGCTCCTTCAGGGGAATCCCGAGTGACGTGGTGCAGAACGGGGGAAGCCCTCTGGGTGGTGCGAACTCCCGGGCTGGAATGGAAGCAGGAACAGGATCCCGAAGTGGGGGGCAACGTCATCCACTTCGGCTTCCTGCCGGGATTTCCTTCCAACCTGCGGAGCTCCTCTCGCAGTGTGGCCATGGCGTCTCTCCTGGCACAGGCCTCAGGATGGTAAAAATGACGAGGCAAAGTGTCCAGGGGGCTCTCAGCATGGTCCAGATGCCAGCGTCTCGCGTTGGAGGCGTCGTGCAGGGCGAAGAGCGTCCTGTCAACAGCCTCCGGGATGGACCTCAGCTCGTCGCCCTGGCGTCGGACGTGACTCCTGGGAGACGGCATGCTAACGGCGCTGACACCCGGACAGGAAGGTACGAGTCCACACCAACTCACGGCCGCCGGCAACTCGTCTGGCTGCGACATACTGTCACGTGTGGCTCTGGGGAGCCACACAATGAGAGCCAAGGGCAAGCCAGTGAGTTGTGATGTTTATTGGTGACAGGGGTAAGGGATGAGGAAAGCACAGATGCTCATACACAGTAACACTCACGAGCAGTACAGCACTAGAGTTAACAGTTGGCACCGGGCATAGGGGTAACAGCATGAGAACTCACAGCAGGTAACACTCACGGGTTAAGCAGGCAGAGAGCTGGCACCGGCATAGGACTCCAATACACAGACACTCTTACAAGGTGACGCTCCCAAGTGATTCGGTAAGGCGAGTAGAGGGCTAGCACCGGACATGGGGGTACAGAGGCACAAATACTCCTTACAGGAAAACACTTTCGAGTAATGCTGGATGATGAGACAAAGGCTGGCGTCGGACGAAGGGGCTCCAGCCTAGCAGTGCTTATGTCGCAGCCCCGAGTGATCGAGGCTGCTCCTTTTTATCCTCATTAGTAGCGCCCCAGCTGATGAGGATTAATTGGCCCCAGCCGTCCCGTAACACTGACAGCTGGGAGCCAGCTGAGACGCTGCCCAATGAGAGGCAGGGATGAGAAGGGACATGGGCTGAGCGCCGAGCCGGCGTCTCACCCCATGGTGACATTACTCTGTTCTTTAATGGTGACTTAAACTTAAGATGTAGACTTGCTGAACTTTATGACACATTTCCAATATTTCCAAAGACTTGATCAGAGAGGATCTTTACTTGCTTCTCTAAAAACTTCACTAAATCATTGAAGTGAGCTCTGTTATTGGAGGATTCCATTACGTCATGAGCTATAGCTCTCCATCGCTCTCTGAATTTGAATGGTAACTTTGAAACAATTTGTCTCATATTGGCTGGCATGTCCAACTCCTGCATGTACGCAAAAACAAAAAATAAGCGTGTATGGCATCAACATCCTCAAATTTTATTGTAAGCCAAGCTAATGCCTTTTCAATATGTACTGCAGCGATCTTGTACTTATTACCAAAATGCTCTTCTAAAAGACCTTTTGCTATCATATAGCCAGGCTCAGAAGGCATATGCTGCCAGCTACGGACCAGTTCTCAGGGCTGTCCTCTTGTAAATTGTTCCAAGTAGTACAAACAATCAGCTTTGTTGGCTTTGGCCTCCACTCCTTGTTCAAATGCTTTTATAAATGGCTTATATTGAAACAGATCACTATCAAGCACAGGGATGTCACGTGGTGGCAAAGACAACAGATGTTGCTGATTCAGCAAAGCAGCTGTAATTTCATTTTGCTTGTTCATAGTACTTAGTACATCTCCAGATGGATTACGATTTATCTGGTGCCCAATATTAGAATTGTCAGCTTGATTTAACAGAATTGCTGCTGCTATTCCAAGTTGCAAATTTTGTGACGTTTCCAAGCACTGTTGGTCATTGAAGATTGTGTGCTGCTTTTTTACATTTAAATTCTCCATTTGATGTGTTCTTGTCCATTCTGTAGGCTCATATTCCTTTGCTGAGGGGTTAAGGGTGTTACTTGTTGCCAATTTTCTTTTTTCCTTCTCCAAGTATGAATTCATGGCATCTGAACTTGAATGAATTCGACTTCTTCCATCAGAAGCTTGCAAAACTGCCAACTTAGCATTTGAAGTTGCTAGCTCAGTTTCCAGCTCCAACCTCTCCTTTTTCCTCTTTAATTGTTGCTCCTGTTCCTCCAAAGCATGCTTCTCCTCCAACGCTTTCATCCAAGCAACAAGTGCAGCCCTTTGTGCTTCTGCTTTAATTTTTGCAGAGGATGTAGTGCTTAACCTATCACTTATATTTGAACATTTACCCACATTTGAAACACTGTCGGCTGGATTAGCATAATCTATAACAGATTTACCATTACCCACACTGTAAGAGTCATGATTTTCATTTTTTAACACCCACTCTTTTGTTTCAGCAATAAAGTCATCATTAAACATCATTTTTGCTTTAAACCATGTTTCATGTCTGTCCTTTTCTTCTAGTGGCAACAAACCCAAAACAGAATCGTGCACACACGTTATTTCACCGCACAATTCAATGAAATCATCAAAACCCTTTTGTACCTCTAAAATTTTACCCTTTTGCATTAAACATTGTATCATTTTCTTTACATTAGCAGCTTTATTTAACTTTATTTTTTTGCTGTTTTGCAATCTGTCCAACTTTGCCAGTGCTTTAGCAAACAGTTTAACCACCCGCTTGCTGATTTCAGTTTCACTACAACTGGTCACCGTGTTTGGTTTGCAAGCTGTAGGCACGCTGGTGTCCCATTGTTTATGCCTGTCCACTACGCATGCTCCATTTTAAAAATTTTAATGTCAGTAGAATAAAAAGAATGCAACAAAAGAATAGACACAAAGTTTATCAATTAATGTCAGCAATCAATGCATTGGATTTACGCTTTAGGTGTGCACACAAATTTAGATGGCCATCTTATACGGTGGTAGTGCTACTCATACCTTTCAAGGTGAAAACTGCTCCACGTTGCAATCAGCAAAGCTCGGCATCCTCACTGGTGTTCGGCGCGGCTGCCCGATGCAGGCAATCAGCCCCAGTGCTCCAGAACCACCGCTCCTCTCGGCAACCCGCACGGGTGCAGCTCCTCCAGTGCTTGACTACTGCCCAGATATCACCACCATGCCTCTCTGGCAACTCGTCAAGTTAAACAGATGGCACAGCCACGTCCCTCTCTAGCTACCAAAGCGCCTCTGGACCTCCGGTGTCCTTGGCTCCCATGGTGCTCATCTCGCTGCCCAGAAAACCTCCACACTGCTCCTCTCCAGCACCCCGCACAGATGAGCAGAGGTCATAAACTGGCTGTGTCCTCCTGCCACCTCCCTGGTTCTCACCAGCCAAACAAATGCCGTTAGCAAGTCATGATCCTGTCCGCAACTTCGGCCGTCTGCACAGCTACTCCCGGTCTCCTCTCCAGGTGAACTAATGTCACAGTCAGCCACATCCCTCTCCCTGACTCCGACGCTGCCAAAGTGCTGCTGGCTCTCCGATGTCCCATACAGATGAGCAAAGGCCGTTAACTGGCTGTGCCCTCCTGCCACCTCCACAGCTCTCACTAGCAGAACTGATGCTGTTAGCAAGCCGCGATCCTGTCCACGATGTTGGCGATCTCCGTGACCCCTCCCAGTCTCCTGTCCAGGTGAGCTAATGCTGATGAGATGCAGCTACAGAGGCTCATCAGTCAACGCACTGTGCCATTTACTCCTCATCCTTAATGGTTTAACATTTAAACAAAGTTCTTAAACCAGTCCTTTTGATGGAATCAGTTTTTGACTTTAATATAGGGGCTAAGCCAATACTTGAAGCCCCTGAGATGCTGTGACCCGGATAATTTGATTGACACACTGATTAAACTTGACGTGATAAAATCAGTATCCGAGACATCTAATACGTTTGAAAACACTAACTTTATTCCAAATTAACATTAAAAATCCATAACAACAATAAAGTTCCTTATGATCAAAGTTCCCTTATGAAACAAACATGTCTTGCTGTCTCAGCGGTCAAAAACTGTTTTTTCCTTCCGGGTAGTACCCCTAACCAGACAATGACTAGTTCCTATTTATACAACTGGGCTTAACTGGCTCCTTCACACACGCCTGCTTCTCGTTGTGAGGTTGCCCAGTACAGCCAGGAAAGCCTGATGGAAGGCAACTTTTTGAACCATCTCCTCCCTTCGTAAGGCAGCTTCTTGCTCCCTTGCTTCATCGGCAAGCCAGTTGATGGTCTGCATCTGCTGGGCAAGTACTTCACGGAGCAGTTCACACCACTGTTCAAACTGTTCATGGTGCAGTTCGATCTGTTCACGGTGCTGTTCATGCTGCAGTTCTTGGAACCTCATCTCGTCACCATGCATCTGGGTAAACACAGTGGCAAGCTCCGCTGTGGGGTGGCTCCTTTTTCTCTTCCCTACACCAAAGAATGAACATCTCATGGAAAGACAAGATAACCAACATAGAAGTGCTGAAACGAGCTGGTCTACCATCAATGGAGGACATGCTAATACAGATGAACCTGAGATGGCTCAGACATGTTGAGAGGATGGACCACCAGCGTCTTCCTCGGCAGTTACTCTACTCACAGTTATGCGAGGGCAAACGCAATCAGGGTAGACCAAGGCTCAGATTTAAAGACACCGTAAAAAGAAACTTGAAGAAGTTCGACATAGACAGGAGTTCCTGGCAGCGGAAGGCTAAGGACAGAGCTGTGTGAAGGAATCTGGTCAGACTTAAATGAAACAGTCACTGTCGCCCACGACAGACTGCTGTGATGATGATGATACGAAAGACAGAAATGGGCGGTGGTTAGTTAAAGCGGGTTCAAAACACATATACGGGACATACACTTGTGAAAGCCAAGTGGTGAGGTGTGACAAAAATGCTTTGTTGTTGTATATAACACAATTTTCATGTTGCTGTGCCTTAGTACAGCAGATTTTGCAAGTGCCAGGTTATGTTTAAAATAATTTGTTTTTATTGTGGCCTCAGAAATCTGAATGAGTTAATACAGTCAGTTGACTTGAATCATTTGAATGAAGCACGTTGACTGCAAACACATTCGCAAGTGAGTTCTTGTGCTACATCAGTTTTTTAAAAATAAGAATTTGATCACTACTTCCTCCACTACAGCTAAAAATAGGACCAGGTCATGGACCACTGACAAGTGAGCACCCCAGGATCCACTCTGTACATGTACATTTTTCAAGCAAGTGATTCTTGGTGGAAAAGAAACAGCATAGCAACACCGTAGTTGGAAAATCCGCAGAATAAGTATGTGGGTCTATTACGAGGCTTTATGAAATTATACGAATCACATTATAAATCACTGGTTTGAAAATGCACTTGTATATGTTGAGATTTTGGTTCCTTTGGGTCCACTTGACCTGTATCCATAAGCAAAACAGGGTGTTAATCTTTTGTTTATTGTGCTTTACCAGTACGTGAACGTGTCGTGCCACACAATGACAGAGCTGGAGATGGGGCTGGTACCGGTGTCGGATCACATGATGCTGGTGCTGCAAAGGACGGAGGAGAGCCTGGGGGGTTCAAACTGTGGGAGGAGGACCCCTGGCATGTGGAAACAGATTCTAGAAAGAAAATACACACACAATGCACAGCATGAATGCACAGCATCAAAGTGCAACATGTACACAAAACTTTTTAACCAGGATTAGCATATTTCGTCGTTTTGCTCTCCATCCATCCATCCATCATAGCAGTCTGTCATGGGCGGCAATGACTGTTTCATTTAGGTCTGATCAGATTACTCCACGCAGCTCTGTCCTTAGCCTTCCGCTGCCAGGAACTCCTGTCTATATCCAGCTTCTTCAAGCTTCTTTTTACAGTGTCTTTAAATCTGAGCCTTGGTCTACCCTGATTATGTTTGCCCTCACATAACTGTGAGTAGAGTAACTGCCAAGGGAGACACTGGTGGTCCATCCTCTCAACATGTCTGAGCCATCTCAGGTTCATCTGTATTAGCATGTCCTCCATTGATGGTAGACCAGCTCGTTTCAACACTTCTATGTTGGTTATCTTGTCTTTCCATGAGATGTTCATTATGGCTCGAAGGTGTCTCATCGTGTATGCGTGGAGTTTCTTTATCTGCACTCTGTAGACAGTCCAAGTTTCAGCACCATACAATAGAGTAACCAGCACTGTCGCTCTGTACACTTTCCATTTCACACGGATAGACACATGTGCTCTCACAAGCGAATAATTCAGACAGAGCAAGCACGAATCAGCAGAGTTGGCTAGCTAGCTAACTAGCTAGCTACTAGTTAGCTAGCGCTCCTGGCTAACACTCGTGAGCCAGGAGAGAACGGCATTGTTATTGCTCAAAAAAGTGAGCGTGGCACCAATAGGCTGGATAGAGTGAAAAGATGCATAATATCACAAAACACTCACCATCCATGGTTTGTAACAATAACGTGGCCAGGTCAACTCCAATCTCCCTGCCATTACTAGCCGGCCAATGACCGTATAATAGCGTCCATTTGGTCAAACCATTTCCACTGCTTTCTGCTCGCCCCACTTCGACCATTGTGGTCCTTGATGGCCCGGTAATTGCATTTCAGTTTCTTGAGCTTCTCCCTGCATTGTTTTACTGTCCGGTTGTATCTAGGGGCAGACAACTGCTCCACAACCTCATGGAAAACTTTCTCATTGTGGTGCGCTCCATCTAGCTCTCTCTGGACTCTATTGTTGGCCACTATGCCCAGAAAAGTCTGCACCTCCTCGCTGGACCACGGTGTAGATTTCTGTGAAGCCAAAGCTATCTCTCCCATTTATAGTGATTACTCGCTGAAGAATTTTTGCAAATGGCGGTTGTAGATTCAGCAGAAGAACAGCGCTCTCATGACGTTACGCTTGGATCAATCAGTGGCCTGCAGTTTTTTGACATCACATTTTCAGGTTGGAATGGCACTCTTAGAACCAGTCTAGAATAGGTCCGATTTTTTGGGACCGAAACCGTTACAGTTCCTAATGGAAAAGGCTACAAAGCATACCGAACCAAACTGAACAGGGCCAAAACAGGTACTAGTGGAAAAGGGGCTATAGTTCATTCTCACCTTCAATCAATGATGCTATAACCCAACACCCAAGCCAGAAATCTGGGTGTGGTTCTGGACTCAGACCTGAATTTTAACAGCCACATTAAAACAGTAGTGAATTCAGCCAATTATAACTTAAAGACCATAGTGAGGATTAAAGCTGCATTCACACCAGGATAATCCAGGAGCCTCATTTCGACTCAGTGGGGGATGGCGAGAATTTTCACACCTTCGTTTGGTTCGGTTTGCATTCACACAGCACTTCACTCAAGCGGATCAAACTGCTTGGACAATGTCACACAGTTACAACAGCTGCTCATTTGATGCGCCATAGCTGAAGCCACCACTGACCAGGAAGAAAAAAGTCTCAGCAAAGAACAGAAATCCGGCTGATTGACTGGCCAGGATGAAGGGAAATTCGGTGTTATGCTGAGAATTGCTTACTTACCAAGAATTGCATCTCATGCGCCAAAACTATAAAATATAACACTACAGCCAGACTTGTAACCATTTGTGCATTTTTAGAAGTACTCATTATACATTTTTAGAAGTAAAAATTGTAAATTATCTTTAAATTATGTTTATTCAATGATGGGATGCAATTTTGGGCAAGCGAGCAATTTTCAGCATAACACCATTCCCTTCAGTAAGGTGTTTATGCACCACAAACTAATAAAAATGAAAAGCTCCGCTGTGTAGAAGAGCTTGGAAGAACGAGGCGATGTGATATATAAACCAAAGTTTATTATCAGCTCTTCTAACAAGTCTCATCCTAGTGCAGCAGCAGAAGAAGGAAAAAGAGACCGAACACTTTCGGCTCTATGAACTTATACTTGCACATAACAAAAGATATGCAAATCCAAAGCTGACATCCCTCCTTATCTTAATCCCCCCATTGTCTTCGTACTCCTCCTCATGGCCCTGGGGGGTCAGGGCAGCTCCTCCGGTCTCCACCGCAGTGCCTGGGAAACTCTTTGATCCTCACTGGCGGTTGAGATCTCTTTGTCCTGTTCTGAGGTGTGAAGTCGCCTTACATATGTAATCACCAAACATTCTCATATGCTTCAACATGTGTAGGTTATGGAATATATGATTAATATAGACCACACGCTGTCTGTATAAACCCCCGTGCCGCCATCATGTTGCTAAACGTTTTAAAAACATCAGTATTCTTGTGTGTAGCCACAAGCAGCTGAGAAATCTGGTTCTCAGACTAAATATCAATCAGAGCCTGCATTTTCCTCACTCCTCACTCCTCCAAGTCCAAGAGACATTTTTTAAAACTTTTTTCCTTGGTTTTCTCTGGTAAAAATATTTCTTGGATCCACATGGTTGTCTTTATTGTATTTTCTACCCAAAATGGAGGCTGAAGAACCAGGAGCTCTTCAGCTGAATCGGGACGTTGGATTTATTTACCCATGGATTCCCACCACGGACATGCTGCCAGGAAACACACATCAAGTTTTCAACAGGGACAACTTCTTCAGGTGAGTAGGAACTTCGCCTGTCTGCATCTCACCCAGATGGTGATTTAATGTCTTTTCATGTATTTACACTGAGTTATAATGTAATCGTACTGCGTGAAAAATTCGCCCGTTCGCGTTTGATGTGAAGGCACCTCTACAGTAAACGTCACTTTCTCTTCTCACTGTGTGTTACTGTGGAACAGGGGCACATCCACCTTTTGGTCTGCTGGATACTCTGTTTGCATTCACATGGCAAGCGAAGCGCACCAGACTGCGTTTGCAAGTGAGTCAAGACACTTTGTTTTTAGGGGGACCAGACTTCACTTGTTTGGTGCTGCACCAGAGTTCCAGGAGCATTCAGGCGGCACCAAACGAACCAAACTATCCACGGAATACACACTTTGGTCCTTTAGTCCTGACCAAACAGTGGCCGTGTGAATGCGCCATAAAGGTCTGATGTCTCAGCAGGATCTAGAAAAACTACTGTAACACTGTCCTCACAGGTTTCCCTAAAAAGTCCATCAGACTAGTGTTGTAGTCAAGACCGCACTAACTGAGACCAAGACATTACCGAGACCAAAGTGAGCCAAGGCCAAGACAAGACCAAGACTTTAAGGGTTGAAGACCAAGACCAAGACAGTTCAAGACCGAGACCACATACAGTATGTTATATACAGTCGTGAAAAAATTAGGACACCCTGTATAAGCTTGTGTGCTTTTTTAAACATATCTGAACATATGGATGTTTAATATCAATGTTAAAAATACTGTGAGATTCATGTAATACAGCTAAATCAATTAAAAATGAATTAAAGACTTTTTAAAAAAAAATTTCTGTAAAATGTAATTCTAAACAAATAGTGAAGAATAAATTAGGACACCCCAACATTCATTCCCTCTTACAATGGCTAAAATAAATGTTTAAAAAAATGCAAATAAAAACAAAAACGAGGTTAGACATAGATATGTGAACATTTCTTAATAATGAACTGAATACATAATGGAGCATCCTAATTTTTTCACATGACTGTACACACACACACACACACACACTACTTTATCTCAGAGAATTGGAATATCATGATTCATTAATTATTTCAAAAAGCTGTAAGTCATAATTATTAAAATTAAAGCAAAAATGGACCTCAAATATTACGCTTCATGTGTGATGAATATAGGATATATAGACATTTGCCTTTTTGAATTAAATTGTGGAAAAATCAAGAACTTTTTCGTGATATTCTAATGTTTTGAGGTGCACCAGTATATATAAATGAGTTTGTTTTCTAAATAAATTCAAGATAGTTGAAATCAGTTTAACCACCTTTATTTGACAGACATCCTCAAAAGTTCCATTAACTTCAAACAGTGTGAAAGATTTTGGTTGCATTCACAGAACATGAGAGAATGTAACAAGCAGTTCCTTTCTCTGTCATAACTCCTTGGGCGCTTTTACGCAGCGCACCGAGGAGTGAGGTGAATGAATGGATTTAAGTGCCGGGTTACACCACAAACACATTTATTAAACAAAAGCACACACACAGGACAAAATGCAAACTTACAAAAACGTAACGGGGTGTACCAAAGGGCTCACACAGGGTACGTGCAGCGGCCTGACTATGGTACACAGAGGCCAACAGAAAAATAATACAAAACAAGATAAAGACACAAAAGGAAGCACAGTTCACCTAACTCACTTACACAACACGACGTGCAGCACAGTGAGCGGACGGTCACGGCAGGCGGGTGACCATCCATAGACAATTCAATGGTCCAGCAATGCTTGACTGGCAACAGGCCGCTTAAGTACAGGCATTGCTGGCTGGAACAATTAGGTACACCTGGGCAAGTGGAACAAGGTAATCGGCACCAGCTGACTGTCAGGAGAGAGGGGGCTTGGCCAGATCGGCAAAGTGTCAGAGCACGCTGCCAGAAAGTAGGTCAAGTAGGCAGCCCGACAGCTGCCAACCAGAGCAGTGATTACAGGCACAGCAAAATAACCAAAACCAGCAAAACACAAAAGATAACATAATACAAAAGCAACCTGCGCCACCGCAAGTCAGAACCGAGCCCGAAAAGCCCGGCTCGGTTCATGACAATTTTCTTTCAGCAAATACGAATACCACAGATGTAGAAATGAATTTAACCATCTGTAATTAACATGACATGTCCATAGGTCCTCAAAAGTCCCATCAAAAGAAAAAAGTTTAAACACGAATTTGGATGCATTTAAGGAACATGAGAGACTGCAAAATTTGGTGACCGAAAGGTGCATGATGGGGTCTCATGAGAATGCCCTGAAAACCATCAGACAAGATCAGATGAGACACGAGCAGCTGCAGACATACGACTTCAGACTGACCTCTGGGTGCCAAAGCCAACCTTTTATACTTATATATATATAGGAGGCAATGGACACTCTAAAGGGCTGTTTTGAAACCACCGCCTGGGAGCAGCTCTGCGATCCACATGGTGAGGACATCGATGGCCTCACTCACACCATCACGGACTACATCAGCTTCTGTGTGGACAACACTGTTCCCACCAAGACCATACGGTGTTGCTCAAACAACAAACCCTGGATCAACCCTGAGATAAAAACACTTCTAGAGAGAGAAGAAGAGGATCTTCAGGTCAGGGAACAGGGAGATGCTGAAGTCCGTACAGAGGGAGCTGAGGAGAAAGATCAGAGAAGGCAAGGACAGCTTCAGGAAGAAGATGGAGGACAAGCTGCAACAGAGCGACATCAGCGGGGTCTGGAGAAACCTTAAAACCATCTCTGGGCTCCAGAATACCTCCCCCAAGGCCACGGGGGGCAGGGAGTGGGCGAACAATCTGAATCTGTTTTTCAATAGGTTTGACCATCCGCCCTCCCCCCTGACTGCACAACAACCACTGCTGCCTCTAAAGACATCAAGTCCTGCTGCTCACTCCCCACTCCACCAACACCCCCCCACTCCCAACACACAGCCCCCCAACCTGACCCTCACTAAGACCCAGGTGAGGACGGAGCTGAGGAAGATCAAGGTGAGGAAGGCGTCAGGACCGGACGGCATCAGCGCAAAGCTCCTCAAGTCCTGTGCAGACCAGCTGTGTGGCATTGTGGAGAACATCTTCAATCTGAGCCTGAAGCTGGGGAGGGTACCACAGCTGTGGAAAACATCTTGTGTGGTACCTGTACCAAAGACTTCCCACCCCAAAGATCTGAACAGCTACAGACCAGTGGCCTTGACATCCCACAACATGAAGACCCTGGAGAGACTGCTCCTTGCTCACCTCTGCCCCATGGTGGGACCAGCAATGGATCCACTCCAGTTCGCCTACCAGCATGGCATTGGGGTGGAGGATGCGGTGATCTTCCTCCTTCACCGTTCTCTGTCCCACCTGGAGAAGCCCGGAAATGCGGTGAGGATCATGTTCTTTGACTTCTCCAGTGCTTTCAACACCATCCAACCGATGATCCTGAAGGACAAGATGCTGTGTGCAGGGGTGGACCAGCACCTGTCATCATGGATCCTGGACTACCTCACAAACCGGCCTCAGTTTGTGAGAACCCGGGACTGTGTGTCCGACACGATCATCGGTAGCACGGGGGCCCCCCAAGGAATGGTTTTGGCTCCCTTCCTGTTCACCCTTTATACTGCGGACTTCTCACACAACACAACACACTGCCATCTACAGAAGTTCTCTGACGACTCTGCGATCGTCGGCCTCATCTCCAACGGAGATGAAGCTGAGTACAGAGGGCTTATCCAGGACTTCATGGACTGGTGCCATCGGAACTGCCTCCAGATCAACGCGAGGAAAACTAAGGAGCTGGTGGTGGACTGCCGCAGGCAAGGACAACCCCTCACAGCACCAGTAAATATACAGGGAACAGACATCGAGATGGTGACATCCTATAAGTACCTGGGTGTTCATTTGAACAATAAACTAGACTGGTCACACAATACTGACGCACTCTACAAGAAGGGACAGCGCAGGCTGTTCCTACTGAGGAGACTCAGGTCTTTTGGTGTACAAGGGGCACTGCTGAAGACATTCTATGACATGGTGGTGGCATCAGCCATCACTTTTGGAGTGGTCTGCTGGGGCAGTGGCATTACAGTAGCCGATAGGAAGAGACTAAACAAACTGATCAAGAAAGCTAGCTCTGTCCTGGGGTCTGCACAGGACTTGAGGAGCTTTGCGCTGATGCCGTCCGGTCCCGATGCCTTCCTTGCCTTGATCTTCCTCAGCTCCGTCCTCACCTGGGTCTTGGTCAGGGTCAGGTTGGGGGGCTGTGTGTTGGGAGTAGGGGGGTGTTGGTGGAGTGGGGAGTGGGCAGCAGGACTTGATGTCTTTAGAGGCAGCAGTGGTTGTTGTGCAGTCAGGGGGGAGGGCGGTTGGTCAAACCTATTGAAAAACAGATTCAGATTGTTCGCCCACTCCCTGCCCCCCGTGGCCCGGGGGGAGGTATTCTGGAGCCCAGAGATGGTTTTAAGGTTTCTCCAGACCCCACTGATGTCGCTCTGTTGCAGCTTGTCCTCCATCTTCTTCCTGAAGCTGTCCTTGCCTTCTCTGATCTTTCTCCTCAGCTCCCTCTGTACGGACTTCAGCATCTCCCTGTTTCCCGACCTGAAGATCCTCTTCTTCTGGTGGCTAAACTGTCATCTCTGTTGGAGTCCGAGTTCCACCCTATGCAGGACATACTGAGACTACATCATCCTAGGTGCACAACCGAGAGGTTTTGCAGGTCCTTCCTACCTACGGCTGTCAGACTGTACAACCTAAGCAGGGCTGCTCGCAGAGATAGCAAAAAGACTTGACAACCTAATAGTATTGAATGCAAAAGACGCAATAGACTTACACAATGGTCCCCTCCGGTATACAACTAGAAAAATACCGGTTGCTATGGAGGGTGACAATATGTATGGGTACATAATCATACCATGTAGGATAACCAAGTAGACGGTTGTGCTGTTTCATTCCATCTAGCTACAATGCTCCGCACTCTGTGTGTTTATATATTTATTCCATCTAGCAACAATGCTCCACGCTGTGTGTGTTTATATATTTACATATTTATTCCATCTAGCTACAATGCTCCGCACTGTGTGTGTTTATATATTTACATATTTATTCCATCTAGCTACAATGCTCCGCACTGTGTGTGTTTATATACAGTGGGGCAAAAAAGTATTTAGTCAACCACCAATTGTGCAAGTTCTCCCACTTAAAAGATGAGAGAGGTCTCCAATCTTCATCATAGGTATACCTCAACTATGAGAGACAAAATGAGAAAAAAAAATCCAGAAAATCACAATGAAGGATTTGTAATGAATTAATTGGTAAATTCCTCGGTAAAATAAGTATTTGGTCAATAACAAAAGTTCATCTCAATACTTTGTTATATACCCTTTGTTGGCAATGACAGAGGTCAAACGTTTTCTGTAAGTCTTCACAAGGTTTTCACACACTGTTGCTGGTATTTTGGCCCATTCCTCCATGCAGATCTCCTCTAGAGCAGTGATGTTTTGGGGCTGTCGCTGGGAAACACGGACTTTCAACTCCCTCCAAAGATTTTCTATGGGGTTGAGATCTGGAGACTGGCTAGGCCACTCCAGGACCTTGAAATGCTTCTTACGAAGTCACTCCTTCATTGCCCGGGCGGTGTGTTTGGGATCATCGTCATGCTGAAAGACCCAGCCACGTTTCATCTTCAATGCCCTTGCTGATGGAAGGAGGTTTTCACTCAAAATCTCGCGATACATGGCCCCAGTCATTCTTTCCTTTACACGGATCAGTCATCCTGGTCCCTTTGCAGAAAAAAAGCCCCAAAGCATGATGTTTGCACCCTCATCCTTCACAGTAGGTATGGTGTTCTTTCTCCTCCAAACACGACAAGTTGAGTTTTTATCAAAAAATTCTATTTTGGTTTTATCTGACCATATGACATTCTCCCAGTCCTCTTCTGGATCATCCAAATGCTCTCTAGCAAACTTCAGATGGGCCTGGACGTGTACTGGCTTAAGCAGGGGGACACGTCTGGCACTGCAGGATTTGAGTCCCTGGCGGCGTAGTGTGTTACTGATGGTAGCCTTTGTTACTTTGGTCCCAGCTCTCTGCAGGTCATTCACTAGGTCCCCCCGTGTGGTTCTGGGATTTTTGCTCACCGTTCTCGTGATCATTTTGACCCTACAGGATGAGATCTTGTGTGGAGCCCCAGATCGAGGGAGATTATCAGTGGCCTTGTATGTCTTCCATTTTCTAATAATTGCTCCCACAGTTGATTTCTTCACACCAAGCTGCTTCCCTATTGCAGATTCAGTCTTCCCAGCCTGGTGCAGGTCTACAATTTTGTTTCTGGTGTCCTTTTGACAGCTCTTTGGTCTTGGCCATGGTGGCGTTTGGAGTCTGACTGTTTCAGGTTGTGGACAGGTGTCTTTTGTACTGATAATGAGTTCAAACAGGTGCCATTAATACAGGTAACGAGTGGAGGACAGAGGAGCCTCTTAAAGAAGAAGTTACATGTCTGTGAGAGCCAGAAATCTTGCTTGTTTGTTGGTGACCAAATACTTATTTTACCGAAGAATTTACCAATTAATTTATTAAAAATCCTTCAATGTGATTTTCTGGATTTTTTTTTTCTCATTTTGTCTCTCATAGTTGAGGTATATCTATGATGAAAATTGGAGACCTCTCTTATCTTTTAAGTGGGAGAATTTGCACAATTGGTGGCTGACTAAATACTTTTTTTGCCCCACTGTATATATTTATATATTTATTCCATCTAGCAACAATGCTCCACACTGTGTGCGTTTATATATTTACATATTTATTCCATCTAGCTACAATGCTCCGCACTGTGTTTATATATTCATATATTTATTCCATCTAGCTACAATGCTCCGCACTGTGTGTGTTTATATATCTACGTATTATTCCATCTTGCTACAATGCTCCGCACTGTTTATATATTTGCATATTTATTCCATCTAGCTACAATGCTCCGCACTGTGTGTGTTTATATATCTACATATTTATTCCATCTAGCTACAATGCTCCGCACCGTGTGTTTATATATTCACATATTCATTCCATCTAGCTACAATACTCCGCACTGTGTGTTTATATACTCATATATTTATTCCATCCAGCTACAATGCTCCGCACTGTGTTTATATATTTATATATCTATCCCATCTAGCTACAATGCTCCGCACTGTCTATACATATATATATATATACAGTATATATATATATATAAATATATTTATATGTACATATGTATACTCGCTGCTCTTGTTTTTTCTTGCCTTCTGATTGTTGCTCTGAGTGTTGCTATCCCTGCGCTGTTGCAATCCTGGAATTTCCCCATTGTGGGACTAATAAAGGCTTATCTTATCTTCTTCACATTCTCTCCTTTGGCACCAAAAGTTCATGTTACTACCATAGCATATATTACATTTCAATACATTCACACCTGCAGCTCCTAGTACGAAGGCACGTCTTAAGAACTTTCCTCCCCCCCTGGCGTTCTAGCACCTAAACCTGCTTCTCATCTTTTCAACTCTCCCCCCCAGGGTGCCACAACACCTGCACTCATCTCTTCTGCCTGAGGCACCTGCATTACCATGTCTTCTTCCTTCCCCCCATTCCCCAAGGTCCTGGGTGTGAGCCAGACCTCCCACTGTGCCACCACAGTGGCATAAAATTAAACTTACAAATTGCATTATTGCTACATTTAAGGGGGATATCTGTTTGCAATCATAATAATTGTGTGGACAATAAACCAGTCATGGTCTTGTGGCTGGTGAAGGTTTGGTGGCTGCCAAAGCCCATCCTGCGGTGCAGGGTGCCTGCACCGCGCTCCAAACCGGGCCTCCCCGTGTTGCCCAGGTCAGCCGAGGTGTCTCCCGGTCCCCAAAATTGGAATGTGGGGGCCCGTGTGTTCCATTGCACATTCCAGTTTTGGCACCACACAGTGGGAGGTTCCTCTGGTCCCATATGAGGGAGGGTGTGGGCTCTATTTAGCATAATGGCTTATCTTTTTAAAGGATCTGGGATGAAAACATCTGGGATGAAGCCATGACCTTGACCTCAGTATGTCCAGGCTTCAACCAACAAAATAGCAAAATTGTTACCTTGCGCGCAAACAATTGATATTCAATTCAATTCAATTCAATTCAACTTTATTTGTATAGCGCCATTTCACAACAACAGTCATCTCATAGCACTATCAACTGTAGGGAGGACCCCCACAGTTGCAGAAAGACCCCAGCAATCAGGCGATCCCCTGTGAGCAAGCACTTGGCGACGGTGGAGAGGAAAAACTATTCAACAGTATAAAGCACGAAAAAATGTGCAATTTGCCTCCTTTTCTCAATTTATCATTAAAAATTAATTTTTTTCCCCCCAAAATTACCTTTTGCACACAAACAATTGATATTCTCCTTCTTTCCCCCCTCTTGCTCACAAGCTTTAACTCAGGTACCTTTAGCAGTAGCAGTTTTGACTAATCACACATGATCTTTGTGCAAAATAATTTTACCCTTTTAAAGGATCCCCACATCTGGGATCAAACAGTGACCTTTGACCTTGGTGTCCAAGGCTGTCCAGACTTCAACCAACAAAACAGCAAAACTGTTACCTTTTGCACAAAATAATTTTAAGGTTTGAAATTAAAAATAGTTGCTTCATAGGACTTTCTTTCATGTCCGCTGCATAATTGCACAGCGAACAAATGAATGGTTATGAGCCCAAATGCTGGTGAAGTGAACATGTTTATTAACGGAAAAAACAACATATAACAGTGTCCATGAATACGGTCCAAAATGGGTAATGATAACAAGACAGGCTACAAACTCCGTTGGCAAGCCCCATGCGCTCCCAGGCAGAACTGGCAGCGGAGAGGAAGGGCAATTAATAGTAGGAGGAAGACTTACAAAAGACCAAAAAATAGGAGAAACCAACAACAAGTAAGCCTGGACTTCGAATGTAGACTTGTTGACTAGTTGACTAACGCCGCCACACTGAGTGCTCCTGCTGTCACCCATAAGTGCACCGTGTACTTAATGAGTGACAAGTGGATGCAGGTGTGCAGCGGCAGCCGATGCATGAATGCGTATCTGTGTATGTGAGTAAGAATGAATGTGTGTGTGTGTGCATGCGCTGATTGGAGCATGAGTGCGTGCATGTGTGTGTATGTGTGGAAACACAAAAGGTGATGGCAAACAGCTGGTGAATGCCTGGCAGGGGGAGGAGGAGGAGTGGCTGTAGACTGACAGGGAGCCCAGGACCCGGAGGATCTTAAACCTGCCAGCTGGGAATAATTAACAACAGTCAGGGTGACATGTTTGGTAAACCCAGAAGCAGACTCAGGCTCGGAATAAACACAATTATCCTTTATTAAAGAGTGTGTGAGTGTGCGCGTGCATGTGAGTGTAGAAGTGAGCAACGGGGTGAGCAGAGCATGGATCGAACTGGCAACCCTAGGAGAGAGAGAAGACAGGCGAATAAGTTCACTGAAGCCAAGTTGAATAAACAAGAGAATGTACAGTCTTACAAGATGGGCGAAGGGCTGAGGCGCTGAAGAGCTCCCAGAAGTTCTGTACTCACTGCAGTCCGTCCCGTGCCTGAGCTGTCGTCGAAGAGTGAGGTGAAGTGGTGCAGGTAGATATTCAGTGCACATGCAAAGTGCGGGTAGGAGTCCCAGTCCACCACCAGGAGGAGGAGGTTCGCCACCTGGAGGTTTCCACGTGTGCACAGGGGAGAAGAGGTGAAGTGGAGAAAGGGATGGAATCCCGGTAGCTTACTTGAAGTTGGGGAGAGCTGGCTCCCAGAAGACCTGACGGAGCAGGATGAGGCGAAGGAGGCGAAACTCCGAAGTAGCAGGAGGAAGAGGTAGGACGAGAAGGTGTTTCCAGTCCAAAGGAGCATTGACGTCTCCGTGCAGACCAAAGGGCAGTGTGGCTTAAGAAGGCTGTCTAATGAGTGGGCCAGGTGTGCGCGCAGCTGTGGAGCTGGAGGGGTTGAGACATCAACTCCGTTCATGACACTTTCATGTTGACCCTTGGGACAATGTAGGTATACATCTTTCAAAGACCACATCAGGGTTAATTGCTATCCTTTTTATTATTTACAAAATCAAGGGCAATCAATACGTTTCCCCTCCTTGTCTCTTCTCTGCCAACCACAGTTCAACAGTTTTGCAGGAGTACAATGAGCAAAAATGCTCCCCTCTGAACTGACTGTGTCCAAATACTTTGCTGTGGTTGGCCACACAGCTAGCAAATTCTAAGTCTGTGTCTTTTGTGTTTTTCTCTGTTTTTTCTCTAAAGTAATATTATTCAATCAAACAGAGGCTCATAAATACGAGACTGAAACAGAATAACAAACATGAAATGAGATGAAATGAAATAATTTTTCAGAATGTCTTATCAGAACAGCTGGAAACTGCTCCCGGTGAGTAATGTCTAGCTGATCCAGGATGTCCTGTGACCAGCCCACCACCTTCTTGTGACATGATCGGCATTCAAGGTACTCCGTGCCCATGAAGTACCAGCCTTTCATGTCCAAGACCCTACGCACAGTCTTGTACAGCCCAGCGCCTTTTAGACCAGCCCCACAGGTGGAGCACCGTAAAGAGTAGGCCCACATCCTGTACGGTACGCACACAAGAAAAACGCTGACCTGAAGAAGGCATGGGCTGTGGAAGGGGGCTGCACATACAGCTGCTCAGGCTGTAGTGGGTACCACCACAAGTTGAGACTGGGGGTGAGTGCAATTTGACCCTATGCTGTCTTCCTGAAGAGAGTATAGCCGAGCCACTCATGCTGCTCCTCAGGAAAGGACTCCTTCCAGCTCCGGGGCAGCAGCTGAAACACAAAACAGATGAAGTTCATGAAAGAGTTGGACTTAAAAACATAGAGGCCCATGCACACCTAGGATTAAAAAGTGTCTTTGTGATTAAATCACAATCGTGTCGTGCTTGACCACATCATTTAAACCTGTTGCTAACATAAATCTCCAGACACCCGTTTGCTTCCTCATGTTGTAAAACAAGCCAGAAAAAAAGCATATGGAAGTGCATGAACCACCAGAGGAGGAAAGGACAAAGTGTATGCACAAACGGACGCATGCATGCACGCATATCTTTTAAAGATGATATTGTGGTGGCACAACGGATGGTCCTACTCCACCCAGAGACTTTGGGGAACAGGGGGAAGGAGGTGAGAGATGGAAATGAGGGGAAGAAAGGAGAGGAGGCAACAGTAGGCGCCAGAACGCCAGGGGGGAGAAAACCAAATGAAGATGTGCCTTCATACTTGGGAATGCCAGGCGTGAATGTATTGTGTGGGTTAAAGATGTGCCTCCACACCTGAGATGCCAGGTGTGAAAGTATTGTGTTATGTTATGCTCTGCTGTCATGTACGTACTTGCATAGAAAACTGTCAGAGTAGTGTGTTTGTGGACCATTACCTGGAGATGAGAACACATGTGCTGGCTCCTTGGAGGTTTTCTCCTCTCTGTCACGAGCGAGCACATATATGCCTTAAAGCAGTGCATTTTGGGGCCTTCTGCCATCTTCTGCTTCCTGATCCAGTTGACGTAACTGGAGAAAAAAGGCAATAAATCATTAAAAAATGAAAGAACAGACCATGACAGACACACATACAGAATAACAATACTTACATCATGTGCTCGGTGTCCAGTGCCAGGGCCCGTGCTGCTGGTGTGGGCTGAAGGGTGAGTTTGGAGGTCGAAGTCATTCTGTGATGAAAAGACAAAGGGTGCACGGTCATGTGGGTACAAGAGTGAGCAGCAAAAAAATTATGGGTCATATACACCTCCAGTTTATTTTACTAACTAACTAACTAACTAACTAACTAACTAACTAACTACCCTGCACTTATATAGCTTTTTTCTAGTCACAAAGACCACTCAAAGCGCTTTAACTAATACTAACCCTCTATTCTAAGGGCCTATAGGACACAGATATCTAGGGACAATTTAGAACAACCAATTAACCTAACATGCATGTCTTTGGATTGTGGGAGGAAACCGGAGCCCCCGGAGTAAACCCACGCAGCACAGGGAGAACATGCAAACTCCACACAGAAAGGTTCCAACCCCTGCCAGCCTGGGGATTCAAACCAGGAACCTACACGTTACATAATGAATGTGTGAATGAATGTGTGTGTGAATGGGTGGATTGCAGGATCTGTAAAGCGCTTTGGTCATCAAGAGATGAGAATAAAAGCGCTATATAAGTGAATGCCATTTACCATTTTACCATAATGGGAGGAAGGTGAATTTTGACTAATATGTGACAAAAACCAGTATTAAATATGCATACAAGTGACAAACAATAGTGACATCACACTGCCCTTATAAACACAGTTCTTAGTCATATAGTTTTATACGGTGGGGTAAAAAAGTATTTAGTCAGCCACCAATTGTGCAAGTTCTCCCACTTAAAAGATGAGAGGGGTCTCCAACTTTCATCATAGATATACCTCAACTATGAGACACAAAATGAGAAAAAAAAAATCCAGAAAATCACATTGAAGGATTTTTAAAGAATTTATTTGCAAATTATGGTGAAAAATAAGTATTTGGTCACCTACAAACAGGCAAGATTTCTGGCTCTCACAGACCTGTAACTTCTTCTTTAAGAGGCTCCTCTGTCCTCCACTCATTACCTGTATTAATGGCACCTGTTTGAACTCATTATCAGTACAAAAGACACCTGTCCACAACCTGAAACAGTCAGACTCCAAACGCCACCATGGCCAAGACCAAAGAGCTGTCAAAAGGACACCAGAAACAAAATTGTAGACCTGCACCAGGCTGGGAAGACTGAATCTGCAATAGGGAAGCAGCTTGGTGTGAAGAAATCAACTGTGGGAGCAATTATTAGAAAATGGAAGACATACAAGGCCACTGATAATCTCCCTCGATCTGGGGCTCCACACAAGATCTCACCCTGTAGGGTCAAAATGATCACGAGAACGGTGAGCAAAAATCTCAGAACCACACGGAGGGACCTAGTGAATGACCTGCAGAGAGCTGGGACCAAAGTAACAAAGGCTACCATCAGTAACACACTACGCCTCCAGGGACTCAAATCCTGCAGTGCCAGACGTGTCCCCCTGCTTAAGCCAGTACATGTCCAGGCCCGTCTGAAGTTTGCTAGACAGCATTTGGATGATCCAGAAGAAGATTGGGAGAATGTTATATGGTCAGATGAAACCAAAATAGAACTTTTTGGTAAAAACTCAACTTGTCATGTTTGGAGGAGAAAGAACACCATACCTACTGTGAAGCATGGGGGTGGAAACATCGTGCTTTGGGGCTGTTTTTCTGCAAAGGGACCAGGACGACTGATCCATGTAAAGGAAAGAATGAATGGGGCCATGTATCATGAGATTTTGAGTGAAAACCTGCTTCCATCAGCAAGGGCATTGAAGATGAAACGTGGCTGGGTCTTTCAGCATGACAATGATCCCAAACATACCGCCCGGGCAATGAAGGAGTGGCTTCGTAAGAAGCATTTCAAGGTCCTGGAGTGGCCTAGCCAGTCTCCAGATCTCAACCCCATAGAAAATCTTTGGAGGGAGTTGAAAGTCTGTGTTGCCCAGCGACAGCCCCAAAACATCACTGCTCTAGAGGAGATCTGCATGGAGGAATGGGCCAAAATACCAGCAACAGTGTGTGAAAACCTTGTGAAGACTTACAGAAAACGTTTGACCTCTGTCATTGCCAACAAAGGGTATATAACAAAGTACTGAGATGAACTTTTGTTATTGACCAAATACTTATTTTTCACCATAATTTGCAAATAAATTCTTTAAAAATCCTTCAATGTGATTTTCTGGATTTTTTTTTTCTCATTTTGTCTCTCATAGTTGAGGTATACCTATGATGAAAATTGGAGACCTCTCTCATCTTTTAAGTGGGAGAACTTGCACAATTGGTGGCTGACTAAATACTTTTTTACCCCACTGTATATAGTTGGATTAATGATTGGTAATCACAGTCTAACAAATACATACTGGTGAATTAAATAGGGATTATTCTAGCTTATGTTCAACATTACTGTGTGATGCAAAGTCACTGAACTGTCAAAACTAAAGATAAATCCCATAAGCTTAAACAGCAAAGACATTTTCTCCCCAAAACACAAACTGGCTCATTACATAAGAATTATTACAGCTACTCACAAGGTGTACAGTGAGAATTTATTTAAAAAAAACCACACATACAAATATGAAAGAGGGTCCCCGTACGAAACATCAAGAGTGGGAGGAACGGACATTTTCTGACGAAAAAAACAGCGGTTCTTTAGAAAACCATTATTACAGTTGGCCACAATGATTTCAGTAATATTTAGCAAGTATGTACAGTAAAAAATGACTTTTTCGTGGCTGGAAAAGACTAGGGAGGGGGACGGAATCCACAAATTTTTTTTCAGTGACTATGCAAACACACAGCAGCAGGCTAAATATGGGTAGTGAGTTTACAGTCCCTGTCATAAAAGCACGCGCGCACACACACACACACACACACACTCACACATATACGTATATAACAAGGATTTAATGAGGAAAAAGGCACTTACTGTTGTGTAGTTATTTATTGTTCATATGTTGTATTGTATTTGGAGCTCTTATTTGTGTGGCACGGGGTGGTGTTATGCCGAGAATTGCTCGCCTGCCGAGAATTGCATCCCGTCGTTGCAAGCGGGTGTTTAGAGTAAGTCAAGTCAATACAACTATATACTTTGAAAATACTTTGAAAAAGTGATTACCCTTTTTACCGACAATGCGTAAATGCAAAATCTTGACTTTGAAGTTCGTAAAACGTGGAGTTGGATAACTATGATTTCTAATCCTCTTTGAAACACTAGAACATCTGGTGAATAAACATAATTTAAAGATAATTTACAAGAGGTAATAACAATTTTTACTACTAAAAATGTATAATAGGTACTTCTAAAAATGCACGAATGGTTACAAGCCTGGCTGTAGAGTTATCTTTTATAGTTCTGGCAGATGGGATGCAATTCTCAGCAAGTGAACAATTCTCGGCATAACAGGTGGTGGCTCCATGTTCTGGTTCTGCCAACCCCGTGCCTATAAGAAGGGCTGCAGGTATGGGGGTGGTCTCTTCCGCCTTTACCTCTGCCAGCGGTTGTATGTGTGGTCAGGTGCACTGCGCCCTGTGTTATAATAAACGTCTGTTCAGCTCAACTATTGCTCTCCTCCTTGACTCCAGTTCCAGACATAACATTTGGCGATGAGAAGAAAAGCCATGGAAGCGTGTGGAGCACCAATTCGGCCGTTTTTGGAGCTCCCAGGTGAGCTGCCCATGCCGTGACCTCAGTGGTACGAAGCCTGTAAAATATATATGGTGGCGTTGGACGTGGGAAGGATGGAGAAGCTGAGGGCTCATGCGTTGCTTGTGCACAACCTGGGAATGGAGGGCCAGAGGATTTTGGGCACGCTTGGTGATGCGAACAACTACGAAGAAGTGGTTGGGTTAATGGTGTGCCTTTTCAGGGCGCCGGACAACGTCATCGTCTGGAGGATTAAGTTCCGACAGCACCGCCAACAGGTTGGCAAACCCATTCAGTGATTTGTATCGGACTTGAGGCAGCTAACCGCTGAGTGTCAGTTCAGACCATTGGAGGAAGAAATGGTTCGCGACCAGTTGGTGGAACACACCAACTGTGCTGCGATCCGGTCTAAGCTGCTCACATTTCCGAGTGAGTTGATGCTGGCCAAGGCCGTCGAGTTGGCTCTCCAGCTGGAGGCAGCGGATAAGCTAACTTGGGAGCTACGTGACTGCCTGTCACCACGAGAGTTGGGATCCTCCATGGCCACACAGGTAGTGGACCCGGACAGTGATAGGAGTGTCGAAGATGACGCCGAGAGGGCCAACACTGTACGGATGAGGTCTGCCCCGGGGAAGCCCAGGTGTATGGGCTGTGGGTCCACAAAACACCACTACAAGGCCAGAGAGTGTGTGGCAAGAGGAAAGCGCTGCGGCAGCTGTGGCCATCTACATCATTTTGCGAGGGTGTGCCAGTCAGCAGAACAAGATAGCCCGTGCAAGAGCTTGACTCCTTCCGCCCCGACGGTGATTCATACTGTGTCCCCGTGTACCAGTGGGTGCACACATTGCACGGTAGAATTGGACGGAGTACCGGTACTGATGCTGATCGACACAGGGGCAGAGAGTTCGCTGCTAAACTGGGCTACGGGTAGAGAATGTTTTCCCCACTACAGGATTGGAGGTCGATCCCAGCCCCCGACCAACAGTGATCTGTGTGGAGTTTGCATGTTCTCCCCGTGTCTGCGTGGGTTTACTCCGGGATTTCTCCGGTTTCCTTCCACATACAAAAAACATGCAAGTTAGGTTAATTGGCATCAAAACTGGGGATTCTAAATTGTCCTTAGGTATGACTGTGAGAGTGAATGGTTGTCTGTCTCTCTGTGTTGGCCCTGCTATGGACTGGTGATCTGTCCAGGGTGTACCCTGCCTCTTGCCCAAAAGATACTGGGATAGGCTCCAGCCCCCCCGCGGCCCAAAAAGGATTAAGCGGAAGATGAACAAATGAAAGGACTGGAGGTGACTCAGTGCCACTTTGTGGCTATGGAGGAGGACGGTTGGCCACAGTGGGTACCGTCAGATTGACAGCTCAGTACAAGTCGGCGGAGATGGCCGATGTGGAGTTCGTCGTGATGGCCCACGGCACGAACATCATGCGCTGCAACCTATTTTATGGCCTTAGGTTTTCCATCAGGAGCAGCTCTGGGGAAGAATGGTTGGGCTGCGGATTGTGGGACCGACCAGTTCCGAGAGTTTGGGACAACGCTGTGGGGGATGAACAATTGCTGGGCACTTGGGAAAGTGGCCAGGCCTTGTCACACTCAGAGTCGCTGCGGTAGGGCCCCGGTGCCAGTGTCCGAATCGCCCTAGATGAGGGTACCGGGCAGCATTGGAGAGAGCCTGCGGTGGTGAGCAATGCCCAAAGGATGGTCCCAGGTGTTCCCGGAGCACGGCCGTGGTGGGACGATGAACCTGGGGCCACATCGGCAGGGCCCGCAGTGAATTTACAAGCAGACGGGGCAGGACCGAGTGGCACTGGAAGAGCGAGTGCCAGGCGGAGACACCACAGGCTGTGCAGGGCCCCGCTTGGAGTCACAGACTGGGTTCGGGCTCGGTCGGAGGTGAGGTCCAGGAGGGCGAGAGAAAAGCATAAGATGGAGCAGTACCAGGGCCGGTGGCAGGATGGTTACCTTCTGCTTCAGCTCATAGCGCCATCCTAATGAGTTACAGTGTGCCCTGAAGAAGGCAGTTGGGCACGGCCCCAGATGATTGGAGCTCTCAGAGGTGTGGAGGAGAAGGCGCATCGGGACTGAGACGACTAGCTGTGGCCCGGGAAGCGAGATACCTCCAGGGGCAGGCTGAATGGTGAAGGGTCTGGGGGGAAGGGGGGGCACGGGTCATCCTCATTGAGCCATGGATGTGTATTTTTTGTTAGTTGTTAATATGTATTTATAGTTCTGGGATTGTTTTGGTGTTCTGTTTTAAGTAGGAGACACGGCAGTAATTTTTTTAACGGGACTTTTTGTCATGTGCACCTCTACACGATGCGCAGAGATAGAGACGAACCCACACACTGGATGATATTTTGCAACATTTATTGTGACAAGAAACTAAAGTCCAAAAGTGCAAAACTCAAAATGCAAACACAAGAAAACTTACAGGAAGAAGTGCTCCTGAGCAGTCTTCTCAGGAGGAGATGAGGCAGGCAGGTAAAGGATTAATGTCCCGAGGAACATTCAATGGAAGGACATTGATTCAAACACATACAAAGCAGTGGCAACAATAACCAGAACTGACAGTGCTTAAATAGTGAATGGGGTGATAAGACAAGTGATCACAGGTGTGTAGGTCAACCCGAGCAGGAGAAGGGAACAACAATTAATAATTGGAATCACCTGATGATAATGACAGGGGAGTAGTTAGACTGGCAGTATGACAGGTAACGCCCCCGCAAAGTGCAGACCTGGAATGCTGCCTATCAGTTGCCAGCCCAAAGAACCAATATCAGAAATAAACAAACTCAGAAACCGACTAGAAATAAATTATAAATAAAAGACATGGCAAAAACAAACTGAACAAAAACAGGGAAAACGGAAGGCAGTATGGAAACTCACAAGACAAAACAATACGGCAGAAAAATATGAATACAGAGGAAAGTCATGAAGCTGAGTTTGGGGGAAAATCCAAACTCAGTTCATGACACTTTTATTATCATGGGCAGCAGAATAACCCACCTCATCGTGTGAGAAGGCAGGATGGCAGTCTCCCCGTCTCCCCTAATTTTAGTTATTTTGTGTGAAAGCCACAGGCCCCTCTTTGGTGATTTTAGTTTAGTTTTGTTTAGCAGATGGTTCGGGCTCCAAATTGGGGTGGGCTGATTGTATGTGTGTTTGGATTTTCTACAGGGGGGGAATGTTGTGTAGTTATTTATTGTTCATATGTTGTATTGTGTTTGGAGCTCTTATTTGTGTAGCACGGGGTTGTGGCTAGATGTTCCGGTTCCGCCAACCCTGTGTGTATAAAAAGGGCTGCAGGTAGCGGGGCGATCTCTTCCACCTTTACCTCTGCCAGCGGTTGTATGTGTGGTCAGGTGCACTGCGCCCTGTGTTATAATAAATGTTTGTCCAGCTCCACTATTGCTCTCCTCCTTGACTCCAGTTCCACACATAACACTTACCTCCGGACGGTTGTTAGCCTCTGGCTCTCTTCTGGCTGAAATGTTGACTGGCGCACGGTGCAGCGGCCCAGCCAATCAGAAGGCAGAGTGAAAATGAGACAGGCCAATCAGATCATGCAGAGTCGGGAGCCCGAAAATGAGATAAGCCAATGGGAGCATGCAGGGCAGGAGCTAAAAATGAGACACAAATGAGATGGGAGGCAGCAAAGAATAGGAAGTCAGAGTTAAAATCCCAACACCGTTTTGTCCGAGACCGAGACAAGACCGAGTGAAAATGACTCAGAGACCGAGACGACACCGAGACCTTGAAAAACTGGTCTCAAGACCGATCTCGAGAACTACAGCACTGCATCAGACAGCTGGAGTTGGTTCAGAATGCAGCAGCTCGAGTCCTCACTAAGACCAAGATATAACTCCAGATCTTTACACTGGCTTCCTGTCTGTCAAAGAATAGATTTCAAAATACTGCTGTTGGTTTATAAAGCTCTGAATGGTTTAGGGCCAAAATACATCTCAGATCTGCTAGTACATCATGAACCACCCAGAGCCCTCAGGTCATCAGGGTCAGGCCTACTGTCTGTGTCCAGAGTTAGAACCAAACATGGTGGGGCAGCGTTTAGTTTTTTATGCTCCTCACATGTGGAACAAACTCCCAGAAAGCATCAGGGCTGCTGAAACTCTCAGCTGCTTTAAAGTGCTCATGACACGATTTTGACATTTTTTAGCATGTTATATAAGCCCAAAAGTTATTGTCGATGATCAATATAATAGTTACAAGCGTGCCTGCATAGCATAGTTATCATCAAAAAACTGCAGCCGCTGACTGGACTGCGACACCGCCCACCAAATGAAGAAGGAGGCTGAAATGACGTCAGTGAGAGAACTGATGCCAGTGTTGTTGACTGGAATGCCAGCAGCTTTGTAGCAGACAGTTTCTCTGGTTTCTTGTTTTAGTTTTACAGCTATGCCTTTGCGTTGTGTCGTAGGCTTAGATAAACAGCAGGCCGTGAAAGACCACATCACACGTTTCAGCTCCAACTGTCATAAGCCTCCTTGTGTGCTCCTCGTGTGCTTTTACGCAGTGCACGGAGGAGGGGAAGGATGAATGGACTGACATGCAAGATTCACCACAGCGCATGTATTGAACATAAGACTGATGACAACAGTTCCCAAAAAGGTGAAGACTTACAAAAATAAACAGAAACACTTACAGTTGGCATTCAGAGCCAACATCACCCAGTGAACACATGGAGAGGAGACGTATTAACCATGGTTGCACCCCAGGGCCAACATCGCTTCAAGGGGCGCAACAGAACCCAGACTCAGAACACAGACATAAAAACAAGAACTCAAAAGATAATACATAATAAACCCGATGCCTGAGCCACAGAGAACGGTCATAACCCAGCCTACAGGATAACACGGGCTCGGTTCGTGACACCAACTGACTATATTGTATTCATTGCTACTAATTTGGACTTTTTCTTGTTATAATAATTGATTTAATATTTTTTATAGTTATAGTACATGTGTGCTATACCAGTTATGAATATTGTTTTTCTTGTGACCAAACTCTTGAAAAAATGAGGACTGTCAGTTGCTTCTACTGCTTTTCTTATTATTGTTGAAAATAACATGCCAGTTGATACAAGACAAAAGCAATTAATAAATAATGATAACAAACAAAATTGCATTTTTATGAGACATAAATAATAGGGAATACATTACTTTATAAGGATATTGCCATCAGTAACACAGAGAATAATTTTAATTTCTAAAGGGGTTTTACAGATAAGTGAATTTTAAAATGATAAGTTATGGCCACGAGTATGCTCTAACTAACTAAAAAAAAAAAAAATTATATTATATTATATTTGCAAAATAAAAAAAAAAAATTCTATCTCTTGTTCAAATACCCAGGATTGATACAGGATTGCATGCAACGTCCCAGTGATGACAACAGTTATGAGATTTTCAAGTATCACACTATAAATATTTAGTAATTTTATTTTCTTGTAAAAATTGACAGCAGTTGTGGTCAAATAAATATTTATTGAATGAAAAACAATACCATGAAAACATAAAGGTAGTTAGTCAGCATAAGTAAAACTAACATATTGTCCCTCTTGTACTGGAAAGGTCTCTCTGATCTTGTGAACAACACAGGCAGGTATTGACACGCAGACCTTCTCACCAAGGTATTGGTAGCACATTTGGATGAACTGTCTGTAAGCTGTATATCGCTTCCAATTGTTTCCATAATCCACATTCACATAATGTTTATAGGTGAAGTAGGCCACTTCCAACACATCTTCGTTCAGACACACCGCGGGGAAGTTGTGATGACCAGTGATACACTTTATAGCACTGTCCGGAATTTTCTGCTTCACCTTGTCCTGCTCATGACAGCAAATAATCTCCTCCTCTGTTGTCATGCTCACACACAGACCACACTGGCACCTGCAAAAATAAAAAAATAGTGTCTTTTGATTTGTTTATGTGTGTGTGGGGGGGGGGGGCCTTGACAGTATCAGGTAGATGTTTCAATTTTATTATAAATACACTGCTATGATTTTATTGAAAAATCGGGTTTAAATAAATTATATTTATGAACAAATAATTTGTTGCAATATCTGTAACAAACACATACCACTTTGTGTTCCCCTGCCGTGTGTTTGTCACTGCTGCTGTGGCAGGCATGTGTGCCTCACCACCGTCACTCTCTGAGTCTGACTCGCTAGGCACGATGTCCTCTTGGCACAGCTCAAACCTATAAGGTCTGATGCCCCCAGATTCTTCATTGTCATCCCATTCTTCTGAACTGTAATCGTCTGAAGATTGGACAATACAAACTAATTCCTGACTATATGTGCTGGAACCATCGTCGATGTTTTCTACCATTTCCATCCTGCATGGTGTACAATGGGCAGCTAAGCGCTGTGTTGTCTTGATGATGTCACAACATGGCCGGGGGTTTTTCTAGCCACTGACACAATTGGTGACGTGGCGCTCTTGGAAACATCAGATATTCGCTTGAAAACAAGCCTGTTTGACTTAGAACTGCACAGACCCACCTATTTTGTCATATTGAAATTATGTGTTGCAAAATTAGATGCAGTCAAAATCATGCCATCAACTCTTTAAATCCAGGTTAAAAACTTTCCTATTTGCTGCTGCAGCCTTTCAGTAGAACAATTGTTAATCTCCTACAATGTACTGAAACTTTTATTTCTTGCATGTTTTCTGTCTTATTCTATTTTATCTTGTTTGTGTCTCTCTTTAATTTACTTTTTAGTTTGCTTTTAAATTCTTATGTATTCCTTTTGCAACTTCCTATAGTGTTTTAATGTTTTTATGTGAAACCCTTTGAATTGTCTTGTACACAAAATGTCATATTGGCTGGACAAGCAACCTGAGTGCAACGTGCAATCACCAAGAGAACACACAAAAAACCGCTTGACCTTTTATTAGAATTTTCAAAACCACTATCTTGAAGAAAACGCCAGTCGCTCACCATATAAGCAGGAGCCTTGCGGAGGACAGACAAGACTGATTAGGGAGGAATGGAGAACTAATGGGAAGCAAATAGTACCACTCACGTGAGAGAGAAGAGACCGGCACAGAACCCAGCGAAGGAGATGAACCAGCAGGTAGAACTGCCGGTCAGGTATGATGAAGAGGTTTGACCAGGCGGAGAAGGAAGGCTGAACTTGAGGTGGAGCAACAGGCTGGTGAGTGCACCAAATCCCCGAAGACGCACTGCTTCGTTTGCAGCAACCTGTAAAAGGTGGAAGAGAGAAAAATGTAAGGCAAGGTATACACAACACAACCGCTTACTAAGGGAGTTGTCTGCTGAGCAGTATACCCAAACAAGCCAGCGTTGAATCACTGAAGATTGCTTCCTTATAAACACTGGCCCAGCAGGTGTGCCTGATGAGGAAGCCGGTGAGCAGGAAGGAGGGGGCGAGCGCTCGCCAGCACATGACAGTGCCTCCCCCTCAAGGAACGCCTCCTGGTGGTCGCCCAGGCTTCTCAGGGTGGGCACGATGGTAATCCCGGACCATCCCTTTGTCATGGAACTTGGACCAAGTGACCCATGGCCGATGCTCCTGGCCATAGCCCTCCCAGTCGACCAAATACTGGAAGCCCCACCCCACGATGTACATCCAGAATCTCCTTCACGGTGTGTGTGATGTGTCCATCAAGGACCCTGGGAGGAGGAGGCGGCTTCGGGGGAGGGCAGAGAGGGCTGGAAGAGACAGGTTTCACCTTAGAGACGTGGAAGATAGGGTGCGCGTGGAGCACCAGTGGGAGCTGGAGCCAGACAGCAGAGTCACTGACGTTACTTCTGGCGGGGAAGGGGCCCAAGAACTGGGGAGCGGGCTTCCAACACTCAGCCTGAAGTGAAATTTGGTCCGTGGTCGCCCAGACCAGCTGTCCCATTTTGTAGCTCAGCGCCAGGACCCTCTTGCGGTCAGCGTAGCGCTGATTACGCTAGGTGGAACGCAGAAGTGCCACTCTGGTGGATCTCCAGGCCCCCACAGATGGTACCGCAACCTCTTTCTCTGCCATAGAGAGCGGGGGTTGAAACCCACAGACTCCTCAAAACGTGATCGGCCCGTAGCTGAAGAGACTGTGGAATTTAATGAATATTCCACCCAGGTTAGGTGGGAGCTCCAAGAAGCGGGGTCGTCAGCTGCCACACAACGAAGGGTGGCCTTCAGGGACTGGTTGGCACGCTCAGCCTGCCCATTGCACTGGGGATGATAGTCGGAGGTGAGAGTAACGGTGATACCAAGACAGTGACAGAAGGACTTCCAAACCCGTGATGTGAACTGCGGACCCTGGTCAGACACAATGTCCATAGGAATCCCATGTAACCTTACGACGTGGTAGGAAAGGAGTTCCGCCGTCTTGGAGGGGGATGGCAACTTAGGGAGGGGAACCAGGTGTACGACCTTAGAGAACCTGTCAACGACGGTCAGAATCACAGTATTGCCATGGGAAGGGAGAAGACCAGTGACAAAATCCATAGCAATATGGAACCAAGGCCGGCTGGGGACAGGGAGGGGGTGAAGAAGGCCAGCGGGAGGGGTGGTGGAAGACTTACACACGTCTGACAGGCCTTCACATACTCCTGCACGTCCTGCTGCAACATGAGCCACCCAAATGCTCGTCTGACGATGTCGATAGTCCGCACCATCCCCAGGTGGCAGGCGAAACATCCGGTGTGCTCCCACTGGATCACTTCGCTGCGGAGGGCGGCAGGGATGTACAGGTGGTTGGGGGGACATCCCACTGGTTCGGGCTCTGAGGACTGGGCCTGGCGGTCTCTGTTCTTGATCTCCCAGGTGAAGGTTCCCAGGATGCACGAAGGCGGAAGAATGGGCTGGGAGCAGGAAAGAGGGTCAGCCACATCCCGACTGAACTGTCTGGAGAGAGCATCAGGCTTCCCATTACGGGAGCCAGGCCTGTAAGTGACAGTAAAATTAAAGCACTGGAAAAATAAGGCCCAGTGAGCCTTCCTAGGATTAAGCCGGCAGGCCGACTATAGATACTCCAAGTTCTTGTGGTTGGTCCACACGACTACCGGGTGAGCAGCTCCCTCCAGCCAGTGCCTCCATTCCTCAAATGCCAACTTAATGGCCAACAGCTCGTGATCCCCAATGTTGTAATTCCTCTCGGGTGGGGTGAGCCGCTGAGAGAAATACGCACACAGGCGGAGTTTCAAGTCCGGGGGAGAATGCTGGGATAAAACAGCACCCACCCCCGTTTCTGAAGCATCCACTTCCAGCGTGAATTGGAGCTGAGGGTCGACCTGAGCCAATATATGATTGTCAGCGAACAAGCCCTTTAATTTGTTTAAGGCCTGCCCAGCTGCCTCGGTCCATACAAATGGCACCTTAACTGAGGCCAGCAATGTTAAAGGCTGTGCTATCCCACTATAGTTTCGAATAAACTTGCGATAAAAATTTGCAAACCCCAAGAAGCGTTGCAGGTCCTTGCAGGAGTGGGGGGTTGGCCAATCTAGCACAGCCTTCGCCTTGGCCAGGTCGGCCCTCAGCTCTCCCTCCGCTATAATAAAGCCAAGGAAAGAAGTGGAAGATGTGGAAAATTCACACTTGACGTACAGTTGATTCTCTAAAAGCCACTGTAACACGGCTCTAACATGAGTCTCGTGCTCCTCTGGCATGCGAGAAAAAATCAGAATGTCGTCTAAATAGATGAAAACAAACCAATTAAGCACATCAAGGAGGACGTTGTTGATTAAACGCTGGAAAAAAGCTGGGGCGTTAGTTAATCCAAAAGGCATAACCAAATACTCAGAATGCCCCAGGTGTGTTTTAAACACTGTTTTCCACTCATCCCCCTTGCGTATTCTAACTAGATGGTATGTGTTACGAAGGTCAAGCTTAGAAAATACATGTGAACACTGTAGGAGCTCAAAAGCGGAGTTCATCAGGGGCAAAGAATATTTATCTTTGACAGTGATGGCGTTAAGTTCATGATAGTCAATGCACAGACGCAGAGACCCGTCCTTCTTGCCCACAAAGAAAAACCCCTCCCCAAGGGGAGCCGAGGAAGGCCGAATAAGGCCAGTGTTCAATGAGTCCTTAATGTACCTTTCTATTGCCTCTCTCTCAGGCCCAGAAATACCATAGAGTTTGCTGGACGGCAGCCTCACACCCGGAAAAAGGTCGATGGCACAGTCATACGAGCGATGTGGAGGAAGCGCTAACACTCGTGACTTGCTAAAGACCTCCTCGAGGTCATGATAGACCTCGGGTATGAGGCTGTGGTCCGGCGGCTCAACCTGAGGAGAGGAGACAGGAAGGGATGGTGAACACTCGGCTGAATTTAGACACGTAGCCAAACAGTTAGGACTCCAGGAGGTGATGGAATTTTGTGCCCAATTAATAATTGGATTGTGCCTCCGGAGCCACAGATAGCCAAGTACCACCGCACAAGAAACTCGTGGAAACACATAAAAAGTCTGCTTCTCCCGGTGGTTATCAGTCAATAGGATGGATAACTGCACCATGCAATGGGTAACGGACGCCACTGTCTGGCCAGAAGGGGTATGCACAGAACGGGGAGCCGGTAGTTTGACCATCACAATCCCCATCTCGTGCACCAGCTTAGAGGAGACAAAATTTCCCTCCGCCCCGGAATCAATTAGGGCAGAGACTCTCCTCTCGACCCCCGGTAGCTGGATCAGGGCCGACATGGAGAAATTACCGGGGGGATCGAATTGAGTCCCGCCCGCCAGACCCCCGCGGCTACTGATGGGCCGATTCTTTTGGCCGTAGGCGGCATGTGTCTAACTTGTGCTTCAATGAACCACAGTAGGCACATGCCCCAATCCACAGCCACCGCTCAACCTCTGCCCGCGGAAGACGAACAGAGCTGAGCTCCATAGGCTCAGGGGCAGAGTCAGACTCACCTCAGTCAGTAGGTGCCAGGAGTGAGCGTGTGACGAGCGGGCGAGAGGATGCACCGCGCTCCAGGGCGATATCAATTATCTAGCCCGACTGCCTGATCTATCAGGACGTTCAAGGTGGCAGGAACGGCATGACCTGCCAGGTCATCTCAGAGCTGAGGATTCAGTCCGTGTAGTAACGCGCTGCGTAATGCAACTTTGTTCCACTCCGAATCTTCTGCATTGACCTGGAACTCCACCGAGAAGTTGGCCACAGACCGGCTGTCCTGGCAGATCGAGATCAGGTGACTCATAATATTCCCTTCACTCTCGGAATGGTCGAAGGTGCGGGAAAACTCGGACACAAATTGGTCAAATGTGGGTGGCGAAAATCTCTGACTGTCGTTAACAGCTCGCACCCAATTAAGAGCATGGCCCCGAAGCAGAAGAGAAGACTGATGAATTTTAGAAATGTCATCCGGAAACTCTCCCTGCACCTGCCCAAAATAAAGCCGAATCTGACATAAGAACTCCTTGCATTTCCCCACCTCCCCCGCATACGGAGCAGGTGTGGAAAGAGCAAGGGTTCAGCGAACAATAGTAGAAGGAGGGTGAGCAGGTGGAGGTGGAGTGGCCGTGACAGCCGCATGGCCCAATTGATCAGTAAGGACACTCAGCTGCTGCGTAACAGCCTGCAGCAGCTGAGTGTGCTCAGCCCCCTGCCTCTCTGTAGCATCAAGGCGGTGGAGCACGGAGTGCTCTGTTGATGATGATGCACCCGCCAGGTTGTGACTCTGGCTGGCTCATTCTGTCATATTGGCTGGACAAGCAACCTGAGTGCAACGTGCAGTCACCAAGAGAACACACAAAAAACGTTTGACCTTTTATTAGAATTTTCAAAACTGCTATCTTGAAGAAAACGCCAGTCAGCGTTGAATCACTGAAGATCCATCCATCCATCTCCTACCACTTTTCCGGAGGTCCGGGTCGCGGAGGTAGCAGTTCAAGCAGAGAAGCCCAGACTTCCCTCTCCCCAGCCACCTGCTCCAGCTCTTCAGAAAGGATACCAAGTGGCTTCCTGTAAATTATAGAATTGATTTTAAAGTTCTTGTTCTTACTTACAGAGCCATTCAAGAAGAGGTGCCTTTTTATATTAGTGACCTGCTCTCTCTACACCAGTCCAGCAGGTCTCTCAGGTCTTCTCATCAGAATCTATTGGTAGTCCCTAGCATTAGGCTCAGAACCAAAGGCGATAGAGCCTTTGCTGCTGTTGCTCCCAGACTGTGGAACTCCTTGCCTTTTGAACTTAAGATAAGATAAGCCTTTATTAGTCCCACAATGGGGAAATTACAGGATTGCAACAGCACAGGGATAGCAACACTCAAAGCAACAATCAGAAGGCAAGAAAAAAAAAACAACAAGAGCAGCGAGTATACATATGTACATATAAACATAAATATATAGACACACGATGCGGAGCATTGCAGCTAGATGGAATAAATATATAGATATATAAACACACACAGTGCGGAGCATTGTAGCTAGATGGAATAAATATGTGAATATATAAACACTTAGATCTGCACCTTCCATTGGTGTTTTTAAGAAGCAACTAAAGACCCACCTTTTCAGCCTGGCTTTTTAATTAACTATGTGCTGATTGTATTTTTATGTGCTTTTACTGTCTACTTTGTTTTTTTTTTACTGTTTTATGTGCCTGTGTTTTTATTACCCCAAGATACTTAAACTCCTCCACTTGGGACAGGGGCCTGTCCCCAACCCGGAGAGGACAATCCACCTTTGTCCGGCTGAGGACCACGGACTCGGACTTGGAGGTGCTGATTCTCATCCCAACTGCTTCACACTCAACGGCAAACCGTCCCAGCAAGAACTGTAGGTCATTGCTGGATGAAGCCAGCAGGACAACATCATCTGCAAATAACAGAGATGAGATCCTGTGGTCACCAAGCATGACACCCTCTGTTCCCTGGCTGCGCCTAGATATCCTGTCCATAAAAATTATGAACAGGATCGGTGACAAAGGGCAGCCCTGTTGGAGTCCAACTCTCACTGGGAATGAGTCCAATTGAGTGTTGGCAATACGAACCAAACTCTCACAATGGTCGTACAGAGACCGAATAGCTTGTAACAACAAGCCCGATACCCCATACTCCCGAAGCACCCCCCACAAAAAACCATGAGGGATGCGGTCGAATGCCTTCTCCAAGTCCACAAAACACATGTAATCTGGTTGGGCAAACTCTCACAAACCCTCGATGATTCTTGAGAGGGTAGAGAGCTGGTCCGATGTGCCACGGCAAGGACGAAAACCACATTGCTCCTCCTGAATCCGAGGTTCGACCAACGGCCAGACTCTCCTCTCCAGTACCTTGGCATAGACCTTCCCAGGGAGGCTGAGGAGTGTGATCCCTCTAAAGTTGGAGCACACCCTCCGGTCTCCTTTTTTGAAGAGAGGAACAACCACCCCGGTTTGCCATGCCAAAGGCACTGCTCCCAACCTCCACACAATGTGGCGTGTCAACCATGACAGCCCTACAACATCCAGGGCCTTGAGGTACTCAGGGCGAATCTCGTCCACCCCCGGGACCTGCCCATCAAAGAGGTTTTTAACCACTTTGGTGATCTCAGCCCTTGTGATAGGCAAGCAGGAAGGAGGGGGAGAGTGTTTGCCAGCACATGACATGAAATGTGCTATACAAATAAACTTGCCTTGCCTCCAGGTGATTTGCCTCATATTTATTTTTAGCTGCAGCAGGCTTCAGGTTCAGAGAAAGCAGGTTTGTAAAGGTGATGAGTCAGCAGCATTGATGGTGAAATCAGTGGTGACATCAGTGTGTTCCCACAGGAACCGCAACACCCACAAGGTCCTGTGTGTCGGCTTCCCCAGATTCAGAGGAAGTCCTGGTTGGATGAAGGAGGAATTCCCTCCACGCTCTATCAAACTCAGCCCACTTACTGTCATACAGGAATGAAAACAACTGAAACTGTGTGTTTCAGTTGTGCTGCCCACAACAGCCCCTCAGGTTTCATAGTTTCTGTCAGTTTTCACTAACAATTCAGCAAAAGGGCTCAAATGCAAAGGATTCACATGAAGACTCCTAATGACTTTAAATCTCTGATATTTTCACCACTTTTTACTCTGCTGGATGTTCAAACTAAATCACAGCTCTGCTGATTTATTGGTCGACCGCAAAACTGCAAAATAATGTGGAGAAAATCTAAGTTGATTAGAGAAAAGGAGGACATTCACAACAGAAAGTAGGCACAAATGAGCAGTAAGAAAACACTTTGATATTTCAAAGGAAAACTGTCTTCCACTAATGCTGACACAGCAGTTTATTCTGATAACTGCTGGTTTTCTTCACTGGAGGCTCAAATGTGTTCAGTGGTTCCATGTAGATTTTTCTGGACAAAAATGTGTCTTGTAGAGGTTTGTGGCTCAGAATGAAGGTGAAGGTGATGACATTATAAACTTGGCTCAGCTTCAACACGTCGCCTCTTCCTCCCCCTCAATGCAAATGAAGCTGGTGATAAGGCCTTATGTCAGCAGATAAAAGCAGCAAAGGTGGAGATAGAAGCATGAATTCCTGAAGAGCTGCTGATCACACTGAAGCTGCTTCATTATGACTTTCAGCTGCACCTTCACTGCTCTGATGGTGAGGAGCACACACACACACACACACACACACACACACACACACACACTCATTTTCATGTTGCCATTTTAGCTCCAGCACTCACAGCACATTTGGAGTTACTGGGTCATATCCTGACGTTTGACTTTTTATCTGTTAATGTAGACCATTCAGCTTTAATTACATTTAAATTAGACTTTTTTTCTGTAAATTTGCTGATTTTTTCTTGTTAAACTGTCTAGTTTTTTTATGTTATGAAGACCGTTTTCATAATAAATCTGCAATTTTTATTGTAAATGTGCGGTTTTATTTTTAAATGTGCAACTTTTTTCTTTCAATTTTGAACTTTACTCATAATTTTGCATCTTGATTTTTGGTCAGATTTTTTTTTGTTGAATTTGCTACTATTTCCTGAAACAAAATTGTACATTTTTCTTGTATTTTGCACTGGATCTGTGTAACTATCCACATTTATTATTGTTCAGACATTTAGAAGAGAATCAGTGCTTTAGTTTAAACATGGGTGGTCCAGTTTTGGAGACAATGGCTGCATCTCTCTTCTCTTTAATATGATAGAAGTTCACAACAGTGAAATACATTTGGACAATGACAGCAGTAATTCTTTTTTATATAGAAATGATGGACATTTACATAAAGAAATCCACAAACTAGTTTCCTTCTCATGTCTGTTGTAGTGGATTTATGGGTTTTATTGTTGGTACAATTATTAATGTAAATATGAAAGTGAGCAGGGATGAAAATTTATTTTCATTTATCAGCACATTAGCTTGTTGGGGCACCAGTCCAAAAGGACAGTTTTATTAACAATTCTTTATTTGTACCAATTATCAGTCAGTCTAAAAAAAAACAACCTTTGTGAGTTCTTGTCTGCTTATAATCAAGAAGATGGGCATGAAATCAAACAGTAACTCCCATATGTCTTTCAATAGTTTAATAAGAATTGTCAGAATAGGTTAACACATTTGGATAACTTTAAAACAGAGAATTCAACATGTATCATGGGCATCATAGACTGAGTTACGGAGTATCACATGTGAATGAAACATTTGTGGAAGCAAAGAACCCTAGTTTAACTTGTCAGTATACTGGAAATTGGAAAACCATAAAATAGCATTTGTTAAGAAAAGTGGATGCAATTTTATGAAGAAAATGTGGATTAAACTATTTATAAAAATGGAACATTGGTGTTATTCTGAAAAAGGATGTAAATTAATGAAAGGACAAAATGCATTTTGAAATTCTGATGGGGGTTTGCATGAAATTAAGTTTAAAAAACTTATGCCAGGAATATTCTGAAGAATTAAGTTTAAAATAAACAACAGACTGTCAGCCAAGCAGAATCATTGTGTCCCAGTAGGTAGCAGGTGGTCCACTGGATTCTGTTTCAACTGGACCGGCATGGGTTCTGTTGGAAGACTGGCAGACAGGCTCCTTACCACAATTATGGTACAGTAGACTGTAATCTACTGTACATACTCTGTTGTCATTGAATCCTTATTTAAATCTTATTTAAATCTTACACCTGAACAGCGAGAGCAAGTTTTTAGCCAAAGTCAAATTCCTTGTATGTGTTGTGCATACTTGGCCAATAAAGCTGATTCTGATTCTGATTCTGATTCTTATTATGGCCTACTCCTGAGATCACAAAAGGGCTGGTTCTTCAGCAGGCTGGCTGCGGTCTTCTCTTATGCACTGAAGAAGGAATTGGTTTATTGTACAAAGTCCCATCAGAAATTCAAACTGAGGCTAAAACACACCACAAATCCACTTCTTCCGATGTTTGTGGTTTAAATGAGTTGGTATAAGCTTAAAAAAAAATCAAATTCTTCTTACACGGTAATTTAAAGAAAACGTTAAAATAAGAAAAAGTGAACTTCAAAGAAGAGAAAAAAAAAAGAATTTTCACAGAGCATTGGAGGCTCTGGGCCTACTTGGAAGAAAAATGGGATAGCAGAGAAGTCTGCTCCTTACAGCTTGACCAACGCCCCAAAAACTGAGACAAAGGAAACAAAAAAGCAGGTTTTTCTCGGGTGTGGCAGGATGGTACTAAACTTCATAACAACTGGGCTGAACCAATTACATTTGAGCTTCTTTGTTTGGCAGGAGTCATAAACGCAACCTAAAAAGGAGATGCAGTGAAGCCTGGAACTCTATTGGACAGTTAAAGTCCAGCTATGGTCGCCCAAAGAGCAGAGAGAGGAGGGGGAGAGACATTTGATATGAGAAGTGAGAACCCCCTTAAGACACAAATGTTGCTGAATAAAACATAAATTCCTTAAACTTTAGTGACTAAGATATTCTACTCAATAAAATAATAAGGGGACATGCAATATCTCTACACCACTGATCGGAGGGTCAGGGGTTTGATTTCCTCTCTGTCTGCAGTCTGCATGTCCAAGTGTCCTTGAGCAAGACACTGAACCCCCGGTTGCTCCTGGTGGGTCAGGCCAGCGCCAGTGTATGGCGGCTCTGCCGGCCATCAACGTGTGAATGTGTGGGTAGCAGGATCTGTAAAGTGCTTTGGTCATCCAGAGATGAGTAAAATGTGCTATATAAGTGAACACAATTTATCATAAAGTATTAATCAAATGTTAATCAGAAACATCAGATTTTTAAGGATTATGGGCAGATACTACTGAATATTCAGTTTAAAGGTAGGATGTGACCAAAAGGGTGTGATGGATCATTAACAATCTGAGTAAAGTTAATTGATTTCATGATTAAACTAAATCAGAGTGACAAGAGGGTACATTAAGACTTTACTTCATCAGGAAGATTAACAGTTTTATTGACTGGAGAGAAATTATTGACATCATCAGTAAATATTACAGTGTGACGAACTAAAGTGTGTTGATCTTTGCAGATGTTTTTGGTCCTGATGGAGACAGTGTCCAGCAGACACATCTGTTCCAAAAACATCACATGTTCTGCAGACTGCAGGTGTCATAACAAGTCAAGATATCACCACCAGTTCTTCAAACATGTGTCGGACCTTGGCAAAACATCTGTTGCTCCCTGGACCTTGAAGTGAGTTTCCTTTATTGATCTTCTGACTAATCAGGGGCAGTGGTGGCCTCATGGTTAGGGATGTGGACAGGTGACTGGAGGGTTGTCAGTTCAATCCCTGGCCTGGCAGGACATAGCAGTGTTTGCCCCAGTCTCATTAACCCCACTGTGGTGCCCCAACTGCTCCAATGGAGCTGCTCAGTGGCCACTGGACTGCTTCCTGGTGTGAATGTGTAACTGTGTGACTGTCAACAGGGCATCCTTGAAAAAGAGAGAATGTCTCTCAGTGGACCTCCCCTGTATAAATAAAGGTTAAACAAACAAATAAATCAATAAATAAAATGAGACAAACATTGTTAATATAAATTGTTATTGGGATTCATTCACTGGGGAGCATGAGTTTATGAACCATTTAAAAAAGTTCTCCATATATGACAGTTTGGAGGTTGTGTGAACAGAATAGTATGAATGAGGTGTATTTAAATTAAAATGGTCAAAGTAACTGCCAACTGTTAACCGCAGTGGTGGTCTAGTGGTAGATTCTGGGCATCCATGGCACATGATTAGACATCCCTGCATTATCAAATCAAAATCAAATCAATCAAATCAAATCAACCTTTATTGTCATATTGCTGTACACACAACTGTAGTGCAGGCAAGATGAAATTGTGTTTCTCTCGGCATCCATATAAGTAAAAGAATATGATTTCAGACACACTCACACATAACTTCACCCCCCACCCCACCACATCCATTCACACATCCCTCAGACATACTTGAAAAACTAACCAGAACTATATAATATACAAATTAGCATCTTTTCATTTGACATCCATGCTGTTTTACCAGGTATTTATGAACCTGTTTGTACTGTTTATTTCAGGGAAGAAACAGTACCAGACAGAATCCCTGAGACCATCAGCTATACTGAGTGCCATGGCTGCTCTGAGAAGGGAATGACGGCCAAATCAATCTACGTTCAGATTAGTATCTACAAAAGGATTGACGACAATTTCTACTGTAGGTGTCCCTATAACTTGGCTGTTGGATGCACATGTGTCAGGAACTGATGAGCAATGATCAACATCAGCAACAGTCTTCAGTGAAGACACAGTTTCTATTGACTCTATGTTGTAGTAGAAGATAATCTATTTTACTGAAGGTCATGAAAGTCTCCCTGTTACTACTGTCATGACATACAGAACTGTTAGGAGTTTATATCTTATTTTATATACATGGCTTTATATGTTTATGTATGTGACAGTTTATTTTTGACAAGTTAAATATACAGTACATGTATTTATAGAAGAAAGAATTCCAAAGGAAATATGTATGCATGCCAAATGTAATGCAACATGTAATCTATACAAACATAATGACTTTGTGAATATTTGTATTCAAATTGAATATGAAAATGTTTTACAGTCACTATCATTAAACATTATTATAAGGGAATTGTGTTGCATATTCTCTTCTATGAAACACTTTTCCATTGTAATGTATGAACAACTTGATGAATAAACAAAAATATTTGAGACCTTGCCTGATTAAGGTTTATGAGAACATTTGGGATGATTTTCTGTGAATATCCAAATGTCACATCACGTGTTTGCTCCTCTGGGTCCTGCTTCTAAACTGCAACATCCCACAAAGAGCCTGAGCCCTGCCACTCTCCTTCTGCATCATTGAACCTCACTGAGAAAAAGTGTATGGAAGCCAGTAGGCAGAAAAATTCATTTTTCAACTCCGATCAAATTTTACATTGAATTACCCCTATGAGGTTTCTCATATACCGAATAGACAGACAAGACCATGTGTAGGAAACAGATTGGATAATAAAGGCCACACAAGTTCCACTCCATTCATTGGTTCCCCAGGCTGGCAGGGGTAGGAACCTTTCTGTGTGGAGTTTGCATGTTCTCCCTGTGCTGCATGGGTTTACTTCGGGGGCTCCGTTTTCCTCCCACAATCCAAAGACATGCATGTTTGGTAAATCGGGTGTTCTAAATTGTCCCTAGATCTCCTATAGGCCCTTAGAATAGAGGGTTAGTACTAGTAAAGTGCTTTGAGTGGTCTTTGAGACTAGAAAAAGTGTTATATAAGTACAGGTCCTTATCCCTTATCCCTTGATAGAGTGGGCATTACCAGATAGGCCTGATCCACCCCAACCAATGATAAACACACCTGTAAAGGCAGTAGTGACATGGTATATAAGAATGTGGCTTCAAACATTTTTCAACAATGTAAAATACTTTTAACACTGTAACCGAGCCTTCAGGGTTGGTAGAACTGATCCAGTAGGGAGGAACAATGACATGGGCAACAAGGTAGAACACACACACAGCCCTTTCTCTGGTTTCTTCTTTTATTCTCTCTTCTTTTCACAACACTTCCTGTAGGCCAAAACCAACACCCACCTGACGCCAACACCAGAGGGTCATCTCCGCTACAATACAGAACACAAAAGATCTGTTAAATACCATCCCCCCCTCCCATTTTGAAATGTCCGAATTTCTATGCAAAAAAAAAAAAAATACATAAAATAAAAATTACAGGGCATAAAATTAAACAGCAGGCATTAAAAATAAGAATATTACAACATCCACCTGTAACAAAGCTAACCGAGAAAAATGTCAGAGCGCCTGCCCCACTGAGCCTTCAGAACAAAGACATGGCAAATTCAAAATAGAGCCACAGTAAACTACACTCTGACAGATGTCAAGCTCATAACAGATAACAGCATCCAACTGGAAACTGAAAAAGAAAAAAAAAACAAAAAACGGTAGTGTCAGTCATAAGCATGTCAGAATCTGATAAATTCTTGGAAGTGAGGCGGAGCCCGCACCACATGTCCCACTCTGGACCAGACAGGTCCAGACCTGGGTGCAAGTCCACACAAGCTGGAAGGGAAGGCCAGCAGAGAAGGTGATGGGGAAGAAGCAGTAGATGAAACGGGGTGGTGGGAAGGGGCAAGGTGTACGGTTTCAGTCTGTCATGATGAACCACCTGGGGCCGCTCCATTAGATCCAGGGGGTGTCACGGTGGGTTCCTCAGACTCAAGTGCAGGCAGGTGTTTAGTGCAGAAAAGATGATTTATTAACAAAATTTACTTCAATAACAGTTCAGATCAGGATACAACAGTGTGTCAAACACACAGGAAATAATGACGCTGCACCCAGGTGAGGAGTTGCGTCCCTTAAATAGCTGGTGAGCAAATTTAACCAAACACAAAACAGCTGAGAATAATCAAGACTCAAATCAGACCAGACTACGGTGAAAATAAACGTACATACAGGTATGTGAAAAAATTAGGACATCCTGTATAAGCCTGTGTTTTTATTTAACATATTTGGACATATGGATATTTAATATCAATGTTAAAAATACTGGGAGATTCATGTAATACAACTAAACAATTAAAATTGAATTAAAGACTTTTTTCAAATTTTCTGTAAAATGTAATTCTGGACAAATAGTGAGGAATAAATTAGGACATCCCCATCTTTTTTAGGATACCCCCACATTCATTCCCACTTAAAATGGGTAAAATAAATGTTAAAAAATGCAAATTAAAAACAAACACAAGGTTAGACAAAGATATGTGAACATTTTTTAATAAAGAACTGAATATATAGAGGGGTGTCCTAATTTTTTCACGACTGTAAATACAAACAAAATGGAAACATGAATATAGAAGTCAAAATGACAAACATGACCAAGATAATAATAATAATAATAATAATAATAATAATAATAATAATAATAATAATAAATACAAAGACCAAGAAAAAATAAACTTAAAGCAAGGATGTGGGTTGGAGACACGTCCAAAAAACAAAAAAACACAAATTATAAAACAAGAAGAGAACAAGGTTCCAACCCCCATCTTGACAGTACACCCATCTCAAGGGGCAACTTCCAGACAACCCAAAGTAACATCAAAAGACAAAACAGAAAAGCAACCCCTCAGGGTGGGCGGTGGGGTCCAAGGCCAGGTGGGCCAAAACAAACTCTTACCCCCCACAGTGCCAAAAACATGAAATACAGATGGTGGGACAAAACAAAAAACTATGGCTTCAACACAAAAAGCGGGTCAGGTGGCCTGCCAAAATCCCAGGACCACCAGATCAAAAAACAAGGTGTGTCGGGTGGTCTGCCTGAGTCCCAGGGCCACTGGACTGGAAAACATGACTGGTCAGGGGGCCTACATGAATTCATAAGCCACCTGAGGGGTGAACATGATGCATTGGGTGGCCTACTAAAATCCCTGAGCCACCAGATGGCAGAAAACACAGGAGCCCCTAGTTCAGAAAACAACACAGGGTCTTCTTGGATGGAAAATAACAAAGAATTCAATACAGAATTTTCAAAAGATAAACAGGAATGACCATCATGGGTGATTTTAATCATGTCTTACTGGGAAAAACATTGCCAAACATTCACCAGTTTGTTGACTGTCCCACCAGAGAAAACAAAACACTGGATTTTTGTATGCCAATGTCAGAGATGCATACAGTGCCACAGCTCTACCCCCCATTGGCAATCGGATCACCGCATGGTCATGTTAACATCCAAGTACGCTCCCTTTGGGCAAAGGCAGCCTGCTTATACACGAAGTGTGAGGAGGTGAACACAGGAGGCTGCTGATGCACTGCAGGACTGCTTTGAGATGACAGACTGGGGGGTACTCTGCGAACCACATGGGTTGGACATAGACAGACTGCATCACAGAATACATCAGATTCTGTGAAGACACAACCATGCCAGCTCAGACTGTACACTGCTTCTCCAACAACAGACCATGGGTCACAAGTGACCTGAAAGCACTTCTGAACAAAAAGAAGAGAGCTTTTAGGTCCGGAGACAAGGAGAAGCTGAGGGGAGTGCAGCATAAGCTGAGAGAGATGCTGAGGAGGTGCAAAGACAATTATAGGAGGAAGTTGGAGGATAAACTCAGGCAAAACAACGCTAAAGATATGTGGCTGGGAATGAAACAAATAACTGGGTGCAAGGGGAAAGTCAAGCAGACATCTGGGAGCCAGGAGAGAGCTGATGAACTGAATCTGTTTAATAGGTTCAACTCGCAGTCTGTCACCCCCACAACACAGCCAGACCCCCACACACCCTTCCCCCCCACCCTCCTGTGCAGCACCTCTCTCCATTTCCCCCCTCACCCCCTCCTCCTCCTCAGTGGACACCAGGCCCCTCCCTCACATCACTGTGACTACAGACCAGGTTAAGAAACAACTGGAGAGACTCTGTCAGCAGAAGGCGGTGGACCCTGATGGCATCTCTGCCAGGATCCTGAGGACCTGTGCAAACCAGCTAGCTCCGCTACTGAAACACATGCACAACCTGAGCCTGAGTCTGGGGAGAGTATCAGTGCTGTGGAAGACATCCTGCCTGGTTCCTGTCCCCAAGAAGTCATCTCCATCGGACCTGAATGACTATAGACCAGTTGCCCTCACATCTCATGTGATGAAGGTCCTGGAGAGACTGGTCTTAGCCCACCTGAAGCCGCAGGTGAAGACGTGGCTAGACTCTCTGCAGTTTGCATATCAGCCCCATTTAGGAGTTGAAGATGCTGTCATCTATCTGCTGCAACAAGCCCATCTGCACCTGGATGGCGGAGGAGACACTGTGAGAATCACATTTTTTGATTTCTCCAGTGCCTTCAACACCATCCAGCCACTGCTGCAGGGTGAGAAGCTGTGAGTGATGGGGGTCGACAGCTCTGTGATCTCCTGATTACTGACTACCTGACAGACAGGCCACAATTTGTCCAGCTGGGCAATGTCTTGTCTGACTTGATGGTTAGTGATACGGGAGCTCCACAGGGGACTGTGCTCTCTCCTTTTCACCTCACCTTATACACCACTGACTTTCAGTACAACACTGAGTCATGCCACCTGCAGAAATTCTCTGATGGCTCAGCTGTTGTGGGGCATATAAGAGGGGGAGAGGAGGGGGAGTACATCGCACAGGTAGATAGATTTGTGGAGTGGACAGAGCAGAATCACCTGAAGCTGAATGTCAGCAAGACCAGAGAGATGGTGATTGACTTCGGGAAGAAGAGGATGCCTTCTCAGCCACTGCAGATTAGGGGGGAGGATGTGGGAGTGGTTGAGGACTACAAATATCTGGGTATCAGGATCAGCAATGGGTGGACTGGAGATCCAACACCGATGCTGCGCACAAGAAGGGGATGAACAGACTCTACTTCCTGAGGAAGCTGAGATCCTTCAACGTGTGCAGCAGGATGCTGGAGCTTTTCTATCAGGCTGTTGTCGCCAGCGCCATCTTCTTTGCTGCTGTCTGTTGGGGTAGCAGTATCAGAGCCAGTGACACCAACAGACTTGACAAGATTATCAAGAGGGCTGGCTCTGTGATTGGTCTCAGGCTGAAGACTTTTGAGACAGTGGTGGAGTGGAGAACACTAAATAAACTGCGATCCATCATGGACAATCCTGATCACCCCCTCCACCACACACTGGACAGACAGCGGAGCACTTTCTCCAGTAAACTACTACAGCTTCGCTGTCAAACGAACAGGTACAGGAAATCTTTCCTGCCACATGCCATTTCACTGTACAATAACTCACTATGATGTTGAATTCTGATCATAACTATGCTGCCATACTGCACCTTACAGTCTAACTGGTACCTCACATTTCACTCTGCTCCTAATAGTCCTGCATTGTGCAGCGGGTATAATTCATGTGTTTATACGTCACCATATATTCAGCTATGATGTATATAGGCTTTTATAGTAGTGTTAGTTTTATTTTCCATGGGTAATCCCTTTGTCTGTCATGCGTGTGTTTCTGTCGCTTGGTTGTCTACTGTCATGCTGCTGTTACACTGTAATTTCCCAGTTTGGGATCTATCTATCTATCTATCTATCTATCTATCTATCTATCTATCTATCTATCTATCTATCTACCTACCTACCTACCTACCTACCTACCTACCTGTCTATCTATCTATCTATTTAGGAACTTCAAATTCAAGAGATAATAAAGAAATCACAAACTCAGGAGCCTCAGGACCCGAAAACAACACAAGAGCACCCCACTCCACTCCAAAGCCAACACTGGAGCTCCCCACTCAGAAGGTAAGCCCAGAGCTTTCTGCTCGACAGTTAACATAGGGGATCTCTGCCCAAACGTCAACACAGGAGCTCTCTGCCCAAAGGCTAACACAGGAGCACAATACCCAGGGGAAGATGACATGAAAACTCCACTTTCAGAACCCCCAACCTCAGAGGGTGGCAACAAAAAACTGTTGAGCTCAGGAAGTGCAAGTATAACACCCTTAAACCCAAGAGATACTGTAACACTGAAACCCTCTGCACAAAAGAAAATGTGGAAGTCTCAAACTCAGAGGGTAACAGTGTGACCCTTTGTCTTGGCGACCACAAAGGAGCCCTTTGCCCCGGAGACAACAACATTGGAGCTTTAAACCCCACAATAGCCTCTGGTTCAGACAGCAACATAGAGACTCCATGCACAGGAAACAGCACAGACACCTAAGCTCATGGAACAACCCAGGAAACCTTAATTCAGATACAGAAAACAGAGACATTTCAGGCTCCAGGGATACAAAAGCAGAAATCTTTGGCTCAGGAAACACAGACACAGAAATTTCCAATTCCCGAGGCTCAGATACCGGGGTCTTTGGTTCTGGGGATGCAGGTGCTTAAGTTTCCGGTACAAGGGACACAAATACAGAAATTACAGGTTCAAAACCCGCAGAAACAGAAAATTCAAGCTTACAACCCTCAGATGTAGAAATTTCAGGCTTACAACATTCAGATACAGACATTACAGGTTTTAAACTCACAGATACAGATTTATGGGTTTTAAGCCAACAAACACAGACATTATAGTTTCTAAACCCACAAGTACAGAAATGTCAGGTTTACAACCCTCAGAACTCACAGGTACAGAAATGTCAGGTTTACAACCCTCAGAACTCACAGGTACAGAAATGTCGGGTTTACAGCCCTCTGAACTCACAGATACAGAAATGTCAGGTTTACAGCCCTCTGTACTCACAGGTACAGAAATGTCTGCCGCAGAACTCAGAGATGCAGAAATTTCTGGTCCAGGAGACATAGTTGTAGAGATCTCTGATTCAAAACCTACAAATGCAGAAATGTCTAAGTCACAAACAGATGACAGGTAAGCCCTCAGTTCAGCAACCAATAGCCACGGTTACATGGGCAAAATGTCTTCAATCTGATTACAATTCAGATCAGAACTTTACTGCTTACATGGATTCTGAAAAAGTTGATTCAATTAGGACGTGCGTTTCCATGTGTCACACGTTTAAACGGACTAAATCATTTTGACATGCACACAATTATCCGACAATCCAGAAATAGTAGCAGAAGAAGCAACTTCCGATGTAAACAAACCCTGCTTCGTGTGTTTCTCTTTTTGAAATGGGCCTGTGTTGTGTTATTCAGACTGTACTTTTGCTTCTGCTGGTCTCTGTAATGAAGCTACAAGTACATACTTCTGCATATGACGAACAGAGGGAGACAGCAGGATGATACAGACCAGTTTTGTTTTACTCCTGCCATGTCTTCCGCTAGCTGCTGTAAAGGCGGAAATGCGTCACGTCAACGTGTGGCTGACATACAGACATGCGCAGTAAACATATTAAGATAAGATAAGATAAGATAAGCCTTTATTAGTCCCACAATGGGGAAATTCCAGGATTGCAACAGCACAGGGATAGCAACACTCAGAGCAACAATCAGAAGGCAAGAAAAAACAAGAACAGCTAGTATACATATGTACATATTACTCGTCGGCCTCCGTCGGTCTATGATGACCATGGAAGAGAATCCTAAACGTCTACTCTGCTGGAACAGCACCGCCTGTGGCTGAACAGGCCGATGCGCGAATGGCAGTCCCTGTCACACAGGTCGCACTTGTGGGTGGTCTCCGTGCTGCTGGGTCTGTGGCGGTTCTTCCTGCGGGTCCTTTTTTCATCTGCTGCAGCAGTCAGTCTCTCTTCACCCGCCTTGAGCTGTCTGGTCAGGGTGCCTCTCCATTTGGGGCGGTCCGTTGCAAGGTCCTCCCAGCGATCTGTGTTGATCTCCAGGGCCTTCATGTCTCTCTTGCAGACGTCTCTAAAGCGCAGCTGTGGGCGGCCAACGTCTCTCCTGCCAGTTGCCAGTTCTCCGTAAAGGACGTCTTTTGGGATTCTGCCATCCTCCATACGGTGAACGTGGCCTAGCCAGCGGAGCCTGCGCTGCCTGAGTAGAGAGAACATGGAGGGAAGGCCGGCGCGGGACAGAACTTCTGTGTTGGGCACTTTGTCCTGCCAGAATATGTCCAGGATGTGGCGAATGCAGCGCAAGTGGAAGGAGTTCAGTCTCTTTTCCTGCCGGGCGTATGTTGTCCACGTCTCACTCCCATAGAGCAGTGTGCTGATGACACAGGCGTTGTACACTGCCATCTTTGTCTTGACAGAGAGTTTGGGATTCTCCCACACTCGTGTGGTGAGGCAAGCAAGTGTGAAGGCTGATTTTCCAATCCTCTTGTTGATCTCTGTATCAAGGGAGAGGTTGTTGCTGATCGTGGACCCCAGGTACGTGAACTGATTCACGACCTCCAGCTCGTAGTCATCGATGATGATGGTTGGTGGTGCTTCCGTGCCTTGCGCCAAGACGTTAGTCTTCTTCAGGCTGATAGTAAGCCCGAAGTCCTTGCATGCCTGGGAGAAGCGGTCCATCAGGGTCTGAAGCTCCTGCTGTGTGTGGGTTGCGACTGCAGCGTCGTCTGCGAACAGCATGTCTCTGATTAGAGCCTCGCGTACTTTGGTTCTGGCTTTCAGGCGGGTGAGGTTAAAAAGCCTGCCGTCAGATCTTGTGTGCAGGTAGATTCCCTCTGTTGCTGTGCTGAAGGCATGCCTCAGGAGCATAGCAAAGAAAATCCCAAAGAGGGTTGGCGCAAGTACACAGCCCTGTTTCACTCCGCTGCATATGTTGAATGGCTCTGAGACGTTGTCATCGTGCTGCACTATCCCCTGCATGTTGGTGTGAAACGATTCGATGAGGCTTTGCAACTTTGGTGGGCATCCTATCTTTGGCAGGATCTTGAAAAGGCCCTCTCTGCTGACCAGATCGAACGCTTTGGTGAGGTCGATGAAGGCGACGTACAGGGGAATGTTCTGTTCTCTGCATTTCTCCTGGAGTTGGCGGATGGAGAATATCATGTCTACCGTTGATCGCGCAGGGCGGAAGCCACACTGAGACTCGGGGTAGACACGTTCGGCAAGCTTCTGTAGACGAACGAGAACAACTCGTGCATAGACTTTGCCAACAACGCTGAGGAGGGAGATGCCCCTGTAGTTGTTGCAGTCGCTTCTCTCCCCTTTGTTTTTGTAGAAGGTGATGATCTTGGCGTCCCTCATGTCCTGTGGTACGGCACCTTCCTTCCAACACTGGCAGAGGACGTCATGCAATGGCAGCAGTAGGGCGGTCTTGCAGTGCTTGATCAGGTCAGGGGGTATGCCGTCGTTGCTGGGTGCCTTGCCAGCGGCCAAGCTATCAATGGCCTTGCTGAGTTCATCGATGGTTGGCTTGGCGTCAAGTTCGTCCATGGATGGCAGGCAGTCGATGGCATCAAGGGCTGACGGTGTCACGGTGTTCTCCTGGAGTAGAGGTCGGAGTATTGTTCCACCCATCTCTCCATCTGCTTGTTCTTTTCTGTGATCATCACCCCAGTGGAGGATTTGAGGGGGGCCGTCTTGCTCTGAGCCGGACCAAGTGCTTTCTTGATGCCATCGTACATACCACGGATGTTCCCTGTTATGGCAGCGGTTTGAATGTCTTGGCTGAGCTGAGTCCAGTACTCGTTAGCACAGCGCCGAGCAGTCTGCTGAACTTTGCTTCTCGCAGCCCTGAGAATCTGGAGATTCTTCTCGTTTGGGTACTTCTTGTACTCAGCAAGTGCTGAGCGCTTGGCTTCAATGATGGGGGTCATCTCGGTCAACTTGGCATCAAACCAGTCCTGTGACTTCGAGGTCTTCCTCCCAAAGGTAGCCAAGGCTGTGCGGTGGATGGTGTTTTGCAGCACTTCCCACTTCTGCTTTGCAGATTCTCCTTCTTGTGGTACACCAAGTTCCTTCTCAAAGGTGGAGGCAAACTGCTCAACAAGTTCTGGTTGAGCCATCTTGCTGGTGTCAATCCGTGCCTTTCCAGGCTGTCTAGCACGATGGAATTTCTTCAGCTGCAGCTTGACCTTGCAACACACCAATGAATGGTCTGTGTCGCAATCTGCACTCTGGAACGAACGGATGACTAGCACGTTCTTCAGTGAGGTGCACCTGGTCAAGATCAAGTCCAGCTGGTGCCAGTGCTTTGAGCGTGGATGTTGCCAGGAAACCTTGTGTTGGGGCTTGGTCTTGAAGAATGAGTTTGTGATGCACAGATCGTGATATGTGCAGAACTCGAGCAGCCGCTGTCCATTGTCGTTCATTCTGCCCACGCCAAAAGGTCCAAGACAGGAGGGAGAGGAGTCGTGGTCGGCACCCACTCTGGCATTGAAGTCTCCAAGGAGAATGAGTTGTTCAGAGTTGGGGATGGTCCTGACAGTTGTTGCGAGATTCTCGTAGAACTCGTCTTTTGCCTCTGGTGTGGCTGTCAGTGTTGGGGCATACACACTGACGAGGGTGACTGGGCCTTGAGTGGTGTTCAGGCGGAGGGTGAGGAGTCGTGCAGAGCCAGTGCTGCCCAGTTCCACCATCTTCAGCAAGGTGTTCTTCACTGCGAAGCCCACTCCATGTTCCCTGTGTTCGTCGCTGCCCTTTCCCTGCCAGTAGAACGTGTAGTCCTTCTCTCTCAGTGTGCCTGCGTCAGCCAACCGTGTTTCCTGGAGAGTGACGATATCCACTCCCAGTCTCTTCAGCTCATTATTGATGATGGCAGTCTTCCTGGTGTCGTTAATGTCCTTGAGGTTAGCAGCAAGTCCTGTCATCATAGTGCGGACGTTCCAAGTTCCCAGTTTTAGAGTTGGTCTCTTTTGTTTTATTGTCTTGCCTGGTGCGAAGGTTCTCAGCCTGCTGTTCGGACTTCTCCTCATCCCCATGCACCCAATGAGGAAAGCAAGCTGTGGCGGGACAACACCTTATTGGCTGGGGGCTGCCCAGCTTGAGGTGGGCAGCAGCTGTCCAGTGAGATCTGATGATCCCTCCCACCGTCGGGAACAACCCCTGGTGCCGCGCTCTACGCCAATTGAGCGGTGGCTTATAACCGGTAACTGTCATTCCCCGTGTTTTTTCTACGCCAAAGGCGAAGCTGGAGTGTCCTCTCCAGTGATCCGGTGTTCTACCTTCCAGCGTTGGCATTGGTAGGATTCAAGCCTGGGCAGGAAGATATGGAGGACAAGATGTTGCCCATGCAGCATGTCCCCCCTCTCCACGTCACTGATGAATCCAAAGGAACAGCAGGGCTGCTACAGTTTGGCACCAGCGCTGTTGCAGGAGCTGCCAGAACGATGTTGAGCACAACATAGAACTGCCTTAGGGGCTCCGACTCCGGATTTTTCCTCAGGGTTGACTCCCGAAGCCTTTCCCGTGACCGGGTGTGCCGCAAGGCAGCGGAGGTTTGAAATCAGGGTTTACCTTCCCCTAGATGGGCTACCTTCCCAGGTTGACGAGCCACCATCTACCCGAAGCATCTGGTTTTAAGGCACCAGAGATCCGCCCTCGCCCCTTCTCCTATTAGTAAAAGCAGTTCCGCCGGGCTTAGAGACTAAACCACACGGGCAGGCTAGGAGTTGGACTTAGTTGTCAGAGGCTTTTCGAGACGCACGCCATAAGGAGAATTTTATGAGCACTGGGAGCTTAACCCCAGTGCCGCTCCTGGCTATGACAACATATTACTATAAATATATATATCTATAGACACACAGTGCAGAGCATTGTGGTTGGTGAATGTGCAGCAGAAAGTCTAAGCTCTCTCTCCGTGGATGCGGCCGGCCAGCTGGATGTCTTTGGACATGATGGTGACCCTCTTAGCGTGGATGACGCACAGGTTAGTGTCCACGAAGAGAAGAGACCCACCAGGTAGGCCTCGCTGGCCTCCTGCAGAGCCATGATGGCGAAGCTCAGGAAGCGCAGGTCGGTCTTGAAGTCCTGAGCGATCTCCCTCACCAGGCGCTGGAAGGGCAGCTTACGGATGAGCAGCTCCGTGGATTTCTGGTAGCGACGGATCTCTCTCAGAGCCACGGGCCTGTAACGGTGAGGCTTTTTCACTCTGCCGGTGGCCGGAGCGCTTTTTCCAAGCAGACTTGGTGGCTAGCTGCTTCCTGGGGGGCTTTTTCCTCCAGTAGATTTACGGGCGGTCTGCTATTTTCTGCCCAAACTTCTGAATAAGTGTTTATATGCGCACCAATTGGATTAACAATTGGCATAACCCACCCGTCTCAATCGGAAGGAAATTTTGATCCGAATGAGTGTGACTGGGTCAGAATATTCAGACTGGCGTGTTTACATGAAGCATTTTTATTCTAATCAGATGTTTAATCCAGTTACTTGTGTCCATGTAAACATGGCTATTAGTGAAAGCGCTTCCAGTTCTGCTGCAGATGGCTAAGGTGCACTGCCCCCAGAAACAACCGACAGCAATGCGCTGGATTCTGAAACAGACAACCGCAGACAGTACACCAGTTCCACCATCTGCATCACACAAGTCTTAAGATCAGCGACCAGCTGTTGGAGATGCCCCAGCTCTGAGACTGATGCTGACTGGTGGGCACCGACCCCGGCAACCGCAGAAAAGAGCTCGATGGCCACAAGAACCAACGATGGGGGCACGCTGGTCCCACCCCCCAAACTGTGATGAGTGGAGTGGACTGCTCGCCCTCAGGAACTGCGACGGGTGGAGTGGACTGCTTGCCCTCTGGAACTGCGACGAGTGGAGGTCTCCTGACCTCTTGGTCAATGGCTGGACTGTGGTCGTAATGCAGCTCCATCTTCGACATGGCCCCCTCGGACAAGGGAGGAGAACAGGCAGTCAATGAGGTGACACCACAGTTGTTAGCAGCAGAGACTGGTGGGTATGACCCAAGAGGTGGTGGGCTCTGCGCTTGGGTCCCATCAGCAGGAGTAAGGCAAGATCTTTCAAAAATAGTTGCTGAAATTAATGGAAAAAAGTACTTGCCTCGGCTCCTGGTTTCCTGCTGTAGTGGTGACAACCTCAGACTCGACTGATAGAGGTCCTCCAGCCTCTGGTTCAGTGAAAACAAATAGCTCATCCACCTCCGGCATGCAGGACAATTCATTGGAGAGCACAAAGTCTCTGAAGAGGGGTGGAATATCCTCCCACAGATGGGGCTTAGCAGCTGTGATCCAACAAGCCCTTCTCCAAGACAAGTCCTGCCACTCATCCCTCCGGTGACACAGCTTGAAACATTACCCCAGTTCCTTGATGAGGTGCTGCAGCTCCTCGCAGTGGCCAGTGTCCTCAGGCATGAACACAGGAGCTGGAAGGACTCCAAACATAGAGCTTGGGAGGGAGGGAAACAAGGAGGCAGGTGAGGAAACGGGAGCAGCAGCAGAGTACACAACAGAGACAGGGAAAGAAAGCTCAGTGGTGGTGAGCGGCTGCTGCTGTGCCCCTTCCCCAGGAACAGGACAAGACCTCTCATTTGTAGATGGAGAATAACGAAAAGATACTTGCCCATGCTTCTGCTCTGCTGCTACTGAAGCGTCAGGCGAGTCCTCCCATGAACTACTGGAACCTGCTGGACTGAAAGTCTCTGCCCACTGGAGTGGAGCAGAGGTGTGTCCTTCTGTTACAAATGGCAGAGATGCGCTGACGTCCCACTCTCCAGCCACTGAAACTGCCGCAGATGGAGCACTTGAGGAGGGCGGGGCCACGGCAGCAAAATCCCTCAGAGAAGCCTTGAGTGAAGGACCCGAGTGGCGAGTGGAGCAACGCTTCCTCGTAGCTTGTGCGGGGCATGTGCGGTTTCGTTGTGTTTATATGCAATGACAATAAAAGGCTCTATCTATCTATCTATCTATCTATCTAGCTCACTTTCCCGCTGGCCCTTTAGAAGGTGGCTGATCCTCACATGCTGAAAAAAGTACCTCCGGAGCGAGCCAGGGCTTGTATTCCAGTAGGATGTCATTCTGTGCGAAGATCGCCTGCCTCCACTCCTCCTGCTCCAAAATGTCCACAGCCGTTGCTGGTAGGTCCTCCTCCCAAACCAGCCTGTTTCCACACAGTATCGGTAGAACCTCGGAAAAATCCATGGTGATGGCGGACAGCGCTAGGGCGACGGTGACGGCGGGAGGCAGTGCACCGGAGGCGGGAGATGGACATGCAGATCCGGAGGTTGGCTAGAAAGGGCTGTCTGGGATGTGCTCTTGCATGCCCACATGTTCCATAACACGGGTGACCAGGGCTGAAAACCCAACTGAATTCTTCTGACCAGAGCCCTTCCTCCTCCTGCCAAACTTGCCTACTGAGTCCTTCATTGGTGTCGTCATTCTGTCACGGTGGGTTCCTCAGACTCAAGCGCAGGAAGGTGGTGCATAGCCATTTAATATTTTGTAAACTGAACAGGCAAATTTGAGAGTTTTATAATTTTCAAAAGACAGAAAATTGTATTTCTTGTAAATGTGACAGTAATGATATATGGGATCTTTCTTGTTAAAGATTTTTATGGCTTTTTTGTATAAAAATTCAATGGATTTGATTATGGTTACACCAGTGAGTGGCCAGTTGATAAAACAGTAATTGATGTGTGAGAAGATCATTGCATGCAGAAACATTTTGGGTGCACTGACTGTCAGTGATGTCTAATTTGTTTAAAATTTCTTAGATTGAATTTGATTATGTTTGAGATTTTTTGAAGTGTTTTATAAAGGTTAATGAGGAGTCTAAAATCACGCCGAGGTACTTAAATTCCTCGACTAGCTGCAGCTCCTCCCCTTTTAAGAAAATGTTTAAGTTTGTAATATTTGATGGTTGCTGAGGCACATGAAAATCATGATGAGGAGGTCTAACATCAGTTGTATGAGGTGGGGGCATTGGTGTGGCTAAATAACCCAACTGAGAGCCGCACAAAGCTGGCACCACATTGGAAGGGCCCCTATTAGATCAAGCAGGTTCCAAGCTTAGGTGTGGATGTTGGCCTGGTCTATCGTATTGTTAACCCCCTGTCAGGATGTGGGTTGAAGCCTTGTTCTCTTCTTATATTATAATTTGTGTTTTTTGTTTTTTGGACATGTCTTCAACCCACATCCTCACTTTAAGTTTATTATTTCTAGGTCTTTGTATTTATTATTATTATTATTATTATTATTATTATTATTATTATTATTATTATTGTCTTGGTCCTATTTGTCATTTTGATTTCTATATTCATGTTTCTATTTTGTTTGTATTTATTTGTGTTTATTTTCACCGCAGTCTGGTCTGATTTGAGTCTTGATTACGCTGGTCAACACCAAATTTATTGTCTAAGTTTTTTTTTAGCTGATTTAGGACAATTTTGATGTGCTGAATCCAAAAACCACATTGGTTTTGTTCAGTCAGGTCAACTTTTTGAATTATGGCCACATGTTGTTTTATACATTTTTGTTTACATGTATGGGTATTTTCACTTTATATGATGCAAAATTCTTTTTTATGTCTTGAAATTCTCTGAATTTTGAACGATGATGATGTAACATTCAATTTACATGTACTTACCTTTATATAAAGGTAAGTACATGCACAGTACTAAGTAAGTACAGGTTTTTACTTCGCACCTGATCGAGAGAAACGGATGTCATTTTCGGATTCAGCAGTGCAAAATTGTCTTAAATCAGTTGAAAAAAAACACAGACAACTTACAAAAAATTATTTTTGTAACCCTGTGCTATCCTCAGCTGTTTTGTGTTTGGTTAAATTTGATCACCGGCTATTTAAGGGATACGGCTCCTCACTTGGGTGCGGCATCATTACTTCCTGTGCATTTGGCACACTGTTGTATCCCGATCTGATCTGTTATTGAAGTAAGTTTTGTTAATAAATCATCTTTTCTGCACTGAGCACTGAAGGCAGTGGCTATGGGCACGGCAAAGCACACAGAAATACATACTAACATACATACAATGTGGCACATACCCATAGAGCGGCCAGGAACGAGCCAGGGGAAACCAAGCCAGCTCATTTCCTGACAGGGGAGTTCATAGTCTCCTCTAGTGATTGCTCTGGTGGTTGTACCGCTAACAGTCATCAGTTAACATATTGTCCCGGGGGGGGGGGGGGTGTCTGTATTTCTGTGTGCTGGAGTGAGCGCTGTCCAACTGTCTACTGGTCAGACCCCCTCCCGCTCCTCGCCCAGGTATAACCAATTTGTGAAACCAGCAATGCATGTTCTTAAAGTAGAACTGAACTGAACGGCATTGAACGGCACTGGGTGATAGTACATACAATTATAAAGATAATTTATCATTGGCACCCCCTCCACAAATCCCGGAATCTTGGAGAAAATCGCGATTTTGAATTTCCCGCCCTGAAAAATCAGACAAATCCGCCGAAGTGCAGCCGAAGCTCCGCGTGACGTCACGAGTGTGACACAGTCCTCCATGTTTACCATTGCGAGCACGTCGACACTGGCTGTTTTTGGTGCATTTTGTTGTGATAGTCGACTACAAAACACTTCCAACACCTGGGAAGATCTGTTCAGTGGCCAAGGAAAGCTGTCATGGCGACGAAAGAAAAGAAAGGGGGAGGAAAAGCGACCGGGAAGTGATGCGTTTCTAGATATACAGTGATCCCTCACTTATCGCGTTTAATGGGGACCAGAACCGACCGCGAAAAGTGAAAAACCGCGAAGTAGCGTCACCCCCCCCCCCCAAGGGCGTCACAAGCACTATTTTGCACAAAAAGGCACAAGAGAACAGCGAAAAGTGCCACTAAGCAACATGAGCGATAAAGAACAATGAATGCGGTCTTCCTTCGCTGGGTAAAACGTCTCGGCCAACCAGCTTGCGAGGTAAAACGTCTCGGCCAATCAGCTTGCGAGATTCCCGAGCGGTGAAGAGGTGGGCGGAGAGGAGTGGAGCGGTGGTCAGAGAGGTAGATTTTGAGTTGTGCGGGCTCTTCGTGTTGATACCTGATGTTCTAATGTAGTCTCCCTGCCTTCTACATTAGAACATCAGGTATCAACACGGAGAGCCCGCACAACTGAAAATCTACCTCTCTGACCACCGCTCCACTCCTCTCCGCCCACCTCTTCACTGCTCGGGAATCTCGCAAGCTGATTGGCCGAGACGTTTTACCTCGCAAGCTGATTGGCCGAGATGTTTTACCTCGCAAGCTGATTGGCCGAGACGTTTTACCCAGCTTCGCTCCCTGCCGAGAGCCTATACCCAGCGAAGGAAGACCGCATTCATTGTTCTTTATCGCTCGTGTTGCTTAGTGGCACTGTTCGCTGTTCTCTTGTGCCTTTTTGTGCAAAATAGTGCTTGTGACGCCCTTGGGGGGGGGGTGACGCTACTTCGCGGTTTTTCACTTTTCGCGGTCGGTTCTGGTCCCCATTAAACACGATAAGTGAGGGATCACTGTAATAAGTTGGAAAAATGCTGATGGTTTTTTTCCCTTTCTTTTTTATTGTTAATTTTCCTTATCCTGACACCCCAAACATGCCAAAGTAAAGACTCACCATTCTGTATTCAATAAGCGACTCTCCTCCCCATCACTGCTGCGGTCTGAGTCGGTGCCGGAATCCCCCGAAAATTCTGGCTCTAATCTGTACGGTTCAATGCCTCCCTCGCTCTCTTCCTGTTCACTTGACACTCCTGCATCCTCCTCTGTCTTGTCACCGATCCTGAATGCCTCTTCACTCTGAAAACTCTGGTGTTCTTGACTGCTGGAACTGCTATCATCTGCCATTGTTGTTTTGATAAGGGTCACACTCGTGACGTCACGCAGCATCGTCTGCACTACTTCCGGTTTGTTTGGCACTGCCAGCCAGAGGCAAAAGTTTATCGGCTTATAGCTTGGCCATCGCACGGCCTAAAAATTTCTTTTATGTGTTGAAAAATACAATAGGTAATAAGGAATTAATCTGCTATTCTACTTTTTTGGCAAAAAGGTGAGTTCAGTTCTACTTTAAGGAGCCTGTCTCCAGTCATGCATTGCTGGGTCATTGCACTAGACATGCGGTCGTTAATCGCCGTATGATTGTCAAGGTCATTAAAGGATTGTGTTTCTCTCTGTGCCCTATTTGGACTTACTCAGACAGCTCCAGCTCTGTGAGTATTAACTGTGGGTGTTTTTCCCGGGGCCTCTCATCCTAAGACTGTTGAGCGTCCTGGACGACTTGTTAAGCATCTGAGGAAACTATTGTTGAAACTGTGTGTCAGTTTCTTGGTGTTTAATAAATGTGCAATATGAGCAAAAAATGAGCAATAATCTGGTGGGTTGGATTCTGGATTTCTTAACCAACAGGACGCAGAGAGTAAGGGTCAATGGTACATTGTCTGACCTAAAGTGCTCTTCTACTGGCTCTCCTCAGGGGTGTGTGTTGTCACCACTACTCTTCATCCTGTACACAAACATATGTCGGAGCAGACAAGACAACAGACACATTATAAAGTATGCTGATGATTCAGTTATTGTCAGTCTCCTCCAGGATGGTGAGAGTGGCCACGGCCCAGTAGTTGATGATTTTGTTCACTGGTGTGAGGATTCCTACCTGCAGCTGAATACGACAAAAACTAAAGATATGATTATTGACTTTAGGACGAAAACTCCCAGGCACAAAGTCACCGTACTAAAAGGTCAGACCACTGAATGTGTACAATCCTACAAATATCTTGGGACGATTATTGATAGTAATTTAAACTTTGAAGAGAACTGTGAAAGGGTGTGCAAAAAGGGTCAGCAACATTTGCATTGTTTGAAGAAACTTGCACGCTTCCAAATTGACCTAACCATAATGACAATGTTTTATCGGGCTTTTATTGAATCTGTTTTATCCTTTTCTTTAGTGTCATGGTTTGGTCAGATAAAACTGAAACAGAGGAAATCCTTGGATCAGGTAGTTAGATGGTCCAGTCGTTTGCTTGGTGAGTCACAGCTGAGCCTGACATCCTTGTACACCAGACAAGTACAGAGGATTGCTACCTCCATTTTAAATGATGACTCCCACCCTTTGCACTGCCACTTTCAGCTTCTTCCCTCAAGACGGAGGTTTGCTGTCCCAAAAAGTAAAACCCAGCGCTACAAAAACAGCTTTGTTCCTGCTGCTGTCAAAGAGTTGAACAAGTTGTAACAATATATTGCACATAATTAAGGTACCTATTTATTAGCTCCCTTTTATATTTACTTATTTTTGTGGGATTTTATTTGGGTTCTAAATCTTTGATTGGGTTTTAGACCTTTGAGTTTTTAACCTCTTTGACTAGTCTTTAACTTTTTAATATGACCCTTCTCTCTTATCTCTGGTTTCTCTCTCATCTCTTTGTCTTTATATCCTGATTGATGGAGCCTTGAGTATTTTTATCATGTTTATAGTCAGCTTCATGTGTGCCCGTGTTTGTGTTTATGTTGATTGTAATTGTGGATTGTAAATATGGATGTCACCAGACTGCAAAACAAATCTACCTGCGGGTACAAATAAAGTAACCTGAACCTGAACCTGTGTGTGGTGTAAAACCCTGCGCGTAAATCCTCATCCTTCTTTTCCTCCTCCGTGCGCTATGGAGAAGCGCACGGGGAGCTCATGACGGAATGACCGAGCCGGAATAAAGGATTTAGCGGGTACACCCACACATCCTTTTTCCCTTACCTCTTTTTTGTATAATTTTTTGAGACTCAGCTGTTTTGGAGTTGGCCATGGATTCGGCGCCCCGCAGCTATCCATTGAGCTTGGGATGGGAGAGTTGCAGAGCATTAATGGACATCAATGGGCTCATTGCGTCGGCCAGCGTGTATTCTACCCCGGAGGACATTCTCTGGTACGTAGGTCTGGCGGAGGCAGAGGTCCAGCGGTGCCCTCAGCTCGCTCGGCATACCGAGGGAATGGAGAGGATTAACTGGTTGGCAGTGCTGCGGAGTGGGTGTGGCGAAGGGGTGAGGAAATCCCCTAGGAAGACTGAGCTCGCGTCGAGGGTCAAGCGCTCCCGGGGCTCCATTCCTCCTGCCTCCTGCCAGAGCAAGATGCCTGCTCCTGTCCCGGCTCCTCCAGCTCCAGCACCCAGTTCCCGACATTGTCCTCGGAGACACCAGGAGAAGCCCTCCTCGTCTGCAGCGATCTCTGTCGCCCCGGCTGCCGTGAGGTCCGCTGAACTCACCCCGGCCACTCCTACTTTCGTCACCATGGAGATGGCTCCTCCACCAACCTGCAGAGGGGCTCACGTCACCGCTGACACAGAGAGGGATGACTGTCAGCTATCTGCAGCTGCTAGAACCAACGACCGGGATGACAGGCAAGTATTTTATCTTTCTATTCCATCAAATCGTATTAAATCTTGCCTGTCTCCCGAGGGAGAGGCCCAGTTTAAGCAGTCCGCTGGGTCCTCTCCTCCAGCTGCAAAGATTAACTCCTTTCTCTCCCCCCCCATGTCTCCTCCCATTCTCTCTCAGGGCCTATTGGCCCAAGGTCAGGGCCATCAGATGGTGGAGGAGCCAGTGGCCTCGGATGATCCATTCCCGGAGCCAGCATGGAGGGGCTCCCCTGCAGCCAAGCCAGTGGTTTTCCCAGCGTTGGAGCCGCTGCAGGAGGATCATCGGACTGACACTACCATCTCACCTGCTGTGGAGGCTGTTGCAGCGGAGTTGCCCACAATTCAGGAGGGATGGGCCACAGAATATATCCGGACCTTCGTCAATGAGGCCCTCACCACCCGGGGACCGAAGAAGAAGCTGGAGTGCCTGGAAGAAGCTGTGGAGGTTTTGGAGACGTATCCTGGGTTATGGGACTACCCCAAGATCGCCGACCTGCTGACAACAGTGAGTTCGCTCCAGCGCTCCTTCCCCGGGTTGACATTCCCCACGGCACCGAGACGGAGACCCGGAGATCAGCAGGCCTTCATTCTTCGGGACTCTTCGCCCGACCCTCCTCCATCTCCAGCACGGTCAGTCCCGGAAAGCAGACAACGGCGTCATCCGGTGAGGAAATGCTGGGAGAAGCCTTCCCCTCCTTCAGCTGTCGACATCCTTCCAGCCGCCGAGAGGGCCATGGTTCCCCAGGTCACGCCCTCTTCCGCATCGCCTGAGCTGGCTCTTCCATCACCCAGAGGGGGAGCCAGAGCCAGCACAGATGGAAGAGAGGATGACTGCCGGCTCTCTGCAGCTGTGAACATCAAGCACCGGGAGAACAGGCAAGTGTGTTTTCGTTCTATTCAACATAATAATGATAAACACTGTCTGTCTCCCGGAAGAGAGGCCCAGCTTTGGCAGTCCGCTGGGTCCTCCCCTCCAGCTGTGGAGGTAAACCATCTTCTTGTCTTTTCTGTGTCTCCCCCATCGATCACCGAGAGTGAGCAGAGCCACCGGACGATGGAGGAGCTGGGGGCCCCGGAGGATTTCGCTCCGGAGCCACCACGGAGCTGGCCCCCTGCAGTCACGCCGAGGGAGTCATCGGCACCGTGGGAAGGGGCCAAAAACTCTGTGGACATGGAAAGGGACAACAATCCGCCTGCTATAGCCAAGAACATCAAATGCCGGGATGACAGGCAAGTCTGTTTTCATTTAACTCAATCAACCCATAAAAACCCTTGTCTGTCTCCCGAGGGGGAGGCCTAGTCTCAGCAGTCCGCTGCCAGTGACCTTAACCATCTTTCTTCTCCTGCTTCCCCTGAGCCTTCCCCTAGGGTCACTGGAGAGGATGTGTCGCTGTCGGGGGTTGCCAAGGGCCCGGTCCTGCTGAAGGAGGATGTTGCTGCTCCAGACCCTCCTGCCAGGGTCATCAGAGCTCCTCCCATTGATTGTCTCCTCAGCCCGGAGCTCCTGCGGGTTGGCCCGCTCACCGTGGGTGCAGCTTTGGCCCAATCAGGGCCCACCGCGGATCCAGCTGAGCCTCAGCCGGAGGTCACCGTGGATGCAGCTGAGCCTCAGCCGGAGGTCATCGCGGGTGCAGCTGAGCCTCAGCTGTATGTCACCGTGGGTGCAGCTGAGCCTAGCCGGAGGTCACCATGGGTGCAGCTGAGCCTCAGCCGGAGGTCACCATGGGTGCAGCAAGGTTCCCGCTGGAGTCCATCGTGGGTGCAGCGGAGCCGGCCCAGTCGGGGTCCACCGCGGGTGCCGTGGCGGACCACCCTGAGGAAGCCATGGAGGTCCCCTCTCCTCTGTCCAGTTAGCCACCAGTGAGCCTTCTGGTGGGTAGGCCGCCTCCTGCTTCACCCCTTCGGTCCTGGTGGCTGAGCAATGCTGGCCGGCTGCCAGAAGAATTGACTCCCTGGGTCTGGTGGCCCATGTTTTCCAGCAGGCTGCCAGATCCAGTCCACCGGACCTTCTGCTGGGCCTGGGACTCTGGGCAGCCTCCTGAGCCCCAACGCCCTTGGACTTGGGGGGGTTAGTTGAGGTCCCAGGCGGGGTGTTTGTTCCCACCTTTCCTGTTCCCCCTACCCCCTACCCGGGTTTGTGTTGTTTGTTCCTGTTGGCGAGGGGGGGGGGGGGTCTGGGATGTTACTTTGGGTGTCTGGGAATCCCCCCCTTAAAGGGGGGGGGGGCTCTGTCAGGACCCGAGCCGGCTTGGTTTTCCCCGGCTCAGTCCTGGCCATTCTATGGGTACGTGCCACATTGTATGTACAGTATGTTAGTATGTATTTCTGTGTGCTTTGCTGTGCCCATAGCCACTGCCTTCTGGCCGGCAGCGGGGAGGCAGACTCTTGCGCTCACGCTGAAGTGAGTGCTGTCTAACTGTCTGCTGGTCGGACCACGCCCCCTCTCTATTGCTACCAGCTGTTCCCACTCCCGTATGCCATCTTCCCGCTCCTCACCCAGGGGTAACCAATTTGTGAAACCAGCAATGCATGTTCTTAAGGAGCCTGTCTCCAGTCATGCATTACTGGGTCATTGCACTAGACATGTGGTCGTTAATCGCCGTATGATTGTCAAGGTCATTAAAGGATCATGTTTCTCTCGGTGTTTCCTCGTGCTGGGACTGCACGGCATAGAGGCACGGCCCATGGGTGGTGGATGGGGGATTGTACACGTGGACCAATGCAGTCTAAGGGAAGGACACCCTGACAGAAAACCCTGGTCCTCCAAGTCTGGGGGTTGGGCAGAAGGCCAACTACCTTCTCCTGTAAAAAAAACCAGAGTTATAGAAACTATGGACATCAATCTACAAGACAACCTGGGAGGAGCAGGGATCGCCGACTCCGGCAACATGACGGCAGTGGGTGAAAGCCTACAGGAAGCTCAGCACCCGACAAGGTCCATTGCGAGCCCCAAATACAGACTGAACATTGGACACTGGAATGTCAGGACCATGTTCAGAGAAGGAGCAGCAGCACAGATAGCGAGGGAGATGGAGGGATATAAATTAGACATTCTAGGGATCAGTGAATGCAGGTGGACGGGAGCCGGAAAGATACAGCTAGCATCAGGGAAGACAGTGCTCTACAGTGGGGACAAGGAGCTGCACGAAGGAGGAGTCGCCATCATGGTCAGCCAGCAAGCAAGGAGAGCATTCATGGAATGGACACCCATCAGTAAGAGAATCATCACGGCTCGATTCTATTCAAGACAGAGAAGAGTCACCATCATACAAGCTTACGCCCGCCACAACGAAAAGGAGGAAGCAGAGAAGGAGCAGTTTTACCAGGAGCTACAGGAAACAGTCGATGGATGCAGCAACAACGACATCATTATCATCATGGGCGACTTCAATGCCTAGGTGGGCAGGGGCAACACCGGATACGAGATGACGATGGGGGTGCACGGCCTGGGAGAACAGAACAACAATGGGGAGAGGCTGTGCGAGTTCAGCCAGATGAACGGCCTCGTCATAACCGGGATGCTATTTCCTCACAAGGACATTCACAAGGCCACATGGGTATCAGCTGATGGGAAGGTGAGGAATCAAATAGACCACCTGTTGATCAACAGGCAGTGGAGATCATCTGTCCTGGACTCTAGGGTACAGAGGGGAGCAGATACCAACAGCGACCACTACCTGGTAAGGACCAACATCAAGATGAGACTCAAGGCCCACAGAGACGACAATAGAGTCAAGCCAAAGCTCAACATTGAACGGCTAAAAGATGAAGAAACGAGGAGGACATACTGTGAGGCAGTAAGGAGCAAAATGGAAGAAAATAGGACAGAGAGCGAAGATGTAGAAGAGGTGTGGGAACAACAGAGAAACACATATGTCAACGCTGCAGAGGAAGTGTTAGGTTATAGGAAAGGGAAGAGCAAGCCATGGATCAGTGAGCATACCTGGAAACTGATTGACGAGAGGAAGGACATCAAAACAAGGATGGACAGCACCCACTCAGAAAGAATCCGGAACAGGAGGAGAGAGGAGTACAAAGAGAAAGACAAGGAAGTGAAAAGGAGTGCCAGGGAAGACAAGCGAAAGTGGATGGCTGAGAAAGCACAGAGAGCACAAATTGCAGCAGAGAATGGACAACAGAAAGAATTATACAACATTGTGTAGCAGCTAACAGGACAAGGCACAAGACAAGCAGCAGCAGTGAAGAGCAAGAACAGAGATCTACTGAAGAACAAGGAGGCAAGACTGGCAAGGTGGAAGGAGCATTTCCAGGAAGTCCTCAACAGAGACGCACCGGAGTAGCCCCCACAAGCAGAGGAAGAGGAGAGAGAAGAACTTGATATCGCAACCAAAGCCCCAACTTTAGAAGAAATAAGATCAGCTCTACGCACACTCAACAATGGAAAAGCAGCAGGAATTGACCAGGTTACGGCAGAGATGTTGAAAGCGGACCCAGAGCACACCAGCACAGAACTGAAGAGACCATTCGATCTTGTATGGGAGAAGGAAGCAGTTCCCGACCAATGGACGAAGGGGCTCATTTGCAAAATTCCAAAGAAAGGCAACCTTCAGGAATGTGGCAACTGGAGAGGAGTCACGCTACTGCCACTGGCCAGCAAAGTTCTCAGCAGGGTCCTGATTAATAGGATACAAACAGGGGTGGATCCGTTGCTCAGGAAGGAACAAGCCGGGTTTAGAAAAGGAAGAAGAACAACAGAACAGATATTCGTACTGAGGAACATCTTGGAGCAAACCAATGAATGGAATGCCACTCTATACATCCACTTTGTGGACTTCGAAAAGGCCTTCGACTCCATCCACAGAGACAGCCTCTGGATCATCATGAGCGAGTACGGAATCCCCATAAAACTCATCAGAATGGTTCAAATGTTGTACAAGGACTTCCAATGCTCGGTCATAGACGAAGGAGAGACAACAGACAGGTTCCCTGTTATCACCGGAGTAAAACAGGGATGCTGCATGTCAGGGTTTCTGTTCCTGCTAGTAATTGACTGGGTCATGAAGAAGACCACAGATGGAAAAAGAACAGGCATAAGATGGAACTTCTCAACCCTGCTGGAAGACCTCGACTTCGCCGACGATCTCGCACTTCTGTCATCCGCCATGAATCACCTACAGCAAAAGACAGCCAGATTGGAGGAAAACGCCTGCAAAGTCGGACTGAAGATGAATGACCACAAGTGCAAAGCCATGAAGGTGAACAGCAAGTCTGCGGAAAAGTTGAGAGTCAGAGGGAATGAAGTCGAAGAGGTGGAGAGCTTCACTTATCTTGGAGCCACGGCAGCCAAGGACGGAGGTGGAGGAGCTGACGTCAAGAGAAGGATAGCCCTGGCCAATGTCCAGTACAAGCGGCTGAGCAAAATCTGGGCAACTGGAAACATCAGCAAGAAGACGAAAACCTCCCTGCACAGAAGCCTGGTGCTGTCAGTGCTTTTGTATGGCTGTGAGACTTGGAAGCTGACCAAAGGAGAGGAGGAAAAGCTGGATGCATTCCAAGCCAAGTGTCTGAGAAGGATATTCAAGGTGCACTGGCAGCAACACATATCCAACAAGACAATCCTGGAAACAACAGAAACCAAGAAAATCAGTGAGGTAATCAGAAGAAAGAGATGGAACTGGATCGGCCACATTCTCAGGAAAAACCTGAAGGACGACTGCGCTGTAGCCATGGGGTGGACCCCGGAAGGACGCAGGAAAAGAGGCCGCCCAAAAACAGCCTGGAGAAGGATGGTGGAAGTAGAGTGGACCGTTGCTGGCTGGAGCTCTTGGGGCGAAGCACGCCACACAGCTGCAGACCGACACCAGTGGCGGATTGATGTCCAGGCCTTATGTGCCTCCTGGCACGGAGAGAATTAAGGTTAAGGTTAAGGTTTCTCTCGGTGCTCTATTTGGACTTACTCGGATAGCGTCAGCTCTGTGAGTATTAACTGTGTGTGTTTTTCCCGGTGGTCCTCACCCTAAGACTGTTGAGCGTCCTGGAGGACTCGTTAAGCGTCTGAGGAAACTATTGTTGAAACTGTGTGTAAGTATCTTGGTGTTTAATAAATGTGTGTGGTGTAAAACCCTGCGCATAAATCCTCATCCTTCTTCTCCTCCTCCGCGCGCTACGGAGAAGCGCACGGGGAGCTCATGACATCCCCCACAGACACACCACATTTGCTCAATCTGTGCTATCAGTGAGGGGCAACAAGATCTGTAATAACATACCACCTGCAATCAATCAATCAATCAATCAACTTTATTTATAAAGCACTTTCTAAGCAACACTCACTACACACAGTGCTTTACAGAAAGAAAACACATGAAAACATAAAAGCAGGAAACAGGGCACTAACACAAAACAATATAGAACCACAGTCAAAAGAAATAAAATAAAAGGTAAAATAAATAAATAAATAAATAAATAAATAAAAAATCAATTTCATTCAATAAAATCACTGGTCATGTTTACATGGTCACGAGTAAACTGATTACTGGAGTAAACAGATAAAGGTAAACGGTTTACTGGACAAATAAACTAGGTGTGTTAAAATGTTTTCTCATAAACCGTTAATGAGCCTTTGACCATGTTTACATGGTCACAAGTAAACCGATTACTGGAGTAAACCGATAAAGGTAACTGGATTACTCTATTTACATGACAGTTTGAATAATCAGGTAACTCCAGAAAGCTGATTGCAATCGGTTTACTTGTGGCCATGTAAACAAGTTCAATGTCTCACACTGGGTCGAAGGCCAGGGAGTAAAAGTGTGTTTTAAGACGGGTTTTAAAAATGGACAGTCAAGATGCTTGTCTGATGTCCAGGGGTAAATCATTCCACATCTGGGTGCCATGATTAAAAAGGCTCTGTCCCCTCTGAGCTTCCGCCTTGCCTTTGGCACCCCCAGAAGCAGCTGTTCAGCTGACCTGAGGAAGTGGGTGGGAGCGTAGGGGTGCAGAAGCTCAGAGAGGTAAGGCGGAGCAAGACCGTTCAAGGATTTAAAAAGAAATAAAAGAATTTTAAAATGAACTCCAAAATGCACGGGCAGCCAGTGGAGTGAAGCTAAGATGGGTATGATGTGATCTCTTTTGTGTGTACCTGTTAAAAGATGAGCAGCGGCATTTTGACCTGCAATCAGAGAGCGTACCCCACTTGTCATAAATCACCCCTCAGGGCAGGACAAAGTCTCAAATGCTAACTGTGAGTTTGCAGGGAGTTTAAAAATAAAACCACAAAGTCACAAGACAAACACTTACAAAGAAGGCGATGAGAAGAAACGAACAGCACGGAGGCTGAGAAGTGGAACGCATGTCAGGTAACAAGGTAAATAGCGTGGGAACATGCAGGATACAGGCTAAGAATAAGACGGGGGACTCCCATTGGAACACTGAGAAGGATGCTGCGCCAAATAGTGGCACAGCTGCCCTGAAATAGGACAAAAAGAATTAATTACAACTAATGACAGGTGTGGGTAACATGAGCGAGAGCAATCAGACAAAACAGATGACAGCTGTGACAGCCACGAACTTGAGCTACAGAGGAAGAAAATAAGGAATGCTGTCAAAATAAAACCACAGCAGGAAATGGCAAAAAGGTAACAGACAATAAACATTACAAAATGAGAACAGACCAGATAATAGAAAAAAGGGACAAATAGCCACCAAGGCAAGGATAAGATAAACATAAACTCAAGAGATGCAAATAATACAATACTAATATCAATACACAAAAAAAGGACTGAAGGTAAAGGCAAACTCGTAACAAAAAGGCAGATAATAATAATGCAAGAAGTAGATGGTCATAGACGTAATAAAAAACTAGAGGAGACTAGGAATAATAAACTAAGAAACAGGAATACTAATGAACAAACAGAAACAAAATGCAAACTCAAATATCATCATACATATTAAATACAAAACAGAAGTGGGGAAATTACAGAAAATAATCAAACTGAACTTAAAGCATGAGTATGGCTCTCTACCTGTGCTCAGCATTGTGACAACACTAAACACAAGACGCATTGTAAAAGTTGGCTTTTAAACAACCAAAACTGTATACATACATACAGACGTGGAAAAAAAAACAAAAAACAAAAACACAATGGTCACAGAAATAACTTGAATCTGACAAAAGTGGTAAGAAATAAAAATTCTATGAAAATTAACCGATGAAAATCAGACAATGCTTTTGAATTGTGGTTCAACAGAATTATTTTAAAAAACAAACTCATGAAACAGGCCTGGACAAAAATGATGGTACCCTTAACTTAATATTTTGTTGCACAACCTTTTGAGGCAATCACTGCAATCAAACGATTTCTGTGACCGTCACTGAGGCTTCTGCACCTCTCAGCAGGTATTTTGGCCCACTCCTCATGAGCAAACTGCTCCAGTTGTCTCAGGTTTGAAGGGTGCCTTCTACAGATAGCATGTTTCAGCTCCTTCCACAGATGTTCAATAGGATTTAGATCAGGGCTCATAGAAGGCCACTTTAGAAGAGTCCAATGTTTCGCTCTTAGCCATTCTTGGGTGTTTTTAGCTGTGTGTTTTGGGTCATTATCTTGTTGCAAGACCCATGACCTGCGACTGAGACCAAGCTGTCTGACACTGGGCAGCACATTTCTCTCTAGAGTACCTTGATAGTCTTGAGGTTTCATTGTACCCTGCACAGATTCAAGACACCCTGTGCCAGATGCAGAAAAAGCAGCCCCAGAACATAACAGAACCTACTCCATGTTTTACAGTAGGGACAGTGTTCTTTTCTTGGTATGCTTTATTTTTGCGTCTGTGAACATAGGGCTGATGTGCCTTGCCAAAAAGTTCCAGTTTTGTCTCGTCTGTCCATAGGACATTCTCCCAGAAGCTTTGTGGCTTGTCAACATGCAGTTTGGCAAATTCCAGTCTGGCTTTTTTATGATTTGTTTTCAACAGTGGTGTCCTGCTTGGTCGTCTCCCATGAAGTCCACTTTGGCTCAAACAATGACGGATGGTGCGATCTGACACTGATGTACCTTGACCTTGGAGTTCACCATGAATGTGTTTAGAAGTTGTTCTGGGCTCTTTTGTTACCATTTGTATTATCCGTCTCCTCCTGTGGTCACGTCCAGGGAGGTTGGCTACAGTACCGTGGATCTTAAATTTCTGAATAATATGTGCAACTGTAGTCACAGGAACATCAAGCTGCTTGGAAATGGTCTTATAGCCTTTACCTTGAACATGCTTGTCTATAGTTTAATTTCTAATCTCCTGAGACAACTCTCTCCTTTGCTTCCTCTGGTCCATGTTTAGTGTGGTACACACCATGTCAACGAACAGCATAGTGACTAGTTGTCACCCTTTAAATAGGCCGACTAACTGATTACAAGTTTGTAGACACCTGTGATGTTAATTAGAGGACACATCTTGGTTGAACATGTCCCTATGGTCACATTATTTTCAATCTTTTCTAGGGGTACCATCATTTTTGTCCAGGCCTGTTTCATGAGTTTGTTTTTCAAAATAATTCTGTTGAACCACAATTCAAAAGCATTGTCTGATTTTCATTGGCTTATTTTCATAGAACTTTTATTTATTACCACTTTTGTCAGATTCAAGTTAATTCTGTGACCATTGTGGGTTTTTCTTTCATTAACAGAGGGGTACCAACAATTTTGTCCATGTCTGTAACTAGTGCACTGCAAGCCTGGATAAATGGACTTTACTTTAAAAATTTGAGGAAACCGCTTGCCTTAAAAAAATTAAGTAGTGTATTATGAAAACTTGAGTGTATTCAACTTAAAAGCTTGTAAATCTATACTTGTTATTTTAAGTTCAATACACTATATGCCAAGGTGATTAAACTCAAAATTGGCTGTAGTATCAGTTACTTTAATTAATTATTACACAGTATCTTTAAGTTCAATGCACTAACTTCCAAGTTGATTTAATCTTAAATCTTTATTAGATTCAATTCAACTTTATTTATGTAGCGCCATTTCACAACAACAGTCATCTCATAGCACTTTCAACTGTCGGGGGAACCCCCACAGTTGCAGAAAGACCCCAGCAATCAGGCGATCCCCTGTGAGCAAGCGCTTGGCGACGGTTGAGAAGAAAAACTCCCTTTTAACAGGAAGAAACCTCCAGCAGAACCAGGCTCAGGGAGGGGCAGTCATCTGCTGTGACTGGCTGGGGGGTGAGGGGATAGAGAAGATGAAAAGAACAGACATGTAGAGAGCAAACAGCACGATGGGGACTCAATCTATGGGAGAGAACAAACAGATGTTAATGACCAGCAAAAAAAAAAATATTTCATTAAGAGTGAAGAAAAGAGTGAGGCCCAGTGCATTATTGGAGGTCCCCCGGCTGACTAAACCTATTAGCAGCATAACTAAGGGAGGGTTCAGAAACACATGATCCCTCTCTAATTGTAGGCTATATAAAAAAGGAAGGTTTTAACCCTATTCTTAAAAACAAAGATAAGATAAGATAAGATAAGATAAGCCTTTATTAGTCCCACAACGGGGAAATTCCAGGATTGCAACAGCACAGGGATAGCAACACTCAGAGCAACAATCAGAAGGCAAGAAAAAAAACAAGCAAGCAAGAGCAGCTAATACATATGTACATATTACTATAAAATATATATATACACACACACACACAGACACACAGTGCAGAGCATTGTAGCTGGATGGAATAAATATATGAATATATGAACACACAGTGCAGAGCATTGTAGCTAGATGGAATAAATATGTAAATATATAAACACCCACAGTACGGAGCATTGCAGCTAGGTGGAATAAATATGCAAGTATATAAACACACAGTGCGGAGCAATGTAGCTAGATGGAATAATATGTAGATATATAAAAACACAGTGCGGAGCATTGTAGCTAGATGGAATAAATATATAGATATATAAATATAAACATAAACACACCCAGTGCTGAGCATTGTAGCTAGATGGAATAAATATGTAAATATATAAACACACACAGTGCAGAGCATTGTTGCTAGATGGGATGAAACAGCATAACCGTCTACTTAGTTATCCTACATGGTATGATTATGTACCCATGCATATTCTCACCCTCCAAAGCGACCGGTATGTTCCTAGTTGTATGCCGGAGGGGACCATTGTGTAAGTCTATTGCATCTTTTGCATTCAAAAAACTATTAGTTTGTTACGTCTTTTTGCTATCTCTGCGAGCAGCCCTGCTTAGGTTGTACAGTCTGACAGCCGTTGGTAGGAAGGACCTGCGAAACCTCTCGGTTGTGCACCTGGGATGATGTAGTCTGCTGCTAAATGAGCTCCTCAGTGCATCCAGTATGTCCTGCATAGGGTGGAACTCGGACTCCAGCAGAGATGACAGTTTAGCCACCGTCCTTCTCTCTCCTATCTCCTCCATCGGATCAAGGCGCTGCCCCAGGACAGAGCTAGCTTTCTTAATCAGTTTGTTCAGTCTCTTCCTATCGGCTGCAGTAATGCCACTGCCCCAGCAGACCACTCCAAAAGTGATGGCTGATGCCACCACCGTGTCATAGAATGACTTCAGCAGCGCCCCTTGTACACCAAAAGACCTGAGTCTCCTCAGCAGGAACAGCCTGCTCTGTCCCTTCTTGTAGAGTGCGTCAGTATTGTGTGACCAGTCTAGTTTATTGTTCAGATGAACACCCAGGTACTTATAGGATGTCACCATCTCGATGTCTGTTCCCTGTATATTTACTGGTGATGTGAGGGGTTGCCCATGCCTGCGGCAGTCCACCACCAGCTCCTTAGTTTTCCTCGCGTTGATCTGGAGGCAGTTCCGATGGCACCAGTCCACGAAGTCCTGGATAAGCCCTCTGTACTCAGCTTCATCTCCATTGGAGATGAGGCCAACGATCGCAGAGTCATCAGAGAACTTCTGTAGATGGCAGTGTGTTGTGTTGTGTGAGAAGTCCGCAGTATAAAGAGTGAACAGGAAGGGAGCCAGCACCGTTCCCTGGGGGGCCCCCGTGCTACTGATGATCGTGTCGGACACACAGTCCCGGGTTCTCACAAACTGAGGCCGGTTCGTGAGGTAGTCCAGGATCCATGATGACAGGTGCTGGTCCACGAGATTGAGTCTGACTCCCGACGAGGCGAGGCGAAGGTGAGGTCTGGAAAATGCCGCTCTTGTGCAGAAACAGAGGTGAGCAGGTCGGCGTATTCAGGGTAACCATTCAGTTCAGGATTCCTCTCCACCAGCCTGACCGCCGCAGTCACGTGCTTAATTATTTGTGTGGGATGGGCGGCGGAGCGAGCTGCAGCCACTCAGTCCCGGATGGTAATTGCTGTCAGCTGTAATCTCTCCGGGGGAATTCCGACTGACATGTAACTCCGGCGGGGATGCCCTCCGGGTGGTACGTACTCCTGGCCTGGAAGGTGGACAGGAACGGGATCCCAAAGTGAACAGCGAGGGGTCCTTCTCTTCGGCTTCCTGCCAGAGTTTCCTTCCAGCCCGCGGAGTCTCTCCCGTTGGGAAGCGATGTCAGCCTTCCTCGCCGTAATTTCCGGGTGGTTGGAATAGCAGGGAAGGCACATAGTAATGTCCTCAGCAAGGTCCAGGTGTCGGCGTATATCGCTGGGGGTGTCGTAAAGTGTAGCGGAGAAAAGTGTTCCATCAACATAGTCCAGAGCCTCTGCTAGCTCATTGCCCAGGCGCCGAATGCTGCGCCTGACAGACGACATCCTCCCAACAAGCAGGTACCCAGACAGGGAAAATACTCAAGTCCAATTCAGCAAACTCACGGTGACCGGCGTCTCGCTGGCTGTGGCCTACTGTCAGGCTGCTGCCCGTGCGGACCGCAAATGACAGCCGAGGGCCAACCAGTGAGTTTGCGTAATTTATTAACAACAAAAAGCAACAAAGGAAATGAGCGTCGTGGGGCAAAACACAAATAACACATGAGAACACTTACGATTACGATGAGGGAAGAGAGGAGAGCTGGAGCCGGGCGTAGGGGCTCCAGCCTAATCCACAACGTGAGGGATGTGTGGAAAGCGTGAGGTCGCAGCACTGAACAAACAGAGCAGCTCCCTAATATAGGGGTTGACAGCTCATCAGCTGATGAGCGATAATTGGCCTCCAGCCGTCCCGTGGTGCTTGGCTTCTGACTGCCGGAAGCACCGCCGAGACGCTGTCACAACAGAGGCCTGGCCAAAAGTCAGGGGGGAGAACGGGAAACAACTGACGATCCCGTGTGCAGACAAGGTCAGCACACGGATCATAACAGTTCTAGCTTTTCTAAGAGATTTTTTTTTATAAATTAAAAGATGATTTCTCCAAGCTAAATAGATTTCATCTAAATTAGTGGAGCACCATTTTCTTTCTAATTGACGAGTCTTCTGTTTTAAGTTACGAGTTTCTGCGTTGAACCAAGGAGTTAGAAATCTCTGATTAGAGTTTTTCTTTTTTAAGGGGGCCACCATGTCTAGAATCTGATGCAGAGAAGCTGTAACACTATCTACCATGCTATCAATTACAGAAGGAGCAAGCTCTCCATAGCTTATTTCCGTTGTGTTGACACACGGCATAGAGGAAACAATCTGCATAAATTTGATAACAACATCATCTGAGAGGCATCTACTATAGTAATATTTTTCTTTAGGAGCCAAATAGTCAGAAATAGTAAAATCAAAGGTTAACAGACGATGGTCTGACAGTACAGAGTTATGAGGAGACACGACCAGATTTTCTATTTCTATGCCATATGTCAGAACAAGGTCCAACGTTTGGTGGAGATGATGAGTAGAATTTCCTACTTTCTGAGAAAACCCCATCGAGTCTAATATTGAATTAAATGCCACATTAAGGCAATCACTATCTACATCTACATGTATATTAAAGTCCCCTACTATAATTATTCTATCTGATTTCAGCACTAAATCAGCTAAGAATTCAGCAAATTCGGATAAAAACTCTGAGTAGGTTGATGGAGGACGATAAATATGGCAAATAAAATTGGGTTTAGCCTAAAATTGCTAAAGTGCCCAACACTGAGGACCAGGCCGTCAAAAGAATTATAACATGTTTTTTGCTTTACATTAACTAGTAATTTAGAATGCCACGTTAGTGTCTAAACACTGCTCTCCGTTGGCGGAGTTCCTTATTGTTAATTGTCGGCCTTTTTATCTGCCGAGGGAATTCAGCAACGTGTTTGTGGTTGGTGTTTCCATAGCGCCGAGCGCTAACGCTAAAGCTAATGCTAAGAAGGCACTTGGGGTACTGCACAATGCAATCAGTAAAATCCAAACTTCACACCCGGACAGTTTTGTGGTGGTTGCGGGGGATTTTAACCACACCAGCTTAAAGACTGTGCTCCCCAAGTTTAAACAATGTGTAGACTTTAAGACCAGAGGAGAGAATATGTTGGACTTAGTGTACACAAACACAGATGCATATAAAGCGTTACCCCGCCCCCATCTCGGCCGTTCTGATCACATGTCCGTGATGCTGGTTCCTGCCTACAAACCTTTATTGAAGCGCAGCAGGCCAGCAGTGAAACAAATCAGGATTTTGCCAGAGAGTGCAACCTCTGCACTGCAAGACTGTTTTCATCACACAGACTGGAGGATCTTCAAAATAGCAGCCTCCCAGGAAGACAGGACAGATGTGGAGGAGTATGCTGATTCGGTCACCAGCTACATCGCGAAGTGCACAGAGGATGTCACTACAATGAAGACCATCACTATGCGGGGTAATCATAAGCCCTGGATGACTGCAGAGGTGCGCTCGCTGCTTAAAGCCAGAGATGCAGCGTTCAGAGCGAAGGACAGGATTGCCCTCCGCTCAGCCAGGTCTGCGCTTTCAAAGGGAATTAAGGTGGCAAAGCGTGCCTATGCGGAGAAAATCCAGGGACACCTCTGTGACACTAGGAACACCAAGCAGATGTGGCAGGGAGTTTGGACACTGACGGGCTTTAAGTCTAGGCAGGGGGTCGATGATGACGACGCTTCGCTTCCAGACAGGCTTAACGACTTCTTTGCACGTTTTGAAGCATCAAACTCGACAATCAGAGGGAGGGCCGGCCCACTCCCACCATCGGTCGGACCAGCTTTTACCATTAACACAGCGGACACACGGAGGACCCTATCCAGAATCAACCCACGCAAAGCTGCAGGTCCAGACAACATTCCGGGACGTGTGCTCCGAGACTGTGCGAGCGAGTTGGCGGATGTCCTGACTGACATTTATAACATCTCCCTGAGTCAGGCCATCGTTCCCAGATGCTTCAAGACCTCTATCATTGTACCGGTGGCAAAGAAACCAGTGGTGTCATGTTTGAATGACTATCGTCCTGTTGCACTTACACCAATTGTGATGAAGTGTTTTGAACGGCTTGTCAAACCACACATCACAGCCTGCCTCCCTGCATCACACGACCCGCTCCAGTTTGCATATCGTTCAAACCGCTCCACGGAGGATGCTATAGTCACCACCCTACACTCTGTCATCACCCACCTGGACCAGAAAGACACCTACGCCAGACTCCTGTACATTGATTTCAGTTCAGCATTCAACACCATTATTCCCCAGAGACTGATAGAGAAATTACTCCTTCTCGGTCTGAACACCGCCACATGTCTCTGGATCCTGGATTTCCTGACTGAGAGACCTCAGTCTGTCCGGGTTGGAAACAACATCTCCAACTCTGTCACGCTGAGTACCGGAACCCCTCAAGGCTGTGTACTCAGTCCACTGTTGTTTACACTTCTAACACATGACTGTGTATCCAAACACGAGGGGAACCAGATTATTAAGTTTGCAGATGACACCACGGTGGTGGGACTTATTCAGAAGGATGAGGAATCACTGTACAGGGAAGAAGTGAGAGACCTGGAGGGCTGGTGCAGGGAGAACAATCTGGTGCTCAACGTGGACAAAACAAAGGAGATGATTATCGACTTCCGGCGGTCACAGCCTGAGCACGTCCCCCTCAGCATCGGCGGCCGTTTAGTGGAGAGAGTAGAGAACATCAAGTTCCTCGGAGTGCAGATCTCGCAGGACCTGACCTGGAGCAAGAATTCCTTGGAGATCAGGAAGCGAGCTCAGCAGAGACTACACTTCTTGAGGAAACTCAAACAGGCCTCTCTCCCCATCTGCATTCTCAGGACCTTCTACAGAGGTGTGGTGGAGAGTGTTCTGACGTACTGCATTGCTACATGGTACTCCAGCTGCAGTATGTCAGACAAAAAAGCCCTGCAGAGGATAGTCAAGGGGGCGGAGAGGGTAACTGGAGTCTCCCTCCCCTCTGTCCAAGAACTTTTTCAGAACCGTTGTAGGAGCAGGGCACTGAACATTGTCAAGGACCGTTCTCACCCTCTGCATAAACACTTTGAACTTCTTCCATCTGGTAAACGATTCCGGAGCATCAGAGGCAGAACCACCAGACTGATCAACAGCTTCCTCCCACAAGCTGTCAGGATGCTGAACAGCTGACCCGGAATATCACATACACACTACTGCACCTATGGACATTTTGTATATTATAGTTAGTTATTCTTTTTCCCCAAGTATGTCTCAGGGATGTATGAATGGATGGGGGGGTGGGAGCTATGTGGGAGTGTGTCTTAATCATGCTGCTTCTTATATGGATGCCGAGAGAAACGCAATTTCATCTTGCCTGCACTACAGTTGTATGTACAGCAATATGACAAAGTTTGATTTGATTTGATTTGATTTGATTTAAATTGTAGCAACTCCTCCTCCACGACCAGAACTTCTGGGATTTTGACAGTTTAATCCCTTGCACTCTGGTCAATTTCCCTAAAAACGCCAAAAAATAACATACCCAAAGTAAATCAAAAGCTGTTCTTCAACCCTTTGCAGCATCTTCATGGGGTGAGTCTCATTTAAAAGAAAACACTTTGAATTTTTTGGGCAAAACAGTCATAATCTGTCTAAGTGCTCCGGCCACTGAGTAACAGTCATCTAAACATACTGAACTTGAAGAAAATAAAGTTCGCCTGGGTGTTTTTTTTGGATACAAATGCTTGCAAATAACACACAGCTGTCAGATCCGGGATGGAAAATGCAACACAAATGTAGAACCAAGTGTTATCCAGCTGAGGTCAAAATTTTGTAGCAATACCACAAAAAATGAATATATTACACAGCTTTTTTCTTAAGTCGTTCCCAGGCGTTTTTGAACTGTGCCAAATTGTGCCAAATGGCACAGTTTGGAAAAATGTCTGTAACTTTTGAATGATTCAATATAGAAGCTTCATCTTGGGCTCTAATGAAAGGTGAAGGGCTGTGTGTGTGTGTGTGTGTGGGGGGGGGTATTTATTCATTCCTGAATGAATGAATGAACAAACAAGCCCCCACACACAAAGAAGCATGCCACGTAAAAAATGTGTGGCTTTTTTTTTACAAGAAAAAATAACCTACAGTGCAATAAAAATTATACTAAAATATCTGTAATGTAGAAGATAACACCCCCCCCCCGCTACAGAGGACGGACATCGTCCATCGACACATGACGGGCGCCGCGGTCTACTTCGCACAGTTGTACTAAAATATCTGCAATAATATCTACAGAAGAGTAGCGGGGGGGGCGTTCACGGTCCAGACGCGGCGCACGGACTGGACACGGTCCGTGCGCCGTCCGGACCGGAGCCGTCATGTTGCGATAACGCACAGTTGTAATTTACCGATCAGTCAAAAGTCATTTGGATTACAATTTTCAGGGATAAAGAATAATTTAGCTTATAACACTTACCTGTCCACAACAGCAGTGTCGCTGGCGAACTTCTCTTCCTCATTGTCAGACGAACATGACGCTGGTCCGCTTGTTACGGACTTGTGGATCTGGTCACGCAACCTGGTCAAACCCTAATTCCATTATTGCGGTTTTGTGCTTCCATGATTGCGGTTTTGGCGAACGATTTTTCAAAACAAATCAGAACAGTAGTAAGAAAAAAAGACTGGCTAACGCCTGTGTGTCACCCAGCCTTACACAAAACTTATGCAAGGGACGCATGCTTTCGAACTTCTGTTCTTCAATTGGCTTGCTGTATTCGCAGCCGTTGATAGGCAAGTCCTTCTTGCTAGGTTTTCAGTCATTGGTTCTTCAAGATTTCAGAAACCCAATTCAAGGCTCTTATTAGTCCACTGAGAGGTCAATCACATCTAAACCAATCAAAGCACTCCTTTGGCTTTCTGTTCGCGGCTGTGTCTGTAGTGGAAGAACGGAAATGCAGCTTTTTTTTCTTCAGTGCGCCCTAGGACGCACAGTGTGCGTACTAGGGAGCCCTCGTGCACTCTAGGACGCAGAGACGTGTCCGCCCGCGGTACACCAAAGTGCAAGAGGTTAAATAACCAGAGGGAGTTTATTCATTTAACCTCTTGCACTCCGGGATACCGCGGGCGGTCACGTCTCTGCGTACTAGTGCGCCCTCGTGTGCACTAGGATGCACACTGTGCGTACTAGTACGCACTGAAAAAAAAAAAGCTGCATTTCCGTTCTTGCACTACAGACACAGCCGCGAACAGAAAGCCAAAAGAGTGCTTTGATTGGTTTAGATTTGACTGACCTCTCATTCGACTAATAAGAGCCTTGAATTGGGTTTCTGAAACCTTGAAGAACCAATGACTGAAAACCTAGCAAGAAGGACCCGCCTACCAACAGCTGCGAATACAGCGAGCCAATTGAAGCAGAGAAGTTCGACGATTGAAAGCGTGCGTCCCGTGTGGAAAATCTGTTTTGTGTAAGCAGCTGTGTGTGACGGTAGTGTTCGCCAGTGTTTTTTTCTTACTACTGTTCTTATTTGTTTTGAAAAATCGCTCGCTAAAACCGCAATCATGGAAGCGCAAAACCGCAATAATGGAATCATGGTTTGACCGGGTCGCATGGCCAGAACCACGAGTCGTAACAAGCGGACCAGCGTCATGTTCGTCTGACAATGAGGAAGAGATGTTCGCCAGCGACACTGCTGTTGTGGACAGGTAAGTGTTATAAGCTAAATTATTCTTTATCCCTGAAAATTGTAATCAAAATGACTTTTGACCGATCGGTAAATTACAACTGTGCGTCATGGCCACATGACGGACCGCGGCGCACGGACCGGACCCGTGAGCTGAGAACGGTGTACCCCCCCCCCCGCTACTCCTCTGTAGCGAATTGCAGATATTTTAGTACAACTGTGCATAGTAGACAGGTCCGGTCCGTGCGCCGCGGTCCATCATGTGGCGATGGACAATGTCCATCCTCTGTAGCGGGGTGGGGGAGGGGTGGGGGGTGGGAGTTGTTATCCTCTACATTACAGATATTTTAGTATAATTTTTATTGCACTGTAGGTTATTTTTTCTTGTAAAAAAAAGCCACACATTTTTTACGTGACATGCTTCTTTGTGTGTGGGGGGCTTGTTTGTTCATTCATTCATTCATGAATGAATAAACAACCCCCCCCACACACACACACACACAACCCTGAGTGTCACCTTTCATTAGAGCCCAAGATCAAGCTTCTATATTGAATCATTCAAAAGTTACAGACGTTTTTCCAAACTGTGCCATTTGGCACAATTTGGCACAGTTCAAAAATGCCTGGGAACAACCTGACAAAAAAGCTGTGTAATATATTCAATTTTTGTGGTATTGTTACAAAATTTTGACCTCAGCTGGATAACACTTGGTTCTACATTTCTGTTGCATTTTCCAGCCTGTATCTGACAGCTGTGTGTTATTTGCAAGCATTTGTATCCAAAAAAACACCCAGGCAAACTTTATTTTCTTCAAGTTCAGTATGTTTAGATGACTGTTACTCAGTGGCCGGAGCACTTAGACAGATTATGACTGTTTTGCCAAAAAAATTCAAAGTGTTTTCTTTTAAATGAGACCAACCCCATGAAGATGCTGCAAAGGGTTGAAGAACAGCTTTTGATTTACTTTGGGTACGTTATTTTTTGGCGTTTTTAGGGAAATTGACCAGAGTGCAAGGGGTTAAACCAACATACAGTAATCCTCTTGCCCTAACCAAGTCTCTGTAAGGGATATTAAATCAATCTGATGATCAATTAACAGATCATGGACTAACAGAGACTTGGGAGTTAGAGACCTAATATTTAATAAACCGCATTTTAATTTTTAAATTATGAGGAGGAACAGAGGCCAAGTCATTCAATTTACAGGCTTCACGTTTAATTTGAGTTTTACCAACTTTTTGTTTAATCACTTTGGGATGCTTATACATTATATTTTTATTTGCTTTGGAGGGAGCAGACAATGATTCTCTGATGGGGAGGACAGGGGCTAAGTTGAGGGGCGGCAGATAAGAAGGAGCTGCAGAGAGGCGTGTAAGACTGCGACTCTGCTTCCTGGTCCCAACTCTGAGTTGTCACGGTTTTCTTTGTGTGGACGATGTTACCTCTGTGTCCCCCACATGCCCCCTCCCCCCGAACACCCAGAATGGGCTTCAACCCTCTTGCCCTGTGGGCTTCAGCCAACGTCCATATCGGCTGTAACGAGGGGTCGCTGGCTGTGAGGCGCTGCTCTGGCGATGAGGCACTGCAGGAGGCACGTCCATCTGTAGGGGGGCGGGGGGGGGCACATCCTCAAAAAGCATTGTTGTTGGTGTTGCTGAGTCATTTACCTGCGGAGCCCCCAACAGGGGGCTTCCACGCCGGGGAGCCCGGGCCAACACCACCTCCTCGTCTGCCAACATGAATGCTGGCTTGAGCCTGTCAATGCAGATGATTTTGCTGCGTCCCCCCAAGTGTAACACAAAATATTTCTCCCCAGGTTGCAGCACTCTGAGCAGCCTGTCATACAGTGGGCGCAATGGGGTCTGGTGTGCGTCGTGTCTGATAACACAAATGACGCATTCTGCAAGTTTTTGGGGACGAAAGCGCAGGGAAAACAGTGGTGGGCTGGGCCCGGTACTCTCCCCGGTTCCGCGGCATGTAGGGAATTGGGGGGGTGTTTGGGCGTCGAGCGCTGGGTTGTTGGGCAAAAATTCCCTGAGGAGCTGCAGCGGTTGTGAAAACACTAGATCTGCCGGGGAGGCTGCCAAATCCTCCTTCGGTGCGGTGTGCAAACCCAACAAAAGCCACGGCAGTCGGTCCACCCAACTGGCGTTGGAAAGCAAAGCCCTGAACGCTGCTTTCAGTAATCTGTGGAAACGCTCGTATAACCCGTTGGCCTGAGGGTTGTACAGACGTGGACAAAATTGTTGGTACCCCTCTGTTAATAAAAGAAAAACCCACAGTGGTCACAGAAATAACTTGAATCTGAGGGGGATGATGGTATTGAGTAAATACCAAAGTATTGAGATGAACTTTTGTTATTGACCAAATACTTATTTTCCACCATAATTTGCAAATAAATTCTTTAAAAATCAGACAATGTGATTTTCTGGATTTTTTTTTCTCACTTTGTCTCTCATAGTTGAGGTATACCGATGATGAAAATTGGAGACCTCTCTCATCTTTTAAGTGGGAGAACTTGCACAATTGGTGGCTGACTAAATACTTTTTTGCCCCACTGTATATGATGTGTGGGTGAACGATGAGTGTCGGGAACAGAGCAGCACGCCGTGCAGCCAGGCAACCTTGCAGATGGGAAGGTGGCTGGCGTTGGCTAAGGATCTTCGGCCTGGGAGACAGCGCCCTGCTGCGTGCACGACGAGGCGTGGAGATGAGGAGAGAGGAGATGGCGAAGACGGGAGAATCCGCCGCCAAGGAATCCACCTGTGCACAGGGGAGAGGCTGGTAGACAGGTAAGTGGTTAAACAGCTTACGTGCTGTAGAGAAGGTCGGCAGGACGGGAAGAGACAATCCTGCTGAGGGCTTGAGCGTATAGAAACACAGACGGCTCCAGACCGGTGCTCTGGGCCGAGTGGGCTAAATAGCCCGAGATTGACGAGGCGCAGGTGTGCGCGCAGCTGAGGTGGACAAGGAGCGGTGAGTTGTGACAAATGCTGAGTGGAGAGCTATAGCAATAGCATCTTCAGTGGATCTGCTCCACCTGTAGGCAAACTGGTACTGATCAAAGGCTGGGGGGAGACTAGACAAAAGATGTTTCAATACCATTTTCTCAGAGCACTTCATAACAATGGGTGTTAATGCTAACACTTGATAGCACAACATAACAAAAATAATTTTTTTGTAGGGTGTCTGTGTTTTTTCAACTGATTTAAGACAATTTTGTGTTGCTGAATCCGAAAATGACATCTGTTTCTCTTGATCAGGTCAGGTTTTTATGCTAAGTTATAAGCAGTTGTACAGCAGTTGTACAGTTGTACTGTAAATTGAATAGTAGACACTGATAAAGTTAAGTACATGTAAATTGAATGTTACATCATCATTGTTCAAAATTAAGAGAATTTCAAGAAATAAAAAAGAATTTTGCATCATATAAAGCGAAAATTTTCTGGAGTTGCCCCGGGCGAGAGGCGACGAGCAGGGGTGGGTATTCTTGTATCGCCCCACCTTGCTGCCTCTATATTGGAGTTTTCCCCGGTGGACGAAAGGGTTGCTTCCCTGCGCCTTCGGGTTGGGAAATGGGTCCTGACCATCATTTGTGCCTATGCACCAAATGATGTTTCAGAGTACCCACCCTTTTTGGAGTCTGTGACTGGGGTGCTGGAGGGTGCTCCTCCTGGAGACTCCATTGTCCTACTGGGGGACTTCAATGCGCACGTGGGCAACGACAGTGAAACCTGGAGGGGGGTGATTGGGAGGAACGGCCTGCCCGATCTGAACCCGAGTGGTGTTCAGTTATTGGACTTCTGTGCTAACCACAGTCTGTCCATAACGAACACCATGTTCAAGCATAAGGGTGTCCATATGTGCACCTGGCACCAGGACACCCTAGGTCGCAGGTCGATGATCGATTTTGTTATCGTATCATCAGACCTGCGACCGTATGTCTTGGACACCCGAGTAAAGAGAGGTGCAGAGCTGTCAACTGATCACCACCTGGTGGTGAGTTGGATCCGATGGCAGGGGAGGAAGCCATTCAGACCTGGTAGACCCAAACGTATAGTGAGGGTGTGCTGGGAGCATCTGGCTGAGGCCCCTGTCCGGGAGGTCTTCAACTCCCACCTCCGGAAGAACTTCAACCACATTCCGAGGGAGTCTGGAGACATGGAGTCTGAATGGGCCATGTTCTCCACCTCTGTTGTTGAAGCGGTGGCCCAGAGCTGCGGCCGCAAGGTGGTCGGTGCATCTCGTAGTGGCAACCCCCGAACCAAGTGGTGGACACCAGTGGTGAGGGGGGCCATTAAGCTGAAGAAGGAGTCCTATCAAGCTTGGTTGGCTTGTGGGACTCCCGAAGCAGCTGAGGTGTACCGGCAGGCCAAGCGGAGTGCAGCTCGGGTGGTTGCTGAAGCAAAAACCCGGGTATGGGAGGAGTTTGGTGAGACCATGGAACAAGACTTTCGGTCGGCTTCAAAGAGATTCTGGCAAACTGTTCGGCGGCTCAGGAGGGGAAAGCAGCTCCCCGTCCACACTGTGTATGGTGCGGATGGGACACTGTTGACTTCAACTGGGGATATCGTTGGGCGGTGGAAGGAATACTTCGAGGATCTCCTCAATCCCACTGATATGCCTTCCACAGAGGAAGCAGGGTTTGGGGACGAGGGGGATGACTCGCCTATCACAGGGGCTGAGGTCGCCAAGGTGGTTAAAAATCTCCTTGGTGGCCGGGCCCCGGGGGTGGACAAGATTCGCCCTGAGTGCCTCAAGGCCCTGGATGTTGTTGGGTTGTCATGGTTGACACGCCTCTGCAACATTGCGTGGAGGTCGGGGGCAGTGCCTTTGGCATGGCAAACCGGGGTGGTGGTTCCTCTCTTCAAAAAAGGGGACCGGAGGGTGTGCTCCAACTTTAGAGGGATCACACTCTTCAGCCTCCCTGGGAAGGTCTATGCCAAGGTACTGGAGAGGAGAGTCCGGCCGTTGGTCGAACCTCGGATTCAGGAGGAGCAATGTGGTTTTCGTCCTGGCCGTGGCACATCGGACCAGCTCTTTACCCTCTCGAGAATTCTTGAGGGTTCGTGGGAGTTTGCCCAACCAGTTTACATGTGTTTTGTGGACTTGGAGAAGGCGTTTGACCGCGTCCTTCATGGATTTTTGTGGGGGGTGCTTCGGGAGTATGGGGTATCGGGCTTGTTGTTACGAGCTATTCGGTCTCTGTACGACCGTTGTGAGAGTTTGGTTCGTATTGCCAACTCTCGGTCGGAGTCATTCCCAGTGAGAGTTGGACTTCGCCAGGGCTGCCCTTTGTCACCGATCCTGTTCATAATTTTTATGGACAGGATTTCTAGGCGCAGCCAGGGAATGGAGGGTGCCATGCTTGGTGACCACAGGATCTCATCTCTGTTGTTTGCAGATGATGTTGTCCTGTTGGCTTCATCCAGCAATGACCTACAGCTCTTGCTGGGACGGTTTGCCGCTGAATGTGAAGCGGCTGGAATGAGAATCAGCACCTCCAAGTCCGAGTCCATGGTCCTCAGCCGGAAAAAGGTGGATTGTCCTCTCCGGGTTGGGGACAGGCTACTGCCCCAAGTGGAGGAGTTTAAGTATCTTGGGGTCTTGTTCACGAGTGAGGGGAAAATGGAGCGAGAGATCGACAGACGGATTGGAGCAGCATCTGCAGTGATGCGGACGTTGTACCGGTCTGTTGTGGTGAAGAGGGAGCTTAGTTCTAAGGCAAAGCTGTCGATTTACCAGTCAATCTATGTTCCTACTCTCACCTATGGTCATGAGCTTTGGGTAATGACCGAAAGAACGAGATCGCGGATACAAGCGGCTGAAATGAGCTTTCTCCATAGGATTGCTGGACTCACCCTCAGAGATAGGGTGAGGAGCTCAGTTATCCGGGAGAGGCTCAGAGTAGAATCGCTGCTCCTCCACATTGAAAGGAGTCAGTTGAGGTGGTATGGGCATCTGATTAGGATGCCTCCTGGACGCCTCCCACTTGAGATGTTTCAGGCACGTCCCACTGGGAGGAGACCCCGGGGCAGACCCAGGACTCGGTGGAGAGACTATGTCTCCCAGCTGGTCTGGGAACGCCTTGGTATCCCCTCTAAAGAGCTGGAGCAGGTGGCTGGGGAGAGGGAAGTCTGGGCTTCTCTGCTTGAACTGCTGCCTCCGCGACCCGGACCTCCGGAGAAGATGGATGGATGGATAAAGCGAAAATACCCTTACATGTAAACAAAAACATAAAAAACATGTGGCCATATTTCAAAAAGTTGACCTGATTGAGCAAAACCAATGTGATTTTTGGATTCAGCGCATCAAAATTGTCCTAAATCAGCTAAAAAAACCCAGACAATAAATTTGGTGTTGACCAGTGTAGTCATTCAGACTGCTGATAATATGTTTTTTAGGCACAGGGATAATGACTGCAGATTTTAAACACTGAGGAACAGAGGCTGCCTTAAGAGACAAATTAAAAATGTCAGTCAAAACAGAGCATAGCTGATCTGCACGTGCTCACATTAAGTGTTAATAATACAGCTGTGATTAGTCCAAGAGTTGTGAAGAGTTGTGAAGAGTTGTGAAGAAAAATACAGAGACCTCCCCTCTCCGTTTACTGGATTCCACTGTTGGGTCCATACGGTCCAGACGGGTCCATACGGTGAAGTGTGCGCTCTGGTAGCTGCACTGCAGCATTGGTGATCAGCGGATAGTGCTAGCTTTCTCTTAACAACAGCACACGTCAGTCTCTCACAGTTTTATTAGTTGCCAGCTGTAGCTCTAAATCATCCATCTTGTGGACAATGCTTCTGGCATTGGAGAGAAAATTGCTAGGTAGTGGGGGTCTATGCGGCTGTCTCTAGCCTCTCGAGCAGGCCCACCTGGCATCCCCGCTTCTGCTTTCCCTCCTCTGTCTGCGTCGCTTCCCAGGACCGACAACAATCCATGGTGATCCTGCTGGTCTACAGATAGCCTCCGGTATGTTTTGTGCATTCTCAAAAACTGCTGTAACAGCAGACTTTTGTTGAAGTCCAGTATTTATCATCTCAGTATGACTGTACACAAACCCAGCTTCACACGGTCCAATATCCAAAAACAGCATACATACAAACAAAAGTAGGGAGCAAAGAGCCGCTGCACAGACGCGCGCCACCGCCATGTTCCTAAGACCTAATGGAAAAGCCTACGAAGTGTACCGAACCAAACCGAACAGGGACAAACAGGTACTAGTGGAAAAGGGCCATTAGTGTGGAAATGGTGTGTAACTTTGCCAAAACGATGTCTGCCTCTGTAGTATTCCCTGGGCCCCTCCCCACTCTGACCAGTGATGACATGTTTAGCCGCATGCCATCCTTCAACTGGTGGCTGTCTGTGTGGTGTCCTGCAAACAATGTGGGCTACACAGACAATTGGAACTCATTTTGGGGAAAACCTGGTCTTATTAGATGAGACGGCATCCATTCCATTGTGGATGGTGTTTTTCATTTATCTAACAATCTGGCATAATTTTTATCCAAAGTTCCAAAGCCTTGACTACTCAGAGTTGGGACCAGGAAGCAGAGTCGCAGTCTTACACACCTCTCTGCTGCTCCTCTTCATCTTAGTGATTTGATTTAGTGCTGAAATCAGATAGAAAAATTATAGTAGGGGACTTTAATTTACATGTAGACATAGATAGCATTTAATGCAATATTAGACTCGATGGGGTTTTCTCAGAAAGTAGGAAATTCTACCCGTTATCTCCACCACACATCGGCCCTTGTTCTGACATATGACATAGAAATAGAAAATCTGGTCGTGTCTCCTTATAACCCTGTACTGTCAGACCATTGTCTGTTAACCTTTGATTTTACTATTCCTGACTATTTGTCTCCTTAAGAAAAATATTACTACAGTAGATGTCTCTCAGATGATGCTGTTACCAAATTTAAGCAGACTGTTTCCCCTATGCCATGTGTCAACACAGCGGAGATAAGTGATGGACAGCTTGCTCCTTCTGTAATTGATAGCATGGTAGATAGTGTTACAGCTTCTCTGCATCAGACTCTAGACATGGTGGTCCCTTTAAAAAAGAAAAAGTCTAATCAGAGATTTCTAACTCCTTGGTCAGGTGACATCCATATTTACAAACCACAATTACATTCAACATGAACACAAATACAGGCACACATGAAGCTGACTATAAACATGATAAAAGTACTCAAGGCTCCACCAATCAGGACATAGGACAAAGAGATAAGAGAAAAAACAGAGATTAGAGAGAAGGGTCATATCAAAAAGTTAAAGACTAGTCAAAGAGGTTAAAAACTCAAAGGTCTAAAACCCAATAAAAGATTTAGAACCCAAATAAAAAACCTACAAAAATAAGTAAATATAAAATACAATTAATAAATAGGTAACTAAATTATGTGCAATATATTGCTACATCTTGTTCAACTCTTTGACAGCAGCAGGAACAAAGCTGTTTTTGTAGCACTGGGTTTTACTTTTTGGGACAGCAAACCTCCGTCTGGAGGGAAGAAGCTGAAAGTGACAGTGCAATGGGTGGGAGTCATCATTTAAAATGGAGGTAACAATCCTCTGTACCTGTTTGGTGTACAGGGATGTCAGGCTCAGCTGTGACTCACCAAGCAGACAACTGGACCATCTAACAACCTGATCCAAGAATTTCCTCTGTTTCAGTTTTATCTGACCAAACCATGACACTAAAGAAAAGGATAAAACAGTGTAGCGTGAATTGCCTATAAAAACATTTGTCATAAGGTACAGGAATTATTTATTTTATTTAATAGTGGGTGTGAAAGGGGGCGGAGTTAAACCTTCACTTCTACACCCGCTAAATTAAATAAAAGCACTCGTAAAAGGGGCACCAGTCCTAACGGACAATAATATTAACTTTAATTTTATTTAATTTTGTACCTTCAATTACTTAATGAATCAGTCTCAAAGTTTCAGTGAGTTCTTGTCCTGCCGTGATTAGGAAACATGTATATGCGAAAGGAAAACGCTTCAACTTCTATCATTCACCCTTTTATTAAACTCATTCAGGTTACATGGCATGGCGTTCAAATGATGAATAAACAGATTTAAATGATAACAGCGTAATATATCACATCAACTGATATTGGATTCCTGAACATAAAATCTAGCGTTACACCTCTGTAGAACCAAGGAGGAACCAGACTTATGTTTCAACGGTAAATGAGGCTGAAAACAACACAATTTTATGGGGAAAATTCATAAGCTAATTATCTAAAAATGACTTCTGAATTAATCTACAAAAATTTAAGGGCAGTTACTTAAAAATGACTAAGAGTTTTCCTTCAGTTTATAGTTTTATCCTGTGGCTGAGAGACTAATTGAGCCCTGAAATACGGGCCATATTCAATTGTAATTTAATTGTTAGGACATCACGTTTTAACCCAGGAGATAGGAGAAATAAGAGTTTCACTCACGCAACAGCTGTAGGTCCACGTTTCCGCGGGTTGGTACTGCTGGATTTTGAAGTTAGGACATCGGAGGAAGCGGCTGCTGTCCTCACAGCCGTGGAGGTGATAACTCAGCTGGGGGGCCCTTCAAGGATACAGTTGCAGCCCTGGATGGTTTGTCTCAGGGCGGCGTGAAAAGTCCTTGGAAAAGAGTCCAAATTTGAGGTCTCTTGTAGCAGGATAGACCAAAAAACTGAAGGAAAATCTTCTCAGTCTCTGTTCACTTTAAACTAGGCAAATTAAAGGTCCACTTTAATGGCGTGAAGAGTCATGAAAAAAAAATATTAGAAAAACATTTACTAGGATAAGAATGGCTTCTGAGGTGAAGGAAAAAGTTTGAGAATTTGATTCTCTAAAAAAAAGCGAGCGCTAAAGAAAAATGGTTTCTCCTCAGTAACCAGAAAGACTTGACAAACTTCACAAAGAACAGAATAAAACTTCACAGGGCCTTGAAATGGTGGAATAAAATCTTCTTCTGAGATCTAGATTACTATTCTGCTTCTTTAATCTTAATTTAGTTCTTAATCTTTCTCAAAATCTCTTTCTTTCTTCTTTCTGTGTTTCTAATTCTTTATTCTCTCACCGTTCTCTTTTTCTTGCTACTTGTTACATTGTTACTTTACTTCTTGCTAATCTTCCTGCCTGTTCTGATCTTTTTTTCTTACTCTTTGTCTGATCTTACTAAACTCAAATCTAACTTCTCTCTTTTAAAGTTACCTCGCTGGGTCGTAAAACTGATGATGTCGATTGCAAGACTGACCAATCGACTTTTTCAGAAGCAGTTTGAAATGGCTGCTATCCAATGTGAGAACATTTCTTTGTTTGAGAGCAGCCAATCAAACGAAGACACCATCCCATGAAATTGCAGAGGGAAAATCAACACACAGTCAGTTCTTATGAAATTAGGTGCTCAATATAAAATCTAACTAAATTAAATGACTTGGCTAATATTTGGTGATCATGCATTTATACCATTACCCCAATATTACATTTGTTTGAATAACACTCATGAATATAATACATGCATTCACATTTAGATCAAAATGCAGCAAACCATGGTTGGTGATAAAAGAGGGATGATTTTCAGTGTCCTTAGGATCCAGAGGATAAGCTGAAAGAAACTTAATGTTTAGAACAAATTAAAAGTCATCTTACATACTGAAAACACATTTCGTAGGTATCCACTAGGAGGTACTGTTGAGCTGTAGATGATTTCCTTTAGGTCCATGATATCTGGGAGAAAACCTGGATAGTATTGTGGGCTATAAACCCGTCAGATTAAGTGGTTTATGACTCATTTAAGACATTGGTTTCCTGTGAAAAGATACGTTATCCAAATGCAGTGTTCACGTTGGAGGTCTGGTCTCCTGAGTTTTATGTTCCTTTGAGCCTTTAAAAGCAAACTCTGATCCTTACAATCTCTGCAAGAGGCAACTGTTTACATTGGGGTCCTGGGAATGCAAGCATCTTTGGTCAGGCCTGGAAGAGGCCTGCATGAGTCGACATAAAAGCCAGTGATATTCCTGTAACATGCAGAAAGGTAGTATTCCTGTATAAGGAATAAAATGAAATTCCTGTAAACTGGAGAGAAGTGATCTTCTGTCTTGGTTTGAGGAGACGATGATGCTACAGTTCCCCCCTTTGTAGCAATGGTGAGCATCGGTCAGCGTTGGTACACACCCATTGCAGCTTCGTCTCCTTGGCAACACTTGACCTAAATACTGGGTTAAAAGGTTTTTGTGATGTCCATACACACTAGCATGCAAACAGTAGCTATTACTAAGTACAGATCTTTGACTTTGGTTTACTGGAAGGACTTCCATGAATTTCCAAAAATAATTTGAATATGGACAAATGTAGATTATAAAATTAACTTGGAGTAGTAAGCTAAGGCATATGTCTTGAAATGACTCAAAAATTCTAGTTACAAAAATAAGTGCGTAGTCTTACATACCTGAGGTAGGAATTTTGGTTTACGATGATATAGCTATCATAGTTGTTTAAAAATAGTTTGAATGGGCACAAAAATCGAAATGGAGTGCAAGAACTATATATAAAAATATATGTTTGTATATAAGCATGCATATAACTTCAAAAATTCTAAAAATAAAGAAAAATAAAAGTCAAAACAAAGAATGCAAAACAAAAATGTATTGCTTATTTGAGGTAGATGTTTAGGTTAAGCAATATTGAGTTAATTCAGGGAGGTTCGAACTGAATTGGTTTAGCTGGACTAAACCATGGTTCCACAGAGGTCTTACTCAGAGGGTGTTTGAGACCTTTGTTCTGGAAGACTGAGCGAACATGGAAAGTCATCATTGTTCTTTGAGTGGCAATGAGGAATAGCTTTGTGACATCTGAAACAGGGGCAAGAAGCAGTGAAGGCAGACTCATTGTCAAAGTGTTAGCTGAAAATCTAATATTTCTAGCTACCTTTCGAAGAAACACAGGCATTAGATGTGGGTGAGCATGGTCACCCTCTAACATGAAGAGTGACAAGTCCAAGACCTTGTTGAGTTTGAATGAGGCTTTGGAGCAAACATTCAAAACCAATACAGTATCTTGCAAAGTTTTGGTAACAGTTGGTGGTTCAACTATCTGTCATTTCAGTGTAGTGGTGTTGACTGATTTAACAGTAGACGTGCTAAGGCTAGCAAGGGGCCCTAATGATGAGGCCGTGGTTGAGAATCTACCTAAGGATTGTTGACTTCTTGTCTGGACTCTGTCCAGTTCTAACTGGGCGAAAGTAGGTGAGAGTGCTAGGTAGAGGGCTAAACTGAAAAACAGGAGGGCCATCGTCCTGGCCAACGAATAGGAGTGAGTCATTTTAATCTTGAGCTTCTTGTCAGTTTTCCTTTTCTTGAGGTACCTGAGTGGTAGGTGAAAGTTATTCTTAGAGGTGGAACAACTTTGTTAGAGACTGAGCTCTAAGCTATTAGTGTTTATCACCTTTAAAGGGTTTTGTGATTATTGACTTAAGCTAGTGATATTGGAGGTTTTGTGTGTACTATTTTGAAATAGTAACTTGATGCCACTGAATGAAATTTTGCAGGGTCTTTTAAAGTTAGATTTTAAGGAAGTCAGTTAGTTTGGGTTAACTTTCTCCTTTTGAAAGTTTAATGCAGTTACCTGATTGAGGAAGAGAAATGTGACCGAGCGTGCCTGAGGCTGATAGTCAGCTAACAGTTATCTATCGGGCACAAACAAGATTTAGGTTTGTTTACTGACTTAATGGAACAGTGTTGTCCCCGACGAGTCCCATGGGGTTTTTGTAAGCTTTGATTTGATTACGATGGACCCATTTGGAGATGGGGTCCTGGCGACCTTTGCTTATTTTGATTTGGTAAATGACCGGAGAGAGTTTATCTGTGATCGTGTGTGGACCTGTCCATCGGGGGAGGAACTTCCGAGCGAGTTTTCCTGCTCGTGCGTTGGTCTGTCCTGTCTGAGGAATGAAAGCATAATAGAAAACCTTGTCTCCCACTTGGAGTTCGTCATGTGAGGCTTTCTGATCGTAGTAGGCTTTGCGTCCTTCAGCTGATCGGTCCAAATGTTTTTCGGCAAAGGCAAGAGTCTGTTGGAGATGTTTGGTCAGGTCAGTCATGTACTGGTGAGTAGTGTAAGCTGTAGCAACACTAGCTTCTCCAGGTTGGTAGAGTAAATGCAGGGGCAAAGTCATTTGCCGGCCTGTCATCATTTCAAAAGGTGACACCCCCGTAGCTTCATGGGGTGTGGCTCAGATGGCCATTAAGACCAGCGGGAGTTTTACATCCCAGTCTTTTTGGTGTGGTGAAACATACTTCTTCAGTATGTTGATCACGGTTCGGTGGGTTCTTTCAACCTGTCCAGAAGATTGTGGGTGGTGGCTAATATGGAAGTTAGCTTTAACTCCCAAGGTTTCCCACAGTTGTCGCATGACTTCGGCGGTGAAATGAGTGCCGCGGTCAGAGTTGATTCGGCTTGGCAGACCAAATCTAGAGAATACATGGTTCATCAACAAGTAGGCCGTGGTTTCTGCCATGTCATTAGGAGCAGGCAGGCACTCGACCCATTTGGTGAAAACACATGTGACTGTGAGGAAGTATTTGTTTCCTCTGGCTGACCGTGGAAGGGGACCTACCCAGTCAATTTGGAGGTCAGACCATGGGAATGAAATGTCTCTTTTCTGTAGGGGTGCTCGATGCATCGGGTTGGTTGGTTGAAACTGGCAACATACGAGACATCCCTTAATGTAGTCCGCTACATCCTTTCGCATGTATGGCCAATATGCCACTTGTTTGAGCGCGTTGTACGTCGCTTTGACACCTTTGTGTCCTGCAATTGGGAGATCAAGGGCATGAACAATCATCACCCCCCTCTGGTTACGAGGGACCACAAGCGCAGGCGCAGGGAGTTCATCGGAAACATGAACTAGAATGCCATTTCGCAGCTGCAAGGACGATCGTGCGGCAAAAAGTGGTTTTAAGTTTGGAGTGTCAGCGAGATCCGAGTTGGATGGTGCATTAAGTGCAGGATCTGAGAGGTATTGTATCATGTTATGGATCGCAGGGTCAAGGGTTTGAAGAGAGATAAGGTCAGCGTCAGTGAAAACAGGGTCAACCGCAAGGGGACCTGTGGTTTGTGTCGTGTCTTGGGCCCTGTTAGTCTGGGCCCTAGTGACTGCGCAGACTGTAGGGGTGGGTGGGTGGGACTGTGAAGTCGGCACCTGAGCAGAATCAAAGGACCAGGGTGTGCCTTGTATAGCTTCTTGTTTTGCAAGTGAGACCACAAGGTCATTCCATTCTTTGTCCTGACCTGGTGTGCGCGAGTGACCTCTGACCTTTTTCCAGTACACCTGGAGGTTGTTGGAAGTGACCAGGTGCCTTGAAAAGGTTTTGATGTTTAACCGGTTTGCGGTTGGAGGTTACAAAACCTTCCAGCCTTCCAGAGTGCTAAATGACAAGTGAAACTGAGGCGTGCATAGTTGGAGTCAGTGCAGATGACCAATGTGCGGATGCCATGGTCTACGGCAAGTTGCAGTGTAATGAGCACACCTGTGATTTCCGCATACTGGGATGATTGGGAACCCAGTTGATAGTTGTGGGGTTCACAAGGCTGATTGTTCAGCCATGCCACACCCACACCAGCACGAATGTGAGTTTCATGGTGAAAAGAACAACCATCGACATAGGCGGTGACCATATCTTGACAGATGTTCTGGTCAAAGTAGTGATGGTTTGGGTCTTCAGTGACTGTAGGTGGTTCTGCATGAATGGATGGTCCTGGAGTGTCCTTAGAGCACCGTTGGAAGGCAGCCAAGTCTGTGCCGAGAGGGCTTCTGAACTTTTGTGCGTAGCGGACCTCCACGTCAAAGCTTTGTAGAGCCATCAACCAGGAGGCTATTCTGGCATTTGTTACAACGCCTTCTCTGATGCGTTGACTGTTAAGGAAGACCACTGGTTGGTGGTGAGTCTCAACTGTGATTCTCTGGCCTCCCACATAGTTGGAGAAATGTTTGACTGCCCATACAGTGGCCAGAAGGGCTTTTTCACAGTCCGAGTATTTCAGTTCCGGACCAGAGAGAGTTTTGTTGGCATAGGCCACGACTCGTTTGTCGTGGTCGTAGATTTGGTATAATCCAGCGCTTAAGCAGTTGGCAGAGAACCCCACTTGTAAGAAGAATGGCTGGTCGCAGTTGGGATAGGCCAAACATGGTGCTGTGCATAACTTTTGCTTCAACACTAGCATAGCCTGTTCTTGAGCCTCAGACCAAATGAAAGGGGTGTCCTTTCGTAGGAGGTCTGTAAGGGGTTTTGCCAAGTCTGCATAATCCTCAATGAACTGACGTGAGTAGTTGCATACCCCTAGGAAGCTCCAGAGTTCGGAGATGTTGGTAGGGGCTTTGATGTTTAGCACACCTTGAATTTGTGCCGTTTGTGGTTGGACCCCTTTGGATCCTACCAAGAGACCAACATGGTTGACTTTGGTTTTGCACCATTGGCATTTGGAGAGAGAAATTTTGGCTCCAGCTTGCGTGAGCTGGACAAGGACATGGTCAATTTCAGTGAGGTGGGTGTCCAGAGTTGGACTCCGAATGAGAATGTTTTCAACATAGATGACGTTACCTCTGTCTCGGGCGTCTGGACATGCTTTGTTCAAGAAAATGTTGAACTCTGCAGGCGAGTTAGCATAACCGAAAGGGCATCGGGTGAATGTGTATTGGCGATTCGCAAACGTGAAGGCCAGTTTGTGTTGGTCTTCAGCTTGGACAGGAATAGTCCAAAAACCAGAAGCAATGTCCAGTGTTGAGAAGTATTTGGCATCTTTTACTCTAGGGAGTTCTTGCTCCAGTTGAGTCATAGGCCACCTAGAGAGAGGAACTTGAGTGTTCAATTTCCTGTAATCAATGGTGAGTCTCCACTTACCATTGGGCTTTAGGACAGGCCATAAGGGGGCCGAGTAGGTACTGTTGCATGGCCTGATTATGCCACGGTCCAGTAAATCATCGATTATTTCTTGTACTGGGCCGTACGAGGCCAAGGGAATCTTGTACTGCCTGACGTAGGTGGGAGGAGCGTCAGGTGGTGTAGGAATGCGTACTGAGTGGATTGTGGTCAGTCCACAGTCCAAGGAGTCTTTGGAGAAGGATTGTTCATACTTATGAAGAACTTGGTGAAGTTTTCCACGTTCTTCGTCAGAGGTTAGGGCATCAGCATCAGCTACCACCTGTGCAATCTCTTCAGCGATAGTGAGGACTGATTTTGGTGGAGCATCACTGGGATTGTCATTGGTTTGCTGATTGGACTCCGATGGAAGGAGTTCAATTGCTTGGACAAGCATTTAGTAGTAGTAGTAGATTAGTTTATTTGACAGGGACAGTGCAATAAACATAGACAATTAATCAAAGACAATCAATCTGATGTGTTGCACATAGAGTGTATAGCTATTAGCTAATTTGCAACTCTTGTCCCTGGATGGGCTTTAGAAAAAAGAATCAAGATAAAAAATATACACAATAACCACATACATCAATGCAGAAAAATTATAAATACACAATTATAAATATTATAAATACACAAATATAACAGCCTGACTCACATTTAACATAAATATTATAAATATTATAAATACACAAATATAACAGCCTGACTCACATTTAACACATATAACATAACTCACATTTGCCTATTTCAGGCCTTCCTCCCTCCGTCACTCACTATAAACAAACACATTTATTCCTTCCCTTCATTCACTCTCACTTTGCAGACAAATAATTCATACATGAGTACATTCTTGTTTATTTTTCAGCCAGTTTTTAACATTTTTAGTGAATGTTTTAAAGTCCGTTATTATTTTAATTTCATTTGGCATTGTGTTCCAGATGTGACTGCCCTTTATAGAGAAAGCTGTTTGTCCAAATGTGGTTCTGCGGTGGAATATTTTACAGTTATTGTTAACAGAACTCCTGGTGGCTCTGCTGCTGTCAACAACAATTGATCAATCAATAACAACAATCAATAACAATTTGGTCATTGTTAGTCAAGTCGATTCGTCCCACTGACTCTTTGTCAGGGGTTGGCATTGACACAAGAGCGATGACCTTAGAAGGCTTAGTGTAAATGACTGTAGGTTCAAGAGAGTCGGCCCAAAGAGAATCAGGGAGGCCGCCTAGCACAGGAACAGTCAGTTCAAAATCGTGGAAATCTGTGATGATGAGCCAGCCAAGAGGCGTGGCCTTGGGCAGGACGATGGTCTCTGCCGTGGGATTGTTTACTGGCAATGTGGTGGTTCTGTATTCTAGGCTTAGAAGGGGCATGGCCTCGAGAGTTAAGCCTAGATCGTCAAGCAAAGGAGCCGGTTGGAAAAATGCTTGTGGATGCATAAGTTTCTGTCCGGTCTGAATGCATAGTTGGACCGGGTAGCACGTGACATTAGCAGGTATGAGACAATGTTGAGTGTTCAGTACCTGGCAGGCCTCAGGGATGGTCTGGCCTGACTTTAGAGTGTCAAGATCTGGTTTAGAGTGAGCGTCTCGAACTGGGGTGAGAGACCATAAGACATTGTTTATGGTATCAACCTGGGTTCCGAGTCTCACAAGAAGATCACTGCCGATGTAGACTGCATGTGGCAGGTCGGGAATGACCAAGAAGGGATGCGTTAGCAGTCTGTGGTTCCACTGAAGGTGGAGGGTGCAGATACTTGTGGCGACCAATGTTTGTTTGTTTTGGTCCCAGCAGGGAAATGAAAAGACTTGTTAGTGACCATAAGGTCAGGGTATTTCTCGTGTAGAGAGTCGAAAAGTGTCTGGCTGATTGCGGATTTATCAGCCCAGAGAGCCAGTACCACGTCTTCTATGTGGGAGCTTTGGATAACTAGTCCTTTGACTATTTGGGGGCAGTACTCTTCATCGGCTGCCCCTGGTTTTAGGGTGCAAAGAAATGAACTGTGTTCATTTAGGGTTGGGTTGTCAGATGTGGTGACGTGGGAAGGGGTGCCTGTTTCAGCCTGGTCCCCAAGGTCACCTTCCGTCAAACTTTGTTGGGTCAGCAGTGCGAGTGGGTTGACTCTTGGAACATCCAAGGTGTCAAGAGTGTAGCACTGTGATCCGGTTGCTTCAGGTAGAGTGGTTGGAAGAGGTTGTCGAACTTGAGCCCATAGCTTGAGATTCTTGAAGTCTATCAGGGGCTCGAAGCGATTAAGTAGATCCTTGCCTATCAGCAATGGAATTGAGTTGAGATTGGACACATAGACCGGATGGATCAAGGTCATGGGCCCAATGGAGATTTGTATCAATGACATGTGTGACACAGTCGTGTTTGAGGGTGCATAAGTTTGAATAGCTAAGGAGCAAGGTCTTAGTTTCAAGTCTTTGTGCGCAAAGTTAGCAGTGACACGTAGGTGTTCGAAAAGGTCACGCAACATGAGTGTGATGTCCGCGGCGGTATCCAGTAGGGCTTCGTGCATCATCACATCTTCCAGGGTCAATGACAGGAAAAATTTTCCTGCAACCCCCCTCTCGGTCAAATCACACAGAAATTCTTGGACCGGTGGTTCAACGCAGATTAAAGAGTCGCCGGTTTCGGGCGAGTGAGGTTTTCCAGGTAGCTGGACTACCAAAATGGCACTGGGTGGCGTTGCATTTTGGAGCTCCTCCTGAGTTTTGGGTGGAGGCTGCTCGGTTGTGTCTTCGGTATCCTTCCCCTTTGTAGTAGGAGATTCCTCAGGGTTGACTTGTGGCAAACCTGAAGGATCGTTTGGGGTGGTCACAATATTTATGGCTAGGACATCTGGTTTCTTGTCCTCTTTCGCCTCCTTTTTCCTCTTCAATTCGTCAAGTATGCGTTGGAGAGTTTCCAGGTCTTCTCGGCTGGAAATGGGCTTTTCTTTCTTCTCCCAAGGTTTGGAGTTAAACTTTCCAGGGGGAGGTCTTGCTTCCCTGTCAAAGTTTTTTCGGCGGTATGAAGGAGGTGACCACCTCCCGCGATAACCATAACCGTGTAGGTTATGTGAGTGTCGAAATCGATATCTGTCATCCCGGGTATCCGTACTGTATTCTCGTGACTTACCTGGTGGGCTTAGTCTCCGACGGTAGTCAGGTTTTGGTGATGTTGGCTTGGAAGTTGGTGTCAAAAATTTTTCTGGGTCATGACTCGACTTATCTTGACTAGAGGACTGTCGTCGTTTTATTTGTGACCGAGATGCTGGAACAGGGGCTGGCCTTGGGGCGCCCTCTAGGTCCAGGGTGTCTGATGCGGTGTTGACAGCTAACACCGCGGTAGATTCGGTATGCTTCTGATTGCTTTGTTGCTGTTTCTGGAATGCATAATGTGCGAACTCTCTTAGTTGGTTTATCGAGTTTGTCTTTGGGTTAGCCATGACTCCAAGGTGGTGTCCAATCGTGGGATGAAGATTCTGAATGAACAGAACCTTGAAGTTGTGGTCTTCTTCCATCTCAGGCGTGTTTTGAGATCCAAAATATGCGCGCAGGAGTCGCTGGTAGTATGCCTGTGGAGGCTCTAAGCGACCCTGTTTCACAGCTAGGGCTGTTGCTAGCCCTGACTGTAAGCAGTGGTCGGAGAACTCTTTTTCGATGGCTTCATAGCATTTCCGGTGGTTCATCTCAGGGATGGCAATTTTCCGCCGATCCGCGGATTTCCGCCGATTTTATCATCATCTATGTCATAATTTTGTACCTTTACCTTGTTCTCAATAAAGTTTGGAAAAAAAAACATACGCGCTCGGCGCTTCCCCGAAGTCTCGCGATAACCCGGATGTACTCAAGCTACTGCTGTATTGTAAACAGCCCTGCGATTGGATAGTTGCAAACGATTGGACCAATCAAATGGCTCGTATGCTTTGTCAAAAATTCATTTCGGCTTGTTCTCAGGGATGTGATTTTTCCGGTAATTCACTGAATTCCGCTTTATTTTTATATTATATGTACGTTAAGTACGTTAGCGGCTTGTGGTCCACGAACGCACTTAAAGTGTGCCCTTTCAGCCAGAACCGGAAGTGGCGTATTCCAGGTAGAGAGCCATTAACTCTCTGTCGAACACGCTGTATTTACGCTCACTGTCGTGCAAAGACCTGCTTAAAAAAAAAGGTGAGCGGCTGCCAAGAACCGGCAACGCATTGCTCACGACGGCCGCTATGCCCATGTCCGAGACGTGGGTAATGAGCGCTGTTTTAACCTCAGAACGCCTGCTCCCGTTCAGGAGTCCAGTCGACTCTGTCCGCCGGTTTCCGTTTGAGTGCAGCGTACAAGGCTGTATGAGCTGGGCTGCGCGAGGGAGGAAAATGAGCTGCTCAAGACTCAATGGAGATTGAAACTGGTGATCTGAAATGAATGCTGAAATTATAAAAAGTAATGGTATGTTGGAATTTTATTTCTATTATGGAATAGATAAAATTAACTGATTTTGATTTGATCAAGTGTTAAAGCATGTGATGGATAATGCTTGTTGGAATATTTACCTCCGTCAAGGAGGTTATGTTTTCATCGGCGTTGGTTTGTCTGTCTGTCTGTTAGCAAGGAAAAGTGATGGATGGATGTTCATGAAATTTTCAGGAAAGGTGTGCAATGGCACGGGAAACAGATGATTAGATTTTGGTGATGATCTGAGAGTGCATACCTCCACCAAGGGCTTTTTTGTATTTGTGCAGCAGGATTACACAAAAACTACTGGATGAATTTGGATAAAATTTTCACCAGAGGTGGTTCTTGGGCTAGAGAGGAACCCATTATATTTTGGTGATGATCTGAGAATGCATACCTCAGCCAAGGCGCTTATCTTCTCACTGTGTTAGCAATAATACTCCAAAACTGATGGACAGACTTTGATGCAATTTTCACCACAAGTGGCTATAGGCCTACACACAAACCCATTACATTTTGGAGTTGATCCATGAAAAACGGAAGGAGCCTTGGCGGAGGGATGCGCTCTGAGTGCTTTTCTAGTTTAGGAATGCTATCTTCTTGGAACATAAGTCAATATTATACAGTAATAAGTGGCATTCAGCTGTTTGCTTTATGTCATGTAAGCACAGTTCTGGAACTTAAAAATCATAAAAACCCAGGAGCTTCGGGGAGCGAAGTGACAGTAAAGGTGAAAATTGGCTCAAAGTTCAATGAGGTAACAGAAACACTCGGACAATTTCTGAAGAAACCAGAAAAGGAGATGAAGTTCAAAGTTCAGAGACTGACACAGCTTGCTGCCAAAAGGAAGAAAGTTTCACATGAGGAGTGACTTGGTGACCAGTGTAAATAGTGTAAAAAACTCTAATAGAACTGTTAAATATGTTGGACTAAAGACAGTGAGACAACATTGAAGAAAAAGTAAGTTAACTTTTCATTAAATTTAATGATTTATCTAAGTCTAGTATTTCATTTTTTTAATCATTTTTTTTTAGTCTAAATTACTTCTGTTTTACTGAAAACCTTCCAGCTTCAGGGGGGCTGCGCCCCCCCGGACCCCCATAAGTCAATCGACCAAATTAGATTTCAGCTGAAATCAGAATTTCCTGTTGCCATCCCTGTCATCTTGATGTCAAATGGTTGCCGATCTATAAATTTTGATACCGACCTGTTGGATGTCAACTTGATCAAATAAATGCGATCGTCAACCGTAGCATCAGGGTATTTTCGCAAGTAGTAGTCAATGTCTTGCAAATAAGCCCTGGTATCAGGTGACCCACTGGTTGAGGGGTCAAATCTCGTGACGTGACGAGCGATCTTATTGAGATCTCCATCGGATGGAATTTGCAAACGTCTTTCACGTTGCCGTTCGGGTCTGAACAGGTCAGGGGAGTGTGAGCCGGGGGAGTCCCCATCCCATGAGGGGATGCCCCCCTTTGTCGAGGGAACCGGCCTGTTCATGGCTTCTGGTCTCAGATCCCTTTGTTTGCGGTGGTCTTCCAGCTCTTCTTGGACGTCCTGAAGACCTTGTTGTGCCTCTCGTAGGAGCAGTTTGCATTTCCCATAATCGAAGCTTGTTTCGTCCAATTGGTCTTCAACTTCCTTGAGTTGCTTCTCTTTGTGAAGCAGGGCGGTTTTCAATTCCTCATTTTCTTGCTGAAGTGAGGTATTGTTGTCTTCTAGTCGTTGCTTTTCTTCCTCTGCTTGTTCCAGATTTAGCAACGTCTGATCAAGCGTAGCTTGGGTGTCTTCTTTCTCTATGCGAGCTTGTTCCTGCTTTTTCACAAGGGATTTGTTCTCTTCCTGAAGAGAAAGGATGGTTGTTTGTTGTTTCACCAGTTCCTTTTCAGCGTAGAGTACTTGGGTTTCAGCTCGTTTTAACCTTGCAATCAATGCTAGTGCAAACTTTCCTAACACACCGGGGATTTCCTTTGCTTTCGGTGGGTTAGCTTCACATTCATCCAAAAGTTTTTTCGTGATTTGCTTCAAATCTTTGGGTGGAGTATCCCGAACATGTTTGGAGAAACCGGGTATAAGGTCGGAAGCCAACTCTTCCAATGTTACTTGAAGGTCATTTAATTCGTCAAGTGGACTCGACATGTTTGACCGTTTGTGTAACGCTTAGCTTGAAATCAATTCGTTGATTATAGCTAAAGTTGTGAGTCAAGAGTTAACCTTGAGTGTTGTTTTACAGTGAGGGTAATTACAAGCTTCTTTTTGGAGTTTGTTTCAACTTCCAGGCTTGTAAGAAGGAAAGCAAATATTTTGGAAATTCTTTAGAAATGTCGAATACGTGTTAGTTTATTTGTTGACACTGTATTTTGATTTGTATTTCACAAGACAAAAGCAAAAAAAAATTTGTGTCGATTGACTTTTTTCAGTTCAGTTATCAAAGTGTAGTTTTGGAACAGACCTCAACTAGGTTGTGACTTTTTGTTGAATCTCACTTGAAAGTAATGATTTTATTTACAAAAGAAAGCAACAAAAATAGAAAAGGTTAAATGCTTTAAGGCTATAGAGTTACAGTATAAGTCTTCACTTTGTTTTAAAGTTAGAATTGGCTTTGTTCTATTTGTTAAAGCTTATCTTCATTTAAAGCCTTTCAACGTTTTAATATTTACAAGTTAGGAAACAAATGAATTGTCTTTGCGTATTGTCACTAAGGCTTCCTTAGGATTAAAGTTAATGATTATTTAAAAAGAGGAAGAAGGAAAAAAAAATGTTTTACAGACTAGTCAAAGTTTTCACCTTTTGACTTATTTCAAATCCTGGTGAGAAATAGTGAGTTTTCCTGTGAGTTTTCCTTGTGTTTTCCTTCTCCTGGGGAGGAAACATGAATCAAAAGTGACACTGACTGTAAATAAGCTAAAGCTTTCAAGTGTTAATTGCTGAATGTGGTTTCCTAATTTTGGAAAAAAATTTTGGTTAAATATTTAGTAAATCACTAAATCCTTTACCAACATGCACAGGATTAACATTAACTTGAGTCTAAATGAACATTGTCATTTATTTGAATCCCTAAGTTGAATGGCTTCCTGTGAAAGAAATCTCACAAAGTGATATTTAAAAACAAAACACATATATATAGCTTCAAAAGTTTGCAGACTTTTAGCGTAAGATGTGTGAATATATGCTTTTAACTAAAAAGATTAAAATAAGTGGTTAACATACGTGAGTAAATACAAAGTCTATGCTTCTATGTTCTTTCACTGTGTATGTATGCAGTCAAAAGCTCTTCCACCAATGAGAACAAACTTCAAACCCACAAGTTTCTTTTTCCTTTTGGTTCTTGGGATAAAACTTTGATTTGGGTTTAAATTTAGATTGTTCCGGATAATTCGGATTGATTTAAAGTTAATTTGGAAGCTCTGTTTGATTATAAATCAGCTTAATAGATTTGCTCTGCTTTAATCCGAGTGTGCATTCATGCAAGAAATGCAACTCCTATAGTTGACCACACGATGGAGACAGTTATCTCTGCCCTCCCAGGGGGAGGAGACACTGGTGATGTCGCTCTGGGCGGGTCTACGGGTCTCACTCAAAATGGCGGCTAGGGTGACTCCCTCTTAGCGCCTTCAAAATGGCGTCTGCACGCTTACTCTGCTCATGCGCAGTTTTTCGTGCACCCCTTTCGGTCACGCGCGCGACTGTGCGTGTTTACGTGACACGTGATGCGGGCGCCGAGTCTTATCGACACGCCACGCCTTGCTTTTCAAAATGAGAGTTTAATCTCCAACTTTCACAAATAATGTTACCCCTTTAATTCCGGGTATAGTTTAGCGCTACTTCCCCAGCGGTTTATTCAGTGACCAGATCAAACCGCGTCCAGCTTAATCTGACGTCCCCACGCCTGGGTAATTACATTACAGAACTGGCCAGTTTAATTAGTCCTTTTGGGATAATCGCCGAAAGGTTAAACTGGCGAGAGACAGGACGGTTTTCTTCGCGTTTCTGTCACTCTAGGCCTTTATTTTTCTTAATCCAGCATATAATAATGCTGCTTAAACTTCTTTGCATGCATCAAAAACTGTTGACCTTAGTGGGTGAATCACTCACCCCCCCTTTGCAGCTATCAGCCACCAGACTCCTCAGCAGGAGTTTAGGTAAACAAACACAGCAGACACACAGGCAGGGGGAGACACAGCTTATGATTTCAATGAATTTTCTTTTTGCATATACGTTTCCCAATTACACAGGCGTCACACGGGAGTGCCAATAAACTGTCGTGTGAATTGCCTATAAAAATATTTGTCATAAGGTACAGGAATTATTTATTTTATTTAATAGTGGGTGTGAAAGGGGGCGGAGTTAAACCTTCACTTCTACACCCCCTAAATTAAATAAAAGCACTCGTAAAAGGAGCACCAGTCCTAACGGACAATAATATTAACTTTAATTTTATTTAATTTTGTACCTTCAATTACTTAATGAATCAGTCTCAAAGTTTCAGTGAGTTCTTGTCCTGCCGTGATTAGGAAACGTGTATGCGAAAGGAAAACGCTTCAACTTCTATCATTCACCCTTTTATTAAACTCATTCAGGTTACATGGCATGGCGTTCAAATGATGAATAAACAGATTTAAATGATAACAGCGTAATATATCACATCAACTGATATTGGATTCCTGAACATAAAATCTAGCGTTACATCTCTGTAGAACCAAGGAGGAACCAGACTTATGTTTCAACAGTAAATGAGGCTGAAAACAACGCAATTTTATGGGGAAAATTCATAAGCTAATTATCTAAAAATGACTTCTGAATTAATCTACAAAAATTTAAGGGCAGTTACTTAAAAATGACTAAGTTTTCCTTCAGTTTATAGTTTTATCCTGTGGCTGAGAGACTAATTGAGCCCTGAAATACGGGCCATATTCAATTGTAATTTAATTGTTAGGACATCACGTTTTAACCCAGGAGATAGGAGAAATAAGAGTTTCACTCATGCAACAGCTGTAGGTCCATGTTTCCGCGGGTTGGTACCGCTGGGTTTTGAAGTTAGGATGTCGGAGGAAGCGGCTGCTGTCCTCACAGCCGTGGAGGTGATAACTCAGCTGGGAGGCCCTTCAAGGAGACAGTTGCAGCCCTGGATGGTTTGTCTCAGGGCGGCATGAAAAGTCCTTGGAAAAGAGTCCAAATTTGAGGTCTCTTGTAGCAGGATAGACCAAAAAACTGAAGGAAAATCTTCTCAGTCTCTGTTCACTTTAAACTAGGCAAATTAAAGGTCCACTTTAATGGCGTGAAGAGTCATGAAAAAAAAATATTAGAAAAGCATTTACTAGGATAAGAATGGCTTCTGAGGTAAACGAAAAAGTTTGAGAATTTGATTCTCTAAAAAAAAGCGAGCTCTAAAGAAAAATGGTTTCTCCTCAGTAACCAGAAAGACTTGACAAACTTCACAAAGAACAGAATAAAACTTCACAGGGCCTTGAAACGGTGGAATAAAATCTTCTTCTGAGATCTAGATTACTATTCTGCTTCTTTAATCTTAATTTAGTTCCTAATCTTTCTCAAAATCTCTTTCTTCTTTCTGTGTTTCTAATTCTTAATTCTCTCACCGTTCTCTTTTTCTTGCTACTTGTTACATTGTTACTTTACTTCTTGCTAATCTTCCTGCCTGTTCTGATCTTTTTTTCTTACTCTTTGTCTGATCTTACTAAACTCAAATCTAACTTCTCTCTTTTAAAGTTACCTCGCCGGGTCGTAAAACTGATGATGTCGATTGCAAGACTGACCAATCGACTTTTTCAGAAGCAGTTTGAAATGGCTGCTATCCAATGTGAGAACATTTCTTTGTTTGAGAGCAGCCAATCAAACGAAGACACCATCCCATGAAATTGCAGAGGGAAAATCAACACTCAGTCAGTTCTTATGAAATTAGGTGCTCAATAAAAAATCTAACTAAATTAAATGACTTGGCTAATATTTGGTGATCATGAATTTATACCATTACTCCAATATTACATTTGTTTGAATAACACTCATGAATATAATACATGCATTCACATTTAGATCAAAATGCAGCAAACCATGCAGCAAACCATGGTTGGTGATAAAAGAGGGATGATTTTCAGTGTCCTTAGGATCCAGAGGATAAGCTGAAAGAAACTTAATGTTTAGAACAAATTAAAAGTCATCTTACATACTGAAAACACATTTCGTAGGTATCCACTAAGAGGTACTGTTGAGCTGTAGATGATTTCCTTTAGGTCCATGATATCTGGGAGAAAACCTGGATAGTATTGTGGGCTATAAACCCGTCAGATTAAGTGGTTTATGACTCATTTAAGACATTGGTTTCCTGTGAAAAGATACGTTATCCAAATGCAGTGTTCATGTTGGAGGTCTGGTCTCTTGAGTTTTATGTTCCTTTGAGCCTTTAAAAGCAAATTCTGATCCTTACAATCTCTGCAAGAGGCAACTGTTTACATTGGGGTCCTGGGAGAGCAAGCATCTTTGGTCAGGCCTGGAAGAGGCCTGCATGAGTCGACATAAAAGCCAGTGATATTCCTGTAACATGCAGAAAGGTAGTATTCCTGTATAAGGAATAAAATGAAATTCCTGTAAACTGGAGAGAAGTGATCTTCTGTCTTGGTTTGAGGAGACGATGATGCTACAACAGATTCAATAAAAATCCGATAAAATATTGTCATTATGGTTCGGTCAGTTTGGAAGCATGCAAGTTTCCTTAAACAATGCAAATGTTGCTGACCCTATTTGCACACCCTTTCACAGTTCTCTTCAAAGTTTAAATTACTATCAATAATCGTCCCAAGATATTTGTAGGATTGTGCACATTCAGTGGTCTGGCCTTTTAGTACAGTGACTTTGTGCCTGGGAGTTCTCCTCCTACAGTCAATAATCATATCTTTAGTTTTTATCATATTCAGCTGCAGGTAGGAATCCTCACACCAGCGAATAAAATCATCAACTACTGGGCTGGGGCCACTCTCACCATCCTGGAGGAGACTGACAACAATTGAATCATCAGCATACTTGTAACGTGAAAATAGGATATTAATAAATAATAAATAAATATGATCAGGTATGAATTATTTAATTTATATTGATGTATTGGAATCTGAGCTCAAATCTCATTTCATATGCATCAGAAAAGTTAATAACACTCGTAAGGGGCACCAGCTTCTATCTTTAAGAAGCAATTTGATCTTTAATTTCACTTTGTACCTGTTTGATCACTCAATAAATTAATCAATAATCAGTCTCAAAAATTTTCCGTGAATTCGATACCTGGGCTTGAAACAGACTCAGAATGAAATAAATTCCCAACAACTTCTCATTTTTAAATATTTATTAAACGAAATGATTAATAGACATCAAAATAATTTCATTAATCATAAAATCAATCTTGTAAATGATAGATTAACAATGTCAATATTTTCGGAACCAGGGTTAAACTGAGAAACGAATTTCTATCAGTTTGAGTTAACAGATTATCAAAAACAACGTAAATTTATGGAGAAAGTTTGCTAATTATGAAAAAGTCCTAAATTAATCTTAAGAAAATAAAAACGGAATTTTAATGAAAAGGAGAGTTATGTTAAGGGCTTCTTAATTTGCATCTGATTAGATATATAAATTAGTACCGAACCTCAAGTTTAATTCAGCAGATGAATTAAAGTTTTTTCAGCTCACGTGATCCTCAGTGATGGCAGTTCTGTCGTCCTTTTTCAGCCCAAGACTTTGTGGATGTGAGGGAAATATCTGCCAGCAGATACTTCAAGGGTTCACAGCTCAACCTTTAGATTCAAGCGGTCGAAGGAGGCTGGATTCTGGGCTGCATGACCCACAGTTGAAACGGGTCTTAGCCAGATGGTGCCGACGTCTCTTCAGAGTGATGTGGGACAGCTGTGTGTTGATCCTACAGCTGCACGTTATGTGGGAGCTGCATCTTTCTTCAAGAGGTCTTCGGTAATAATTAAGAGATATCTAATCCGATTTCAAATTAGAAAAGAAACTTTCGGACTTTAGATAAAAATAGTTTTTGGGAGGTGCTTGGTCAAGAAAAATATTATAAAAATAAAGTCAAGATTAAAGTTTACCTTAAAATTAAACAAACGGCGGTTTTACAGAAAGTTTAACAAAAAGTGATAAATTAAGAATTGGAGTTTGACTCCGATTAAGAATTGAGCTCAAAGAAAAAGGAATTCCTAGGCATTTAAGAGAAGAAGAAAATACAAAGTTACATAAACAAATTATCTGCTGTGTTCAGAAAAGCGCCATGTGGTCCTTTGTTCTCCCTTGCTGTGTGTAGACAATGGAGGAGATCAGAAAAAAACGAGCAGCCGGGAAGAAATCCGGGGAGGAAAAGAGGTCCGGAGCAGAAGAGACTGGAAAAAGAGTCTCTCTCCTTTTTATAAGCTCTGTTGAGTTTCGCGGGATTCTGGCCTGACCGGAGTCTCAGCCAATGAGCATCCTTCGTGGGCAGGCTCGATGAACTTTTAGTCCAATGAACAAACAGTCTATTGTTCGGAGTCCTTTGGAGTGACGAGTTGTCGTGCAGAGATTGGCTGTGGGAGTCACATGGTTTTAGAGGCAGACTCATACATACTGGAAGTTAAAATTTCCCTTTGTGTATTAAACTAAGATAACTTTAGTGATTAGTATAAATTATAAGCAGTGCTTCTAAATCAACATGCAGGAATAAACATTCATATAAACATTAGCATGCATACATATATATACTGTATATATATATATATATAAAATCAGATTAATGCATTTCACACATATTTTCCACATCAAAAACATCAGAGTCCATCTGCATTTTCATAGTTCTGAAAAGAATGAAGGTTTAGAATTGAGTTTGTGATAATGTACTTTAAAGTTGTTTAAATCCAGCGTTTTCACAGTTTAAGGAAATTAGCTGAGTGTGGATCTGTTGCATGTTTTATGGGGGCAATAAAAGTGAAGCCGGACATTTGGGGAAATTCCTTAGGCTGGTTTTAACAAAGAGGGGATTTCAGCTGTGGCCTGGGGGAAGGAAATCCATTTATTTGCGTTATTCCTGGATGAAACAAAAATGTCTTTAAGCAGAAGAATAATTGTTGCTGAGCCAAAGTGAGATGATGCTACATACTTTATAATGTGTCTGTTGTCATGTCTGCTCCGACACATGTTTGTGTTCAGGATGAAGAGTAGTGGTGACAACACCCGCCCCCCCCTCGAGGAGAGCCAGTAGAAGAACACTTTTGGTCAGACAATGTACCATTGACCCTTACTCTCTGTGTCCTGTTGGTTAAAAAATCCAGAATCCAACCCACCAGATTATTACTCAAATCAAATTGTTGCAGGAGCCTTTCAACTAAAATATGAGGTTGGATTGTATTAAAGGCGGAAGAAAAGTCCACAAATAAAAGCCTGATGCAAAGGATCCAATGCATGCTCAGTCTGCTTTAGGACCTCAAATCTGACCAGTTTTTCAAAAATTTTCATTAAAATTGAAGTCAAAGCAACTGGTCTAAGATCATTTACCATTTTAGGACAGCTGGATTTGGAACAGGGACAACCACAGCACCTTTCCAGATCTTAGGCACATGTTGTGTCTGTAAGGACTTATCAAAAATGTAGTGAAACACAGGACTCAGTTCATGTGCACAGGACTTTACCAAGTGCCCACATATATTATCAGGGCCTTGACTTTTTTTTTTCACTTTTACAGCACAGAACACCCTTTTAACATCCTGCACCTCAATATTAAAGTGCTGATTGTCTTTGAGTTTCTGTTTCAAATCTTGGGTTTCTGTGCTAAAATCAAAGGAATCAAAACGACCATAAAAACAATTAAGAGCATTAGCCAGCTCTGAGTCTGAGTTAAAACCATCTAAAAACACACGATTACTGCGCTCTGTGCACTGAAGGCCTGCAATAGTTTTCATACTAGCCCATGCTGTAACGCCTGAGCGCTGATTGCTATCTGCGCTCAGGTTGTCCAGTTTTCCTCCAGCTCCACCCCATTCCGGGCCTGGTCTTACGGCCTTCCCCGAGGTCCTAGTTTGACAGCGTCTCAGCTGACTTCCGGCTGTCAAGCCCAGCTGCTCCAGGACAGCTGTCTCTTATCACTATTAATTACCTTCCCCACTTCTGATTGGGTTCTGTCCCCCATTTAAGGGAGCAGCTAAGAATCACTCCTCGCTGCGACCTAAACGAAGGAACGACGGACATCGTGTTTCCTCAACTGGAGTTCTTATGCCCAACTCCAGTTTCCCATTGTCTCTGCTCTTAACCCTTCTGTAAGTGCTGCTGCTCAGCGTGTGTTTTTCCTTCACTGTCTCCCTAGCCTTTCTCCCGGGTTAGAATGTTATTCTAAGTTATGAGTGTGTTTTTGCCCCACATGGCTCTTTACTTTGTTTTTTGTACATTGAGTGCCCTTTATCAATAAAGTAACGCAAACTCACTGGTCTCCTATAGCGTCTCCTTAATGGCTCGTGAGAGCCATTCATGACACACGCTAAACCAAGCTTCTTTGTTGCCATCTTGCTTTCCAACTCTGATTTATAATTCTGTTTTGCTCTTAAAATTTCGGACTTCAGCTCTTTTGTGGCAACCTGCAGCTCAGAAACAACCCCCTGTTTAAAGGCAAGTGCTTTCCTCTGTAAGCAGGATTTAACTGATTTTGTAACCCATGGCTTGTTGTTGGGATATATTTTGACATGTTTACGTGGAACGATCATGTCCCTGCAGAAGGCCATGTATGAGCATGTCACGTCCACTAAAGAGTCCAAATCTTCTCCGCAGGCCAGTGTGAACACCTCCCAGTCCGTACAGTTAAAGCATTCCTGGAGGCAGTGCACTGAATCCTCTGTCTACACGTCTATGTCTCTGATCTTCGCCTTGTTTCTTCTGAGAGCAGTTTTATATGTGGGCAGCAAATGTACACAGTTGTGATCTGAGGATCCTAAAGGAGGAAGGGGAAGAGATTTAAAGGCCCTCCCTATGGATCCGTAGCACAGGTCCAATGTCTTTTTTTGCCTGGTTGGGCAGGAGACATACTGATGAAAGTTTTTAAATGTCTTCTTTAAAGACACATGGTTAAAATCCCCAAGGATAAAATTTGGAGCCTCTGGGGAAATCAACTGCAACTGCTGTACCACATCGAAGATGGTGCTGGAGGCGGAGGCAGCATCCGTTCTCGGGTGAATGTACACAGTCGTTATGAAAAGTTGGGAGAACTCGCAGGGCAGGTAAAAAGGGTGTCGTGACACAGACAGAAGCTCCACATCTGGTGTACAGAAGCGCTCTCTGACCGTGACGGATGTACAGTACTGTTTATTAATATACAAACATACGCCACCCCCCTGACGTTTCCCTGTTACCTCTTCCTGCCGATCCAAGCAAAGTGGGGCTCCAAAGCCGTCAATACACAGGTCCGGGTCCTGGTCATGTGCTGTAAGCCACGTCTTCATGTAAGCCATGACACAGCAGTTCTTGAAATCCTTCTGATATCGTACATTTCCTTGAATTTCATTCACTTTATTTCTCAGGGATTGTACGTGCCCCATAATAATGGAAGGAAGAGGAATGCGGTTAAGCTGACGCCTCCTCAGGTTTAATCTTACGCCTCCACGCTTTCCGCATTTCCTCCTCTTGTCTCTCTTTTCATCACTGTGTCCATGAAAATCTCTTAAAATAAAGTCCAGCAGTTGCGGCAAAGACTCAAACACAGATGCTGCATTATCCATGTTTAAATGCAGTAACATGTCTCTGGAATACTGCGTTCTTCCTGGCATGACCACGATCGCGCTTACCTCCAAGACAAAGAGCCGCTAAGAAAGAAACGACAGTGCAAAAACAAGAAGGAAATCCATACTGATGGAACCAGGGAGCTCTTCATTATATAGTCCACGAACATTCCAAGGACAAAAACGGCACAGAGAATTGCGTTAAAACACATTAAAGTGCATAAAAACAGAGACACAGACGTCAAACTTTTTTCATCCGCTGCGTGCGCATGCGCCCCCAAGTCAGGTCATTATGAACTTCTTCAACAATAAAATTTCATCTATCAGAGATAAAATCAGCCGCATTCTTCCCACCGTTAACTTAAATACAGTAACTACTACAACTCCTTCAATTGATATCTGTTTGGATAAGTTTATTCCAATTGACCTTTTAGAGTTAGATAAAATAATTTCCTCATCCAAGCCTTCAACTTGTTTTTTAGACCCTATTCCTACCAGGTTATTTAAAGAAGTCTTCCCATTTATTGGTAGCACTATTCTTCAAATAATCAATTCTTCATTAACATTAGGCCATGTACCACAGGCCTTTAAAACTGCTGTAATTAAACCCTTACTTAAAAAGCCAGTGCTGGATCCAGGAGTTTTAGCTAACTATAGACCAATCTCTAATCTGCCTTTCATTTCAGAAATCTTAGAGAGATTTGTTGCTACGCAATTATTTGACCACTTGCAAGGAAATTGTTTATTTGAAGAGTTTCAGTCTGGGTTTAGAACCCATCAAAGTACTGAAAGAGCTTTAGTGAAGGTCACTAACGACCTCCTTATCGCATGTGATAATGGACTTGTTTCTGTACTTGTCCTTTTAGACCTTAGTGCGGCTTTTGATACTATCGATCATAATATTTTACTTGATAGATTAGAACACCATGTTTGACTTAATGGAACTTCATTGCAGTGGTTTAGATCTTATTTATCTGATTGGTTCCAGTTTGTTCATGTCAATAATGAGTTTTCTTCCAACTCAAAGCTCAGTCACGGAGTTCCACAGGGATCTGTGTTAGGCCCTATTCTTTTTAGTTTATATATGCTTCCGCAAGACAAAGGACTGTACACCGTGTGAGACATTGATTTTATTGAATGAAATGGATTTTATTTATTTATTTATTTTATTTTTCTTTTCACTGTAGTTCCATATTGTTTTTGTGTTAGTGTCCTGCTTCCTGCTTTTATGTTTTGTATCTCGTGCTTGTTGCGACTTTGTTGCTGTTTTCGGAATGCGTAGTGTGCAAGCTCTCTCAGCTGACTTATTGAGTTTGAACTTGGGTTAGCTGCAACTCCAAGGTGATGACTCACAGTGGGATGGAGGTTTTGGATGAAGAGGGTCTTGAAATTGTGGTCTTCTTCCATCCCTGGTGTATTTTGAGATCCAAAATATGCAAGTAGGAGTCTCTGGTAGTAGGTCTGTGTCGGCTCTGATCGTCCTTGCTTCACGGCTAGGGCTGCGGTTAGTCCTGCCTGTAAGCAGTCGTCGGAGAATTCCTTTTCGATGGCTTCACAGAGCCGCATGTGGTCTGCTTTGATGTTTGCCGGCTGTCTGTCTATGAATTTTGATCCTGACCTGTTAGATGTTAGTTTGATCAGATAGATGCCATCGTCAATTGTAGCATCAGGATACTTACGCAGGTAGTAATCAATGTCCTGTAAATAGACTTTGGCATCAGGTGAACCCATAGGTCCTGGATCAAATTTCGTGACATTTCGCGTGATCTTGTCAAGGTCGCGGTCTGAAGGGCCACACACACGCTGTCCACGTGGTCGTCCATATTCGAAACGGGAATCGGGCGAGAGAGTGCGGTGGATGTCCCGGTGTTCATATGCTTCCTTTAGGAGCAGTTGACATTCCTTGTAGTTATCCTTCACATTTGCAAGTTGACTTTCAACTCTTCTGAATTCCTTCTTTGTGTCTTAAAGGGCATCTTCAAGTTCATTGTTGTCTTGGTGAAGCACGTCATTGTCATGCATCAACCGTTTATTTCTTGACTCTCCATGGTCCAAATCTTTGTTTTGCCATTCTCCTCTTGAGATTGTTCCAAATTTTCTTTTAGAGTTTCATTCTCTTCTTGGGGAGATAGGATTGTTGTTTGTTGATTTGCTAGCTCGTTCTCAGCTACCTTTAATCTCACGACTAATGTTAGCGCAAACTTACCTAACACACTAGTGAGGTCCTTGCCTTCTGGTGGTTTTTCAGTGTGTTCATTCAAAAGTTCTTCAGTGAGTTGCTTCAAATCTTTGGGCTGCGTTTTCTTGACCCGTGTTGTGAAGGTAGAAATTAAATCAGAAGTCCATGCTTCCAATGTTGCTTGAAGGTCATCCAGTTTGGTAAATCGGTTGGCTGTCCGTTGACTCATCATGTTTAACCGTTGTTGCTATTTAGCTTAATAGAAAAAAAATATTCAACTTGTTGATTATAGTTAATTTGTTAGGCAAGGTTTAACCTTGAGTGTTTTATTTTACAACTGTGATAGTTGAAAGTTCCTTTTGGAATTCGTTCCAACTTGTAGGCTTGCAAGATGGGAAGTAGAATTTTGAAATTATTTAGAAATGTTGAGATGCTTCAATTAAATTCGTTTGTTGAAACTATGTATTGTGATAAATAAAGTTGAATTGAAATTGGGCTGAATTTGTGTTTCACAAAACAAAACAGGAATTTAAATTGTGTGGATTGACTTCTTGACTTTGATTTTCAAAGTCTAGTATTGGAATTTCTTATCAATAACTAGCTTTGGAATTTTGCAGAATGTCACTTTGAAAGTGAGGATTTTATTTACAAAAAAAAATACAAAAACAAAAGAGGTTAAATGCTTTAAAGATTCAGGATTATAAGTTTTCACTTTCTTTTAAAGTTAAGGCTTTCCCTTTGTTTTATTTGTAAAAGCCTATTTTCATTTGAAGCATTAAATGTTTTAACTATTTACAAATTAGGAAACAAGTGAATTGCTTGAATATTTGGTATCCCAAGGATTTCTTAGGATTAAAGCTAGTAGTGATCTGTTTTGATTGTTATCTATAAATTTCTTATTTACAGAATAATCAATGTTTGCACCTTTTGACTTTTCTCTTTTAAATCCTGGAAAAAAAAATAAAATTATGCAAGTTGGTTAAATGTTTTTCTTTTTCTGTGGAGAAAACATGAACCAAGAAATGACAGAATGAGTTTAAATAACACTTAGCTTCTTGTGTTAATTGCTTAATGTGGTTTCCTAAACTTGAGAAAAAAAATTATAAATATTCAGTGAATCTGTAAATTTGTTAAAATGCACAGGTTTACTCCTGCTTTAAGATTACTCTTGAGCAAACATCAGCATTAAAATCCTTAAGCTAAAGATGGGTTTCTGTGGGTAAGAAATCACACCATATCACATTTAAAATCAGCAAAATAAATACAAATATAGCTTCAAAGTTTGCAAATTTTCTTAAAAATATGTAAATATGTTTTCTTTTAACTTAAAATATTACAATATGTGGTTACATAAGTGATTAAATACAATGTAGATGTTTATATATGTTCCTGATGTAGGTCTATCCATGCAGTGAGTGGGGTCTCACCACTGAGAAAATCTTTCAGCAGCCAACAGGTCTATTTCCTTTTGTTCTTGGCATACAACTTTGAATTGGTGTTAAATTTAGTTTATTCCGAATAATATGGATTGCTTTGAAGTTACTCTGAAGACTTAATTTGGTTATAAATCGGCTTTTAAGAATAGGAGTTTAAATAAAAAAATGCAGTCCCTATGTTTCACCACAAGATGAAGGCAGTTTTCATCTGCACTCCCGGAAGAGGAAATACAATGACGTCACTCGGGGAGTCAAGGATTTCTACTCAAAATGGCGGCTACAGGGAACTTGTCTTAAGTGGACTCGAGATGGCGTTGCTCGGCCGATCTACATATGCACAGTTTTCGTGCACAGCTTAACGGTCGCAAGTGCGACTGTGAGCGTGCATGTGACACGTGGATGCGGGCGCAAGTCTCATTCGATAAAACCACGCCTTGCTTTTCAAAGGTGGGAGAGCTTCGATCTCCCTAAAACTTTATTCAAACTAGTTTGTACAATGGTTAATTCAATTAAATTCCCCCAAGGGTTTGCTTTGCCTGTGAGGTTTTGAAGTAACTGGAGCATGAACAGGATTGCTTCACTGTTCGGTCCTAGGCCTATTTTAATTATTCAGTGTGTAATCACGCTTCTTAAGCATGCATTAAACAACAAGTAACTGAACAGAGTGGGGTGGAGTGGAGTGTTCTCTTCACCCCCCCTTTTGTGGTCAGCACACAAACACACACACACACACAGCAGCAGCGGGTGGATTCACCCCCTCCCCCTCGTGACACAGAGAAACAATGGCTGGCAGCAGCTCAGCTCTGTAGACAAACGAACCACCTTTGTTTTAAAAATTAACCAAACTACACACAGCCTATATCTTAATTTCTTTCATTCTGAGTGTGTCCCAAGTTCAACCAACATCACACGGGCAGCACCAATAAATATGTTGGAATATGTGAATTAATAATTATGATCAGGTATAAAAATTATTTAATTTATATTGATGTATTGGAATCTGAGATAAAATCTCATTTCATATACACCAGAAAAGTTAATAACACTCATGGGGCACCAGCTTCTATCTTTAAGAAGCAAATTAATCTTTAATTTCACTTTATACCTGTTTAATCACTCAATAAATTAATTAATAATCAGTCTCAAAATTTCAGTGAATTCGATACTGGGGACTTGAACCAGACTCAGAATGAAATAAATTCTCAACAACTTCTCTCATTTTCACATATTTATTAAATGAATTGAGGATTAACAGACATTGTAGTAATTTCATTAACCATAAAATTAATCTTGTAAATGATAGATTAACAATGTCAGTATTTTCGGAACCAAGGTTAAACTGAGAAACGAATTTAGATCAGTTTGAGTTAACAGATTATGGAAAACATAACGCAAACTTAAAGAGAAAGTTTTACTAATTATATGAAAAGTTCTGGATTACTCTAAGAAAATAAAAACGGAATTTTAATGAAAAGAGGAGTTATGTTAATGGATCCTTAATTTGCATCTGATTAGATATCAAATTATTATCGAACCTCAGACGTTTGATTCAGCAGATGGAGAAGAAAAGTGCAGCTCACGTGTTTTCTTGAAGATTTGAGGTTGCGTTCTTCCGTCGTCCTCATGAAGCTTTCGATGTGTTGATCGGTGCCAAAACCCAGAATATTTGTCCAGCAAATATTCTTTGACGACGGCTGAGATCGGTATGTTTGATCCCAATGGTTGAAATCCAGCCGAGGTGCGCTGATTTCATCAGCTGCGCGTGATCGTGGTGGGAGCTGCGTCTCCTCAGAGGCCTTTGACAATAATTAAATATATCTAATCCGATCTCAAATTAAAAGAGCTTCGGGCTTTAGATGAAAGAGCTTCTGGTGTGGGATTGGTCAATAAAAATATTATCAAAATAAAGTCAAGATTAACCACTTGCGCTCCGTTGTTCCGCGGGCGGGCAAGTCTCTGCGTCCTAGGGCGCGCGAGGGCGCACGAGAGTGCACTCGTGTGCCCTCAGACGCATGATGCATGATATACTGATGATGGTGCAGATGGAGATGGTGCTGGCCTCCAAGCGCCACTGAAACAAAAAGCTGCAGACAGCCGCGAACAGATTAGTTCATCTGATTGACCTCTCATTCAACTAATAAGAGCCTTGAATTGGGTTTCTGAAACCATGAAGAGCCAATGAATGAAAACCTAGGAAGGAGGACCCGCCTACTGTGAATGCAGGAGCCAATTGAAGCACAGAAATTCGGGCTGGGTGAAGAGAGATTTACTGTTGCAGCAGATGAAAACAAAGGACGCTGGACGAACCTGCTACAGACCCAGGCTCACCCAGCAGCATGGAGAACACCCACAAGTGGGACCTGCACTCATTCCAGCAGAATAGGATTAGTATTCTCTTCCGTCATCATAGACCGACGGAGGCCGACGACAAAGGTCATAAATCATTCACCAAAACCGCAATATTGGAATTATGTTTTGATCGGGATCCACGAGCGGACCAGCGTCGCGTTCGTCTGACAATGGGGAAGAGAAGTTCGCCAGGACTCTGCTGCTGTAAGGTGTTATAAGCTAAATTATTATTTCTCCCTGAAAACTGTAATCCAAAAATGACTTTTGACCGATCGGTAAATTACAACTGTACGGCGCACGAAGTACGAAGTGCGTGCGCCACGATAAATGGTTAATTTGCCGTGTTCAGACCGTGAACGCCCCCCCCCCCCCGCTGCAGAAGAGGAGCGGGGGGGTGGGGTTCACGGTCCGAACGCCCCCGGTCCGCGGGGGGAAGCATATGAGTCTATTCCATCATGTAGCAATGGCCGTCTTCTGTAGTGAGGGGGGGGACAACCCCCCCCCACACACACACACACAGTAGCGAGGGGTGGGGAGCCGCTGTGACAGCGTTGCTGTGGAAACATGCAAGGAGTGTAATCCGTCATGTAGCGAGGGCCGAACTCCGTCCTTTGTTGCGAGGGGGGGACAACCCCCCCCCCCACACACACACAGACACAGCCCTGAATGTGACCTTTCATTAGAGCCCAAAATGAAGATTCTACATTGAATTATTCAAAAGTTACAGACATTTTTCCAAACTGTGCCATTTGGCACAATTTGGCACAGTTCCAAAACGCCTGGGAACTACCTGAGAACAAAGCTGTGTAAAATATTCATTTTTTGTGGTATTGTTACCAAATTTGGATCTCAGCTTGATAACACTTGGTTCTACATTTCTGTTGCATTTTCCAGCCGAATCGGACAGCTGTGTGTTATTTGCAAGCATTTGTATCCAAAAAAACACCGTGTCCAAATTTATTTTCTTCAAGTTCAGTATGTTTAGATGACTGTAACTCAGTGGCCGGAGCACGTAGAGAGATCATGTTTTTTTTGCCAAAAAATTCAAAGTGTTTTCTTTTAAAAGAGACCAACCCCATGCTGCAGAAGATGCTGCAAAGGGTTGAATAACAGCTTTCGATTTACTTTGGGCACGTTTTTTTTTTTTTGGCATTTTTAGGAAAATTACCCGGAGTGCAAGGGGTTAAAGCTTACATTAAAATTAAAAACGGTGGTTTTACAGAAAGTTTAACAGGAAAAAGTGATAGGAATGAGCATCTAAGATTGAAGTTTAACTCCTGTTAGAATGAGCTCAAAGAATAAAGAATCAGTTCCCAGACGTTTAAGAGAAAAGAAAAAACATTAAAATACAAAGTTATAGAACACAAAATTATGAGTTATCTGCTCTGTGATCGTCGAAACACAACACGTGGGAGAAGTCCCTTTGTTCAGGCAGTCTTTTGTTCTCTTGAAGAGTTCTCTGCTGTGTAGACAAAAAGACAAAGAGAAGGTGATGCAAAGAGAAAGGGATCCGAAAAGAGGAAGTAGCAGGGGTTCTCCCTCTTTTTATAAGTTCAGTCGAGTTTTCGCGGGCTTCCGGGTTGGCAGGAATCCCAGCCAATAAGCTTCCTTCATGGGCGGGCTTCATGAACTTTAGTCCAATGACAGACTTTGTCTGTGAGGAGCCAATGGAATGGAGGAGCTGGAGCCCAGTGAATGCTGAGTGATATTTGATACCGGTCTCCCTGGAGATACACACAATTTTAATACACTAGAATATGCTTTTACACCCTTATATATAAACTTAGCTAACCTTAGTGATTAATGTAACTTATAAGCAGTGCTTCTAAATTAACATGCAGGAATAAACATTCATCTAAACATTTTAACATGCACATATCTAAAATAAGGATTAATATGTTTCAAACATATTATTGATTTTCCACATTAAAACATCAGAGTCCATTTGCTTTTCATGGTCCTGGAAAAGAAGAGAAGGTTTAGAATTGAGTAAACCCAGATGTGATGATGCTGCACTGGTTAGATCCAGCATGTCCCAGAATTTAAGGAAATTAATTGAGCTGTGGATCTGTGGGCCATGAGGGGCTTTCCATGTTTGTCTCTTGTCCACCATTTATGGGGGCTATAAAAGTCAAAGCAGGAAATGCATTAGGGTGAATTCCTTAGACTGGTTTTAACAAAGGAATGGCGAGTTCAGTTGTGGCCTGGGGTAAAAGAGCAGTTTTTTGACTGTCCTTTTCCTGGGTGAAACAATGTCTTTAAGCAGAAGAATAATTCTTATTGATGAGCCAAAGTGATGATGCTACACGTTTGTGTGACAATACCACAAATTAGACTCTCACAAAAACTGCAACATCATCTTCTGCACATTTAGATCAGGGTTTTAGGGGCACACTGACCTGAGCAAACAGGCTTATTTGATCTTAACATGAAAGCATGTGCCCACATTGACACACACTGTCACAGGGCTGCACCATTCATTCAGAGAAATCTGAGGAGCCAGAACTCAGACTTAAACCACATTGAACATCTGAGGAATGAGGCATGTCTTTATGGGTATGAGCAGCTGAAAGAAAGACTAGAGCAGTGGTGTCAAACTCATTCCATTGAGGGCCAAGACCCTGCATGTTTTACTTCCATCCAGTGTCTTCAGCAGGTGCTTTCACTGATCAGCAATCAGTGGGAAGAAATTAAGTTAAAATCACCTGTTGAAGACACTGGGTGGAGGTAAAACCTGCAGGGTCTTGGCCCTCCAGGGAATGAGTTTGACACCCGTGGACTAGAGGCTTTCACACAGGACTTTCTGCCACACATGAAGGAAGAAGAAAGGGTTTACATTTTTAAAATGACCATACAACAGCCTTCTAAGGATTGTCTGCATGAAGCAATTCTGTAAAACATCTGACAACTTGTACGTGATATTTACCAACAGTTAAATTATTTTTATTCAATATTTAAAACAACCAGCACGTGTTTATATGTGTGCTTGATATCACCACCTGAAACCTCTATGGCAGGATGTAACATTTATCCCTAATACTTTTAGCAGCACTAACAATCAAAGAGTTACTCTTTTTTTCAAAACGTTATCATTTAAAAGTGTGGTTTAGTTTACAGTAGTAAATTTAACATTCCTCTGGCTGACACCTCCACTGGCCTGAAACAACATCTCACCACCACGTATCAATCCACACTCGCTCACGCATGCAAACAATCACATATCACTCAGGGTGAAAAACTGGTTCTCACATCTGTGAAACCCCTGCACCGTTGTTTTTACACCCTGATCACCCATACAGTGGGGTAAAAAAGTATTTAGTCAGCCACCAATTGCGCAAGTTCTCCCACTTAAAAGATGACAATGACAGAGGTCTCCAATTTTCATCATAGGTATACCTCAACTATGAGAGACAAAATGAGAAAAAAAATCCAGAAAATCACATTGTCTGATTTTTAAAGAATTTATTTGCGTATTATGGTGGAAAATAAGTATTTGGTCACCTACAAACAAGCAAGATTTCTGGCTCTCACAGACCTGTAACTTCTTCTTTAAGAGGCTCCTCTGTTCTCCACTCGTTACCTGTATTAATGGCACCTGTTTGAACTCATTATCAGTATAAAAGACACCTGTCCACAACCTCAAACAGTCAGACTCCAAACTCCACTATGGCCAAGACCAAAGAGTTGTCAAAGGACACCAGAAACAAAATTGTAGACCTGCACCAGGCTGGGAAGACTGTATCTGCAATAGGTAAGCAGCTTGGTGTGAAGAAATCAACTGTGGGAGCAATTATTCGAAAATGGAAGACATACAAGACCACTGATAATCTCCCTCGATCTGGGGCTCCACGCAAGATCTCACCCCGTGGTGTCAAAATGATCATGAGAACGGTGAGCAAAAATCCCAGAACCACATGGGGGGACCTAGTGAATGACCTGCAGAGAGCTGGGACCAAAGTAACAGAAGGCACTTTTCCACTTGGAACCCAAAGGCCTCGTTTGGCCTTGGACCGAACAGTCCTGTTCCGGCACTGGTGGTTTTCCACAGCACAAGGCTCACTGTAGTATGGGTGGGAGAAGGAGGGAGTTGGAGGCGGGGTTTTGAGGGAGTTGTAGGCGGTGCTACACTCCCCTTGAGGCTGCGCCATTTTCCCTGGACCAATTAGTAGTCCAACAGCTATTTAAAGGCCAAATGTCACGTAACAGGGTACTTTAAATATCTTGAAACTAGATATAAAAGGGAACTGATCCGTTCGGGTCTTGGTGCATATGCTTCAGTAATAACGGAATATTCGTTAATTTAAAACTGCCGCGCTTGGCCTGACACGGCCCCTGGAATCGCCTGGGGAAGAAGGCGGAAGTGACGAAATCGATTGTACCCTAGTTTGATGCTTGGGGTATTTCAATTGATTGTTTATATGGAGACTGGAAGGTTGAAGTGAGCAACAAGAAAGAAAAAATTGGATATTTCACCCATACCTTAAAACGGGACTATCAGGGACAGCTGGGTAATAAGAGACACTTCTCTGGGAAATGTTTTCATACCTGTCAAGTGAGACGTTTTCGCCGTACTTCAACACCGTAAAAAGCGGCTATAAGGAATGGCGGAGCAACAAGGCACACCTCTCTGGGATCTCTGTCTGTTCCGCAACCGCTGCACAGCTCAACGTGTTAAACCATTGTCCTAATGACTTCTCATGGTAGTGAGAATAGCTCACGCTGAGCGATCAGCCCGCCCAGACAATTAAACTAATGAGTGACTCCACACTTCGAACAGTAGTGAGAATAGCTCCTGCTGAGCGATCAGCCCGCCCCAGCTGTGAGTGATCCCACACAGGAGTGCTCCTCAAGACACTCAGTTTTTTTTCCAGTATATTTTTTCTTTTGGGCGTACAGAAATGGCAATACGCCCGTTTTTGCTAAAATTACATTTTCCCCGTATTTTCCTTAAAATATTCGACAATAACAACACGAACAACATTTAAAACATTTCCCAGAAAAGTGTCCCAAACCACTCTGCCGTCTCCCACAGCCGCGCTTGGCACCAAAATACGGCGAAAACGTCTCCCTTGACAGGTATGCGCCTCCATTTTCATATTGATCTGGTCAATTTCTTGACAGCAGCGGCTCTCCTCCACTGTAATAATAATGGCTTCCGAAAAATCAATATTTATGGGGCGCCCTCGACAGACCCCCTCCGGCTTCGCAATTCTGGAGGCGATTAATGTCCAATTCAATGACATTTTCCACTGGTTCTGCTCTCTGGTCATCATTGGAACTGTTGTCATCAGACAAAGCATCTGATTCCGTCTCGGACGGCTCGAACCGGTAAGGTTCTATGCCTCTGTCACTGTCTGAACCACTGACAAAAAAAAAGACAAAAAAAAAAGACAAAACTAAACTAATTTGTTCACAATCGCTGTCACTTTCCGTCATGATTGTCCAATGTTGATAAGTGTGAATGTGGATAGGCAGGGCAGCCAGGGTACAACTGGTGATGTCAAAAACATGGGCGTGGTCTGGACTGGCTGTCACAAGCCAGCAAGCAAGGTGGGGCCTTCACCTGGTGTATTTTGTGCAATTATGTAAATACAGGTGGGTGATATGGTCTCCGGTATGAATATTTGGTTTAAGCTATGTGTATTTTATCTAAATTCGTTGTCATTTAGAAAAAAAAATTACGTGACATTTGGCCTTTAATATCATTTTGGTGGTGAGGCTGCTGTGTATTATTATGCATTACTCATCTCATGTAACCTTGTGCCATTGCAATGACGCAATTTTTTCGTATATTTAATGTGGACGTGTGGATCTTTAATATCACAGTTACAAGTACTGGGACAGCCATCTAATAAAAAATATCTTACAAAAAGTCCACATTTTCTTTAAAGTGTACTTGTTAATGCTGAGTACAGAATTGGGTGAGGCGCACCAAAACAGTTGGTGCTGTACACCCCACACTCACCCGTCCTTACAATGGCTAAGTTGAATATTTTGTGCAGATAAAACCATTACCTGGGTTGGCAATATGAACATTTCCAAATACAGAACTTAAAATATTAGGTGTCCCTGTTGTTGCACATGGATACAGTGATCCCTCACTTATCGCGGTTAATGGGTTCCAGAACCGACCGCGAAAAGTGAAAAACCGCGAACTAGCGTCACCCCTAATGACGTCACCCATAAATAATACGTACGTTCATTCGCTCACTCTCTCTCTCATATGATACGTGTGTGTGTGTGTGTGTAAGTGTACATACATACGTAGATGTAAATAAAGTGTACATAAATATGTTTTTAGAACTCTTTTATTCTTATAACAAGATACGTAACTCAAGATGATTTACTGCACAGGTTAATGAGAGCTTTACTGCTCCTCAGGTGACACCTCATCGTCAGGTGCTAGAGGCGCAGCATCGTCGAGGGCAGCTTCCGATAGAGCTGGAGAAGCTGCAGGAGGCGGCGTAGTGGCTCGACGGGAAAACTATTTCGCACAAAAAGGCACAAGAGAACAGCAAAAAGTTCCACGCGGCGAAACTAGCGATAAAGAACAATGAATGCGGTCTTCCTTCGCTGGGTATGGGAGAGAAGCTGGGTAAAAAGTCTCGGCCAATCAGCTTGCGAGATAAAACGTCTCGGCCAATCAGCTTGCGAGATTCCCGAGCGGTGAAGAGGTGGGCGGAGAGGAGTGGAGTGGTGGTCAGAGAGGTGCATTTTGAGTTGTGCGGCTCTCCGTGTTGATACCTGATGTTCTAATGTAGTTCCCCTGCCTTCTGCTAGCGCCCGCCCATTTTTTCTCAATTTTGAATTTTTGATGAATATTTTTGAAAAATCCGCGATGCACTGAGGGCGCGAAAGGTGAAGCGCGAAGTAGCGAGGAATCACTGTATAAAGCTTGGTCAGTAGTGGCTGGCTTTTAATGTATGTGTCGGCAGTTATTGGACTCCATAACACACTGCAATGACAAATTTTTCCCAACCTTTTTAAGGATTTTAAGACAGTGTAAAACTTAGTAGTAACAGACAACACATGATGTCAACAGTCACGGGTTTATTCAACGTTATTAACACTGGTCATTGATTAATGTACAGTATATACATAATAATGGTTGGGAAAACGGGTCACACACGCTGTGCGAGGGTTTCAAAGACTGCCATGAGAGTGTTATTGAGGGCAGCATTCTGCGCAATTTCCTCCCTTCGTACAGCAACTTCAGCTTCCCTGGACTGACGGACCTCATCCACAAGCAGTGAATTGAGTTCCAACTGTTGCCGCTGGAGCTCCCTCTGCAGCTCCATCTGTTCACGGTGCTGTTCCCTTTCTGCTTCTTGTATCGATGCAAAAATAGTTGAAAGGTCTTGTTTTGTGTTGCTCCGCTTCCTCTTACCTACAAGACAGAAATGTGAGCTGGTGTCAGTAAAATCAACCTCAAAACATGTAGCAGTACATCCCCAAAAATTAATACAAAAGTTAAATATTTTTGGACACATGTCAGAAAGTGAGACCCATATATTATACAGAATCATTAATCAGACAGTGGAGTATTGTTACATTTTAATCATTTATTGGCTCACAGCGCATGAATATCCAAAATTACTTTTCTCGAAAAATCGATGGTTATGTTAAAAATAGATATTAAAAAAAGAGGAGTGTTCTCAAAAGTATGAGGATTTATGGAGAAACGGATTTCATTTTCCAGCTGGAGTGACCATCGCCCCACAGTGCCTAAACAATCAAAACCTGGTGTAATGGACAAGGCATCACTGTGTTTGATTTGGCCAGGAAATTCTCCTGACATAAAACCCATATGGATTGTCAAGATTATGACAGAGACTATCTTATATGACTTTAACTGTCTTTTGTGAGTCACAAAAAACACACTGTACCATGACATTGCAGTTATTTTGAGATGTACCTGTACAAGGGACACACACTGGTGAAAGTCAAGTGCTGGGTTTGAAAAAATTACTTTTTTTATGAGTATCACAACTGTGTATTTGTACAATATATTTAGTAAAAGCTGGGTTTATGTTTCAAATGCCTAGCTTTTTATGGTGGTCAAAAAATTCTAGAGGTGACCCAAATTCTATGGTGGAGAGACCCAGCTGGTCTATCATCTCTGAAGAGCTGTAGCAGGTGGCTGGGGAGAGGGAAGTCTGGGCTTCTCTGCTTGAACTGCTGCCTCTGTGATGCGGAGAAGCGGTAGAAGATGGATGGATGGAAAAAATTCTGAATGCATTTATACAGTGGGCTCAACTGAATCATGAAAATGAAGCACGCTGACTTTCAAATAATGAGTTTTGTGCTACAACAGCTCATTACCTTTTCCATGCCTGTGATTAAATATGCAATTGCATTTTTTTTTTTTTTTTTTTTTTTAAACCGTGATGGCGAGCTATCTAGGGCGGCGACAGCTACGATCCACTCGTGAGCCACGATAACGGCGTGGGACTTGTTATTTATTTATTATTCTACATAATTATAGTTAGCATGAAACAGGCTGGATAAGGTAAAAACATTAATGTCAAGAAAAAAAAACACTCACCGTCTGTGGTTAACGTAATTGTCACCGAGGGGTCCATTCCCAGCTCCGGTTTCCATAAATTTGGTCCATGAGATCGAACCACTTCCAATGCTGCGGTTCGCCCAGCTGCTACTGTTATGATCCTTTATGGATCGGTACAAAAGTGCAACATATAAAAAAAAAAAAATAAATAAAATTTTAACCAGGATTACAACTAACTATTTAATCAGATATTGTCAACACAAAAAACAACATACAAGGACGGACATAGCATTAAGCTAGGTCATCGTTTAAACACGATTAAGTTTTCGTCTGTCCTAAGTGAACTTTCCACTGTTGGAAAAAATAACATAAAGCATGAATATCACATCACTCACCGTCCTTTATATCACAATATCACGGCTTCAACTGCTGAAGTTTGGGTGCGTCGCGGCTGCACATTCAATTCGGGTGGCTGGGTCTAATTCCCGGTGCGTCTCCGTGTAATTTCTGGTACGTCTGTTTGTGTGCACCACTGCAGGCTCAGTCTGCTTCCCTCGGCATTCTCTCATCAGCCGAAACGCACAGGAAACTCTGCTGGACTGCGGTGTTAGATTTCTGCTGATTTCTGTTAAGCCATTCTATCACAATATCACGGCTTCAACTGCTGAAGTTGGGTGCGTCGCGGCTGCACATTCAATTAATTTCTGGTGCGTCTGTTTGCGCCCCACTGCAGGCTCAGTCTGCTTCCCTCTGCATTCTCTCATCAGCCGAAACGCACAGGAAACTCTGCTGGACTGCAGTGTTGGATTTCTGCTGACTTCTGTGAAGCCATTCTCTCGTTGTGGTTTATAATATCACTTGTTCCGGGCTCACTGACGAAAAATTGCAAATGGCGACCAGCAAGCGATTCTGGAAAGTCAGTGTAACGCCCACTCTCATGACGCTACGCACAGACCAATGAATGGCCAGCAGTGGCGTGATGAAACGGGGCCGGGAGCCTTCGGACCTGCTTTTTACGGTGCCGAAAAAAGTGTCAGTTAAACTGGAACTGTTCCGAAAAAGGGAACTGAGAGGCCTTTGGGCTCCGAGTGGGAAACCGGACAATGGAGGCCGATCAGGGCCAAACGGGGCCTTTGGGTTCCAAGTGGAAAAGCGCCTAAAGGCTACCATCAATAACACACTACGCCACCAGGGACTCAAATCCTGCAGTGCCAGACATGTCCCTCTGCTTAAGCCAGTACATGTCCAGGCCCGTCTGAAGTTTGCTAGAGAGCATTTGGATGATCCAGAAGAGGATTGGGAGAATGTCATATGGTCAGATGAAACCAAAATAGAACTTTCTGGTAAAAACTCAACTTGTCATGTTTGGAGGAGAAAGAATGCTGAGTTGCATCCAAAGAACACCATACCTATTGTGAAGCATGGGGGTGGAAACATCATGCTTTGGGGCTGTTTTTCTGCAAAAGGACCAGAACGACTGATCTGTGTAAAGGAAAGAATGAATGGGGCTATTTATCATGAGATTTTGAGTGAAAACCTCCTTCCATCAGCAAGGGCATTGAAGATGAAACGTGGCTGGGTCTTTCAGCATGACAATGATCCCAAACACACCGCCCGGGCAATGAAGGAGTGGCTTCGTAAGAAGCATTTCAAGGTCCTGGAGTGGCCTAGCCAGTCTCCAGATCTCAACCCCATAGAAAATCTTTGGAGAGAGTTGAAAGTCCGTGTTGCCCAGCGACAGCCCCAAAACATCACTGCTCTAGAGGAGATCTGCATGGAGGAATGGGCCAAAATACCAGCAACAGTGTGTGAAAACCTTATGAAGACTTACAGAAAATGTTTGACCTCTGTCATTGCCAGCAAAGGGTATATAACAAAGTATTGAAATGAACTTTTGTTATTGACCAAATACTTATTTTCCACCATAATTTGCAAATAAATTCTTTAAAAATCCTTCAATGTGATTTTCTGGATTTTTTTTTTCTCATTTTGTCTCTGATAGTTGAGGTATACCTATGATGAAAATTGGAGACCTCTATCATCTTTTAAGTCAGAGAACTTGCACAATTGGTGGGTGACTAAATACTTTTTGCCCCACTGTACTCCAAAGCTTTTTTAAACATGGTCTGCTCCTGTGACCATTGTTTGTATGAGGGGGGATTACCCCCCTTTCAACCCTTTCCTCTTCACACACACACACACACACACACACACACACACACACACACACACACACACACAATCAGTCACAGTGGCCATTCACATTATAACCCCCCCCCCCACACACACACACGTATACACTGTCCCTCGAAACAGCTGTGTCAGGGGTGAAATGTGTTGAGGTTAAAGAAAATCATGCCATCAGACACCCAAGTGGGTGAGCCTAGAGAGGATTTCAGTGTATTAAAACATAGGTAAAGATAACAATATCTACAAGTAATCACACAAAAGATCCAAATTATCTTTACCTGTGAATCAACAAATTTCTTGTCAACCTTTTTTTTGTGCTTACATCCATTTCACTGTATGAATATTTGTTTAAAATCTGAACAGAGGGCCAAGGCTAAATCATGGGAGGAAAAATAAGCCTTTGAATCATTAAATATAGTTTTGATGGCTATCCCAGAGATTTTGTTGTAATGAAATGATGCAAGTGGATAATTTTACAAAGTTGACCATTTCAGGACTTTTTACAGAGTATACAGGCGGGAAGATGTCATCATTTTTTTGCCACAATTGCAGAGCCTTGAAAAGAGGAACCTCTTGTTAAATTTGCTTTTAGATAAGACAAAACAGAACATCTACAACAGATTTTTCAATTAGAGCATGGATTGTAAATATCAGCCTCGGACAGCCAAGACTCTGTGTTATACCTACACAACCGTACAAACCAATAAATAAATGACTTTTTGTATGTTTTTCTTATTTTTTTTTATTCTGTCTGTATTACAAGGAGCATGAACAAAAAAAAAATGGAATGATATTCAATTCTCAACAGCATGCGGTTAAATTAAGTTGCCCACACAGACAGCATGAATTTTTTGGTCAGCCACCAAGCTCCAGAGTAGTTTCTGGTTAATATTTTGAAACAACCTTCATTCTCATGAAAAAAACAAACAAACACCCAAACAACAATCTCACAGTATTTTACCGACAGGCATATGCAGTCAAAACCTCAAGTGTACAGAAAAATGCATCTGCATGGTAGTTGTTTTTTTTTTTTTTTAATAAAACAGCAAGATGCAGTAAGTTTAGCTTTTAGATTGGGCCTCGTGTTTATAGTTTGTTGTTTTTTTCTACAGAAATAAATATTGCACGACCAACTTTGTCTCTACCTTGGGTTCAACAGTTTCTGAGACTGGGGACCTAAGGCCCATTCCGATGTTAAGGGTTTTTTCTTATGGCCCAAGTCTCATCCTAATGTTTGTCATCCTGCAGGGGGGAAAGTATTGTTTGCATCAGTGTTGCATGTAAAAGAAAAATATAAAAAGAAAATAAAGGTCAGTTTTTCACCAAATGCTACTACTGTGGCTATTATCATTGTGTACTTGAAATGATGCTGAAAACTAAAGGTACTGTGTGGAAGATTTGGAAACTTTGGCTTTTAGTGACATCTTGTTTTTCACTCAGCGGGCTGTAACCCCATTCATTCTATTCATATAGTGCATTCCTTTTGTTGAGGCAAATCTGATTTAGGACTGTATTTACCGCCCGTAAAATCTACTGGAGGAAGAAGCCCCCCCAGGAGACAGCTAGCCACCAGGGCTGCTCGGAGAGGCGCTCTGGCCACCGGCAGAGTGAAGAGGCTTCGCCGTCACAGGCCCGTGGCTCTGAGAGAGATCCGTCGCTACCAGAAATCCACGGAGCTGCTCATCCGTAAGCTGCCCGTCCAGCGCCTGGTGAGGGAGATCGCTCAGGACTTCAAGACCGTCCTGCGTTTCCTGAGCTTCGCCGTCATGGCTCTGCAGGAGACCTGCGAGGCCCACCTGGTGGGTCTCTTCTTCGCTAAGGGGGTCGCCATCATGCCCAAAGACATCCAGCTGGCCCACTGCATCCGCGGAGAGAGAGCTTAGACTTTCTGCTGCACATTCACCAGCCATAATGCTCTGCACTGTGTGTCTATATATATACATTTATAGTAATATTTTATAGTAATAATAATATTTATAGTAATATAGTAATATGTTTACTAGATGTTGTTTTTTCTTGCCTTCTGATTGTTGCTCTGAGTGTTGCTGTCCCTATGCTGTTGCAATCCTGGAATTTCCCCATTGTGGGACTAATAAAGGCTCATCTTATCTTATCTTATCTTATTTCAACTGTAAAATACATTGTAAAAAACATTCACTAGTTTCAAAAGAGAAAACATTGAAACAAATATTTGTGTGGAAGAATTAAAAAAAACATTTTATTTAGCTGTACAGAAGCATTTAAGGATAAACTAATTTGCATTAACTACCCTTAAACATTTATCATTGAAAGGCAGTAGTAACTCTGCCAGTTGTATACTTGTTTCTCTGCATAACACCTATTAGAGACTTCTTTTTTAAAATCACACAAGTACATGTGTGAAGTACGTTTACATGTTTGAAGAAAGAATTTTTAACCCCCTTATTTTTTTGTAACAACTCACTCCACTTGTACTAAACATTTGTTTATTAAACACCTGTTACAAGTTTGTAAAGGGTCAACATCACCCTGTTTTTTATTGTGGTTGCAGTTTTTTTAGGTATTTTTGTACAAATTAAACGCCCTCTGGTATACAGTATTTGCGTTCATTTGCATTCATGATTAATTTAGCATAACGTCATCCATGTTGTGTACACATTTTTTTGCTTTTCTGTTGACAAAAACTGTTTTTTTAAACACTACATGAAGATAAACCTGAATCAAATGAAACTATGTTAAACAAAGTTACTTCAACCTGATTAACGTGTATTGTGTAATGTGAAAAAACACATTTTGTGTATAGTGTGTGTATAGTGTATAGTAACACTAAAATATTTCACTAACCCGTTTTTAGATAACAGATTTGTTATAGACAAGTGATTTTTCTTTGCCTCTCGGAGGACGTGACAGACAAATATTCACGATTCTCGGTTTGGTTTCATGATACATAAAAAAGGGCATCCAGACAGTAAAACATCGTACACGATCTTTACCAGCAGGTAAATTATTTTATTCAATTTATTTCAAAAACTTTATCATATTCAAATGTATTTACCACGGCAGATTCTAATTAAAAAAAAAACATTATCTTTAAAAAAAAAAAAAAAGGCAATGGCTTTTACCTTCTTTTCCGAGTTTCTAACTCAACAAACGGGGGGTCGTTCTATCCAATGAACAGAGAGGGAGAGTCCTCTCCCTATAAAGGTCTACAGGCAGGCCCCTACCGTTGACAAATGAAACTACAAGGATAGAGCATGTGAAAATTGTATAAATAAGTAGCCCAAAATTACAAACTTCGGGAAAAAGACAGGAAAAAAACTCCACCATGACTAAGGGGCTGAGCGATCGTCATCTGATCAGTGAGACACCCATCTCCACCTTGCTACAGAGCGCTAAAAAAGAGAATGTTGTATCTTCTGGCACATCCAGACCCCCGCGACTGGAAGTCTTCAGGAGGAATGGCAGTTAGAAGCCGGAGGTAGATGGGGTTACGTGTTCAACTACGCAAGTAGCAAACTGTGTTTTTACCAGTTGGATGAAGGAGAAACTTTTGACCAGCTCTCCAGAAAAGCCACACTTTCGGCCATGGACTGGAATGTACTGCAAAACGTGATTTACCCCGATCTGAAAACAAGCGACGTACATCACCAACAGACGGGAGTGGAAGACGAACCTGCTACAAAAGACCAACAGACACAGACACCTGTGCGTGTGAAACGAGAGCAATCAACAGTATTCGTTACCGGAAGAGTGTTGGCTAGTAGTGTTTGTTAGACGAAGGCGTCCCCTGTCTGGCAGGTGGTACTTCTGAGCCACGGGTCAGGTATCAATGGGTGACGTCCCATTCGAGGACAAATTCATCTTGCAGTATTTCAATTCCGAATGTGGTGTGTTCCAGACAGTGTTACGCTTACCTACAACGACGTGGGTCAAAATGGTTGATGAGAAAGGCGAAAAGCTCAAGGCCCTTTTCATTTCCAGCCGTACCACGAGAGATATGGCCATGGTGAAAAAAACCCTAGCTTTTCCAGATGACGCCACTCCCACAACCTCCCGCACCTAACCCCGCCCCTCCTAACGATTTTAAAAGAAGACCGCCGACCACCCGTCTAACCCCAAACCAAAATGCAGGCGTATAGTAAAATTTGGGTTGATAAAATTTCTGGATGTTACCATACGGAGAAGAAATATGCCGCGGTTGTCGATCAACCACTCGGATAAAGTCCACCATGATTGCCCGGTGGAGTGAAAGTATTTCTTTGCTGGGGTCTTTCTGCAACTGTGGGGGTCCCCCCTACAGTTGATAGTGCTATGAGATGACTGTTGTTGTGAAATGGCGCTATATAAATAAAGTTGAATTGAATTGAATTGAATTGAATTTCTGACCCACTTTGAAGTGATCACAAAAAGACTGCGGAACAGGCACTTCATTCCGGCGCTCCAGAGACTGACTGAATTAAACTGCATGTATACTTGTATACAGGTGTACGTTGGAATTACAGAGGCTTTCCTTCACAAACTTAGACAAACACCATGCATCTTCCCCAAGATTTCTGAGATTTCAGAAACGCTGTTTGTGGGCGATGAGAAAATGGCTCATCATGTGCAAAGAGCTGAGGACTATTGGCAAGGTCGTCTGGATGGTGAGAACTTTTGGGAGGAGGATTTTGTGGGCGATCCTGACAATGAGAAGAGTTGTGATATGGACGGTGATACAGACTCTGATATCGATTCTGATGCAGAGTCAGAAAACACTGATGCTGAAATGTAATAAATGCTTTTTTAATTAAATCTGCATGCTTTTACTTAAACTATCTTTGTTCCACAACCAATTGACTGCCGGGATGAAATCATCGCAACATGTATCACTGTATAATTTGCTTTTAGGTAGTGTTTTTTTCACTCGAATGCATGGAGAATGTAGATGTGTGTAAAAATAATGTAATTTACAATATTGGAGTTTTTTTTGTTTTTGTCTAACCTTTTACCGTGATTGTAAGAACAAAATAAATCTGTTCCATTTACTGAAGTGTAGATTACTTCTTTTTTTGGTCCAGAGTTTAGTCATTCCTTAGGCTTTGTGTTTTTATTACGCCGCAACATGGTACTTACACCCTATAGGGTGGATCTTATCGTGTTGAACCGAGCTGTTGAATTTCTGCAAATGCCTCTTGACTCAGTTTTCATTTTTTTGACGATAACATTGATTCAAATAAATCAAGGGTTCCACATGCAGTGTAAAATGTCTCTGTACAACTCAACATTTTTTTCTGTGTTTGCAAATACTTGTTTCATTTTTTTTTCAAAACAAATGAACGTTTTAACCAAAGTAATCACAGTGAAGCAAAGACTGTCCTGAAGACTCCCGGTCGTGGGGGTCTGCATGCGCAAAAGAAACAACATTCTCTTTTTCGGCGCTAATCCCGGAGTGCTCTGTAGCAAGGTGGAGACGGGTGTCTCGCTGATAAGATGAAGATCGCTCGGCCTCTTAGTCACGGTGGAGTTTTTGTCCTGTCTTTCACAAAGTTTGTTTCATTTTTCCGATGCATCACACACTAACATTTCATATGCTGGTCTGCCTGTAAAAGCAGAGAAAACAGGAGGAAAATACTTAGGTGTACAACAAATTCAACCACTTACACATTCAGAAGTGTGTAGTGATAGACTTTTTCTAACTTCCCAGACATTGGAGTCGTTGTTTAGCTTAGCTTTTTTTAGCTTAGCTTTGTTTAGCTTAGCACTGCTAACGTAGGCAAAACACTATGACCAAGCAAGTTTTAACCACTCAGCAACAACAGCGTTATATACAGTAAATTGTACCACTGTGGAAGATGAAAGCAGACGAGGCAGCCAGCTGGACGACACACAAACTTTATTCACCTTCCAACATCAAGTACAGACAATGCTCTATCTGGGTCTCTGGGCGCCTCCTTTTTATACCCTTTATTTCTGCCCCATGAGACCCAGGGAGCCAAAAACAATACACTCAATGCACAAAGACATGCGTGGCACATTAACATCATATAACACCAGCCCTGCTTCTCACACCCTCTCTTCTGGTGTCTCCTGAACTCTCCAGGGGGTGGATAGTCCTTTTTGTTACGTCTGAGATCCCTCGGTGCCACTTCCTCCTTCAGTCCTTTGTTCCATCTCCCCCCGGCTTCCGACTTTGAGTGTAGAACCCCCACGCAGTGTCACCACACAACCCCCCCCCCAAACACCCAGAAAGGGAACTACCCCCCCCCCCCCCAGTCCTTTGGGCTTGAGCTGGTACCCACAGCAGCTGTAGCGGGGGGTCGCCGGTCCGGTCGAAGCACCCTGCTGGCGAGGTGTACAGGTGGGTGCATTAGTCTGTGGAGGGAAAAAGGGTGGGAAACATGTTAGCTTCGCAAGTGCAGGTCTCTACCGAGGGAACACCAACTTGCGGAGCCACCAACGGTGGGCGTCCGTGCTGGGGATCCAACACAACCTGCTCATCTGCCAACACAAAAGCAGGCTTCAGCCTGTCGATGCAGTCTCCCTACGCCCCCGCCCCCAAGTCTAACACACACAATGCTTTGCCCCAGTTTCCAGCACCCTGAACGGGCCATCGTACGGTGGGCGCAGCAAGGTCTGGTGTGCATCGTGCCTGACTAAAACAAACCTGGTGCTCTGGAAGCTTTTTGGGACGAAGGTGCAGGGAAAACAATGGTGGGCCAGGCCCAGCACATTAACAGCCTCCGTACTGTACAAAAATTGCTCGGGTGGGTCGGCCCCGGGTGCGGGGTTTTCCGGTAAAAATTCCCTGGGGATCCACATCAGCTGAGAAAAAACAAGTTCTGCGGTGGGGGGGGGGGGGCGCTGCCAGATCCTCATGTCATGAGTCTGTTCTCCTGTTCTCCCCTCTGAGCGCAGACTCAAGTTATTTCTCAGTTATGTAGATCTGTCATTATCATTGTCAGTTTTCTGTATTTTCTCCTTGTGTGTGTTCATGTCTGATTTATTTTCCTGCTTCCCTGTAATTATTCTCTTGTCAGTATTTGGTTCTGTTTATGTTATTCTTGAGCTGTCAGCTGGGAGGTGACGTCTGAGTTTGTGTTGGCACCACCTGCCAGGCTGACAGCTGCTCCTCCCACACCTCTGATTATGGTCAGGTAATTCCAATTATTTATTGTCGTGCCCCTCCCTGCTCAAGCTGACCCACACACCTGTTATCACTCCCAATTCACCTCCCTGTATTTAAGCCGTGGACTCTGTCTGTGCTTTGCAGCTAAATTGCGTTGTCTGCATCGTCTACTTGTTCCCAGTTGTCTCCTCGCTATACTTTGGCAGCCTCTGAAGCCTTTTCTTCTCCAGAGCGCGTCTGCTCTGAGGCACCGGAGTAAGTGATCCCTGTTTTCATTTCTGTGTTGTGGGCACCTTTGACATTTATTTTGCCTCTTTTAATAAATGTTTTTAACACAATCTGCATGTGGATCTGTCCTCTCTGCGCCTCAGAGAGGCGCATATGACAGAATTTAGCCACTAGTTTAAAAGATCCAGCAGTTGTGTTTGTGTGTGGTGATCCCGAGCGCAGGTCTGCTCCGCGCTCGAGTCACTTATTATTTTTGTCTCTTGATTTGGGCATGTTATGATGGTGTTTATTTGTGCTTTTATTTTGACAGCGCTGCGGCAGGACTTCTGCCTGTCAGCCGGCTCCCAGCCTGTCACAGCTGTTGATGTTTAATTCATCATCTTGTATCCTCACCTGTTTATTATTTTGTGCACTATTTAAGATTGCAGTTGAGATTCATTCCTCGCTGCGACCTCACCCTATCCAGACTGGTTTCCCTACGTCTGAAGCCAGTCCTTTTCAGCATAAGGTTTCATCCTCGCTATTTCTGTGCAAGTGTTTATTCTACAGCGTAGGTTTCGTCTTCGCTGCTGCATATGTAAGTGACTGTGTTGATCCTTTATTTGCTCAGTTATTTCACCCTCCGGGGTCGCTTGTGTCTAGTGTTTGTGTTTTGCCTCTTGTTGCACATTATTTTGTACTTTTGTTAATAAAATAACAAACTTACTGCCAGTTCTGGCACCTCATCTTTGCCCTGCAAGGGGCAAACATAACAGTAGGTCGCAACCAATGTAGGTGCCAGCCTCAGTGAGTTTTGTTTTGGCTCTAAATTTTTTCTTTTTTCTCAAGTGCCAGCATTATTTTTTGCTTGGGTATTATGGTGTCTTTTGGCCAGTGGTATCCAATGAGCCTGGGTTTTGAGCTCATCCAGGCTTTTATGGAAATAGACGACCTCCTGGCCATTGCACGGCAGTACTCTACACCCAAGCATGCATTATAGTACCTGGATCTCATGGAGGCGGCTGTCAAACATCATCCTCGCCTTGCTGATCACGCTGAGGGCAGGGAGAGGATGGCTGAGCTATCGGCGTTTCAACAGAAGAACCGTGAGTTGGACCAGAAATTCTCCAGGAAGCCGAAGAGGGGGCCAACGGTGAAGCACTCCCGTTCCTCGGCTCTTTATGAGGTTCCTGCCACGGTTCCAGTTCCTGTTTCTGCATTGCCTGAAAGCCGTCTTCCAGCACGCCATAGGAGGAGGGCAGCCGGGGTTCAAAGTGATGATGAACAGTGGACAGCTGAATTCATTGGGGACCGTATGGCTGTAGCTCACTACTCCTGCAACATGGACCAAGTGCTGAAGAGCATGGTGCAGCACAATTTTCCTGAGTTCACCAAACTACAAGCCACTGTTTCCACCCAGCAGCGGTGTTTTCCTAACTTGAATTTAACCTCGTCTTCAGCCTGAAGACACCGCCGCCCGGCACAGAACTTTTCTCCTCCCCATGACTCGGCTGTCCCTAAGCGGAAAGAGGAGAATCACAGGGTGATTACGCCGCGAGGTTCCCGTCCAGGTCCAGCTACGGGCCACCAGAAGGATTCCCCTGTCTCCTGGTCAGCTGTGTTTTCTCCGCCTCCGCAGAGTGAACTGTCAGCAGCTTCAGCCTCTGGGTCTTCGTTGTCAGCTGTTTCGCCAGCTCCCCTACCCTGAACTGCCTCAGCTGCTCCTCCCTCCTGCATGGCACTTTCCCCAGCTGCTGCTAGCTTTGTGATTTCATCTCCAGCTGCCTCCAGCACCCATCTCTATGAAACCGCTCCTTCCTGGTCTTCCCAAGGGGTCCACTATCATCAACATGACGGGAGAAGAAACTAGAAAAGCATTCGGGGAGCGCAGACCTCCGCCAAGCGCCACAGTTCCCCCCATACAGTGTTTGTGTGTACGTTTTCAGATTCCTTGACCATGAAAACATATGACTAGCAATTGGATTGACAATGATAGGATTAGTGGTTCAGTAGTTATTGACGAAAATTGCATTTTCCGTAATGGCGGTTTTCTTCTGGACGGTGATCCGGATCACCACCAAAATCCAATCATCTGTAGGATACCCCATTTCTGACAATCTGTGAAAATTTCATGAAAATCCGTCCATAACTTTTTGAGTTATGTTGCTAACAAACAAACAGACAGACAGACAGACAGACAGACAGACAAACCAACGCAGATGAAAACATAACCTCCTTGGCGGAGGTAAAAATAGAACCTGCTGTAGCAGTGACCACCATTCCCCAGGAAAACAGGCAAGTGTTTTTTCATTCTTTATTACTAGTTGATGAATTACCTTGTCTGATTCCTGGGGGTGAGGCTCAGGTCATGCAATCCCCTGAGCCCTCTCCACCTGCTGCAGCTATTAATATATTTCCTGCTTCCTCTGTGCCTCCTCCTTTATTCCCCGAGTGTCCATCGGTGCCAGGATCAGATTGTCAGATGGAGAAGGAGCCTGCAGCCCTGAAGAACCTGGTTCCAGCCCCGCAGCCATGACCTGGACAGAAGAGGAGGGAGGACTACCATTTGGAGCCTGTGCCAATGAGGAAGCGTCCCCGGGTCTCCAGTGAGCTGAGTTCTTCCCCAGCTGGAGATGGGCCTCCTGTCGCCCCATCGAGCGAGCCATTGGTGTGGGTTACAGCGCCAGGGGGTTCTGAGACTGCATTGACCATCATGCCTACTGTTGTGGCCACCGCAGCAAAGTTCGAGTTGGACCTTCAGGAGGCCGGGCCAGAGTTATCGCCATCTGGACCAACAGAATCCTGGACGGCAGTGGAACTTGAGCTCAGGCAAGTGCTTTCCTTTGTTTTCATTATTTCAGTGCTGGAAAGATCTTATCTGGCTCTTGGTAGGGAGAGCCTGTCACTGCCATTGGAAGTGGCTAAACTCGCCTTGCCGGGTTCCACTGCTGCCGGTGACCCTGACCGTGTGTCTGTTTGTCTTGTCCTCGAGTCTCCTTTCAGGGTCACTGCGGCACATCCTGTTACTCCGGAGGTCTCCTTGGGTTCAGATCCGCCACCGGTGGTCTTTGCAGATGCAGCTATGGCCCAGTTGGCATCCACTGCAAGTGCAGCCATGTCCCAGACTGGGACCACCGCGGGTGCAGCGTCTTTCCAGGGTGGGACCCCCACGAGTGCCACATTGGCCCAGCTGGGGCCCTCCGCGGGTGCAGCAATGTCCCGGATGGGGACCACCGTGGGAGCTACAGTTCATCGTTTCCCTGCTTACGCCTTCATGGTCCCTGTGGGCGTTGCTGTGGGGAAGTCACCTCCCAGTTCGTCTCTCCTGGCCTGGTGGCTAAAACGTCCAAGCCGGCCGCCTGATACACTGTGCCACTGGATTGGGTGGCCCTTTTTCCATGGCAGGCCACCCGACTCGTGCTATTTGGTGGTCTGGCAGTGGTGGGATTCTGGTATTCCACCAGAACAGTTTTTCTTTTTTTGTTTTGGTGTTTTTTAACCTGTATGCTTACGCTTTTGTTCCTCTTTTATCAGTGTTACTAGCATAAGTTATTTTTTGCCTTATTCTCTTATCTGTTAGTATATGTTGGAATGTTCAGCCTTCTTTGTCTTTATTTTTTGTTGGGTTGACATTTCTGGGGGCGGGGGGGATACCCTCACTTGTACTTAGAGTCTTGGGCTTTACTATGTTGCTTTGTGTTGGTACATTGATGTATTTTCTCTTCTGCGGGTGTAGGGAGTTTTGCTGAGCATTTTGGGGTTTTATCTTTTTTTTCAGTGTCTCTCCCTCCAGGCCTGGATTCCCCCTCTGCCCTCCCAAGGCTGATTTTGGGTAGCTATTTCTGGTTTTGGGGAGAAGGGGGGGGGCATTTTTCCCTGGATGTTACAGGGGGATGTCTGGAATTGGGGATGTCTGGAATTCATCACAGGGGGATGTCTGGAATTCATCCCGAGCGCCGGTCTGCTCCGCGCTCGAGTCACTTCTTATTTTCTCCTTTTGTCTCTTGCTTTGAGCATGCTGTGATGGTGTTTATTTGTGTTTTTATTTTTTACAGGTTCGCGGCCTGTCACAGCTGTTCACATTTAATTCATCATCTTGTCTCCTCACCTGGTTGTGATTAGTTTGTGCACTATTTAGGATCGCAGTTGAGATTCATTCCTCACTGCGACCTCGCCCTATCCAGACTGGTTTCCCTACGTCCGAAGCCAGTCCTTTTCAGCGTAAGGATTCGTCCTTGCTATTTCTGTGTGTTTATTCTACAGCGTAGGTTTCACCCTCGCTGCTGCATATGTAAGTGACTGTGTTGATCCTTTATTTGCTCAGTTATTTCACCCTCCGGGGTCGCTTGTGTTTAGTGTCTGTGTTTTGCCCCTCGTGGCACATTATTTTGTACTTTTGTTAATAAAATAACAAACTCCATGCTGGCTTCTGGCACCTCATCTTTGCCCTGCAAGGGGTAAACATAACATTGTGTGCCTTTTTTTCTCCTTTTTTCTTTTTTTTTACTCACATGGGGTTCGAAGCTCAATATGGACTCAGCAGGTGGACGCGGCTACCCGATGCATCTGGGGTGGGATTGCTGTCGTGGGCTCATGGAGATTGATGGGCTAATTTCCACAGCACGCGCACATTCCACCCCGGAGGACGCATTGTAGTATCTAAAGCTCACGGAGGCAGCGGCTTGCCAGTGCCCTCAGCTGATGGAGCACTCTGAGGGTAAGGAGAGGATTTCTCTGGTGGTTGTGCTGCAACGTGAGAATGGCGAGATCAAGAGGAAATCTGTGGTGAAGCCTGGACGCACGCCGAATCGAAGGCGTTCCCGGGCCCCCATCATCTCCACACCGCATCAACCTCTGGTGCCCGTTCCAGCCACATCTGCTCTACCACAGCCACGTCACCCTGCAGTGGACCACTGGAGGAAGTCTCCCGCCTCTACTACAGCCGGCAGACTAGACGCATCAATGGTGTATTGCTGCCTTCCACAGCTCATACATCAGGCTGGCAGCTGTATCTCAAATTCTCCCATACAATCCAGTTCTGTACAGAAATTCCAATATTTTTCAACTTTACTCCAGCTTTCCAGGTTCATCAGAGTGTGCACGTTAAAAACAGTTTCTCCGGCAGATTCCAGGTCTCTTCAGAAAAGTTTCCACAATGGCGCTTGTTTGATGAAATGATGCAGTGAATCATGGGATACATAGAATTAAAAGTACAGGTACGGCTGCTTGTTGAGCATCTGACCATGAATCAATGTTGATACAACGTTGATTCATCACATTGTTTAAACAAAACAAATCAATGTTGAAAGATGAACGAGAATACAACGTTGAATCACCATCTTGTGCCTGCTGGGTCAGTAGCTCCTGAACTTCTATCCAACCATACCCGCAATGAATTGCTTTTTTCTTTACTGACAAAATTCAGAAAATTAGACAGTCAGTCACTGCTCCTATGCCAGGTGCTGGACTTGTGCTTCCTCTGTGTCCACATAGAGAAGACGTAAACACCATGACAAATTTTTTTTTCCAATCAATCATTAAATCTTGATTGGCATCATACACCACCTGAAATCCATTACCTGCTGCCTTGATACCATCAAGGCAGCAGGTAATCCTGTTGGGATACCATCCCAACAGGGTTTTTAAAAAAAACGTTTCATATTGTTTGGCCTCAGATCTTCTACAGATCATAAATATGTCTCTACATTCAGGTTTCTTCCCTCAGTGCTTTAAAACAGCTGTTATCAAGCCACTTCTAAAAAAGAGCAACCTAGACACCTAACTCATGAACAGCTATCGGCCTATATCAAACCTCCCCTTTCTTAGTAAAATAATAGAAAAAGCTGTTTTTCAACAATTAAGATAAGAGAAGATAAGCCTTTATTAGCCCCACAATGGGGAAATTTCAGGATTGCAACAGCACAGGGATAGCAACACTCAGAGCAATAATTTAGAAGATAAGAAAATAAGAGCAGTGAATATACATATGTACACATAAATATATAAATATATATACACAGTGCGGAGCATTGTAGCTAGATGGAATAAACAGCATAACAGTCTATTTAGTTACCCCACATAGTAAAAATATGTACCCATACATATTGTCACCCTCCGTAGTGACTGATATTGTCCTAGTTGTGTACTGGAGGGGGACCATTTTGTGTAAGTTTGTTGCTTCTTTTGCATTCAATACTATTAGGTCGTAACTTTTTTTTACAATCTCTGTGAGCAGCCCTGCTTAGGTTATAAAGTCTGACAGCCGTAGGTAGGAAGGACCTGCGAAACCTCTCGGTTGTGCACCTAGGGTGATGTAGCCTACTGCTAAATGAACTCCTCAGTGCGTTCAGCATGTCCTGCATAGGGTGGGAATCGGACTCCAGCAGAGATGACAGCTTAGCCACCATCCTTCTCTCTCCTATCTCCTCTACTGGGTCAAGGCGCTGCCCCAGGACAGAGCCAGCTTTCTTGATCAGTTTGTTCAGTCTCTTCCTGTCGATTGCTGTGATGCTGCTGCCCCAGCAGACCACTCCAAAAGTGATGGTTGATGCCACCACTGAATCATAGAAGGTCTCAGGAACACCCCTTGTACACCAAAAGACCTGAGCCTCCTCAGTAGGAACAGCCTGCACTGTCCCTTCTTGTAGAGTGCGTCGGTATTGTGTGACCAGTCTAGTTTATTGTTCAAATGAACACCCAGGTACTTGTAGGATGTCACCATCTCAATTTCTGTTCCCCGGATGTTTACTGGTGCTGTGAGGGGTTGTCCTTGCCTGCGGCAGTCCACCACCAGTTCCTTAGTTTTTCTCATGTTGATCTGGAGACAGTTCTGATGGCACCAGTCCACGAAGTCCTGGATAAGTCCTCTGTACTCAGCTTCATCTCCCTTGGAGATGAGGCTGGCGATTGCAGAGTCATCAGAGAACTTCTGTAGATGGCAGTGTGTTGTGTTGTGTGAGAAGTCCGCAGTATAAAGGGTGAACAGGAAGGGAGCCAAAACTGTTCCCTGGGGTACCTCCGTACTGCCGATAATCGTGTCAGACACACAATCCTGGGTTCTCACAAACTGTGGCCGGTTTGTGAGGTAGTCCAGGATCCACGATGACAGGTGCTGGTCCACCCCTGTGCACAGCAGCTTGTCCCTCAGGATCACCGGTTGGATGGTGTTGAAAGCACTGGAGAAGTCAAAGAACATGATCCTCACCGTGTTCCCAGGCTTCTCCAGGTGGAACAGGGAACGGTGAAGGAGGAAGATCACCGCATCCTCCACCCCGATACCATGCTGGTAAGCAAACTGGAGTGGATCCATCACTGGTCCCACCAGGGAGCAGAGGTGAGCAAGGAGCAGTCTTTCCAGGGTCTTCATCATGTGAGAAGTCAGGGCCATTGCTCTGTAGCCGTTCAGTTCTCTGGGGTGGAAAGTCTTTGGTACGGGTACCACACAAGATGTTTTCCACAACTGTTGTACCCTCCCCAGCTTCAGGCTCAGGTTGAAGATGTGCTCCACAATCTCACACAGCTGGTCTGCGCAGGACTTGAGGAGCTTTGCGCTGATGCAGTCTGGACCCGAGGCCTTCCTCGCCTTGATCTTCCTCAGCTGCGCCCTCACCTGGGTCTTAGTGAGGGTCAGGTTGGGGCTGGGGGGCTGTGTGCTGGGAGTGGGGGGGTGTTGGTGGAGGGGGGTGGACAGCAGGTCTCGATGATGGTAGAGGCAGCAGTGGTTGTTGTGCAGGTGGAGGAGAGAGCGGTTGGTCAAACCTATTAAAAAAATTGTACAATTGTACAACTTCCTGACGTTAAATAAGTGTTTTGATGTCTTCCAGTCAGGTTTTCAGTCACACCACAGCACTGAGACAGCTCTAGTTAAGGTCCTTAATGACATCCAGTCCAATCCAGACAATGGCAACATTTCTGTCTTGGTTCTACTGAACCTCAGTGCTGCATTCGACACGGTCGACCATTACATCTTACTAGACCGGCTAAAAAACTGGGTGGGACTTTCTGGTGCAGCACTTAACTGGTTTGAGTCCTATTTTAAAGACAGGGACTATTTTGTGTCAATAGGTAACTACAAATTCGAGCAAACAAAAATAACCTGTGGAGTTCCCCATGGTTCCATTTTGGGACCTTTGCTTTTCAACATCTATATGCTCCCACTAGCTCAAATCATAAAAACAACAAAATATATTACCATAATTATACAGATGATACACAAATCTACATAACCGTCTCATCAGGAGACTATGGTTCAATTAAAACCCTGATCAAATGCATTAGTCAAATTAAAGAGTGGATGTGCCAGAACTTTCTTCAGTTAAACAAAGACAAAACTGAAATAATAGTTTTTGGAGCCAAAGAAGAAAGACTCCAAGTTAGTACTCAGCTGCAATCAATGATGCTAAAAACCAACAGCCAAGCCAGAAATCCGGGTGTGGTTCTTTTTTTTTTTTTTTTTTTTTTTTTTTTTTTTTTTGTTACTTATTTGTACCCGTAGGTAGACTTGGTTTGCAGTCTGGTGACAAGCCACCGGCTGCTGGTCGCTGCGTGCGCGAGCGCCCTAAACCTACATGTTTTTGGTGTGCGGGAGGAAACCGGAGAAATCCCGGAGTAAACCCGCGCAACACGGGGAGAACATGCAAACTCCACACAGCTCACTGTTGGTCAGGGGCTGGGATCGAACCCACGATCTCATGATCCCCGCGGTCCCCCAGCCGAGGGTAAACTGTGCTGCCACAGTGCTAAACCACTGCGCCACCGTGCAGCCATGCACCGTGCAGTTCTGGACTCAGACCTGAATTTTAACAGCCACATTAAGACAGTAGTGAAATAAGGATATTATAACTGAAAGAACATAACGAGAATTAGAGGTCTGATGTCCCAGCAGGATCTAGAAAAATTTGTCCATGCATTTATCTTCAGTAAACTGGACTACTGTAATGCTGTCCTCAAAGGTCTCCCTAAAAAGTCCATCAGACAGCTGCAGTTGGTCCAGAACACTGCAGCTCGAGTCCTCACTAAGACCAAGAAAGTAGATCATATAACTCCAGTTCTCAAATCTTTACACTAGCTTCCTGTCTGTCAAAGAATAGACTTCAAAATACTGCTGTTGGTTTATAAAGCTCTGAATGGTATAGAGCCAAAAATATATTTCAGATCTGCTAGTCCATTATAAACAACCCAGAGCTCTCAGGTCATCAGGGTCAGGCCTAGTATCTGTGCCCAGAGTTAGAACCAAACATGGTGAGGCAGCATTTAGTTTTTATGCCCCTCACATGAAACAGTCATCGTCGCCCCCTACAGACTGCTATGATGTGATGATGATGACATATGGAACAAACTCCCAGAAAGCATCAGGGCTGCTGAAACTCTCAGCTGCTTTAAATCCAAGTTAAAAACTCTCCTATTTGCCGCGGCCTATCAGTAGAACAATTGTTAATCTCCTACAATGCACTGTAAATTTGTCGTATTCCATTTTAGCTTGCTTTTGTTTTAATTTAATTTACTTCTGAGTTTGCTTTTAAATTCTTATGCATTCCTTTTGCACCTTGCTCTATTGCTTTAATGTTTTTTATGTAAAGCACTTTGAATTGTCTTGTACACGAAATGTGCTATACAAATAAACTTGCTTTGCCTTGCCTTGCTTTCATGGCAGCCTGGACCAGACGCTGCAACTTAGATTTGGCCTGCTCAGAAATATTGCCGAACCACACAGACATCCTGTACCTTATGATGCTCTCCAACACCACCTGGTAAAATAAAAACATTATTTTGTAATGGAAGTAATCTCAAAATTTATCTTTTCTAAAGCCAACAAAGCTATGACTTTCTTTTTTTAATCTTAATTTTTCTGTAAGTCAAGTGTGATCACACTTTTTAGAGCTTAATCCATTTTTAAGGCTTCCTTCTGGCTGTCCTGCACTGCCAAACGCTAGCCTAGAGGACAATCCATTGTTCCACAGCCACCTCCAGCAGACCCACATTCCTGGCCTGAACTGGCCCCCACCTCACAAAGGATCCCTCAGCCGAGACCCCAGGGCATAGAAGGGCAGGGAGAACCATTGTTGCCAAGGCTCATCTCCAACCCAGGTTGGACCTAAAGCAGGGCTACCCAGAGCCACTTCTCCCACAACACCCCCCATCCTGTCTGTCCCTTTCTGTCCTGTTCCAGTCTGAGTCTCTTAGGAACCAAGCCACTCCAAGAAAGTAAGGCCGCTAAACAGCATTAACTTCTAGGAAAGCCATAACTTTTTCTGTAACTACCATTCCTTTTTAAGCATAAGGTAAAGTTAATCTGTTTTTGCTTTTTCATGACATTTTTCCAAATTCCCTTTCCTGGACTTTGCGTGATACTGTGGAGAGAGGAAAAACCAGGCCAGGCATTCACAGCAGACAAACTTTATTCACTCTCTCACATCTATCAGAACCACAAAAAGCATTGCCCTCATGCTGCAGGGTCTCTCCTTTATATTACAACATTCACTCCCCCTGCTGCCTGAGGTCTTGCATCACAATACATTCTCCCATCACAATTCCTATCGTCCCTCCAGTTGCTTAATCCCCCATGCTCTTCCGGCAGAGGAATTTACTGCCTCTCCCTTCCTTCCAGTCTGAGATGAATATCACAGCATGGGTTCCCCATACCCCCCCCCCCCCCGAGTCTCAGACTGAGCTTCAACTCTCACATCCTTTCGGCTTCAGCCTCCTCCCATATCTTCTGTAACGACAGGTCTTTGGCTCCGCGGCGCTGCTGTGCCGGTGGGGGGTTCCTGGGGGTGTGTTCGTCTGAGGGTGGACAATGGAGGGGGGGAACATTCAGCATGCTCGTGTAACTGCTCTGATGAATCGTTTACCTGGGGAGTTCTCAGTGGGGGTCTTCCACGCCGAGGAGCTCGAGCCAACATCACCTGCTTGTCTGCCACCACAAAGGCGGGCTTAAGCCTGTCTATACAGATTTTCTCCCGGCGACCCCCCAAGTCTAACACAAAATGTTTGGCCCCTGGTTCCAGCACTCTAGGCCATCGTAGGGTGGGCGCAATGGGGGCTGGTGGGCATCGTGCCTGACAAACACGAACGCCGCATTCTTCAAAGTTTTCGGCACAAAAGCGCATGGAAAACAGTGGTGGGCCGGGCCAGGTAGCATGCCTGCATCTGTGCTATGCCGTGAATGCGGGGACGGATGGGTGTTTGGCGCAGGGTTATCTGGTAAAAATTCCCCGGGGAGCCGCAGTGACTGAGAAAAAAAACAGCTCTGCTGGGGAAGCCTCCAAATCCTGCACGGTGGGCTGCACGGTGGCGCAGTGGTTTAGCACTGTGGCAGCACAGTTTTACCCTCCGCCGGGGGATCGCGGGGATCATGAGATCGTGGGTTCAATCCCAGCCCCCGACCAACAGTGAGCTGTGTGGAGTTTGCATGTTCTCCCCGTGTTGCGTGGGTTTACTCCGGGATTTCTCCGGTTTCCTCCCGCATACCAAAAACATGTAGGTTTAGGGCGCTCACGCACGCAGCGACCAGCAGCCGGTGGCTTGTCACCAGACTGCAAACCAAATCTACCTACGGGTACAAATAAGTAACAAAAAAAAAATCCTCTTTTGGTGCGGAACGCAACCCTAATAGAACCCACGGCAACCGGTCCACCCAATTTGCATCCGTAAGCGAAGCCCTGAGCGCTGCTTTCAGTGACCTATGGAAACGCTCGCATAACCCATTGGCCTGTGGGTTGTACGCGGTTGTGCGATGAATTGCAACGCCCAGGCTATGGGCCATTGCGGACCAGAGGTCAGAAACAAACTGAGGCCCCGATTGGACGTGATGTCAGAAGGGATGCCAAAACACGCCACCCACGTTGTCAAAAAGGCGGGCGCCATGTCCACAGATGCGGTGGAAGCTAGCGGGACTGCTTCTGGCCATCGTGTGGTGCGGTCCACCACTGTCAGGAGGTGTGTGAACCCCGGCGATGGCAGGAGGGGGCCCACGAGGTCCATGTGAACATGGTCAAACCTCTTAGCAGGGATACGGAACGGCTCCAAAGGGGCCTTTGTGTGCCTGTGCACTTTGGCTCGTTGGCACGCTACGCAGGCTGCAGCCCACTCTTTCATCTATTTGCGCAGGCCCAGCCATACGAACTTCACTCCCACCATTTTGACTGACGCGCGCACTCCTGGGTGCACCAGGGCATGAACGGACTCAAAAATGCGGCGGCGCCAAGCGCATGGGGCCACCAGGCACGGGCATCCTGTGGAAACGTCACAGATTGGGGGGGGGCCCTGTCTTGCAGTACTCTGCTCTCCAGCCTTAACCCTGTTGGTCCAGACTGGAGTGCGCCCACATCCGTATCGCCAGTTTGCTCTGTGGCCATGGCCGTGTAATCTATCCCTACGTAGACTGGGGCCACTACTGCGCGCGAGAGGCAGTCCGCCACCACATTCAGTTTACTGGCCATATACTGAATATCGGTCGTAAACTCCGAGATCGCGGCCAGCTGTCTCTGCTGCCGGCCCGACCATGGTTCTGAAACTTTGGCCATCGCGTACGTTAGCGGCTTGTGGTCCATGAACGCAGTGAAGCTACAGTGGAGAGCCAGTAACTCTCTGTCAAATGCGTTGTATTTACGCTCACTGTTGCGCAAAGACCTGCTAAAAAAGTGAGCATCTACCAAGAACCGGTGATGCGTTGCTCCACAATGGCCCCTATGGCCACATCCGAGGCGTCGGTAGTGAGCGCTATCTGAGCCACCGGGTCTGGGTGCGCCAACAGTGCGGCGTTTGCCAGGGCTGTTTTAACCTCAAAGAATGCCTGCTCCGGCTCAGGAGTCCAGTCGACTCTGTCCACTGGTTTCTGTTTCTTGAGTGCTGCGTACAATGGCTGCATGAGGTGGGCTGCGCGGGGGAGGAAACGGTTATAAAAGTTAACCATCCCCAAAAACTCTTGCAGTGCCCTGACCGTCTGAGGCTGGGGAAATTCCGCCACCGCGCACACCTTGTCCAGCAAGGGTATCGCTCCCTCTGGTGAGATGCAGTGCCCCAAAAAATCGATCCCCGTCATGCCAAACTGGCATTTCGCCAGGTTGATTATTAACCCGTACTCCTCTAACCTTCGGAAAACCGTCCTGAGGTGGGTTACATGTTTGTCCTTGGATGCGCTGGCCACCAGTATGTCATCCAGGTAGGTGAACACAAACGGCAGATCGTGCAACACTGCATCCATCATGCGTTGGAATGTCTGTGCCACCCCTTTTAATCCGAAGGGCATGCGTAAAAACTCAAACAGACCAAACGGGGTTATTACCGCTGTTTTAGGTATGTCCTCCGCGCGCACCGGGACCTGGTGGTAACCACGGACCAGGTCTATCTTAGAAAAAATACGTGCCCCGGTGAGGTGAACAGAAAAATCCTGAATATGGGGGATTGGGTAGTGGTCGTGCGCTGTGGCGTTGGTTAATCTGCGGAAATATCCGCAAGGTCGCCACAATCCCTCGGCCTTAGGGACCATATGTAGTGGGGATGCCCATGGGCTGTTTGAGTGCCTGATGATGCCCAGCCTTTCCAAGTTGGCAAACTCCTCGTGCGCTATGGCCAGCTTGACTGTGTCCAGGTGCCGAGGTCATGCGAAAACGGACGGCCCAGTGGTGGTAATAAAGTGCTCCACCCCGTGTTTAGTGATGACTGCTGAAAACGTCAGGACCGTGAGTGCTGGGAACTGGGTGAGCAGTGTGTGGAACTTACCACCTGGAGCTGTGACGTTGGCTAGCATTGTTGGCCCGGCTCCTCGAGCTGTACAGGGGAGGGAATCAAAAGACATTGCATTAATTAGGCATCTGTTAGCAACATTGACTAGCAGTCTGTGTGCGCACAAAAGATCAGCGCCCAGGATTGGGAAACTGCATGCTGCTATGACGAATGTCCGCTCGTACGTGCGGCCGTGTAGGGATATAGTCAGTGTCTTTTCACCAAAAGTCTTAATGTCCGAGCCGTTTGCGGCCGTCAGCTCTGGGCCGCTAGCACCCGCTAGCCGGTCAGTGTAGGACAGCAGGATGAGGCTCTTTTGGGAGCCGGAGTCCACAAAGAACCGTCTCCCCGAGCGCGAGTCTGTCACATAAAGCAGCTTGCTTTCTTCACCGGCGGTCGCAGCTGCTACCGACTGCCGGCCTTGGCTTTTCCCGAAAGCTTGAATTGGCACAGTGGTACGCATTGGCGTGCATCCTCTCCAAAACGGCGGTGGTAGGAGCAGAGCGTGTCTCTCTGGTGTGTCCTGGCCCCCGCTGCCGCTACCATCGCTGGCTCCTTGCTTCCGCTGGCCGTCTCGCTGTGTTCCGATGCCGCCGCGTTCACTGTGAGGGCCCTGGTGGTGATGATGATCCGATCTGCCTCCTGGGCTAGCGTACGGTAGCCACGCACGGCCAGCAACGGCGAGTTGGCAAGGACTGCTCTGGCCACCGTTGGGAGGTTCCGGAGGAAAAGGTGGGCAAACAGAAAATGCCCGTCGTCCGTGCCCATCAACGCCAACATCTTTTCCATCAGTTCGACCGCTGACCCATCTCCTAACTCAGAGCGCGTCAGGAGCCTCTCTGCTCTCTCACAGTCCGAGAGCATGTAGCGCCTGCTCAGCACAGCTTTGAGAGTGCTGTATTTGTTGCGGGCTAGGGGCTGTTGGAGCAGGCTCGCTACTCGCTGAGTCATGCAAGCGTCCAGCGCTGCGACCACAAAGTAATATCTGGTGTCCTCTGCCGTTATTCCCCGGAGCGCAAACTGGGCCTCGGTGTGGAGGAACCAAGACTTCGGGTCGTGCAGCCAAAAGTCTGGTAGTTTGACCGAAACGGCACACGCGTTGCTGGGGCTTCCCATCCGGGTCATCTCAGGGGTGTTTGCCTCGTGTTCCATTATTCGTCAAGGGTTACCAGTGGGGAGAGAGGAAAAACCAGGCCAGGCATTCACAGCAGATGAACTTTATTCACTCTTCACATCTATCAGAACCACAAAAAGCATTGCCCTCATGCTGCAGGGTCTCTCCTTTGTATTACAACACTCACTCCCCGTGCTGCCTGAGGTCTTGCATCACAATACATTTTCACATCATAATTCCTATTGTCCTTCAGTTGCTTAATCCTGCTGCCTGAGGGTCTTGCATCACAATACATTCTCCCATCACAATTCCTATTGTCCCCCCAGTTGCTTAATCCCCCATGCTCTTCCGGCAGAGGAATTTACTGCCTCTCCCTTCCTTCCAGTCTGAGATGAATATCACAGCATGGGTTCTCCATAATACTTAATTTTTTCCACTATTCTCACTTCAGTAATTCCCTGTTCAAACACACAATCACATTTCACCCTTATTGTTCACACTAGGTGGCACATGAACACGCAATGACCTCTCTTCTCTCTTTGTGTTTTGTGCCACTTAATGTTGTTTAAATTACACCTACGTGTATATTCACGTGTTTAATGTCAGTATATGATGCTGTGCACAAGCTACAGTTGCCACAGCCTCCTGGAGATGATAGATAGATAGATAGATAGATAGATAGATAGATAGATAGATAGATAGATAGATAGATAGATAGATAGATAGATAGATAGATAGATAGATAGATAGATAGATAGATAGATAGATAGATAGAGTTAGGCCCAGAAATATTTGGACAGTGACACAATCTTCATGATTTGGGCTCTGCATGCCACCACATTGGATTTGAAATGAAACAACTACAATGGAATTGAAGTGCAGACTTTAAGGTTTAATTCAAGGGGTTGAATAGTGGTCATACATGACCACTATTCTGAAATCAATGATTTTTTTGCTCCTTCCCATTGTATTATTTCTTATGCTACCTGTACCCTCCTGTTGGCAGGCGCGTTTCAGATGCATGCCGTGTCACCGGAAATGCAGGTTCATTTTCTGTGTCAAGTCAAATCCCTCGTATGTTATCAGTGAGCTGTTATCAGAGTCCTGTTATCAGTATCTGTTAATGTACTTGGCAATAAATGTTTTTCTGATTCTGATTCTGATTCTGATTCTGAAGGGGTTGAACAAAAATATATGATTAAACATGTAGGAACTGTAGCTATTTTTATACAAATGCTCCTCATTTCAGGGGCTCAAAAGTAATTGGACAAATAAACATAACCCTAAGTAAAATGTTACTTTTCAATATTTTGTTGAGAATCCTTTGCAGGCAATGACTGCCTGAAGTCTGGAACCCATGAACATCACCAAACGCTGGGTTTCCTCCTTTGTGATGCTTTGGCAGGCCTTTACTGCAGCTGTCTTCAGTTGTTGCTTGTTTGTGGGTCTTTCTGCCTTAAGTTTTGTCTTGAGCAAGTGAAATGCATGCTCAATTGGGTTGAGGTCTGGTGATTGACTCGGCCATTGCAGAATATTCCACTTCTTTGCTTTAAAAAACTCCTGGGTTGTTTTTGCAGTATGTTTTGGATCATTGTCCATCTGTACTGTGAAGCGCCATCCAATCAACTTTGCTGCATTTGGCTGAATCTGAGCAGAAAGATATCCCTATACACTTCAGAATTCATCCGGCTGCTTCTGTCTTTTGTCACATCATCAATAAACACAAGTGACCCAGTGCCATTGGAAGCCATGCATGCCCATGCCATCACTGCCTCCACCATGTTTTACAGAAGATGTGGTGTGCTTTAGATCATGAGCTGTTCCAATTCTTCTATAAATATTTCTGAGCCTAACTGTAGATAGATCGATAGATAGATAGATGCACTTTATTGATCCATAACTGGGAAATTGCAGTGTAACAGCAGCGTGACAGTAGACAAACAAACAACACAAACACACACAGCATAACAGATCCTCTGATGCTCTGAAAGACTGCTTCAGCACTACAGACTGGGACACTTTCAAGCACGCAGCCACTCACAATGGACACTCAAACCTAGAGGAGTACACTGAGGTTGTTGTAGCATACGTACGTAGCTAAATGCATTGATGTCACTCACTGCAAAACCATCACTGTTCATGCTAACCAGAAGCCATGAATGACAGCAGAGGTCCACAGGCTCCTGAGGGTTCAGGATGCAGCCTTCAGGGCTGGCGACACTGCAGGACTAACAACAGCTAGGTCCAACCTGTCCCGTGGCATCAAGGAGGCAAAATGGTAGTACAGCAAGAAAATATCCGGACACTTCAACAACACCAGAGATGCACATTCCTTCTAGCATGGCATACAGACCCTCACCAACTACAAACCTCCACCTCAGACCTGTGCGAGTGACATCACACTGCTCAAAAACCTAAATGACTTCTTTGGCTGCTTTGAAGTACAAAACAACACATCAGCACAGAAGACCACTCATCCTCCAGACAAGCAGGACATAAGTCTGGATCCGGCGAGCGTGAAGAGGACCCTCTCCAGGATCAACCCATGCAAGGCAGCTGGACCAGATAACATACCAGGTTGCATCCTGAAGGACTGTGCAGAGGAGCTCAAGAATTTCCTGGTCAACATCTTCAACATCTCCCTCACTCAAGCTGTTGTCCCCACATTTCAAAACTGCCACCATAATACCAGTCCCAAAGAAGCCCGTCCCATCCAGCTACAATGATTACTGGCCAGTAGCACTGACCTCCATCATAATGAAGCGCTTGGAGTGGCTGGTCATGCAGAACATCAAGTCCGTCCTCCCTCCCTCCCATGACCCATCTCAGTTTGCATACAAGTCAAACAGATCCACAGAAGATGCCATCGCTGGTGCTTTACATCCAGCCCTCACTCACCTGGACTCAAAGAACTCCTACGTGTAAATGCTGTTCAGCATTCAACACAATCATCCCCCAGCACCTGATACAAAAACTCAGACACTTGGGACTCAAAACCTCTCTCTGTATCTGGGTTCTGGACTTTCTCACAGGGAGGCCACAGAATGTGCAAGTTGGCAGCAACACCTCCCAGACCATCACACTGAGCACAGGGGCCCCACAAGGGTGCGTGCTCAGCCCACTGCTAACCCATGACTGTGTACCAGCCTACAACACCAACCACATCATCAAGTTTGCGGATGACATGACGGTGGTGGGCCTCATCACCAATGACGAGGAGGCCAACTACAGAAATGAAGTGAGCCAACTGGTCCAGTGGTGTAAAGACAATAGCCTCTTCCTGAACATGAGAAAACCAAGGAGGTTGTGGTTGACTTCAGGAGAGGACACACACAGCACCCCCCTCTGATCATCAATGGAGTAGCTATGGAGAGGGTGAACAGCACCAAGTTATTAGGGTGCACATGTCTGAGGACCTCTCCTGGTCCAACAACACCACATCACTGGCCAAGAAGGCTCAAACTAGCCTCCATTTCCTCCACAAACTGAGGAGAGCACGAGTCTCACCCCCATCATTTGTTCATTCTACTGGGGCACCGTTGAGAACATCCTGACCAGCTGCATCACAGGGTGGTATGGAAGCTGCACCGCCTCCTGCCGGAAGACACTACAACACACAGTAAAAGTAGCCAGCAAGATCATCGGTGCCACTCTGCCCCCCCTCTCGAACATCTACCTCACCCACAGAGCCATCAACATTGCTGGTGACACCTCCCACCCCTCACACTCCCTCTTCAGGCCCCTGCCCTGGGGGAAAAGATACCAGAGCCTCCAGGCCTGCTCCACAAGACTGCTAAACAGCTTTGTTCATCAGGCCATTAGGACTCTGAACACTGTCCACTTCCTCCCCCCCCTTCCCCCAGACTGTAGCACACTCACCCACACAGTAACTACCTCAGCTGTTGGCACAGAAAGACTGGCACACCAACAGTTATACATTTGCTGCTGTATATCTCTGCACTTTACTGCAACCATTTGCACAAATGCCATATCTGCTGCTGTCTGTCTGTCATTGCAATACTGATCATGTGCAGTCCTATCCGTCACTGTCTGCACCTACACTACCGCATTGAACTTGCAACTACGGGTATTACATCTCCACTTTTCTGTATATAGGATTGCTGGGTTTCATCATTATTAATCGTTTATCTTTATTGCACTATGGGAAGTCTGGGTCTATCTTTTGTCGCCATTTGCACTATGGGTAGCATTACTGTACATAGAGTGCTGTTGTTGTTTGTCCAGCCTTATTCTTTTTTCTTTTTTATATTGTGCACACCACTGAAGAGAGAGAGAAATGTCATTTCAATTCTCCTGTATTGTCATGAACCGGGCTTGGGATTCTCCCAAGCTCGGCTTCATGGCGTTTTTCTGTTCCTTTATGATCTGTGCTTTCTGTTACCTTTTGAGTTCCATATTGTGTTTCATTGTTTTACCATGTTCTGTTGTATTTTTGGTTCCTGTGGGCCCCTCCTCTCCTGTCAGGTTCTGACAGGTGATTCCAATCTGTTATTGTCTGCTCAGGTTCACACACCCATACTCACGCACACACTTACACACATACTTCACACATGCACACACTCACCCACACCTGTGCTTATTCCGCTCAACACACACCCATACATTCCTACACACACACACACACACACACACACATACACACTCACACCTGCAATCACTCTACTCTTGATGTCTGGTCTTATTTAAGCTCTGTCTGTGCATTTGTGTGTTGCCGAATTATTGCATTGTCCACCTGTATTGTCCTCTGCATTGTCTCTGTTCAGCCGGGATTGTTTATTGGGATTGACTCGGACTGCTCCAGCCCTGTAAGTACAATTTTGTCTCCCCCCCACTTACCAGTTATGCCTGGAAGCGCCTTGGGTCTTCTCTTTTGCTTCCCCCACTATCAGTCACATCTGTAGTGCATTGGGTCCTTTTTCTCCATGTTGTTGTCACCTGCGAGCTGTAGAGCGTCCTGAGTATCATCCCTGTATGTCTTGTGCCATTCGCCTGTTTGTTTGTTTGGACTGTAATCACTTTTTGTTCAATAAACGCACTCAACATCTCCTGCATTTGGGTTTCAGTTTCTCCTGCCTCAGAGAGGGAGGAAATCACAACAGAATAACCCGGCCAGAAATAGAAACCCAGCGGAGGTGTTGTGTGTTTTTTCATCTTTTGTGTTTTTCACCTACCTGTGTTTGAGCAGCTCATCATGGACTTTTCTGTTTTGGACTGAACACAGGAGAGTGTGCAGCAGCCAAGCGAGCGGTGGACTTCGCTTCCAGGACTCGTGCCACCCACTCTCCGGAAATTAATATTTGTTTACTGGACATCGCTGTCGGGGTGATCCAGATGTGTCCCAGCCTCTGGAGATACCCGGGGCTGATGCTGCTGCTCACCCAAATACAGTTAGGCCCAAAAATATTTGGACAGTGACACAAGTTTTGTTATTTTAGCTGTTTACAAAAACATATTTAGGATGCAATTATATAATCAATATAGGCTTAAAGTGCAGACTCTCAGCTGCAATTTGAGAGTATTCACATCCAAATTGGAGCAAGGGTTTAGGAATTACAGCTCTTTAATACGTAGCCGCCTCTTTTTCAAGGGATCAAAAGTAATTGGACAATTGACTCAGAAGGCTGCAAAAAAAAATAAAAAAAAATAACAAGGCTGCATGGGCTCTTCCCTCATTAACCTGTCATCAATTAAGCAGTTAAAAGGTCTGGAGTTGATTCCAGGTGTGGCGTTTGCATTTGGAAGCTGTTGCTGTGAACACACAACATGCGGTCAAAGGAGCTCTCAATGGAGGTGAAACAGACCATCCTGAGGCTGAAAAAAAAAAGAAGAAATCCATCAGAGAGATAGCAGAAATGTTAGGAGTGGCCAAATCAACAGTTTGGTACATTCTGAGGAAAAAAAAGAGTGCACTGGTGAGCTTGGGAACTCAAAAAGGCCTGGACGTCCACGGAAGACAACAGTGGTGGATGATCACAGAATCCTTTCCATGGTGAAGAACAACCCTTCACAACATCCACTCAAGTGAAGAACACTCTCCAGGAAGTAGGTGTATCAGTATCTAAGTCTACCATAAAGAGAAGACTTCATGAGAGTAAATACAAAGGATTCACCACAAGGTGCAAACCATGAATCAGCCTCAAAAATAGAAAGGCCAGAATTGACTTTGCCAAAAAACACCTGAAGAAGCCAGCCCAGTTCTGGAACAGCGTTCTTTGGACAGATGAGACTAAGATCAACCTGTACCAGAATGATGGGAAGAAGAAAGTTTGGAGAAGAATTGGAACAGCTCATGATCCAAAGCACTACATCTTCTGTAAAACGTGGTGGAGGCAGTGTGATGGCATGGGCATGCATGGCTTCCAATGACACTGGGTCACTTGTGTTTATTGATGATGTGACAAAAGACAGAAGCAGCCGGATGAATTCTGAAGTGTATAGTGATATACTTTCTGCTCAGATTCAGCCAAATGCAGCAAAGTTGATTGGACGGCACTTCACCAATGATCCAAAACATACTGCAAAAGCAACCCAGAAGTTTTTTAAAGCAACGAAGTGGAATATTCTGCAATGGCAGAGTCAATCACCAGATCTCAACCCAGTCAAGCATGCATTTCACTTGCTCAAAACAAAACTTAAGGCAGAAAGACCCACAAACAAGCAACAAATGAAGACAGCTGCAGTAAAGGCCTGGCGAAGCATCACAAAGGAGGAAACCCAGCGTTTGATGTCCATGGGTTCCAGACTTCAGGCAGTCATTGCCTGTAAAGGATTCTCAGCAAAATATTGAAAAGTAACATTTTACTTAGGGTTATGTTTATTTGTCCAATTACTTTTGAGCCCCTGAAATGAGGAGCGTTTGTATAAAAATAGCTACAATTCCTACATGTTTCATCATATATTTTTGTTCACCCCCTTGAATTAAACCTTAAAGTCTGCACTTCAATTCCGTTGTTGTTGTTTCATTTCAAATCCAATGTGGTGGCATGCAGAGCCCAAATCATGAAGACTGTGTCACTGTCCAAATATTTCTGGGCCTAACTGTATGCGAGTCACGGCAGCGTTTCGAGGAAGTAGTGAGAGGGTCCCCCGTAGCGCAACCTTAGCAGCCTAAGAAGCGCTCCCAGAGGCCAAGAGCCCGCCATTCACTTCCCAAGCCAGTGTCCTCTTCTCCCCGTCAGACGTCCCTTCCTACTCCCGGGGAGATGAAGTGTGACACCGAGACAGCAGCTGATGTCATCACCTGCCAGGAATTCAGATAAGTCCTTTTCCACTCCCTTTTACTTTCTCCTAAAGTGCTTTGCCTGATTCCTGAGGAGGAGCTCCAGATTTTACGATCCTCTGGGTCTCCTTTACCAGCTGCTGTCACCTCTCCTCCACTTTTTTCCTCTGTTTCTTGTAATTCTCTTCCAGTCCCGGAAGGATGTTGCCGAACGCGGAAGGATGTTGCCGAACGCAGGAGGAGCCAGAGGTCTTGGAGGAGCCAACCATACGGCGTAAGATTCATCCAGCATCGGAATGCCAGAGGAAGCCCTCCTCCTCATCGGCTGCCGATACCCGGATGTCATGCCTGAATACTCCTGTGGCGAAGTCTCTCTCCATGCCAACTGTCTCACCAGTCTGCACCCTCTCTGCTTCAGCCACAACTCTAATCGCTGAGACGCCCCCTCCTGCTGCCGAGAGGCCATCCAGAGTAGACCCTGACACACCCACTCCGGCGCCATACGAGCTGGTTCCTCCACTGTCCACTGAGGGGCCCAGAGCAGCCGTTGACGCGGAGGAGGATGATAGCTCACCACCAGCAGCAACCAACATCCAGGCTCGGGAGGTCAGACAAGTGTTTTTTCATTCTACTTCCTCTCATAATGATGAACCTTGTCTGTCTCCCGGGAGAGAGTCTCAGGCTAGGCAGTCACCTGAGTGCTCTCCCCCTGCTGCTACTGTGAAAAATTCACCTATTCCCTCTGTGTCTCCTTCACCTGCTCCTGAGTGCCCGTCGGTCCCGGAACTCAACCACCGGGTGATGGGGGAACCAGTGGCGCTGGAGGACTCCATCCCAGCCCCGCTGAGACTGACCCGAAGCCTTTGCTGACGGAGAAGCATCCCCTGGCTTCGGTCTCCTGGGGTCCAGTGCAACTAGAGACTGCACCTCCAGAACCCATACCGGGAGAATCACCTGCGTAGGAGACCTCACTGGAGGCAACCAGGACTGCCAAGACCATCATGCTTGAATCAGCATCGGAGCTGGATCTCTGCCAGGCCGACCCTGAGATGTCGCCACCTACTGGATCATTGGAGTCCTGGACGGCAGTGGAGCTTGAGCTCAGGCGAATGCTCTCTGTTCTTTTTCTCTTCTCTGTGTTGGAGAAAACTTCACTGGCTCTTGGTGAGGAGAGCCGGGTGCAGCTGCCCACTGTTCCCGAGCTCGCCTTGCCGGGCTCCGCTGCTGTCGGTGACCCTGACCCCTCCCCCTTTTGTGTTGTCTCTGAGCTTTCTCCCTGGGTTGCCGGAGGGGAGTCAGCACTGCCAGAAGCCTCCGAGGGTCCAGGTCCACTGCCTGAGGTTCCAGCTACCTCTGCCGTCGAGGCAGCTGGAATCGCCTGGGTTCCCGTTGGTGGACTGCCTCCATGACCTGTTACCCTCACCGATCGGCTGCTCTACCAAGGATGCAGCACTGCCCCAGTCCAGAGTCACCGAGGGTGCAGCATTGCTCCTGTCCGGAGCCACTGAGGGTGCTGGAGAGCTCCAGCCCAGAGCCGCCGTGGGTGCAGCCCTGGCCCAGTCAGTGCCCACTGTAGGTGCAGCCTTGGCCCAGTCGGAGCCCACCGTGGGTGCAACACTGGCCCAGCTGGGGTCCACCTTGGGTGCTGCATTGACCCAGCCGGGGCCCACCGCGGGTGCAGTCAAGCTCCAGACCGAGATCCGTGCTGGTGCTGCTAAGTCCCAAGCTGGGACCACCACAGGTGCAGTCCTGTCCCAAGCTGGGACCACCAGGGGTGCAGCCATGTCCCAGACAGGGACCATCATGGGTGCTGCCATGTCCCTGACCGGGACCATACTGGGTGCAGCTACCCCCCAGTTCCTTACCACTGTGGGTGTAGTGGTTTCCTTCCCATCACTGTCTAATGCCAGGGCTCCCTCTCCTTGGCTCCCTTCTTCAGTTTAAGGTCTCCCTGTGGAGGAGCCACCGCCCAGTCCGCCTCGTCCAAGCTGGTGGTTGAAGAACCCAGGCCGGCTGCCCGATGTACTGTGCCAGTGGGTTGGGTGGCCAAATTTCCCTGGCAGGCCAACAGACTTGTTCCTCTTAACTGTTCGGCTGGCCTGGGATGCTGGTAGGCCACCTGATTGGCCTCATCGTTCGGACCGTGGGGCCTGGGGCTTTGGGCGGCCTCCCGAGCCTCTTGCTCCTTGATGGATTAATCTCTATTAAAATTCATCTGAGTCAGAAAGCCAGGCAGGATTGCAAATTATGAGTAGATTTATTTTCTGGCCAGGAGAATGACAGAAATGGCCCCAGAAGCCATTCACTCATCATTCTAACTTGGTCATCCATCTCACAGTCCTTTATAGCTCCCAGTGTTTGGAGAAGGGAGGAAGAGAACGTCCTTGGAGTACAACTGGAGACAAACAGGGTGTCTAGAGTCTAACCTAAGAGCCAACACATTGCTCAGTCACACAGGAACTATACAAAATGAGCCTAAACAAAAGCTAGGACAGCTGCATCATCATTTCTGCTGAACTAGTCTCACACACACTGATTCTGGGGCATACTGAAGGCCACATGAACAATAATCACATATGAACAAAAATATAATCAACTATGGAAATATGGTTATATGTAATTATAGAAGGTAAACATGGAATTATTCTTTCATTCCCCCATGATGCTCCAAAAAAGCATCAGAGATGAACTATTATGGCATCTAAAACCCCATCCAGTGCAGTCTTATGCAACGGCATTTTTATGTAACAGACCCTAACTAGCTATCGATGAGGAAAGTCAGCAATCAGTAGCCAGCCAGCAAAAGTGGCTGCACGGTGGCGCAGTGGTTTAGCACTGTGTCAGCACAGTTTTACCCTCGGCCTGGGGACCGCGGGGATCATGAGATTGTGGGTTCGATCCCAGCCCCCGACCAACAGTGAGCTGTGTGGAGTTTGCATGTTCTCCCCGTGTTGCGCGGGTTTACTCCGGGATTTCTCCGGTTTCCTCCCGCACACCAAAAAACATGTAGGTTTAGGGCACTCGCGCACGCAGCGACCAGCAGCTGGTGGCTTGTCACCAGACTGCAAACCAAGTCTACCTACGGGTACAAATAAGTAACAAAAAAAAAAAAAAAAAATCGGCCCTGTCTGCCCCCCAGGCACCAATTTAACGTTTCATCCCTTGAGGAGAATGGAACAATATGGTCTTTTGATCAACAAAGAAAAGCAATAAAAGAAATCAATAAAAACAAACAAAATAAAGAAGGAAAATAAAATGATTAAAATGGTAATATACTGTATATGTGTGTGTGTACATATGTGTGTTAGCAGTTTAAATCTAAGAGTGTTAGTATCTTATAAAAACAACAATGAAACAAAATAAATCAATGGAAAACAATATCAATAAAACCATGTAAAATGAGAATGTAACAATTAATGATAGATGGATGGATGGATGGATGGATGGATGTACTTTATTGAGCCCAAACTGGGAAATTACAGTGTAACAGCAGCATGACAGTAGACAACCAAACAACAGAAACGCACACATGACAGACAAAGGGATTACCCATGGAAAGTAAAACTAACACGACTATAAAACCTATATACATCATAGCTTAATATATGATGACCCGTGTAAACACATGGATCATCCCATTGCACAAAGAAGGACTATCAAGAGCAGAGTGAAAATGTGAGGTACCACTTAGTCTGTAAGGTGCAGTGTGGCAGCATAGCTATGACCAGAATACAACATCATAGTGAGTTATTGTACAGTGAAAATGCATGTGGCAGGAAAGATTTCCTGTACCTGGCCGTTCGACAGAGAAGCTGTAGTAGTCTACTGGAGAAAGTGCTTCGCTGTCTATCTAGTGTGTGGTGGAGGGGGTGATCAGGATTGTCCATGATGGATCGCAGTTTATTTAGTGTTCTCCTCTCCACCACTGTCTCAAATGTCTCCGGTCTGAGACCAATTACAGAGCCAGCCCTCTTGATAATCTTGTCAAGTCTGTTGGTGTCTCTGGCCCTGATACTGCTACCCCAACAGACAGCAGCAAAGAAGATGGCGCTGGCGACAACGGTCTGGTAGAAAAGCTCCAGCATCCTGCTGCACACGTTGAAGGATCTCAGCTTTCTCAGGAAGTAGAGTCTGCTCATTCCCTTCTTGTGCGCAGCATCGGTGTTGGATCTCCAGTCCAACCCGCTGCTGATCCTGACACCCAGATATTTGTAGTCCTCAACCACTCCCACATCCTCCCCCCTAATCTGCAGTGGCTGAGAAGGAGTCTTCCTCTTCCTGAAGTCAATCACCATCTCTCTGGTCTTGCTGACATTCAACCTCAGGTGATTCTGCTCTGTCCACTCCACAAATCTATCTACCAGTACCCTGTACTCCCCTTCCTCTCCTCCTCTTATACACCCCACAACAGCTGAGTCATCAGAGAATTTCTTCAGGTGGCATGACTCAGTGTTGTACTGAAAGTCAATGGTGTATAAGGTAAAAAGAAAAGGAGAGAGCACAGTCCCCGTGGAGCTCCTGTGTCACTAGCCACCACTCCAGACAAGACATTGCCCTGCCGGAAAAACTGTGGTCTGCCTATCAGGTAGTCAGTAATCCAGGAGATCACAGAGCTGTCAACCCTCATCACCCGCAGCTTCTCACCCAGCAGCAGTGGCCGGATGGTGTTAAAGGCACTGGAGAAATCAAAAAAAGTGATTATCACTTTATCTCCTCCACCATCCAGGTGCAGATGGGCTCATTGCAGCAGGTAGATGACAGCATCTTCAACTCCTAAATGGGGCTGATATGCAAACTGCAGAGGGTCCAGCCACGTCTTCACCTGGGGCCTCAGGTGGGCTAAGACCAGTCTCTCCAGGACCTTCATCACATGAGATGTGAGGGCAACTGGTCGGTTGTCATTCAGATCCGATGGAGTTGACTTCTTGGGGACAGGAACCAGGCAGGATGCTTCCACAGCACCAGTACTCTCTCCAGACTCAGGCTCAGGTTGTACAGGTGTTTCAGTACCAGAGCTAGTTGGTTGGCACAGGTCCTCAAGGTCCTGGCGGAGATTCCATCAGGACCCGAAGCCTTCCGCTGATGGAGTCTCTCCAGCTGTTTCTCCACCTGATCTGTAGTCACCGTGAAGTGAGGGAGGGTCCTGGTGCCGCCTGAGGAGGAGGGGGGGGGGTGGAGAGAGGTTCTGCGCAGGAAGGTGGGTGGGGAGGGGTGCGTGGGGGTCTGGCTTGTGTTGCTCGGGTGACAGACTGTGAGTTGAACCTATTAAAAAACAGATTCAGTTCCTCAGCCCTCTCCTGGCTCCCAGATGACTGCCTGACTCTCCCCTTGCACCCAATTATTTGTTTCATTCCCTCCCACACATCTTTAGTGTTGTTTTGCCTGAGTTTCTCTTCCAACTTCCTCCTATAATTGTCCTTGCACCTCCTCAGCATCTCTCTCAGCTCTTCCTGCACTCCCCACAGCTTCTCCTTGTCTCTAGCCCTAAAAGCTCTCTTCTTTTAGTTCAGAAGTGCTTTCAGGTCACTGGGGATCCATGGTCTGTTGTTGGAGAAGCAGTGTACAATCTGAGCTGGCATGATCATGTCTTCACAGAATCTGATGTATTCTGTGATGCAGTCGGTCATATTGTCTATGTCCACTACATGTGGTTCACAGATTACGCTCCAGTCTGTGGTCTCGAAGCAGTCCTGTAGTGCATCAGCAGCCTCCTGTGTCCACCTCCTCACAGTCCGTGTATAAGCAGGCTGCCTTTGCACAAGGGGAGCGTACTTGGGTGACAACATGACCATACAGTGATCCGATTTGCCAGTGGGGGGTAGAGCTGTGGCACTATATGCATCACTGACATTGGCATACAGTAAATCCAGTGGTTTGTTCTCTCTGGTGGGACAGTCAACAAACTGGTGAAAGTTTGGTAGTAATGTTGGTAATAAGATAAGATAAGATAAGATAAGCCTTTATTAGTCCCACAATGGGGAAATTCCAGGATTGCAACAGCACAGGGATAGCAACACTCAGAGCAACAATCAGAAGGCAAGAAAAAAACAAGAACAGCTAGTATACATATGTACATATTACTATAAATATATACAGTATAATATAGACACACAGTGCGGAGCATTGTGGTTGGTGAATGTGCAGCAGAAAGTCTAAGCTCTCTCTCCCTCCGTGGGTGCGTCGGGCCAGCTGGATGTCTTTGGGCATGATGGTGGTGACCCTCTTGGCATGGATGGCGCACAGGTTGGTGTCCACGAAGAGATCCACCAGGTAGGCCTCACTGGCCTCCTGCAGAGCCATGACGGTGGAGCTCTGGAAGCGCAGGTCGGTCTTGAAGTCCTGAGCGATCTCCCTCACCAGGCGCTGGAAGGGCAGCCTACGGATGAGCAGCTCCGTGGATTTCTGATAGCGACGGATCTCTCTCAGAGCCACGGTACCGGGCCTGTAACAGTGAGGCTTCTTCACTCCGCCGGTGGCCGGAGTGCTTTTTTCGAGCAGCCTTGGTGGCTAGCTGCTTCCTGGGGGGCTTTTTCCTCCAGTAGATTTATGGGCGGTCTGCTTGGTTCTTGCCATCGCTCTTTATTATTCTGTCTTATATTTCTTGCACGCCGCCTAAACTCCAGCCCGGCACCCGCGTCGTTTTCGCCACAGTTCCTCGGGATGTCGAGCTAATGATGTTATGATAATAATGATGTTATGATAATAAGTGCAATGTGATAAAACAAAAGTAAAAATGATTTGAAAAACCCAAAACAAACAAATAAAAATAAAAACAATATTTCAAACTTCATAAGTGTGTTTGTAAATAGTACATTTCAACTGCACATCGTGATCATGCACCGCCTCTTGGTTTTCTGCATGTCAGTCATACTTTTACTCTGTACTTTGACTCATGGAGAGACACTTGGGGTTGGTGCTGCTTTTCCATCATCCCCATCATCCTCGGCAACTGCATCATGATACATCACTAAGTTTACATGAACAAGCCTTATCATCATATTACGGATGCAGGGAATGACACAGGAATAAAACCAAGACTATCACTATAAAAATCACTATCAAGTTCATGATGAGACTTCTCCATGAGGAAAATAACAAACTTGTCCAATTCTGTAACATTATCCTTGGCCGCAGCAGCCTGTTAGGGAGTAAGGTTGTGTATGGCCGAAGCAACAATATGACCATCTGCATCATTTTCAGGGATAAAAGTACAACAATAATCACCAATAATAGCAGATACGCCCCCATGGGCGGCAGTTAATTGATCAAGAACGATTCTATTTTGTGTCATCATAAGCCTCATCATAAGCCTCATAGCAGTCATTTCTTCCCTTTCACCCGACCAAGCAGATAAGGAAAAATTCACAAATGATTGTAGCCTATAATTAAGTGTTTCAGTCCATAAGGTGTTCTTGCCCACTCCCACCCAAGGAAACAGTGAATGAAGGACCTTTGACCCTGTGTTTTTTATCTTAAATTGCTCTGGTACATCTGTGCCCCAAATGGCATCATGTGGTGCAAAGGTGGTATCCTGTGGTGAATAAGTATCTCTCTTCACCCTGCCCACCTGGCCTGCCGACATAATGAGGGTGTGGTCAGTCACAGAAACGGGGACACAAATTCCTCCCCACTTCATGGGCAGGTGTGAGTACGCCTGATGGCCACATAGGCTAGGGGCGGCAGTGGCTCAGGAGGTAGAGCAGGTCGTCCAATAACCACATGGTTTGCGGTTCGAATCTCGCTCTCCCCGGTTATCCTGCCGTTGTGTCCCTGGGCAAGACACTTCACCCCAATTGTTCCTGGTGGGTCTGGAAGCGCCATGTTAGGTAGCATGCCGCCATCAGTGTGTGAATGGGTGGATAGCAGGATCTGTAAAGCGCTTTGGCCTACAAGGGATGAGAATAAAAGCGTTATGTAAGTGAATGCCATTTACCATTTACATAACCACCATCTCCCTGTCACCATGTGTGTGCCAAATTTGTGAGAGTTACAAATGGCAGCACTACAGAGCTCTTGCAGGGTGACAGTTCCAGAATGACAAAGAGAATCTTCAGGACAACATTTGCCCACTTCGTTGGTCAAGCAAGTAGCAGTACAGGGGCGAGACACATTGTGCACCATTGCACACTTAGACAGTGGTACGATGCCCAGAGAGACATCATCACTTCCCCTTAGACAAAAGGAGAGTAAGGAGTGTCATCGTGTTTCCGATCAGTGGAGGGATAAGTGGTGTGACAGATGTGATTCAAAGTAATGTTTGCTGTGTTATTTCTGTACATAGCCTCTTATAACAAACAGACAGCCTGTGGCAGCTCCATTATCTTAGCAGTAACAGAGATTTGTCCAGATGATAGTGGCATTAAGGAACAAACAACAATTTGAACGATTAGCTGATTTGGCTGTGTAATTAGCATATCTCCACCAGACATTGCCAGCATAAACATGATCACGATGACCTGGAGCTCCCAGCCATTCATGGTGTGTGTGTGTGTGTGTGTGTGTGTGTGTGTAGTGTATCTGGCTCTATGGTGTATAGGCATTGGAACGACTAAAAATAACCAGAACAAAAGTGTTCCACAAGAATGATGATGGTGAAAAAGCAGCAATAGCATTCACACCCTTCAGTTGCCAACCTTCTTTCTCTTGCATTTTGTCTCTCCATGATAAATAAACAAACAAAAGAATAAACAAAAATGATGATAATAATGAAGTCAGCCAGTTAGGCAGTCACTTTTTGAGGATCCCCTGTATATGTGTTTTGTTTTTGTTTTTTCCTTTCAAAGTCTCTTTGTGCCCACTTCTTCGATCACCCAAGATGATCAGCAAAAAAGTTCTTCGGTGGGCACTGCTGGTGATCCAGGATTTGGGATAAGTATTAAGATAGCAACAGTGTTGCTGCAGAGATGAGGATAAGCGCTCTCACCAATGGAATAGGAATTAATCACTTTGTTGTTGAGGGTTTTGCATGAGGTAAAGTTTGCAATGTGTTAAATGCATCCAAGAGTCATGTCCTTCAACTTTCACAGCTGTTAGTGATGCCAGGATAACTTTTATGTGTTCCTTGCCAGGGAGCATCGGCACAATTTTTTTTTATTTTTTTTATGACCAGATCCCCTGGTTTGGACAAGATGGGTGCTTCCCTGTGGTTCCTCCATCACATGATCCCTCCTGGGAAGGGCAGCATGGATAACATCTCTGTCAGATGGCATTCTTTGCATGTAATCAACGAAACACCCTTCCTCATCACCTAAGTTAAATGGCCTTAATTGTGGGAGTACGTAGGGTTTGCTATTGGTTATTGTCCTTTTTTTTGTCACTATTTTCCTTAGCCATCTTTAATAATCCTACTTGTGCATTATGCTAATCCTACAGATTGTGGATGGTAAACTAAATGTTTTTTTAGGCAAATGTTGAGTGCTGTACATAAGTGTAATATAACGATTTTCAAAATGTATTCTAGTATCTGAGTAAAACATTTCAGTTATCCCAAATCTTGATATTATTTAAGTTAAGGGTTTCTTTGCTACCATAGCAGCATTTGGATTAGTGCAAGGGAAGGCTTCTGTCCATTTAATAAATGTATCAATAATCACTAAACAATATGTCTTCCCTTAACATTTATTTAGTTCAATGGAATCAGTACAAAGGTTTTGAAAAGGATAAGCTGGTGCAGGGAAGGTCAAATTATTTTTGCCTTAAGTTCCCTTTAGCATTGTTCTTACATAATTAAGTAAAAATTTGTTTTGTCTTTGTAGCAAATTTTAAATTGAGTCCCTCAGTAAGCTGCATCAGCATAAATTGGACTTGGCTTAGAAATTTGGAACTTATCCCATAAATTTGCAGCTTTTTTTCTTTTTCCTTATTAGTTTACTTTATTTTTGATTATAAACATATTTTTCCTTATGTATTTTTTGTTCTTTGTTCTCCTTAATTTTGCTATATTTCTTATAAAATCTTAAGATTTTTTTCCCCCACAATAATATGCAATTTTTTTTTTTTTTTTTCTCTCACATAATTTTTCTTAAATATTTGCAAATTTATTGATGTAACTTTGACTTTTTCTGGTCAATGTTGTGACTTCATTACCAAGCTGCTTCTCTTTTTGTATATTTGTGAAATTTTTCTACCTATTTTTCTATACATTATTAATCATTTTTACTACCATTAATTATTTCACTGCTAATTGTACACTATCTAGCTTTACTAATTTTTTGATTTCTTTCTAATTGTACTACCCCCCTTTGATACATGGGAATCCCCATGTAGCAGAGTAGAGTCCTGCTGAAACTGGTTGTGTCATGTGATAAGTTTTTCCTTAAAAGAAATGATGCTGTGTGAGCTCCTATGTGACCTTGTGCAGCTGCTTTTGTTTTCTTTCCTTAGAGATTCGATCTATACCATTAATATATGTTGCACATTTGCATATGGCTAATTTAGATGAAACTTTTATATAGTGTAACACTTGTAAAATGAGGTCTTTGTAATCATGCCTCTTTTCTGTCACTGTTGTAAAAAGTGTTCATGTGGGTAAGTTGCTAATTATGTTGGAATGTGGATTTCATTCTGCACAAGGAATGTTTTATTTATTATTTTTCTTCTGTCTTCTTTAGAATTTGGATGTGGGCCACTCAGATGTCTGTCATACATGCTGAGACAACATTGGTCTGTGGACTACTGTGTAGTGGAGATATTGGACTAATATAATATTGTATATCCTTCATGTGCAGGCATGTAGTCGTTGCGTTCGGCTCGGCCGAAGACCAAGCACCACGAGTACAGTACCTTAGCAAATCGAAATTCTACAACACATTTACTCCTGTCACATGCGGGAAATGTGATGCTCTCATACCGTTGTCAGGTGGGAAACTGTATTGGAATGTCCTGAACCTGTAATGTCACTTCAGGTAAAAATGGCCTGGTTAACTCAAGTCAAAGTCAGGTAAATGGATGTTTGTTATGTCACTGTTAGTGTCATTTGTTCTGCTTAGCTTCAGGTCTGCTTGTCACATGTTGTGGTCAGCCCATGAGGTCCTCCTCCCCCATCCCCACCGCTGTCGGCATCTAGAACACTGCCTCCACCAATGGCCTTGTTGTCCATATTGATGACAAACGTCACGTTCCCCTTGCTGCAGCCAACTCATCCTGCACCCCCTCCATCCCCCCACCCCCCACCACAGGGGTCCAGTCTCAGTACCATCCTGAAAAAATAGGATTGGGGAAATTGGGGGGGAGCTCTCGCCTCCCCCGTTATGTGTCAGTCTCACACAAACAGAAGTTTAATTTTTCTTTCATAAATGTTCTATTTCTCTTGTAATCATTCAACTTTTCTTTTGAATTTGAACAGTGCTTATTTTAATGCTGGTGAGATTTTTATTCTAACTAATGGTTCAGTTTTTTTTTTTTTCTGTACATCTAGAAAATGACCCAAACTTGTTTGTTAATGTTTTTGCTGGAATAGGAGAGATCTTTTCTCTCCCCACTGTAAAGGGTTTGAACTCTTCCCAATTATCTGCAGGAGAGATCATGGAGATCATGATGATATGTTAACTGGGCAGCAATCTATCCTCTCTACCTAGACTGCAGGCCCTGTGACTGCATAAGTGGTAGAGGATGGATGGATGGAATTCGATGGAATTTAAGGGCTTAAATTCCACAAGGTGCTTGTCATACACTAGGTTATACTTGAAAAATGTTGTAGTGCAATGACTGTTATCCTTTTTATTGAGCCATTAAGCCTATTCCATTTCCTTTTAAGAAAATTTCACAAAATATAAATTGTTTAAATGGGAGACTCAGACTTGAACCTTCTGAGTTCCTTTTTTAAGTTAAAATTTAAGTATTATAGTATTTAATAATGAACATGAACTTGTTTTCTTTGCATTATTCAATCCAAAAACACATCAAAAGCAACATGTTTTTGTCCTTTTGGATAGTTGTTATTTCCTGTAAATAAATACTATGAGTGATATTTTGACTTAGAATTTTGGTGAGTTATTTTCAGTAGGTTAGAGAATAAATAAAATTGTTTCTTCTACTCAAGCACACTCATCTAAATAGTAAAACAGAAAAAAGTGATGATTTTATAGTATTTCAGTAGTGATTTGCATAATTGCCTGTCCTCATAAAGTCCCTTACCCATACACTCTCCATTACAATGTCAGCTTTCAAGCAGATACTCAGTTAAATCTTACAAGACAATAAACCAACCAAATTGCCATTTTAATACCAACAGAACCAAATGTAGTCAGAGAGCCCAGTACTGGAACTCTTTTCGTCTGTTTTTATTTATTTTTTAATCTTTCAATCTGTCAGAAATTTGCTGTTTTGTCATGAACAGCACAAAGATAAAAAAAAAGGTTTTAAAATCACATAATCATTCATTGAGAGTGAGTTTTTATTTAAAAGAGAACAATAATATGGCAAAGAAACATTAAAAAAAAACCCTGTTTGATCATTAGTAGCCTCAGTTAAATCATATGTATAAGCAACATTTTCATCATTACCTCATTTGTGATTTGAATTGTCCCATATAGGCTGTATTTAAACTTTAATCATTGAGTATTATTTAGTGACAACATTATTCCATAATTTTTTGTTTAATTCGTCATACTGATGAGGATTGCAGAGATGGATATGTATGTACTTTTACTTAACCCTCTGAGTGTGTATGTTGCCAAACTGTGACATACCCCCTAGTAGTCAAGAGTGGTAAATATTTTTTGTCAATAAAATAGTTCAGATTTCAAAGGCTATAACTTGAAAGTGGTAAGAGATAATGGCTTACTGTCAATTAGAAAGATGTAAAATATGATCCAAAGTTTCAGATAGGAATAAATTTACACATCTAATTTGAATAATGTCACGGCACCTCTTTAAATTCCATAACTCAGTCACAACTGCACTTTGGATGTATTTACACAAAAAATGGTTCAGTCTTTTGACACTGTGTTTTGTACAGAGGTACCTCATCATCTTATCTTCAAAGTATATGAACAAGAAATCAGTACATTTAAAAAAAAATAGAAAATTCTCACTTACTTTTGACAAAGTCAGAGTGAGAAGGCAGGCACAGTGTCGCGCTCTGCCACTAGGGGCACACAAATTCTCACACTCAAAGGGTTAACTCTTTGGCATCCGGTGTGGCCACTGCAGGTAGAGGTGTGGAGGTGAGCAGAGGCGAGGTGACGTCAGCCGCTGGAGTCCTGTGGGGTGGGGCCATGGCCTAGCAGCAGAAGAGTGTGGAGGAGGAGGAGGAGGAGGAGGGACCAAAGCATGGCCCCGTGCCTTCATGCAAGATTCACCATGCAGGAAAGAGGAGATGCATATATTAGTCAGGTCTGTTCCTCTTACTGTAGGTAATCTCTTAAATTTATCAACAAGTTTTAGCCTCACTGTCCAGCGTAAGTCAGTCTGTTGCCCTTTTTCCCTCTGAAGTCTCTGTTGCCCCTCACTTAGAGAGATGATGCAACTGTGAGCCAATAAAAAAATTACACTGACACTTCAAAAAATTGAATAAAACAGCCCAGTGCTGTTTACCTGCCCTCGGGCATTCCCAAACGATAAAAAGAAGGAAAAAAAATTTCCCTGCCCTGTTAGCAGGCAATTTCCCCCAAAATAAGGAAAAAAACTGGCAATTGAGAATGTTGGCTCAAAAATAAAAAGAATATTTGCCAATAGAGCAAAATTAGATTGCTTGACACCAGTAATCATTAAACAGCCAGCAAAAAACCCACAAAAAATTGCAAGCAAAAGAAATTACTGTCAAAGCTCCCTTGAAATAAAAGCAAGCATCTATACTCTTCATCTTGCCAAAATTATCCAGTTTAGTGTGACTTTATTAGTCTCTTCACATCCCCATATACACATAGCAAGCTCTGTCTCTCACCATGGTCAGCCATGGGCAGCTGCCCCCCCCCCCACACACACAGTTGCAAGCTTCTAATCAACACACATACACGTTAGTAAAACAGTCTGGAAACCACTTAAAACAAGCAGATATGGCAACCCAAAGATAGAAGACACTCCCAAAGTACTTATTAAAACAAATCTGGCAACCCAACGTTCTCATGTCAACTTTTCTCGGCTGCACTGAGAACGCATTCATCATTTTCTCCAGATTAATCACTCACAAAACTCCCATACACAGATTGACCATTTTATACACAATTTTACCATTCCCCCGTGAAACAATAATCACGTAACTGTCCTTTTACACTTCACAATGACCAGAAAACAACAATAACAGCTTCAAACCTCTGTGGCACTCCTCTTTTTTCTCCTCGCTTACCAGGACAAACCGTGAAATACACAAATAAACCCAAAACGACCGAACAAACAAACAAACTAATAAACTGCAGTTATGTATTCGTACCAGTGCTATTTTAAGGTCAACCCTCACCGACGCTCATTCATGATGAAGGAATAAGGCCGCACCTTGATGGCTGTCACAGTTCACTCGTGTTGGCAGAAATAAGATCTCACTAAGACTTTCACGTGTTCTACCGTGGTCCACTTATGCATGGGACGATGCGCACCCCCCGTTGCGGCCTGTACTGGGACCTTCCTGAGCCTGTATCTCCCCCCGAATCGGATCCGCCCGGGCGTCTTTGGTCCGAACCGAATCCAAAATTGTGGTACCAAATGCTCAGTGTTTTCGTGAGCCTGTTGCTCAGTGTTTACCTTTCCTGAGCCTGAAGCTCAGTGTTACACACATAAGTGTATTCAATTCCACCAGCACTGAAACCCAGTGTCCATAAGCTTAACGACACATAAATGTACTCACACTTATCCCGCCTGTAGGGTTAGACCCATCACCGTCTCCGGTCCGGATGCCTCACTGTAGCCAAAACCAAACCTTTGGGCTTGGCGCCGGAGGACTTTTCTTCTCAGCCTGCACTGCTGTTGATCGGCTGGAGCCGCCGGAAGCAGTACGGAGTCTTGGGTCGCTGTTTGGCTGCACCAAAAATGTTGGATTAATCTCTATTAAAATTAATCTGAGTCAGAAAGCCAGGCAGGATTGCAAGTTATGAGTAGATTTATTTTCTGGCCAAGAGAATGACAGAAACGGCCCCAGAATCCAGTCACTCATCATTTTAACTTGGTCATCCATTTCTCAGTCCTTTATAGCTCCCAATGTTGGGAGAAGAGAGGAAGACAACGTCCTTGGAGTACATCTGGAGACAAACAGGGTGTCTAGAGTCTAATCTAAGAGCCAACACATTGCTCAGTCACACAGGAGCTATACAAAATGACCCTAAACAAAAGCTAGGACCGCTGCATCATCATTTCTGCTGACCTAGTCTCACACACACTGATTCTGGGGCACACTGAAGGCCACAAGAGCAATGATCACATATGAGCAATAAGAGTGCACAAATATATAATCAAATATGGAAATATGGTTATATGTAATTATAGAAGGTAAACATGGAATTATTTTTTCACTCCTGAACTTGGGGAGAGGATGGGGTGATTTTGTGTTCTGTCTGAGGTCAATCCTGAGCCGAGTTGTTTTTTGGTTCCCTCCTAGCCTGTTTCCCCCACCACCCGCCCTGAGTAGTTGTGGTAGTTCCTCCTGGGGAGGGGGGGGGCAGGTTTCTTTTCTTTTTTGTTTTTTGATGGTACACTGGGTGTCTGGATTCCACCCCTTGAGAGGGGGGCTCTGTCATGAACCGGGCTTGGGATTCTCCCAAGCTCGGCTTCATGGTGTTTTTCTGTTCCTTTATGACCTGTGCTTTCTGTTACCTTTTGAGTTCCATATTGTGTTTCATTGTTTTACCATGTTCTGTTGCATTTTTGATTCTTGTGGGCCCCTCCTCTCCTGTCAAGTTCTGACAGGTGATGATTCCAATCCATCATTCTCTACTCAGGTTCACACACCCACACTCACGCACATACACACATACTTCACACATGCACACACTCACCCACACCTGTGCTCATTTTAGATCAACACACACCCACACATACCTACACACATGCACACACTCAGTCACACCTGTGCTTATTCCACTCAACACACACCCATACACTCCTACACACACACAAACACACTCACTCACACCTGCAATCACTCTACTTTTGATGTCTGGTCTTATTTAAGCTCTGTCTGTGCACTTGTGTGTTGCCAGATTATTTCATTGTCCACCTGTATTGTCCTCTGCATTGTCTCTGTTCAGCCGGGATTATTTATTGGGATTGACTCGGACTGCTCCAGCCCTGTGAGTCCAATTTTGTCTCCCCCCGCTTACCAGTTACGCCTGGAAGCACCTTGGGTCTTCTCTTTTGCTTCCCCCCGCTATCAGTCATGTCTATAGCACTTTGGGTTTTTCTCCATGTTGTACTCACCTGCGAGCTGTAGAACGTCCTGAGTATCATCCCTGTATGTCTTGTGCCATTCGCCTGTTTGTTTGGACTGTAATCACTTTTTGTTCAATAAACGCACTCAACATCTCCTGCATTTGGGTTTCAGTCTCTCCTGCCTCAGAGAGGCAGGAAATCATGATATGTGATGTCCTGTACATATAGTAGTACTAACAAATAAAATCTTTGAATCTTGAATCTTATTCCACATAAGCAAGACCTGTAAATATGTAAATATTGCTTGTTCTTCATATACGCAAAATTTCCACTGTTCATGCTATTTTTGGTTATCTTCCCATTACACAAGCTATGCAGATGTCTATGGTCATTTTGGGTTTTCCTGCAATAAATTTACCAACCTCTTCATTGGTGTATTCTCTGTCCAGATTCTATTCTTGCACAGTGTCAAGAACTGATGCTCAGATTATGACACTGATCAAATATTGCTAATTAAATTATTATTTAATGCTTACCTTATTAATTGCCAAATTCTTAAGCGTTTTCAATAGGGTCCTCGTCAACCCTGTCACAAAGATGAGTGTGGCCCCACCTAGTGTTACAAACACGGTAATGCAAGAGTTATTAATAATTATTAATTCCAGCTATTAATTATTAATAATCATATACATATTAATTGTGTCCCCACTTGAGGCTACACCTTCCACCATTTAAAGTGCCTCTGATTAATCCCAAATAAAGTTCAGCTGTTCTAGTAGGCTTTTCCTGACAATTTTGTTGTCATACCTTACAGCACAAGCCATGGTCCGCAGAGAGCTTCCAAAGCATCAGAGGGATCTCATTGTTCAAAGGTATCAGCCAGGAGAAGGGTACAAAAGAATTTCCAAGGCATTAAATAAACCATGGAAAACAGTGAAGACAGTCATCAAGTGGAGAAAAGATGGCACAATAGTGACATTACCAAGAACTGGACGTCCCTCCAAAATTGATGAAAAGATGAGAAGAAAACTGGTCAAAAGGCCGACAACAACATTAAAGGTGCTGCAGGAATTTCTGGCTACTACTGGCTGTTGAGTACATGTGACAACAATCTCCCATCTTCTTTATATGGCTGAACTATGGGGTAGGGTGGCAAGACAGAAGCCTTATCTTACGAAGAAAAACATCCAAGGCCGGCTACATTTTGCAAAAACACATTTGAAATCTCCCAAACGCGTGTGGGAAAATGTGCTATGATCCAATGAAACCAAGGTTGAACTTTTTGGCCATAATTCCAAAAGGTACACTACCGTTCAAAAGTTTGGGGTCACTTAGAAATTTCCTTATTTTTCAAAGAAAAGCACTTTTTTTCAATGAAGATAACTTTAAACTAATCAGAAATACACTCTATACATTGCTAATGTGGTAAATGACTATTCTAGCTGCAAATGTTTGGTTTTTGGTGCAATATCTAGATAGGTGTATAGAGGCCCATTTCCAGCAACTATCACTCCAGTGTTCTAATGGTACAATGTGTTTGCTCATTGCGTCAGAAGGCTAATGGATGATTAGAAAACCCTTGTGCAATCATGTTAGGTCTGCAGTGCTGTAATTGCTGCAAATGGAGGATTCTTTGACGAAAGCAAAGTTTGAAGGAAAAAATTATTATTTCAAATACAAATCATTATTTCTAACCTTGTCAATGTCTTGACTATATTTTCTATTCATTTTACAACTCATGGTGGTAAATAAGTGTGACTTTTCATGGAAAACACAAAATAATTGTCTGGGTGACCCCAAACTTTTGAACGGTAGTGTATATTTGGCGCAAACACAACACTGCTCATCACCAAAAGAACATCATACCTACAGTGAAGCATGATGGTGGCAGCATCATGCTTTGGGCTGTTTTTTCTTCAGCTGGAACTGGGGCCTTCGGGCTTCTGCCAGAAAGCTGAAGCTCAAGAGGTACTTCATCTTTCAGCATGGAAATGACCCAAAGCACACATCCAAATCAACAAAAGAAGAAGTTCTCCAGTGTCTTTCCAAGCATCCAAGAACCACAAGGAGATGTTGAATCCACCATTAGCACAATGTATCCTTGTACAAAGTTTCTTTTTTCTTTGGCCTATTTTTGTCGCTCTTGCAACAATGGAAGATATTCTTTTGTCCATCTCTTGCAAAATAAATCCGCCAAATATTGAACCTGTTTCCATTTCCATTTAACATAGAGATCATGTCTTTCAAAGAGTCCTGGAGGCAAAGCTGCTTCACCCTTGAGCAACAATAGATGAATGGGTGTAAGATCATTTGCATCATCAGACAGTTTGGTTAAGGGGTGATCATTGAGTATAGCTTCCACCTCACAGACCAGGGTATGTAATCCCTCATCATCCAAGGTTTGTGGATGGAAAACAGAGCCAAGTATTTTGTGGATTGACTATATGATTCATTTCCAAACACCGCTGTGATGGGAAGCTCCAGATGAATTAAAGATCCATTTAATTTGCTTTTCTGCCAGTGTTCTTTCAATTTGGTTATGATTTCAAGTAGCAAGTGTAAGGGATATTTAATAAAATATTGTGATAAGTTACAGGAATTATTTATTTTATTTAATAGTGGGTGTGAAAGGGGGCAGAGTTAAACCATCACTCCTGCACTCACTAAATAAAATAAATAAGCACTCATAAAAGGGGCACCAGTCCTAACGGACACATATTAAACTTAGTTTTAATAAATTTTGTACCTTCAATTACTTAATGGATCAGTCTCAAAATTTAAGGGAGTTCTTCTCCTGCCGTGATCTAAGAAACATATATATGCAAAAGGAAAACGCTTCAACTTCTCTCATTCACCCTTTTATTAAACTCATTCAGGTTACATGATACAGCATTCAAATGATGGATAAACAGATTCAAATGATAAGATAAGATAAGCCTTTATTAGTCCCACAATGGGGAAATTCCAGGATTGCAACAGCACAGGGATAGCAACACTCGGAGCAACAATCAGAAGGCAAGAGAAAAAAAAAGAAACAAGAGCAGCAAATATACATATGTACATATAAACATAAATATATATATATATATATATATATATATATATATATATATATATATATATATATATATATATAGACACACAGTGCGGAGAATTGTAGCTAGATGGAATAAATATGTAGATATATAAACACACACAGAACGGAGCATTGTAGCTAGATAGAATAAATATGTAAATATATAAACACACACAGTGTGGAGCATTGTAGCTAGATGGAACAATATGTAGATATATAAAAACACAGTGCGGCGCATTGTAGCTAGATGGAATAAATATGTAGATATATAAACACACCCAGTGCGGAGCATTGTAGCTAGATGGAATAAATATGTCAATATATAAACACACGCAGTGCAGAGCATTGTTGCTAGATGGGATGAAACAGCACAACCGTCTACTTATTTATCCTACATGGTATGATTATGTACCCATACATATTCTCACCCTCCATAGCGACCGGTATTTTCCTAGTTGTATGCCAGAGGGGACCATTGTATAAGTCTATTGCGTCTTTTGCATTCAAAACTATTAGGTTGTCACGTCTTTTTGCTATCTCTGCGAGCAGCCCTGCTTAGGTTGTACAGTCTGACAGCCGTTGGTAGGAAGGACCTGCGAAACCTCTCGGTTGTGCACCTAGAATGATGTAGTCTGCTGCTGAATGAGCTCCTCAGTGCATTCAGTATGTCCTGCATAGGGTGGAACTCGGACTCCAGCAGAGATGACAGTTTAGCCACCGTCCTTCTCTCTCCTATCTCCTCCACTGGGTCAAGGCGCTTCCCCAGGACAGAGCTAGCTTTCTTGATCAGTTTGTTCAGTCTCTTCCTATCGGCTGCCGTAATGCCACTGCCCCAGCAGACCACTCCAAAAGTGATGGCTGATGCCACCACCGTGTCGTAGAATGTCTTCAGCAGCGCCCCTTGTACACCAAAAGACCTGAGTCTCCTCAGTAGGAACAGCCTGCGCTGTCCCTTCTTGTAGAGTGCATCGGTATTGTGTGACCAGTCTAGTTTATTGTTCAGATGAACACCCAGGTACTTATAGGATGTCACCATCTCGATGTCTGTTCCCTGTATATTTACTGGTGCTGTGAGGGGTTGTCCTTGCCTGCGGCAGTCCACCACCAGCCCCTTAGTTTTCCTCGTGTTGATCTGGAGGCAGTTCCGATGGCACCAGTCCACGAAGTCCTGGATAAGCCCTCTGTGCTCAGCTTCATCTCCGTTGGAGATGAGGCCAACGATTGCAGAGTCATCAGAGAACTTCTGTAGATGGCAGTGTGTTGTGTTGTGTGAGAAGTCCGCAGTATAAAGGGTGAACAGGAAGGGAGCCAAAACCGTTCCCTGGGGGGCCTCCGTGCTACCAATGATCGTGTCGGACACACAGTCCCGGGTTCTCACAAACTGAGGCCGGTTAGTGAGGTAGTCCAGGATCCATGATGACAGGTGCTGGTCCACCCCTGCGCACAGCAGCTTGTCCTTCAGGATCATCGGTTGGATGGTGTTGAAAGCACTGGAGAAGTCAAAGAACATGATCTTCACCGCATTCCGGGGCTTCTCCAGGTGGGACAGAGAACGGTGAAGGAGGAAGATCACCGCATCCTCCACCCCAATGCCATGCTGGTAGGTGAACTGGAGTGGATCCATTGCTGGTCCCACCAGGGGGCAGAGGTGAGCAAGGAGCAGTCTCTCCAGGGTCTTCATCATGTGGGACATCAAGGCCACTGGTCTGTAGCTGTTCAGGTCTTTAGGGTGCGAAGTCTTTGATAACAGGCATCCGATATCACATCAACTGTTATTGGATTCCTGAACATAAAATCTAGCGTTAAACCTTTGTAGAACCAAGGAGAAACCAGACTTATGTTTCAACGGTAAATGAAGGCTGAAATGTCTAACAAAACAGAACGCAATTTTATGGGGAAAATTCATAAGCTGATTATCTAAAAATGAACGTCTGAATTAATCTACAAAAATGGAGGGAAGATACTTAAAAATGACTAAGAGTCTTCCTTCAGTTTATAGCTTTATCCTGTGGCTGAGAGACTAATTGTACCATGAAATACTGGTTATATTCAATTGTAATTTAATTGTTAGGACATCACGTTTTTAACCCAGCAGATAGGAAAATGGAGAGTCTCACTTATGAACAGCTGTAGGTCCACGTTTTCAGCGGGTTGGTACCGGCTGAGTTTGAAGTCGGGACATCGGGAGAAAGCGACTGCTGCTATGCTTCCTCACAGCCATAACAAATGCAGACTCAGCGGGGGGCTTGTACAGGACAGTGGCAGCAGTGAAGAATTGTCCCAGAGCGGCGTGACAAAGTCCTTGGCAACGAGTCCGAATTTTGAGGTCTCTAGTAGACCAAAAAAACTGAAGGAGAAACTTCTCAGTCAGGCAGGTATGAGGCCGGAAAGAGAGTCCAAAACACAATCTCTGTTCACTTTAAATTAGGAAAATTAAAGGTCCACTTTAACGGCGTGAAAAGTCAGAAAATCTGAGAAAAACATTTACTCGGATAAGAATGGCTTCTGAGGTGAAGGAAAAAGGTTTGAGAGTTTTGACTCTCTATTTAAGGCGAGTTCGTACGAAAAAGATGGTTTCTCCTCAGTAACCAGAACAATGAGAAAACTAACGCAGGATTTGACAAACTTCACACAGAACAATTTAGATAAAATAAAACTACACGGAACCTTGAAAAGGTGGAATAAAACTTTCCTCTGAGATCTAGATCACTATTCTGCTTCTTTAATCTTAATCTAGTTCCTAATCTTTCTCAAAATCTCTCTCTTATTCTTCTTCTTTTGATCTCTGTTTTATCCTGTTATTCTCATTCTTATTCATTCTGTTATTCTTCTGTTATTCTGTCTTTTTTCTGTTTTATTCTAACATGCAGGGCGGCTCCTCACTCTCTTTTAACTGAGCGCGCCATTGGGTCATAAAACATGGGCCGGTCGCAAGACAGACCAATCAACTTCATAAAAAGGAGTTTGAACTGGCCACCATCCAATGTTAAAACATTTCTTTGTTTGGGAGCAGCCAATCAAATGAAGACACCACCCCATGAAAATGCAGAGAAGAATTAATACTCATTCAGTTCTTATAAAATTAGGTGCTCAATATAAGATCTAATTAAATTAAATGATGTGGCTAATATTCAGTGATCATACATTTATACCATTACTACTGGTATTACATTTGTTTGAACACTCATGAACATAACATTTCTTATACATCATTATAATACATGCACTCATATTTAGATCAAAGATTAATGAAGTACTGCAAACCATGGTTGGTGATCAAAAGGATGATTTTCAGTGTCCTTAGGATCCGGGGGAGATGATAAGCTGAAAGAAATTTAAGGCTTACTAAGAATTGACAGTCAAATTATACATAATGAAACACATTCCGTAGGTATCCACTAGGAGGTACTGTTGAGCTGTAGATAATTTCTTTAGGTCCACGATATCTGAACAGGGGATCTGGTTTTTGTCGAAAGTCATAAACCTGTCTGGTTAAGCTGTTTATGACCTTTTAAGAGCATTAGTTTCCCGTAGGGTGGATGCTATCCACATGAACTGTCCATGTTGGGGATCTGGACTGGAGTTTTTATGGTCCCTTTAAGCCTTTAAAAGCAAATTCTGATCCTTACCATCTCTGCAAGAGGCAACTGTTTACATCAGGGTCCTGGGAAAAGGATTCTTGGTCAGGCTTTGAGTGAGAGTAGTTAATATGAAAACAAGTGATATTCCTGTAGAATGAAGAAAAGTGATTTTCCTGTAGAAGGAAGAAAAGTGAAATTCCTGTAGAATGGAGGAAAGTGATATTCTGTATTGGTTTGAGGAGAACATGATGCTACACAAGAGTCTCCTTTATCTCTCTTTCTGCACTGACAACATTTGTGCCATTGTCTGATCTTATGATGTTAACTTGTCCTCTTCTGCTGATAAACCTTGTCAAGGCGTGGATACATCAAGTGAGGAAGCCACTTCCAAATGAACTGCTTGGCTTGCCATGCATGTGAAAATTACTCTGTAACATTTGACCATGCTGCGTCCTCTCTTTACATGCATAGGTCCAAAATAGTCAACACCAGTACTTGTGAATGGAGGGAGGTCAGGCATTATCCTTTCTATAGGTTAGTCTGCCATTTGTTGTTTCCCCACTTTACTACCAAAGCATCTGCAGTAATGGTATTAATGTATGATTTTTCATACAGCAGAGTAGGCTTTATGATCCAATACTTTTTTATTAAGTTACAGAGAACATGGTTCTTTCCTGCATGTCCAAGTTGTTCATGGATGTGACGGAGTATGAGATTTGAGATATGCTGATCTTTGGATTAAATGATTGGATGCTTAAGGTCATCTGGCATTGTCGCATTAGTTAATCTTCCTCCAACCTTCAAGAGTCCATCTTCTAGAAATGGATTCAGTTTACAGATAGCATTGCCTGTTTTTGTGATTGACTTGTCAGAGCCTAAACACTCCATTTCCTTTTTGAACCACTGAGACTGGCAGAAGCGTATAATGGCAGTTTCCGCTTCCTTAAGATCATCCAAAGACAAAGTCTGACATCTCAACCCAGCTCTGCATGCTTCCATTTCTTTATTCAAGTCACATCTTACAGGGCTGTAATGATGAATGATTTGTGCATCCAGTAGTTTCCTCTTCCTACTCGGGACAAGTAGAGCTCCTTTCAGCTTAAGAATCCAAGGTACAGCTACCTTTAATCTCTTCAGAGAAGTAGTTTATCAGGTTGTTTGTAGGGTTGGAAGCATCAACAACAGCTGTATAGATGAATAGTTTGCCTTTTAATTCTGGATCAGTGTCAGCAATATTCCAGTCCAATTGTGATGTTGGCCATTTTTCCTCGGATTCCAAAAGGAATAGTGGACTTTCAATCCATCCATGAGTCAGAAGTTGTTCTACTTTTTGTCCTTGAGAGGCTTTTGAGTAGTAAGGATGTGTTTCCACTGAGAGATTTCTGTGGCAGTTCTGATGTAGGAAACTCTGTTGGCAATGAAGATCTGGAATCTTCTGTCTTCATTCATCACCAAATGCAGGATTACTTGTAATACCTAGAATCTCCAAAAATACAATGGGAGGCAGAGCCTTCAGTTATCAAGCTCCTCTCCTTTGGAACCAGCTGCCAATCTGGATTCGGGAGTCAGACTCGATCTCTGTTTTTAAGAATAGGGTTAAATCTTCCTTTTTGATATATATAGTCTATAGTTATGGTGGGATCAGGTGCCCCTGAACCCTCCTTTAGTTATGCTGCTAATAGGTTTAGACAGCCGGGGGACCTCAAATGATAAACTGGGCTTCACTCCTTTCTTCACTCTCAATTAAATATTTATGCTGGTCATGAACATCTGTTTGTTTTCTCCCATAAATTGAGTCCCTGTTGTGTTGTTTGTTATCTGCATGTCTGTTCTTTTCTTCTTCTTCTCTATCCCCTCACCCCCTAGCCAGCCACAGCAGATGACTGCCCCTCCCTGAGCCTGGTTCTGCAGGAGGTTTCATCCTGCTAAAAGGGAGTTTTTCCTCTCCACCGTTGCCAAGTGTTTGCTCACAGGGGATTGCCTGATTGTTGGGGTCTTTCTGCAATTGTGGGGGTTTCTCCTACAGTAGAAAGTGCTATGAGATGACTGTTGCTGTGAAATGGTGCTATATAAATAAAGATGAATTGAATTAAATTTTAAATGTATTTTAGGACAGACGTACTATCAGTCCAGAGCTGAGATTTACCCAATTCAAACTGTAGCGCTTTTCTAAGCATGATATCAATGTTAACTGCTAAGACTGCTGCTGTGAGTTGTAATCAAGGTATGGTCACTGATTCAATGGAAAGACTCTGGATTTTCCCAGCAGAAAGGTGGTGTGAAGACTGCCTTTTTTGCTCTGCAACCTTAGGTTAGAAACAGTGCCATACCCAGTTTCACTGGCATCACAAAAATGGTGCAAAACAGCCTGGGAGACTGGGCCAAAGTTCTTCAGTTTACGGCACTGGTTGACTTTTAAAGCTGCCAGTTTGTGTAGGTCTATCAACCACTTGTTCCATTTGTCTTGAAAGTATGGAGGAATTTGATCATCCCAGTCATATTTCATCGGACATAATTCCTGTAAAATCAGTTTTGCTGGATGCATGAAGGATGCTAGGAAGCCAATGGGATCATATACTGAACTCATAACAGATAGGATTCCATGTCTGGTGTAGGGTGGTTCTTTAATTTGAATGTTTAGTTCAAATGTGCCCTTTTCAATGCACCACTGAAGTCCTAGGGCCCTTTCTACAGGCAGTTTATCCTCGTCCAAGTGTAAATGGTCAACTTGTTTTGATCTGTGGTCTTCTGGAATGGTTTATAGAACCTTACGACTATTGCTGATCCATTTTGTTAATATAAACCCACCCCTTTTACCAAGCTTAGAAAGGGTTTGGACCATCAGAACTGCATTGCCTTCTGTGGGTAAAGATTTCAAGAGGTCATCCATATAAAAATTGCTTTTAATCGTGTCAACAGCTTCCTTCAAGAAAATATGACCATTGTCATCAACAGTTTTTCTTTAAGCAAAACATGCACAACTTGGTGAAGATACAGCACCAAACAGATGGACCGTTATGCGGTATTCTTCCAACTCCTTATTCCAATCTCCATCTGCCCACCATAAAAACCTTAAAAAGTCTAGATGTTCTTTTGCAACTTTAACTTGATGAAACATGGCCTCGTTGTCAGCCCTTATGGCTATGGGTTCTTGTCGGAATCTGGCAAGGACTCCAAAGAACTAGTGAGGTTTTGTCCCTGCAAAAGTTTATAATTAAATGAAACTCCCTTGAACTCTGCACCACAGTCAAACACAACACATAACTTTCCTTTCTTGGGGTGATAAACACCATGGTGGGATATGTACCATACCTTACCATTTGTAGCCTTGAGCTGATGCGGTGGAACCCTTTCAGAATAGCCCCTGTCAATGACATTGGAAAGGAAGCTGGCATATTCATTGTGAAATTTAGAGTCCACTTTAGACTTTCTTTTTAGGGAATTTATGCGCTGTTGAGCAACAGGGATGATGTTTGGCATAATAATGGGTTCCCTTTTGAAAGTGCAGCTTCATCTGCTAATGGCCTTTGCAAAGTTGCAATAAGCTTTCCATCATTTCCATAAACTTCTGATTTTCCCTGGACATTTCTTTTTCATCACAACACACTTCATTAAAATCATGGTTGTATTGTTGCTGCAACATCTCTTCCAATTTTTCCACAGCAATTCTGTTGGAAGTAACAACTGGAAAGGTAGTTTCTCCTTGTCTGCGTAGAGGCCCATTAATTACTCACCCCAACAGGGTTCAAACAGCATGAGGTCCACTACCTTGGCTGTTATTTCCCAAGGCTCCATTAATTTTGAGGCATTTGTTCCAGTAAACAAGTCCACTTTTATATTAATGTGAGGTATGAGAATGTTGTTCATGTAAGGCCATTGATCCAATTCTTCCCTTGTAATCATATTATCTGTTGTTACTGGCATTTCCTTTTGGGTGTACACTATAGGAAGTTCATAGAACTTCTCTTGAGCTAGTGCAGCAATTTCCAAACCTTTAATCAGAAAACTTAGAGCAGTTTTACAAAAACCCATCGCGCATAATCATATTGTAGTTTGTTTTCCATTTCTGTTTAAGTCATTCATCAGTCTCTCAGAGCAGAATGTATCAATACTTCCTGGATCCAGAAATGCATAAGTCTGTATGATCTTATTTCCTTTTGTGTGTTTTATTTGAACAGGGAGGATGGACAGTAGACCATTATTATTACCAGCCCTGGTATGACCACAAGTTGAGACAGTTTGACTTTGTGGCACACTTGATGGATGAGTTGTGGGTTTAGGTTTGGTGTCCCCTTTGGGTGCTTTGATGTGCAGGATGGAAGGATGAGATTGACTGCAGTGTTTACACATCATTCGCTGGTTGCAGTTTTTGCTGATGTGACCTGTGCAGAGGGAGGGGGGTGGGGCCTCTGACTGTTTGTAGATCGGATGGCCCAGGGGAAGAAACTGTTTGTCAGTCTGGAGGTGTGGGATCTGATCGATATGAAGCGTTGTCCAGAGGGAAACAGGTCAAACAGGTGGTGGGCGGGATGTGAGGGGTCTCCTGTGATGGACTTGATCCTACTGAAACAGGAGGATCTGGAGATGCCTTTCAGGGAGGGCAGAGGGCTGCCGATAATTTTTTGGGTGGTGTTGATGACCTTCTGCACAGACTTTCTGTTCTCGTCTGTGGAGCCGGCAAACCACATACCCAGACAGTAGGTGAGCACACTCTCCACTGAGCAGTGATAGAAGGCCAGCAGCAGCTTCTGGTTCAGGTTGTTCTTCCTCAGGACATGGAGGAAGTGCAGCCGCTGCTGGGCTTTCTTCACCAGGACCTTAGTGTTGATGGTCTAGGAGAGGTCAGAGAAGATGTGGGTGCCCAGGAACCTGAAGGCGGGAACATTTTCCATGCGGTTGCCATTTATGGGGTGGGTGGGGGTGGGTGGGGGGGGGGGGGTCCTGTCTGTTCTTCCTGAAGTCCATAATGAGTTCTTTGGTTTTTTTGGACATTCAGTTCCAGGTTGTTTGCTTGGCACCACAGCAGTAGATTCTGTACCTCCACCCTTTATGCCTTCTCATCGTCGTCAGCGATGAGCCCAACCAAGGTGGCATTGTCCACGTATTTCACAATGACAGTGGTTAGGTGGGTTGGAATACAGTCAAAAGTGTACACGGAGTACAGTAGAAGGCTTAGCATGCAGCCTTGGGGGGAGCCAGTGCTGAGGAACAATGTGGAGGAGTGGTGGGGGCCAAGTCTGACTGTTTGTGGGTGGTTAGTGAGAAAGTTCTTTAACCAGGAGCAGGTGGGGGTGGGGGGATCTGGAGGATGTGCAGTTTGTTAATCAGGATGTCCAGGATGATGGCATTAACCCTTAGATGCATAAGCGGGGTAACAATTACTCCAGTGGTTGTTTGTTTTGTTTTTTTGCAATATCTTTGTAATTTTAATTTTTTATCATTTAATCTTCCATGTATTCCTCAAATAGGTTGTGTTTGACATGAGGCCATTTGGATTTGTATCTATTTGTTATATTTTTTTAAGTAATTGCATTTTTTGTATCAGTACCACACTTTTCAATATGTGGGGTCAAAAATGACCAGAAGCTTTTCCCTCACCACGGTTATCAGTAACACTGTAGACGCTGCAATTAGCATCTCAGACTGGATGCCAAGGGTAAACAGAGAGGGTAAAGAGATGAGGACAATACAGTGTATACAGTGAGGACAATGTAGGTATTGTTAGATACAGGGGTCAAAATTGCCCGAGCTGTTGGGGTTTTTTTGCAATATCTTTGTAATTTTAATTTTTTATCATTTAATCTTCGATGTATTCCTCAAATAGGTTGTCTTTGACATGAGGCCATTTGGATTTGTATCTATCCATTCATCCATCCATCCATCTTCTTCCGCTTAATCCTTTTCGGGTCGCGGGGGGGCTGGAGCCTATCCCAGCATCTTAGGGCGAGAGGCAGGGTACACCCTGGACAGATTGCCAGTCCATCGCAGGGCCAACACAGAGAGACAGACAACCATTCACTCTCACAGTCATACCTAAGGACAATTTAGAATCCCCAGTTTTGATGCCAATTAACCTAATCGTTATATTTTTTAATTTCATTTTTTGTATCAGTACCACACTTTTCCATATGTGGGGTCAAAAATGACCAGAAGCTGTCCCCTTCTTTTGTTGACCAAAATATAATTTAAAATAATAATAATAATAATAATAATAATAATCACCCAAAATATAATAAAAATAATCATCTTTAACCAAAATGAAAGAAATTTCTTAAGTTTACAGCATAAAACACACACATTCTAGTTGGGGTCATTTTGACCACACTCATGGAAGAGTGTTGGAATTGGTTGGTCACGCATATAAGGGTTAAAAGCTGAGCTGTAGTCCACAAAGGGCCTCTTTCCACCAAACCGGTTCCAGTGCTTAACTGGAGCCAGAGCGTCATTAGCACCAGTTCTTTGGTTTTCCACCAACTAAAGCACCAGTCCCAGGCTCTCAAAAGTGGGGCTATCATGGCCCCAACTCCTAGCTGGGCCAGTGGCAGCACCAGTTTACGTTGGTTACGTCCACAGCCGTGGCCGTGGTTAACTGACCAGCTTCAAAACATTACTGACCGTCATGTTGCTTTCCAAACAGCGGAGCACGCAACGGATTTCAAAACCAAACAGATTTTAGAGGGAAGAGTGTCATGACCCGAGCACTAGGTCATGGTGCTCGGGTTATTCTTGTCAGGGTTTGACAGCAGCATTATTATTCTAGCTCTTCGAGCTCTTATTGTGATAGTGCTCAGGGAGGCTTCCGCTCAGCTGTCAAGCCCTGAACAGCTGTGCTGCATTTGTGGTCGTTAGCGATGGACTACTTTAACCCGCGTTGGTGACCGCATCCTCGCAGCAGTGTCTGTTCTCTCTCCGTCATGCTACGGATACTTCGAACTAATTCCTACCTCGTCTGCTTATGGTTTGACCGTCGTTCCTCTGGACCAGTAAGTGAGCTTTATAGCCTTACCTCTCCCGGTGTGAATTGACCTCTGTGTGTCTCTGCCTCGGCAGCCTGTGTATCGTTCTTCACCAACCTTGTCTGTCTGTGTTTGACCGTCTCCTCCTCTGGACCTGTAGTGAGCCGTTAGCCTTACGCCTCCTTTTGTGTGAAGACTTAAGTATCATTGTCTCAGCAGCCTGTGTTGTACTATTTTTTCACCGTAATAAAAACTCTCACTGAACTCTCTGGTGACTGTGTGGCGTCTTATGGTGGCTCGCGAGAGCCACCCATGACAGTACACTGCTGCCAAAACGGCGTTTACGGTGACGCCAACCCGAGACGCAATTCACCAGTGAGTTCGAGTTTTTGGACAATTGCTTTTTCCTGTCTGGGTACTGTGTGTTTGAGGAATGCCGTCACGGAGGGGCCGCACTTGGAGCCCGAGCCACGAGCTGACAGGTGTTCTGGAAGTTGTGGATGAGATGCTCATCTCCTCTTCCCTGCTGGATTACCATCATGGCATACACTGGTACCTGGACGCTGCTGAAGACGTTCTTCGTCATCTCTCTCCCCGCTACGCCGACCACCCGGAAGTTGAGGCGAGGAGGTTGGATATCGCCGCGCAACACGAGATATTCCTGATGCTGGAGGAGGAGCGCGGCGTGAAGCAGGAGAGGAGGCACTCCTGCCCATTGCCTACGGATCCTGATCCTGTCCTCGATCCAGTCCTGGAGTTCGCACCGCCGGGGGGCCGGCGGAGGCGTCGATGCCGCGGTCAAGTACGTCTTCAGCAAGCTCCTGTTCCGGATCCAGTTCCGGGCCGCCGGAATGACCCACTCAACCAGTCAGCTGTTTCTTCTGCGTCATCTTTAGAGGGAATTCCTGTAGTTCCTTTTGTCGGGCCACCACCCCCTGCTGTATGTTCAGCATGCTGTGCTCGGCCCGCTGTGGCTGCCGCTCCCTCGTCCTTGACGCTCTCCCCAGCAGCTGAGAGTGATCAGAGTCCTGCGCCGGCGAGCTCCGTCCATGGGTCCTGTTTTACCATCCAGCAAGCGAAGGAAGGAGCAATGTCATCTACAGCTGGCACCATCTTCCCTCTGGGAGACAGGCAAGTTCATTTTCACTTCCTTTCATATCATAGTGATTTGTCTTGTCTGACTCCTGGGGGTGAAGCTCGGGGTTCGCAGCTCCCCGAGTTTCCTTCTCCAGCTGTAGCCAATTGTACTGAACCTGCTGCCTGTGTGTTTCCTCCTGCTGAGCGGTCGTCGGCGTTAGATCCACGCCGTCAGACAAGGAGGAGGCCTGCGGCTCTGGGAAATATCCCGGCCCTGCAGCCTTGTGTTGGACAGAGGAGGAGAACGGACTGCGATGAGGAGCCAGAGCCGACGAGCAAGCGTTCCCAGGTCTCCACAGAGATGCAGCCCGAGCCAGCGGGTCGAGGGTCCCCTGCCCCCACGCCGTGCGGGTTATCAGCGTGGACATCGGCGCGAGAGGATCCAGCTGCAGAAACCATCAGGCCAGCTGTGGAACCCGACGCAGCCGAGTGGGAGCCCGACGACGAGCGTCTACCTGAACCCGGATCGACAAAGTCCTGGACGGCTCCAGAGCCCGAGTGCAGGCAAGTGCTCTTCTTTGTTTTCCTTTGTGGTGTGTTGGAGCATTGTTGCCTGCCTCGTGGGGAGGCGAGAGAGGGGCAGCCGTCTGCTGCACCCGAGCTCGTCTCGCTGGGCTCTGGCGCTGCCGGTGGAACTGATCCCGGTCCTCTCCTGTTCTCTGAGCCTCTCCACAGTGTTACCGGTTTGGAGTCTGTCGAGGTCGCGGGACTGGAGGTCCCAGGTTCGGGGGTGGAGGTCGTCGCCGGTGCAGTACCGACCCAGTCGGGGTCCGTCCATACTCAGTCGGAGTTCGACACGTGGGCCGAGGTGACCCAATCGGGGTCCGTCCTGACCCAGTTGGGGTCCGACGCGTGGGCTGAATTGACCCAATCGGGGTCCAACACATGGGCTGAGGTGACCCAGTCGGGGTCTGTTCTGACCCAGTCGGGGTCCGACGCGTGGACTGAGGTGACCCAGTCGGGGTCCAACGTGGGTGCAGCGGTGACCCAGTCAGGGTCTGTTCTGACCTAGTCGGGGTCCGACGCGTGGGCTGAGGTGACCCAATCGGGGTCCGACGCGGGTGCAGCTATGACCCAATTGGGGTCCGACGAGGTCCAATCGGGGTCCGACGGGGTCCAGTGTGGCTGCGACCCAATCAGGGTTCGAGGAGGTCCAATCAGGGTCTGACACTGGTGCGGCGATGACCCAATCGGGGTCCGGCGAGGTCCAGTGAGGGTCCGACGTTGGCACTGCTGTGACCCAATCGGGGTCCGACGCAGGTGCAGCTGTGATCCAGCCAGGATCTGATACAGATGGAGCTGCAACGATCGCATCGGTCTGGACCGAGATCGGTGGAGGAGCCGCAGACCCGTTGCCGCCTGATGTCAGGTGGACCCGTTTTCTTGATTGTTCCCCTCTCAGGAGCCACCAGCTGGGGTTGTCAGCGCTGAGGGTCGTTGGAGGTTTTTTTCTGGCAGGCTGGCGTTCTCATGTCTTGTCTTCATTAGGCGGGCGGCCGCATGGTATTCCTCCACGGTCCTGGTGGTTGTGGGATGCGGGTCGGCCACCCGAGGAACTGCTTTGTGCGTTCGGCGTCTTGGGTTGGTCACCCGATAAACTGTGTTTGCTACTGGGTGGCCTGGTTCGGCCACCGGAGGACTTGTTTCTTGGGGCCTGGGACTGGGGCAGGCCGCTTGATCATGTACTGTTTTGTGGGACTATCCGTGGGCCATCGGAGGCAGGGAGGTCGCCGGAGCTCTGCCTGGGGGGCGTTGGATCTCCGCCGATCATCTTTTGTTTAGGCCCATACGGTGTCAGGGTTATGTTAAGGTTATGTAGAGCAATTTAGATTGCCTCATGTGTGTTTTGCAATCCATAGTCTGGTTTGTTATGTAGAGCAATTTAGATTGCCTCATGTGTGTTTGCAGTCCGTAGTCTGGGTTTTGTTTTTTTTGTTTTTGTCCTCCCCTCTTACTTTTGAGGGGCTATGGTCAAGTTTTGCTTTTTGTTTTGTCCTCCCCTCTTTCTTTTGAGGGGTTATAGTATGGTGTTCTTTGTCCATAGTTACCGGGTGTTTGCATGTATTTCTGGCTTCGTTTGTGTTTATTTTGTTTTTCCATAGTCACCGTGTGTTAGCACGTATTTCTTGTTTCCTTTTTCATAGTTATCATGTTTGCATTTATTTCTTGTTTCTGTTTTCCATAGTTACCGTGTGTTAGTAAGTATTTCTTGGTCATAGTTATCATGTGTTTGCATTTCTTGTTTTTTTGTTTTTCCATTGTTACCGTGTGTTAGCATATATTTCTGGTTTCCCTTTTTTCCATAGTCATCATGTGTTTGTATTTATTTCTTGTTTTGTTTCCATAGTTATCATGTGTTTGCATTTATTTCTTGTTTTGTTTCCATAGTTACCGTCATGTATTTCTTGTTTTTTTTTTTCCATAGTTATCATGTGTTTCCCTCGTATTGTAGTCATGTCTTGTTTTGTTTTGTTCTTTTTCTGTTTTTTTTTTCCCTCTCGTCTTTGTTCTGGGGAAATGGGATGGATATGTTGTTTGATGTATTCTTTTCCCTTTCTGTTTGGGGTCTTGTTAGGGTTGGTTTGGCTCCCTCCTTGCCTGTTCCTCAATCCACTCGCCCTGTGGTTGGGGTGGGGTGGGGGGGGTTTAGGTGTTACTAGACGTTCGGAGCCCGTCAAGTGAGGGGGGGCTACTGTCATGACCCGAGCACTAGGTCATGGTGCTCGGGTTATTCTTGTCAGGGTTTGACAGCGGCGTTATTATTCTAGCTCTCCAAGCTCTTATTGTGATAGTGCTCGGGGAGGCTTCCGCTCAGCTGTCAAGCCCTGAACAGCTGTGCTGCATTTGTGGTCATTAGCGATGGACTACTTTAACCCGCGCTGGCGACCGCATCTTCGCAGCAGTGTCTGTTCTCTCTCCGTCATGCTACGGATACTTTGGACTAATTTCTACCTCGTCTGCTTATGGTTTGACCGTCGTTCCTCTGGACCAGTAAGTGAGCTTTATAGCCTTACCTCTCCCGGTGTGAATTGACCTCTGTGTGTCTCTGCCTCGGCAGCCTGTGTATCGTTCTTCACCAACCTTGTCTGTCTGTGTTTGACCGTCTCCTCCTCTGGACCTGTAGTGAGCTGTTAGCCTTACACCTCCTGTTGTGTGAAGACTTAAGTGTCATTGTCTCAGCAGCCTGTGTTGTACTATTTTTTCACCGTAATAAAAACTCTCACTGAACTCTCTGGTGACTGTGTGGCGTCTTATGGTGGCTCGCAAGAGCCATCCATGACAAAGAGGAGACACATTTCTTGGCTCCATGGACATAAACAGTAGTACAAGATCAGCTGGAGAGGGCCACTCGTAATGAACTGTTTTGGAGGACAGGCCAGCCAGCACCAGTGACCATTGTCACTGCTGTGGATTAGTCTGGACAACAAACTGCTTAAAACACGCTGGTAAGTATATTGTCTTTAAAATGCCAGACGTTAACCAATATATGTATACATATATATCCGCTTGTATTGATATGTAACAGCCAAAGTGCGGATATTTTTTTTAGTCCCTCTTGTGACTATAGTATTTTCGGTTAGCTATGCTAACAAGGTAACTGTTTTTAGTACGAACGTTTCTCCTCGCCATACAGAAATGCGCGTTTGAGAAACTAGAACATAAATCTTAGCATCTTACAGAATACTTTTTTTTATAAAGACATCCAGCGCAAAATACGTTTTTTGTGGTATGAATACTGTGTATGAATGGGTGCCTTGCGTTATGTTATGGGAGATTTTTCTACCAGACACTAGTAACGTCGTCTTTTTTACTATTTTGGTAATATTTCCATAATCTTAGGCCATTTTTTTTTTTTAATTTCACTCGTGTTTAATTGTATGTTGTGTAGCCGTATTTTAACTAATCCTCCTCTTACTTTATTGTGCACTAGCCTGGTGGATCACCTACAGTTTCATTGTACTGTACACTTGTACAGTACAATGAAGTTTCATCTATTCCTATTCTTCTATTCTATAATCAGACATGTAAGCTTTTCTAACATTGATATTGAATAAAATTGTCTTCTATGTCTGCACATTTAATGGAAGGCTTAAGTTGTTCACTGCACAAACTAAAACACTTTTTTTTATATATTTACAGATTTATCACAGCTGGATGATGAGGGAGAACCAGTCAGACCTGTGGTGTCCAGCTCCAAGCTTGTCCTCCTCCTGCTCTTCTAATCAGACCAGATTAGGTAATTTATGTTCAGATCATTTTGATTTTGTGTACTTTATTGATCCCTAAAGGGGAAATTGAGGGCATCCACCTGGATGGATCATGACCCATTCACACAAAGGAGGGAGTGAATTAAAAGAATCATACACTTGAACTGAATGTTGTGATGCCACTAACAGTAAATTGATGTTGAATAGACACATTCAATCTTGGATTGACGATTCCTGCATTTTTCAGTGTGTGGTTATTTTATATTGCTTATTTTTGTAATTTAAAACAGGGAAACAGAAGTGTGACACAAACATGGACCTCCTTCTTGACTACGGTCAGATGAGCCAGCAGGAGCAGAGCAGGAGGGAGGAGCAGCTGAACTTCGCTTTGCTGCAAAGCAGACCAACACCCTTGTTGGACTGATGGGATGCGTTGTGTCTGTGCTTGAGGGACTGTAAAAAAGTAACTATCACAGCATTGATATTTTTGGCTGTGTGTATATAATATTTCATATGTAGCAGTCTAAAGTTTTTGCACATTTTGGAAATAAAAGCTTTCTTTCCTTAAGTGTTTTTCTGCTTCTACATTGTTATCCTCACACCAAACATATTCAGGTTCAGGTTCCTTTATTTGTACCCGTAGGTAGATTTGTTTTGCAGTCACGTGACATCCATATTTACAAACTACAGTTACATTCAACATGAACACAAACACAGGCACACATGAAGCTGACTATAGACATGATAAAAGTGCTCAAGGCTCCACCAATCAGGACATAGGACAGAGATAAGAGGAAAAAACATAAGAGAGAAGGGTCATATTAAAAAGTTAAAGACTTTACATTTCATATGCATGAAATATAAAGTTATTTAGGACAATGCAAATCACTATAACATTGTAGTGGTGGGAAGTGAAAGTACAAGTACTGAATTACTGCACTTAAGTTCATTTTTCCAGGTATTGGACAATATATCAGGTATTTGTGGACTTACTCATATTTTTGACAACTTTTTTTCACATTTTTTTAAAGAACAAGCAGCAACAAACTTTAAATCTGTGTACTTTTTCTGTGGAAAATGTTCCAAGTTGCCAGCTTCAAAAATGATAATGAGTTTATATTCTGTTGACAACGTACCACATGACATTCTGTCAGCTCTGGACAAGATCATTTCTGGGGAAAGTACTTTTAACTTGTACACTTTACAGTCCTTCTCTTGTTACCCCGACATGAATAGAAACTTGAATCAGTACTTTAACCAGAATAGATGACATACAAGTACAGAATGTTACGTATGGCTCTTGCGAGCCATAAATGAGAGCCAAGGGCTGACCAGTGAGTTTGCGTTGTTTATTGGCAATAAAGGAAAGGAACAAAGGAACAGGGCCTCGTGGGGCCAAAACACAAACGATCATACAAGGGTATACACTTACACACGATGCTGAATGACGAAAGGGTGGTTGGCGCCGGACGAAGGGGTTACAACCTTACCCACGCCGGAGAAGAGCGTGGATAATAGAGCGAGGTCACAGCCCCGAATAATCAGGACTGCTCCCTTTTATAGTAGTTGACAGCGCCTCAGCTGATAAGAGGTAATTGGCCTCCAGCCGTCCCATAGAGCTTGGCAACTGGAGGCCCGCTGAGACGCTGTCAAAGTAAGAGCTGGGCTGAGAAGGAATATGGCCTGAGTGCAGATGGCAACGGCGCCTCAGCCCATGTGACATGACCCCCCCTCAAGGCCGGGCTCTGAATGGCAAGTAACACCCAAGCCCCCCCCCCCCCACACACACACCTAGGGTGGGCAGATGGGGCGTAGGCCAGGAGGGCGAGAATGGGAGAAGAGGAAAAAAAAGAAAAAGAAAAAAAAAACAACATAGCAGGGACCAAATGAAGCAATTACAGAGCATGAGAAAAAAAAAGGCACAATACTCCATAAAATGCTAATAATGAGTAGCCCGAGAGAGAAACCCCCCCCCCCCCACAACATTGGCAGGGGATAAATGAAGCAATTACAGAGTATGGGGAAGAAGAACACACAATACTCCATAACAGGCAACAATATGCGGACAGAAGGAAAAAAAAACACTACTTAGGCAGGGAACAAATGAAGTAATTACAGAGTATGAGGAAGGGGAAAAAAAAAAAGAAAACCACAATACTCCATGACATGCCAATAATAATATATAGATGGACCCAAAGAAAAACAACCCAGGAGACCTTGAAACGAGAGCAGAGGCTCCTAAGGCGGAATCTACCAGATACTGGGCATCCCTCAAACAGGAGGGGAAGAAAAAAAGAGGCACGCTAAACGTGAAACGACTACGAGAAATTACATAACTGCACTCTCACAAAAACACAAAAGACTAGGCACAGCAGAAATAATTCAGTTCAGGGGCTCTCCCCGCATCCAGCGTCCAAACCGCCAACAGGGGTGACGGGAAATGTTCAGGCGGCCTACCGGAATCCCAGGCCAGAAAAAACAGTATCTCGGGCGGCCAGACCAGATCGCCGAACAGAGAGTCCAATAGGTCGGGTGGCCGAACCAAAGAGTCGAATGGGCACGGCAGTCCCTCTGGCGGCCGACCCGCATCGCTCAGCCACCAGGCCCGTAGGGGTGAGAGGGGCAACGGCTTCCCTGTGGAGAGAGATAGTGAGGGCGAGCCGGGCCTACAGTGAGAGGTCCATATGGGCCCTGGTGGAGAAAGCTTGAGGGGAAGATGAGAGTGACTCAGATGACGACGGTGAAGAGGGGGGTGAAGATGATGATGAGCCGGTCCAGTGTCCAGTGGCAGGGGATCTGCAGCTCCCTCACCGGACCTGGATGCCACTGGTGCTGCACCCTCGTCGGACCCCGATTGGTTCGCGGCTGCTCCCGCGACGGACCCCGATTGGGTCTCGGTAGCACCCGTGTCAGACCACGATTGGGTCGGCGCCACTCCAGAACCGACCTCCAATCCCGAACCTGGAACCTCTGGCACAGCGGGCGAAAGCAGCTCCTCACCGGCGACCCTGGGAGAAGGCTCAGGAGAGAGAGAAGAACCGGGATCAGGATCACCGGCAGCACCAGAACCCGGCGAGATAAGCTCGGACGCAGCGGGCGGCTGCGCCCGGCTCATCTCCCCTAGAGACAGGCTAAAATGCTCTAATATATGAAGGAGAAAGACAAAGTAGAGCACTTGCCTGATCTCGGGTTCTGACGCCATCCAGGACTGCGAAGATCCAGGTTCAGACGGCAGGAGGTCGTCATCAGGCTCCCACTCAGCTGCGTCGGCCTCCGCAGCTGGCATGATGGTGCACGCAGCTTGCGAGTCCTCCGGCTCCGGTGCCCATGCCGATGGCCCACACGGCGTGGTGGCAGGAGAACCTCGACCCGCTGGACCGGACCGCTCCTCCGTGGAGACCCGGGGACGCTTCCTCGTCGGCGAAGGATCCACGCTGCAGTCCGCTCTCCTCCTCCGCCCACGGCATAGCTGCGGAACCAAAACCAGGCTCTCCAGAACCACAGGCCCCCTCCTCATCCCGTGACGTTGGCCTGGTGTCGAGGACCACCCAGCGGAGGGAGACACAGAGGATGCGGGGTTAACAATTACAGCCACAGCAGGTGGTGGGAGCTCGGGGAGCTGCGAACCCCGAACTCCACCTCCAGGAGTCTGACAGAGCAAATCACAATGAGAGGATGAATGAACTGGGACTTGCCTGTCTCCTGGATGCTGGATGGTGACTGCTGTGGCGGACATTGCTCCTCCCTTTCCCCGCCGGACGGTAACAGAGGACCCCCTGGGAGGACGATGGGGAGCCGCTCCTGATGGTTCCGGGACGGAGCTCGCCAAGTCAGGACTCTGAGTGCACACAGCAGCCGGGGAATATGTCGAGCAGGAGGGGGCGACAGCCAAAACGAGCCGGGCCCGGAGCGCTGACATAACAGCAGGGGAAGATGGCTCGGGAGATGAGGCTGCGGGGTTTCCCCTCTGATGAGGCGCAGAAGTGACAGCTGTGCTGAGGTTGACAACCGATGTGACGACGGCTACTTGCAGGGGGCGAGGCGAAGGTGAGACCCGGGAATCCCCGTTCCTGTGCAGAGACAGAGGCGAGCAGGTCGACAAACTCCAGAAACTCACGCAACTCCGGACTCCTCTCCACCAGTCTAACTGCTACCGTTCAAAGTCAAAGCATGCCCCAAATCCAACTTATCTTGGAGTGACCCTTGATAGGACCTTATCCTTCAAGGAACATCTAAAGGGGACGGCTGCTAAGGTGAAGGTACGAAACAACCTGCTCTGCAAGCTCGCTGGTGCAAAATGGGGGGCGGCAGTCTCCACCCTGCGCACCTCAGCACTGGCCCTTTCATACTCTGTAGCAGAATATTGTGCCCCTGTCTGGTCCAGGTCATCTTACACACACCATGTAGACACCCAGCTCAACACAACCATGAGAACTATAACTGGAACAATCCGCTCAACACCACTCCCCTGGCTCTCTGTACTGTCAAACATAGCCCCTCCACACATCCGGCGAGCAGCATTAACTCAAAGGATGCTCCAAAAAGTTAAAGATTCTCCTCACTTACCAATCCATGCAGATATCTACACTCCACCCACTGCCCGACTTTCATCCAGACGGCCGATTTGGAAAAACCCTCCCCCAGCTGACTTTACCATCCAGACAGCTTGGCAAGAGGAATGGGAGACCAAGGAGGTCCCAAACAAACAGCTGGTGATAAACCCCAACCAACAGGTCCCGGGCACCAACCTCCCAAGGAGACAGTGGTCTACACTCAATCGCTTCAGGACTGGACATGGCCCCTGCTTGGCCAGCCTTTACAGATGGGGCAGTAGCCCTAGCCCACTGTGCGCATGTGGAGAGGAGCAAACAATGGAACACATCATAGAGGCTTGCCCGCTCCAAAGACTGGAAGGAGGATTACACACCCTCCATACAGCAAACCAGGAGGCAACTGCTTGGCTTAAGGACTTTGCATTCGCTAAATAAATAAACTGCTACCGTCACATGCTTGATGATGGCAGATGGATGAACCGCGGAGCAAGCAGCAGCCACTCGGTCTCGGATCTTGATAGCTGCCAGCTGCAGCTTCTCCGGGGGATTCCCGAGTGACGTCATGCCCGACGGGGAAACACCTCTGGATGGTGCGAACTCCTGGGCCGGAACGGAGGCAGGAGCGGGATCCCGAAGCGAGGGGTGACGACGACTCCTCTTCGGCTTCCTGCCGGGATTTCCCTCCAGCCCACGGAGAGTCTCATGTTGTGAGGCGATGTCATCTCTCCTGGCACAGACCTCAGGGTGGTTGGTGTAGTGAGGAAGACTGTCCAGGAGAACCTCAGTGTAGTCTAGGTGCCTGCGTACTTTGTTGGGATTGCCGTAGAGAGTGGCGGTGAAGAGCGTCCCATCAACATACTCCAGGGCGGTCGCTAGCTCATTACCCAGGCGCCGAATGCGGCTCCTGGGAGACTGCAACTCGCTGGGCTGTGACCTACTGTTACGTATGGCTCTTGCGAGCCATAAATGAGAGCCAAGGGCTGACCAGTGAGTTTGCGTTGTTTATTGGCAATAAAGGAAAGGAACAAAGGAACAGGGCCTCGTGGGGCCAAAACACAAACGATCATACAAGGGTATACACTTACACACAATGCTGAATGACGAAAGGGTGGCTGGCACCGGACGAAGGGGTTACAACCTTACCCACGCCGGAGAAGAGCGTGGATAATAGAGCAAGGTCACAGCCCCGAATAATCGGGACTGCTCCCTTTTACAGTAGTTGACAGCGTCTCAGCTGATAAGAGGTAATTGGCCTCCAGCCGTCCCATAGAGCTTGGCAGCTGGAGGCCCGCTGAGACGCTGTCAAAGTAAGAGCCGGGCTGAGGAGGAATATGGCCTGAGCACGGATGGCAACGGCGCCTCAGCCCATGTGACACAGAAGGGTATACCTTTCACAACTCTGTTGTTTGGAGGTGCATAAAATATGCATTTATACAGTATCTTCATGTATATATACAGTAAATCTATACATTTTTCCATGTAACCTTGTGACTGCATTATTTTAATTGCTTTTAATCCCAGATCAAGTTTGTTTAGGGTTCAAAATCATCATAAGTGTTAAATATATCTTGTTATACCTAACTAAGTACTGTTTATCTGTTGAAATATATATATTTGCGGGCTAATATAAACCCATAACAATATGGCCCCTGGCGATCACTTTTTGGACAGCTGACCACTTTTGGGCATGACATAACAGGGGACCTCCGTCTCGTAATGCGCCGTAACACCACCTATTACAGAAATGACATAAATATTATGTTTAAAAGTGTCGTCAATGCTCGCGCTACAGACTTTATCTAACAACGGCTGATAACTGAAATATTGATGATTACCGGTGTCCTTAAATGTAGCCGCCGTTCTCTGCCATTAAGAATAAAACTGTTTTTGGATGGTAATACAGGTTTGGAATAATAAAAGCAGCGCTCCCAAAGACAACAAACTCCTACATGTTGACAGGCTAGCGCTGCTATTTCTTCTTCTTCTCTCGGTTACTGGCGGATAGCAAACAAGTGAGAGGTGCATACCGCCACCTTCCGTCTTCTCTGGTGTTCTGTGGGGGTTGGGCGCTTCACACTACGTAATGACGTAGCCCTGACGTAATCCCCGACTACCTCCATATCGGTGGAAAAACAACTGGTTCTTATGAGCCACTCCAGAAGAACTGGTTAAGCACTAGCACCAGCCCCAGAACCAAACTAATTGGAACCAGTTTGGTGGAAAGAGGCCCAAAGAGTATCCTCCCATAGCTCCTTGGGTTCTCCAGGTGGCTCAGCGCTGTGTGGAGAGTGGCGCCGATGGCGTCTTCCATAGACCACTTCTCCCTGTAGGCAAACTGATGGGGGTCAAAGTAGGGGGAAAGACAGTCCCTAATATGCTGGGACACCAGTCGCTCAAAACACTTCATGACTACATACGTGAGTGCTATGGGTCTGGAGTCATTCAGGCCGTCAATTGAGTACTTTTTGGAGATGGGGATGATGGTGGAGGCCTTGAGGCAGGAGGGGACAGTGGCGTGTGTCAGGGAGAGGTTGAACAGCTTGGTGAGGATCCCTGCCAGCTGGTCTGCACATGCTTTGACCACCGCTCCTGGGATGCCGTCTGGACCAGCAGCTTTGCGGGGGTTCACTGCTCTCAGTTGCCTCCTCACTTCGTGCACCTATAGAGAGAGGGGGGAGGGAGGGGGAAGTGAAAGGGGGGGGATAGAGGGGAGGATGGGGTGATGGGTTTTTGGGGGAGGTGTGGTCAAACCAGGCAAAGAAGCTGTTAAGCTCCTCTGCCAGAGTAAGGCTGCTGTCTGATGTTGGGGGGCCCTAGCCCCTGTAGTTGGTGAGGGCCTGGATGCCTCTCCACATCTGTCAGGGGTTGTTGTCTGTGAGGAAGCCCTCCACCTTCCTCCTATAGGCATTCTTAGCGAGTTTTATGTCTCTCCTCAGCTTGGCACTGGCAGTGCTGTACAGAGAGCTGTCCCTCTGTCTGAAGGCTGAGTTGCGGGCTCTGATCAGAGCCTGGACTTCACTGGTCATCCAGGGTTTGCAGTTTGGAAAGACCTGGATGTGTTTGGTGACTGTCACATTTTCTTCACAGCATTTTATGTAGAAAAGGACAGGTTCGGTGTTGGAGTCCAGGGGCCTCATGTTCAAAGACTTGTGTGGATTTTCTACTGAAAGATGACGTACGTTTAAATCAAGAAAGCGCAGTCAGCAAAAAAAAAAAAAAAAAATCCAGATGTATGAAACCATCCATATGCAGGAATCCAAGCACATTTCCTTTGTACATCCCAATCTACTTGAAATTGAATGCACGTGAGGAAATATCGGACTCCTCCCTTGATACACCTCCATTTGAATATGCAATTAGATGCAAATAGATATGCAAATAGATAAATAAAAGCCCAGCACATTTGATTCTACTGTATCCATGACCAAAAATAATGGATTTAATGGAATTTCATGAAATGTGAGTTGGAGGTGCTTCTGAATGAAGTAGAGGCACATAAAAACATTTTGTTTGGCATGCTGTCCTCCGGCATTAGCTGCTCACAGCCCTATAAGATTAGAATATTGTTTCATTTATTTAGACAGGGATAAGAAGGAGATGTTTAGTTACCTTTGACATGTTTAGACTGACATCTGCAGTCGTCCTCAGAAGCGTCAGCTGATCACTGTACTCTGGAGTATGTATAGCTCAGTGGGTACAATGCTAGATTTCAAAGCAGAAAATTGCAGGTACGAGACCACAATGGAAATAAGTGTGCATACTTTCTTGTGTCATCCCATTGTTTTTAAATGTATGTTGTGTCTTTTATACAATGTTATTTTAAACGATGAATCAATCAATCAATCTGTGACCAGCTGGGTGGATCAGCTGGTTGAATAAAGGAAAACAGTAATGAAAAAGAAGACAATATGAACCTATTTAGTGGGTAGTCACGGTCACCTGTCAGTTGAAAGCAGATCATATTAGACTCCACAAGAACATATTTTCTGTCTAAAATGCAAATCTCATCCTTTATAGTTATATACAACTTACTTACATGGATTACACACACTACTAAATGAATGAAGTGTGATGGGGAACGGGTGAGACTGTTGCATTTCAAACTTTATGTATGTGTTTATTGACATAACTACTGTACACACAGAGGAATTTGGGGGCTTGGCAGAATGCTGTGAAACTGTAGTTTAATCAGCAAAAAAGAAAGTCATTTACTCAAATCACTGAGTTGTAATGAAGTCTCGAAGACAGGGTGATATTTGGGGTGCACAGGCGCGTTCCACAAGGACTGCCCGTGGAAACCTAAACCGGCTGACAAGCCAGTCATCATCCTGAGTCAGAAAATCTTCTGTCTCAATATAACCTTTCTCTTCTCACTGTACGATTTGTAATATCCTTTAATCCTCTGTTGTTAGAGGCATTTTCTGCACTTCTTTGCGCTTGCTTTTATATCCACTCATCTAATTGCACACACTTGGATGTTTGTTCATCACATGTCTCTAGTGTGTACAATAATTTTCACATCATTTTCAGTCTCCCAATATCACCTCTAAGTGTCGCCAATGGATCAATAACAGTAGAAACGTATGTACGTCCACCATGAAGTTGCTGTGTGGCTGCACATATTTCCACGGTTCTTTCATTCTTGATACATCTGAAATTTTCCATGGAAAAGGATGTATGCCATGTTTTTGTGCATAAGTACTCTTTGTATATGAGGCCCCAGGTACTGCTGTTCAAAGATGCTTCAATCAGTGCAGGCAAAGCAGTCTTTTAGCTAGAGGAGATCGTTTTAAGGCCAGGTTTTAATTGTTTGCTTGTTTTGGGGGGGGGGGTGTCTTCATAAGCGGGGTGTAGGCAGGAATCAGAAGCAGAGAGCGATGGTTGATTGTCCAAGGTGGGGGAGGGGAGTGGCTCTGTAGGTGTGCTTAATCAAAGTCAAAGTGCCTTTATTGTCATTCCATTGTTAATAAACAATGCAACGAAATTGAGATGCTGCTCCCTAAAAACAAACTATCACACTCACAGTTCACTCATGCATTTAACATTCTTATAATTACAACAATAAATAATGCTTGAAACAATATCACCTAAAAGTTGAATACAATATGTATGTAGCAATAATGGAAACATACTGAGCGATAAATATAAAAGACCAGCTTATACACACAGGGTTATTGCCACAAAATAACCTAAAATAACAAAATAATATCAGCAGTCTGTGCGTGTTAACATAAATCCGTTCAAAATACGTACTGCTGCTGGGAAAAAACTATGATTAAACCTGGTAGTCCGGGTTTTATGGGATCTGTACCGCTTTCCCGAGGGGAGCAAGTGAAAGAAATCATGGCCTGGATGAGCACAGTCTTTAATAATGGCAGTAGCTCTGTTGAGGTACCGAGACCTGGAAATCTCTTCCAGAGAAGGGAGAGAACAGCCAGTGATTTTTTGTGCAGTCTCGATCACTCTCTGGAAGGCTTTGCGGTCTGCGGCTGAACAGCCCTCATACCAAACCATGATGCTATATGACAAAATGCTCTCAATAGCAGAGCGATAAAATAAAACCAGCAACTGTGCATTCAGGCCATTCTTCTTGAGGAGCCTCAGAAAGTGTAGACGTTGTTGAGCCTTTTTTATCGTAGCTATGCTGTTAACTACCCAGGTAAGGTTGTGAGAAATATGAACACCCAGAAACTTAAAAGCCTCCACCCTCTCCACACGCTCCTTGCCTATATATAGAAGAGACGGCTCACTATTATGCTTCCTAAAATCAATAATGAGTTCTTTTGGGTTTTTTGTATTCAATAGCAGATTATTATCTGAGCACCATCTCACCAGTTTCTGGACCTCATCTCTGTATGCGGACTCATCTCCTCCTGATATGAGCCCCACTACTGTTGTGTCATCTGCAAACTTCACTATAATGTTTGTGGGATGAACAGGTATGCAATCATATGTGTACAATGAATACAAAGTGGGGCTCAACACACAGCCCTGTGGCGAGCCTGTGTTAAGCATGACTGTAGAGGAGGAATAGGGTCCGAGTCTAACAGTCTGTGTTCTGTTTGTTTGGAAGTCCTTAATCCAGCTGCAAGTGTGAGTAGGCAGACCAAGCTGAAGCAATTTGGTGATGAGAATGTTGGGAATAATTGTATTAAATGCCGAGCTATAGTCAACAAACAACATTCTTACATAGCTCCCCTTGTCTTCTAAATGGCTGAAAGCCGAGTGGAGAGCTATAGCAATAGCATCTTCAGTGAATCTGCTCCGCCTGTAGGCAAACTGGTACCGATCAAAGTCTGGGGGGAGACTAGAAAAGATGTTTCAATACCATTTTCTCAAAGCACTTCATAACAATGGGTGTTAATGCTACTGGTCGATAGTCATTCAGACTGCTAATAGTATGTTTTTTAGTTACAGGAATAATGACTGCAGATTTTAAACACTGTGGAACAACAGCTGCCTTGAGAGACAAGTTAAAAATGTCAGTCAAAACAGAGCATAGCTGATCTGCACATGCTCTGAGCACCTTTCCTGGCCCACCATCGGGACCAGTAGCCTTTCTCGGGTGAACTGCTCTCAGTGTCTGTCTCACCTCATGATCCTGCAGGATAAGCACATCAGAGCTGGCATTCAATAACATCTGTGGGTCTGGGCGAGGTGTATTTGCCTCAAACCATGCGAAAAAGCAGTTCAATTCTTCTGCCAGTGAGGCGCTGATGTCACTGGAAAGGATGCTGCTGCCCTTGTAGTTTGTGATATGGTGAAAGCTTTGCCATACTCGTCTCAAATCATTATCAGAAAAATGGTCCTCGACTTTCTTCTTATAGGTCTGTTTAGCCTCCTTAATGCCTTTCTTCAGATTAGCCTGGGCGGTGCTATACAGATCTGTATCCCCTGACCTGAAGGCTGTATCAAGAGCTCTGAGGAGTGCCTGGACTTCTTTTGTCATCCAAGGCTTCTGGTTTGGAAAAACCCTGATGCGTTTTTCCACAGTCACCTGATTGATACAGTAGGTGATGTAGTGTAATACAGTCTGTGTGTACATTTCCAATGTTGTTAAAAAACATGATCCTATGGTGATGCATATTGGTGATATTGCAATTTATATTGTGGTTGTGTCAGCAGACAGCGTCTCAGTCAGGAGGCAGTGGTTAGACACAAGAGAACAATAGGCAGGGACCTCATGGGGAGTTGGCAGGAAGAGAGAGCTGGGGGTTTAAGGAAAATGTATGGTGGAGGTGAAATGTCATGCAGATGTGAGATGATCTGTGGAGTTTTAAGGGATGAAACCTGGTTTGGCTATTCGGTGCTTTCTGTGTGTGATGTTGTGAATAAACTTCGTCTGATTGTAACTTGGCCTCATCTTTTCCACACTCTCCACAATCCAGTGTTTTTTCCCTTCCAGTGGAACACGACATGTTGGTAGAATTTGGGGAGTACAGTCTTTAAGCATGCTTTGTTAAAATCCCCTGCAATAATGTGAATTGTGTCAGGGTGATCTCTTTGCTGCCTGCTTACAATGTGCTGGAGGTGATTGAGTGCTAAGCTATTGTTAGCATCAGACGGAATGTAAACGGCTGTTAAAATTACTGGCGTTAGCTCACAGGGGAGATAAAAAGGCCTACACAGGAAGGACATGACATCTATATCTGGTGAACAGTGGCTATGAATTATTCTGCTGTTTTTACACCAAGTCTGAAGTACATAAACAGAGAGCCCCCCCGACCCTTCCCTTACCAGAATCAGTGTTGCGGTCGAAATGGTGTGTAGTTCGGCCAGGTAATTCCACATCCGGAAAGCATTCGTTCAGCCATGACTCGGTCACAATCACAATACAACAGTCCTGGACGTAGCGATTATAGGCGATCTCCATGCACAGCTCTTCCACTTTGTTGGCAAGGGACCTGGTGTTGGTGATAAAAATTGAAGGTATCAGTGGTTTGGAGCGAAGTTTGCACAGCTGGGCAGGGAGGCCAGCCCTGCAGCCTCCTTTCTGCTTTCTCTCCCATCGTTGTCTGTGCTTGCGGGGCATAACGAACCACTGAGCGCCCGGAGGTCTGGCGATCTCCTCGGGGATGTGGTGGAAGTCACTAGAATGGGCGCTGAAGATGACGGAGGTGAGTTGGTGACCAATGCCTATAAGTTCCTGGCGACTGTAGGTAAAATTAGTCTGTCACAGAAGGAGCACAGAAAAAGGCAGAAAATACACAAGAAGGGGGTGCAGTAGACCAGAGTGTCTAGCCACTGTGTGTGAACGCGCCACCATCTTGGAGGCAAAAAAAGTATGGAAGTAGCAAAACTGTCTTGTAGGTTGTAATTTATTATCAGCAATGATTTTATTTAGTCTTTTGTTAATGGTGGTTGGTTTTGTGTCTCTGATGTCACCAAAAACTGGGTGAGATATGATCTTTACTTGATGTTCGATAAAACTGACAATGTCATTGAATGCCTCTCTTTTCTGTTTTTCTATGATGTCACAAGCAAATGCTCTCCATTTTTCCCTGAGCATATAAGGAAGTTTCATGATGACAGTTTTCATGTTGGATGACACATTCAATTCCTCCAAGGATTCCAAGCTTTGCATTGCATGGCTGTGGTGCAGGTGGAGTGTGGCCGACTACTGATCAGAGGGTCAGGGGTTCGATTCCCACTCTCTCTGCAATCTGCATGTCGAAGTGTCCTTGAGCAAGACACTGAACCCCCAGTTGCTCCTGGTGGGTCAGGCCAGTGCCTGTGTATGGCAACTCTGCCGCCATCAGTGTGTGAATGGGTGGATACCAGGATCTATAAAGTGCTTTGGTCATCTAGAGATGAGAAAAAGTGCTATATAAGTGAATGCCATTTACCATTACAACATTCACGAAGGAAAAGTTCATAAGCTTGAAGACCCTTTACATCCTCAGGCTTAGCGATGGGCCATGAAATCACCTTTTCCATATACGAAGCTGTAATCTTTGCACCATTACCAAACATGCTCTTGTTGTGGAGCATGTTGAGAGTTCAGTGTTTTCTTTGAACCAGCTTTAAAGAAATATGACTCCATTCCATCAGATGCTTTAGAAGGACAAACACTGTGGGAAGGAGAGACTTGAAGAACGGTGATTTTAGCATTGGCCTCATCACTGGGTGTAAAGGGAGAGACAGACAGACAGTGGGAAGCCATGAGAGAGCCAATGAGCTGAATCTGTTTTTTAATAGGTTCAACTCACCGTCTGTTACCTTCACAACACAGCCAGACCCCCACACACCCCTCCCCCCTCACTCCCCTTTGCAGCACCTCTCTCTCCCCTCAGCCCCCTCCTCTCCACTGACAACATCCGCACCAACCCCCACATCACTGTGACTACAGGCCAGATGAGGAAACAACTGGAGAGACTTCATCAGCAGAAGGCTAAGGGCCCTGATGGCATCTCCGCCTGGATCCTGAGGACCTGTGCCAACCAACTAGCTCCGGTACTGAAACACTTGGACAAGCTAAGCCTGAGTCTGGAGAGAGTACCGGTGCTGTGGAAGATGTCCTGCCTGTTCCTGTCCCCAAGAAGTCATCTTCATCTGCCCTGAATGACTATTGACCAGTTGCCCTCACATCTTCATGTGGTGAAGGTCCTGGAGAGACTGGTCTTAGCCCACCTGAGGCCACAGGTGAAGACGTGACTGGACCCCCAGCAGTCTGCATATCAGCCCCATTTAGGAGTTGAAGACACTGTCATCTACAGTTAGGCCCAAAAATATTTGGACAGTGACACAAGTTTTGTTATTTTAGCTGTTTACGAAAACATATTCAGGATACAATTATATAATCAATATGAGCTTAAAGTGCAGACTCTTAGCTGTAATTTGAGAGTATGCACATCCAAATTGGAGCAAGGGTTTAGGAATTACAGCTCTTTAATATGTAGCCGCCTCTTTTTCAAGGGACCAAAAGTAATTGGACAATTGACTCAGAAGGCTGCAAAAAAAAAAATAACAAGGCTGCATGGGCTCTTCCCTCGTTAACCTGTCATCAATTAAGCAGTTAAAAGGTCTGGAGTTGATTCCAGGTGTGGCGTTTGCATTTGGAAGCTGTTGCTGTGAACACACAACATGTGGTCAAAGGAGCTCTCAATGGAGGTGAAACAGACCATCCTGAGGCTGGAAAAAAAAAAGAATCCATCAGGGAGATAGCAGAAATGTTAGGAGTGGCCAAATCAACAGTTTGGTACATTCTGAGAAAAAAAGAGTGCACTGGTGAGCTTGGGAACTCAAAAAGGCCTGGACGTCCACGGAAGACAACAGTGGTGGATGATCGCAGAATCCTTTCACAACCCCTTCACAACATCCACTCAAGTGAAGAACACTCTCCAGGAAGTAGGTGTATCAGTATCTAAGTCTACCATAAAGAGAAGACTTCATGAGAGTAAATACAAAGGATTCACCACAAGGTGCAAACCATGAATCAGCCTCAAAAATAGAAAAGCCAGAAGTGACTTTGGCAAAAAACACCTGAAGAAGCCAGCCCAGTTCTGGAACAGCATTCTTTGGACAGATGAGACTAAGATCAACCTGTACCAGAATGATGGGAAGAAGAAAGTTTGGAAAAGAATTGGAACAGCTCATGATCCAAAGCACTACATCTTCTGTAAAACATGGTGGAAGCAGTGTGATGGCATGGGCATGCATGGCTTCCAATGGCACTGGGTCACTTGTGTTTATTGATGATGTGACAAAAGACAGAAGCAGCCGGATGAATTCTGAAGTGTATAGGGATATACTTTCTGCTCAGATTTAGCCAAATGCAGCAAAGTTGATTGGACGGTGCTTCACCAATGATCCAAAACATACTGCAAAAGCAACCCAGGAATTTTTTAAACCAAAGAAGCAGGATATTCTGCAACGGCTGAGTCAATCACCAGATCTCAACCCAATCGAGCATGCATTTCACTTGCTCAAGACAAAACTTAAGGCAGAAAGACCCACAAACAAGCAACAACTGAAGACAGCTGCAGTAAAGGCCTGGCAAAGCATCACAAAGGAGGAAACCCAGCGTTTGGTGATGTCCATGGGTTCCAGACTTCAGGAAGTCATTGCCTGCAAAGGATTCTCAACAAAATATTGAAAAGTAACATTTTACTTAGGGTTATGTTTATTTGTCCAATTACTTTTGAGCCCCTGAAATGAGGAGCGTTTGTATAAAAATAGCTACAATTCCTACATGTTTAATCATATATTTTTGTTCAACCCCTTGAATTAAACCTTAAAGTCTGCACTTCAATTCCATTGTAGTTGTTTCATTTCAAATCCAATGTGGTGGCATGCAGAGCCCAAATCATGAAGAGTGTGTCACTGTCCAAATATTTCTGGGCCTAATTGTACCTGCTGCAATGAGCCCATCTGCACCTGGATGAGGGAGACACTGTGAGAATCACATTCTTTGATTTCTCCAGTGCATTTAACACCATTCAGCCACTGCTGCTGGGTGAGAAGCTGCGGGTGATGGGGGTTAATAGCTCTGTGATCTCCTGGATTACCAGCTACCTGATAGGCAGGCCACAGCTTGTCTGGCTGGGCAGTGTCTTGTCTGATGTGGTGGTTAGTGATACAGGAGCTCCACAGGGGACTGTGCTTTCTCCTTTTCTCTTCACCTTATACACCACTGACTTTCAGTACAACACCGAGTCATGCCACCTGCAGAAATTTTCTGATAACTCAGCTATTGTTGGGTGTATAAGATGGGGAGAGGAGGGGGAGTACAGGGCACTGGTAGACAGACTTGTGGAGTGGACCGAGCAGACTGAATGTCAGCAAGACCAGAGAGATGGTGATTGACCAGGAAGAAGAGGACATCTTCACAGCCACTGCAGATTAGGGGGGAGGATGTGGAAGTAGTGGAGGACTACAAATACCTGGGTGTCATGATCAGCAGCTGACTGGACTGGAATTCTAACACCGTTGCTATGTACAAGAAGGGGATGAGCAGACTGTACTCTCTGAGGAAGTTGAGATCCTTCAACATGTGCAACAGAATGCTGGAGCTTTTCTACCGGGCCATTGTTTCCAATGCCATCTTCTTTGCTGTTGTCTATTGGGGTAGTAGTATCAGGGCCAGCGACACCAACAGACTTGACAAGATTATCAAGAGGGCTAGCTCTGTGATTGGTCTCAGGCTCAAGACTTTTGAGACAGTGGTGGAGAGGAGGACACTGAACAAACTGTGATCCGTCATGGACAATCCTGATCACCCCCTCCACCACACACTGGGCAGACAGCGGAGCACTTTCTCCAGCAGACTTCTACAGCTTCACTGCCGAACGGTTAGATACAGGAAATCTTTCCTGCCACATGCCATTTCACTGTACAAAAACTCACTCTGATGTTGATTTCTGGTCACAACAATGCTGCCATACTACACCTTACAGTCTAATTGGTACATCACATTTCACTCTGTGCCTTATAATCCTTTGTACAGTCAGGACTATCCATAGACTCATAAGGATCATCATCTATTTAACCTAGTAGTAACCTATGTTGCATATAAAGTTATCTAAGAATTTTTACTTTAGTTCCCTGTGTATCTCCTTTTCTATTTTGCTGTGTGTATTTCTGTTGCTTGGGTTGTCTGTGTCATGCTGCTGTTACACTGTAATTTCCCAATTTAGGATCAATAAAATACATCTATCTATCTATCTATCTATCTATCTATCTATCTATCTATCTATCTGTGTTTCAAGCTCTAGCTGCTCCTTTTCCCTTCTAATTTCCTCAGCTTGTTGCTCCAAAATATGTTTCTCTTTAAGAGCTTCAGCCAGAAGTGCAGCTCGTTCTGCTTGTGCTTGTATGCGAGCAGAGACAGTTGGTGATTTACTACTTTTAGAACTGCATACACTTTTGTTTGACATTTTATCATATTTAATTCAATTCAATTCAACTTTATTTATATAGCACCATTTCACAACAACAGTCATCTCATAGCACTTTCAAATGTAGGGGAAACCCCCAAAATTGCAGAAAGACCCCAGCAATCAGGTGATACTCTGTGAGCAAGCACTTGGCGACGATGGAGAGGAAAAATTCCCTTTTAGCAGGAAGAAACCTCCAGCAGAACCAGGATCAGGGAGGGGCAGTCATCTGCTGCAACTGTCTGGGAGGGGAGGGGAGGGGAGGAGGAGGAGGAGGAGGAGAAGAAGAAGAAGAAGAAGAAGAAGAAGAAGAAGAAGAAGAAGAAGAAGAAGAAGAAGAAGAAGAAAACAGACATGTAGAGAACAAATAGCACGATGGGGACTCAATCTATGGGAGAGAACAAACAGATTTTAATGAACAGCAAAAATATTTCATTGAGAGTGAAGAAAGGAGTGAGGCCCAGTGCATTGTTGGAGGTCCCCCGGCTGACTAAACCTATTAGCAGCATAACGAAGGGAGGGTTCAGGGTCACATGATCCCACCCTAACTATAGGCTATATCAAAAATGAAGATTTTTAACTTTATTCTTAAAAAGAGATTGACTCTGACTCCCAAATCTGGATTGGCAGCTGGTTCCAAAGGAGAGGAGCTTGATAACTGAAAGCTCTGCCTCCCATTGTACTTTTGGATATTCTAGGTATTACAAGTAATCCTGCATTTTGGGAACGTAGTGCTCTGTTAGGATCAGTGTTGGGAGTAACGCGACTACTTTTGCAGTAACGTGCTGTGTAACAAAATTACTGTTTAAAAATTCAGTAATGTGTTACAGTTAGTGAAATCTGATCAGATGCATTACTCACGTTACTTGTTTTATTAATATGGATAGATATTTTAGCGCAAATAGACGATCATGCAACTTGCAGTTTCTGGACACCCTCCTCATCAGCTGCCAACGGGGAATGAATACACAGTTTCGGTGGCTATTGGCAGGACAACTGCCATCCCCAGCGCCACTACCGGCCTCAAGCCACTGGAGGTTGTCATGCCAAAAGCAAAGGCAAGCAAATAAATAAGCAAATAAATATCAACTGACCCTACCATAACTGACGCAGCCGTCACACAGTCTCCTCCGCAGGTCCGTTTCCTGTAATGCCCCAGTTCACATCACAACCTGGTGGGGAGAAATGCCGTAGCAGTAGCAACTTCTCATATCGAGCCCTGATCACCTGTTGCCCGAGCAGTAAGTAGCCCCTAACAGCTCCTACCTCTGTGATTAAACATGAGTATTTTTTTGAGCAAGAAGCTCGCATTTAATGTCCGCATTAAATGTATTTAAAGTTTTCTTACACACAGAGAAAAAGTGACTGTGATCTGTTGCAGTAAGCGGTCAACTTTCATTTATCTGTGCTTTCTGTTTTATTTTCTTATTAATTTACATGCTGTTGTGATATGCAACTATTTCATGGATGTAAATCCTCTAAATATGCATTTTTAATGGGCTGGTACAGGGGTGTCAAACACATGGCCCGTGGGCCAAAAACGGCCCACTAGGGGGTTCAAAATTTTCTCTGTGAATTCACAGCTTTATTTCTAGTAAATTTCTGACTTTCTACTGATTACAATAGTTTGTGTAAATGTGAGACATTTTTTTCTCTGTAAGATAACTTTTTTCTCATCAGTTTTCTTTTCTTCTTTTTTCTGATGAGAACAAGGGGTCCTTGATCTTGCTGTGTGTGCAAGATGATTTAAGTATGCATTTAAAAGTAACGTGAAAGTTAGTTTCACACGTGGACAAAATTGTTGGTACCCTTCTGTTAAGGAAAGAAAAACCAACAATGGTCACAGAAATAACTTGAATCTGACAAAAGTGGTAATAAATAAAAATTCTATGAAAATTAACCAATGAAAATCAGACAATGCTTTTGAATTGTGGTTCAACAGAATTATTTTAAAAAACAAACTCATGAAACAGGCCTGGACAAAAATGATGGTACCCCTAGAAAAGATTGAAAATAATGTGACCATAGGGACATGTTCAACCAAGATGTGTCCTCTAATTAACATCACAGGTGTCTACAAACTTGTAATCAGTCAGTCGGCCTATTTAAAGGGTGACAAGTAGTCACTGTGCTGTTTGGTGACATGGTGTGTACCACACTAAACATGGACCAGAGGAAGCAAAGGAGAGAGTTGTCTCAGGAGATTAGAAAGAAAATTATAGACAAGCATGTTAAAGGTAAAGGCTATAAGACCATCTCCAAGCAGCTTGATGTTCCTGTGACTACAGTTGCACATATTATTCAGAAATTTAAGATCCACGGGACTGTAGCCAACCTCCCTGGACGTGGCCGCAGGAGGAAACTTGATGAAAAATGGAAGAGACGGATAATACGGATGGTAACAAAAGAGCCCAGAACAACCTCTAAACACATTCATGGTGAACCTCCAAGGTCAAGGTACATCAGTGTCAGATCGCACCATCCGTCGTTGTTTGAGCCAAAGTGGACTTCATGGGAGACAACCAAGGAGGACACCACTGTCGAAAACAAATCATAAAAAAGCCAGACTGGAATTTGCCAAACTGCATGTTGACAAGCCACAAAGCTTCTGGGAGAATGTCCTATAGACAGACGAGACAAAACTGGAACTTTTTGGCAAGGCACATCAGCTCTATGTTCACAGACGCAAAAATGAAGCATACCAAGAAAAGAACACTGTCCCTATTGTGAAACATGGAGGAGGTTCTGTTATGTTCTGGGGCTGCTTTGCTGCATCTGGCACAGGGTGTCTTGAATCTGTGCAGGGTACAATGAAATCTCAAGACTTTCAAGGTATTCTAGAGAGAAATGTGCCACTCAGTGTCAGACATCTTGGTCTCAGTCGCAGGTCATGGGTCTTGCAACAGGATAATGACCCAAAACACACAGCTAAAAACACCCAAGAATGGCTAAGAGCGAAACATTGGACTATTCTAAAGTGGCCTTCTATGAGCCCTGATCTAAATCCTATTGAACATCTGTGGAAGGAGCTGAAACATGCCGTCTGGAGAAGGCATCCTTCAAACCTGAGACAACTGGAGCAGTTTGCTCATGAGGAGTGGGCCAAAATAGCTGCTGAGAGGTGCAGAAGTCTCAGTGACAGTTACAGAAATTGTTTGATTGCAGTGATTGCTTCAAAAGGTTGTGCAACAAAATATTAAGTTAAGGGTACCATCATTTTTGTCCAGGCCTGTTTCATGAGTTTGTTTTTTAAAATAATTCTGTTGGACCACAATTCAAAAGCATTGTCTGATTTTCATTGGTTAATTTTCATAGACTTTTTATTTATTACCACTTTTGTCAGATTCAAGTTATTTCTGTGACCATTGTGGGTTTTTCTTTCATTAACAGAGGGGTACCAACAGTTTTGTCCACGTGTGTAGCTAGTTGCTTTAATCATGCAGTAATGCAAAAGTAAGTTACTTTTGAAAATAAGTAACTAGTAACTGAAACTAGTTACTATTTTTTAGTAACTTGCCCAACACTGATTGAGATGATAAGGTACTATCACATCTTTTAAATAAAAAGGAGCCTGATTTTCTAGAGCTTTGTAAGTGAGAAAAAGGATTTTAAACTTAATTCTAAATTCCATGGGAAGCCAATGAAGGGAGGCCATAAACGAAGAGATGTGATCTCTCTTTCTAGCATCTGTTAAAAACCCTTGCTGCAGCATTTGTCACGGTGTCCCCTTTGGGGAGAAAGACAGGACCCACTTGCCAGGTAAAAAGGGAACATAATTTATTGCAGTAAAAAACAAGACGCAGCACAAGGCTGGTAAAATTACAAATGCTGCATGGCAGGAATACAGAAACAAAAACCTAATCCGTGCCAAGCTGTGTGTGAGAAAAGGTAACAATACATAACTGTGAATGAAAAAACTGACAGACTTCTTTCTGTTTGAACTTAACAGTAGATCACCAGAATGAAAGTGAGGCGAGTGCAGCAATATAAAGGGCAGGTGGTGATTGACATAATCAGAGACAGCTGTTAATAATTAACAACAGAAAAGGCAACTAATGAGGAGCAGAGTAACTGGAAATGCTGTCACCACAAATAAACCCAAAATAAAGAGAGAAGCAGGAACAATGATCATAATGATAATGAGTTCAGAAAAGAAGCTAAGTGTGGACAGGGAACTGCTGCCCTGTCTAAACCATTACAGCATTTTGTATCAGCTGAAGACTTTTTAAAGATGTTTTATGACAGCCTGATAATAAAAAGTTATGATAATCTAATCTAGAGTTAACAAAAACCTGGATTCGTTTTTCAGCATCACTCTGAGACAAGATGCTCCTAATCTTGGCAATATTATGCAAATGATTGAAGGCAGTCTTAGAAACAAGTTTAATATGTGAATTAAAGAACAGATCTTGATCAAAAATAACTCCAAGGCTCCTCACAGAACCATTAAGAGAAAGAGTAACCACATGCAAACTAAGAGTTTGATTTGGAAAGGTATTCTTAAGGTTTTTTGGACCAACTAGAAGGACTTCAGTCTTATCTGAATTTAATAGCAAGAAATTACAAGTCATCCAAGCTTTGATGTCCTGAAGACAAGCCTTAAGACAAAAATTTACATCTGCTAGAAATAAGGTAACACAAACTCGGAGGCGAAGGCAAACTTTTTTATAACCATTATTGAAAATGCAAAAGGATATTTCAAAAAATTTTGGTATGATATTAACAAATTGATCAATAAACAAAACAAAATAGATGACAGAGACATGGAATTTAATATTAATTAATATTATTATATTAATATTATTAATATATTATTAATATAATATAATATTAATTAATCTCTTCTCTTCCGGCTTTTCAGAGAGAGCAGATGCTTTTTCCTCCTTCTCTCCCACCTGATTCTCTCCCTTCTGATCCCAGCTTGCAATGTTGCGTTTTTGTCTGTGTTTAGTCGCTCTTCTGCTGAATCTTAATCTAAATGGAAATTATGGATCTGGAAAGCGGCTTAACTGTGATTGTCACCACTTGGGTCAGGAGGAACCCAACAAGGAGACTCATGGACATTGGAATTCATGCGTCTGTGGAGATTTGGCAGGAAACATTATTGGTTATGATCTCAGGACTTCTATTTTGGCTGTGAAGTTCCCTGATGTATCAGAAATTGAAGGAAGGTGAGAGAGTTGATCAAAGCGGACCCGGCAAGCTCCTTCATCAAATTCGACCAGTTGGGGAGGGCACGATTAGCGGCAAATGGTGAACTGAATGACAGTGATTCAGCGGAGGAATACATCTGGAGCCCTGTGCTCTCCATGGAATGCCTGTTTAAGCCTGTATATGGAAATTATGAAGCACAAGCGCATGAGAGAGGAAAATTCTATTCTCCGTGGGCTTTGAGCTGTGTAGATTTGACCTTGTTTTGATGCCCTGTTTACATTCCTCCTCGATGAGATAAGGTAGAAGTGGCGGCTGCTAACCCAAACAATCGACAAATAATTGCTGCTGTTTCAGCAGATTGAACTTCTCAAGGACAGCCCATGTGCCTTCATCTGCAAGCGAAGAGATAGACTCCGGACTTGTTTATAAGTCACATGATTATAACATCTATCCACTGCCTGGAGGCGCCCTCTGCTGTTCACTAGCAACTGTCACACCTACACTACACAATGCATACAACATTACACGACTGACACATATATACTGACTCATACATACACTGCCTCTCTCAACTCTTGTTTTTGTGTGATCTATATTGTCTGCTAATTGTGCATAGAGGGTTTTTTTCTGTGTAATCAAAATTTGGCTCATTTGAGCTTTATATGAGCTTATACGAGCGTTATTCTGATTAACTATGTTTTTTCTCTCTGCCTATTGTGTTTTCCTCCCCCTCCCTTCCCCTCTTTACCCCCACTGTATGACAGGCGCCTTGCATGGCTGCCGCGTCATTGGATGCGCCTAACGTGCGCGCCCAATGTCAAGTCAAATTCCTTGTATGTTTGCTTGTAAATATACTTGGCAATAAAGCTGATTCTGATTCTGATTCTGATAACAAATTGGTACAGAATACCACAGTCACTGCTACAAAGTTTAACAACTTTTTCATAAACTACAGCGGGGTAAAAAAGTATTTAGTCAGCCACCAATTGTGCAAGTTCTCCCACTTAAAAGATGAGAGGTTGCCAATTTTCATCATAGGTATACCTCAACTATGAGAGACAAAATGAGGGGGAAAAAATCCAGAAAATCACATTGAAGGATTTTTAATTAATTAATTGGTAAATTCCTCGGTAAAATAAGTATTTGGTCACCTACAAACAAGCAAGATTTCTGGCTCTCAGACCTGTAACTTCTTCTTTAAGAGGCTCCTCTGTCCTCCACTCGTTACCTGTATTAATGGCACCTGTTTGAACTCGTTATCAGTATAAAAGACACCTGTCCACAACCTCAAACAGTCAGACTCCAAACTCCACTATGGCCAAGACCAAAGAGCTGTCAAAGGACACCAGAAACAAAATTGTAGACCTGCACCAGGCTGGGAAGACTGAATCTGCAATAGGTAAGCAGCTTGGTGTGAAGAAATCAACTGTGGGAGCAATTATTAGAAAATGGAAGACATACAAGACCACTGATAATCTCCCTCGATCTGGGGCTCCACGCAAGATCTCACCCCGTGGGGTCAAAATGATCACAAGAACGGTGAGCAAAAATCCCAGAACCACACGGGGGAACCTAGTGAATGACCTGCAGAGAGCTGGGACCAAAGTAACAAAGGCTACCATCAGTAACACACTACGCCGCCAAAGACTCAAATCCTGCAGTGCCAGACGTGTCCCCCTGCTTAAGCCAGTACATGTCCAGGCCTGTCTGAAGTTTGCCAGAGAGCATTTGGATGATCCAGAAGAGGATTGGGAGAATGTCATATGGTCAGATGAAACCAAAATAGAACTTTATTGTAAAAACTCAACTTGTCGTGTTTGGAGGAGAAAGAACACCATACCTACTATGAAGCATGAGGGTGGAAACATCATGCTTTGGGGCTGTTTTTCTGCAAAGGGACCAGGACGACTGATCTGTGTAAAGGAAAGAATGAATGGGGCCATGTATCTTGAGATTTTGAGTGAAAACCTCCTTCCATCAGCAAGGGCATTGAAGATGAAACATGGCTGGGTCTTTCAGCATGACAATGATCCCAAACACACCACCTGGGAAACGAAGGAGTGGCTTCGTAAGAAGCATTTCAAGGTCCTGGAGTGGCCTAGCCAGTCTCCAGATCTCAACCCCATAGATAATCTTTGGAGGGAGTTGAAAGTCCATGTTGCCCAGTGACAGCCCCAAAACATCACTGCTCTAGAGGAGATCTGCATGGAGGAATGGGCCAAAATACCAGCAACAGTGTGTGAAAACCTTGTGAAGACTGACAGAAAATGTTTGACCTCTGTCATTGCCAACAAAGGGTATATAACAAAGTATTGAGATGAACTTTTGTTATTGACCAAATACTTATTTTACCGAGGAATTTACCAATTAATTCATTAAAAATCCTTCAATGTGATTTTCTGGATTTTTTTTTTTCTCATTTTGTCTGTCATAGTTGAGGTATACCTTTGATGAAAATTGGAGACCTCTCTCATCTTTTAAGTGGGAGAACTTGCACAATTGGTGGCTGACTAAATACTTTTTTGCCCCACCGTATGTGCTAGAAATATCCAACACATTTAATCCACCTGATCATAATTCTAGTCCTATTAACCCCTCACAACCAGTTTTTGATGTATTAGAAATAACTGAAAATGAAGTGGCAAATAGCATCAGCTTATTGAATAGCTCAAAAGCAACAGATGAACATGGTCTTAACACAATTTTTTTAAAAGAACATAAAGAATCTCTCATTTGTCCAATTACTTATTTAATCAATCTGTCAATCAAACATGCTGTCATCCCAACTGCTTGGATGGTAGAAGTGGTCAGACCAATTTTCAAAACAAGGAGTAAAACTGATATAAACTACAGACCCATCAGCATCTTACTTGTCATCTCCAAAATAATTGAAGAATTACCATTGGGTACCCACACTATTATGTGAATATCTGAATTATGGGCACACCCCGCTGCATCACGCAAAGTTTGGGTTCTGTGCCCACCACTCAACAGATTCTGCAATAAGCTTGTTCCTAGGGAAATCTAAATCTTTCTTAGACAAGTGCCCCCCTAGGTGCTGTGTTTTTAGATCTGAAGAAGACATTTGACACCATTGACCACAACATCCTTTAAACCAAACTTACTCAGTTTAACTTTTCAGAACATGCTATCAAATGGATGAAATCCTATCTAACCAACAAACAGCAATGTGTAATGATCAACAGTGTCAAATCACCATATTTGAAATGACAAATGAATGTCCCACAAGGCTCCATACTTGGACCAATATTATTCTCCCTATACATAAATAATCTACCAAATGCATACAGAAACATTCATATACAAATGTATGCAGATGACACAGCAATATTCACACCTGTAAAAACACACAAGAAGCCACCTGTATCCTGACAACAGCAATGACCCAAATCTATGACTGGCTGAATAATTCATGTCACCAAACAACGATCAAATATTACAAACTCAAACATTTTCTTAAAAGGGGAGGAGCTTCAACTAGTCGAGGAATTTAAGTACCTCGGCGTGATTTTAGACTCCTCATTAACCTTTAAAAACACATAAAAAAATCTCAGACATAATCAAATTAAGTCTAAGAAATTTTAAACAAATTAGACCATCCCTGACAGTTAATGCGGCCAAAATGTTCCTGCATTGTCATGGATGGCCCTCACGAGCCATCAATAAGACGCTATAGTTCAGCCGGTGAGTTTGCACAGTTTATTAAAGGAACAGAAAGACGACAGAATAACGAGCCACGGGGGGCTAAAACACATTATAACGATAACTTAGTCAGTGACAAGAAGGACGGATTCATAATGAAATACACTTACGACACTAGAAGAGGGGTTGTAAACGTCTGACCAGAGGGATGCTCGATGATGTCAGACGAGGAGCTCCGACGAGAAATCTGACGAGACTGCCGCACATTTCGCCCTCAGCTGCCCTCTTAAGTAGGGAACAGCTGATGAGGTGAAATGCAGCTCAGCTGTCAGGGCCTCAGCTCTGACAGCCGGAAGCCCCTCCGAGCGCTGTCACAATAAAAGCTCGGAGAACCATAGGGAAAACACACATCAGCTGGGAGGAAAATACTGCATGGCCCGGGCGCGGACGAGATCGGTGCTCGAACCACGACAGTACCTCCCCCCGAGGTGGCGAACTCCGGACGCCGTATGACACCCAAGCCCCCCCCACCCCCCCACGGTGGGAGGATGGGGAAAAGGTCTGGAGGGTGAGAACCAAAAAAGACGAAAAACACTAAGACGAGGAATGGGAAAACACAGGGAACAAACAAAGCAATTACAGAGTATGGCAGGGGAAAAAAAACACAAAATGTAGAGGTGTGGCCGACACACATTGTGGGCTCACGTTGCCACAGAGACAGGACTGCATGTGTATTATGGGGTGTCACGTCTGCAAGGACAGAGAACTCGAATCTGCAGAAGATAACAAGGAAGTGTGAGATTTGTCTCTTTGTCCCACAGAAGATGCCCCGGAGAGAATTCCGGTTCATCAGGAAATGAGAGACAATAGGTGAAGCTTCAAAGGGATGCTTTGTAACTGTATGTTTGCTGAAGACACCATGTGACTTGAATCCTGATGCTGGAAACGTATAAAAGGGTGTTGAGATATGATTCTTTCTCTTTCCTGCTTTGAGAATGCTAGAAGCTGTGTTCTGTCAAATAAAGCTGGTTTATGACTAAACTCAGCCTCGTCATTTGAGCACATCTTCTACACTGGTGACCTACGACGGAAAATGAGCAGACAGAATTCTCCCGAGCGGGGCGATCCGGCTGCCCGATTTCTGGCAGCACAGCCCACGCTCATGGTTTAGCGCAGTCGAGGCGCAGTTCAACCTCCGGAGAATCTCCAACGACGACACAAGATTCTACCACGTGGTAGCGAAGCTGGACAGCGACACGGTCCAGAGAGTGGAGGATCTGGTTAACCATCCACCAGACAGCAACAAGTACAGCGCATTGAAGGACGCGCTGATCAGCCATTTCACCCCCTCAGTCCAACAACGAGCAGAGGGGCTCCTGGCGCTGACGGAGGCAGAAAACGATAGACCTGCGGACCTGATGGTGAAGATGCTGCAGCTCAAAGCCTCTGAGGATGGCGAATTCATTTTCGCCCACCTTTTCCTCCGAACCCTACCACCAGCAGTGAGAGTGGCCCTGGCAGAGTCGCCCCGATTGGCCAGGCGAGACTACCATGGGTTGAGCAAAGAGGCGCAGCGATTGGTCGATGCCCACAAGCGGAACGCGGTTTCGGCCACGGCGGCCAGTCTGGGAATGGCGTCCGGAGACAGCGCAGGTCCAGCGGCCGCGGCGCCAGACGCACCAACGGCGGCGGCGACGGGAGCCAGACGACGCGGAGCGGAGGACGGCCCGTGCTTCTACCACCGCCGTTTTGCAGAGAGAGCGCACAGGTGCGTCCCACCGTGCAACTTTAAGCGCCAGGGAAACGCCAAGACCGAGGGCCGGTAGCAGCTGCGACCCTCGGCAACGAGAACAGGCTGCTTTACCTGACGGATGCACGCTCGGGGAAACAGTTCCTCGTGGACACGGGCTCTCAGCTGAGCTTCGTCACACCCACCTACGCGGAATGGCTGTCGCCTTCTAAAGCCCCCTGGGTGTCAGTGTCAGCAGCGAACGGCTCCACGATTAAAACGTTCGGTGAGAGGACCATGCTTCTGTCCTTACAGGGCCGTTCATTTGAGTGGACATTTATTGTAGCAGCAGTCAGTTTCAACATGTTAGGGGCTGATTTTTTGTGCTCACATGGTTTATTGGTTGACCTTGCTAATAGACGTCTGATTAATGCACTGTCCTTTCATTCTATTCCCTGCACAGCTCGGGTGGCCCCGCCAACTGCACATGCCAGCGTCTCAGCTGCGGGTGGTAAGTTTCACACTTTGCTTGCTCAGTTCCCAGCACTCACAGTCCCCACGTTTTCGGCAACGGTGGCCAAACATGGGGTAGAACATTTCATAACAACCACAGGCCCTCCCGTTTTTCAAAAGCTCGGCGCTTGGACCCAGCTAAACTGGCCATCGCGCGCGAGGAGTTCACTAATTTGGAAAAACTGGGCATCGTTAGACGCTCCAAGAGCCCTTGGGCTTCACCGTTACACATGGTCCCAAAGGCTGACAGCTCGTGGCGACCTTGCGGTGATTTCCGCAGGTTGAACAACGTTTCAGCTCATGACCGCTACCCGATTCCGCACATTCAGGATTTTTCTGTTCATTTGGCGGGGGCGCGCATTTTTTCTAAAATAGACTTGGTGCGCGGCTACCACCAGGTGCCAGTGCGCGCGCAGGATGTTCCCAAAACAGCGGTCATAACTCCTTTCGGCCTTTTTGAGTTCTTGCGCATGCCTTTTGGCCTCAAGGGGGCCGCGCAGACTTTCCAACGCATGATGGATGCAGTTTTACGGGACCTGCCTTTCATGTTTGTTTATTTGGACGATATTTTGGTAGCCAGCGCGTCCGAAGGCGAACATGAAAAACACCTCACAGCAGTTTTCCGGAGGCTGGCAGAGCACGGGTTAATAGTTAACCCAGCGAAGTGCCAGTTTGGGGTGGCGCAGATTGATTTTTTGGGACATCGCGTTTCGGCAGAGGGAGCGGTTCCCCTTCCAAATAAAGTGCGTGCCATAACGGATTTTCCACAACCTCAAACGGTCAAGGCGCTTCAGGAGTTTCTAGGGATGGTTAATTTTTACAACCGATTCCTCCCAAGCACAGCACGACTCATGCAGCCATTGTACACTGCGTTAAAAAAACAAAAGCCCGCAAATAAAGTTGAATGGTCTCCGGAGCGGGAGCGCGCTTTTGCCCAGGTCAAATCAGCCCTGGCAAACGCAGTTTTGTTAGCGCACCCAGTTCCAACGGCCCGCATGGCGCTCACCACTGACGTTTCCGATGTAGCGGTGGGGGCGGTAGTTGAACAGTTTGTGGCAGGTACCTGGCAACCCCTCGCGTTTTTCAGCAGGACTTTGCGCGATAGTGAACGGAAATACAGCACGTTTGACAGGGAGCTTTTGGCCCTACACTTGGCCATCCGTCATTTTCAGTTCTGGTTAGAGGGGCGACGTTTCACCGCTTTTGAGGATCATAAACCACTAACGTTTGCGATGGCCAAAATTTCAGAACCCTGGTCAGGCCGGCAACAAAGGCAACTAGCCGCAATATCGGAGTTCACTACTGATATTCAACATGTCGCGGGTAAACACAATGTTGTGGCAGACTGCCTCTCACGTGCAGTAGCACCGCCAAGCCCCATAGGGGCAGACTCTGTAGCCATGGCCGCAGGCCCGGGCAGCGACGCGGGAGCACGCGCAGCCCCGGTCTGTGTTGGGTTAGATTATGCAGCCATGGCTGCGGAGCAGGTTAACGACGCGGACGTGCGCGCGCTCCAGTCTGGACCAACAGGGTTAAGGCTGGAGCACAGGGTGCAACAAAACAGTATGCCCCCACTAATCTGCGATGTCTCCACGGGACGGCCCCGCCCCGTGGTGCCAGCCACGTGGCGTCGCCGCGTTTTTGACTTGGTCCATTCTCTCACACACCCGGGGGTGCGCACATCGATCAAATTGGTGGGGGAGAAATTTGTTTGGCCCGGGTTGTGCAAACAGGTCAAGGAGTGGGCGGCAGCCTGCGTAGCGTGTCAGCGAGCCAAAATACACAGACACACTAAGGCCCCGTTAGAACCTTTTCACATCCCCGCTAAGCGTTTTGATCATGTGCATGTTGACTTGGTCGGTCCGCTTCCGTTATCACACGGGCACACACATCTTTTGACGATGGTAGATCGCACCACGCGCTGGCCAGAGGCGATTCCTCTGACATCAACCACAGCGGAAGAAGTTGCGCGAGCATTTTTAGCAGCGTGGGTTGCGCGTTTTGGTGTACCGTCGGACATAACGTCCGACAGGGGTCCCCAATTTATTTCCGAGCTATGGTCATCGATGGCCCGCAGCTTGGGGGTGAAGATTCATCGCACCACCGCGTATAACCCCCAGGCTAATGGTTTATGCGAACGCTTTCACAGGTCATTGAAAGCAGCCCTCAGAGAGTCGCTAACGGATACAAATTGGGTAGACAAACTTCCATGGGTTTTATTGGGGTTGCGTTCTGCACCTAAGGAAGATTTGCATGCTTCTCCGGCTGAATTAGTTTTTGCACAACCGCTCCGTTTGCCGGGGGAATTTCTTCCCGATAATCCCGCACCTAATGGCCCCCCTGCTCAGCCGTGGCAGAACGGCTCGGGAGCAAACACGCTCCCTGGCCCGGTCCATCACAGTTTCCCACACGTTTTTGTGCCAAAGGCTTTAAAAAATGCAGAGTTTGTTTTTGTTAAACATGATGCTCAGCGTCCAAGTTTGCGGCCGTTTTACGACGGACCGTTTCGAGTGCTGGAGACCGGGCAGAAGCATTTTCTGCTAGATTTAGGGGGCAGAAGGGAGCTGATTTGCATAAACAGGCTCAAACCCGCTTTTGTTCTGGCTGACGAGGAGGTGCAGCTCGCGAGGCCCCCCCGCCGTGGCAGGCCGCCGAGAGGACATTCTCCAAAGTCTTCACAGAAAGGTGCTAACAGCTTTAATCCACAGGTGCAGAGAGATGTTGCAGGTGCAGCCAAGCCAGGTTGCAGCAGATTCGGCAGAAGGTTAAAACCTAGGCAGTTGGTGGATTGATTAGCGATGTATAGAGTGTTTTGTGTTTTTCTTTTTTTTTTTTTTTTTGTTATGCCATGCAGGTTTTGCCTTACTAGACGTTTGGGGGGGGGTAGTGTGGCCGACACACATTGTGGGCTCACGTTGCCACAGAGACAGGACTGCATGTGTATTGTGGGGTGTCACGTCTGCAAGGACAGAGAACTCGAATCTGCAGAAGATAACAAGGAAGTGTGAGATTTGTCTCTTTGTCCCACAGAAGATGCCCCGGAGAGAATTCCGGTTCATCAGGAAATGAGAGACAATAGGTGAAGCTTCAAAGGGATGCTTTGTAACTGTATGTTTGCTGAAGACACCATGTGACTTGAATCCTGATGCTGGAAACGTATAAAAGGGTGTTGAGATATGATTCTTTCTCTTTCCTGCTTTGAGAATGCGAGAAGCTGTGTTCTGTCAAATAAAGCTGGTTTATGACTAAACTCAGCCTCGTCATTTGAGCACATCTTCTACAGAGGAGCTTGAAATAACGAGGCGATGTGATTCATAAACCAAAGTTTATTATCAGAATCAGAATCAGAATCAGAAAAGATTTATTGCCAAGTACATTAACAGATCACTGATAACATACGAGAGAATTTGACTTGACACAGAAAATGAACCTGCATTTCCAGTGACGCGGCTGCATCAGAGACGCGCCTGCCAACAGGATAGTGGGTACAAGCATAAGAATAAGAATAATACGAGGAACAATAGGAAGGAGCAAAAAAATCATTGATTCAAAATACTGGTTACATAATTAATCAATATTAAGATTTCAAGGAAAAAAAAGCTCTCGATGCACATTCGCTACACAGGATTCACAAGACACAAGAGAGCAGTGTGTGTATCTTTATTCAGTTCATGGATCAATGTGTGTGCGGTGTTGAGCAGTGTTGATGATAATAAGAGAGACAACAAGGACACTTGGCAGGAGATGTTTTGTCTGGCTGCCGCCGAGTCCTTATCTTGGCGGCTGTGCAGATGGCTGTCCAAGGCCTTATGCTCGATGATTTTGAAAACACAGACTGCAGACAGCCAGGAGGAATTTTCATGGGGAAATTGAGCCAAATCGGACTGATCACAGAGAAGGCTTTTTATTTCTTCTGTGGATTCAGTACTTAATCCTTCATTGAGGGGCTTTAAATCCATCGTGGAAAGACCTAAGCGAGACCATGATGTAATCCACCTTCCGAGACAGTTCTCCATTTGTCGCTATCAGGGTCTTCTCCAATTTTTCAATTTGACAGATGCACCTCGCCTGGCCAGCATTTTGATAGGTTGTATCCATCTTCAGCAATTTGCGGTACACCAGGACAATCCCAGTTCCAATCAGAAAGATCCCGATCACCATTACCACGAAGACATACAAATCTTCAATATCTTCGATAGAGAGATTAGTGAGACACAAGATTTTCCAATTACTTGTGTCACGTAAATAGCCCGCTGGAGCCGTACCTGCGGGGCAAACAGCTTCCCCCGGAGCACTTTTCTTTGTTGAAAAAATAGTGTCAATTGTGTTCAAAGCCCAGCTTATTAACTCCATAATTTCTTTCTTTCGACGGTCGCAGTTAGACGCAGACAGACAACAGCAAGCTGGGATCCAGTAGTTGGGGGGGAAGGAAAAAAAAGTCAGAGCAGGAGAGGAGGAAAAAGCGTCTACTCTCTTGGGAGGGCGGAAGCAATCAGCTCCTCTAACAAGTCTCATCTAGGTGCAGCAGCAGAAGAAGTAAGAGAGCGAACACTTTCGGCTCTACGAACTTATACTCGCACATAACAAAAGACATGCATATCAAAAGCTGACATCCCTCACTATCTTAATCCCCTCTTTTGTCTTTGTACTCCTCCACCTGGCCCTGGGGGGTCAGGGCAACCCATCCGGTCTCCACCGCAGCGCCTCGGATGCTCTTTGATCTTCACTGGCGGTTGAGACCCTTTGTCCTGTTCTGAGGTGTGAAGTCGCTTTACATATGTAATCACTAAACACTCTCACATGCTTAAACATATGTAGGTTATGGGATATATGATTAATATAGACCACACAATACTCCATAATGCAAGGATGATACATAGACCAGACAAAAAATGCAAATGACAGGAGACACGAGACCTCCTCACTTCCGCCTCCAAAGAGAGCAGACGCTTTTTTCCTTCTCTCTTGCTTCTGACTTTTTTTCCTTCCCCCCCAACTAACTGGATCCCAGCTTGCTGTTGTCTGTCTGCATCTAACTGCTGACCTTCGAAAGAAATTATGGAATTAATAAGCTGGGCTTTGAACACAATTGACACTATTTTTTCAACAAGGAAAAGTGCTCCGGGGGAAGCTGTTTGCCCCGCAGGGACGGCTCCAGCGGGCTATTTACGGGACACAAGTAATTGGAGGATCTTGTGCCTGGCTAATCTCTCTATCGAAGATATTGAAGATTTGTATGTCTTCGTAATAATGGTGATTGGGATCGTTCTGATTGGAACTGGGATTGTCCTGGTGTACCGCAAATTGCTGAAGATGGATACAACCTATCAAAATGCTGGCCAGGCGAGGTGCATCAATCAAATTGAAAAATTGGAGAAGACCCTGATAGCGACAAATGGAGAACTGTCTCGGAAGGTGGATTACATCATGATTACGCTTAGGTCTATCCACGACGGACTCAACGCCCCGCAATGAAGGATTAAGTACTGAATCTACAGAAGAAAATAAAGCTCCTTCTCTGTGATCAGTTCTATTTGGCTCAATTTCCCTACAAAAATTCCTCCTGATTGTCTGCAGTCTGTTTTTTCAAAACATTGAGCACAAGGCCTTGGACAGCAGCTGCTCGGATAATTGCAAGGACGATTGCCAGTAGCCAGACAAAACATCTCCTGCCAAAGTGTCCTTGTTGTTCTTACTGATACAACACTTGCTTCAACAGTGCACTCATATTGATCCACGAACTGACAAATAAGATCCACTCACTGCTCTCTTTGTGTCCTGTGAAATCTTGGTCCGCTGATGTGCATTGAGGGCTTTTTTTTCCCTTGTAATCATAATATTGATCATGTGACCAGTATTCTGAATCAATGATTTTTTTTGCTCCTTCCTATTGTATTATTTCTTATGCTACCTGTACCCTCCTGCTGACAGGCGCGTTTCAGATGCGCCGCGGCACGGAAATGCAGGTTCATTTTCTGTGTCAAGTCAAATTCTCTCGTATGTTATCAGTGATCTGTTAATGTACTTGGCAATAAATCTTTTTCTGATTCTGATTCTGATTCTGATTCTGACCTAAAACTACGACACACAGGCCTATAAGACATACTGTGGAAAATACAAGTCATCCCTCAGACAGGGGAGAGGAGGAAAAAAAACACGCTATACAGCGGTAATACACAGATCATTTGGGGCAGCAGTGGCTCAGGAGGTAGAGCAGGTCATCTAATAACCGGATGGTTGGCGGTTCGAATCCCGCTCTCCCCAGATATCCTGCCGTTGTGTCCCTGGGCAAGACACTTCACCCGCATTGCCTCCAGTGTCCATAACACTGGGTATGAATGTGTATAAATGTATAAAATGTTCGGTGGTGGCCGGAAAGGCCGTTGGTGCAGAATGGCTGCCATATTTCCGTCAGCCTGCCCCAGGGCAGCTGTGGCTGCAGAAGTAGCTTGCCACTACCACTGTCTGTCTGGAGTGAATGAATAATGTACCTATTTGTAAAGCGTCTTTGAGTATATATGATAAAGCGTTATATAAAATCGATGCATTATTATTATTATTATTAGATCAACATAAGGCACATGACAACACACCAAAGATGACCTTAACATCAAGAGAAAAACGAAACATAAGGGATGACGGCAGGCAGAGTCCCATAATACCCAGAGTTCTGGTGGTCTCCCTGCATCCAATGCCCAAATAGAGGATAGGGGGAAAAGTGAGCATTCGGGCGGCCTACCCCAGTCCCAGGCCTGGGAAAACAGGATCTCTGGCGGCCGGACCAGGTTGCCAAGCAAACAGTCCAGTTGGTCGAGCGGCCGACCCAGAACACCAAACGGGCGTGACATAACGTTCGGCTCAGGAGACGCACACACACAGGTTCAGAGTAGTTCAAACTGTTTATTAACAGCAGGGGTGTATGGGTGTGTGTCAGTGGAATGTTAATGTATTGGTGGTGGCGTCTGCTTCGGGCACAGAGGCAGAAGACCGTTCAGCCGGCAACCCTATGGGAGAGAACAGACACAGGGTGACAGGCACACACCAATACAGGAGGAGAATAGACGAGGGAGAGAAGCTTACTTGAGTTTGACAGATGGCAGGCACTACAAGGACGGAACCCCGGGAGACAGTCACCTGCAGGACTCGGTGCAGCAGCGAGGAAGGACGAAGGACGGAGTTGTCCGCCGCCAAGGAATCCACCTGTGCACAGGGGACCAGACTGGGAGAGGTAAGGAAAGGAATCTTCTTACCAATAGTTTGATGCTGAAGAGAGGGTTGACGCTTCGCGTTGAAGGCGATGAAGTCTAACGGCTTCAGGCCGAAGCTCAGGGCGAGGCGGCTTTTATCCCTCGCCGCTGACGAGTAGCAGGTGCGTGAGCAGGTGGCGCCGCTGATGAATGGCGCGGCGTGACAGTACTCCCCCCTCTAGCAGCGCCTCCTGGCGATGGCTTATCCGGGTGCGCTCGGTGGAAGTCCGCGATGAGCGATGGGTCCAACACAAACGACGGGGGCACCCACTGTCGATGCTCGGGCCCATAGCCCTCCCAGTCCACCAAGTATTGCAACCCACGACCCCGGCGCCGGGAGTCCAGGATGGAGGAGGCGGACCAGGCCGGATGGCCACCAATCATCCGGGGCGCGGGTTGCGCTGCAGGAGGAGGGCAAAGGGGGTCAGTAACTGCCAGTTTCACCTTCGACACGTGGAAAGTAGGATGAATGCGGAGGGAGGGGGGAATAGCCACGCGCACAGCCACCGGGTTGATGATCCGGGTGATGGGGTAGGGACCCATGAAGCGCTGTGCCAGCTTTCTCCTCTCGCCTTTTAGAGTGACGTCCTGGGTGGAAATGTAAACAAGCTGCCCAACTCTGTACGCCGGGGCAGGTCTTCTACGCCGGTCCGCCACTGTCCTGTTGCGCTCCGCTGTGCGTAATAGCGCATGGCGCGCGGCAGTCCAGGTGGAGCGGAACTGCCTGAGATGGGCCCTAACTGACGGGACAGTTACTTCACTCTCCTGCTCCGGAAACAGCGGGGGGTCGTAACCCAGGGACGCTTTGAAGGGGGACATCCCTGTTGCAGAAGAGCGAGCGGTGTTGTGGGCATATTCAACCCAGGCAAGATGGTTGCTCCAGGACGTGGGTTTGGATCTGGACACACAGCGGAGCGCAGCCTCCAGCTCCTGGTTGGTCCTCTCACACTGCCCGTTGGATTGGGGGTGATGGCCGGAGGAGAGGCTCACCTTGGCTCCGATGGCGTTACAGAAAGACCTCCAAACCTCAGATGAAAACTGGGGGCCCCGGTCCGAGACCACGTCCACCGGAATCCCATGCAGCCTGACCACGTGTTGGACGAGGAGGTCCGCCATCTCCAGGGCAGTAGGGAGGCCTCGCAGGGGGACGAAGTGCACGGCCTTGGAGAAGCGGTCCACGATGGTCAGGATGGTGTCATAGGAGTTGGAGACAGGGAGTCCGGTGACGAAATCCAACGCGATGTGTGACCAGGGCCTGCCAGGGACGGGCAGGAGCTGGAGCAGACCCGCTGGGGGGGCGTTTCCCGACTTGCAGGTGGCACAGATTGGGCAAGCCCGGGCGTAGCGGGCTGCATCCCTCCGCAGGCCTGGCCACCAAAAGGACCGTTGGAGGAGATCTATCATCCGGGAGGTGCCGGGATGACAGGTGAGCCGGGAGGTGTGGAGCCAGTGGATGACCTCTCCTCGGACCGCGGATGGCACGAACAGCCTCCCCTCCGGTCCGCCGCCAGGGTCAGGTTCCACCTCCTGTGCCTTCCGGATCTTGCTCTCGATGTCCCACGAGATGGCTCCCACGACGCACGACCTGGGCAGGATGGAGTGGGGCGCCTCCTCCGACTCCACGGGGGCGAACTGCCTGGAGAGGGCGTCAGGCAGGGCGTTCCTAGAGCCAGGCCTGAAGGTGATGGAAAATTGGAACCTGGCGAAGAACAGGGACCAGCGCGCCTGGCGGGCGTTCAGGCGCTTGGCAGATCGTAGGTATTCCAAGTTCTTGTGGTCCGTGAGGACCACAAACGGCAGGTTCGCCCCCTCTAACCAGTGGCGCCACTCCTGCAGGGCGAGCTTAATGGCCAAGAGCTCTCTGTCCCCCACATCGTAGTTTCTCTCCGCCGGGGACAAGCGCCGGGAGAAGAAGGCGCACGGCCGTTTGGCGCCATCGTCCGGTGACCGCTGGGACAGCACTGCTCCCACTCCCGTGTCCGAAGCGTCTACCTCCACGATGCACTGCAGCGCGGGGTCGACCTGGCGAAGGACCCGGGAGGAGGAGAATTCCGCCTTCAGCGCCTCAAAGGCGGCAGCGACCTCTTCGGTCCACCGGAACGGGACCTTCGGGGACGTGAGGCGGGTCAGTGGTCCAACGATGGCACTGAAGTTGGGGACAAAGCGGCGGTAGAAATTGGCGAAGCCAACAAATTGCTGCACCTGTTTCCGGGATGCAGGTGTGGGCCATTCCACCACCGCCTTTACCTTCTCTGGGTCGGGGAGCACCTTGTCGTGGGCGATGATGAACCCCAGGAAGGACGTACTCCTGGCGTAAAATTCACACTTTTCTGCCTTAACGTACAGACGATTCTCCAGCAGCCTTTGGAGGACCCGCCTCACGTGGACCTGGTGCTCATCCCTGGACTTGGAGAAGATGAGAATATCGTCCAGGTAGACGAACACAAAAAGGCCAATGAAGTCCCGGAGGACGTCATTAATGAGGCGCTGGAAGACTGCAGGAGCGTTGGTCAACCCGAACGGCATCACCAGATATTCAAAGTGGCCGTTCGGGGTACGGAAGGCCGTTTTCCACTCATCTCCCTCCCGGATCCGGACGAGGTGGTAAGCACTGCGTAGGTCCAGCTTGGTGAACCAGGTCGCCCCCTGGAGGGAGTGGAAAGCAGTGTCCATGAGAGGCAGGGTGTAACGGTCCTTCTCCGTGATGTTATTGAGGGCCCGGTAGTCGATACACGGGCGGAGGGACCCATCCTTCTTTCCCACGAAGAAGAACCCTGCCCCCACGGGTGACGATGATGGGCGGATAATCCCAGCACTCAATGACTCCTTCAGGTAGGCGTTCATCGTCTCCTTCTCCGGCACAGACAGGCTGTAAAGGCGACCAGAAGGTAAGGGAGCCCCCTGGCGGAGGTTGATGGCGCAGTCATAGGGCCGATGAGGGGGGAGAGACATAGCTTTCGCTTTACTGAACACCATACCCAGGTCGTGAAATTCTGGGGGCACCAGAGACAGGTCCGGGGGTGCAGCGTCCATCGCGGGGGGAGGAGCGGACGGAGAGCAGGCAGCGGACTGAAGGCAGGTGCCCATACAGAACGTACTCCATGCCGATATCCCAGCTGATTTCCAATCCAGGACCGGGTTGTGAAGGCGAAGCCAGGGATACCCCAGGATGACGGGCGACACAGAGTTGGGAAGGACGTAGAAGGTCATCTCCTCCCGGTGATTTCCCGAGATGATGACCGGGACGGGGATGGTTTGGTGTGATACTCTCCCAAGGGAGGCACGGGAGAGATTAACAAGGGAGATGGGATTCTTCAGTGCCTGGCAGCGAATGCCCAAACGGGTTGCCAGGCTTTGTGAAATAAAGCTGCCTTCTGCACCCGAATCCACCAGTGCGTGGGTGAGATGCCCAGTGGGATTGTGGCAAAAACGGATGGGCAGCTTCAATTGGGTGAGGGGACTTAACCGATTGACGTCCGCGAGGCCCCCTACAGTGACTCGCGGACCCCGCCGTTTGGCTTATGTGGACAGAGCTCCACCGTGTGTTGATTATCCCCGCAGTACATGCAGAGATTCAACTCACGGCGGCGTTGTCTCTCTGCCGGGGAGAGCTTTGTCCAGCCCGTCACCATCGGCTCCGACTCCTCGGAGTGCGATGGCGGCGGCGTCGCCAGGGGGCGAGCTTGGGGCAGGCACGACGAGGCTCCCCGAGGGCGAGAAGAAGACGACTTCTGCCCAGAGGAGCGCTCGCGCAGCCTGTTATCCAAGCTGATGGCGAGAGAAGTTAGCTCAGCTAGCGTCCCAGGGATATCCCGACCAGCCAGTTCATCCCTCAGATCATCATTCAGGCTGCGGAGGAACAGGCCACAGAGGGAGCGTTCGTCCCAGCCCAGTTCCTCCGCCGCTACCCGGTAGTCAACCGCATAGTCCGCTGCCGACCGGCTTCCCTGCTGGAGAGCGAGAAGCCGATCGACTTGGACCGTCTCGGTTCGGGAATGGTCAAAGACCTCCAGGAAGCGTGCCACGAACTGGTCATAGGTGAGGGTGGCGTAACTGGGCTTCGCCATAATGGCGTAGGTCCAAGTTAACGCGCGCCCCTCCAGGAGATTCCCTATGTAGCCAATTCGGCTGTGATCCGAGGGGAAGTCTCCGGGCACACGGTGGAATACGGACTCACACTGCATAATGAACCCCCGCGCTCCGCCGAGCTTTCCGCTAAAGCGGGCGGGGGTTGGAATCGGCGTGAGCCGAACCGGTGCCGCAGGAGCCGGCTGGACGGCCGCTGGGACAGCAGGAGCTGCGCCACCCTGGTGAGCCGGGGGGAACGGCTGTTGGGGGTCCAGGCGGTCCAATCGGTTAGTGATGGCAATAAGTTGATTTAAAATCACCTGCTGCTGGTAAGCAATTTGATCCACCCGAACCTCGAGAGTGGTAAGCCGGTGCGCGAGCCCGCCGTCTGCCGAGCCGCTCTGCTGAAGCCATACTGACATAACGTTCGGCTCAGGAGACGCACACACACAGGTTCAGAGTAGTTCAAACTGTTTATTAACAGCAGGGGTGTATGGGTGTGTGTCAGTGGAATGTTAATGTATTGGTGGTGGCGTCTGCTTCGGGCACAGAGGCAGAAGACCGTTCAGCCGGCAACCCTATGGGAGAGAACAGACACAGGGTGACAGGCACACACCAATACAGGAGGAGAATAGGCGAGGGAGAGAAGCTTACTTGAGTTTGACAGATGGCAGGCACTACAAGGACGGAACCCCGGGAGACAGTCACCTGCAGGACTCGGTGCAGCAGTGAGGAAGGACGAAGGACGGAGTTGTCCGCCGCCAAGGAATCCACCTGTGCACAGGGGAGCAGACTGGGAGAGGTAAGGAAAGGAATCTTCTTACCAATAGTTTGATGCTGAAGAGAGGGTTGACGCTTCGCGTTGAAGGCGATGAAGTCTAACGGCTTCAGGCCGAAGCTCAGGGCGAGGTGGCTTTTATCCCTCGCCGCTGACGAGTAGCAGGTGCGTGAGCAGGTGACGCCGCTGATGAATGGCGCGGCGTGACAGGGCGAGGCAGTTGTTCAGGCGGCTGACCCGCATCGCTCAGCCACCAGGACCGCAGGAGAGAGAACGGCAACGGCTTCCCTGTAGAGGGGGATAGTACAGGAGAGCCAGGCCGAATATGATGAGCCCAAACGGCACCCGGTGGAGAAGGTTTAGAGGAAAGATGAGGGAACAGTCTGGTGCCGCTCAGCGGAGGATCTGCAGCTCCACCTCCGAACGTTACCAGCATAGGCGCTGTCCTCCTGTTAAACCCAGGGTGAGCCTGTGCTGCACCCATGTCGGACCCCGATTGGGTCTCGGCTGCACCCACGTCGGACCCCGATTGGGTCTCGGCTGCACCCATGTCGGACCCCGACTGGGTCGGAACAGCTCCATAGACGGCCTCCGACCCCGAACCCGGAACCTCCAGAACAGCGAACAGGGTTGATTCCGCACCGGTGACCCTGGGATAGGAGAAGAAGAAGAACCGGGATCAGGATCACCGGTAGCAACAGAGCCCAGCGAGACGAGCTCGGGTGCAGCGGACGGCTGCCCCGGGCTCGTCTCCCCAAGCGACAGGCAAAAATGCTCCAAAACAGATAGTAGGAAGGAAAAATAGAGCACTTGCCTGCACTCGAGTTCTGTCGCCGCCCAGGACTTCGACGATCCGGACTCAGGATGAAGAAAGACATCTTCTGGCTCCCACTCGGCTACGGCGGGCTCTGCAGCCGGCATGATGTTGTCCGCAGCCTGAGGACACTCCACCGCTGATGTCCACGCCGACGACCCGCACGGCGTGGTAGCAGGGGATCCTCGACCCGCTGGATCGAACCGCTCATTGGTGGAGACCCGGGGACGGTTCGTCATCAGTGCAGGCTCCACGCTGCAGTCCGCTGTCCTCCTCTGCCCATGACGTGGCTGTGGGGCTGGAACCAGGCTCTCCAGGACCACAGGCCCCGTCCTCGTCCGGCAACGTAGGCCTGGCGTTGTGGACCGCTCAGCGGAGGGAGACACAGAGGCAGCAGGTTCAATGTCAGAGGCTACAGCAGGTCGTGAGAGCTCGGGGGACTGCAAACCCCGAACTCCACCCCCAGGAGTCAGACAAGGCAAATCACGACAACGAGGAGAAGAATGACATTGCACTTGCCTGTTCTCTGGGGGACCAATGGTGCCTGCTGTAGCGGGCAGAGTTCTTCCCTTTCCCCACCAGATGGTGACGGCAGGCCCCTTGGGAAGACGAGGAGGAGCCGCGCGCGGTGGAATGCAGACAGGCCTTGCCAAAGCATGACTCGCAGCACTCACAGCAGCCAGAGATGACGTCGAGGAGGAAGGGGTGACAGCCGAGGCGATCCAGGCACGAGGAGCTGACAGAACAGCAGTGGCAGATGACCCGGGAGAAGCGGCTGCGGGGATTCACTCCTGTCGTGACGTAGGAGAAGCAGCTGACTGGGAGGCTGAGTTCCTCTGATGACCCGGAGCTGGATCCGGACGGGATTCTCGCTGAGGCCTATTTGTGGCATGGCGATGACGTTTACCAGCTGATGGAGAGACGATGGGACCAGGAACACATGGTGCCAGGACTGGACGGGTGACAGGAGCTGAATCTCGAGATGAGGAGCGGGGATGCCTCTCCGTCAGCCTCCTGCCGGGGTTCCTCTCCAGTCTACGAATCTCCACTCTCGTCGGGGACGCCGTACTCGGGGGAGAAGAAGGTTCCTTGGCCGCCTTCTCAATTAACACACGCTGTGCCACAATCCAGGTCACCCTCTCCTTTCGTTCTGGAAAAGAGGTGAGGTGATATCTTAATATGGCCCTCTGGGCGAGAAACAGGTGATGTTGTGCCACATGAGTGGGCATGAGGCGATGGGCCTTGGCCAGATAGCTGTCGATCTCCTGGAACCACTCAGGGCAAAACCCACGCTTGAGGGCGGACATACTTAACACAAGCCCTAGCGAAGGGAAAAACTCCAGACCACGGCAAACTCACGGCGACAGGCGTCTCAGTCTGGTGGCAGTCTACTGTCATGGATGGCCCTCACAAGCCATCAATAAGATGCTATATTTCAGCTGGTGAGTTTGCACAGTTTGTTATAGGAACAGAAAGATAAAAAAAATTACGAGCCACGGGGGGCTAAAACACATTATAACGATAACTTAGTCAATGACAAGAAGAACGGATTCATAATGAAATACAGTTACGACACTAGAAGAGGGGTTGAAAACATCTGACCAGAGGGATGCTCGATGATGTCAGACGAGGAGTTCCAATGAGAAATCTGACGAGACTGCTGCACATTTCGCCCTCAGCTGCCCTCTTAAGTAGGGAACAGCTGATGAGGCAAAATGCAGCTCAGCTGTCAGGACCTCAGCTCTGACAGCCGGAAGCCCCTCCGAGCGCTGTCACAATAAAAGCTCGGAGAGCCATAGGGAAAGCACACATCAGCTGGAAGGAAAACACTGCATGGCCCGGGCGCGGATGAGATCGGCGCTCGAACCATGACATGCAGGCAATAATCTTCTAACACATCGATTACTGTTTTACCAACTAGTCACTCACTGGTGTAACCATAATCAAACCAGAGAGGTAGGGTTGTACTTGTACACACCCCTAATCTCATTTTGAAATTTCTCCCGCCCCACTTGACCTGACCTGTGACCTGACCTGACCCCGCCCCCATGACCCCGTGTAATTAGGCTGTCAATCAAAAGTGTTTTGAAAGCATGACCTTTGGTCTGAAACTTCTCGTCAAACTGACAGATTGTGATTTTAATCTGTTGACCATATGTGATTTAGCGTGAGAATGGGGTTAATGATGGCAGAACTTCTCATCTGAAGTGACATGTCCGTAGTGGTTTCAATTTGCAAAAACAGATATCAGTCAGAGTATCTCACCGTGTCAGGCTTTGAAGTCACCAACACCAAAACAGATGTTCAATGGGGAGACCACATTTTGCAACAACACGGATCTGTTCTCTGTGTACAAAAGCATGCACAGACATATTGACCCCAGGGAGCAAAGACTGTACACACGTTGCAGGACCTAAGGCCGACGTTTGTGTGACAATACCACAAATTAGACTCTCACAAAAAACTGAAACATCATCTTCTGCACATTTAGATAAGGGTTTTAGAGGAAGAATGACCCAGAGCACACTGAAAAAAAAATAAACAGGTAAATGTCCTTGCACAGATCCCACATATCATTGCTGTCACATCTACAAACTAGAAAAGCACTCGGAGAGTGCAGACCTCCGCCAAGCACCACAGTTCCCCCCATACAGTGCTTGTGTGTATGTTTTCAGATTCCTTGACCATGAAAACATATGACTAGCAATTGGATTCACAATGATAGGATTAGTGGTTCAGTAGTTATTGACGAAAATGGCACTTTCCGTAATGGCGGTTTTCTTCTCGACGGTGATCTGGATCACCACCAAAATGTAATCATCTGTAGGATACCCCATTTCTGACAATCTGTGAAAATTTCATGAAAATCCGTCCATAACTTTTTGAGTTATCTTGCTTACAAACAAACAAACAGACAAACAAACAGACAAACCAACGCCGATGATCACATAACCTCCTTGGCGGAGGTAAAAAATACGATCTTCTGTCTTTTTAAAATTATAAAACTCTCAAATTTGCCTGTTCAATTTATAAAATATTAAATTGCTATGCTCCCCCCCCCCCCCGGGAAAATATGCTAAACTGAGGACTGTCACCAGCACAACCACCAGAGCAATTACTAGAGGAGACTGTGAGGTCCCCCACAGACACACTACATTTGCTCAATCTGTGCTATCAGTCAGGTGCACCAAGATCTGGAATAATGTAGAGAATGAGCATTGACATCATGCTGTGCTGCATTTGGGCTGTTGTCGCCATCGTCATGGTCCAGCTTCTTTGTTTACCTGTAGTCTAGGCAACTGCTTACATGAACAAACATATGTGCAATGGAATGGAGCAAACAGAAAATTCAAATTCCTTATTCAGAGAAGCTGAATAAGGAAGAAAAGGAGCGCTACCTCTAAAAAATTTAAGAAATAAATGGGATCGATCCCTATGAACACAAGAAATGAACCACGGATCTGGATCAACTGCTTGGAGTCATGCTGTCAGATCTGTTTGCCTTCCTGGTTTGTGGGGTGAGCGCATAAACCCATGAGAAATTAAAAACGATAAATCATTAGAGGCTCACGTTCAATTCACCAATGGATGGGTCCAGCTGCCTCAAACATTCTGGGTGAGCGACCAGAAAATGTTTTTTTAAGCTTCCGGGGCCAGCTTCCGGCACCACATGAGTCGGCTGCCTTTTGACAACAGCGGCTCAATTCTGAGTTTTTCTTCCTCTTTCTTATTTACCATCTGGCTTCTCTGGTTAAACTTTTTGATCCAGCGACACCTTATCCATCACAGACACACAGATTGCCTCAAATGTCTCCTGAGCCAGCGGACGGAGCCACTGTTTATAGCAGGAGATGGTACAACAGAGACCAGCTGTTAGCACCTAACCGGCCCACGGTGCTAATGCAAAAACTTGACATACCAGGAGAAATCAGACGGAAACGGCGTGGATGTCGAGCTGGAGTGAGACAGCAGGAGAGGAATATAAGGTACAGACCCGTCCTCCCAACCGTTATCATGGGGAACGTACGATCGCTACTCAATAAGACAGACGAGCTAGCGGCTATGTCCCCCTACAAAAGCGTCTTCAGAAAGATTAGCATGATGTTTACTGAGACGTGGCTAACAGAACTAGCAACAGATGCTAACATCAAACTAGAGGGTTTCCACGTAATACAGGCAGACCAGACACCAGACAGTGGGAAGGCAAGGGGCGGAGGAGTGATAATATACTGTATGTCAGTAACAGCTGGTGTAAACCGGGACACATCACGGTTAAAGAGCAACACTGCAGCAAAGACATTGAGTTGCTAGCTGTTAGCATGCAGTCTGTTTACCTCCCGAGGGAAAACTCACTCGTGATCTGCATTATTTATGCAAATCTGACAACGAACGCTGGGGCAGTGCATGACACCATCCACTCAGTCACTTGCAGTCTTCTGACAGAACACCCAGATGCTCTCCTCCTCATCTCAGGTGGTTTTAACCATATCTCACTGTCCCCCATTCTACCCACGTTCACCCAGTATGTCACATGCCACACCAGAGACAATAAAACACTGCATTTATTCTATGCGAATACTAAGGAGGCGTACACCTCATCACCACTCCCCCCACTCAGGAGATTGGATCAAAACTTGGTTCATCTCCTGCCAGTGTACAAAACCCTAGTACACAGACAACCTCCGGTTTTGCACACGGTGAAGATATGGTCTGAGGAGGCAATGGATGCTCTAAAGGACTGTTTTGAAATCACTGCCTGGGAGCAGCTCTGCAATCCACATGGTGAGGACATCGACGGCCTCACTCACACCATCACGGACGACATCAACTTCTGTGTGGACAACACCGTACCCACCAAGATCATACGGTGTTGCTCAAACAACAAACCCTGGATCAACCCTCAGATAAAATCACAACTGAGAGAAAAGAAAAGGCTCTTCTGGTCAGGGAACAGGGAGATGATGACGTCCGTACAGAGGGAGCTAAGGAGGAAGATCAGAGAAGGCAAGTACAGCTTCAGGAAGAAGATGGAGGACAAGCTGCTACAGTGCGACATCGGCAGGGTCTGGAGAAGCCTCAAAATCATCTCTGGGCTCCAGAATACCTCTTCCCAGGCCACGGGGAGCAGGGAGTGGGTGAACAATCTGAACCTGTTTTTTAATAGGTTTGACCAACTGCCCTCCCCTCCGCCTGCACAACAACCACTGCTGCCTCTACCATCATCGAGACCTGCTGTCCACCCCCCCTCCACCAACACCCCCCACTCCCAGCACACAGCCCTCCAGCCCCAACCTGACCCTCACTAAGACCCAGGTGAGGGCGCAGCTGAGGAAGATTAAGGCGAGGAAGGCCTCGGGTCCAGACTGCATCAGCGCAAAGCTCCTCAAGTCCTGTGCAGACCAGCTGTGTAGGATTGTGGAGCACATCTTCAACTTGAGCCTGAAGCTGGGAAGGGTACCACAACTGTGGAAGACATCTTGTGTGGTACCTGTACCAAAGACTTCCCACCCCAGAGAACTGAACAGCTACAGACCAGTGGCCCTGACTTCTCACTTGATGAAGACCCTGGAGAGACTGCTCCTTGCTCACCTCCGCCCCCTGGTGGGACCAGCGATGGATGCAGTGATCCTCCTCCTACACTGTTCCCTGTTCCACCTGGAGAAGCCTGGGAACACGATGAGGATCATGTTCTTTGACTTCTCCAGTGCTTTCAACACCATCCAACCAGTGATCCTGAGGGACAAGCTGCTGTGCGCAGGGGTGGACCAGCACCTGTCATCGTGGATCCTGCACTACCTCACAAACTGGCCTCAGTCTGTGAGAACCCAGGATTGTGTGTCCAACACGATCATCGGCAGTACGGAGGCCCCCCAGGGAACGGTTTTGGCTCCCTTCCTGTTCACCCTTTATACTGCGGACTTCTCACACAACACATTGCCATGTACAGAAGTTCTTTGACGACTCTGCGATCGTCGGCCTCATCTCCAACGGAGATGACACTGAGTACAGAGGACTTAGTGTATCCAGGACTTCGTGGACTGGTGCCATCGAAACTGCCTCCAGATCAACGTGAGAAAAACTAAGGAACTGGTGGTGGACTGCCGCTAGCAAGGACAACCCCTCACAGCACCAGTAAACATCCAGGGAACAGACATTGAGATGGTGACATCCTACAAGTACCTGGGTGTTCATTTGAACAATAAATTAGACTGGTCACACAATACCGACGCACTCTACAAGAAGGGACAGCACAGGCTGTTCCTACTGAGGAGGCTCAGGTCTTTTTGGTGTACAAGGGGTGCTCCTGAAGACCTTCTATGATTCGGTGGTGGCATCAGCCATCACTTTTGGAGTGGTCTGCTGGGGCAGCGGCATCACAGCAGCCCACAGGAAGAGACTGAACAAACTGATCAAGAAAGCTAGCTCTGTCCAGGGGAGTGCCTCGACCCTGTGGAGGAGATAGTAGAGAGAAGGATGGTGGCTAAGCTGTCATCTCTGCTTGATTCCAAGTCCCACCCTATGCAGGACGTGCTGAACGCACTGAGGAGCTCAATTAGCAGTAGGCTACATCATCCTAGGTGTGCAACCGAGAGGTTTCGCAGGTCCTTCCTACCTACGGCTGTCAGACTTTATAACCTAAGCAGGGCTACTCACAGAGATTATAAAAAATGTTGCAACCTAATAGTATTGAATGCAAAAGACGCAACAAACTTACACAAAATGGTCCCCCTCCAGTACACAACTAGGACAATATCAGTCGCTACGGAGGGTGACAATATGTATGGGTTAGGGTTAATTAAATAGACTGTTATGCTGTTTATGCCATCTAGCTACAATGCTCCACACTGTGTATATATATTTGTTTGTACATACACTACCGTTCAAAAGTTTGGGGTCACTTAGAAATGTCCTTATTTTTGAAAGAAAAGCACTTTTTTTCAATGAAGATAACTTTAAACTAATCAGAAATACACTCTATACATTGCTAATGTGGTAAATGACTATTCTAGCTGCAAATTTCTGGTTTTTGGTGCAATATCTAGATAGGTGTATAGAGGCCCATTTCCAGCAACTGTCACTCCAGTGTTCTAATGGTACAATGTGTTTGCTCATTGCGTCAGAAGGTTAATGGATGATTAGAAAACCCTTGTGCAATCATGTTAGGTCTGCAATGCTGTAATTGCTGCAAATGGAGGATTCTTTGACGAAAGCAAAGTTTGAAGGAAAAAATTATTATTTCAAATACAAATCATTATTTCTAACCTTGTCAATGTCTTGACTATATTTTCTATTCATTTTACAACTCATGGTGGTAAATAAGTGTGACTCTTCATGGAAAACACAAAATAATTGTCTGGGTGACCCCAAACTTTTGATCGGTAGTGTATATATTTTCACTGCTGTTATTTTCTTATCTTCTAAATTATTGCTCTGAGTGTTGTTATCCCTGTGCTGCTGCAATCCTGGAATTTCCCCATTGTGAGACTAATAAAGGCTTCTAATCTTATCTTATCTTATCTTAACACAAATGTAAGCAGTCATTGTTTCTACAAAGTCGAAATATGTCAACATTAATGTCTAGCATACCAAAAAATTATTTCTATCACATGAGTAACGCTCTTTGAGCCCATGTGTAACTTACTGAAAAGGTTTCTAACTTACAGCTACCTTGTAATGGAGTATTTGCAGCAGTGGTTCACAGAAAAAACCATACAGGGCTCTGCTGCTGCCTGCAGCTACACACAGAGAGAGCTAAACACATGTATTTGTTTGTATAATGGGAACTGTCGGGAATGTGTCTGAGCACTTTCCAGCTACAGGATAAAGATTTTGACCTTTTACTGCAGTCTGTACCATCAGCTTTCCAGTGTTGTTCTGATAAATATGCCAAAATGTCAGAACACCGGAGGAGGAGGATCAATCAGCTGATCACACTGGCCCACCTAAAAAAATTTACCAGTATAATTAGCTGCTATAAAATCACTCTAAATCAGGGCTTTTATAAGATAAGATAAGATAAGCCTTTATTAGTCCCACAATGGGGAAATTCCAGGATTGCAACAGCAAAGGGGCAGCAACACTCAGCGCAACAATCAAGAAGACAAGAAAAACAAGAGCAGCAAATATACATACACTACCGTTCAAAAGTTTGGGGTCACCCAGACAATTATTTTGTGTTTTCCATGAAAAGTCATACTTATTTACCACCATGAGTTGTAAAATGAATAGAAATTATAGTCATGACATTGATAGGTTAGAAATAATGATTTGTATTTGAAATAATAATTTTTTCCAGATACTCAACCTGCTCAAAGGAAGGTCAGTTTTATAGCTTCTCTAACCAGCTAAACTGTTTTCAGCTGTGCTAACATGATTGCACAAGGGTTTTCTAATCATCCATTAGCCTCCTGACGCAATGAGCAAACACATTGTACCATTAGAACACTGGAGTGATAGTTGCTGGAAATGGGCCTCTATACACCTATGTAGATATTGCACCAAAAAACAGACATTTGCAGCTAGAATAGTCATTTACCACATTAGCAATGTATATTAGATATTAGAGTGTATTTCTGATTAGTTTAAAGTTATCTTCATTGAAAAAAACAGTGCTTTTCTTTCAAAAATAAGGAAATTTCTAAGTGACTCCAAACTTTTGAATGGTAGTGTATGCACATATAAATATATAAACACACAGTGCGGATCATTGTAGCTAGATGGAACAAATATATAAATATATATACACACAGTGCGGAGCATTGTAGCTAGATGGAATAAACAGCATAACCGTCTGCTTAGTTATCCTACATAGTATGAATATGCACCCATACATATTGTCACCCTCCGTAGCGACCGATATTGTCCTAGTTGTATACTGGAGGGGACCACTGAGTAAGTCTATTGCATCTTTTGCATTCAATACTATTAGGTCTTCACGTTTTTTTGCTATCTCTGCGAGCAGCCCTGCTTAAGTTATACAGTCTGACAGCCGTAGGTAGGAAGGACCTGCGAAACCTCTCAGTTGCGCACCTAGGATGATGTAGTCTGCTGCTAAATGAGCTCCTCAGTGCATTCAGTATGTCCTGCATAGGGTGGGACTCGGACTCCAGCAGAGATGACAGTTTAGCCACCATCCTTCTCTCTCCTATCTCCTTCACTGGGTCAAGGCGCTGCCCCAGGACAGAGCTAGCTTTCTTGATCAGTTAGTCACTTGAAAGAGGAGAATCTGCTTAATTCAATGATACCAAACAGTCTATGGACTTCAGTCACCAGCTGATATTAAATCTGTGAATAATGAAAGCAACAAGTAATCACAACTTCAAGAAAAAAAATCAAAGAAAATCAGCAACATCGAAAAGCTCCCCTTAAAAAAAAAAAAAAAAAAAAACTGCTCCAGATTAGCAAGAGAAATTTGGAACAGCAGAGATGATGTGGGGAAATTATTTGATTTTGCTCTGTGTGTTTTAACACATTATTGAGAGATGATAGAGAGCCGTGGCTGAGGTGCAGCCAAAGTGCAAGATGTTATGACTCGCTCTTGCCTGTCTCCCGCTTCAGCTGCGTGCACACCTGTGCCTCATCAGCCTCGGGCTATATAGCCCGCTCCGCCTGGAGCCGTCTGCTATTCTACGCTTATCGTTCCAACGCACGCCAACTCTCAGAGTACCGGCGCTCTTTGGATTGCTCCCCGATTACACGTAAGCTCATCATCCTCTCACCTTATTTCCAGTCTCTCCCCTGTGCACAGGTGGATTCCCTGGCGGCGGATTTCCTCCCTCATCCTAGCCGTCATTCTCCTCACCGCGCCAAGCGTGCTCCAAAGACGCTGTCTTCCAGGCGGGAGACCTGCAGCTCAAGCCAATGCCAGCCACTGTACCATCTGCAAGTAAGCATAAGACTGTGCGTTAATTCCACTGGGTGTGCACCGGCAGCTAATCTCTGTTCTGCTCTGCCACTTAGGGTTGCCTGGCTGTACGGCGCTCTGCTTCGCCCTCGGCGCATCCTGTTCACCCACAACACATTCCATCCCGCAAACACGCACCCACACACTTGCTGTCTGCACAATAAAATTATTGAATCACCCTCGAGCCTGTGTGTGTGTTCCCTGGGTCAGACCTCATGTCACAAGACAGCTGCTCTAGAGAGGAGATGTCTTTCTGCACTGCTAAATATTTTTTAAATCACAACTTAGCTTGGTGAAAATGCTGTGAACACACCACCATGTGTGCAGGAATATTGTGGGAGCTCAGGTTCAGGTTCAGGTTCAGGTTACTTTATTTGTACCCGTAGGTAGATTTGTTTTGCAGTCAGATGACATCCATATTACAAACTACAATTACATTCAACATAAACAAAAACACAGGCACACATGAAGCTGACTATAAACATGATAAAAATACTCAAGGCTCCATCAATCAGGATATAAGACAAAGAGATGAGAGAAAAAACAGATAAGAGAGAAGGGTCATATTAAAAAGTTAAAACTAATCAAAGAGGTTAAAAACTCAGAAGTCTAAAACCCAATAAAAGATTTAGAACCCAAATAAAAAACCTACAAAAATAAGTAAATATAGAATGAAATTAATAAATAGGTACCGTAACTAAATTATGTGCAATATATTGTTACAACTTGTTCAACTCTTTGACAGCAGCAAAAACAAAGCTGTTTTTGTAGCGCTGGGTTTTACTTTTTGGGACAGCAAACCTCCATCTGGAGGGAAGAAGCTGAAAGTTGCAGTGCAAATGGTGGGAGTCATCATTTAAAATGGCGTTAGCAATCCTCTGTACCTGTCTGGTGTACAGGGATGTCAGGCTCAGCTGTGACTCACCAAGCAAACGACGGGACCATCTAACTACCTGATCCAAGAATTTCCTCTGTTTCAGTTTTATCTGACCAAACCATGACACTAAAGAAAAGGATAAAACAGATTCAATAAAAGCCCGATAAAACATTGTCATTATGGTTCGGTCAATTTGGAAGCATGCAAGTTTCCTTAAACAATGCAAATGTTACTGACCCTTTTTGCACACCCTTTCACAGTTCTCTTCAAACTTTAAATTACTATCAATAATCGTCCCAAGATATTTGTAGGATTGCATACATTCAATGGTCTGGCCTTTTAGTAGAGTGACTTCGTTCCTGGGAGTTTTCCTCCTAAAGTCAATAATCATATCTTTAGTTTTTGTCGTATTCAGCTGCAGGTAGGAATCCTCACACCAGTGAACAAAATCATCAACTACTGGGCCGTGGCCACTCTCACCATCCTGGAGGAGACTGACAACAACTGAATCATCAGCATACTTTATAATGTGTCTGTTGTCATGTCTGCTCCGACACATGTTTGTGTACAGGATGAAGAGTAGTGGTGACAACACACACCCCTGAAGAGAGCCAGTAGAAGAGCACTTTTGGTCAGACAATGTACCATTGACCCTTACTCTCTGTGCTGATATCTTTCAGGAGTTGATACCTTTCCTTCTGACTACAACAATCCATTCCATCCCATGCCTCTTTGTTAGCTCAGAGACCTGATACTCTCCACTTTTCTTCCAAGTCGGGAAGTTAAAAAAAGCGTACGCCGTTATCAGTCTTTTTCCATGCCAATCATGAGAGCAGTTGTTGTATTTGATAACGCAGCAAAACTTCCCCATTCTAATGCTGTGTGGCATTCAGAGGAATAATAATGTGATTGAAAGGACCACACTGGAAATAAATGTTTTCACTTTCTTGTTATCCTGGATTTTGTATGACGTTTTCTATGTATATATACATTTCCTGTGTTTGAATAACATATTCAGTGTAATTTTAAGGCTGCGTGTCCACAGGGAAAGTAAAAATGCTCTCAACCTGTTTTCCTGAGCGCTTTTCATTAAAAAAAAAAAAAAAAAAAGCACTCTGCCTGGTATCCTGGCAACTGATTGAACTGTCACTCAAAGCATGCCAGGGATCTCAGATTTTGCTCTGAAACGCTCCACTCACTGGAATAAATCACATCAAACTGGTAAGAAAATACACATCCTTCCAGGGCTGCACGGTGGCGCAGTGGTTTAGCACTGTGGCAGCACAGTTTTACCCTCGGCCGGGGGATCGCGGGGATCATGAGATCGTGGGTTCGATCCCAGCCCCCGACCAACAGTGAGCTGTGTGGAGTTTGCATGTTCTCCCCGTGTTGCGCGGGTTTACTCCGGGATTTCTCCGGTTTCCTCCCGCACACCAAAAACATGTAGGTTTAGGGCGCTCGCGCACGCAGCGACCAGCAGCCGGTGGCTTGTCACCAGACTGCAAACCAAGTCTACCTACGGGTACAAATAAGTAACAAAAAAAAAAAAAATCCTTCCAAGCTTTGGCTGTTAAATATTGATCATGGTGTACTTTTAGGCTGACTGTGATCGGCTGGTGAGAGAGGTCTGCAGCTGATGAGCGGTGCAGTGCTCCATAAGATGAACTTTTTTCACCTTTCAGCGCCATGACTGCTGAGGGCGTTTTTGCACTGAAGGCGCTGAGTGCATTAAATAGTGGACTACATAGAAAATGAACAGAAAAGAGTCGCCCACAGCTGAAAAAAACACATTTGGTGGAGACACAGCCTTGCCATATTCATTGCTCACTGCTAAGCACAGACAGGCAAAAGACTTTTCCCACAACTCCTTGCAGTTTTTCCGTTGGGTGACGTCACGCGCCCATTCTCTATACAATACCACCTGCAATCAGAAAACATACCACAATAAACACTTTTAAGACTCGTTGTAAAAATTGGCTTTTAAACAACCAAAACTGTACCCAAAACTAGTGGTTACTCTGTGACATACACATATACAGTGGTGTGAAAAAGTGTTTGCCCCCTTCCTGATTTCTCACTTTTTTGTATGTTTGGCACACTTAAATGTTTCAGATCATCAAACAAATTTAAATATTAGACAAAGATAACCTCTTCCACATTGAAAAGAGCCAGTTGAGGTGGTTTGGGCATCGATCAAGATGCCTCCTGGACACCTCCCACTTGAGGTGTTTCGGGCACATCCCACTGGGAGGAGACCCCGGGGCAGACTCAGGACTCACTGGAAAGACTATGTCTCCCAGTTGGTCTGGGAACACCTTGATATCCTCTCTGAAGAGCTGGAGCAGGTGGCTGGGGAGAGGGAAGTCTGGGCTTCTCTGCTTGAACTGCTGTCTCCGCAACCCATACCTCCATAAAAACAGTAGAAGATGGATGGATGGACAAAAATAATCCCAGTAAACACAAAATGCAGTTTTAAATGAAGGTGTTTATTATTACGGGTAAAAAAATTCAAACCTACATGGCTCTGTGTGAAAAAGTGATTGCTCCCTAAACCTAATAACTTGGTTGGGCCACCCTTAGCAGCAACAACTGCAATCAAGCGTTTGCAATAACTGGCAATGTCAATCACTTTTTAAAGGGGGTAACCATGTCTAGAGTCTGATGCAGAGAAGCTGTCACACTGTCTATCATGCTTTCAATTACAGAAGGAGTAAAAGCTCCGTAACTTATCTCAGTTGTGTTGACACATGGCATTGAGGAGGACTTCAGGTAACTTGCGTCGTTGTTGTTGCACAAAAAATATAGCAAAAATACAGCGGTCATCCGTGTCTACAGACATTTTACTGACTTAATGTAGGGTCCATTTAGCCAGTCCAAGCAGACACTACTGGCCGCTACAGATACTGTATGTCCTGATGTGTAACAACATGAGAGTCAAAACCCAGTGTCTAGCGTCCATTTATTAAACTAAAGTTTTCAGTAATATAAAAGCACATGTATAGCAAGCTCTTTTATACATGTTATACAAAGACAGAGAATGCATGGCACATTTGCATATTGATATACAGTACATATCAGTCAATACATATCAATTGTGTGACCAACTAGCGCCCAGAGGTCTTCTCCTTAATCCGGGGATGTATAAACAATAGTCCATTGTTCTGGTTGTCCCCCCAGGAGTTCTCTGTCCGTATGCAATCCCTGCTGAGTGTGAATAGTATCAGTCTGCATTGTGCTGGGTGACCACCCGGCTCCCCCCAGAACTCTCTGAAGATGCTGTGACCCCCCCCCCCCCGCCATCGTTTGGCTCCAGATCCAGTAGAACTGTCGGGGGGCATGTCAGTCCGTGGGGGGGACGGGTGGAAAAAAAAGTGTGCGCCGCTCCGAGTTCCAGCACGTCGAACGGCCGTGGATTATGGGCGCACGGGCCGGTGCGCGTTGTGCGTAATGGAACCAGATGGCAATCGGCCAGCTTTAGGGAGTGAGGTGCGGGAAGAGCACTGTGGAGGAGGAGGGGGAAGGGGGGTGGGAGTAAGTGAGTGCCGGCCCGGGACGTCACAGGTGTCTGGGCCGCGCAAAAATTGTGTATGGATCCGCGATGGTGAGGGACTTTCTCGTTAAACCTGGCGGTGATCCACAGTGGCTGTGAAAAAAAATTAAGTCTCTGACTTCTCTCGCGGCTCGGTCCAGCGAGGATGTGGGGAAGGCGAGCGGCCAAATTTCCCGAGGATGCGTAGCAGCTGTGAAACAACTGCAGCTGTGTGAGGGACCTGGCGGTTTGGCTTTTAGGTGCAGAAGCAGCCCTAAAGTCATCGGGGAAAGCAATCAGCTAAATTCCCGTTGTACACCGTGGCTGAGAAACCCATATAAAATCCTGTGTGTGGGCTGCACGTCTGCTCCAGGTGCGTGAGCAGCCCTGAAGGTTCCGAGGGTGGCGATCGGCTGTTTTTCTCAGGCATGTCAGAATCAGAATCAGAATCAGAATCAGGTTTATTGCCATTGTTCATGTAGTACACAAACTAGGAATTTGTCTCGGTACAATGCTGCAACATTAAACATGATAAGATAAGAGAAATAAACTATACATGTAATAAAGTGTAGGATAAGATTAAGTGATACTGGTCAACAGTTAAAATATATATTAGCCAGCAGCAGATACTGTGGAGAACTATATAGTGCAGTCGGTAATGCAGGAAGAAAACAGTGATGATTGACATGAGTCTGGTTGAGCTGCTGTACATGGTGCACGAGAGTCACTTAGTGTTCAGCAGTCTAATGGCAGAGGGGAAGAAGCTGTTCATGTGACGGGAGGTTTTAGTCTGGATGGACCGAAGTCTTCTACCAGAGGGGAGGGGGGCAAACAGTACATGACCAGGGTGTGAGGGATCGGCTATGATCCGGCCAGCACGCCTCCGGGTCCTGGAGATGTACAGATCCTGGAGAGATGGGAGCTTGCAGCCGATCACCTTCTCAGCAGTGCGCACGACGCGCTGCAGCCTTAGTCTGTCCCTGGCAGTGGCTCCTGCGTACCACACGGTTATGGAGGTGGTGAGGATGGACTCGATGATGGCTGTGTAGAACTGCACTAACATCTTGGTGGGTAGCTTGAGCTTCCTCAGCTGCCGCAGGAAGAACATCCTCTGCTGGGCTTTTTTGATGAGTGAGCTGATGGTCAGCTCCCATTTGAGGTCCCTGGTGATGGTAGTGCCTAGGAAGCGGAAGGAATCAGCAGTGGTGATGGGAGAGCTTGAGAGGGTGAGGGGGGGCAGAGGAGTAGTGACTTTCCTGAAGTCTACAATCATCTCCACTGTCTTCAGAGCGTTCAGCTGCAGGTTGTTATTGCTGCACCAGGACGCCAGCTGGGCCACCTCTCTCCTGTAGGCGGACTCGTCGCCGTTGGAGATGAGCCCGATGAGGGTGGTGTCGTCCGCAAACTTGATCAACTTGACAGACTGGTGGCTGGAGGTGCAGGAGTTGGTGTAAAGGGAGAAGAGTAGGGGGGAAAGTACACAGCCCTGGGGTGATCCGGTGCTGATGCTAGTATAGTCTGAGACAGTCTTTCCCAGCCGCACATGCTGCCTCCGGTCCGTCAGGAAGTCGATGATCCACCTGCAGAGGGAGTCAGGCACGTTGAGCAGGGACAGCTTGTCCCGGAGCAGAGCGGGGCGGATGGTGTTGAATGCGGAGCTGAAGTCCACAAACAGGATCCTGGCGTAGGTTCCCGGGGAGTCCAGGTGCTGCAGGATGGAGTGGAGGGCCAGGTTGACTGCATCGTCTACAGACCTGTTGGCTCGGTAGGCAAACTGCAGCGGGTCCAGGAGAGGGGTGGTGATGGACTTGAGGTGGGACAGGACCAGGCGCTCAAAGGACTTCATGACTACAGAGGTGAGCGCTACAGGTCTGTAGTCATTAAGTCCAGTGATCCGTGGCTTCTTGGGGACAGGGATGATGGTGGAGGATTTGAGGCAGGACGGCACGTGGCATAACTTAAGGGAGGTGTTAAAAATGTCTGTGAATACAGGAGCCAGCTGTTTCGCACAGAGTCTCAGGGTGGAGGGAGACACGCCGTCTGGGCCGGGGGCCTTGCGCGGGTTCAGTCTGGAGAACTGTTTGAGCACATCCTGCTCACTGATGATAAGGGGAGGGGGGGAGGTGGGGGGGGTGCCTTAAATGAAGTAGGGAATGTGGAGGCTGTGGAGCTGGAGGGAGGGGGGGAGTTGGACACAGATGACGAGGTGTCAAAACGGGCATAGTGTTGGGACAGTCTCTGACAAAGGGCTTTGTCATCCTGACCTTTAGGAGCCTGAGGCCGATAGTTGGTGATCTGCCTCAGTCCTCTCCACACGGAAGCCGAATCATTAGCAGTGAACTGCTGCTGGAGTCTCTCTGAGTACACAGATTTAGCCCTCTTCAGCTCTCTGTTAAACCGGTATTTAACCTCCCTGTAGCAGTCCCTGTCTCCACTTTTCAGCGCTGCTTCCTTCTCCTTCCTGATCTGTCTGAGCTTAGCTGTGAACCAGGGTTTGTCATTAGAGTAACTCACCCTGGTGCGTGATGGAAGAATGTTCTCTTCACAAAAGTGGATATATGAGTTCACAGTGTCCGTGTACTCATCCAGATCATGCGTGGCTCCTTTAAGCATGCCCCAGTCAGATATTTCCATGCACGTTTCCAGCTTCTCCTCAGCATCACTGGTCCGTATCTTCGTAGTGCTCACAACAGGTTTAGTGAGCTTCAATCTCTGTCTGTATGTGGGAATGAGGTGAACCATCACGTGATCAGATAATCCCAGCGCAGCTCGAGGGACAGCGCGATATGCGTCTTTCACTGTGGTGTAACAGTGATCCAGTGTGTTTAATCCTCTGGTGGGGCATTTAATAAACTGTTTGTAGCGGGGGAGATCGTGGCTCAGATTGCACTGATTAAAGTCGCCAGCCACAATAATCAGCGAGTCTGGAAAACTCCGCTCTGTGTGTTGAATGTGATCCGCGAGCACGCGCTGAGTTTCGCGCGTGTCCGCGTCGGGAGGGGCGTACACAGCGATCAGTATAAAAGAAGCAAACTCCCGTGGGGAATAAAAAGGCTTGCAGTTGATAACAAGAAATTCCAAGGCAGGAGAACAGTGTTTGGAAATTTCCGTTACATCAGAGCACCAGCTACGTGCAGCGGCGGAGGACGATGTATCAGTCTGTGGAGCCGGTTCATCTCTGTGCGTGGTGCGCGCTTGGCACTGTGACCACATAACTGGCAGCTGCGCTGTCCTTGTAATCCTGCGGTGTGCGTGCAGGGCTTCTGTGCACGGGAGGTCCGCTGTCTGGAGTTTAGTCAGAGTCGGGTTGCTCGGTGGAAATCAGCGCAGTCGGCGTCAATGATTGTCCCTGTTCAGGCTGCTTCCTTCGTTCGCTTGTGTCGTTCATGGTGCGTTTTGGTCCCAGCACTGCACTCCGAAGTGCGCACTCTTGTGAGGATGAAAAGGTTGCAGGCGTTCTCTGGTCCTCTGTGTCCACAGCGCGGTGAGAGGGAGGAGACGGTCATTCTCCCTCGTCAGGTCACCAGTGTGGAGGTAAAAGATCTGGCAAGGGTCGCACCATGACGCGTGCTGGGGCTTTCCCTGTAGGGGTCATCTCCAGGGTGTTTGCCTCGTGTTCCATTCTTCGTCAAGGGTCACCAGTGTGGAGGAACAAATAAGTTCGGTGAGGTACAATGAGGTGGAAGGTTGCAGAGTTTTATTTCCTCCATCAAAATGAGACGCACTTGTAGCGCTGTGTGCTACAGTGGTCTACTGTGCTGTGCTGTGTGTGCTGTGTGTGCTATTGAGGCATGTATAGCAAGTTCTTTTATACATGTTATACAAAGAGAGAGAATGCATGGCACATTTGCATATTGATATACATATCAGTCAATACATATGAATTGCCTGACCAACTGGCGCCCGGATGTCTTCTCCTTAATCTGGGTATGTATAAACAATAGTCCATTGTTCTGGTTGTCCCCCCAGGGGTTCTCTGTCCATATGCAATCCCTGCTGAGCATGAATAGTATCAGTCTGCATTGTGCTGGGTGGCCACAATATAACCAAAATACGAACCAATATCAGTTTCCAATTTTCTTGATTCCCATGTGTTGACGGTCAGCAAAATGTTTGTCTCTCATTAGCTGCAACAGTGTATGCTGCAAGACTTCCTTAAATAGCAAAATGCCCAACCAATCAAAAGCCTGCTACCTAGAGGCTAGATAGATAGATAGATAGATAGATAGATAGATAGATAGATAGATAAATGTACTTTATTGATCCCAAACTGGGAAATTACAGTGTAACACACATAAACACCCACAGTGCTCCGTACTGTGGGTGTTTATATATTTACATATTTATTCCATCTAGCTACAATGCTCCGCACTGTGTGTTCATATATTCATATATTTATTCCATCCAGCTACAATGCTCTGCACTGTGTGTCTGTGTGTGTGTGTGTATATATATATATATTATAGTAATATGTACATATGTATATTAGCTGCTCTTGCTTGCTTGTTTTTTTGTTTTTTTTGTGTGTTTTTTTCTTGCCTTCTGATTGTTGCTCTGAGTGTTGCTATCCCTGTGCTGTTGCAATCCTGGAATTTCCCCGTTGTGGGACTAATAAAGGCTTATCTTATCTTATCTTATCTTATCTTAACAGCAGCATGACAGTAGACAACCAAACAACAGAAACACTCACATGACAGACAAAGGGATTACCCATGGAAAGTAAAACTAACACGACTATAAAAACCTATATACATCATAGCTTAATACATGATGACCCGTTTAAACACATGAATCATCCCATTGCACAAAGAAGGACTATCAGGAGCAGAGTGAAAATGTGAGGTACCAGTTAGTCTGTAAGGTGCAGTGTGGCAGCATAGCTATGACCAGAATACAACATCATAGTGAGTTACTGTACAGTGAAATTGCATGAGGCAGGAAAGATTTCCTGTACCTGGCCGTTCGACAGCAAAGCTGTAGTAGTCTACTGGAGAAAGTGCTCCGCTGTCTATCTAGTGTGTGGTGGAGGGGGTGATCAGGATTGTCCATGATGGATCGCAGTTTATTTAGTGTTTTCCTCTCCACCACTGTCTCAAAGGTCTCCGGTCTGAGACCAATTGCAGAGCCAGCCCTCTTGATAATCTTGTCAAGTCTGTTGGTGTCTCTGGCCCTGATACTGCTACCCCAACAGACAGCAGCTAAGAAGATGGCGCTGGCGACAACGGTCTGGTAGAAAAGCTCCAGCATACTGCTGCACACGTTGAAGGATCTCAGCTTTCTCAGGAAGTAGAGTCTGCTCATCCCCTTCTTGTGCGCAGCATTGGTGTTGGATCTCCAGTCCAACCCGCTGCTGATCCTGACACCCAGATATTTGTAGTCCTCAACCACTCCCACATCCTTCCCCCTAATCTGCAGCGGCTGAGAAGGCGTCTTCCTCTTCCTGAAGTCAATCATCATCTCTCTGGTCTTGCTGACATTCAACCTCAGGTGATTCTGCTCCGTCCACTCCACAAATCTGTCTACCAGTGCCCTGTAGTCCCCCTCCTCTCCTCCTCTTATACACCCAACAACAGCTGAGTCATCAGAGAATTTCTGCAGGTGGCATGACTCAGTGTAGTACTGAAAGTCAGTGGTGTATAAGGTAAAAAGAAAAGGAGAGAGCACAGTCCCCTTTGGAACTCCCGTATCACTAACCATGACATCAGACAAGACACTGCCCAGCCGAACAAATGTGGTCTGCCTGTCAGGTAGTCAGTAATCCAGGAGATCACAGAGCTGTCAACCCCCATCACCCGTAGATTCTCACCCAGCAGCAGTGGCCAGATGGTGTTAAAGGCACTGGAGAAATCAAAAAAAGTGATTCTCACAGTATCTCCTCCACCATCCTCCAGCCCTGAAGAGGGCTAAATCTCTATACTCAGAGAGACTCCAGCAGCAGTTCACTGCTAATGATTCGGCTTCCGTGTGGAGAGGACTGAGGCAGATCACCAACTATCGGCCTCAGGCTCCTAAAGGTCAGGATGACAAAGCCCTTTGTCAGAGACTGTCCCAACACTATGCCCGTTTTGACACCTCGTCATCTGTGTCCAACTCCCCCCCTCCCTCCAGCTCCACAGCCTCCACATTCCCTACTTCATTTAAGGCACCCCCCCCCCTCCTCCCCCCCTCCCCTTATCATCAGTGAGCAGGATGTGCTCAAACAGTTCTCCAGACTGAACCCGCGCAAGGCCCCCGGCCCAGACGGCGTGTCTCCCTCCACCCTGAGACTCTGTGCGAAACAGCTGGCTCCTGTATTCACAGACATTTTTAACACCTCCCTTAAGTTATGCCACGTGCCGTCCTGCCTCAAATCCTCCACCATCATCCCTGTCCCCAAGAAGCCACGGATCACTGGACTTAATGACTACAGACCTGTAGCGCTCACCTCTGTAGTCATGAAGTCCTTTGAGCGCCTGGTCCTGTCCCACCTCAAGTCCATCACCACCCCTCTCCTGGACCCGCTGCAGTTTGCCTACCGAGCCAACAGGTCTGTAGACGATGCAGTCAACCTGGCCCTCCACTCCATCCTGCAGCACCTGGACTCCCCGGGAACCTACGCCAGGATCCTGTTTGTGGACTTCAGCTCCGCATTCAACACCATCCGCCCCGCTCTGCTCCGGGACAAGCTGTCCCTGCTCAACGTGCCTGACTCCCTCTGCAGGTGGATCATCGACTTCCTGACGGACCGGAGGCAGCATGTGCGGCTGGGAAAGACTGTCTCAGACTATACTAGCATCAGCACCGGATCACCCCAGGGCTGTGTACTTTCCCCCCTACTCTTCTCCCTTTACACCAACTCCTGCACCTCCAGCCACCAGTCTGTCAAGTTGATCAAGTTTGCGGACGACACCACCCTCATCGGGCTCATCTCCAACGGCGACGAGTCCGCCTACAGGAGAGAGGTGGCCCAGCTGGCGTCCTGGTGCAGCAATAACAACCTGCAGCTGAACGCTCTGAAGACAGTGGAGATGATTGTAGACTTCAGGAAAGTCACTACTCCTCTGCCCCCCCTCACCCTCTCAGGCTCTCCCATCACCACTGCTGATTCCTTCCGCTTCCTAGGCACTACCATCACCAGGGACCTCAAATGGGAGCTGACCATCAGCTCACTCATCAAAAAAGCCCAGCAGAGGATGTTCTTCCTGCGGCAGCTGAGGAAGCTCAAGCTACCCACCAAGATGTTAGTGCAGTTCTACACAGCCATCATCGAGCCCATCCTCACCACCTCCATAACCGTGTGGTACGCAGGAGCCACTGCCAGGGACAGACTAAGGCTGCAGCGCGTCGTGCGCACTGCTGAGAAGGTGATCGGCTGCAAGCTCCCATCTCTCCAGGATCTGTACATCTCCAGGACCCGGAGGCGTGCTGGCCGGATCATAGCCGATCCCTCACACCCTGGTCATGTACTGTTTGCCCCCCTCCCCTCTGGTAGAAGACTTCGGTCCATCCAGACTAAAACCTCCCGTCACATGAACAGCTTCTTCCCCTCTGCCATTAGACTGCTGAACACTAAGTGACTCTCGTGCACCATGTACAGCAGCTCAACCAGACTCATGTCAATCATCACTGTTTTCTTCCTGCATTACCGACTGCACTATATAGTTCTCCACAGTATCTGCTGCTGGCTAATATATATTTTAACTGTTGACCAGTATCACTTAATCTTATCCTACACTTTATTACATGTATAGTTTATTTCTCTTATCTTATCATGTTTAATGTTGCAGCATTGTACCGAGACAAATTCCTAGTTTGTGTACTACATGAACAATGGCAATAAACCTGATTCTGATTCTGATTCTGATTCTGATTCTGACCATCCAGGTGCAGATGGGCTTGTTGCAGCAGGTAGATGACAGCATCTTCAACTCCTAAATGGGGCTGAAATGCAAACTGCAGAGGGTCCAGCCACGTCTTCACCTCAGGTTGACATAACGCACGGCTCAGGAGACGCACACACACAGGCTCAGAGTAGTTCAAATAGTTTATTAACAACAGGCGTGAATGAGTGCGTGTCTGCGGGGTGTAAATGTGTTGGTGGCGGCGTCTGCTTCAGGCACAGAGGCAGGTGACCGTACAGCCGAGCAACCCTATGGAGAAAGCACAGGGAGAGGGTGATGGGCATACACCAACACAGGAGGGATTATGGCAAGAGAAGGACTTACTTGGATGACAGGACAGCTGGCACAGCAAGGGGCGAAACCCGGGAGACAGCCACCTGGAGAGCTCGGTGCAGCAGCGAGGAGTAGGCGTTGGAGGGAAGACGTCCGCCGCCGGGAAATCCACCTGTGCACAGGGGAGCAGACTGGAGAGAGAAGGTAAGGCTTCTTACCCAAATAATTGTGCTGAAGATTGTAGATGACTCACAACGGTGAGGAACGAAGTCTGACGGCTTCAGGCCGAAGCTCCGGGCGAGGCGGCCTTTATCCCTCGCCGCTGATGATGATCAGGTGCGTGAGCAGGTGGCGCCGCTGATGAATGGCGCGGCGTGACAGTACTCCCCCCTCTAGCAGCGCCTCCTGGCGATGGCTTATCCGGGTACGCTCGGTGGAAGTCCGCGATGAGCGATGGGTCCAACACAAACGACAGGGGCACCCACTGTCGATGCTCGGGCCCATAGCCCTCCCAGTCCACCAAGTATTGCAACCCACGACCTCGGCGCCGGGAGTCCAGGATGGAGGAGATGGACCAGGCCGGATGGCCACCAATCATCCGAGGCGCGGGTTGCGCTGCAGGAGGAGGGCAAAGGGGGTCGGTGACTGCCAGCTTCACCTTTGACACGTGGAAGGTGGGATGGATGCGGAGGGAGGGGGGAATAGCCACGCGCACAGCCACCGGGTTGATGATCCGGGTGATGGGATAGGGACCCATGAACCGCTGTGCCAGCTTCCTCCTCTCGCCCTTCAATGTAACGTCCTGGGTAGACACATAAACTCGTTGCCCAACTCTGTACGCCGGGGCAGGTCGTCTGTGCCGGCCCGCCACGGTCCTGTTGCGCTCCGCTGTGCGTAAAAGCGCATGACGCGCGGCAGCCCAGGTGGAGCGGAACTGCCTGAGATGCGCCCTAACTGAGGGGACAGTTACCTCGCTCTCCTGCGCTGGAAGCAGCGGGGGGTCGTAACCCAGGGACGCCTTGAAGGGGGACATCCCTGTTGCAGAAGAGCGGGCGGTGTTGTGGGCGTACTCAACCCAGGCGAGATGGTTGCTCCAGGACGTAGGTTTGGACCTGGTCACACAGCGGAGCGCAGCCTCCAGCTCTTGGTTGGTCCTCTCACACTGCCCGTTAGATTGGGGGTGATGGCCGGAGGAGAGGCTCACCTTGGCTCCGATGGCGTTACAGAAAGATCTCCAAACCTCGGATGAAAATTGGGGGCCCCGGTCCGAGACCACGTCCACCGGAATCCCGTGCAGCCTGACCACGTGTTGGACGAGGAGATCCGTCGTCTCCAGGGCGGTGGGGAGACCTCGCAGGGGAACGAAGTGTGCAGCCTTGGAGAAACGGTCCACGATGGTCAGGATGGTGTCAAAAGAGTTGGAAACGGGGAGTCCGGTGACGAAATCCAACGCGATGTGCGACCAGGGCCTGCCAGGAACGGGCAGGGGCTGGAGCAGACCCGCTGGAGGGGCATTTCCCGACTTGCTGGTGGCACAGATAGGGCAAGCCCGGGCGTAGCGGGCTGCGTCCCTCCGCAGGCCTGGCCACCAAAAGGACCGTTGGAGGAGGCTGATCATCCGGGAGGTGCCGGGATGACAGGTGAGCCGGGAGGTGTGGAGCCAGTGGATGACCTCTCCTCGGACCGCAGATGGAACGAACAGTTTTCCCTCTGGTCCGCCGCCAGGATCAGGTTCCACCTCCTGCGCCTTCCGGATCTTGCTCTCGATGTCCCAAGAGATGGCTCCCACGACGCATGACCTGGGCAGGATAGTGTGGGGCGTCTCCTCAGCCTCCACGGGGGTGAACTGCCTAGAGAGGGCGTCAGGCAGGCCGTTCTTGGAGCCTGGCCTGAAGGTGATAGAAAAGCGGAACCTGGCGAAGAACAAAGACCAGCGCGCCTGGCGGGCATTCAGGCGCTTGGCAGATCGTAAATATTCTAGGTTCTTGTGGTCCGTCAGGACCACGAATGGCAGGTCCGCCCCCTCTAGCCAGTGGCGCCACTCCTGTAAGGCGAGTTTAATGGCCAGGAGCTCTCTGTCCCCCACATCGTAGTTCCTCTCCGCCGGGGACAGGCGCCGGGAGAAGAAGGCGCAGGGTCGTTTGGCGCCATCGTCAGGCGACCGCTGGGATAGTACAGCTCCCACTCCCGTGTCCGAGGCGTCCACCTCCACAATGCACTGCAGCTCGGGGTCGACCTGGCGAAGGACCCGGGAGGAGGAGAACTCCGCCTTCAGCGCCTTAAAGGCAGCAGCGACCTCTTCGGTCCACCGGAACGGGACCTTCGGGGACGTGAGGCAGGTCAGTGGTCCGACGATCGAGCTGAAATTTGGGACAAAGCGGCGGTAAAAATTGACGAAGCCAACAAATTGTTGCACCTGCTTCCGGGATGCGGGAGTAGGCCACTCCACCACCGCCTTCACCTTCTCTGGGTCTGGGAGCACCTGGTCTTGAGAGATGATGAATCCCAGGAAGGATGTGGTCCTAGCGTAGAATTCGCACTTTTCAGCCTTCACGTAGAGCCGATTCTCCAGCAGTCTTTGGAGGACCCGCCTCACATGGACCTGGTGCTCGTCCCTGGACCTGGAGAAGATAAGAATATCGTCCAGGTAGACGAACACGAAGAGGCCGATGAAATCCCGGAGGACGTCATTGATGAGGCGCTGAAAGACGGCAGGAGCGTTGGTCAACCCGAACGGCATGACCAGGTATTCAAAGTGGCCGTTCGGGGTACAGAAGGCTGTTTTCCATTCATCTCCCTCCCGGATCCGGACGAGGTGGTAAGCGCTGCGTAGATCCAGCTTGGTAAGCCAGGTCGCCCCCTGGAGGGAGTGGAAGGCAGTGTCCATGAGGGGCAGGGTGTAACGGTCCCTCTCAGTGATGTCATTGAGCGCTCGGTAGTCTATGCAGGGGCGGAGGGATCCGTCCTTTTTCCCAACGAAGAAAAACCCTGCCCCCACGGGTGACGACGATGGGCGAATAATCCCAGTGCTCAGTGAATCTTTCAGGTAGGTATTCATCGTCTCCTTCTCCGGCGCAGACAGGCTGTATAGCCGACCAGAAGGTAGGGGAGCCCCCTGGCGGAGGTTGATAGCACAGTCATAGGGCCGATGCGGGGGAAGAGACATAGCTTTCGTCTTGCTAAATACCATACCCAGGTCGTGAAATTCCGGAGGCACCAGAGACAGGTCCGGAGGTGCTGTGTCCGTCACAGGGGGAGCAGCGAACGGGGAGCAGGCAGCGGACTGAAGGCAGGTGCCCATGCAAAATGTACTCCATGCCGATACCCCAGCTGATCTCCAGTCCAGGACAGGGTTGTGGAGGCGTAGCCAGGGATACCCCAGGATGACGGGCGACACAGAGTTGGGCAGGACGTAAAAAACCATCTCCTCCCTGTGGTTCCCTGAGATGATGACTGGGACGGGGACGGTCTGATGAGAAACTCTCCCAAGGGAGGCACGGGAGAGGTGGACCAGGGAGATGGGGTGTTTTAGTGCCTGACAGCGGATGCCCAATCGGGTTGCCAGGCCGTGTGAAATGAAGCTGCCTTCTGCGCCCGAATCCACCAGTGCGTGGGTGAAGTGCCCAGTGGGATTGTGGCAGAAACAGATGGGCAGCTTCAATTGGGTGAGGGGACTTTGCCGATTGACGTCCGCGAGGCCCCCTACAGTGACTCGCGGACCCCGCCGTTTGGCTTCTGTGGGCAAAGCTCTACCGTGTGTTGACTGTCTCCGCAATACATGCAGAGACCCAACTCACGGCGGTGCTGTCTCTCCGCCGGGGAAAGCTTTGCCCAGCCCGTCACCATCGGCTCCGACTCCTCGGGGCGCGATGGTGGCGGCGTCGCCAGGGGGCGAGCTTGGGGCAGGCGCAGCGAGGCTCCCCGAGGGCGAGAAGCAGACGGCTTCCGTCCTGAGGAGTGCTCGCGCAGCCTGTTGTCCAAGCTGATGGCCAGTGAAGTTAGCTCCGCTAGCGTTCCGGGGATATCCCGTCCCGCCAGTTCATCCCTCAGATCACTATTGAGGCTGCGGAGGAACAGGCCGCAGAGGGAGCGTTCCTCCCAGCCCAGTTCCTCCGCCGCTACCCGGTATTCGATAGCATAGTCCGCGGCCGACCGGCTTCCCTGCTGGAGAGCGAGAAGCCGATCGACCTGGACCGTCTCGGAGTGAGAATGATCGAAAACCTCCAGGAAGCGCCTCACGAACTCGGCATAGGTGAGGGTGGCATAACTGGGTCTCGCCATTATAGCGTAGGCCCAAGTTAAAGCGCGCCCCTCCAGGAGATTCCCTATATAGCCGATTCGGCTGTGATCTGAGGGGAAGTCTCGGGGCACCCGGTCGAACACGGACTCACACTGCATCACAAACCCCCGCGCTCCGCCGAGCTTTCCGCTAAAGCGAGCGGGGGTCGGAATTGGTGTGAGCCGGGCCGGTGCCACCGGAGCTGGCTGGACGGCCGCAGGAACAGCAGGAGCTGCGCCACCCTGAGGAGCCGGGGGGAACGGCTGCTGGGGGTCCAGGCGGTCCAATCGGTTAGTAATTATTACCAATTGATTTAGGATCACCTGTTGTTGATAAGCAATCTGATCCACTCTAGCCTCGAGAGTGGTAAGCCGGTGCGCGAGCCCGCCGTCTGCCGAGCCGCTCTGCTGAAGCCGTACTGACATAACGCACGGCTCAGGAGACGCACACACACAGGCTCAGAGTGGTTCAAATAGTTTATTAACAACAGGCGTGAATGAGTGCGTGTCTGCGGGATGTAAATGTGTTGGTGGCGGCGTCTGCTTCAGGCACAGAGGCAGGTGACCGTACAGCCGAGCAACCCTATGGAGAAAGCACAGGGAGAGGGTGATGGGCATACACCAACACAGGAGGGATTATTAGTAGATTAGTTTATTTGACAGGGACAGTGCAATAAACATAGACAATTAATCAAAGACAATCAATCTGATGTGTTGCACATAGAGTGTATAGCTATTAGCTAATTCGCAACTCTTGTCCCTGGATGGGCTTTAGAAAAAAGAATCAAGATAAAAAATATACACAATAACCACATACATCAATGCAGAAAAATTATAAATACACAATTATAAATATTATAAATATTATAAATACACAAATGTAACAGCCTGACTCACATTTAACATAAATATTATAAATATTATAAATACACAAATATAACAGCCTGACTCACATTTAACACATATAACATAACTCACATTTGCCTATTTCAGGCCTTCCTCCCTCCGTCACTCACTATAAACAAACACATTTATTCCTTCCCTTCATTCACTCTCACTTTGCAGACAATTAATTCATACATGAGTACATTCTTGTTTATTTTTCAGCCAGTTTTTAACATTTTTAGTGAATGTTTTAAAGTCCGTTATTATTTTAATTTCATTTGGCATTGTGTTCCAGATGTGACTGCCCTTTATAGAGAAAGCTGTTTGTCCAAATGTGGTTCTGCGGTGGAATATTTTACAGTTATTGTTAACAGAACTCCTGGTGGCTCTGCTGCTGTCCTGTCTTTGGACGAAACCAGCAAGTGGCTCGGGTGCTGATTTATGGAAACATTTGAACGTTAATTTCAGAAGACAGAGATCAATGAAGCTCTCAAAACTCAATAGGTTGTATTTTTTTAAAACATTACAGTGATGCCACCTAATGGGCTTTTATTATGGCAAGAGAAGGACTTACTTGGATGACAGGACAGCTGGCACAGCAAGGGGCGAAACCCGGGAGACAGCCACCTGGAGAGCTCGGTGCAGCAGCGAGGAGTAGGCGTTGGAGGGAAGACGTCCGCCGCCGGGAAATCCACCTGTGCACAGGGGAGCAGACTGGAGAGAGAAGGTAAGGCTTCTTACCCAAATAATTGTGCTGAAGATTGTAGATGACTCACAACGGTGAGGAACGAAGTCTGACGGCTTCAGGCCGAAGCTCCGGGCGAGGCGGCCTTTATCCCTCGCCGCTGATGATGATCAGGTGCGTGAGCAGGTGGCGCCGCTGATGAATGGCGCGGCGTGACACAGGTGGGCTAAGACCAGTATTTCCAGAACCTTCATCACATGGGATGTGAGGGCAACTGGTCAGTAGTCATTCAGATCCGATGGAGATGACTTCTTGGGGACAGGAACCAGGCAGGATGTCTTCCACAGCACCGGTACTCTCTCCAGACTCAGGCTCAGGTTGTACAGGTGTTTCAGTACCAGAGCTAGTTGGTTAGCACAGGTCCTCAGGGTCCTTGCGGAAATGCCATCAGGGCCCACCACCTTCCGCTAAGGGAGTCTCTCCAGCTGTTGCTCCACCTGATCTGTAGTCACCGTGAAGTGAGGGAGGGTCCTGGTGCCCCCTGAGGAGGAGGGGAGAGATAGAGAGAGGTTCTGCACAGGAGGGTGGGTGGGGAGGGGTGTGGGGGGGTCTGGTTGTGTTGCTCAGGTGACAGACTGTGAGTTGAACCTATTAAAAAACAGATTCAGTTCCTCAGCTCTCTCCTGGCTCCCAGATGTCTGCCTGACTCTCCCCTTGCACCCAGTTATTTGTTTCATTCCCTCCCACACATCTTTAGTGTTGTTTTGCCTGAGTTTCTCTTCCAACTTTCTCCTATAATTGTATTGCACCTCCTCAGCATCTCTCTCAGCTTATGCTGCACTCCCCAGCTTCTCCTTGTCTCCAGCCCTAAAAGCTCTCTTCTTTTTGTTCAGAAGTGCTTTCAGGTCACTGGTGACCCATGGTCTGTTGTTGGAGAAGCAGTGTACAGTCTGAGCTGGCATGGTCATGTCTTCACAGAATCTGATGTATTCTGTGATGCAGTCGGTCATATTGTCTATGTCCACCCCATGTGGTTCACAGAGTACGCTCCAGTCCGGCGTCTCGAAGCAGTCCTGCAGTGCATCGGCAGCCTCCTGTGTCCACCTCCTCACAGTCCGTATATAAGCAGGCTGCCTTTGCACAAGGGGAATGTACTTGGGTGTTAACATGACCATGCAGTGATCTGATTTGCCAGTGGGGGGGTAGAGCTGTGGCTCTATATGCATCACTGACATTGGCATACATAAATCCAGTGTTTTGTTCTCTCTGGTCGGACAGTCAACAAACTGGTGAAAGTTTGGTAATGTTTTTCCTACTGAGACATGGTTAAAATCACCTGTGATGGCCATGAATGCATCCGGGTGCTTCTCCAGTAATGTGGCCACAGTGGAGCTGATGATGGGGCCACCGCTGCGTCAGCTGACGGAGGGACGTAGACGATAATAATTAAAGCACACTTCATTTCCCGAAGTGAAATGAAGTAATAACTAGAAGTAATAACAAAAGAAGTAATAGAAGTAATAACAAAAAATAAACAGCTGAAAATGGCTCCTACAAACATTAAGGTTTTGGAAGGGCCCAGCCAGAGTCCAGACCTGAATCTGATCGAACATCTGTGAGGTGATCTGAAGAGGGCTGTGCACAGGAGATGTCCTCACAATCTGACAGACTTGGAGCATTTTTGCAAAGAAGAGTGGGCAAATATTGCCACATCAAGATGTGCCACACTGATAGACTCCTACCCAAAAAGAATGAGTGCTGTAATAAAAGCCAGAGGTGCTGCAATAAATCATCCCCCCTCCAGGTTTCACTGTTGTTGCCCACGTGCGCATTGAAGTCCATCAGAAGGACAATGGAGTCTCCAAGAGGAGCATTCTCCAGCACCATAGTCAGAGATTCTAAAAAGGGTGGGTACTCTGAACTATCATTTGGTGCATAGGCACAAATGATGGTCAGGACCCGTTTCCCAACCTGGAGGCGCAGGAAAACAACCCTTTCATCCACCAGGGAAAACTTTATAGAGGAGGCAAGATGGGGGGGGGGGTACAAGAATACTCAACCCTGCTCACTGCCTCTTGCCCGGGGAAACTCCAGAGTAGGCCAAGCACCACCCCTCTCCAGGAAACTGGTTCCAGAACTGGAGTTGTGAGTTGAGGTGAGCATGACTGTATCTAGCCTGTATCTCTCAACCTCATGCACCAGCTCAGGCTCCTTCCCCACCAGAGAGGTGACATTCCATGTCCAAAAGCCAGTTTAAGAAGCCGAGGATCAGATTGCCAAGGTCTCCAAATCATAGCAGGTCTCACTACTGTCTTTTAAATTTTCCCTTTCACTTGCAACCCTTCTGTCACAAATCACTCCTGACACTCATCTCCACTCACTCCACCCTGCCTACACTCTCTTCTTCACCTCTCTTGTGCATTATCCATTGCTTTAGATGATTGACCCCAGGTATTTAAACTCTTATATACCTTCACTACCTCTACTCTTTCCATCTTCACCATTACACCTGCCTCCCTCTAATTCACACTCATGTATTCTCTCTTGCTTCTACTGACTTTCATTCCTCTTCTCTCCAGACCATTCCTCCACCTCTCCAGGTTCTCTTCCACCTGCTCCCTACTCTCACTACAGATCACAATGTCATCTGCAAACATCATGGACCACGGAGACTCCTGCCTGACCTCATCTGTCAGCCTGTCCATCACCATGGGAAACAAGAAGGTGCTCAGTGCCAATCCCTGATGTAACCATACCTCTACTTTGAATCCATCTGTCACTCCTACAGCACACTTCACCACCGTCTTGCTATTCTCATACATGTCCTGCACCACCCTCACATACTTCTCTACCACTCTTGATTTCCTCATACAGTACCACACTTCTTCTTTTGTCGCTCTATCATATGCTTTCTCTAGATCCACAAAGACACTGTGCACCTTCTTCTGACCTTCTCTATACTTCTCCATCAGCATGCTTAAAGCAAACATTGCATCTGTAGTATTCTTTCTTGGCATGAAACCGTACTGGAAGAAGGTTATAACAACAGCAGTACAGCGAAAAACTGGACAGCCTCTACGCCACTCCTGATCCTGGGCGCATGTGGCAAGGCCTGCAACACATCACAGACTACAAGAGAACCACCAGCAACTCCACCAGCTCCACAGACAGCCTGCCAGTTGATCTCAACACCTTTTGCACCCACTTTAAGACCTCCAGCTACAGTGCAGAGAGGAGACACACACAAACATCCTCCCCTCCACTAAAAGTCTCGTCAGGCCAGGTAAACAAAGCATTGAGAAATATCAACCCCCACAAGGCAGTCAAACCAGACCTCATCCCTGGGCGGGCTCTCAGAGCATGTACTGCCAAGCTGACTGATGTTCTCACAACTATCTTTAACCTCTCCCTCAACCAGAACATAGTCCCCTCCTACTTCAAAACCACAACCGTCGTCCCCCTCCCCAAAAAGAGCCCGCCGACCTGCCTGAATATTTACAGGCCAGTAGCACTCACTTCAATCATCATGAAGTGCTTCGAGAGGGTGGTGCTGCCTCTCGTTTAGGACAGCATACTGGATACCCTGGACCCCCTGCAGTATGCCTACAGGCCCAACAGGTCCACCTCAGATGCCATTGCTGCTGTACTCCATTATTCTCTCTCCCACCTGGAAGATAAAGACTCCTACATCAGGATGCTCTTTATTGACTACAGCTCCACCTTCAACACGGTCATCCCCCACAAACTCACTGACAAACTGTCTTCACTTGGCCTGCGCCCCACCTTCTGTGACTGGCTACTGAACTTTCTAATTGGCAGGCCACAGTCTGTCAGGATTGGTAATAGGACCTCAGCCAGCATCATCACAAATACAGGTGTCCCAGAGGGTTGTGTTCTCAGTCCCATCCTCTACAGCCTCTTCACCCATGACTGTGTTGCCTCCTACAAGGACAATGTCATCTTAAAGTTTGCGGATGACACAGCAGTGATAGGATGCATCACTGGTAGCGATGAAGCATCCTACAGGAGGGAGGTGGCCAGCCTGGTGTCATGGTGTGAGGACAACAACCTCACCCTCAACACGGACGAGACAAAGGAGATGATAGTGGACATGAGGAAGGGGAGAAGACCCCATCGGCCACTGTTCATATGGGAGCTTAAGGTGGAGAGGGTGAGCAGCTATAAAAACCTGGGCATCCACATCAGCGAGGACCTTACATGGGCACTGATGGGATAAAGTGATCAATATAACCATATAACAGTTATTTGTGTGATTCAGAATATTTGTACTCTGCTTATGTCTAGGTAAAATAACTAATATACCATAATGGAATATATATTACCAAATGTGTGGCTCATTACCTGCAAAAAGAGTGGACCTCTGTCTCAGCACAGAGAACAACATGTCCTGTGTGATCTATGGGAGGAGATGAGGAACCGGTTGTGATAAGGAATGACTGAGCCTGGGCTACTTTGACCTGGGAGGAGGAATGGCCTTCAGTGGATACACTCGGTGCCAGGAACGGACCCTCCCGTGGACCATGCACCTGGACTGTCATTTGATAATGCATGCTTTCACTTTTGTTCATTTTGTGCATAAATATTCTGGGTCAGGACCAGCATAGTCAGTCAGACTTCATGAACTGACACAGCCTGTTGCTGTCAGGGAGAGAAGGTTTGACCCAACGCTGTAACTACTATATTCAACTTGCTTAAATAAATACGTGTTCCAAGTAAACTGATCTCCTCCTTGAAAACGAACCTGGGTAAATCATCTACACACATAGACGATCTTTTAAGAGTAGACTTAGATGGTTTTACTGAATTTTTTAGCCTAACAATTTGGGGGCTTCGTCCAGTGAAAGGGGGAGATTATCATCTGATTTGGATCTTTGATTGCCTGCACAACTGACCTGCATCACCGACTGACAACACAAGGCCGGCCTGAAAAAGAGGTAAGCAGATGCCTGTTATATCAAAGTTCTGCTATTGACTATAACTAGTGATGGGTCCATGAGGCGTCATGAGACGTTTCGACACATTGCAAAACTGTATTGATACTGTGTTGATACTGTGTCGCTGAATACTGACACCTGCTGGACCTTAAAAATCCCTACAGGCAACCTAGTTGACAGACTCAACTGACACTGATTTGATGACCTAGTATATACAATAATATACTGCTAAAAAAAAATAAAACTGTCCACTTAGGAAGCAACACTGACAATCAGTTTCACATGCTGTTGTGTGATTTTGTTGTCAGCACATTCAACTATGTAAAGAACAAAGTATTTTAATAATATTTCATTCAAATCTAGGATGTGTTATTTAGTGTTCCCTTTATTTTTTGGACCAGTATATAATTTAAGTCATTGTATTTTATATTGTATTATTTCATATCTTCATTTTAATTTCAAATATCATTGATATTTTTAGATACAGTCAATAAATTTGTATCACCGTTACAGGCCCGGTACCGTGGCTCTGAGAGAGATCCGTCGCTACCAGAAATCCGCGGGGCTGCTCATCCGTCAGCTGCCCTTCCAGAGCCTGGTGAGGGAGATCGCTCAGGACTTCAAGACTGACCTGCGCTTCCAGAGCTCTGCCGTCATGGCTCTGCAGGAGGCCAGCGAGGCCTACCTGGTGGGTCTCTTCAAGGACACCAACCTGTGCGCCATCCACGCCAAGAGGGTCACCACCATCATGCCCAAAGACATCCAGCTGGCTCGCCGCATCCGCGGAGAGAGAGCTTAGACTTTCTGCTGCACATTCACCAAACACAATGCTCCGCACTGTGTGTCTATATATATTTATATGTACATATGTATACTCACTGCTCTTGATTTTTCTTGCCTTCTGATTGTTGCTCTGAGTGTTGCTATCCCTGTGCTGTTGCAATCCTGGAATTTCCCCATTGTGGGACTAATAAAGGCTTATCTTAAATAATGTGAACATGTATCATGACGTGAAAATCTAAGTGAACATGTTGTGAATGAGGATGCTTGTGGACTGATTTTTTTTTTTTTATTATTATTTTTAACAAAAAGTTTTTACAAATTTTTATTCAAAAAAAAAAAAGTTCTTCCAAAGTTTTAAAATTTAGGTGGTTGCACTTTTGACACAACTTCTCCAGCTGTTGAAAATACAGGCTCACATGGCACAGATGAGGCTGGAGTGCAGAGAAATTCTAACGCCAGCTGGAAGAGGTTGGGATAGCTGGCCTTTTGATTGTCCCAGTATCTCAGAGGATCCTGGGACCTGGCAATATTGCCCTCTGCCAGGTACCTCTGCACCTCCTGGATGGCATCAGCTGTGGCGTTTTTGGTCTGCCTGCCCACTTCGATGTCCAAAGGTTGCCAAAGGTTATCTAAAAAAAAAAACAAAAAAAAAAACCAACAACAAATTGGCATTTTGGTACATGATTTCCAAACAACAACAAATTATGCTGAATAACATGCCTGAAGTGGGTGCAGACAGTTGTTGTGAAGACGGTCCCGGCTGGGGCTCATTTGTGCGTCCGATTACAGACGCACATTCTGCCCGCAGTCTACTGATGGCATCATTGCACTTGGAGGAACTGCGGAACCCGAGTGATTTAAATCTGGGGTCTAGAAGTGTGGCTAGGGACAACACACTTAATGACTCCAGGTTGGAAGCAGTGTCTGACTCGACGCTTCAGGTGTTCATGTAGATGTATGGCTGCCTGTGTGTGCAATGTTGAAGCATTACGCTCTAGTGTAAGAGCATTTTCATCATCGGGATGACCTTTGACCCTGACACTCGCCTCTTTTCAGACAACTCCACTGTAGCTTGATGGAAAGGAGCAAACACAAGAAGTGTTTCTCCTATGATGGTATACTCATCAGCTGTAAGTGGAGTCAAATCGCTTTTTAGAGAGGCCAGAGATACCCACACTGGTTCCCTCTCATCATGTAGCCTTGACAACATTTCATATGTGCTGTTCCAGCCTGTTGGCACCTCATTGATAAGTTTCAGGCTTGGTCGTCCCATCTGTTGCTGCACTTGAGCAAGCTTCTCCTTGGCTGTAGTGCTTGATCTGAAGTATGTGACAATGTGCCTAGTTTTGTGTCTGATGGATGTAAGTGTGGGGATCTGATCACATGATTTACTAACTAATAAATTTAGACTATGTGCAATGCAAATTGAGTGCCGCATTTGAAGCTGTCGAGTGGATGCAATCATGTTGGGTGCTGCGTCGGTCACAAAACACTTTACTTTATTGACCATTTGCCAGTGACGTCCCGCGTCACGTGATTTTTGTTGATTCCGCCATATCGGACGGCAAGTCGGGAGCTGTGTGAGTGCGTTTCAACATGGCGTCCGTTCAGTCAGATGTGCCGGCTTTGTCCGATGTAGCGCAACTACTAGATAAAAAACATCGTGACCGGTACATGGAAAATATCAGTGTTATCGGCGTGGACCCTTACAACTTGTCGCTTGAAAAATTCACCAGTTTCATAGATTTTTGCCCCAAACCTGACGTACGCTATATGGACATCTACAACTACCTGGTCAACACACCGTCTAGGTACACTGGAGAGTCTCTGAAAGCCTACAAAAGTTTGGACGCTTATAGTTATTTTGTTGCTGGGCTTGTGAGAAATGTGCTGATATCCCCAGTCATCACTTCAACGGTCCACTATGTCGTGAAGGCTCAGGTATTTTTCCTTTATTTTTTCCAAAATTCAGACTCTATTCTCTCCCCTACTGTATAGATTTATCATGTTATATAGAATCTATTAAGTGATAAATTATTAAAATTTTATAAAATATTCAATTATTATTAGTATTATTATTAGCTGTATATATAGTATCTCAATTAAATTAAAAAATAATTAAATATTTTTATAGATCTATATATTCTGTAAAAGGATTTTTAAATACTTTTCTTATCAATAGAATACTCGATAAACAACTCCCAACACTATTAGATATATGACAAATTTTATTGTTCAGTCTATACAAGAAAGACTTATATCCAGATAAAAAGTCATCATACCCACTTATTAATTATAAGAATATTTATCCACTACAGGTACATCACTCCCAGAAGATGTCGGACCCCCCACTGAAACCCTGGGTGATCATGAATCAAGATGGTGTCATATTGTCTTCACACTGTACTTGTATGGCAGGGTTAGGAGAGACTTGTTCACATGTTGCAGCTGTGTTGTTTGCTGTTGAGTGTGCTGTCCGCCTGTCCCAAGGCCAGACTTGCACTGATGTTCCCTGCGCCTGGAATACACCAACAGCAAACTTGAAGCTTCCTTTTGCTGCATTGCGTGATATCGATTTTTCAAAACCCAAAACAAAACAACGGATGTCAATGCAGAAAAAAAAACATATTCCCCGTAACAGGGAAAGCAAGCCCATTGCCCCTCCATCAGATGATGATCACCGAGCATTGTATCAAAGGCTGCATCAAACTTCTAGAATGACAGGCAAACAGTGTGCTATACTATCTCTGGTTGAGCCTTATAATCAGGAGTACATTCCACAGGTTAATAGCTTTGGTACAATTTTTTTCCTTGATTTTTTAGATGAATGAAAATGGCATCATGTCTAATGTATAATCGAAAATGAATGAAGACTGATGAACAGAACTAAATATGCAGTGTTCCACAACTGTATAACTACACATGTCAGTTGAAAAGAACATCTAATTATATCTGCAGGTGGCCCACAATGATTGTCCTGCTTCTCTGGATACCCTTTTTAGTCCTGATTGTCTTCAGCTTACCTTTGAGCAGCTGTTGAATAGATGTGAACAGGTACAACAACTTCTGAAAGTCACTCCTGAGCAGGTAATTTTTCTGCAAATGTTTTAAAATTTACTTCTAAAAATAACAACTTTTAAAGTGCTTTACAGTCTATTAAATGCTACATAATCATTATGTGGGACATCATAATATCTATGCAGGAAAATTTAGGTTAGTTATATCAGACATTGTTTCTTCTGCAGGTAAAATTTGTTGAAGAAACTACCAGATCGCAGAACAAGTGTGTGTTGTGGCATCAGCAGCGAGTTGGCAGAATAACGGCATCCATCTTCAAAGAAGCTGCACAGACTCATCTTGACGCTCCTTCGAGAAGCCTGCTGAACAAGATATGCTACCCAGTTAGTTTTACCAGTAAAGCAACAAAGTAAGAGACTAGAAAAGCACTCGGAGAGCGCAAACCTCCGCCAAGGCTGCATGCAATTCCTGAATTGTTTTTTTTACCGGTAATCATCTCTTTTTATCCTGCTATGCTTAGCTACTTACTGTAAACTACTTTTGGTGCTGTATTGAATCATTGAGTCCTAAGTTGGTTGATCATGGAAACTGACTACATTTAAATTGTAAAGAAGACATAATTCTAAAAAAATTGTCATTTCATTGTGCTATGTAAAATATTCAGATTTCTTTCACAAAATAGTTCTATATTGGTTTTAAGGAATACTGGTACATTTTTTTTGGTACTCTGTCAATAATTTTGCCAATTTGTTTACAGATGGAGATGCGACCATGAGAAAGTGGCCCGTGACCAGTATGAAGAAATCAGGTCTTCTCAGCACCAGGATCTACTAGTGTGTGATGCTGGACTAGTCCTCAGTCAGCGCTTCCCCTTCATGGGTGCCTCTCCGGATGGATTTGTCTCCTGTAGCTGCTGTGGGGAGGGTCTGGTGGAGGTGAAATGTCCTTTCTGTAAGAGGAATCAGGCTTTAGAGGAAGCGGTGGAAGACCCTCAGTTTTGTGCAAGCAACAGTGATGGCGACATCAAGCTGAAACCATCTCATAAATATTTCTACCAAATCCAAGCTCAACTGGGTGTCACAGAACTTTCTTACTGTGACTTTGTTCTCTGGACTGAAAAAGGTTGTAATGTTCAAAGAATTGAGTTTGATGACCTCTTTTTTAATGAGAAAGTTCAACTTGTTGGTAAATATCACAGGTCTGTCATTTTACCAGAACTACTCGCCAAATGGTATACAAAAAATCCAAATTTGTTTCATATATCTTGTAAGACAAAAGAAACCCCAAAAGGTGATAATACTAGTGTCATTTGCTACTGCAGAAAAACCTGTGGTGATGCATCTATTGTAACCTGTGAGTCTGGCTTTTGTCAAATTGGTCAGTTCCATGTACAGTGTCTCAGGTTGAAAAATGTTCCAAAGAAAAAGTGGTGCTGTCCAGATTGTAGAGCAATTTCAAGAAGTCAGAAAAATCTGAAGAACTAAGTGTGTGTGGCATGTAGATTGTGGTTGTATCATCACCTGAGGTTTACTAAAAATAATAAAATGTATTGGCCAAATAGAATATAATATTTCTTTGTTGTACAACTAGCTTAGCTATTGCATGTAAAATATATCATGACTTAAGTAATAAATTTAATTGTTACCGGTATATATAATTTTCAGGTTATTTCATTGCGTGCATCACATAAAATGTTGATTGCGTAGCCGCGAGTAAGGCGGCTATGCAATCTTTCCTCTTTAGCGCTGCCACCCACCTCCTGCGCCTGTCTTCCTCAGCTGGGAACCGGTAAAACTTCAAGTTGGATCCCTTTTTCTGGCGATTTGTACACCCAAAGGCACAGCAGTGAAACAACATAGTCTAATTCAATGCCAACATAAAATAAAACAAAGACGTAGGTTGAAATCAGGTAAATATATCGCGATCTGGTACAACGCTGAGCAGCTGCTGAATGCGCCGTCCACTCGCTTCCGCCGTTCAATATGGCGGCGTAAAAAAAACGTGTGACGTCACAGCAAATGGTCAATTGGTTATGGCCCAGTCCTCCATTATGCCCCTTTTGACTTGGGCCAAATTGTCAGCAGTGTGACTTTGTGGAAAGTACTGCACTCCCAACACAGACGTACACAACTGCAAATTCTCATTAATGTAGTGACAGATAAGAGCCAAGTAAGCCTCCATGTTCACAGATGTCCACATGTCAGCTGTTATACTCACTGTCACAGCTTGCTGTACTTCCTTTTTCACTCGTTCCCGTTCCTCCTCGTACTTTTTCGCCAGCATTTGTTTGATGGTCTGAAAATTACACCAAGTCAAACCAAAAGCAAATCCATATATTTAAATTAAAGATTAAATAAATTGGATATATCAGCTACTACTTTAGATAATTTCCACAAACCTTTCTGGTTGGCAAAACATATGAGGGCTGAAGGGCCTGAACCAGTTCCCTGAACCCTTCACTCTCCACAATGCTGAGGGGCTGGCAGTCCTTCAGGATGAAATTGAGCAGAGCCTCATCCAGCACCTGCTTACTGGAAGCTTGATGGTTAAAAATGAAGTCAAAAATAAATTAATAGGAATTAATTATCAATAAAGCAACTGTGAGTAAGTAGTAGTAGGGCTGTATACCTGAGTCTATCCTGGGTGTGTCTGGGACTTCATTTTCATGCCTGGCCCTATAATGTCTCAGCATTGAGGAGGCGCTTTTGTTTAAATACGACAGCTCTGTTGAACAAATGCGACATTTAGCCTGCAGAAAATATGAAGAGTAAACTAAGAGTCACTATCAAATGAATTTGAATTCAGATAAATCAAGTGGAAACTCTGAGAGGACCAGGATGAAACAACAAGGAAATTAAAACAAAGAAAATAGAATTTTAAAAATACTATATTTTTTGGAAATACCATATTTTCCGATATCAGATCAAAATGGTCCAACACAGGCGGAAACCTTTCTTTCTCCTTGACGCTGCTGCTCGTGCTCCATAATTCGTGATAAATTTGTACATGGACCGTCCGCAACACATACGAGTCTTTGAGCAAATGCATCCCGTTGACAGATGCGCTTCCTTACAAACGCGGGCGCGTCAGTGTTTCAACACTGTTTTCGACCACTTCCAGTTCTGGCTGGAAGGGCGGCGTTTCACGGCTTTCGTAGACCACAAGCCACTCACTTTTGCGATGGCTAAAATTTCAGAACCATGGTCAGGCAGGCAACAAAGACAACTAGCTGCAATTTCAGAGTTCACCACAGATATTCGACATGTGGCAGGCAAGCTTAATGTGGTAGCAGATTGCCTCTCTTGCGCTGTGACATCGTCAGAGCGCGAGGAAGCAGATTATACTACCGCAGCCGCAGAGCTCATGGCCAACGCGGACGCGTACGCGGCCCCAATCCACGTAGGGATAGATTACGCGGCCATGGCAGCGGAACAAAGCAGTGACGCGGACATGCGCGCGCTCCAGTCTGGACCAACAGGGTTAAGACTGGAGGAAAGGGGTTTGCGTGACGGTGTTCCCCCCCTAATCTGCGACGTGTCAACCGGCCGACCTCACGTGGTAGTTCCAGCCGCGTGGCGCCGCCGCATTTTTGACTCGGTTCACTCCCTCGCGCACCCAGGGGTGCGCGCCTCGGTTAAAATTGTCGCGGAGAAGTTTGTTTGGCCAGGCCTGCGTAAAAATGTAAAGGAATGGGCAAAGACTTGCATGTCTTGCCAACGCGCCAAAATACACAAACACACAAAACCTCCTCTAGAACCTTTCCGAATTCCAGCCAGGAGGTTTGACCACGTACATGTCGACCTCGTGGGTCCGCTACCATCGTCGCAAGGGTTCACACACCTGTTAACAATGGTAGACCATACCACGCGCTGGCCAGAGGCGGTCCCGCTGGCGTCAACCACAGCCGCGGAAGTCGCTCGCGTTTTTTTAACAAACTGGGTGGCGCGTTTCGGCGTCCCATCGGACATCACGTCCGATAGGGGGCCTCAATTTGTCTCAGAGCTGTGGTCAGCCATGGCCAGCAGCTTAGGGGCGACAATTCATCGCATCACAGCGTATCACCCTCAGGCTAATGGGTTATGCGAGCGTTTTCATAGGTCTTTAAAGGCCGCCCTCAGGGCCTCACTAACAGATACAGATTGGGTGAATAAACTCCCCTGGGTTTTATTAGGGTTGCGTTCTGCGCCTAAGGAGGATCTAGACGCCTCCCCGGCAGAATTAGTTTTTGCACAACCTCTCAGGCTCCCAGGTGAGTTCTTACCAGAGCATCCAGAGCCCGGACACCTACCAGCCCTGAGCCCCCTAAGCAGCACGGGACCGGACACACTCCCCGGACCCGTACATCACTCTTTTCCGCGGGTTTTTGTCCCCCAAGCCTTGAAAAACGCCGAGTTCATTTTTGTTAGACACGAAGCTTTAAAACCAACCCTCCGCCCTCCATACGATGGACCATACAGAGTGCTGGAACCTGGTGATAAGCATTTTGTGCTTGATTTAGGGGACAGAAAAGAAACAGTCAGCATTGACAGACTTAAACCTGCTTTGTTGTTGAGCGACGAACCTGCACGGGTGGCGAGAGCACCTCGGCGGGGTAGACCCCCCAAGAGAAAAAACTCAGCCCCCCCGTAGGGAACAAATAACCACTCTCCTCCCCAAGCTGCAGATCCCTTACAGGACGGTCCCGCCAGGACGCCAAAGCGGGCCTACAGCAGATTCGGGAGAAGATTTAAACCCAGACGACACATAGACTGATGTAAAATTGACAAAGAGTTGTTAACTATGTTGTCGGATTGTGCCGTTGCAGTTTTAAGGCTGACTTGTGACATTAACTATACTGCTGTTGTTACTACTGAATCTTTAACAGGATCAGGCTGCATAACTTGAAGGTTAACATGACTGCTGAAAATATTTTTCCTTTTTCCTGTTGAGATGCATAACGGTATAATATGTCATGGATGTTATCTTAAGCTGTAAACTTAATTTGATTGTCCTTTTCTTAGACGTTTGGGGGGGGCTGTGGCTTATATTATTCATATATCCATACCTACATATGTATAGACATAAGTGGAATGTTTAGAGATTGCATATGTGGAATGACCTCACGTCTCAGAGCAGGACAAGAGGTCTCGACCACCGGTGAAGATCAAGGAGCAGACGGAGTCGCAGCGGTGGAGACCTGATCGAACTTCCTGACCCCACAGGGTCAGGTGGAGGAGAGAGAGGACAATGGAGAGGGATTACGCTAATGCAGGATGTCAGCTTTGATATGCAATGTCTTTTGTTGAGTGTGGGTATAAGTATGAAGGTCTGACTGTGCTCAGCCTCTCATTCTGCTTCTGCATCGAGATGAGACATGTTAGGGACTGGAAGCTGATAATAAAACTTGATTTATAAAATCACTTCGCTTCCTCATTTCAAGCTCCCTACACCATTACCATTTCTTTCCTTAATCAGCCTAGCCTGCTGTCCACCCTTTCCAGCTTGATCTCTCTGTCTAGCCAATTGGTACAAGTCCTTTTCTCCTTCCTTAGTGTCCAGGCTCTCTTACAACTCACGAAATGCCTTTTCCTTTGCCTTTGCCACCTCTCTCTTTGCCATGCGCCTAGATTCCAAATACTCCTTTCTACTTTCTTCATCTCCCTGACTATCCCGCTTTTTCTTTGCTAACCTCTTCCTTTGGATACTTTCCTGTACCTCGTCATTCCACCACCAAGTCTCCTTGTCTTCCGTCTTCTGTCCACTGGATATACCACATACCTTTCTACCCGTTTCCCTCAGTATTTTTGCTGTACTTTCCCAGTCATCTGGTAATTCTTCCCTACCACCCAGAACCTGTATCAACTCCTTCCTGAACTCTGTGTGACCTTCCTTCTGTAACTTCCCCCACTTAATCTTTGGCTCTGCCTTCACTCTCTTCCTCTTCTTGCTTCCCAAAGTCATCCTACAGACTACCATCCGATGCTGTCTAGCCACAATCTCCCCTGCCACCACCTTGCAGTCTCCTATCTCTTTCAGACTTCTCCTTCTGCATTGGATGTAGTCCACCTGTGTGCACCTTCCTCCACTCTTGTAAGTCACCCTATGTTCCTCTCTTCTTGAAGTATATGTTCACCACAGCCATTTCCATCCTTTTAGCAAAATCCACAACCATCTGTCCTTCCACATTTCTCTCTTTAAGACCATACCTACCCAGAATCTCCTCATCACCTCTGTTCCCTTCACCTACATGTCTATTAAAGTCCGCTCCAGGACGTCCGGTGACGCACAACAGCATGGATGCATAAAAACTGAGCTCTGGCTCTAGCTCTATTTTCCCCTGGACTCGAGATCTAAATCTGGGAAAAACGGCAATATTTTGTTGTCATAATGAGCGGGGACAAATTCAAGAAAGGCAGATACGGGCTACGAAACAACCCTGATAATGAAGCATCAAAACAAATCTCGGCTAATGAAACGGACCTAGCATCGGACCAACATGGCGACCGCATGGCTGGTTTGGACCTGATTCGAGTTACCATGAGCGAGGCCATGGCAGCTGGAATGGAATCTCTTTGAGCCGAATTAAAAACAGATTTACAAGATTTTCGTTCAGTAATTCGTGAGGATATGAAGAAACAAATGGATGAATTCACAGCAGAAGTACAGCAACAGCTCCAGGAGACCACTAAACAAGTGCATGATGTGGGAGAATAAAACAGGCTGAAGAAAATATGGCAGAAATGGAGAGATGGAACATTGGCGTTAAAAACATGCTTGTTCAACTGTTACAAAATCAGCGGGCACTTGAGGATAAGGTATCCGAAATGGAGGGCCGGGCCAGGCAGAATAATGTTCGCATATAGGGGGTACCCGAGGACTCACAAGGCACATCTGTAACTTTCTTTGCCGAAAGTCTCATTAAAAAAGAGTTTGGTGATGTTCTAAGCCAAGACTACGACCTCGGCATAGAGCGTGCTCAGCGTGCCTTGGGCCCAAAGCCACCAGCGAGTGCCCCGCCACGTTCAATAACAGTCCGCTTCCTTCGGTTCACAGTTAAGGAAGAAATACTCCGCGCTGCATGGAAAAAGGTAATACGCATTCACAACAAGCAAGTGCATTTTGACCATGACTACGCGGTGGAAGTACAGAAAAGAAGAAAAGAATATATCCCCGTTAAAAGAGCTCTGGAGGAGAAAGGGATTCGCTTTCAAACTCCACTCAACAAGATGCGTATTTTTTACGCATCAGGAAGTGTTCTCTACAATAGTGTCACAGAAGCCGCGGAAGATTTACAAAGGCGAGGTATCGCCATGGTCCAGATCACCACTGCCAGAAACAGAGCTGTTCAGACGATGACAGAGGAGATGCTGAAGCAGCTTTTGCCATGGGAGACGCAGAGGACCCGCAGTGGGGATTTCCATAAACACATCCGGGAGAAGCTGAGTGAGTTTTGGCTGATGTCAGAAGAAACAACGGTTGACTAATGAGTACTCCGCGAGAACATACGGCCTTATTATGGTGAGAACAGTTTCTCTGGATTATTCACAATCATGACTCTGTAGTCTTATCCGATTTCACTATTGATGAAAGGGCTAGAGCCTGCAGACTCGAACTGAGGGTCACCTGACTACTTTACTCCTACTTTACTACTGATTTTCCTTTATTATTATTGGGTTTGTTTGTTTTTTTTCCCACGATGCTCACCGTGGAGAGGGGCCCCACCTTGTGGCCAGTCCCCTCTTTTTTCAAGGCCGACATTGTATCCTTCTTATTGGAAGCCCAGTTTAATGCTATGTTGTTTCATTGCTCAGCATGTTCACGTTTTGTAGTTGTTGTTCTGAGGTCTGGGATGATATTTTGTTCTTATATGTTAAGCTATGTCTTTTAGATATTATAATATACTGTCACTAAATGTTAATGGAGTGAATAATCCTGTAAAAAGAAGTAAACTGGTGGTAAAGATGAAAAAAGAGAAAGTAGATATTGCATACTGGCAAGAAACTCATCTATCCAACACAGAACATGATAAATTAAAAAGAATGGGTTTCAAAAATGCATATTACTCCTCTCATAGAAGTGGCAAAAAATGAGGAGTAGCTATTTTGATCTCTAATAGAATTAATTTTGAATTTATATCTGAATCAAGCTACAAAGAAAGCAGATTTATTTTAGTGAAAGGTAAAATTGACCATAAAGAGGTTACACTGTTGAATGTATACGCTCCCCCTGGGAGTAATATTGGTTTCTATAAAAAAGTCTTTGATTTGACTACTAAAGAATCTTATAGACCTTTAATTTTTGTTGGAGACTTTAATTTATTGTTAAACCCCCAACTGGATACAACAAATACTAGAAGGAAACGTCTGCCTATAGCAGGGGTGTCCAACCATGTGCCATGGAGAGCCAAGACCCTGCAGGTTTTACCTCCAACCAGTGTCTTCAACAGCAGATTTCTGTGAACTTCTTCCCACTGATTGCTGATAAGTGAAAACACCTGCTGAAGAGACTGGGTAGAAGAGAAAACCTGCAGGGTCTTGGCTCTCCATGGCACATGGTTGGACACCCCTGGCCTATAGAGAAACGTGTAAAAATAATGCTTTCAGACTTAGGACTTATTGACGTATGGCGCTCTATACACAGATCCGCCCCTGGATTTACATTTTACTCTGGGCCCCATTCTTTCCACTCAAGGATAGATTATTGTTTTATGTATAATAAAGACTTAAACAGGATAAAAGAATGTAGACTTGGTCAAAGAGATATTTCTGACCATTCTGGAATTTACCTAAATTTACACCTTGACGGCAGACAGAGAAAAACATTATGGAGATTAAACACAGGTGTGCTAAATGATCTCTCCTTTCTACAGTCCATGACAACCGATTTAAATTTGTACCTACAGGATAACAATAATGGCGAGACAAACCCCAGCATCATGTGGGATGCAGCTAAAGCGGTTCTGAGGGGGAAAATAATTGCAAGGTCGGCTATGCTCAAAAAGCAAAAGACCCAAGAATTGTTACAACTACAAGAGAGGCTGAAAGATCTAGAGAAAATACAACTGACAAAGAAAAGTCCCACTGTAACACAACAAATAAGACAAGTTAAACAAGACATAGACAAGATATTATGAGGCAGGATCTAAGGCATCTAAACTGTTGGCATGGCGTCTCAAGAAACAACAAGCTGAAAATTCAATTTATAAAATAAAAGATCATATAAGTCACAACATTTTAACTGATTTAGATGGTATCCAAAAATCATTTGAAACATATTACAAATGCCTACATAGTCAATCTGTGCCAGTTAATAAAAATGCAGTACTTGACTTTTTGGACTCTTTGGATCTTCCCTCACTCGGCACAGATGCAAATAATAAGCTTATGTCACCAATAACACGCGAGGAAATTGACAAGGCTATCTCTAACCTTAAACCTAACAAGTCACCTGGTACCGACGGGTTCCCCCCGAATGGTACAAGAAAATGAAAGAAAGTTTGATACCTCTACTAGAAACCAGTTTCAATAATATTCTGAAAGGAGGCCCTATACCTCCGTCCTGGAAGGAAGCCTTTATATCTGTTATACCAAAAGAGGGAAAGGATAAAACAGACTGCAAATCATATAGACCAATAAGTGTATTGAACACGGATTATAAATTATACACAACTATTTTGGTCAAACGAATGGACACTGTGATGCCCTCATTGATTGATGAAGACCAAACAGGCTTCCTAAAAAATAGACAAACTCAGGATAACATAAGGAGAGCTCTACATATAATTGAACAGATTAATAAGAGAAAGATAAATTCAATTATTCTGTCTTGACGCTGAAAAAGCTTTCGATTCAGTTCAGTGGGGCTTTCTCTATTTAGTAATGAAGGAATTTGGATTCTGTACTGATTTTATAAAATGTATTCAAGCCCTTTACTCTTCCCCTACTGCTAGAATAAAAATAAATGGGAGTCTTTCTAATTCTATACAACTACAACGTGGATGTAGACAGGGTTTCCCCGGAAGCCCCAATTTATTTAATTTATTTATAGAGCCTTTAGCACAAGCAATACGCCAAGAGACCACACTAAAGGGTATTCAGATTGGTGAGAAGGAATATAAATTGAGCCTGTATGTGGATGACGTATTGATCACAATCTCAGACCCGGTCTCTGGTTTACCAGTGTTGATGAAAATGTTAGAAATGTACGATTCGTTCTCTGGGTATGCTCTTAATATCCATAAAACTCAGGTTATGACTTTCAATTTTCATCCTGGACAGGAATTGATATCTAAATATAATTTTAACTGGTACTCTGACCACATAAAATACTTAGGAGTGTACCTACCCAAAGATTTGTCACAATTGTATGGTATGAATTACAACCGACTAAATAAAGAAATAATTAGTAACTTTGATAGCTGGAGTCTGCTCCCCCTTGACTTTGGCAACAGAATACAGGCAATCAAGATGAATATCCTTCCTAAATTGTTATATCTCTTCTCATCTCTGCCAGTACCAATTCCTGACAAACAATTTAGAAAATGGAATAAACACATTTCAAGGTTCATTTGGCTTAAAAAGAGACCAAGAGTTAAGTATTCTACATTACAGTTGCCAAAGGAGAGGGGGGGCAGGCTCTGCCCTCCTTATGAGACTAGTTTATATCAGCCCAACTGAGACCACTGGTTTGTTTGTGTGACCCATCTTATCATGCAAAATGGAAAACAATTGAGATGTCTTTATTTGAGGTCCCAATTCAGTCTAAACTAGGTACCCTTGAAAACGAAACTACTTCAATAACTAGTCAGTGGGTTAACCTGACATTTAAAATTTGGAAATCAGAGATAAGAAAACTAATACTCCAGGAAGAAGTTAAATTGCTCAGATGGCCAGCATATGATCCTGACTTTCTGCCCGCCTCACATGATTTTAGATTTAGACAGTGGACATTCAGTGGCCTTACCGCAGTGTGTACAATGTATGAGAAATCAAACTTAATGTCATTCGATACTTTATGCAGGAAGTACAATTTGGAGAAACAAGATTTTTTCAGATACTTGCAGCTTCGCGATTTCATTAATAAAAGGATACAAAGCAGCAATATTAAAGAACCTTCATTATTTCTCAATATTTTTATGAATGCATATAAGTCAACAAGTCTTAAAAACCTTATTAGTAAGCTATATTGCAGTTTAATGACACTTAAAACAGACTCAACAACATATATAAAGCAAAAATGGGAAAAGGAAATGAACATTATAATAACTGATGGCATGTGGTCAAGGGTTTGGGAGGTGCAATCCTCATCCACCAACTCCGGCACCTGGAGGGACTTTTGCTGGAAGACTCTTATTCATTTTTTCATAACACCCAATCAGAAATCCAAGTACAGTGGGGTTCCTGCACACTGCTGGAGAGAATGTGGGGAAACAACAGCAGACCATGGGCGCGTATTTTGGTCTTTCCCACACATTCAGCCTTTCTGGACAGACGTAGCAAATGTCATTTCTAAGGCACTGGACTTTGATATTAGCTGCTCTTTTATTTTGTTATTCCTCGGATGTTTCCCTGACAAGCTGACTGCAGATGATACTTTCCTCCTGAAAATCTTCTTGGCATCAGCCAAAAAGGCCATAACAAAGTGCTGGTTACAAAAACAGCCTCCCACACTGAACCTTTTCACCTCCATAATAGATAATATAAGGCTCATGGAACGCATGACCTATGCCCTGCGACTCCAAGAGGAGCTAGGAAAAAGACGTTGGAAAAAATGGCTGAACTTCACAGGATGTGACAGTATTTATTAATATGTAGATTCAGAATTGTATATTTTTATCGTATCTGATTTGTACCATAATAACCATCCCATGACCTCATACGTTTGTGTTTTATAGATGAAAAACGTTCATAAATAAAAAGTTTCAAAAAAAATAAAGTCTGCTCCAATCACCACTTTCAAACACCCCCCCCCCCCCCGGAAACACTCTCTACCACTTCATCCAACTTACTCCAGAATTCCTCTTTCTCTTCTACCTGACATCCAACTTGTGGGGCATATACACTGTCAACATTCAACATCACACCTCTGACTTCTAGCTTCAAACTCATGTTTTTGTCCAACTCCCTCTTTACCTCCTGAACACTCTTCACATATTCTTCCTTGAAGATAAGATAAGATAAGATAAGATAAGCCTTTATTAGTCCCACAATGGGGAAATTCCAGGATTGCAACAGCATAGGGATAGCAACACTCAGAGCAACAATCAGAAGGCAAGAAAAAACAACATCTAGTAAACATATGTCCATATTACTATAAATGTATATATATAGACACACAGTGCAGAGCATTATGGCTGGTGGATGTGCAGCAGAAAGTCTAAGCTCTCTCTCCGCGGATGCAGCGGGCCAGCTGGAAGTCTTTGGGCATGATGGTGACCCCCTTAGCGAAGAAGAGACCACCAGGTGGGTCTCGCTGGTCTCCTGCAGAGCCATGACGGCGAAGCTCAGGAAACGCAGGACGGTCTTGAAGTCCTGAGCGATCTCCCTCACCAGGCGCTGGACGGGCAGCTTACGGATGAGCAGCTCCGTGGATTTCTGGTAGCGACGGATCTCTCTCAGAGCCACGGGCCTGTGACGGCGAGGCTTCTTCACTCTGCCGGTGGCCAGAGCGCCTCTCCGAGCAGTCCTGTGGCTAGCTGTCTCCTGGGGGGCTTCTTCCTCCAGTAGATTTTACGGGCGGTCTGCTTGGTTCTTGCCATCGCTCTTTATTATTCTGTCTTATATTTCTTTCACGCCGCCTAAACTCCAGCCCGGCACTCGCTTCGTTTTCGCTACAGCTCCCGGTATGTCGAGTTTCCCATTAGCACCGGGCGGCAGCCAAGTGCTAGCTAGCACTAGCTCCTCCCCGCTGTAACGTCTCCCGCTGCAAACCGTGGCTCCGTCCGCCGACCCGGGAGACCCCCGGGGCGATCCGTGCGTCCGTGATATATATACAGAGTGAAAGGTGTAGAAAGAAGAAGGAAGATAAAAAAAAAAAGGCTGTTGCAACAGGCAGCCGACTCGTGTGGCGCCGCCGGTCCGGCCGGTCCGGCCCTTTTTTTTGAAACTTTTTATTTATGAACGTTTTTCATCTATAAAACACAAATGTATGAGGTCATGGGATGGTTATTATGGTACAAATCAGATACGATAAAAATATACAATTCCGAATCTACATATTAATAAATACTGTCACATCCTGTGAAGTTCAGCCATTTTTTCCAACCGGAAGATTACTCCTACTTCATTTCTCTTCCTTTCTACACCATGGTAGAACAGTTTAAATCCACCTCCAATGCTCCGAGCCTTGCTTCCCTTCCATTTGATTTCTTGAACACACAGCATATCTACCTTTCTTGTCTCCATCATATCAGCCATCTCTCTGTCTTTACCAGTCATAGTACTTACATTTAAAGGGTATGTGTAGTGAATTTTAATCAATAGCTATTTCAAAGGATCAAATATGATCCTTTGAAAGGATCATATTTCCTTGGAAATGAAGCCATTTCCAAGGATGGTTTGTGCAGTACATATCCTTGCAGATATTGCGCTGTTTTCAACTCAGATTCAATTCAATTCAATTCAATTCAACTTTATTTATATAGCGCCATTTCACAACAACAGTCATCTCATAGCACTATCAACTGTAGGGGGAGCCCCCACAGTTGCAGAAAGACCCCAGCAATCAGGCGATCCCCTGTGAGCAAGCACTTGGCGACGGTGGAGAGGAAAAACTCCCTTTTAACAGGAAGAAACCTCCAGCAGAACCAGGCTCAGGGAGGGGCAGTCATCTGCTGCGACTGGCTGGGGGGTGAGGGGATAGAGAAGAAGAAAAGAACAGACATGTAGAGAGCAAACAGCACGATGGGGACTCAATCTATGGGAGAGAACAAACAAATGTTAATGACCAGCAAGAAAAATATTTCATTGAGAGTGAGGAAAGGAGTGAGGCCCAGTGTATTACTGGAGGTCCCCCGGCTGACTAAACCTATTAGCAGCATAATTAAGGGAGGGTTCAGAAACACATGATCCCTCCCTAATTGTAGGCTATATCAAAAAGGTAGGTTTTAGCCCTATTCTTAAAAACAGAGATCGAGTCTGACTCCCGAATCCAGATTGGCAGCTGATTCCACAGGAGAGGAGCTTGATAACTGAAGGCTTTGCCTCCCATTGTACTTTTGGAGATTCCAGGTATTACAAGTAATCCTGCATTTTGGGAGCGTAGTGCTCTGTTAGGACAATACGGTAGTATCAGATCTTTTAAATAAAAAGGAGCCTGATTGTTTAGAGTTTGTAAGTAAGAAGAAGGATTTTAAACTTAATTCTAAACTCTATGGGAAGCCAATGAAGGGAGGCCAGAACCGGAGAGATATGATCTCTCTTTCTAGTACCTGTTAAAACTCTTGCTGCAGCATTTTGGATCAGCTGAAGACTTTTTAAAGATGTTTTAGGACAGCCTGATAATAAAGAATTACAATAATCTAATCTCGAGCTAACAAAAGCGTGGATCAGTTTCTCAGCATCACTCTGAGACAAGATGCTCCTAATCTTGGCAATATTACGCAAATGATAGAAGGCAGTCTTAGAAACAAATTTAATATGTGAATTGAAGGACAAATCCTGATCAAAAATAACTCCAAGGTTCCTCACAGAGCTATTAAGAGAAAGAGTAACCGCATCCAAACTGAAAGTTTGATTTGGAAAGGAATTTCTAAGGTTTTTTGGACCAACAAGAATGACTTCAGTCTTATCTGAATTTAATAGCAGGAAATTACAAGTCATCCAAGCTTTGATTTCCTTAAGACAGGCTTCTAACTTGGCTAATTGATTACTATCATCTGGCTTCATTGACAGGTATAATTGTGTGTCATCAGCATAACAATGAAAATGTATACAGTGCTTTCTAATAATGTTGCCTAACGGAAGCATATATAAACTAAAAAGAGTCGGGCCTAGCACAGATCCCTGTGGAACTCCATGACTGAGCTTTGAGTTGAAAGAAAACTCATTATTTACATGAACAAACTGGAACCTATCAGATAAATAAGATCTAAACCACTGCAACAAAGTTCCATTAAGTCCAACATAGTGTTCTAATCTATCAAGTAGAATATTATGATCGATAGTATCAAAAGCTGCACTAAGGTCTAAAAGGACAAGTACAGAAACTAGTCCATTATCAGATGCAATGAGGAGGTCGTTAGTGACCTTCGCTAAGGCTGTTTCAGTACTATGATGGATTCTAAACCCAGACTGAAACTCTTCAAGTAAACCATTTCCCTGCAGGTGGTCAAATAATTGCGTAGCAACAACTCTTTCTAAGATTTTTGAAATGAAAGGGAGATTAGAGATTGGTCTATAGTTAGCTAAAGCTCCTGGATCTAGCGTTGGCTTTTTGAGTAAGGGTTTAATTACAGCCGTTTTAAAAGCCTGCGGTACATGGCCTAAAGTTAATGAAGAATTGATTATATGAAGAATAAGGCTACCAATAAGTGGGAAGACTTCTTTAAATAACCTGGTAGGAATAGGGTCTAAAAGACAAGTTGAAGGTTTGGATGAGGAAACTATTTTGTCTAACTCACAAAGGTCGATTGGAGTAAACTCATCAAGACAGACATCAATAGAAGGAGTTGTAGTAGTTACAGTATTTAAGTTAACTGTGGGAAGAATCTGATTGATTTTATCTCTGATGGATGAAATTTTATTATTGAAAAAGTTCATAAAGTCCTGACTAGTAAGCTCTAAAGGAATGCTAGGATTGACAGAGTCCTGACTGTTTGTCAACCTGGCTACAGTACTGAAAAGAAACCTGGGATTATTCTTGTTCTCTTCTATTAATGCAGAGTAATAACTCGTTCTAGCTTTTCTAAGAGATTTTTTTATAAATTAAAAGATGATTTCTCCAAGCTAAATAGATTTCATCTAAATTAGTAGAGCGCCATTTTCTTTCTAATTGACGAGTCTTCTGTTTTAAGCTACGAGTTTCTGTGTTGAACCAAGGAGTTAGAAATCTCTGATTAGACTTTTTTCTTTTTTAAGGGGGCCACCAAGTCTAGAGTCTGATGCAGAGAAGCTGAAACACTATCCACCATGTTATCAATTACAGAAGGAGCAAGCTGTCTATAGCTTATTTCCGTTGTGTTGACACATGGCATAGAGGAAACAGTCTGCATAAATTTGGTAACAGCATCATCTGAGAGGCATCTACTGTAATAATATTTTTCTTTAGGAGCCAAATAGTCAGAAATAGTAAAATCAAAGGTTAACAGACAATGGTCTGACAGTACAGGGTTATGAGGAGACACTACAAGATTTTCTATTTCTATGCCATATGTCAGAACAAGGTCCAATGTATGGTGGAGGTAATGAGTAGAATTTCCTACTTTCTGAGAAAACCCAATCGAGTCTAATATTGAATTAAATGCCACATTAAGGCAGTCACTATCTACATCCACATGTATATTAAAGTCCCCTACTATAATTATTCTATCAGATTTCAGCACTAAATCAGCTAAGAAATCAGCAAATTCGGATAAAAATTCTGACTAGGTTGATGGGGGACGATAAACTATGGCAAATAAAATTGGGTTTAACCTAAAATTGCTAAAGTGCCCAATACTGAGGACCAGGCCTTCAAAGGAATTATAACATGTTTTTTGCTTTACATTAACTAGTAATTTGGAATGGTAAATTGTTGCTACTCCTCCTCCACGACCAGAACTTCTGGGATTTTGACAGTTTAAATAACCAGAGGGAGTTGATTCATTTAAACCAACATAATCCTCTTGCCCTAACCAAGTCTCTGTAAGGGAAATTAAATCAATCTGATGATCAATTAACAGATCATGGACTAACAGAGACTTGGGAGTTAGAGACCTAATATTTAATAAACCACATTTAATTTTTAAATTATGAGGAGGAACAGAGGCCAATTCATTCAATTTAGAGGCTTTATGTTTAATTTGAGTTTTACCAATATTTTGCTTTATCACTTTGTGATGCTTATGCATTATATTTTTATTTACTTTGGAGGGAGCAGACAACGATTCTCTGATGGGGAAGACAGGGGCTAAGCTGAGGGGTGGCGGTTGAAGAGGAGCTGCAGAGAGGCGTGTAAGACTGCGACTCTGCTTCCTGGTCCCAACTCTGAGTAGTCATGGTTTTGGAAATTTGAATAAAAAAGATGCCAGATTGTTAGATAAATGAGAAGCACCATCCAAAGTGGGATGGACGCTGTCTCGTCTCATAAGACCAGGTTTTCCCCAAAAAGAGCTCCAATTGTCAATGTAGCCCACGTCATTTTTAGGACACCACACAGACAGCCAGCGGTTCAAGGATGATGAGCGGCTAAACATGTCATCACTGGTCAGATTGGGGAGGGGCCCAGAGAATACTACACTCAGATCACTAATACTCAGATCTTGACCCACTGAGCATCTGCTGAATGTGTTTACTCGTTTACTCGAAATGGCTTCATTTCCAAGAAGCCATTTCCATGAAGCCATTTCCATGAAGCCATTTCCAAGGAAATGAAGCCATTTCCAAGAAGCCATTTCCATGAATGGCTTGAATGAATGGCCATGAATGGCCATTTCCAAGGAAATTGAAATGAAATGAAATGAAGCCAATGAAGCCAATGAATTTGAAATGAAGCCAAGGAAATGAAGCCATTTCGAGTAAACGAGTAAACACATTCAGCAGATGCTCAGTGGGTCAAGATCTGAGTTGAAAACAGCGCAATATCTGCAATATCTGCAATATCTGCATATGATCCTTTGAAAGGATCATATTTCCTTAGAAATGAAGCCATTTCCAAGGAAATTAAGCCATTTCCAAGGATGGTTTGTGCAGTACATATCCTTGCAGATATTGCGCTGTTTTCAACTCAGATCTTGACCCACTGAGCATCTGCTGAATGTGTTTACTCGTCCGAGGTAAACCTGGAAACAATGAGTGTACGTCACTTCTGGCCAGCGATGGCTGCTCCCCATTGGTTTTGATCAAGCGGTTTTCATGGGGTGAAATTATTCAGTATACTGACTCTAAGGGGTTATTTTTACTGAATAAACACATTTTTACTTTATAAGTAATACCTTAAGCAGGATTAATGCTGTTATTAAATTAAATCACCCTTCATTGTCAATCAACCATACAACCAATCATGTACAGTAGAACGAAATTGTGTTTTTCCTATCTACAGTGTTAATCACACACACCCCATATGTAGAATCAGAGGGCCACTGTCATGCAAGGCGCCACCACAGATTTCCCTCCTCCATTCCATTATTGCTAAGCACCAAGCTGGACAGCAGGAAGTTCCGCTTTTATATGGTCTTCGGCATGACTCAGCCGGGGTTTGAACCCCTGCCTCCCGGGTGTGGGGCGGATGCTCTACCAACTGAGCTCAGCTGGTAGAGCTTATAATGACCAGTACAAGTTTTCTTTAACATCCCTACTTTCACTTCCTCATGTATACCTTTCCCTTTCTCTCCCTCCTAACATGCCTTCCCCCTCTCCTCCTCCTCGATCTTTGACCAACAGTAGCCCAATTTCCACCAGCAACCTGTCGGTTAACAGCATTGGTGGTAAGTAAGTAAGTAAAATAGCACTTCTCACGGAAAGAATCACAAAGTGCTTCACAATAAAATAAAACACACAATCACAAATGCAACAATAAAGGCATAAAAACCATTAAAACATAAAAACCATAATCCATAATGAAACTAAAAAGCCTGTTTAAACAGCAGTGTCTTCAGCTACTTTTTTAAAGGCATCAACAGAGTCTAATGAGCGCAACGACAGTGGTAGAGCATTCCACAATTTTGGTGCCATTGCCTGAAAGGCTCTATCACCTCGAGTTTTAAAATGGATTCGAGGGGCAGCCAGTAAAAGTTGATCCGAGGACCTCAAAGACCGTGAGGGGTTATAAGATAAGATAAGATAAGATAAGATAAGCTTTTATTAGTCGCACAATGGGGAAATTCCAGGATTGCAACAGCACAGGGATAGCAACACTCAGAGCAATAATTAAGAAGATACGAAAAATATAAATAAGAGCAGTGGATATACATACACATAAATATATACTGTAAATATATATACAAAGTGCGGAACATTGTAGCAAGATGGAATAAACAGCATAACCGTCTACTTAGTTATCCTACATAGTATGAATATGTACCCATACATATTGTCACCCTCCATAGCGACCGATATTGTCCTAGTTGTATACTGGAGGGGACCATTGTGTAAGTCTATTGCATCTTTTGTATTCAATACTATTAGGTCGTCACGTTTTTTTGCTATCTCTGCAAGCAGCCCTGCTTAGGTTATACAGTCTGACAGCCGTAGGTAGGAAGGACCAGTGAAACCTCTCAGTTGCGCTCCTAGGATGATGCAGTCTGCTGCTAAATGAGCTCCTCAGTGCGTTCAGTATGTCCTGCATAGGGTGGGACTCGGACTCCAGCAGAGATGACAGTTTAGCCACCATCCTTCTCTCTCCTATCTCCTTCCTCCACTGGGTCAAGGCGCTTCCCCAGGACAGAGCTAGCTTTCTTGATCAGTTTGTTCAGTCTCTTCCTATCGGCTTCTGTAATGCCACTGCCCCAGCAGACCACTCCAAAAGTGATGGCTGATGCCACCACCGTGTCGTAGAATGTCTTCAACAGCGCCCCTTGTTCACCAAAAGACCTGAGTCTCCTCAGTAAGAACAGCCTGCGCTGTCCCTTCTTGTAGAGTGTGTCGGTATTGTGTGACCAGTCTAGTTTATTGTTCAGATGAACACCCAGGTACTTGTAGGATATCACCATCTCAATGTCTGTTCCCTGTATGTTTACTGGCGCTGTGAGGGGTTGTCCTTGCCTGCGGCAGTCCACCACCAGCTCCTTAGTTTTCTTCGCATTCATCTGGAGGCAGTTCTGATGGCACCAGTCCATGAAGTCCCGGATAAGTCCTCTGTACTCAGCTTCATCTCCATTGGAGATGAGGCCGACGATCGCAGAGTCATCAGAGAACTTTTGTAGATGGCATGGGGGTTGTGTTGTGTGAGAAGTCCGCAGTATAAAGGGTGAACAGGAAGGGAGCCAAAAACGTTCCCTGGGGGGCCCCCGTGCTGCCGATGATCGTGTCGGACACACAGTCCCAGGTTCTCACAAACTGTGGCTGGTTAGTGAGGTAGTCCAGGATCCATGATGACAGGTGCTGGTCCACCCCTGCGCACAGCAGCTTGTCCTTCAGGATCATCGGTTGGATGGTGTTGAAAGCACTGGAGAAGTCAAAGAACATGATCCTCACTGCATTCCCGGGCTTCTCCAGGTGGGACAGAGAACGGTGAGGGAGGAAGATCACTGCATCCTCCACCCCAATGCCATGCTGGTAGGTGAACTGGAGTGGATCCATCGGTGGTCCCACCAGTGGGCGGAGGTGAGCAAGGAGCAGTCTCTCCAGGGTCTTCACCATGTGGGACGTCAGGGCCACTGGTCTGTAGCTGTTCAGGTCTCTGGGGTGGGAAGTCTTTGGTACAGGTACCACACAAGATGTTTTCCACAACTGTGGTACCCTCCCCAGCTTCAGGCTCAGGTTGAAGATGAGCTCCACAATCCCACACAGCTGGTCTGCACAGAACTTGAGGAGCTTTGCGCTGATGCCGTCCGGTCCCGACGCCTTCCTTGCCTTGATCTTCCTCAGCTCTGTCCTCACCTGGGTCTTAGTGAGGGTCATGTTGGGGGGCTGTGTGTTGGGAGTGGGGGGTGTTGGTGGAGTGGGGTGTGGGCAGCAGGACTCGATGTCTTTAGAGGCAGCAGTGGTTGTTGTGCAGTCGGGGGGGAGGGCGGTTGATCAAACCTATTAAAAAACAGGTTCAGATTGTTCACCCACTCCTTCCCCCCCCCCCCCGTGGCCTGGGGGGAGGTATTCTGGAGCCCCGAGATGGTTTTAAGGTTTCTCCAGACCCCCACCGATGTTGCTCTGTTTCAGCTTGTCCTCCATCTTCTTCTTGAAGCTGTCCTTGCCTTCTCTGATCTTCCTCCTCAGCTCCCTCTGTACAGACTTCAGCATCTCCCTGTTCCCCGACCTGAAGATCCTTCTCTTCTCTCTCAGAAGCGTTTTTTATCTCAGGGTTGATCCAGGGTTTGTTGTTCGAGCAACACCATATGGTCTTGGTGGGTACGGTGTTGTCCACACAGAAGCTGATGTAGTCCGTGATGGTGTGAGTGAGGCCATCGATGTCCTCACCATGTGGATCGCAGAGCTGCTCCCAGGCAGTGATTTCAAAGCAGTTCTTTAGAGCGTCCATATCTGACCAAGCTTCCCAACACTGCCTGATAGAAAGTCCACATGATCTTAGAGCCCACACCAAACAATCTCAGGCTCCCAAGAAAATGTGTCTCCCTTGCGGTGTGTGTGTAGTCACCCCCTCCCTCCATCATAGCCGGTTGCGCCACCTGTCAGTAATCAGGCTTCCCATCTGTATCCTTTTGTCTTGATTGCTCCCCTGTCTCTATACAGTATATTCCTGTATTTGGTCTATGTCAGTGTGGCGACCTTGAAGCTTGAGTCCAGTTCCTTGATTCGTGACTCGTGTTTCCTGTTTCTTATTTCATGTTCCCAGCCGTGTTGTGTATATACCTGCCGGCCAGTAAGTTCTACCTTGTTTGCCTTCAGTTCTGCCCACAAGCTGCTTTGTGGTCTGTTTTCAGTTTTGTAAATAAATCATGTTTCACCAAACTGGCTTTGCAATTGGGTCCTCTTCCTCACCCCGGTGGGCCTATCCTGACAGAAGGTCACCACCAGCCCAGGACCCAGCGGGTGAAAAGAAAAGGAGGAGACGGAGAGGGGAAGAGTGGCCCATTACGGAGTTGCTTCAAGATTTGATCTCTGCAGCCCGCAATGTACACTCCCCACAGGAAGCAACAGACTGCTGGGGGGCCATGGCCAACATCCTCGAAGCCCGCCCGAACCTGTACTTCACCCCATGGCTGCAGGGGCTTCCTCTTCTTCTGTTGCCTGAACCACAGGTCTCCTCCTTGCCCCAATCAGCTGATCCCATGCCTATGTTATCTCCTGCAGGGCCTGCTACACCACGCGGCCATTGGGAGAGATCTGCTGCCGAGAGAGAAGAATCTCGTGAATCTCATTTGACATTTAGCGGGTCAGAGTGGAAGAAAGGCGCCGGGAGATGCCACACCTCTCCTCTTCCCCAAGCTCCACGCCCAAGGACGTTGCATGCCGCCTGGAGGTCCAGGACCTCATCAGAGAGGTGGGAGAGTCCTACTCCCTTTGCCTGCGTCTGGACAAGCAGGAGGACACGTGGTAGAAGGCTGTGGCATGGAGGCTCGCCCATAGGATCATCCCAGCAAAGCCCCCTCTGAGGGTGGGACATTCTGCCTTCTTCAGCAATTTTCTGTGTTCCGATGAGTTTGCTGTCATGCCTGAGGAGGAGGAGCCATCTTCTGCTCCTGCAGCCGGCGCGCATGCACCGCTTATGCCGCTGGGTTCCACTAAGGAGGCTGGTAGTGGCCCGGTCAAGGATTTGTTCCCCCCGTTTGAGGTGACTGTTCCGGGGGTGGAACCCCGTGTGTCAGGGCTCAAGAATCTGCAGCTGCTGCCGCTCGGGGTCACTGATCTGCATGTTGCACCAGAGGTTGCCACAGATCAGCCTGTTTCGTTTGGATTCACCATGGACCAGCCAATTCCTCCTGTTGTCCTGGAGGTCAGGAGACCTCCAACTGTTTTGCAGAATCTGGTGCACACTTGTTGTTTGTTTCTGAGGACGGTGCACCTGTGCCTTGTGTTTCTGTATCCAGTGCGCTGCTGACACCTGCTCCAGAGGACGGCGCACTGCTGTTGCCTGTCCCTGAGGTCAGTGCGCCCTTGTCACCAATATCTGAGAAATGTGGAGGGCAGTTGTTTGTTCCCGAGTTTAGTGCGCTGCCGTCAGCTGTTTCTGAGGGCTGTGTGTCTCAGTCACCTGTTGTGAACTCACAGCTCGTCTGTCACCGGTTTGCAAACTGAAAACTCCTGTATCATTGTCCCCTGAACTTCAGATTCATGTATTCATGTCTCTTGACCAGAAAATTCCTGTATCAGTGTTTCCAGAGCTAAAACCCGTGTTATTAGTTTCTGAAGCAAAAACTTTTGTGTTGGTAACTCCTGAGTGGAGGATTCTTATGTCATTATCTGAGTTTGAGACCCCCAGGTTATCTTCTGATCTCGAAAATCCTGTATCTTGTATCTTGTGAACGAGAGAATTCTGTGTTGAAATACTTATGTTCTGTGATTTCTGAACCAGAAAATTCTGTATTTATGAGCCTTGAACCAAAAATTTCTGCATTTATGTCACATAAATCAGAAATCTCTGCATTTGTGTCACATGAATCTGAGGGCTTTGCATTGGTTTGCTTTGATGCGTTTTGCAACAGAAAATTTGGCGTCTATGGGTTTTAAACCAGAAAATTCTGCATCTTTGGGTTTTGAATCAGAAATTTTGGCACCTAAAGCTCCTGTCTTTCCTTCTGAGGTTAGGGCATCAATGATGTCTCCTGAATTTGAAGTTTCCATGTTATCACCTCCCGAGGTTTCCATGTCAACTTCCCCTGAGGTTGAGGTTTCCATGTTATCTTCCCCCAAGATTAAAGTTTTCATGTTGTCACCCCCGAGGTTGATATGTCGATGTTGTCACCGCCACAGGGTAAAGTAGCTATGTTGTCACCTCCACAGGGTAGGGTAGCCATGTTAGCACCTCCACAGGGTAGGGTAGCCATGGTAGCATCTCCAGAGATTAGAATAGCCATGTTGTTACCTCCAAAGGTTAAAGGGTCCATGATATCACCTCCAGATGGTGATATGCCCATGTTATCATCTCCAAAGGTTGAGATATCCTTGCTACCATCTCCTGAGTTTTTGGGTTCCCTGTTGCCATCCCTTGAGCTTTTGAGTTCATTGTTATCTTCTCTTGAGGTGAAGGTTTCTATGTTATCTCATGAGCTAGAAAGTCCTGTGTTATCTTTTGAACAAAAAAATCTGTATTTAAGCCTTTGCTACCCTCAGTACGAGAGGAGTTTGTGTTATTTATTGAACAAGAAAGTCCTGTTTCAAAATCTTTGTTTTCCTCGGTATGTGAAGATCTTGTGTTGTTTTCCGAACTAAGGGCTCGTGTGTTTTCTCCCATTTGGTGGCCCAGGGACTTTGGTATGCCACCCGACGCATCATGTTTACACCTCCAGTGGCTTATGTATTCGGGTAGGCTCGGTGACTTGTCGTGCTCTCCGGTCTGGTGGCCCTGGGACTCTGGTAGACCACCCGGCCCACCTTGCTTTTTTGGTCCGGTTGCCCTGGGACTTTGGCAGGCCACACAACCCATTTTTTGTTTTTGGTTTGGGGCTGTGAGTTTGGTTACATTCCTCTAACTGTGGGTTTTGTTTGGACTTTATGGTGGGCGATGGTGTGTTTTCGGCCCGTCTGGCCTGCACCCACATCACCCTCCCTGGGAAGGTGTTTTTTCCTTTCTTCTTTTTGGGTAGTGTTGGGGGTGTCTAGATTTCACCCATTGGGAGGGGGGGCACTATGTCAAGGTCCTGAGTTTATTTCTGTTTTTTTGTTTTTTGCTATTGGGCTGCACGGTGGCGCAGTGGTTAGCACTGCGGCAGCACAGTTTACCCTTGGCCGGGGGATTGTGGGGATCGTGGGATCGTGGGTTCGATCCCAGCCCCCGACCAACAGTGATCTGTGTGGAGTTTGCATGTTCTCCCCGTGTTGCGTGGGTTTACTCCGGGATTTCTCCGGTTTCCTCCCACATGCCAAAGACATGCATGTTAGGTTAATTGGCTGTTCTAAATTGTCCCTAGATATCTGTTTCCTATAGGCCCTTAGAATAGAGGGTTAGTATTAATGAAAGCGCTTTGAGTGGTCTTTGTGACTAGAAAAGCGCTATATAAGTGCAGGTTAGTTAGTTAGTTAGTAGTTATTTGTATTTTGGTTTTAGTCTTGTGATCATTTTGTTACGGTACTATAATTATTGTCCTTATGAGTTCTGTTGTGTTCTGAGGTCTGTCATGATTTATATGTTACCTTGGTTTTCAGTTTTTTTTAAAAATAAATCATGGTTCACCAAACTCGCGTCGCAATTGGGTCTTCTTCCTCGCCCCGGAGAGGCTATCCTGACAGTCCCATCTAAAAAATAAGTCCATGTAGATTTCTAGGTACTTGTATGAGCTTACTTGCTCCACTCAGCAACCATTGATCGCCACTGGTGCATGCACTTGTACTGCTGTGGGATCAAATATCATTTCTTTAGTTTTGTTTGTATTTAAAATAAGATGATAACTATCACACCAGGCTTTAAAATCAGTAATCTCCCTGTAGCCTAAGGGGTCATCACTTCCACCTAAGACTTCAAAAATTGTGTCATCAGAAAATTTATGATAAAATTATTAGGCTGTCTTCCTCTACAGTCATTCGAGTACAAGGCAAAAAGGAGAGGAGGACTCACAGCTCCCTGGGGCACTCCTGTACTACAGTGTTTGACTGTTGAAAGCGTGCCATTCACATTGACTTGTTCTAACTGATCGGTCATGAGACAATTAAACCATTTTATAATTAAAGGATTTATCTCTAAGTTTAAAAGCTTCTGGATCAGCAGGTGGGGGCAGACAGTGTCAAAAACAGAGCTAAAATCAGCAAATAAAATCTGAGCATATGCCTCAGGATCTTCTGAGTGCTTGCTAATTAAATGAGTAACACTGATGACAGTGTTGTCTGTGCTTCGCCCCTCCCGATAAGCAAATTGTAATGGGTCCAGGCTAGAAAATGTCTCGGGTTTAATCATATTAGTAATGATTCTCTCAAAGCTAAGTAAAGGGTGTGATGTGGTCTTTCGTTTCTGTGAACAAACAGGTGGATAGAGGAAGTCAGAGAGGCCTCAGGGACAAAGGTTGCTCACTCTGCATGGAAATCAGGTTCCACTCTGCTGATGTGTTGCTGCGCTGACCTCCACATATTTGTGATGCAAATATGAGTGGACAGGGAATCCCTCCCTAAACATGTAAACACCCGTGGACCAAACAGACTCATTTATATCCCAGCATGAGTCACTGCAGCAGAGGCGTAGCTGTGCATGGGCCTCTGTGGGCCCAGTTGTCCTTCAGTTTCATTCAGATTCATCTTTGTCACATCACAGGTGATTTACAGGAGTTGAAACTATGGAAGGAAAACTTTTAGTTGGAGGACTCCAAATTATCATGATAATAAAAAACGTTCAGTTAAACACAATAATAAAGTGTAAATTAAATATGTGCAAATGAAAATATGAGTGCATATATATGACAATGAAATGATAAAAAGAAAGAACATTATTGCACTTAGAGCAGCAAGAGGCAGCTCATGATTAAAAAAAAAAAAAATGTGGTCACCAGCCTTATAGCAGCTGGAAAACAGTTCTTCTGCGTCCTGCTGGAGGGACTGAGGATGCATTTGTAGTGTTTTCCAGATTGGGGCACAGGCTGTGGTTGGAGTGATGGATATCGAGTTTGGGTAGTGCATCGATGCTCAGATAAGATAAGGACTTAGGATGGCCCAGCCTACTGCTAAATGAGCTCCTCAGTGCGTTCAGCGTGTTCCGCATGGGGTGGGACTTGAACTCCAGCAGAGGTGACAGCTTAGCCACCATCTTCCTCCCTCCTATCTCCTTCACTGGGTCGAGGCATCGCCCCAGAACAGAGCTAGCTTTTTTGATCAGCCTGATCAGTCTCTTACTGTCAGCTGCCATGATGCTGCTTCCCCAGCAGACCACTCCATATGTGATGCCACCCAGTGTTGGGAGTAACGCGTTACTTTATTTTTACAAAGTTACAAAGTAACGCATTACTGTAACGCTACTACTTTTGCAGTAACGTGCTGTGTAACGAAATTACTGTTTAAAATTCAGTAATGCATTACAGTTACTGAAATTTGATCAGATGCATTGCTCGCGTTACTCGTTTTATTAATATGGACAGATATTTTAGCGCAAACAGGCGATCATATAACTTGCAGTTGCTAGACACCCTCCTCATCAGCTGCCAACTGGGGATGAATACACAGTTTCAGTGGCTATTGGCAGGACTGCCATCCACAGCACCACCAGCAGCGTCAATCCACTGGAGGTTGTCATGCCAAAGGCAAAGGCAAGCAAATAAATAAGCAAATAAATATAAACTGACCCTACCGTAACTGACGCAGCCATCACACAGTCTCCTCCGCGGGTCCGTTTCCTGTCCTGCCCCAGTTCACATCACAACCCAGTGAAGAAATGCCGTGATGACTTCTCATATCAAGCCCTGATCACCTGTTGTCCGAGCGGTGAGTAGCCCCTAACAGCTCCTACCTCTGTGGTTAAACATGAGTATTTTTTGAGCAAGAAGCTCACATTTAATATCCGTATCATCTCTTACCATCCTCACCTGTACATAACTGCATAACTACATAACTATATCTAACTTATTGCACATTATTTGCACATAACAGTACTCTTAACTTTCTGCACTGCTGCATATATTTGCATATATTTGCTTAAATTGCACATACTGTTAATTACCGTATATACTGCACTGCTGTCCTTTGCACTTCTGATTGGATGCTAAACTGTGTTTCATTACCTTGTATTCATACATGTGTAATGACAATAAAGTTGAATCTAATCTAATCTAATTTAAAGTTTTCTTACACACAGAGAAAAAGTGTCTGTGATTTGTTGAAGTAGAGAACAGCTTCTTTTAAATACTTTATATTTTATTTTATCTCAGTCAGTTACATGCTGTTGTGACATGCAACTATTTCATGGAAGTAAATCCTCAAAATATGCATTTTTAATGGGCTGGTCCAGGGGTGTCAAACATATGGCTCGTGGGACAAAAACAGCCCACCAGCGGGTCCAAAATTTTCTCTGTGAATTCACAGCTTTATTTCTAGTAACTTTCTGACTTTCTACTGATTGCAATAGTTTATGTAAATCTGAGACATTTTTTTCTCTGTAAGATGAGACTTTTTTCTCATCAGTTTTCTTTTTCTTCTTTTTTCTGATGAGAACAAGGGGCCCTTGAGCTTGCTGTGTGTGAAAGATGATTTAAGGATGCATTTAAAAGTAACATGAAAGTTACTTTTCCAATTAACTAGTTACTTTAATCATGCAGTAACTCAAAAGTAACTCAGTTACTTTTGAAAAGAAGTAACTAGTAACTGTAACTAGTTACTATTTTTTAGTAACTTACCCAACACTGGTGCCACCACCACAAAGGTAATGCAACAACCAGCTGGCAGTGAGTGTAAAGCTCATCAAAGAAATCTGTGTTTAAAAAACATAGATCGCTAAAAGTTTTTCAAACCCTGAACCAGGCAAAACGAATCTGGGACCCTCAAAGTTAAAAAAAAAAAAAAAAAAAAAAAAAAAAAGGTCTGCTTGGGGTATGATCTCCAAACGTGAACAACTAGAACATCTGCTGATAAACTCCAATATTGATTTTATGGGTATGTCTGAAACCTGGTTATCATCCTGGTCACCTGAAACTGTTAACATGCCTGGCTATAATGTCTATAGGAAAGACAGGAAGCAAGGAAAAGGTGGAGGAGTTTTACTATATGTTAAAGACACCTTGAAATGTAATCAGACTGAATAGTCAAAAGATATGAATCTAGAATATGTAAGCAGGGGTGGATTTAGTCCATTGGGGGCCTAAGGCAAAGATAGAAATGGGGCCCTACTTTTTCTTTGTTCTACACTTTCTTTTCACTTTTTTGGGTATGACTTAAATTTTCATGTTATTGATTTTAAAATTGTAACGGGGTAGGAGCTATATAAGCACTAGCTTCAGCTTACACCCTTTCAGTCGTTCTTATGTGTCCTACATATTTTTAATTGTTTTGATTGCATGTTCATGACCGAATAAAATTCACATTCAATCATTAATTCAATCGGGCCTTACTGACATCCTACCTGAAACTTATTGTCCTCAGAAGTCTTCAAATAATGATATCATTCAGGTATCAGGAATTAAATCTGTAGAAAAACAAATAAGTTTAAAGTGACACTATAAGAGAAAAAAGGCCAAAGTTACAAGAAAAAACTGCAGATTACTGAGAGTCATAAAATTTTGTGAAAAATGCCATTCAGAAGAATAAAGATGAAAATTTACTTGGAAAAAATAAGAATAATTGCTTTGGTTTTTGATTAAAAAAAAAAGTCTCCAATCCAACTGCAGTGATGTTTGTGGTGGTGGTGGGTTAACAGTTTGCACGTTTGCAGCTCAAGTAACTTAATTATCTGGTGACATCCTGTTTTTGTATTGAAGTGGATTCCTCATCTCAATGAGTCTCTATGTCTGTTCTTTTCATCTCCCTCACCCCCCAGCCAGTCGCAGCAGATGACTCCCTGAGCCTGGTTCTGCTAGAGGTTTCTTCCTGTTAAAAGGAAGTTTTTCTTCTCCACCGTCACCAAGCGCTTGCTCACAGGGTGCTTTTGAATTTGGTTCAACAGAATTATTTTAAAAAACAAACTCATGAAACAGGCCTGGACAAAAATGATGGTACACTTAACTTAATATTTTGTTGCACAACCTTTTGAGACAATCACTGCAATCAAACGATTTCTGTAACTGTCAGTGAGACTTCTGCACCTCTCAGCAGGTATTTTGGCCCACTCCTCATGAGCAAACTGCTCCAGTTGTCTCTGGTTTGAAGGGTGCCTTCTCCAGACGGCATATTTCAGCTCCTTCCACAGATGTTCAATAGGATTTCGATCAGGGCTCAGAGAAGGCCAAATTAGAATAGTCCAATATTTCGCTCTTAGCCATTCTTGGGTGTTTTTAGCTATGTGTTTTGGGTCATTATCCTGTTGCAAGACCCATGACCTACAACTGAGACCAAGTTGTCTGACACTGGACAGCACATTTCTCTCTAGAATATCTTGATAGTCTTGAGATTTCACTGTACCCTGCACAGATTCAAGACACCCTGTGCCAGATGCAGCAAAGCAGCCCCAGAACATAACAGAACCTCCTCCATGTTTCACAGTAGGGACGGTGTTCTTTTCTTGGTATGCTTTATTTTTGCATCTGTGAACATAGAGCTGATGTGCCCTGCCAAAAAGTTCCAGTTCTGTCTCGTCTGTCCATAAGACATTCTCCCAGAAGCGCTTGTCAACATGCAGTTTGGCAAATTCCAGTCTGGCTTTTTTATGATTTGTTTTCAACAGTGGTGTCCTCCTTGGTCATCTTCCATGAAGTCCACTTTGGCTCAAACAATGACGGATAGTGCGATCTGACACTGATGTACCTTGACCTTGGAGTTCACCATGAATGTGTTTAGAGGTTGTTCTGGGCTCTTGGGTTACCATTCGTATTATCCGTCTCTTCCATTTTACATCAAGTTTCCTCCTGCGGCCACGTCCAGGGAGGTTGGCTATAGTCCCGTGGATCTTAAATTTCTGAATAATATGTGCAGCTGTTGTCACAGGAACATCAAGTTGCTTGGAGATGGTCTTATAGCCTTTTGTAACCCTTGCCTTATGTTAATTAGGTAAGGGAAATAATTAAGCGTAGACCAGTTGCTAGGTTCGTAAGAGTTACAATAGGGAATTAGAGTGAGTGTGGAATGAAATAGCTGGAGGCAAGAAATGAGCAATTCATGTCTGTTATTAATAAATATAGAAGGAGCAAAATATACAAACAATGTACAAATATACAAATATAACAACGGCCGGCATGAAATAAAACCCCAAAAACGTCCTACTGAGCTCAGTGTTTGTTTGTCCTTTCGGGTTAGTCGTTTAGCCAGTCTAGATATCTTGTGTCTCCAGACTCAGGTTTCTTTTCCTTTTTCTAAAGCGGCAGCTTGAGTTGTTACCACTTTGAATCCTGGGCACTGGAGAGAGGAAGGATGTCCTTCCATCGAGACCTTGGTCAGACCTCTGTTCAATCTCGGTTCAATCTCGGGTCAGGCTCGCCATCTCCATTCGGAGAGAATCCAGGATCCAGAAGGTTTTTGGTCGGCAACCAAAAAAACCTAGCCTGCACGACAATAATGGTATTGTTGTTTACAGCTAGAGTAATTCATCTTCCAATCCCTTCTTATATAACACCATAGCTTAGTGTTTAAATTCTTCTCTCATATTACTATTATCACAATCCAGCAATATAGTAATATCTTACATTTCACATCATACATCTTACATGCATGTGTTCTTTTTCTCACAATCTCTCTGGTAGCACATGAAATACCCTTTTTTCATGTAACCAATTAAATGAATTCCTCTGTTCATCTCTACATCATTTAACCATGAAATTATGATTAATCCTCTCGAACCTTGTCTCTGTAAATCATGAAATGAAATACAATTAAGTTATCACATAACCAGAGAATATACTGTCCTATTACTTCCAATATTCCCTTTTAAAATCAGTAAAACCCTGTCTGAGCTACTGGGTTTAACCAGTAGCTCAGAAAATCCATATAACCTATGGATTTACATAGTAGACCAACACCATGTGCTTTTAGCATCAAACTACACATTGCAATTCGACAGAAATAGTGCATATGAACTAAAAATACTTCAGCATACTGTTGGGAACTGAAATCACATTTAGGAAAACCATACAGACACAAAGACAGCCTTTTCCATTGCTTTTAAACAGGAAAAAATCCACTCGTCGTGATTAGCATTAGCATAGTGCTAATGTTAGCATAATATTAGCATGTATCTGACTCACCAAGATGAGGTATCAGTGTGAATACAGCAAAGGACACAGCCACAATGCCCCTCACGCTCGTGCTCCCGTCAACTTAGGATAATAAAGGCTGCAAATTAGCGTTTGGAGAGTGTTTAGATCCATTTATAGCATCTTTCTGAATGAAACTCACCAAGAAGAGGTATCAGTGTGAACCAGATCGCTCACAGCCTCTATCTCATCCGCGCTCATATAGTGAAAAGACTGAATTCTGAGTGCGCGCTTGCTGCCTCTACTCGGAAGGCGGGGCTAATATCGCTCTTAACGAATGGAAAGACCCAGATCACCCAACGTGATCATGAAACAGAAATTTAAAAGTTGGATGACGAGGATCGCACTTCCTCTTCCCCAAGATAGTCAGTTTTCAAAATAAAACCACACACTTTCATTAATACAAATGAAATCTGAGAAAAAGGGTCATTTTCTCAGCTGGGTTACACTTTACCTTTAACATGCTTGTCTATAATTTTCTTTCTAATCTCCTGAGACAACTCTCTCCTTTGCTTTCTCTGGTCCATGTTTAGTGTGGGACACACCATGTCACCAAACAGCACAGTGACTACTTGTCACCCTTTAAATAGGCCAACTGACTGATTACAAGTTTGTAGACACCTGTGATGTTAATTAGCAAACACATCTTGGTTGAACATGTCCCTTTGGCACATTCTTTTCAATCTTTTCTAGGGGTACCATCATTTTTGTCCAAGCCTGTTTCATGAGTTTGTTTTTTAAAGTAATTCTGTTGAACCACAATTCAAAAGCATTGTCAATTTTCATTGGTTAATTTTCATAGAATTTTTATTTATTACCACTTTTGTCAGATTGAAGTTATTTCTGTGATCATTGTGGGTTTTTCTTTCATTAAAAGGGGGGTACCAACAATTTTGTCCACGTCTGTATGAGATGACAATTGTTGTGAAATGGCACTATATAAATAAAGTTGAATTGAAATGAAATCTGAACAAATGCATTAAATGTAGGCTCTTGTGTATTATTAAAAAAACAACAACAATTCACATGGAAAATCTGTTGTTTGTTTACACATCCCCACATCCCCAGCAGGGTTCTGTTCACAGTCTGCTGCTGGTCCAATTTGAAGAGGCATCCACTGTGCTCCCTCCTCTGTGCTATGTAGACACTAAGGAGAATATATCACACAATTAGGATAAACAGGCCCTCTCTGAAGTAAATAGCAACACTCTTTGTCTGTCAGGTGCTTAGGCCATAATGATGGGTTATCTTCAAGAACAAACTGGTCAGACTGGTGGTATATAGTAGTTCCCTCATCACCTCCTCCTCTGTGAAGGGTAGCCATTGACACAGCGGTTGTGCCATTTAAGTAACATAGGCTAGTAGCCGCGGTACTGTCTTCAATGGATACAGGTCAAGTGGACCCCTGACCAAGTGAGCACCCCAAGTGGACCCCAGGATGAATGAATGAATGAACAAATGAATGAATCTTTATTTTGTATAGATTAGATTAAAAGATTAAAAGAAAAGAACAGAACAGTTTACGGGGGCGGGGGTGGGTCCAACAAGGTCGAATTAAACAATAACTCCTCGGATTATATACTTCAACATAACTTATCTGAAAAGGGTGATGGCAGAAGCCACAGCTTGTACTGCCCACCCATGTTCCATCCAAGAAGTAAAAAAAAAAAAAAAGTAATTGCAGAACAAAACAAAGCAAAAAAAAATGTGACAAAACAAAACTAAGCAACAACATAACACAGACTGTTTATAATAATCCTTATGTCATTTTACATGTCATTTTGTATGTATGTTTGGAGTATTTCTTCCTTTAGTTTTTGTTTAAATTGACCAAGCGTTTTACATGATTTTAATTCAACTCCAAAAGCGTTCCACAGTCTGACTCCATGCAGTGTTGCTTGGTGGTAGTTCTCACTGAACGTTTTTGAAATATACATGTCCCTCTGAAATTATATTGTTTCTCCCTTATTTGAAACAATTTATGGATATTTGTGGGCAGTGATAGATTTTCCACTTTAAGCATTATTACTGCAGTTTTAAAATCAACCAGATCTTTAAACTTGAGAGCTTTTAATTTGAGAAAAAGTGGGTTTGTTGGTTCCCTGTAAGCAGCTTTGCTTTTTATTCTAATGACTCTCTTTTGAAGCATAGAAACTGGATACAGTGTATGTTTGTTTTATATGTATTTCCCCATACTTCAGCACAATATGGCATGTATGAGAGTATTAATGAATGATACAGGGTATATATTGTGGGTTGATTCAGCAAATATTTCACTCTATGTAGTATTGCGATTGATTTGGATATTTTACCTTTAATATAATTAATATGTGACTTCCAACACAGTTTATTATCAATTATTACTCCAAGAAATTTGATTTCAGATACTGTTTCAATCTCTACACCATTTACACTGAGTTTAAATACTGAGTTGTTGTGATGGTTGTTAAAAATTACACATTTTGTCTTACTTAAATTGAGCGTTAATTTGTTTGAATCAAAACACAGTTTAAGCTTTCTTAATTCCTTTCTGAGTGTATCCAAAAGTTGTTCCAAATTGCTTCCATTGCATAATAAGTTGGTATCATCTGCAAACAATATTAAATCCAATTTTTCCGAAACTTTACATATATCATTTATAAACAGGTTGAATAACAATGGCCCCAAAACTGAACCTTGTGGGACTTCACAAGTAACCTTCAGTAACCGAGTTTTTGCTACCTAATATACAGTACATACTGATATCTGTTCTTTAAGTAACTACATAACCAGGGCAGTGCTACCCCAATACCATAATTTTGTAGTTTCTTTAACAATAATTTATTATCCACTGTATCAAAAGCTTTTTTTAAAATCCAAGAATACCCCAACTGAATACTCTTTATTTTCTACAGCAGTTGATATTTTTTCTATAAATTCCATTAGAGCAAATGCAGTTGTCCTTGTGTCTGAACCCGTATTGCTGTTTACACAATAAATCATTCTTTATTATAAAGTTGTCAGTTCTCTCGTAGAATATTTTTTTGAGTATCTTTGATAATTGCGGCAACAGTGAAATAGTCCTCTAGTTTGAAAATTCCCCTGTGTCACCCGTCTTGTGTAGTGGAATTACTTTGGCCATTTTCATTGCATTGGGAAATATACCTGTTTGAAGAGACAGGTTACAGGTATATGTCAGTGGTTTCACTAAGCATTCGATGATAGTTTTGACTAAAAGCATGTCAACACCATCACAATCTGTAGATGTTTTACTTTTAAACGATTTAATGATTTCAATCACCTCTCTCTCATCTGTGTTCTTTATGAAAAATGAAGTCTTTTATAGCAATGTTTTTGTTTATTGTATCACCTGTAGGTGCCGTAATGGGCATTTCTTGAGCTAAATTAGGACCAATGTTAACAAAAAATGTATTAAATTCATCTGCAGGTGAGCCTGCATTCATACTGTTTGGTTGGGTAGCTTATATTTCTAATTTTATTTCCAAGAATATTGTTAAGTATTGTCCATGTATTTTTAGTGTTGTCTCTGTTTTTCTCCAGTTCTTTACTGTAATAGTCTCTTTTACTACATCTCATTATATATATTAACTTATTTTTGTATGTTTTATACTGCTGCTCTGCTTCTTTTGTTCTTTTCTCTAGAAAAGCTTTAAATAAAGATTTTTTTTCTTTTTACACGCTTTTTGTAATCCTTTGATTAACCATGGCTTGTTGACAAATTTCTGTTTAAACTTTCTCTTTACTAATGGACATTTTTTTTTTTCATAAAGAGTAGTTACAATGTTCATGAATGTATCAAAGGCATCATTTACATCTGATACATAAACTTCTGTCCAGTCTTGCTTCAGCATGTCTTCTTTAAAAGAACTGATTGCATTTTGTGATTTATATCTGAAAGATTTTAAAGTTTTTTTTTTTTTTCTGTATTGGCCCCTGTGTGGCTATGGATAAGTGCAAAGACTGGCAGGTGGTCACTTATGTCATTTATCAATAATCCACTTTCTATTTTCTTATCAATAATGTTAACAAACAGATTGTCAATAAGTGTAGCTGTGTGGACTGTGATTCTACTAGGATGTGTTATTGTGGGATCTAGATTCATACTGTATGTAGAATTCATGAACTCAGTAGTTACATTTTGTTGAAATGGATTTAGTAAATCAATACTGAAGTCTCCACAGATTACAACCATTTTTTTTTTATTAGTTATGTTATTGTACAGCTCTACTAACTTATCTCTGAATGTCTCAATGCAAGTTCCCAGCATTCTATATATACAACTTATAATTAGATTTTTGTTTTATCTTGGTAAATCTCAAAAGTAACATATTCTAGAATCCCTGGTAGTGCAAAAGACATTCCATTTACAAGTTTACACCTATGCAATTCATCAATATACAGTGCAACACCACCACCCTTTTTTTTGAGATCTGTTAATATGAAACATCTGATTGCCATCAAAGAAGCTTGCTCTTCATTGAGCCAGGTTTCAGAGACTGCTATAGCTGTAAATTTTCTATCCAGCTGTTTTAAATAGTCCTGAATCTGCGGAAAGTTTTTGTTAAGACTTCTGCTGTTAAAGAGTATTATTGATAGTTTGCCATCTACTTGGGGCTGCACGGTGGCGCAGTGGTTTAGCACTGTGGCAGCACAGTTTTACCCTCGGCCGGGGGACCGCGGGGATCATGAGATCGTGGGTTCGATCCCAGCCCCCGACCAACAGTGAGCTGTGTGGAGTTTGCATGTTCTCCCCGTGTTGCGCGGGTTTACTCCGGGATTTCTCCGGTTTCCTCCCGCATACCAAAAACATGTAGGTTTAGGGCGCTCGCGCACGCAGCGACCAGCAGCCGGTGGCTTGTCACCAGACTGCAAACCAAGTCTACCTACGGGTACAAATAAGTAACAAAAAAAAAAAAAAAAAAAAAAAAAATCTACTTGCACTTGACTTTTGAATTGCTTTTCAGTGTAATATTCCCAGTGATTATGAATATTATTGAAGAAGTGGTTATCAGGATCAATATTCTCCATCTCTTGTAGTTTATGTTCAGCATAATGAGATGTTTTCAGTGTCTGAATTTCCTCTCTCTGGGTCAAATGACTTCCTCCAATTGGGGATGATTGATGTCTACTAAAGTCAGTCCTGAGTTGTTGGAGTTTTTTTTGTTGTTGTTGTTGTTTTTTGTTTTTTTGTTTGTTTGTTTGTTTTAAAGTACATTGTCATATTATGTCACAAAAAGACTGTTCTTGCCATGTGTGTGGATATGGATTACTGTAGTCTTTTAATTTTCTTGATCAGTGTTCATCTATATTTGTTTAAGCCAGTGAGTTTTCTTATCATTATGGCCTTTGCTTCTTCAGGTGTTCCATTTAGTTTGATCCAGACTCTACAGTTTCTTGTCCATGTTGCCTGTATCTTGCTTTGTATTTTCAGTATCCGTGCTTGCCGTGCTATTTCAGCATTAGTCTTTGTTAAATGTTCATTTAAGTAAACTTCTGTTCCCCCGCAGCTTTCTGGCCTGCCTCATTATGTCATTTTTTACTGTTCTGTTCATAAAACGCATCACAATTGATATCTTTGTTTTGTTATCCTTTCTGGGTAGTGTATGGCGGGCTGAAATTGCGTTTACATCAACCTTTATGTTTCTGCCTTCAAGGAACCGAAGCACCTGGTTTTCCAAGGAGACTGATTCACTTTGGGTAGCCTCCTCACCTCTCATTCCTGCTGTAGCATGAGCATATGATTGGTGATTAAAGCCTCATCGAATCGTTTCACACCAACATGCAGGGGATAGTGCAGCACGACGGCAACGTCTCAGAGCCATTCAACATACGCAGCGGAGTGAAACAGGGCTGTGTACTTGCGCCAACCCTCTTTGGGATTTTCTTTGCTATGCTCCTGAGGCATGCCTTCAGCACAGCAACAGAGGGAATCTACCTGCACACAAGATCTGACGGCAGGCTTTTCAACCTCGCCCGCCTGAAAGCCAGAACCAAAGTACGCGAGGCTCTAATCAGAGACATGCTGTTTGCAGACGACGCTGCAGTCGCAACTCACACACAGCAGGAGCTTCAAACCCTGATGGACCACTTCTCCCAGGCATGCAAGGACTTCGGGCTTACCATTAGCCTGAAGAAGACTAACATCTTGGCGCAAGACATGGAAGCACCACCAACCATCACCATCGACGACTACGAGCTGGAGGTCGTGAATCAGTTCACGTACCTGGGGTCCACGATCAGCAACAACCTCTCCCTTGATACAGAGATCGACAAGAGGATTGGAAAATCAGCCTTCACACTCGCTCGCCTCACCACACGAGTGTGGAAGAATCCCAAACTCTCTGTCAAGACGAAGATGGCAGCGTACAACGCCTGTGTCATCAGCACACTGCTCTATGGGAGTGAGACGTGGACAACATACACCCGGCAGGAAAAGAGACTGAACTCCTTCCACTTACGCTGCATTCGCCACATCCTGGACATATCCTGGCAGGACAAAGTGCCCAACACAGAAGTTCTGTCCTGCGCCGGCCTTCCCTCCATGTTCACTCTACTCAGGCAGCGCAGGCTCCGCTGGCTAGGCCATGTTCACCGTATGGAGGATGGCAGAATCCCCAAAGACGTCCTCTACGGAGAACTGGCGACTGGCAGGAGAGACGTTGGCCGTCCACAGCTGCGCTTTAGAGACATCTGCAAGAGAGACATGAAGACCCTGGAGATCAACACAGAGCGCTGGGAGGACCTTGCAACAGACCACTCCAAATGGAGAGGCACCCTGACCAGACAGCTCAAGGCAGGTGAAGAGAGATTGACTGCTGCAGCAGATGAAAAAAGGACCCGCAGGAAGAACCGCCACAGACCCAGCAGCACGGAGACCACCCACAAGTGCGGCCTGTGTGACAGGACTGCCATTCGCGCATCGGCCTGTTCAGCCACAGGCGGTGCTGTTCCAGCAGAGTAGACGTTTAGGATTCTCTTCCATGGTCAGCATAGACCGACGGAGGCCGACGACAACGACACCCATACAAGTGCATTGTTCAAGATCCTCGATGCATCGCTCCAAGTCTGCAATTTTTTGTCTCTCTCCTTAATTGTTAATTTCAGCTCCCGGACTGAACTCCAGACTCCATTAGCCCTAATAATTCGGACTGTTGATTGGCCACTTTGGTGAGTTCTTCTGACATGAAGTTCAGAGATTTTTTAATCTCTTCTATTTCCTGTTTCTTTGATAGCATTTTTTGCTGACCTGATGATAGCAGGATAATATCCGCTGGTGTTGCCGTTATCTAGTCCAGCTGAACTCGAATCCAGCTGGGGCCTCACTTAGCTCCTCCGCTGAGCTCCGATCTGACTGGGGCCTCAGGTAGCTCTTTTTTTTTTTTGTTACTTATTTGTACCCGTAGGTAGATTTGTTTTGCAGTCTGGTGACAAGCCACCAGCTGCCGGTTGCTGCGTGCGCAAGCTCCCCGTATCCCTAACCTGCATGTTTTTGGCATGTGGGAGGAAACCGGAGAAATCCCAGAGTAAACCCACGCAACATGGGGAGAACATGCAAACTCCACACAGATCACTGTTGGTCGGGGGCTGGGATCGAACCCACGATCTCACGATCCCCCAGCCGAGGGTAAAGCTGTGGTGCCACAGTGCTAACCACTGCGCCGCCGCATGGTGCACACCAGCTCTGCCGGGTGTGGCCGCTACAGGTGTACTCTGATCTGGCCAGGGCCTCAGCTAGCTGCACCACTTGCCACCGCTGTAAGTGACCTCCGATCTGGCCTTTCTTTCACCGCTGTAGTTGAGCTCTGGTCCAGCCGGGGCCTCGGTTTGCTCCTCCGCAGCTAGCTCCGCCGCTCTTCTACCAAAAAGCCGGAAGGAATCAATTAATCTGTACATGTACATTTTCAATCCAGTGATTTAGAAACTGGTTCATAATTTTCTAAAGTCTCATTCAGATCATTCTAGTCCCAAATACTTGTTCTGTGGATTTTCATCTGGAGGCAGCCAGCTGTGACGAGCAGCAGCGGTGGAAAAGAGAAGTCTTTTGAAAGCAGAAATTGAGCCAAAACCTTCTCTGGGTCTTTTAATACATATACTGTATATATGTATATATTCTTCCACTTCTGGGTGACTCATCATCATCATCATCATCATCATCGTAGCAGTCTGTCGGGGGTGACAATGTTTCATTTAGATCTGATCAGATTCCTCCACACAACTCTGTCCTTCACCTTCGGCTGCCAGGAATTCCTTACCTTATTAACCCAGGAGACATCCAAGCCTGTATGAGTTGCTTTCTGACTGACCATTTCATGAAACTGCTTGCAAAGTATTTGAGTACCGCTAGCTTTTGCTGGACTAGAGGCACATTCTTGGCAGATAGAGGTATTATCAGTGGCAAGGACAGGCCAAGACAAACTGACTCCAGTATCTGTGGCAGTGACTGACCAGATGATAGGTTTGTTTATCTCTGCTCTTTGTGTAGTGCATGTCACGATGCATCAACTGGCAAAAGTCCACCACAGACCTTGCGACAGCTGTGCTTATCTGCCAGGATGTCCAGTCTCACCCTGTGTAACTGTGAGTGGTCCACCACAGACCTGTGACAGATATTGTGTTTAGTTCTGCCAGGATGCCCAGTTTCACCCTCCATGCCCTCAGAAGGGCGGCGTTGCCAGTTGAGTCGCCGACGGCCCAACCCATGAGACAGGTAGTACCGGTTTTCATGGTTATCCAGTAGCAAGCAAACAAATGCCTGACCTGACCTGACATACTATGGTCCTATGATTGACTATAATGCTCTGAATGAAACTTCAGGAAATTATGAATCACTTTATTAATCACTAGATTGAAAATGTCCTTGTACATATACAAGTTAGATCCTGGGGTCTACCTGGGGTGCTCACTTAGTCAGGGGTCCCCTTGATGTGATCCCTCCTTCAGTTATGCTGCTAATGCTACAACAGTTGCTATGAACAAAATAGTAAGTCACATCTGCTCTGTCACAGGTTTTAATGTCATGTCACATCATGTAATGCTACTACCCATCTCTAATGCCTCTCAGAAACTGTGTCTTCAACAAGTAACTGTACAACAGATTTTTGAAGTAAGGGCTGACCCAGCTAGCTACTTGAGCTAGCACAGGCTAATAACAGCTGCAAGTTTATGAGCTTTTACTGCACATAAATAAGAAAAAAAGCTGGTAAAATAAAACAAGATCACAGACTACAGAATCTACCTGTTAACTTAAGTGGTAAAATGACCAAAACAATGGCCATTCATTAACTTACCCGGGATTATTAAGCAGACACTCTGTGAAATAAATGGTAGTCTATGGGGAAAATTCCATTGTTTGAGAGGGAGGAACCGCGTCCCCTACAGCAGGCACCATCCTCCCTCCAGGAGAAAGGCAAGTGCTAGTTCATTCTATACATTATAATTGTGATCTGCCTTGTCTGACTCCTGGGGGCGGAGTTTGGGGTTTGCAGTTCCCCGAGCTCCTATCACCTGCTGTAGTTACAATAACCAAACCTGCTGCCTCTGTGTCTTCCTCCGCGGAGCGGTCCACGATGCCAGGCCTACGTCGTCAGACGAGGAGGGGGCCTGCGGTTCTGGAGAGCCTGGATCCAGCCCCGCAGCCACGCCGTGGACAGAGGAGAAGAGCGGACTGCGGCCTGGAGCCTGTGCCGATGATGAAGCGTCCCTGGGTCTCCTCGCCAGAGCGGTCCGAACCAGTGGGTCGAGGGTCCCCTGCCTCCACGCAATACGGGTCATCGGTGTGGGCATCAGCACGAGAGGAACCTCAGACTGCGGAATCCATCTTGCCAGCTGCGGAGCCCGACATAGCTGAGTTGGAGCCTGCGCACGAACTTCTTCACCCTGAGCCTGGATCGACGGAGTCCTGGACGGCAATAGAACCCGAGTGCAGGCAAGTGTCCCCTCTTGTGTCTCTGTCCCCTGTGTTGGAGCATTTTTGCCTGCCTCTCTGGGAGGTGAGTGAGGGGCAGCCGCCTGCTGCGCCCCAACTCGTCTCGATGGGTTCTGTTGCTGCCGGTGATACTGATCCCGGTTTTTCTGTGTGTTCTGAGCTTCCTTTCAGTATCACCGGCGGGGAGCCAGTCGGCGTCGGTGAGTTGGAGGTTCCAGGTTTGGGGATGGAGGTCGTCAGCAGAGCTGCACCGACCCAGCTGGGGTCCATCGTTGAGGCTGCTGTGGCCCAATTGGGGTACGACGTGGGTATGCTCGAGACCCAATCGGGGTCCATCGTGGGAGCTGCCTTGGCCCAATCGGGGTCCGACGTGGGCGCACTCAAGACCCAATCGAGATCCATCTCAGGAGCTGCTTTGGCCCAATCGGGGTCCAACGTGGGTGCGCCCAAGACCCAATCGGGGTCCACCGCAGGGGCTGTTCTGGCCCAATCGGGGTCCGACGTGGGTGCAGCTGGGACCCAATCGGGGTCCAGCAGAGGTGCAGCACCGGTGTGGTCCACGGACAGTGGAGGAGCTGCAGACCCTTCGCCGCCTGACCCAGTTCGGGCTCATCCTTGCCTTCTGTTCCCTCTTCAGAGTCATCGCCCCTGCGCATCATCACCGGGGGCCATGGAGGTCCCTTTTTGCTCGCCCCGGCTCTCCCGTGTTTTGTCCTCGCCAGGGAGGCCGCCATGGGCTGTTTTCCCCCAGTACTGGTGGCTGAGGGACACGGGTCGGCCACCTGAGGAACTGTTTCGCCGGTTCGGCGCCTCGGGTCGGCCACCCGACATGTTATGTGTTTTACTGGGCGATCTGGTCCGGCCACCGGAGGAGTGGACTTTCCGGGCCTGGGACTGTGGTAAGCCGCCCGGTCATGTTCCGCCCCCCTCCCATGACCACCCGCTGGCCGTTGGACGCGGGGAGACCGCCTGAACTGTTCCCGTGGCGTTTGGTCTCCGCCGGTTGGCATGAACTGTCGGGGGTAGAGGTCATTCCTGGTGGTGCTCTAGCCCTGTAATTGTTCGGTGTTTTTTTTTTTTCTGTCCTGTGTTGTATTTGCTTTTTGACCTGAGAATGTGGTATTTTTGTTTTCGTGCCTGTGTAATTGTGTTTCATGTATTTTGGAGTGTAGTCTGGTCCTGTAATTGTTCTGTTTTTTTTCTCTGTCCTGTGTTGTATTTGCCTTTTCACTTGAGAGTGTGGTATTTTTGTTTTCGTGCCTGTGTAATTGTGTTTCATGTATTTTGGGGTTTAGTCTGGTCCTGTAACTGTTCTGTTCTTTTCACTGTACTGTGTTTTGTTTCTTGTAGTTGCCATTTGTGCTTTTTGGGAGTTTGATTTGTGTTCTGCAATTGCCTCATTTGTCCTGTCATCATGTTTTGTACTGTAGGGAGGTTGTTTTTGTTTGGTTTTTTTTTGTTATTTCGTGTCTGTGTGACTTTTCCATGTATTTTTTTGAGTCATTTTTTTTTTTCCCTGTCTGTGGTCTGGTTATTGATCTGTGGTTTGATCCTCTCCTGTCCCATCCGCCCACCCTGGAGGGGGGGGGGGATTGGATGTCTATGGACGTTCAGGAGCCCGCCCTCGGAGGGAGGGTACTGTTATGACCCGAGCGCCGATCTCGTCCGCGCTCGGGCCATGCATCATCTCTGCCGGCTTTGACAGCAGTGGATTACATTCTGGCTCCCCGGGCTCTTATTGTGACAGCGCTCGGCGGGGCTTCCTGCTGTCAGAGCCGATCAGCTGTTCAGCATCACCGCTCATTAGCTACCGGCTTTATTAGCGGGCGCTGACAGCTGGCTGATGCTGGAGTATCGTCAAACATCTGTCAAACATTCCTGGTCCTCGTTCATGTCAGGTTCATGCATATTCTTGCTCATGTCATAGTTTAGGTTGCAGTGGCTGGGTTAGCCCTACGATCCCTTGTATTCTGTAGTGTGTGTTTTGGACTCAGCGGCTCACAGCTTTGTGTCTCGTCTTGTCTTGTTATAGTAAAGCATCAAATGCAAAACTCACTGGTGACTTTTGGCATCTTATGGTGGCCCGCGAGGGTCACCGCATGACATACAGCCTGTTTTTCCCTCATCCACCGGACAGCATGGACAGCCCCGGATTGCTCCTGCACCGTTAGTTAATGTCAGCCTTTCTCCCTGTGTCGACAGTAGCCCTGCGGCCCTAGGCTTTCCCTCTCCCGAGCAGTCGAGCATCCAGAAGGCATCCTTGTATGTCTGGTGGCCTCTATTGTCATTACTGCATCTGCTCAACTCACTGTTCTGCGTGTTTATTTGCTGGACTTGTTTTTTGGGGGGTTTATGTTTAATAACGTGCACGTTCTACTCCCACAATTGGGTTTTTCAATCCTTCTTTCGTGCACCGTGTAATGGCGCATGGGGAACCATAACAGTTTCTGTAGAAGTCTACCGGAGTGTCGCAACTCTCATATTATACGGCGCTGAGATATGTGGAACAGTCCAACACTCTGAGGAGAAGGGGGGAGGACGTTATGGTCATGATTTCATTTGGCATTTTTATAAATACTCGTGTTTCTATATTTAGTCGGACATCATGTTAAATATGCTAAACATGTTTAAAAAATATATGGGGCTTCTAGTAGATCGGGGCCCCCAGCAGGTTGGGGCCTAAGGCAACCGCCTACCTTTGCCTAATGGTAAGTCCACCTCTGTGTGTAGGAGTTAACATTAAGTTGTCACCCAATATGACCTTCTCTGTTATCTGTTTATACCACAAACCGTCCTCTAAAGCAGATTTTTATGACCAATTTAAAGCGCTTAATCAATGTAATCCTAAAAGTGAATTAATCTTATTGGGTGATTTTAATATAAACTGGGATGAAAAAAGAAGACTAAAAAATCTAAAAAAAAATAAATAAATAATTACTGATCACTATAACTTAATTCAATTAATAGATAAACCAACGAGAGTCACAAACCAGTCAAAAACCAAAATTGATTTACTTTTTACAAATAGACCTGAAAGAATCTCACAGACTTAAGATCTTTTAACAGGACTGTCTTACCACAATATAATATTAGCAACAAGAAAACTTCCACGGAAACATCTTTAAAATCCACTTAAGAAATCATCAGGTAGCACACGTGTCAAACTCAGGCCCACGGGCCAAATTTGGCCCGCAGTGTAATTATAATTGGCCCACGAGATCATATCAAATGTGCATTAGAGCTGGCCCACGGTATATACTGTACCGCTAATACTACAAATCCCACAATGCTTTGCTAGTATGTTGGTGCGCAGTCGAAACCGGCAAGCGCTCCTTTTTTCTGTTGACAGTCATTGACAACCATGCTCCAGTCACATCGGACAAATTAATTTCACCCTCCACAAAAATGGCCAAACGAAAGATGGACAACAGGAGCTTTCAAGACAGGTGGGAGGCAGATTATCTGTTCACGAATATAAAGGACAGACCTGTTTGTCTTGTGTGCGGAGCATACAGCATATAGCGAAGAATATAACATAAGATAAGATAAGATAAGATAAGATAAGCCTTTATTAGTCCCACAACGGGGAAATTCCAGGATTGCAACAGCACAGGGATAGCAACACTCAGAGCAACAATCAGAAGGCAAGAAAAAAGAAAAAAAAAAAAAACAAGCAAGAGCAGCTAATATACATATGTACATATTACTATAAAATATATATATACACACACACAGACACACAGTGCAGAGCATTGTAGCTGGATGGAATAAATATATGAATATATGAACACACAGTGCAGAGCATTGTAGCTAGATGGAATAAATATGTAAATATATAAACACCCACAGTACGGAGCATTGCAGCTAGGTGGAATAAATATGCAAGTATATAAACACACACAGTGCGGAGCAATGTAGCTAGATGGAATAATATGTAGATATATAAAAACACAGTGCGGAGCATTGTAGCTAGATGGAATAAATATATAGATATATAAATATAAACACACCCAGTGCTGAGCATTGTAGCTAGATGGAATAAATATATAGATATATAAATATAAACACACCCAGTGCAGAGCATTGTAGCTAGATGGAATAAATATGTAAATATATAAACACACACAGTGCAGAGCATTGTTGCTAGGTGGGATGAAACAGCATAACCGTCTATTTAGTTATCCTACATGGTATGAATATGTGCCCATACATATTCTCACCCTCCATAGCGACCGGTATGTTCCTAGTTGTATGCCGGAGAGGACCATTGTGTAAGTCTATTGCATCTTTTGCATTCAAAAAAAAAAAAAAAAAAAAAAAACTATTAGTTTGTTACGTCTTTTTGCTATCTCTGCGAGCAGCCCTGCTTAGGTTGTACAGTCTGACAGCCGTTGGTAGGAAGGACCTACGAAACCTCTCGGTTGTGCACCTGGGATGATGTAGTCTGCTGCTAAATGAGCTCCTCAGTGCATCCAGTATGTCCTGCATAGGGTGGAACTCGGACTCCAGCAGAGATGACAGTTTAGCCACCGTCCTTCTCTCTCCTATCTCCTCCATCGGATCAAGGCGTTGCCCCAGGACAGAGCTAGCTTTCTTAATCAGTTTGTTCAGTCTCTTCCTATCGGCTGCAGTAATGCCACTGCCCCAGCAGACCACTCCAAAAGTGATGGCTGATGCCACCACCGTGTCATAGAATGACTTCAGCAGCGCCCCTTGTACACCAAAAGACCTGAGTCTCCTCAGCAGGAACAGCCTGCGCTGTCCCTTCTTGTAGAGTGCGTCAGTATTGTGTGACCAGTCTAGTTTATTGTTCAGATGAATACCCAGGTACTTGTAGGATGTCACCATCTCCAAGTGGAATAAGAAGGACACTTGTCTTCTTATCCAAGTGGATAAGAAGACACTATGAAACAAAACATTATGAAAAGTACAAGGACCTGGACATAAAGCAGAAGCTGCAGAAGGTGGAGGAGATGAAAAGAAGTCTGGTTTGCCGGCAGACTATGTTCATGAAAGCAAAATCAAAAAGTGAAGCTGCTGTAAAGGCCAGCTTTATTGTGGCAGCAGAGATAGCAAAATCAGCCCGGCCCTTTAATGAGGGAGAGTTTGTCAAAAAGTGCATGGTTGTGGCGGTTTGGTGTAACACCACAAACAGACTGGACAGACACAGCGCTCGGCTACAGCAATTAACAGAACAGTGAAATGTGTGTATTAATGTCTACAGGCTGCCCCGCTTCTTCTGGCCTCTTTACTGTGATGTTAATGTCACCTTTCATGCATTGTGTTCATGCGTCCTGTCCTTACTGTGACCTAGAGACTAAGATCAATATGTAGATGTGCCTTGTAACCTCTTTGTTCTGCAGCTGGAGCAGAGTCTAGCAAATCTGCCTATTGTGATGTATGTCTCTCAAATGCGAATGTCTCATGCCTGTTCTGCAATCTCTTTAATCATACTAACTGCTGGGGAATGCTCTTTGATGTATTGTTGTGGTTGGGTATATATGCTGCAACCCTGTAACTCAAACTCTCTCTCACTCTCACTCTTCAACTGCTGCTGGACACAGACTTTGTGTCCTCCTTCTCTGAGAGCCGCTGGGCTCGCTCCCGGCGCCGGGAGCGGAGCTCGTGACGTCGGTATGATTAATAAAACTCTGCTTAAACCTACACCAACGCTGCATTATTTCATGCCGCTTCAATGGTCAAAGTTTGCGACATCGTGTGCCCAGATAAAAAGCAAGAATTTTTAAATGTGAGCCTGAGCAGAAACACCGTGGCTGAGCGCGTGTGTGAGTTTTCCACTAATCTACATGAACAACTAATAAAAAAGGGAAAAGATTTTATTGCATACTCCCTTGCTGTGGATGAGAGCAGCGTGACACGTCTGATACTGCCCAGCTGTCAATCTTCATCCGTGGAGTAGACTTGAGCCTGTGCGTCACAGAGGAACTTTTAGGATTAAAATCAATACATGGCACCACCACAGGAAAAGATATCTTTGAAGAGGTAACCAAATGTATAAATGAAATGAGCCTGCCTTGGGATAAACTTGTGGGACTGACGACAGATGGTGCGCCCGCGATGTGCGGTCAAAAGAGTTGATTGGTCGGCAGGATTCAGGAGAAGATGCGGGAGGAAGATGCAGGTGAACTTACAGTTTATCACTGTATCATACATCAGGAAGCGCTCTGTGGCAAAGCTCTGCAAATGGAACATGTTATGAGCTCTATAAAACGAGTAGTCAACTTCATAAGAGCCAAAGGTTTGAATCACCGGCAGTTCAAGTCTTTTCTGGAGGAGTTGGATTCGGAATACAGAGATGTGCCCTATCACACAGAGGTGAGATGGCTGAGCAGAGGAAAAGTACTGAACAGATGTTTTGAGCTACGTGAGGAAATCTGTCAGTTTATGGAAAACAAAGGGAAGGACACAACAGAGCTGAGAGATAAAAAAGTTTCTGTGTGAGCTTGCATTTCTGTCTGACATTGTGAGCCATCTTGATGTGCTTAACCTGCAGCTTCAGGGACAGGGCCACATCATCACAGACATGTACGCAGCAGTGAGGGCCTTTAAAACTAAGTTGTGTCTGTGGAAGACTCAGATGCTGCAAGGAAACTTGGGTCATTTTCCGTGCTGCCAAACCATGGTAGAGCAAATTTCTCCTGCCGTGCTGCCTAGCGCACAGTTTGCTGAAAAAATCAACGCGCTCAGCGCCGAGTTTTCCCAGCGATTTGCCAACTTTGAGGCTCAGAAAGGGAGATTTGAACTGCTCAGTAACCTGTTTGCGATCGACGTGGAAAGTGCACCAACCAGCCTCCAAATGGAGCTAATTGAACTCCAATGTAATGACATGCTCAAATCAAAATATGACTCTGTTGGTGCTGCGCGGTTTCCATGTTTCCTCCCCAACACAATGCCTCAATTATGCACCCAAGCTGCTCAGATGCTCTCAATGTTCGGCAGCACATATCTATGTGAACAACTGTTCTCTATGATGAAGGTGAACAAAACACCTCACAGAAGTCGACTCACTGATGAACACCTTCACTCCGTCCTGAGGTTTTCCTCAGCTCAGAGCCTGACCCCAGACATTGATGAACTTGCATCTAAGAAAAGATGCCAGGTATCTGGCTTAGACCAATGTGCAGAGTAAATCAGAGTGTAGCAAACTGAGCTTGAATATATCTGTTATTTATGCACTTTTTCTACTGCAAGGCATGGTCTGTTAATAGTTGAAATGTTGGATTTTTATTGAATGACATTATTATTTTTGGTTCTTTTGTTGTTGGCTTTGAAAAAGATTTACTTTAAAAAGGAACTTGAAAGGATACGGGGAGAGACATACTTTATTTATTTATTTAAATAAGAAATGAATACCACTGATGTGTCTTTTATTTCAAATTTAATTTCTCATGTGTTTGTAATATCAAGCTTTGGTTGTTCCAGATTCTGTGTTTAAGCAAAACTAAAGTTTGTTTCCATATGAAAAGGTTAAACATTACATATCAGTTGCAGTTAATTTTTCAATAAATATTGAGTTTGGCCCGTGACTTTACTTCACTGCTTAATTTTGGCCCACTGTGAATTTGAGTTTGACACCCCTGAGGTAGCACATTAAATTATACAATCCAAAAAACCAACAACAAAATATAACAATGGCAATAAATGAAATTGAACGGAAGGAAATCACCTCCTCAAATGACACAAATCGCAGCAGTGAATTTTTTATAACAAAAATTAAAGAGGTTATAGCGGCATTTTCAAAAAAAGAAAAAAACAGAAGAAGAATCAGTTTACCATGGCTCAACTCTGAATGTCTACAACTAATAAAGACCAGAGATCAGCTTCTTAAAATAGCTCTAAAAACAGGTTTAACAACTGACAGACAAAAATTTGCGTCTGCTAGAAATAAGCGAACACAAAACTCTGAGGAAGGCAAAGGCAAACTTTTTCATAACCATTACTGAAAATGCAGATGGAGATGGCAAAAAATTTGGAATAATATTAACAAATTGACACATAAACAGAATAAAAAACACCAAGGTGCTGTTCCTTGGTGCCTGTGGCATGGTAGCATGGGCGGCTGTAAAAAAGTGGCACTCCGACCTCTACTGGCCTGGCAAAGTTATTACATTTTCTGTTTTCGTGGCTGCATTGAAAGAAATGGGGACTTAAATTTGTGTTTATTTTGAAAACAAAGCCTTATCTCGCAATTCTGGCAAATTAAAAGTTGAGAACATATAGCGATACAATGATATAAGCCTTTAGTTCCACTTAAAGCGAAGTAGTCGGATCCGGGAAAAAAAAATTTTTTTGCATGCATGGAAAGAAAATCCTATAGACACATATAGCGCGATTGCGAGTGTGAATGATCTGTTCCATGAGCAAATGTACGTTTTTTGGTCCGTGGCTGTTTACATCGGCCAGGATACTTCGTGCGCCGATGGGCCGTAGGGATCCCGTATTTTACATCCGGAAAAAAACAGTGAAACGGGAACAGCAGGAAGAGCCATAGTATCGTCATCTAATCATTTTATAACACATTTCACAACTAATAATGGTAACATTTCCACAAAAAATGTGCTATATTAACATCACAATTGCATTTTGCACACGGCTCGCTCTCCGACGGCGGCCCCGAGAAGTAAACAAATGCAGGGATGCTTGAATTCTTTCGTCCCGAAAATATCATTTTTGAATATTAATTACAGCTAAACGGGAGCAGTTTCGATGCCGAAATTTCACATACAAATCCTAATATACGTGTTCTATACACCATCGGCTTTTGGGTATCTGACTACCTCACTTTAAGGCTTTGAGTGTGACTGTCACCGAATTGCAAAATAACCCCTAATGGTCAAGAGTGGTAAATATTTTTTGCCAATAAAATAGTTCAGATTTCCAAGGCTATAACTTGAAAGTGGTAAGAGATTGCTGCGCTAAAATATCTTAACCTCCAGTTCTTTTGGTACGAAGGCCAAATAACCAGACAGAGAGGTGAAGTATAGTTTCAATTGTTTTACTGAAGCTGAGATATGGTACAAGATACAGCGCCGGAGCACTACTCTCAAGACATATCAAGAGAGAGTGCTACCCCAACAGTAAGTCCTATGGTTTTTATAGAACTCAGCCACTCCCCTCACATGTATCAGTGTCCTTCTACTATGTGCCAACTCAGCTGAGGGCAGAGCTGATTCTATCTGGTTTCAGCAAGTGAATCCTTGGGTGTAATCTAAAGGTGGTAGTGTGGCGTGCAAAGCAAGAAGGATGAAGGATGAAACCTTAGTTAAAGAATAACTGACATTCTCAAAGCAAGCAGGATGAAGGTTGGAGAAACATAGTTGCAGAATAACCAACATTCTCAGACAGACAAGGCCGTCATAGAAATTTACCAACAATTCTCCCTGTTGAGGTGTCCTAATGGGCACCTCACTAACTTAATAGCAACTTATAAGATAAGATAAGATAAGATAAGATAAGCCTTTATTAGTCCCACAACGGGGAAATTCCAGGATTGCAACAGCACAGGGATAGCAACACTCAGAGCAACAATCAGAAGGCAAGAAAAAAAAACAAGCAAGCAAGAGCAGCTAATAAACATATGTACGTATTACTATAAAATATATATATATACACACACACACAGACACACAGTGCAGAGCATTGTAGCTGGATGGAATAAATATATGAATATATGAACACACAGTGCAGAGCATTGTAGCTAGATGGAATAAATATGTAAATATATAAACACCCACAGTACGGAGCATTGCAGCTAGGTGGAATAAATATGCAAGTATATAAACACACACAGTGCGGAGCAATGTAGCTAGATGGAATAATATGTAGATATATAAATATATAAACACACCCAGTGCTGAGCATTGTAGCTAGATGGAATAAATATGCAAATATATAAACACACACAGTGCAGAGCATTGTTGCTAGATGGAATGAAACAGCATAACCGTCTACTTAGTTATCCTACATGGTATGATTATGTGCCCATACATATTCTCACCCTCCATAGCGACCGGTATGTTCCTAGTTGTATGCCGGAGGGGACCATTGTGTAAGTCTATTGCATCTTTTGCATTCAAAAAACTATTAGTTTGTTATGTCTTTTTGCTATCTCTGCGAGCAGCCCTGCTTAGGTTGTACAGTCTGACAGCCGTTGGTAGGAAGGACCTACGAAACCTCTCGGTTGTGCACCTGGGATGATGTAGTCTGCTGCTAAATGAGCTCCTCAGTGCATTCAGTATGTCCTGCATAGGGTGGAACTCGGACTCCAGCAGAGATGACAGTTTAGCCACCGTCCTTCTCTCTCCTATCTCCTCCATCGGATCAAGGCGCTGCCCCAGGACAGAGCTAGCTTTCTTAATCAGTTTGTTCAGTCTCTTCCTATCGGCTGCAGTAATGCCACTGCCCCAGCAGACCACTCCAAAAGTGATGGCTGATGCCACCACCGTGTCATAGAATGACTTCAGCAGCGCCCCTTGTACACCAAAAGACCTGTGTCTCCTCAGCAGGAACAGCCTGCGCTGTCCCTTCTTGTAGAGTGCATCAGTATTGTGTGACCAGTCTAGTTTATTGTTCAGATGAATACCCAGGTACTTATAGGATGTCACCATCTCGATGTCTGTTCCCTGTATATTTACTGGTACTGTGAGGGGCTGCCCATGCCTGCGGCAGTCCACCACCAGCTCCTTAGTTTTCCTCGCGTTGATCTGGAGGCAGTTCCGATGGCACCAGTCCACGAAGTCCTGGATAAGCCCTCTGTACTCAGCTTCATCTCCATTGGAGATGAGGCCAACGATCGCAGAGTCATCAGAGAACTTCTGTAGATGGCAGTGTGTTGTGTTGTGTGAGAAGTCCGCAGTATAAAGAGTGAACAGGAAGGGAGCCAGCACCGTTCCCTGGGGGGGCCCCCGTGCTACTGATGATCGTGTCGGACACACAGTCCCGGGTTCTCACAAACTGAGGCCGGTTCGTGAGGTAGTCCAGGATCCATGATGACAGGTGCTGGTCCACCCCTGCGCGCAGCAGCTTGTCCTTCAGGATCATCGGTTGGATGGTGTTGAAAGCACTGGAGAAGTCAAAGAACATGATCCTCACCATATTCCCGGGCTTCTCCAGGTGGGACAGAGAACGGTGAAGGAGGAAGATCACCGCATCCTCCACCCCAATGCCATGCTGGTAGGCGAACTGGAGTGGATCCATCGCTGGTTCCACCAGGGGGCGGAGGTGAGCAAGGAGCAGTCTCTCCAGGGTCTTCATCAAGTGGGACGTCAAGGCCACCGGTCTGTAGCTGTTCAGGTCTTTGGGGTGGGAAGTTTTTGGTACAGGTACCACACAAGATGTTTTCCACAGCTGTGGTACCCTCCCCAGTTTCAGGCTCATGTTGAAGATATACGTCACAATCCCACACAGCTGGTCTGCACAGGACTTGAGGAGCTTTGCGCTGATGCCGTCCGGTCCCGACGCCTTCCTCGCCTTGATCTTCCTCAGCTCCGTCCTCACCTGGGTCCTGGTCAGGGTCAGGATGGGGGGCTGTGTGTTGGGAGTGGGGGGGTGTTGGTGGAGTGGGGAGTGGGCAGCAGGACTTGATTTCTTTAGAGGCAGCAGTGGTTGTTGTGCAGTCAGGGGGGAGGGCGGTTGGTCAAATCTATTGAAAAACAGATTCAGGTTGTTCGCCCACTCCCTGCCCCCTGTGGCCTGGGGGGAGGTATTCTGGAGCCCCGAGATGGTTTTGAGGTTTCTCCAGACCCCGCTGATGTCGCTCTGTTGCAGCTTGTCCTCCATCTTCTTCCTGAAGCTGTCCTTGCCTTCTCTGATCTTTCTCCTCAGCTCCCTCTGTACGGACTTCAGCATCTCCCTGTTCCCTGACCTGAAGATCCTCTTCTTCTCTCTCAGAAGTGTTTTTATCTCAGGGTTGATCCAGGGTTTGTTGTTTGAGTGACGCCGTATGGTCTTGGTGGGAACGGATTTGTCCACACAGAAGCTGAGGTAGCCCGTGAAGGTGTGAATGAGGCCATCGATGTCCTCACCATGTGGATCGCAGAGCTGCTTCCAGGCGGTGGCTTCAAAACAGCCCTTTAGGGTGTCCATTGTCTCCTCAGACCATAACTCCACAGTGTGCATGGCCGGAGGTTGTCTGTGCACTAGGGGTTTGTACACCGGCCGGAGATGAACCAAGTTGTGATCCGATCTCCCGAGTGGGGGGAGTTGTGATGAGGTGTACGCCTCCTTAGTGTTTGCGTAGAATAAATCCAGTGTTTTATTGTCTCTAGTGTGGCATGTGACATACTGGGTGAACGTGGGTAGAATGGGAGACAGCGAAACATGGTTGAAATCGCCTGAGATGAGGAGAAGAGCATCTGGGTGTTCTGTCTGCAGCCTGCTGGTTACTGAATGGATGACGTCACGTGCTGTCCCAGCGTTCGCCGTCGGATTTGCATAAACAACAATGCAGATCACGTGTGAGTGTTCTCTCGGGAGATATGTAGGCCTCATGCTAACAGCTAGCAACTCAATGTCTTTGCTGCAGTGTCGTTGTTTAACAGTGATATGTCCCGGTCTGCACCAGTTGTTGTTAACATACATTATCACTCCACCGCCCCTAGCCTTGCCACTGTCTGGTGTTCGGTCAGCTCGTATCATGTGAAAACCCTCCAGCTCAATGTTAGCATCTGCTGCTAGTTCAGTTAGCCACGTCTCAGTAAACAAAAGGAGAGAGCACTCCCGGTATGTGCTATCATAACGGGAGATAGCCGCTAGCTCATCTAACTTTCCCAGTATCGACCGTACATTTCCCATGACAACAGATGGAAGGGAGGGTCTGTACCTTATATTTTTTGTCCTCCGCCTTACTCCAGCCCGGCAGCCGCGGCGTTTTCGCCTCAGTTCTCTCGGTATGTCGAGTTTTTCCAATGGGACCGGGTGGCGGTTGAATGCTAGCAGCTGTTCTCTGCTGTATCGTATCCTGCTATAGACAGTGGCTCCGTTCACTCGCTCAGGAGACATTTAGGACGATCTGTGTGTCCGTGATATAAGTGGGGTGAAAAAAAAAGACGGATCAAAAGAGAGAGGAAGGGAAAAAGACTCGGAATCGAGCCGCTGTTGCAAAAGGCAGCCGACTCGTGTGGCGCCGAGAGAAAAAAAAAAAAAAAAAAAAAAAAAAAAAAAAAAAAAAAAAAATTATATTCGCATTTTTGCATCTCCCCCTGTTGAGATGGGCATAAACCCATCTCATAACCCTACTCTAGCCCCTGAGTGTAGTGTTTCTAAGTTTCTATATGTAACTGATTTCCCCTTCCAGCAGTCACGTGGACCTCCCCCTTCAGGTCGCCATCTCTCCGGTGGACATTAGGTGTGGTGCAAACATTGTGGGTCAATATGGCTAACAATTCTATATGTGTAAAATATATCAAAATAATCTATCTCCCTATATGCATCTACATCCCATGAATCATTTCTCACAAAAGAAACCTGTGGGGCAGAGGTACAGCGAATCAAATGCTAACATCATGTAGGTATGCATTGTAGACCCTATTGCAGGCCCTAAACTATTTCCGGTGCATCTTCAAAGTCCTTGTCCAGGTCCAGTCGTGGCACAACTTCATCGCCATCCTCGCAGTCGGAAAGCAGGTGGGCAGCTTCCTGGACACCTTGGTATAGAGGAGGATCCTTGCAAGAGAAAGCTGTTGAAATAGTTCTTTCAACAAGTCGTTTAATTATGGGAATACAACAACATCCACAGAAGACAAAGATCAATAAACTAATGATAATGCTTACAATGACACCTTAACCTCTTGCACTCCGTTGTACTGCGGGCGGGCAAGTCTCTAGCGCCCTCGTGCGCTCTAGGACGCATGATGGAGATGCGTCCAAGTGCGCACTGAAAATAAAAGCTGCAGACACAGCCACGAACAGATTAGTTCATCTGATTGACCTCTCATTCGACTAATAAGAGCCTTGAATTGGGTTTCTGAAACCTTGAAGAACCAATGACTGAAAACCTAGCAAGAAGGACCCGCCTACCAAGGCTGTGAATGCAGTGAGCCAATTGAAGCAGAGAAGTTCGCGAGCTGTTTTTTTTTAAGGCTGGGTGAAGACAGATTGCTGCAGCAGATAAAAAAAGGACCCGCAGGAAGAACCGTCACAGACCCAGCATCACAGAGACCACCGATAAGTGCAACCTGTGTGACAGCGACTGCCATTCGCGCATCGGCATGTTCGGCCACAGGCGGTGCTTATTTTGTTTTTGTTCCAGCAGAGTAGACGTTATGATTTACTTCCACGGTCATAAACCGACGGAGGCCGACAACGAAGGCTGAGTGACACACACGCGTTCGCCAGTCTTTTTTTTTAATTACTACTGTTATTTGTTTTGAAAAATCGTTCGCCAAAAACCGCAATCATGGAAGCACAAAACCGCAATAATGGAATTATGTTTTGATCGGGTTGTGAGACCAGCACCACGAGCGGACCAGCATCGCGTTCGTCTGACAATGAGGAAGAGAAGTTCGCCAGGACACTGCTGTGAAGAGGTAAGGTGTTATAAGCTAAATTATTCTTTATCCCTGAAAATTGTAATAAAAAATGACTTTTGACCGATCGGTAAATTACAACTGTGCGGCGCACGAAGTCTGAAGTTCGTGCGCCGCGGTACACGGGTCGTTCTCCGCGTCCAGACCGTGAACGCCGCTCCCCCTGCTATTCTTCTGTAGCGAGGGGGGGGGGAGCCGTGGTGACTGCGCCGCTGTCGCCACATCACCACGAGGCTAATCCGTCATGTAGCGATGGCCGATCTCCGTCCTCTGTTGCAAGGGGGGGGGACAACCCCCCCCACACACACACAAACAGACACAGCCCTGAGTGTGACCTTTCATTAGAGCCCAAAATGAAGCTTCTACATTGAATCATTCAAAAGTTACAGACGTTTATCCAAACTGTGCCATTTGGCACAATTTGGCACAGTAACAAAATGCCTGGGAACTACCTGAGGAAAAAGCTGTGTAATATATTCATTTTTTGTGGTATTGTTACAAAATTTGGACCTTAGCTGGATAACACTTGGTTCTACATTTCTGTTGCATTTTCCAGCCCGTATCTGAAGCTGTGTGTTATTTTCAAGCATTTGTATCCAAAAAAAACCACCCAGGCCAAATTTATTTTCTTCAAGTTCACTATGTTTAGATGACTGTAACTCAGTGGTCAGAGCACTTAGAGAGATTATGACTGTTTTGCCAAAAAATTCAAAGTGTTTTCTTTTAAATGAGACCAACCCCATGAAGATGCTGCAAAGTGTTGAAGAACAGCTTTGGATTTAATTTGGGCACGTTATTTTTTGGTGTTTTTAGGGAAATTGACCGGAGTGCAAGGGGTTAAATTAGTTTTCCCCATTTGCCAAATATATTATCAAGCCAACTACCTACATGATTGTCAATGCCAGATTGAGTTTTTAGCTTGTCCGATAAGGCTCTTACTTTGCTTAGGCTTTTGGTTAATTTAATTAAGTTAATTTTGAGTTGTCATCTGTGACCTACAGAGTGAGTTTCCTTGCATAGCAAAAGAAGTAAAGCTGCTAAAGCAGCAATCTTACCCGTATAGGAGCGCCAAATGCCCTCCTGGTCCTTGCGCGCCCCAGATCAAATTATTTTGCTTTGAGCTCCCTAAAGCATTGTTCCCTTAATTGAGTGAGAATCTGTATTGTCTTTGTAGTAGATTCTAAATTAAGTCCCACAGTAAAACATAAATTCAGCACAAATTGAACCTTTCTTAGACATTTGGAACTTTTCTCATACACTACCGTTCAAAAGTTTGGGGTCACTTAGAAATTTCCTTATTTTTGAAAGAAAAGCACTTTTTTTTCAATGAAGATAACTTTAAACTAATCAGAAATACACTCTATACATTGCTAATGTGGTAAATGACTATTCTAGCTTCAAATGTCTGGTTTTTGGTGAAATATCTAGATAGGTGTATAGAGGCCCATTTCCAGCGACTATCACTCCAGTGTTCTAATGGTACAATGTGTTTGCTCATTACGTCAGAAGGCTAATGGATGATTACAAAACCCTTGTGCAATCATGTCAGGTCTGCAATGCTGTAATTGCTGCAAATGGAGGATTCTTTGACGAAAGCAAAGTTTGAAGGAAAAAATTATTATTTCAAATACAAATCATTATTTCTAACCTTGTCAATGTCTTGACTATATTATCTATTCATTTTACAACTCATGGTGGTAAATAAGTGTGACTTTTCATGGAAAACACAAAATAATTGTCTGGATGACCCCAAACTTTTGAACGGTAGTGTATATTTGCATGGTTTCCTTCCTTATCAGTTTACCTTGTTTCTTATAAACATGATGTTTCCTTTACAATAATCTACAGATATTTTCTTAAATATCTGGAAATTTATTGATGTAACTTTTAACTTTTCCTATTAAATGTTGTGATTTCATTACCATGCAGTTTCATTTATATTTTTCCTCTTCACTATTGATCATCTATTGATGATTTTTATGTATTATCTATTTTTCGGAGGATTTTTCTAATTCATTTCTTTGGTCCCCCCCTTGGTGCACGGAGACACATATGCAGCAAAGTTACAGGGTATTTGCTTGATGGGTAGTGTCTTTTTACTAAAAGGAAGCATGTTACCACTTTTATATGTTACACACAGTTAATTTAGATGAAAATTTGTGAGTAGTACAGCTCCTTCAAAATGAGGTTTCAATAATCATGGCTTCTTTTGTGTCATCTCTTGAACTAATTTACAAATTCCATTTAGGAAAAACAATATAGCTGTCTGTGCAGATTTGATATGATTTAGCATTGATAACTAAGATCAGTTTGTCCAGTTGAACACAGACAGGTTGAATTTGTGTAACTGAATCCTTGTGAAAGGTTGTGTCACACTCCTTCAGTCAATAGAAAGGTGGACATATTGCCTAATTAGAATTTAGCTTAATTTTGTACAAGGAATGCCTCGTTTTATACATTCCTTGGTAAATTATGGGGTGGGCTGTAGTCCCGAGGCCCAGCTTGGCCACGGCTGAGCATCGGGAAAACACATTCCTTATTACTGTCACATTTCTGAAATGTGATATTGTCACACCATTATGTGGTGAGCAGCATCAGATGTATCCTGCAGTGTAAAGTCATATGAACACTACATTTTTAAAGATTAGATTATTTGTTTATTTGACAGGGACAGTGCAATAAACATAGACAGTTAATCAAATGACAATCAATCTGATGTGTTGCACAAAGAGTGTATAGCTATTAGCTAATTTGCAACTCTTGTCCCTGGATGGGCTTTAGAAAGGAGAAACAAGTAAAAAGTAAAAAAAGGATAAGGAAAAGAAAAAATGAAAACAGAATAAACAATAACCACATACATCAATGCAAAAAAGATTATAAGTACATTATAATTACACAATTATACATATTATGAATATTATAAAGATTATAAATAATATAAATACACAATATAACAACCTGACTCACATTTGCCTATTTCAGGCATCTCTCCCTTCGTAACTCACTATAAACAAACACATTCATTCCTTCCCTTCATTCACTCTCACCCTGCAGACAATCATTTCATACATGGGTACATTCTTGTTTATTTTTCAGCCAGTTTTTAACCTTTTTAGTGAATGTTTTAAAGTCCGTTATTATTTTAATTTCATTTGGCATTGTGCTCCAGATGTGACTGCCCTTTATAGAGAAAGCTGTTTGTCCAAATGTGGTTCTGCGGTGGAATATTTTACAGTTATTGTTTACAGAACTCCTGGTGGCTCTGCTGTTGTCCTGTCTTTGGATGAAACCAGCAAGTGGCTCAGGCGCTGATTTATGGAAACATTTGAAAATTAATTTCAGAAAACAGAGGTCAGTGAAACTCTCAAAACTCAATAGGTTGTATTTTTTTAAAATATAACAGTGATGCCACCTAATGGGCTTTTTGTCCAAGATTTTTAGAGTTTGATTATATAATGAACCTATATGTCTTATTGTAGAAGGGGCTGCTTGAGTCCAGACTGTCAAACAGTATGATATACAGTGGGGTAAAAAAGTATTTAGTCAGCCACCAATTGTGCAAGTTCTCCCACTTAAAAGATGAGAGAGGTCTCCAATTTTCATCATAGGTATACCTCAACTATGAGAGACAAAAGAAGAAAAAAAAATCCAGAAAAATCACATTGAAGGATTATTAATGAATTAATTGGTAAATTCCTCGGTAAAATAAGTATTTGGTCAATAACAAAAGTTCATCTCAATACTTTGTTATATACCCTTTGTTGGCAATGACAGAGGTCAAACGTTTTCTGTAAGTTTTCACAAGGTTTTCACATACTGTTGCTGGTATTTTGGCCCATTCCTCCATGCAGATCTCCTCTAGAGCAGTGATGTTTTGGGGCTGTTGCTGGGCAACACAGACTTTCAACTCCCTCCAAAGATTTTCTATGGGGTTGAGATCTGGAGACTGGCTAGGCCACTCCAGGACCTTGAAATGCTTCTTACGAAGCCACTCTTTCGTTGCCCAGGCGGTCTGTTTGGGATCATTGTCATGCTGAAAGACCCAGCCACGTTTCATCTTCAATGCCCTTGCTGGTGGAAGGAGGTTTTCACTCAAAATCTCACAATACATGGTCCCATTCATTCTTTCCTTTACATGAATCAGTCGTCCTGGTCCCTTTGCAGAAAAACAGACCCAAAGTATGATGTTTCCACCCCCATGCTTCACAGTAGGCATGGTGTTCTTTCTCCTCCAAACACGACAAGTTGAGTTTTTACCAAAAAGTTCTATTTTGGTTTCATCTGACCATATGACATTCTCCCAATCCTCTTCTGGATCATCCAAATGCTCTCTAGCAAACTTCAGACGGGCCTGGACATGTACTGGCTTAAGCAGGGGGACACGTCTGGCACTGCAGGATTTGAGTCCCTGGCGGCATAGTGTGTTTCTGATGTAGCCTTGGTTACTTTGGTCCCAGCTCTCTGCAGGTCATTCACTAGGTCCCCCCGTGTGGTTCTGGGATTTTTGCTCACCGTTCTCGTGATAATTTTGACCCCACGGGGTGAGATCTTGCGTGGAGCCCCAGATCAAGGGAGAATATCAGTGGCCTTGTATGTTTTCCATTTTCTAATAATTGCTCCCACAGTTGATTTCTTCACACCAAGCTGCTTACCTATTGCAGATTCAGTCTTCCCAGCCTGGTGCAGGTCTACAATTTTGTTTCTGGTGTCCTTTGACAGCTCTTTGGTCTTGGCCATAGTGGAGTTTGGAGTCTGACTGTTTGAGATTGTGGACAGGTGTCTTTTATACTGATAACTAGTTCAAACAGGTGCCATTAATAAGATAAGATAAGATAAGATAAGCCTTTATTAGTCCCACAACGGGGAAATTCCAGGATTGCAACAGCACAGGGATAGCAACACTCAGAGCAACAATCAGAAGGCAAGAAAAAAACAAGCAAGCAAGAGCAGCTAATATACATATGTACATATTACTATAATATATATATATATACACACACACACAGACACACAGTGCAGAGCATTGTAGCTGGATGGAATAAATATGTAAATATATAAACACCCACAGTACGGAGCATTGCAGCTAGGTGGAATAAATATGCAAGTATATAAACACACACAGTGCGGAGCAATGTAGCTAGATGGAATAATATGTAGATATATAAATATATAAACACACCCAGTGCTGAGCATTGTAGCTAGATGGAATAAATATGTAAATATATAAACACACACAGTGCAGAGCATTGTTGCTAGATGGAATGAAACAGCATAACCGTCTACTTAGTTATCCTACATGGTATGATTATGTGCCCATACATATTCTCACCCTCCATAGCGACCGGTATGTTCCTAGTTGTATGCCGGAGGGGACCATTGTGTAAGTCTATTGCATCTTTTGCATTCAAAAAACTATTAGTTTGTTACGTCTTTTTGCTATCTCTGCGAGCAGCCCTGCTTAGGTTGTACAGTCTGACAGCCGTTGGTAGGAAGGACCTACGAAACCTTTCGGTTGTGCACCTGGGATGATGTAGTCTGCTGCTAAATGAGCTCCTCAGTGCATTCAGTATGTCCTGCATAGGGTGGAACTCGGACTCCAGCAGAGATGACAGTTTAGCCACCGTCCTTCTCTCTCCTATCTCCTCCATCGGATCAAGGCGCTGCCCCAGGACAGAGCTAGCTTTCTTAATCAGTTTGTTCAGTCTCTTCCTATAGGCTGCAGTAATGCCACTGCCCCAGCAGACCACTCCAAAAGTGATGGCTGATGCCACCACCGTGTCATAGAATGACTTCAGCAGCGCCCCTTGTACACCAAAAGACCTGAGTCTCCTCAGCAGGAACAGCCTGCGCTGTCCCTTCTTGTAGAGTGCATCAGTATTGTGTGACCAGTCTAGTTTATTGTTCAGATGAACACCCAGGTACTTATAGGATGTCACCATCTCGATGTCTGTTCCCTGTATATTTACTGGTACTGTGAGGGGCTGCCCATGCCTGCGGCAGTCCACCACCAGCTCCTTAGTTTTCCTCGCGTTGATCTGGAGGCAGTTCCGATGGCACCAGTCCACGAAGTCCTGGATAAGCCCTCTGTACTCAGCTTCATCTCCATTGGAGATGAGGCCAACGATCACAGAGTCATCAGAGAACTTCTGTAGATGGCAGTGTGTTGTGTTGTGTGAGAAGTCCGCAGTATAAAGAGTGAACAGGAAGGGAGCCAGCACCGTTCCCTGGGGGGCCCCCGTGCTACTGATGATCGTGTCGGACACACAGTCCCGGGTTCTCACAAACTGAGGCCAGTTCGTGAGGTAGTCCAGGATCCATGATGACAGGTGCTGGTCCACCCCTGCGCGCAGCAGCTTGTCCTTCAGGATCATCGGTTGGATGGTGTTGAAAGCACTGGAGAAGTCAAAGAACATGATCCTCACCATATTCCCGGGCTTCTCCAGGTGGGACAGAGAACGGTGAAGGAGGAAGATCACCGCATCCTCCACCCCAATGCCATGCTGGTAGGCGAACTGGAGTGGATCCATCGCTGGTTCCACCAGGGGGCGGAGGTGAGCAAGGATCAGTCTCTCCAGGGTCTTCATCAAGTGGGACGTCAAGGCCACCGGTCTGTAGCTGTTCAGGTCTTTGGGGTGGGAAGTTTTTGGTACAGGTACCACACAAGATGTTTTCCACAGCTGTGGTACCCTCCCCAGTTTCAGGCTCATGTTGAAGATATACGTCACAATCCCACACAGCTGGTCTGCACAGGACTTGAGGAGCTTTGCGCTGATGCCGTCCGGTCCCGGCGCCTTCCTCGCCTTGATCTTCCTCAGCTCCGTCCTCACCTGGGTCCTGGTCAGGGTCAGGATGGGGGGCTGTGTGTTGGGAGTGGGGGGGTGTTGGTGGAGTGGGGAGTGGGCAGCAGGACTAATACAGCTAACGAGTGGAGGACAGAGAAGCCTCTTAAAGAAGAAGTTACAGGTCTGTGAGAGCCAGAAATCTTGCTTGTTTGTAGGTGACCAAATACTTATTTTACTGAGGAATTTACCAATTAATTCATTAAAAATCCTTCAATGTGATTTTCTGGATTTTTTTTTTCTCATTTTGTCTCTCATAGTTGAGGTATACCTATGATGAAAATTGGAGACCTCTCTCATCTTTTAAGTGGGAGAACTTGCACAATTGGTGGCTGACTAAATACTTTTTTGCCCCACTGTATGAGAAAAAACCATAGAATGCATATACAGTGCAGCTGCTTCGTATGGTATGTAATATCTAATTAATTTAAAGCAGTTCAGGGGTTTTTTTTTACTGTTTTTGAAATTTTCTTTATATGAAGATTAAATTTGAATTGAGGATCTAGTACAATGCCAAGGTATTTGAATTCTGTAACTAAACTGATGTCTTGATCATGTATATTGACTTTAAAACATTGCAGGTTACATTTTTTGATTGAAAAGCACATTGAAACTGTTTTCTGAAGGTTCAGCAATAGGTGGTTCTGGAAGAGCCACTCTTGGACATCAACCATACTTGTGGACAGTACATCTGCAGCCTGTGCTGGAATCTTGGCAGCTGTGTAAATAACTGCATCATCTGCATAAAGTTGACATGTTGCAGCTGAGCAGTGTAGCGGCAAGTCCATCCATCCATCCATCCATCTTCTACCGCTTTTCCGGAGGTCCGGGTCGCGGAGGCAGCAGTTCAAGCAGAGAAGCCCAGACTTCCCTCTCCCCAGCCACCTGCTCCAGCTCTTCAGAGGGGATACCAAGGCGTTCCCAGACTAGCTGGGAGACATAGTCTCTCCACCGAGTCCTGGGTCTGCCCCGGGGTCTCCTCCCAGTGGGACGTGCCTGAAACACCTCAAGTGGGAGGCGTCCAGGAGGCATCCTAATCAGATGCCCATACCACCTCAACTGACTCCTTTCAATGTGGAGGAGCAGCGGTTCTACTCTGAGCCTCTCCCGGATGACTGAGCTCCTCACCCTATCTCTGAGGGTGAGTCCAGCAATCCTACGGAGAAAGCTCATTTCAGCCGCTTGTATCCGCGATCTCGTTCTTTCGGTCATTACCCAAAGCTCGTGACCATAGGTGAGAGTAGGAACGTAGATTGACTGGTAAATCGACAGCTTTGCCTTAGAACTAAGCTCCCTCTTCACCACAACAGACCGGTACAACGTCCGCATCACTGCAGATGCTGCTCCAATCCGTCTGTCGATCTCTCGCTCCATTTTCCCCTCACTCGTGAACAAGACCCCAAGATACTTAAACTCCTCCACTTGGGGCAGGAGCCTGTCCCCAACCCGGAGAGGACAATCCACCTTTTTCCGGCTGAGGACCATGGACTCGGACTTGGAGGTGCTGATTCTCATCCCAGCCGCTTCACACTCAGCGGCAAACCGTCCCAGCAAGAGCTGTAGGTCATTGCTGGATGAAGCCAACAGGACAACATCATCTGCAAACAACAGAGATGAGATCCTGTGGTCACCAAGCATGACACCCTCCATTCCCTGGCTGCGCCTAGAAATCCTGTCCATAAAAATTATGAACAGGACCGGTGACAAAGGGCAGCCCTGGCGGAGTCCAACTCTCACTGGGAATGACTCCGACCGAGTGTTGGCAATGCGAACTAAACTCTCACAACGGTCGTACAGAGACCGAATAGCTCGTAACAACAAGCCCGATACCCCATACTCCCGAAGCACCCCCCACAAAAATCCACGAGGGACGCGGTCAAATGCCTTCTCCAAGTCCACAAAACACATGTAAACTGGTTGGGCAAACTCCCACGAACCCTCAAGAATTCTCGAGAGGGTAAAGAGCTGGTCCGATGTGCCACGGCCAGGACGAAAACCACATTGCTCCTCCTGAATCCGAGGTTCGACCAACGGCCGGACTCTCCTCTCCAGTACCTTGGCATAGACCTTCCCAGGGAGGCTGAGGAGTGTGATCCCTCTAAAGTTGGAGCACACCCTCCGGTCCCCTTTTTTGAAGAGAGGAACCACCACCCCGGTTTGCCATGCCAAAGGCACTGCCCCCGACCTCCACGCAATGTTGCAGAGGCGTGTCAACCATGACAACCCAACAACATCCAGGGCCTTGAGGTACTCGGGGCGAATCTCGTCCACCCCCGGGGCCCGGCCACCAAGGAGATTTTTAACCACCTTGGCGACCTCAGCCCCTGTGATAGGCGAGTCATCCCCCTCGTCCCCAAACCCTGCTTCCTCTGTGGAAGGCGTATCAGTGGGATTGAGGAGATCCTCGAAGTATTCCTTCCACCGCCCGACGATATCCCCAGTTGAAGTCAACAGTGTCCCATCCGCACCATACACAGTGTGGACGGGGAGCTGCTTTCCCCTCCTGAGCCGCCGAACAGTTTGCCAGAATCTCTGGAAGCGGCAAGTCATTAATAAAAATGCTGAAAAGTAAAGGACCAAGAATGCACCCTTGTGGGATACCCATACGGTTGTTTAAAAATGAGGATTTATCCTGGTGAACTTTTACACACTGTTCTCTATTCTGGAGATAAGATGCAAACCATTCTAATGTATCTGGAGAGAAGTTAAAAGATACCATTTTGGATAATAGCAAACTGTGGTTTACAGTATCGAAAGCCTTTTTGAGATCTAGAAAAACAGCCCCTACCACATTACCCCTGTCCAAGGACTGTTTGACATTTTCAATAAGGCAACAATTTGCTGTTTCTCTGTTGAGTATCCTGGTCTAAAACCAAATTGATGTGGATGAAGAAGTTGACTGTCTTGTAAATAGTCTATCAGCTATGTAGCTGATAGACTATCAGCTACACACTATCAGCTACACTAAAGTCAGTCCTTCAAATTGTTATGTGTTTTATCATTTGCAATGTCATTTGTTCTACTTAGCTTCAAAAATGCTTATCAATTAAGAAGTCCTTTTCCCTGTAAAGTTCAGTGTTATGCTTCAGTCAAAGAAAAACGTCAGTGATACGTCAAAAAATTGCTTTAAAAAATATGTAAACAGTTTATCACGTACGCAACATTAGTTAAAAACCTGCAAAGTTAGATTGAAAAAGTAAAACCCAAAAACTCTGCAAAAATACCCATATATAGATTACTTCTCTTTCACTCCCCTGTCACACAGGTCAGCACCCACACAGCCTGTGTTTTTTCATTCTCTTTTTTTTTTCCTCAAGCAACCACACACACAGACAGACACACAGAATTGTTCCTCTCTCTGTTATTGCCACAAGGTCAGAGCTACTTAGCAGCGTGAAGGTCCTTCCATTTTTTTTTCTACACTGCCGTGACACACACACAACACTAGTCAACTCCTTTTGCTCAAAGCTACTATTTTCAAATACCTATAATTTTAAACATTTCTCAAAAGGATAACAATTAATTAACCAACCCTTTTACTCTCCCCAAATATCAGAAAAAAAATCATAAACAATTTCATAGCCTGCTCCTTCTGCCTCCGCGGAGAAGTCACCCTTTTTTTTTCTCTTCCACACCAGAGCAGATTACACAGAGACAAAACAACTCAGACTGCAGTATCTTTTATCTAAAACTCACAAAATAAAATAACTGTGTTTCTCATTGTCCATTTTATCGTTATCAGGTTCTGTTGCCATTTAGTCCAACCAGTTTAAGTGCTATAGTCTAATATCAATATCTTATAAAATAGAATGAGAGTATTATTATGATCTTGTTTATTTGCACTTCCTCACGACAATATATTTGTCTCACACATCCGTGTTTTTTACTATAATTAGTTTAGTTATGTTATTATATATCCATGAATTGATCATCCCGATCGAGTTTACTTAATACTTATGTGTTTATTTCACACACAGTAGGATTTCCTAACTATTGCGGTAAGACCAACTCTGTTTTAGAGACGCTCCCATGCAATTCTCTGGGAGTTAAAACCTTTTGGTCTGAGCTAAATATGCTAGGGGTGCCAACTCTACTTTCAGGAATTAAGCAATAATTCCTAAGGGTTAAAACCTTTTGGCAAAGCTATGCACAACTGGATAACACTACTTTTTCTGTGACCCTATATCAGCCACCTCGGGGTTAAAACCTTTTACCCAGACTATGCAATGCTCAACGGGGCAACACTTCCTTTTCAATGGTCATATTTCAGCCACCCCGGGGTTTCAACCTTTGCCCAAGCTGTTTCCAACCTTGATTTTTAGGAACAGTATTAAGGCGTATGACTTATTCCACGGGGTTAAACCATTTGGAGATTTCCTTATCAAACTCAGTAAATATTTCTTAAAACAACATATCATATATTCAAGACTATATCTCAGGTTCATTCCACAAATAAAATCACAGATTCATGAATATTTAATCTCTACAGAAAGGTCTGTCCCCGAAGGGACAGGCAGAAGTTTGTTGAAAAAGGTTTCTGCTTACCTTTTATGGTTTGTGGCCACCGAACTGTAGAGAAAAAATCCTCACGCCGTCTACAAAACTAAAATTTAGCCTCATAACTGGGTGGAAACACCAATTTGTTGGGCTAAAATATCTTAACCTCCGGTTCTTTTGGTACGAAGGCCAAATAACCAGACAGAGAAGTGAAGTATAGTTTCAATTATTTTACTGAAGCTGAGATATTAAATTAATTAATTAAATTAAATTACCCTTATTGTCATTCAACCGTACAACCAATCATGTTACAGTAGAACGAGATTGTGCTTTACCTATCTACAGTGTCAATCACACACACCCCAGTGCAGAATCAGAGGGCCGCTGCCATGCAAGGCGCCACCACAGATTTCCCTCCTCCATTCCATTATTGCTGAGCACCAAGCTGGATGGCAGGAAGTTCCACTTTTATATGGTCTTCGGCATGACCCGGCCGGGATTTGAACCCCTGCCTCCCGGGTGTGGGGCGGATGCTCTACCAACTGAGCCACCACTCCGGTACAAGATGGTACAAGATACACCGCTGGAGCACTACTCTCAAGACGTATCAAGAGAGAGTGCTACCCCAACAGTGTGTTACGGCCCGAGTGCCGGTTCCGTCCGCACTCGGATCTTGTGTCATCATTTCCAGGCTTTGACAGCAGAGGATTCCTTCTAGTTCCCCGGGCTCTTATTGTGACAGCACCCGGTGGAGCTCCCTGCTGTCAGAGTCAACAGCTGTGCTGCATTCGGGGTCATTAGTGACTGGGGTTAAAAGCAGGCGCTGAATGCACCCCGATGCAGCAGTTTCTGTTATGCTTCCTGTTAAGGTACGTTCTGTTATGATATCTCCTGTTATAATACGGTCTGTTGAGACACCATCTGTTATGATACTGTTTGTCATTCTTCGTCTGTGATCCTACCATCACATCGTCTGACGCATCGAGCGTTCCCCGGCTCAGACGCTGTTTGTAAGTTATCCTGTGATTGTTCTACCCGCACTGTCGTGTGTGTTATTCTCTGTTCCTGCACTTCCTAATAAAACATCACTGCAACTCACTGGTGACTGCTGGCGTCTTATGTTGGCTCGTGAGGGCCACCGTGACAGTAGACTGCTGCCAGTACGTCCGGAGAGGGGCGTCGCGCCGAGACGCCATTCACCGTGAGTTTTTGCAGTATTGGACTTTGTTCTTCCCAGTCTGGGTGTCAGCTCTGGGAGCATGCTGTCTCCCAGGAGTCGCGCTCTGCGCTTGGGCAACGAGCTAGCCAGTGCCCTGGAGTACGTCGACGGGACGTTGTTCTCCGCTAGTCTCTATGATGACCCAAACCAAATTTGCTGGCACCTAGACTACGCTGAGGTTCTCCTTAACACTCTTCCTCACTACGCCGACCACCCCGAAGTCACCGCGAGGAGAAAGGACATCGCCGCACAGCGAGAGATACTCCGTGGGTTGGAGGGAAATGCTGGCAGGAAGCTGAAGAGGAGGAGACGTCACCCCTCGCTTCGGGATCCCGCTCCTGCCTCCGCTCCGGCCCGGGAGTTCGTGCCATCCAGAGGTCTTTCCCCATCATTTCTGCAACTGTGGGGGTCCTCCCTACAGTTGATAGTGCTATGAGATGACTGTTGTTGTGAAATGGCGCTATATAAATAAAGTTGAATTGAATTGAATTGAATCGGGCATGACGTCACTCAGGTTTCCCCCTGAGGAGCTGCAGCTGACTTCTGTTAAGACCCGAGACCGAGTGACAGCTGCTCACGCCGCTTGACCGGATGAACCGGTCAAGAGGAAATGGACCAGTGAAGCTGGGGAGAAGCTGAGCACGTGCTTGGAAATAACTGACTGGGGCATGTTTAAAGGAGCCACGCATGATCTGGATGAGTACACGGACACTGTGACCTCATATATCCACTTTTGTGAGGAGAGCATTCTTCCATCGCGCACCAGGGTGAGTTACTCCAATGACAAACCCTGGTTCACAGCTAAGCTTAGACAGATCAGGAAGGAGAAGGGGGCAGCGTTGAAAAGTGGAGACAGGGACTGCTACAGGGAGGTCAAATACCGGTTTAGCAGAGAGCTGAGGAGAGCTAAATCTGTGTATTCTGAGAGACTCCAGCAACAGTTCACTGCTAACGACTCTGCTTCTGTGTGGAGAGGACTGAGGCAAATCACCAACTATCGGCCTCAGGCTTCTAAAGGACAGGGTGACAAAGCCCTTTGTCAAAGACTGTCCCAACACTGTGCCCGTTTTGACACCTCGTCAGCTGTGTCCAACTCCCCCCTCCTGCCAGCGCCACTGCCTCCATGGTCCCCACTTCATCAAAGGCACCCCCCCTCCCCCCTGCCCTTGCCATCAGTGAGCAGGACGTGCACAGACAGTTCTCCAGACTGAACCTGCGCAAGGCCCCCGGTCCGGACGGCGTGTCTCCCTCCACCCTGAGACACTGTGCGGAGGAGCTGACTCCTGTCTTCACAGACATTTTTAACACCTCCCTGAAGTCATGCCACGTGCCGGCCTGCCTCAAAACCTCTACCATTGTCCCTGTCCCCAAGAAGCCACGGATCACTGGACTTAACGACTACAGACCTGTAGCGCTCACCTCTGTAGTCATGAAGTCCTTTGAGTGCCTGGTCCTGCCCCACCTCAAGACCATCACCACTCCCCTCCTGGACCCGCTGCAGTTTGCCTACAGAGCCAACAGGTCTGTGGACGGCGCAGTCAACCTGGCCCTCCACTCCATCCTGCAGCACCTGGACTCCCCGGGAACCTATGCCAGGATCCTGTTTGTGGACTTCAGCTCTGCATTCAATACCATCCGCCCTGCTCTGCTCCAGGACAAGCTGTCCCTGCTCAACGTGCCTGACTCCCTCTGCAGGTGAATCACCGACTTCCTGACGGACCGGAGGCAGTATGTGCGGCTGGGAAAGACTGTCTCAGACTCTGTTAGCATCAGCACCGGATCACCCCAGGGATGTGTACTTTCCCCCCTGCTCTTCTCCCTGTACACCAACTCCTGCCCCTCCAGCCACCAGTCTGTCAAGCTGATCAAGTTTGTGGACGGCACCACCCTCATCGAACTCATCTCCAATGGCGACGAGTCCGTCTACAGGAGAGAGGTGGCCCAGCTGGCGTCCTGGTGCAGCCACAACAACCTGCAGCTGAATGCTCTGAAGACAGTGGAGATGATCGTGGACTTCAGAAAAGTTACAGCCCCTCTGCCCCCCCTTACCCTCACAGACTCTCCCATCACCACTGCGGGTTCCTTCCGCTTCCTGGGCACCACCATCACCCGGGACCTCAAGTGGGAGCCGACCATCAGCTCCCTCATCAAAAAGGCCCAGTATCTGTGTTCTTCCTGAGGCAGCTGAGGAAGCTCAAGCTACCCACCAAGATGTTGGTGCAGTTCTACACGGCCATCATCGAGTCCATCTTCACCACCTCCATCACCGTGTGGTACGCAGGAGCCACCACCAGGGACAGACTAAGACTGCAGCGTGTTGTGCGCGCCGCTGAGAAGGTGATCGGCTGCAAGCTCCCATCCCTCCAGGACCTGTACATCTCCAGGACTCGGAGGCGTGCAGGTCGGATCATAGCCGACCCTTCACACCCTGGACACGCACTGTTTGCCCCCCTCCCCTCAGGCAGAAGACTTCGGTCCATTCAGACTAAAACCTCCCGCTACATGAACATCTTCTTCCCCTCTGCCATCAGACTGCTGAACACTAAGTGACTTATTAGACTCTCGTGCACGACGTACAGCAGCTCAACCGGACTCATGATAATTATCACTGTTTTCTTTTGCACTACCGACTCACTATGTGGAACTCCACAATATCTGCTGCTTGTTAATATATTTAAAAATTGCATAGATTAGTATTACTCATTCATATTCTACATTTTATTGCATGCATAGTTTTTTATTTTTATCTTTAGTGCTACTCATGTTTAATGTTGCAGCATTGCACCGAGACAAATTTCTAGTTTGTGTACTACATGAACAATCAGGTTCAGGTTCAGGTTCAGGTTACTTTATTTGTACCCGTAGGTAGATTTGTTTTGCAGTCTGGTGACATCCATATTTACAAGCCACTAATTACATTCAACATAGACACAAACACAGGCACACATCTTACAAAATAGGTAAATATAAAATATGTACAATATAATTTTTATAGCTTGTTCAACTCTTTGACAGCAGCAGGGACAAAGCTGTTTTTGTAGCGCTGGGTTTTGCTTTTTGGGACAGCAAACCTCCGTCTGGAGGGAAGAAGCTGAAAGTTGCAGTGCAAAGGGTGGGAGTCATCATTTAAAATCGAGTCGGCCATCCTCTGTACTTGTCTGGTGTACAGGGATGTCAGGCTCAGCTGTGACTCACCAAGCAAACGACTGGACCATCTAACTACCTGATCCAAGAATTTCCTCTGTTTCAGTTTTATCTGACCAAACCATGACATTAAAGAAAAGGATAAAACAGGTTCAATAAAAGCCCGATAAAACATAGTCATTATGGTTCGGTGAATTTAGAAGCGTGCAAGTTTCCTCAAACAATGCAAATTTTTCTGACCCTTTTTGCACACCCTTTCACAGTTCACTTCAAAGTTTAATTTACTATCAATAATCGTCCCAAGATATTTGTACGATTGTACACATTCGGTGGTCTGGCCTTTTAGTATGGTGACTTTGTGCCTGGGAGTTTTCCTCCTAAAGTCAATAATCATATCTTTCGTTTTTGTTGTATTCAGCTGCAGGTAGGAATCCTCACACCAGTGAACAAAGTCATCAACTACTGGGCCATGGCCACTCTCACCATCCTGGAGGAGACTGACAATGACTGAGTCATCAGCATACCTTATAATGTGTCTGTTGTCATGTCTGCTCCAACACATGTTTGTGTACAGGATGAAGAGTAGTGGTGACAACACACACCCCTGAGGAGAGCCAGTAGAAGAGCACTTTAGGTCAGACAATGTGCCATTGACCCTTACTCTCTGCGTCCTGTTGGTTAAGAAATCCAGAATCCAACCCACCAGATTATTGCTCAAATCAAATTGTTGCAGGAGCCTTTCAACTAAAATATGAGGTTGGATTGTATTAAAGGCAGAAGAAAAGTCCACAAATAAAAGCCTGGCGTGTGTCCCATTAAAATCCAGATGTTTAAAAAGCATGTTAAACAGAGTGACAGTGGCATCCTCCACTCCTCTGTGAGGCCTATAGGCAAACTGCAGAGGATCCAATGCATGTTCAGTCTGCCTTAGGACCTCACATCTGACCAGTTTTTCAAAAATTTTCATTAAAATTGAAGTCAAAGCAACTGGTCTAAAATCATTTACCGTTTTAGGACAGCTGGATTTTGGAACGGGAACAACCACGGCATCTTTCCAGATCTTTGGCACATGTTGTGTCTGTAAGGACTTATTGAAAATGTAATGAAATATAGGACTCAGTTCATGTGCACAGGACTTTACCAGGCGCCCACATATATTATCAGGGCCCTGACTTTTGTTCACTTTTACAGCGCAGAACTCCCTTTTAACATCCTGCATCTCAATATTAAAGTGCTGATTGTCTTTGAGTTTCTGTTTCAAATCTTGGATTTCTGTGCTGAAATCAAAGGAGTCAAAACAACCATAAAAACAATTAAGAGCATTAGCCAGCTCTGTGTCTGAACTAAAACCATCTAAAAACACACGATTACTACGCTCTGTGCTCTGAAGGCCTGCAATAGTTTTCATACTGGCCCAGGCTGAACCAAGTTTATTTGCTGCCATCTTGCTTTCCAACTCTGATTTATAATTCTGTTTTGCTCTTAAAATTTCGGCCTTCAGCTCCTTAGTGGCAACCTGTAGCTCAGAAACAGACCCCTGTTTAAAGGCAAGTGCTTTCCTCTGTAAGCAGGATTTAACTGATTTAGTAACCCATGGTTTGTTGTTGGGGTATATTTTGACACGTTTACATGGAACAATCTTATTTTGACAGTAAGCCATGTATGAGCATGTGAGCTCAGCCAGAGAGTCCAAATCATCCCCGCAGGCCATTATGAACATCTCCCAGTCTGTACAGTCAAAGCATTCCTGGAGGCTGTGCTCTGAATCTTCTGTCCACACATCAATGTCTCTCATCTCCACCTTGCCTCTTCTGAGAGCAGTTTTATATGTGGGCAGCAAATGAACACAGTTGTATCTGAGGATCCTAAAGGAGGAAGGGGGAGTGATTTATAGGCCCTCTCTATGGATCCATAGCACAGGTCCAATGTCTTTTTTCGCCTGGTTGGGCAGGAGACATACTGATGAAAGTTTTTAAGTGTTTTCTTTAAAGAAACATGGTTAAAATCCCCAAGAATGAAGTTTGGCGCCTCTGGAGAAATTGACTGCAGCGGCTGCACCACATCAGAGATGGTGCTGGAGGCGGAGTCAGCGTCTGCCCTCGGATGAATGTACACAGTTGTGATGAAAAGTTGGGGAAACTCACGAGACAAATAAAAGGGGCGTAGTGACACAGACAGCAGCTCTACATCGGGTGTACAGATGCGCTCTCTGACCGTGACAGATGTGCAGTACTGCTTATTAATGTATAAACATACACCGCCCCCCTGACGCTTCCCCGTTACCTCTTCCTGCCGATCCGAGCGCAGCGGAGCTCCAAAGCCGTCAATCCACAGGTCTGCATCTCGATCATGCGCAGTCAGCCAAGATTCAGTGAAAGCCATGACGCAGCAGTTCTTAAAATCCTTCTGGTAACGTACATTGCCTTGAATTTCATCCACCTTGTTTCTCACAGACTGTGCATTCCCAAAAATTATCGAAGGAAGAGGAATGTTACCAAACTGACGTCTCCTAAGGCGCAATTTCACACCTCCACGTCTTCCACGCTTCCTTCTGCCGCCTCTCTTTTCACCGCTGTGTCCGTCTCTCAAAATAAAGTCCGGCAGTTGCAGTTTGGGCTCAATCACAGACGCTGCATCAGCTGTGTTTAAGCGTAGCAACACGTCCCTGGAATATTGTATTCTGCCCGCTATTCTGCTCGCCATGGAGCCGAGCGCGTTTACCTCAGAGACAAAGAGCCACAGCACAGATAGCAGCAGTGCGAGAGAGGAGAGGAAATCCATGTTGTAGATACCAGGGAGCTCTTCGCAATATATTCCACAAACGCTCCAGGGCAGAAACGACACAGAGGATTTTCTAAAAACGTAAAAAAGTACATAAAACACACACACGCACACACGCACTATATCACCAGCTGCCGGTCGCTGCGTGCGCATGCTCCCGGCCTTGAGGGGGAGGTACTGTTACGGCTCGAGTGCCGGTTCCGTCCGCACTCGGATCTTGTGTCATCATTTCCAGGCTTTGACAGAAGAGGATTCCTTCCCATCCCACATCCCATCCCACATCCCACAATGGCAATAAATCTCATTCTGATTCTGATTCTGATTCAACCTCAGCGAGAACCCCATCCAGATCCTGTTCCGGGCCGCCGCAAGGGCTCAACCCCCCACACAGCTGCCATCCCTGCGCTTCGTCAGAGGGGAATTCCCGCAGTCTCTTCCCCCGGGCCATCTTCTGCTCTCCTGTCAGCGTCCCGTGCCCGGCTCATCACGGCTGTCGCCCCCTCCTCCTCGTTGCCTATCCCGGCTGCTGTGTGTCTCGGGAGTCCCGTTTCGGCGAGTCCTGTCCCGGAACCTTCTCGAGCGGCTCCCCGTCGTCCTCCCAGGGGGTCCTCTGTCTCCATCCGGCAGGGAAAGGGAGGAGCAAAGTCCGCTACAGCAGGCACCACTCAACCTTCAGGAGACAGGCAAGTCCAAATTCATTCACACTCTCGTTATTGTGATTTGCTCTGTCAGATTCCTGGAGGTGGAGTTCAGGGTTCGCAGCTCCCCGAGCTCCAACTACCTGCTGTGGCTGAAATTATTAACCCCGCATCCTCTGTGTCTCCCTCCTCGATGCCAGGCCAACATCGCTGGATGAGGAGGGAGCCTGCGGTTCTGGAGAGCCTGGTTCCAGTTCCGCAGCCACGTCGTGGGCGGAGGAGGAGGGCGGACTGCAGCGTGGAACCTGTGCCAACGAGGAAGCGTCCCCGGGGCTCCACGGACCAGCGGTCCGGTCCAGAGGGTCAAGGGTCCCTTGTCACCATGCCGTGCGGGCTGTCGGCGTGGGCTTCAGTGCCGGAGGATCCAGGAGCTGCACATACCATCATACCAGCTGCGGAGCCCGCCGTAGCTGAGTGGGAGCCTGAAGATGACCTCTTGCCATCAGAGCCCGGATCGCTGAAGTCCTGGACGGCGTCAGAACTCGAGATCAGGCAAGTGCTCTGTTTTGTCTTTCTTTACTCCATCTTAGAGCATTTTTGCCTGTCTCTTGGGGAGGCGAGCCGGGTGCGGCCACCCGCTACATCCGAGCTCATCTCGCCGGGTTCTGGCGCTGCCAGTGATTCTGATCCCGGTTCTTTTCTCTCTCCCGAGCCTTCTCCCAGGGTCGTCGGCGCGTATCTGTGTTCGCCTGCTGTGCCAGAGGTTCCGGGTTCGGGGTTGGAGGTCGGTCCTGGTGCGGCGCCTACCCAATCGGGGTCCAATGCGGACACAACCGAGACCCAATCGGGGTCCTTCGCGGGAGCAACCGTGACCCAATCGGGGTCTGACGAGGATGCGGCACCAGCAGTTTTCAGGTTCGGTGAGGGAGCTGCAGATCCCCTGCCGCCGGATACTGGACGGGCTCATCTCCATCATCTCCATCATCACCCTCCTCGTTCTCCTGACTAGCGCAACCCATCTCCACCTGGGGCCGTTGGGGTTCCGAACACTCCGCCTGGGTCTCCCTCGTCTTCCCCTTCTCCAGTGAGACCGCCGGCTACTTCCCCCCTACGGTTCTGGTGGGCAAGTGATGCGGGTCGGCCGCCTGAAGGACTGCCGCGCCCATTTGGCTCTCTGGGCCGGCCACCCGACCCATTGGACCCCCTGTTTTGCGACCTGGTCCGGCCACCTGAAATTAACTGTTTCCGGGCATGGGACTGGGGTAGGCCGCCCGAACTGTCCTTTTCCCCCCTGCCTGCATTGTGGCCACTTGATGCCGGACGGCCCCCCGAACTTTCAGCCTCCATGCCTCAGAGCCAGGACTGCAGTCATGCCGGGTTTTTTCATGGTATTCATGTCTGTAAACTTTTGGGATGCGCGGGGGGGCCTGATATCTGTGATTTTGTATCACCTTTTTTTTCCTTAGCTGTGATCGGTGTTTTTTCCCTCCTCTGTCTAATGTCCATTTATTGTTTAAAACCGATATGTATTGCCTGTTGGGTTCTGTCCCTGTTACCCACACGTTAGGGAGTATTGTTTTTTTTTTTCTTTCTCTCCACCTGTCTCTGTAGTTGCTTTGTTGGTCCCCTGTTATCATTTTGTTCTTTTTGATTCTCTCCCTCCTGCCGGCGCCCCATCCGCCCACCCTAGGGGGGTGGGGGGGGGGGGGTTTGGGTGTTATTTGGGCCGTTCAGGAGCTCGGCCTTGAGGGGGAGGTACTGTTACGGCCCGAGTGCCGGTTCCGTCCGCACTCGGATCTTGTGTCATCATTTCCAGGCTTTGACAGAAGAGGATTCCTTCTAGCCCCCCGGGCTCTTATTGTGACAGCGCCCGGTGGAGCTCCCTGCTGTCAGAGTCAACAGCTGTGCTGCATTCGGGGTCATCAGTGACCGGGGTTAAAAGCAGGCGCTGAATGCACGCCGATGCAGCAGTCTCTGTTATGCTTCCTGTTAAGGTACGTTCTGTTATGATATCTCCTGTTATAATATGGTCTGTTGAGACACCATCTGTTATGATACCGTTTGTCATTCTTCGTCTGTGATCCTACCGTGACATCGTCTGACGCATCGAGCGTTCCCCGGCTCAGACGCTGTTTGTAAGTTATCCTGTGATTGTTCTACCCGCACTGACGTGTGTGTTATTCTCTGTTCCTGCACTTCCTAATAAAACATCACTGCAACTCACTGGTGACTGCTGGCGTCTTATGGTGGCTCGTGAGGGCCACCGTGACACAGTGGGTCCTATGGTTTTTATAGAACTCTGCCGCTCCCCTCACGTGTATCAGTGTCCTTCTACTATGTGCCAACTCAGCTGAGGGCAGAGCTGATTCTATCTGGTTTTAGCAAGTGAATCCTTGGGTGTAATCTAAAGGCAGCAGTGTGGTGTGCAAAGCAAGCAGGATGAAGGATGAAACTATAGTTACGGAATAACTGACATTCTCAAAGCAAGCAGGATGAAGGTTGGAGAGACATAGTTGCAGAATAACCAACATTGTCAGAGAGACAAGGGCATCATAGAAATTTACCAACAAGATAATGGCTTACTGTCAATTAGAAAGATGTAAAATATGATCCAAAGTTTCAGATAGGAGTGATTTTATGCATCTAATTTGCATAATGCCGTGGCAGCAATATTGATTTACATAACTCAGTCAAAAGTGGACTTTGGACATATTTACACAAAGAACGGTTCAGTCTATTGACACCGTTTTTTGTACAGAGGTACGTTATCATCTTATCTTCAAAGTATATGAACAAGAAATTACAATGTAAAAAAAAACAAAACAAAACAAAGAAACTCGTCACTTACCGCGGCTAAGGGGACTCACTCGCTGCCGTGGTGGGTGCGTTTTAGTCCATCGTGGTCGTTATTTTGCATTCTGTCTGTCATTTATGCTCTCTATCACGTCTACAAAGTCTTATGATTATCCCACATAAATTTCGCTTGTATCCTGCTGCTATTTTCCGTGTACGAAGCCGTCTAAGTGACGGTGTACAAGGATGGACGGCAGCCATATTAGCTTTCTGGGCTAAAAGGATGAAAACAGGAAAAGGAAATGAGGAGTTGTTCTTCTCTGGTGTATTACGTGTCATCCATTGAGTCCTCCAACGCATGTTAGCCACCTTCTGAAACTGGCAGATCAGTACAAATCAGTACAAATCCCCAGTGCAGCCGGGGATGTAAGAGTGAGATGACAGGCGCAGCGCCACGCTCTGCCACTAGAGGCACGCAAAATCTCACACCCAAAGGGTTAATTTTGACTGGGCATACTGAAACAAAGAGGTGGACAGACAGACAGATACACACAGCCACAGACAGATGCACTAACTGATTACTGTATGCCTCTGTTTCACCGAGGCATAAGAAAAAAGATGACGGAGACATGGAAATTAATATTAATAATTGTTACAACCCCAGTGGTGTAGAAAGAGCAACCTGTGTTTCTCCTCAGGTCTTGTTTCCCCTGACTCCCTCATTGGCTCTTCACAGCCCACACCTGCATCCTGTTGGCCAATCAGTGTCCTTCCCTGGCTAAAAAAACCAGAGAAGCAGAAGCCTGGAGTCTCCTGACCAGATGGAGTGATGATATAGCATGAAGTACGTGGCGGCAAAGCACCTGTAAGCTGGTTGCCAACCGCCAATCAAATCTAAAAGAAGAAGAAGAAGAAGAAGATCTTCCTTCCACCTCTGATTTGGGTTGCCACCACACCACCAGCTCTGTAATCTCTGATGCCATTACAGGCTGTGATAGGTTTGTAGCCATTGGTATGTCTGTGGGGTTTTTTGTTGTTGTTGTTGTTGTTGTTGTTTTGCAGGTTCACCTGTGTACACTGTAGTGAACTTGATTTATCTTTTGGTTATTCAGACTGCCTGTTAACCTGTGTTTGTTCTTTATTTTTGGGAGAGAAAGCTGTAGGGGAGAACTGCCATTTTCTTTTAACCTTTTTTCTCCTGTTTATGTTGTGGATCAGGGAGTCACTTATCAGGGTTCATACTTTTTCTTTCAGCTTAAGTTTTAGGTAAGAATCTTTTGTTTCTAGCTCTGGGGCATATTTGTTTGTTGTTTTGGCCTTGGTTCTCCCTGAAGTCAGTTTTGCTTTCTTTTACTCTGGCAATAAACAATTGAAAATTGATCACCTCTCTCATAATTTTGTCACCTGGTTTATGTTACTACCTTTAACCCTGAGACAGCCACTGGGGTCGTAACAATATTGCTTCGGGTCCACACACACACACAACAAAAAAACTCATTTGTGGGGCACCAGTCCAAAACTTGGACAATTTATTAATAACTAATCTCTATACCTTCAATCAATCAGTCACAAATATTTGTGAATTCTCCTGGGTGACTTCAGAAACAGACACAGGAAAAAGAAATCAACAGAAACTTCCATATACCATTTACAGTTTTAATGATCAGACTCAGATTAAATGACATTACATTCAACGGACTTGTTGGTAAGGTGAAATGATCAAGTATCAAGCATCACATTCAACTTGTAACTGATTATTGAGCAAAAAAGGTGTGGAATCAAGAAAACCTCTGTGTGAATTTGTAACTGATGAAAATAGAGACTGAAATAACTATAACCAAAATATGAAGAAAATTGGAGGCAAATTTTGTGAAGAAAATGATAAAAGCTGATTATATGGAAAAAGAAATTCTGGGTTACTCTAAAAAGTAAAAACGGAATTTAATGAAAAGAGGGATACTATTTCTCCCTAATTCTATAGCTCCAATCAGAGTTATGAACTAGTTTTAAACCTGAGACAAATTGTGACATACTTTAAGGCGATGGACATCACATTATCTCAGCAGATGGAAACAAAGGAATCTTGCTCACGTGACCTTTGCATTGGCTTCCAGCTGGATCCTTTGCTGAAGCTTTATTTGATGATACTGGAAAAATATCTGCCAGCAGACAATTTCTTCCCAGAGGCAAACAGTCAGGAGCTGAGATCCAACAACGATGATGAGAGGCTGCTGCTGGCTGCTGAAGCAGTATGTCATGTGGACAACACGAGAGGGGTTTTTTTTCCAGCCATTCTCCCGGGTCCAAATAAATTGGGGATAGTTTATAGTCTGAGCAAAGTCACAGAATTGAAGAGACAAAAATTAAAAATGATTATTTATGCCACGAAATTGAAATTAGAGTTCTTCAGATGTCGTGGTGATTGGCGAAAACAGCTTCCAGTGTGAGAAAAAAAAAGATCAGTCTACTTTAAAACACAGTGAGTTAAGAAAAATCAACAGAAAAAGTTTAACAGAATAAAATGGGGGGGGGACGTCTAAGAACATGGAGTTTCACTCCATATAAAAGAGAAGGTTGAGCTCAAACAGAAGAAAAAGTATTTTTCCCAGACGTTTAAAGGAAAGAGAGAATTCAAGGCAGGACGTAATTGAACAGGACACAAAGACAGCTTTTACAAAACAGACAAACTTACAGAAAGAACTGCCTAAACTAGCACGTTTCTTCCTTAAACTGAGTAGTTTTTTTTGGGGGGGGATGGTGCGGTGGCGGAGTGATTAGCACTGCGGCAGCACAGCAACTCACCCTTGGCCGGGGGATCCTGGGTTCGATTTGTCATGGGATGCTCATGTCAACTACATGCTCTCTAAAACAAGACCCAGGATTCACTACCTTTGTGTGACTACAAGAGCTGGCCTCCCACATGATATCTTAAAACAGATCTATCTGACCTTCATTCATCCAGTTCTGGAATATGCCAGTACAATTTGGAGAGGTCTGACCAAAGGTCTCTCTGAAGAGTTAGAGAAGGTACAGAAGCAGTGCTGTAGAATAATTGGCATCCCACATTCCTCTCTTCTCACCCTAAGTGAGCGGTGAGATGAGCTTACTCTAAATACCTTCACCAACATCCTGAAGAATAGCTCTGTACCTCTGCACAGCTTCCTGTCTGCTGCCCCTCCAGATGTTCACTCTCTTCGGCGGCCCAGAGACCTTGTTGTACCCAGGAGTAAAACCAAAAGACATGAACTCTCTTTTATTCCCTGTGCTTTTAAACTGTACTACAAGTAACTTTGTTTTTTTTTTGGATTGACAAATTTTAGATTTAACTTTGTGATAACAATCATGGTTTTTATTGTATGTTTGTCTCAATTCAGGATCCATAGTTTTAACAAGGTGTTTTTATGCTGTGTTTTCCTCCAAAACGAATGAAACTCCCCACCCCTCCCTTTCTCATTCCCCCCTGTCAGATCTATCATGGGTAAAACAATTTAAATAAAGTATTTAAAGTTATTACAAGAAATCAAATCAAATCAAATCAAACTTTATTGTCATATTGCTGTACATACAACTGTAGTGCAGGCAAGATGAAAATGTGTTTCTCTCGATATCCATATAAATAGAAGCAGCATGATTTAAGACACACTCCCACATAGCTACACCCCCCACCCCCACCCCCCACCCCCATCCATTCACACATCCCTGAGACATACTTGGGGGGGAAAAAAGCCTAACTATAATATACAAATAATATACAAAATGTCCGTAGGTGCAGTAGTGTGTATGAGAAATTCTGGGTCAACTGTTCAGCATCCTGACAGCTTGTGGAAGGAAGTTGTTGATCAGTCTGGTGGTTCTGCCTCTGATGCTCCGGAATCGTTTACCAGATGGAAGAAGTTCAAAGTGTTTATGCAGAGGGTGAGAACGGTCCTTGACAATGTTCAGTGCCCTGCTCCTACAACGGTTCTGAAAAAGTTCTTGGACAGAGGGGAGGGAGACTCCAATTACCCTCTCAGCCCCTTGACTATCTTCTGCAGGGCTTTTTTGTCTGACATACTGCAGCTGGAGTACCATGTAGCAATGCAGTACGTCAAAACATTCTCCACCACACTTCTGTAGAAGGTCCTGAGGATGCAGATGGGGAGAGAGGCCTGTTTGAGTTTCTTCAAGAAGTGCATTCTCTGCTGAGCCCGCTTCCTGATCTCCAAGGAATTCTTGCTCCAGGTCAGGTCCTGCGAGATCTGCACTCCGAGGAACTTGATGTTCTCTACTCTCTCCACTAAACGGCCGCCGATGCTGAGGGGGACGTGCTCAGGCTGTGACCGCCGGAAGTCGATAATCATCTCCTTCATTTTGTCCACGTTGAGCACCAGATTGTTCTCCCTGCACCAGCCCTCCAGGTCTCTCACTTCTTCCCTGTACATTGATTCCTCATCCCTCTGAATAAGTCCCACCACCATGGTGTCATCTGCAAACTTAATAATCTGGTTCCCCTCGTGTCTGGATACACAGTCATGTGTTAGAAGTGTAAACAACAGTGGACTGAGTACACAGCCTTGAGGGGATCCGGTGCTTGGCGTGACAGAGTTGTTTCCAACCCGGACAGACTGAGGTCTCTCAGTCAGGAAATCCAGGATCCAGAGACATGTGGCGGTGTTCAGACTGAGGAGTAATTTCTCCATCAGTCTCTGTGGAATAATGGTGTTGAATGCTGAACTGAAATCAATGTACAGGAGTCTGGCGTAGGTGTCTTTCTGGTCCAGGTGGGTGATGACAGAGTGTAGGGTGGTGACTATAGCACCCTCCGTGGAGCGATGTGAACGATATGCAAACTGGAGCAGATCGTGTGATGCAGGGAGGCAGGCTGTAATGTGTGGTTTGACAAGCCGTTCAAAACACTTCATCACAATTGGTGTCAGTGCAACAGGACGATAGTCATTCAAACAGGATACAACTGGTTTCTTTGCCACCGGTACAATGATAGAGGTCTTGAAGCATCTGGGAACGATGGCCTGACTCAGGGAGATGTTATAAATGTCAGTCAGGACATCCGCCAACTCGCTCGCGCAGTCTCGGAGCACACGTCCTGGAATGTTGTCCGGACCTGCAGCTTTGCGTGGGTTGACTCTGGTTAGGGTCCTTCGTGTGTCCGCTGTGTTGATGGTAAAAGCTGGTCCGACCAATGGTGGGGGTGGGCCAGCCCTCCCTCTGATTGTCGAGTTTGATGCTTCAAAACGTGCAAAGAAGTCATTAAGCCTGTCTGGAAGCAAAGCATCATCATTATCGACCCCCTGCCTAGACTTATAGCCCGTCAGTGTCCGAACTCCCTGCCACATCTGCTTGGTGTTCCTAGTGTCACAGAGGTGTCCCTGGATTTTCTCCGCATAGGCGCGCTTTGCCGCCTTAATTCCCTTTGAGAGCGCAGACCTGGCTGAGCGGAGGGCGATCCTGTCCTTCGCTCTGAAGGCTGCATCTCTGGCTGTAAGCAGCGAGCGCACCTCTGCAGTCATCCAGGGCTTATGATTACCCTGTATAGTGATGGTCTTCACTGTAGTGACATCCTCTGTGCACTTCGCGATGTAGCTGGTGACTGTATCAGCATACTCCTCCACATCCGTCTTGTCTTCCTGGGAGGCTGCTATTTTGAAGACCTCCCAGTCTGTGTGCAGAAAACAGTCTTTCAGTGCAGAGGTTGCACTCTCTGGCCAAATCCTGATTTGTTTCACTGCTGGCCTGCTGCGCTTCAATAAAGGTTTGTAGGCAGGCAGCAGCATCACGGACATGTGAATCAGAACGGCCGAGATGGGGGCGGGGTGTCGCCTTATATGCATCTGTGTTTGTGTACACTAAGTCCAACATATTCTCTCCTCTGGTCTTAAAGTCTACACATTGTTTAAACTTGGGGAGCACAGTCTTTAGGCTGGTGTGGTTAAAATCCCCCGCAACCACCACAAAACTGTCCGAGTGTGAAGTTTGGATTTCACTAATTGCATTGTGCAGTACCCCGAATGCCTTCTTAGCATTAGCTTTAGCATTAGGGCTCGGCGCTATGTAAACACCAGCTACATACACGTTGCTGAATTCCCTCGGCAAATAATGTGGCCGACAATTTACAATAAGGAACTCCGCCAATGGAGAGCAGTGTTTAGACACTAACGTGGCATTGACGCACCAGTTCTTGTTAACATAGATGCATACCCGCCCCCCCCCCGGCTCTTACCGGAGTTCGCCGTTTCCCTGTCGGCACGGAACATCGCCATATCTTCCAGTTGAATGGCCTCGTCAGGAATGTTGCCGTGGAGCCATGTCTCAGTGAAAACAAACACACAGCAGTCTCTCCACTCTCTCCGGGTTTCTCTCAGCAGACGCAGCTCATCCACCTTGTTTTCAAGGGAGCGGACGTTAGAGAGAAGAAGCGGCGGTACCCCTGGTCTGGAGGGGTTAGCCTTTATCCTAGCAAAGAGAAAAAGAAAGAAGTTAAAGAAATTAAAGAAGAGTCTATAAATAATATACAGTACATATAAGATAAGATAAGCCTTTATTAGTCCCACAATGGGGAAATTCCAGGATTGCAACAGCATAGGGATAACAACACTCAGAGCAACAATCAGAAGGCAAGAAAAAACAACATCTAGTAAACATATGTCCATATTACTATAAATGTATATACGTATATATAGACACACAGTGCAGAGCATTATGGCTGGTGAATGTGCAGCAGAAAGTCTAAGCTCTCTCTCCGCGGATGTATGTATATATACACTACTGTTCAAAAGTTTGGGGTCACCCAGACAATTATTTTGTGTTTTCCATGAAAAGTCACACTTATTTACCACCATGAGTTGTAAAATGAATAGAAAATATAGTCAAGACATTGACAAGGTTAGAAATAATGATTAGTATTTGAAATAATACTTTTTTCCAGATACTCAACCTGCTCAAAGGAAGGTCAGTTTTATAGCTTCTCTTACCAGCTAAACTGTTTTCAGCTGTGCTAACATGATTGCACAAGGGTTTTCTAATCATCCATTAGCCTTCTGACGCAATGAGCAAACACATTGTACCATTAGAACACTGGAGTGATAGTTGCTGGAAATGGGCCTCTATACACCTATGTAGATATTGCACCAAAAACCAGACATTTGAAACTAGAATAGTCATTTACCACATTAGCAATGTATATTAGATATTATAGTGTATTTCTGATTAGTTTAAAGTTATCTTCATTGAAAAAAACAGTGCTTTTCTTTCAAAAATAAGGAAATTTCTAAGTGACCCCAAACTTTTGAACGGTAGTGTATGTACTGTATAAAGCTCCCTTTGGCAAAGTGAATCTGTTTAGCACAATAAGGGAAGCAGATTTCTCTTCTGCTCACCAAGCTGCTTGGCAGGACAAGGGGAAAAAAGAAAGTACGTGAGTTTAAATACCTGGAGTCAACCATCCAAAGCAATGGAAAATGGTGTTCACTTATATAGCACTTTTTCTCATCTCTATGACCAAAATGGTTTACAGATCCTGCTATCCACACAGTCACACACTGATGGTGGCAGAGCTGCCATGCACCGGTGCTGGCCTGACCCACCAGGAGCAACTGGGGGTGATTTATGACAGAAGCATAACAGCAAGAGTGAAAGGGAAGATTTACAAGACTATAGTGAGACCTGCTATGATGTATGGTTTGGAGACGGTGGTGCTGACAAAAAGACAGGAAGCGGAGCTGCAGGTAGCAGAGTTGAAGATGCTAAGATTTTCATTGGGAGTGACTAGGAGGGACAAGATTAGAAATGAGTATATCAGAGGGACAGTTCAGGTTGAGGGGTGTGGAGACAAAGTGAGGGGCAAGGCTGAGATGGTTTGGACATGTGCAGAGGAGGGATAGTGGAGATATAGGACAAAGGATGTTGAAGATGGAGCTGCCAGGCAGGAGGAAAAGAGGAAGACCACAGAGAAGATTCATGGATGTAGTGAAGGAGGACATGGAGAGGGTTGGTGTTGCAGAGGAAGATGAAGGGATAGGGTGAGATGGAGGCAGATGATCTGCTGTGGAAACCCCTGAAGGGAGCAGCTGGAGGAAGAAGAAGCTTGAATATTATAAAACCGCATGTAAATTATAGAGGAACTTATGCATAAATGCTTGAACAGAATGATGCTAGAATGGAGTTTTAGCAGGTAAATACTATCCATACAGACCAACACTAGCAACATTCACAGTGACACATTCATTTTAAATGAGCCTTAATTCATGAGATAAATTCAGATTAATGAGAATTCACGAGAAAAAGTCTCAATTTTTATTCCTGTATAAATGTTAGCTCAAAGACTCAGACAGGTTTTGTGTTTTTCTTCTCTGTCATTTGTCTTTTATCAGATTAAATTATCAATAGAATCTGGTGATGAATTATTACTAACCTGAACCCCTCATATCCTCTTAAATGATCTAAATTTGGCACAAGCTGCCCTGATAAAAGGAAGCTGTGATGCAAGATTCAGGTCTGGTCTTGTCTACAATGGTAAGAACCTTTCACTTCGTCACAGCCTCCAACACACAAGTACCGCTGAATATCAATAAAGTCTTTTGAAGGATGTGAGCAAACCTGCCTGACTTCACAGCCTCTGACTCACCAAGCCTCAGGCTGGGCTTCTGTTTCAGTCAGGGATGGAGAAAGTTTGAGCCCCCACAGTCAGCAGATTCACGAGATTTGTTTGGGCCCAATAACGACACGTCACTTTGTCAGATGAAGTCCGCTGCATTTTGTAATTTTTTGACATTTCATTATTCACCCAAGGTCATTATAAAACACTGAGAATAATTGCCCGGGTTAACAAGGCCAGGAGTTCTTGGCAGCAGAGGGCGAAGGACAGAGCTGCGTGAAGGAATCTGATCAGACCTAAATGAAACAGTCATTGTCACCCCCGACAGACTGCTATGATGATGATGATGAAACCTGTGCTTCCCTCACGTCAGCTGCACCTTCCCCGAAAAACTGTAGGCAAAACCTTTGTGGTTAAATGGGATTATTTTTTAAAGCCAGAAGCTCCTGTTTAATGAATGAATTAATGAATCTTTATTTTGGATAGATTAGATTAAAAGATTAAAAGAAAGGAACAGAATAATATAACAAAGGGGGAAAAAATCCAACAAGGTCTAATTAAACAATAACTTCTCTGATTATACAATTCAACATAAATTATCCAAAATGGGTGATGGCTGAAGCCACAGCTTATATTGCCCACCTATGTTCCATCTGCGAATTCAAAAGGAAAATAAAATAAAAGTGTGGTAGACTGCAAGTCTAATTTAAAACATTACTGGCACATGCCTCTAGGGGGAACTACCTGTATTGTTCAGCACTACTATTAAGGGGACACATTAGAACAAGAGTGTGAAAACCCCGCGCAGAATCCATGTTCAGTCATATTATGTGTGTTGCAGAATAAACGGCAGAGTTAGCCAAAGAAATAACTCAAGTGTGATCATTGCTACACGGTAGGATATCACACAATTGGCGACGAGGATTAAAAGAAAAAAATCAGCGGCGAGAAACAGAGAACATTGCAAGTGTGGCGAACTCAAGTGACTCCAGTAGTTCGAGTGCAAGTTCAGAGGAGGAAAAACGAGGTTTCCCCACCACGACGAGCAATGGCGGCTGTAATCGGAACGGTAACCCCTTTTGATAACTCGACTCAGTCATGGGAAGAATATAGTGAAATGTTGGACTTTTTCTTCGAAGCTAATGACATTGAGGAGCCAGACAAAAGGAAGGCTGTACTGTTGAGTGGAGTTGGTGCAACTACTTACAGTTTGTTGAGAAATTTAATAAGCCCTGCATTACCGAAAGATAAAACATACGACCAGCTTACTGCTGAGCTTCAGAAGCACTTCAGCCCCAAACCGAGTGAAATCGTACAACGATTCAAATTTAATTCACGCATAAGGAGGAACACTGAGTCCATAGCAGAGTATGTGGCAGAATTGAGGAAATTAGCACGGCACTGTGATTACAAAGACTCATTGGAAGAAATGTTAAGAGACAGACTTGTGTGTGGAGTGAATGATGACCGAATGCAACGGCGACTTTTATCTGAAACAAAACTCACTTTTGCGAAGGCTTTGGAATTATGCCAAGCAATGGAAACAGCATCTAAAGATGTGAGAGAGATGCAAGGGAAGCTAACAGAGGACACAGCAACGCATGTTCGTGTGCCTAAGACCCAAGTAGGTGTCCACAAAGTGTTGACTGACAAAACTCAGCACAAATTCCCCAGTTGTTATCGCTGCAAAGGCCAGCACAATGCCGCCGAGTGCAAATTTGCCACTGAGCTGTGTCATAATTGTGGCAAGCGAGGGCACATTAAGAAAGCATGTAGAATAAAGGTGGACAGCGCACAGGTGCTGAAAGCGACAGTTAATGGGCAAAAGTATGAAAACAAGGGCCCAGGAAAGGAACAGCGAGCGAATCAACTGAGAGGGGAGGGAGAAAGTGATACAGAAGACATGGATTTTCACACAATTTACAACACGTCAGAGGAGCTGACCAAGGTAGCGCCCATCACGCGTACCATGAATGTTAATGGAATGAAAGTAACATTTGAAGTTGATACAGGCTGTGGAGTAACCATATTAAGTAAACAGCAATATACACAACTGTGGAAGAAAACAGACACAGCAGAATTAAATCCCTGTTCATTAAAATTAAAAACATACACAGGAGAGAAGCTAGACGTGCTAGGCATGGCACAAGTGAAGGTGCAGCACGAAAACAAAGAAAAGGACTTACCTGTAGTAGTAGTTGGGAGCGAAGGACCAAATCTACTAGGGCGAAGTTGGCTACAAGAACTGGCCATGATTGATCAGTTGGTGAATAAAGTGGAATCTCAGCCCAAATTACAGCTGGAGGAGATCCTCGAAAGACACGCTGAGGTGTTCAAAGAAGGCGTAGGACAGCTAAAAGGTGTCACTGCAAAGATTAATGTGGACAAGGAGGCCCAACCACGATTCTGCAAACCCCGACCGGTACCCTATGCAGTCAAGCCACTGGTTGAAAGCGAGCTACAGAGGCTGCTGGATGACAAGATCATTGAGCCAGTGCTGGTTGCAGAATGGGCGGCGCCCATAGTCCCAGTGAGAAAGCCGGATGGCTCCATTAGAATATGTGGAGATTACAAACTCACTGTCAATCGAGCATCACGGGTGGATCAGTATCCAATTCCTAAAGTGGAGGACCTCTTCGCACAGCTGAATGGCGGCCGACACTTCACGAAATTAGACATGAGTCACGCCTACCAACAAGTAGTCCTGGAAGAAGAATCAAGAAAGTATGTAACCATCAATACACACAAAGGCTTATATACCTACACACGCTTACCATTTGGAGTAGCTTCCAGTCCTGCTATATTCCAGAGAACTATGGAGGGCATCCTAGGTGGAATTCCGAATGTTGCCATTTATTTGGATGACATCCTTTGTACAGGACCAAATGAACAAGAACATCTGAAAACGCTGGAGGAAGTGCTTCAACGGTTGGAGAAAAGCGGTCTGAGGTTGAAAAGAAGCAAGTGTGAGTTCATGGGAAAAGAGGTGGTGTTCCTAGGCCACAAGATCAACACCAGTGGTCTACACCCTCTAACAGACAAAGTGGAAGCCATTGCGGAGGCGCCTGAGCCACAAAATGTTACTGAGTTAAAAGCCTACCTGGGCTTGTTGAACTATTACCATAGGTTCCTCCCAAAGCTCTCCACGCTGCTGGCACCACTACATACCTTACTTAAGAAGGAAGAAAAATGGTCATGGGGGGTCAAGCAGCAGAAGGCGTTTGAAGAGTCCAAAGCGCTACTTCAGTCCTGTAGTGTGTTAGTGCACTATGATTCAAACAAACCACTCATCCTGGCGTGTGACGCATCACCCTACGGTGTGGGTGCTGTACTCTCTCATCGTATGGAGGATGGCTCAGAGAGACCCATAGGGTTCGTCTCAAGAACTCTTAGTGCAGCTGAGAAAAACTACTCCCAGCTAGACAAGGAGGGCCTTGCAGTAGTATTTGGTGTAAAAAAATTCCACAAATACCTGTACGGGAGACAGTTCGCTATAGTGACTGACCACAAGCCACTAATTTCACTGTTCAGTGAAATGAGAGCCATACCCCAGATGACATCTCAGAGAATTCAGAGATGGGCCGTTACATTAGCAGCGTATGAGTACACCATCGTTTACAAAGCCGGACGGGACCATACGAATGCTGACGCGATGAGTAGGCTACCCTTGGATGGAGGAAGAGACAGCACGCCTGAGGAGGAGGAGAGAGTGCTATTGTTTGAAGATATCGGCGTGCCCCTGGTGAACGCACAACAAATAAAGAAGTGGACAGACAAAGACCCTGTTCTAGCAAGAGTGCGAGAATACATCTTGCGAGGATGGCCGAAGATGAACAGTCCTGAGTTCATTCCCTATGCCCGACGACAGGATGAGCTCAGCACCCAGGAAGGTTGTATCCTGTGGGGAGGACGCGTGGTTGTTCCACCACCTGGTAGGAATGCCTTACTGCAACAACTACACCAAGCACACCCTGGCATCACTCGCATGAAAGCGTTGGCGAGGAGTTACATGTGGTGGCCCAACATGGATGCAGAGGTGGAGGCGCTTGTGAAGTCATGTGCGGCATGCCAGGAGAACAGGAACAGTCCTCCAGCAGCCCCACTACATCCCTGGGAAGTTCCAGATAAACCATGGAGAAGAATTCACATTGACTACGCAGGTCCATGGATGGGAAGAATGTTCCTGATCATAGTTGACGCATACTCAAAGTGGATCGATGCATATTCTGTGAGTAGCTCTACTTCTACTGTTACCATTGAATGTCTTAGAAAGAGTTTCAGCCAACATGGGCTACCTGAAATCATAGTATCAGATGTACATGTTTTACGAGTGAACAGTTCCAAGAGTTTTCTGAAAAGAATGGCATACGTCACATCACGACTGCGCCATACCATCCTTCTTCTAACGGCTTAGCCGAGAGGGCCGTGCAGACATTCAAGTCACTCATGAAAAAGATGACAGGAGACTCTATTGAAACCCGAATGTCGAGAGCTCTGTTCAGCTATCGAATAACACCCCAATCTACAACTGGCAAGTCACCAGCTGAGCTGTTGTGTGGAAGGAAGTTGAGGTCAACATTTGACTTAATACATCCAGACTTCAGAAACAAAGTGCATGATAAACAAGAGAAACAAAAAGGTTATCATGACATGCATGCTAGAGAGAGAATACTGAGAGAAGGAGACGTGGTCTACACCCGCAACTTTGGCTCAGGACCAGCCTGGGTACCAGGAGAAATAACAGAAAAGACAGGCCCTGTGTCATTCAAGGTGACATTAGGTCATGGACAAGTGGTGAGGCGACACATCGACCAAGTTCGTGGTAGGAGCTCCATTCCCCTGCCGATGGCACCAGAGGTGTTGTCTGACACCCATCCTGAGGAGAGCATCAACGAACCACCACTTCAGGTGAAACCTGAGGTAACCGTCTCTGCAGATTCTACGGGCAGCACTGCAGCAGCCGAAACAGTGGAGCAGTCTGAGTCTTCACCTGCAGTTGGCTCACCCGCCGTGAGAAGATCTCAGCGAGCTAGGAAAGCTCCAGACTACTTGAAGGACTATACTTAGTCAGTAGTGAGTTCCCCAGCCACAGGACAAGAATGCGTCCTGGAACCTCACTGGGATGCGGTAGTCAAACCAATTCCCCAGTTAGACTGTTATGTGTGTTATACATGTAAAAAAAAAAAAAAAAAAAGAGAAAGAAATTATGTGTATGGCACATGTGTTTAAGAAGTTAAAAGTAACTGTGATTGTTTAGGGTTAACTGGGAGTTCCAGGATGTCTAGCATAATTGGCTAGTGTAATTAAAAGTAGTTTAATCTAGAGGGGAGGGATGTGGTAGACTGCAAGTCTAATTTAAAACATTACTGGCACATGCCTCTAGGGGGAACTACCTGTATTGTTCAGCACTACTATTAAGGGGACACATTAGAACAAGAGTGTGAAAACCCCGCGCAGAATCCATGTTCAGTCATATTATGTGTGTTGCAGAATAAACGGCAGAGTTAGCCAAAGAAATAACTCAAGTGTGATCATTGCTACACGGTAGGATATCACAAAAAGTGATTACAAATCACTTACACAATTACACACTTACACAATGGTCCCCTCCGGCATACAACTAGGAAAATACCGGTCGCTATGGAGGGTGAGAATATGTATGGGTACATAATCATACCATGTAGGATAACTAAGTAGACGGTTGTGCTGTTTCATTCCATCTAGCTACAATGCTCTGCACTGTGTGTGTTTATATATTTACATATTTATTCCATCTAGCTACAATACTCCGCACTGTGTGTTTATATGCTCATATATTTATTCCATCTAGCTACAATGCTTCGCACTGTGTTTATATATTTATATATTTATTCCATCTAGCTACAATGCTCCGCACTGTGTGTCTATATATATATATATATATTTATATTTTTATGTACATACGTATACTCGCTGCTCTTGTTTTTTCTCTTGCCTTCTGATTGTTGCTCTGAGTGTTGCTATTCCTGTGCTGTTGCAATCCTGGAATTTCCCCATTGTGGGACTAATAAGATAAGATAAGATAAGATAAGCCTTTATTAGTCCCACAACGGGGAAATTCCAGGATTGCAACAGCACAGGGATAGCAACACTCAGAGCAACAATCAGAAGGCAAGAAAAAAAAAAACAAAAAAAAACAAACAAGCAAGCAAGAGCAGCTAATATACATATGTACATATTACTATAAAATATATATATACACACACACACACAGACACACAGTGCAGAGCATTGTAGCTGGATGGAATAAATATATGAATATATGAACACACAGTGCAGAGCATTGTAGCTAGATGGAATAAATATGTAAATATATAAACACCCACAGTACGGAGCATTGCAGCTAGGTGGAATAATATGTAGATATATAAAAACACAGTGCGGAGCATTGTAGCTAGATGGAATAAATATATAGATATATAAATATAAACACACCCAGTGCTGAGCATTGTAGCTAGATGGAATAAATATGTAAATATATAAACACACACAGTGCAGAGCATTGTTGCTAGGTGGGATGAAACAGCATAACCGTCTATTTAGTTATCCTACATGGTATGATTATGTGCCCATACATATTCTCACCCTCCATAGCGACCGGTATGTTCCTAGTTGTATGCCGGAGAGGACCATTGTGTAAGTCTATTGCATCTTTTGCATTCAAAAAAACTATTAGTTTGTTACGTCTTTTTGCTATCTCTGCAAGCAGCCCTGCTTAGGTTGTACAGTCTGACAGCCGTTGGTAGGAAGGACCTACGAAACCTCTCGGTTGTGCACCTGGGATGATGTAGTCTGCTGCTAAATGAACTCCTCAGTGCATCCAGTATGTCCTGCATAGGGTGGAACTCGGACTCCAGCAGAGATGACAGTTTAGCCACAGTCCTTCTCTCTCCTATCTCCTCCATCGGATCAAGGCTCTGCCCCAGGACAGAGCTAGCTTTCTTAATCAGTTTGTTCAGTCTCTTCCTATCGGCTGCAGTAATGCCACTGCCCCAGCAGACCACTCCATTATACTAATAAAGGCTTATCTTATCTTATCTTATCTTATCTTATCTTAAATCAGAACAAAGCTAAGACAAAACGTGACAAAAAACTAAGCAACAGCACAACACGGACTGAATATGATAATCCTTATGTGATTTTTGTTTTAAAGATTTTGTAAAGGGTATACATGTCATTACAGCATTGCATTGTTTACATTTTCATCACATATTCCCCCTTTTTTTCATTTTTTGACAACAGTGGGAAAAAAATTATAACAACACCCTTTTTTAAGTGAAAGAAAAACAAATTAAAAAAAAAAAAAGCAAAAGAGCAGAAAAATAAAAGAGCATCTGAGTAGCATTGGAACAAAGAGAGGTGCCATTATTGAAATGGTGTTTGTGCAAGATTAGATCTGATGGAAGACACATATGCGTTCCAGGGTTGCCAAAAGTTCAAGAACCCATCCATGTCCTGTCTCAGTGCAAATGTCAACTTTTCCATCGAATAAATGTCCTGAATCATTATCCAATCTTCAGCTGCAGGACAGTCTTTCGACATCCATGTTTTGTTAGAGCTTTTTTACTTGCCAATATTAAAACAGTGAATAAGTATTTTTCTCCTCGTCTTTCCAGTGATTCCGGTAGTAAACCCAAATACAAAGTTACAAAAGAAAAGGTAACTGTTACTTTGAATATTTTCCCCAATATTGTCTGTACATTGGTCCAACATTGATGGATAACTGGGCATGGCCAAAACACATGAAAATGATTTGCAGTCTTTTCACCACACAAGCGCCAACAATTCAACCCCTTACAAGTAAATTTGTTTTATGCAGGTGTTCTGAAAAATCTTACCAAATTTTTCCATCCAAATTCTCTTCACAGCAGGGATGAAGTACTTTTCCATTGTTGTTTATTTAGCTTTTCTCATATTTCCAGTTGTAAAGTGAAATTCCCTTCTTTTTCCCATCTCTCTTTTATATATGATGTGTTGTCTTCTTTTAAATCTTGAAGACCATGGTATATTTTAGAAATGTATCTGATCCCTGGGATCCCTTTATATGCCATTAAGAAAACCTTCAGAACACCTGACTGGGCCCTTTCCAAATCCTCCTTTTTAAGTATTTTGTTTATGTGGTGTCTAAGCTGAAAGAACCTGTAAAGGTCTTGATTTACTAGACCTTCTTTTTTCAAATCTTCAAAACTTCTTAAAGTTTGTCCTTTAAAAAAATCGTAATATTTTATCAGTCCGTTCTCTTTCCACTTTTTAAATCTAGTGTCTGTTTTATTAGGAGTAAAGTCCTGATCATGGGAAATCCATTGCAATAATCGATAGGGTTCTTTAGTTTGATTCTCTCTGACTATCTTAAACCAAATTTTTAGCGGGGTCTCTATCCATGGGTTAGTGTTATTCAAAAGTTTAGGTAAGGCATTGTTCCTTATTATCGCCTGTAGGAGCAAGTCACTTGTTATTTGGCATTCTATCTCCTTCCATTGTGCAGTGTAGACTGGGTTACATATCTCTACTAATGTTTTAATTTGCGCGGCTTTAAAATAGTCCCTGATATGTATTTGGCAGCGCAAGCCCACCTTTGTCTTTGTTTAGCTGTAGGGTTCTATATCTGATTCTAGGTCTCTTGCCCTGCCATATGAATCTTGAGATCCTTCTGTCCAGTTCTTGCCATGTTTTTGTGGGAGGTTCTACTGGTATTGTTTGGAAAAGGTATAGAAGACGTGGAAGTATATTCATTTTGACTGCTTCAATTCTTTGTGCAGTACCTAAGAATGGTATCATATTCCATCTTGCTAGATCAGATTTTATTTTTGCCATCAGTGGATCATAGTTTAGTGTTATAATTTTGTTGAGTTGTTTCAGGATATTGACCACCAGATATTTCATAGATTCCATCTCCCAGTTAGTTTTGAATTTGCTTAGTAAATATTGATTTGGGTCATAGTTGAATGTTAAAATTTGGGTTTTATGCATGTTTAATTCGTACCCCGATAACTCTCCATACTCTGAAAAAACTGAGATTAGTTCTGGAAAAGAGGTGTCCGGCTGCCCCCGGTATATTAAAATGTCATCAGCAAAGAGTGCTATTTTATGTTCCTTCTGACCAAGCGTAATACCTTGAATTTTTTGATTCTGTCTTATCCATTGGCTCAGAGGTTCTATGAAGATTGCAAAGAGCAGTGGAGACAAGGGGCAGCCCTGACGACATCCTCTTTCCAGTTCAAAAGATGATGATAATTTACCGTTAATCCTTATTTTAGCTGTTGTTTCTTTATATAATGTCTGGATAGTTCTAATGAAGTTGTTATGAAAATTGAAACTGGATAAGGTTCTATATAGGAAAGACCAGTCTACCGAATCAAATGCTTTTTCAGCATCTAATCCCAATATGGCTGCTTTTAATTTATATTTTTTTATATGATGAATTATGTGTAAAGTGTGTCTAATGTTATCTTGTGTCTGTCTTTGTCTTATAAAACCTGTTTGGTCTAAATGAATTAAGTCTGTCAGTATATTTTCTAACCTTTTGGCGAGGATAGCGGTAAAAAGTTTATAGACCTGATTTAACACACTGATTGGTCTGTAGTTGGAGCAGTCTAGTTTATCCTTTTCAGGTTTAGGTATGACTGCAATGACCCCTTCTCTCCAGGAGGGGGGGATTTCCCCTGTGTGGAGGACATAGTTAAATGTTTTCAGGAGGAGAGGAGATAGTTGCTGTTTAAAGGTTTTGTAACACTCTGCTATATAACCATCTGCTCCTGGGGATTTGTTAGCTTTAAGTTTCATAATTGCTTTTTCTAATTCTTTAGGTTGTATTTCTGCCAGTAGTTTTTTATTTTGTGACTCAGTAAGTTGGGGAAGATTTAATGTATTTAGGAAGGCTTCGGATGTGTTTTTGTGTTTTTTGAGGGAGTACAAGTTCTTGTAGTAATTCTCGAAGCTTTTAAGAATTTCCTGAATTCTAAATTTTATTTCCTTTGTTACTGGGTCTCTGATTTTGTAGATTGCCCTCTCCGTTTGTTGTTTCCTCAATTTATAGGCTAGTAATTTTGCCGATTTGCTACCTGTTTCATAGTATTTTTGTTTCAGAAAAGTAAGTTTCTTCTGGATTTCTACTGTGTAGATCTCGTTTATTTGTTTTTTTAATTTCCTTAATTTTGAGCGAGTCATTAGAATGAGTGTTGTCTTTGTGCTCTTTTTCTAGTTTCTTAAGTTCTTACTCTAATGTGATTAGTTTTTCTTGTCTCAGTTTCTTTTGGAGTGCCAGTTTTGCAATAATCCTTCCCCTTATTACAGCTTTGCATGCTTCACACAGTATTAAAGGGGATACTTCTCCATTATCATTTTCTTCCAAATATCTGAGAATATCTGATTCCAATTCACCTTTCAGTGGTCCTTTCAGCACATTTGAATTTAACCTCCAAGAAAATGTATTATTTGTGTATTTTTGGATATTTAAGTCCATATAGATCGGGCTGTGGTCACAGAGATCCATCAGTCCTATTTTACATGTTTTTACTCTTCCAATGTCTCTATTAAACATAAAAAAATAGTCAATCCTTGAGTATGATGAATGTGGTGCTGAGTAAAATGTATAATCTTTTACACTAGGGTTGAATTCCCTCCACACGTCACAGATTCCCATTTCTTTTAGTAGCATCCGAGTTTTTCTACTTTGAGTGTTATTTTGATGTGGGGAATTACCTGATGCATTCCAGTATGGATTCAGTCTTAGATTGAAGTCTCCACCACATATCACTAAACCTTGGGCTTTAGTTATCATTAGGTCAAATACATTTTTATAAAATTTCCAGTTAGCCCCTGGAGGTGCATATACATTCAGCAGGGTGATATCTTCTCCCTCTAGCCGACCAAGTACCATGCTAAATCTCCCTTCTTTATCTTTGTGTTCTGAATTTTTTTCAAATATAATTTTGGTTGAGATCAATGTCGCTACCCCCCTCCTCCTCCCTGACTTATATGAAGATGAAGAGATCAGTTTAAACCTTTGTCTATTAAGTTTAGTGTGCTCCAAGTCTGTTAGGTGGGTTTCCCGTAAAAATATTATTCCTGCTTTGTCTTTTTTCATTTTGCCTAGAATCTTGGATCTTTTAACTGGATTCAGGATCCCTTTTACATTATATGAGATTATTTTGGTTGCACCCTGTTTCTCCATTGTATTGTCTTATTTAGTATAACAGTGTAATGGCCCTCTTTTATCCTATTCAGAAACTGAAAGAACATTAAGAACATAAAAAAAACATAAAGAACATAGTATATAAAACTTTAAAACAAAAAACTGTCAAAAGATCTTCCTGAACTGAGGTCTTTTTAGCAACCTCAGAAGAGCCTTGATGGTGTGTTGGCTCTGAGGGAAATTCCTCAAACTTTGTTACGTGTTGAGGGCCCTCTCTTACCCCTGTAAGTTGTCCCATGTTTTTAACGTGAATTTCAGATCCCAGTCTAAACTTGTAATGATTTTTTTTTTATGCCTATACCCTACGAAATTGTGTGCAACCTCCCACTACCGTCACAGCAAACAATCACGTTAATACAGTATTTGTTAGTGTGGAGAGTTCATGTGGTTCATTGTCACATTTCTGTTTTAACAAGTTTTTTTTTTAACCACTTGCGCTCCGTTGTTCCGCGGGCGGGCAAGTCTCTGCGTCCTATGACGCACGAGGGCGCGCAAGAGCGCGCTCGTGCGCCCTCGTGCGCATGACGCATGATGGTGGTGATGGTGATGTAGTAGCGTCCAAGCGCCACTCCAAAAAAAACTGCAGAGACAGCCGCGAACAGATTAGTTCATCTGATTGACCTCTCATTCGACTAATAAGAGCCTTGAATTGGGTTTCTGAAACCTTGAAGAACCAATGAATGAAAATCTAGGAAGGAGGACCCGCCTACGGTGAACGCAGGAGCCAATTGAAGCACAGAAATTCTGGCTGGGTGAAGCGATATTTACTGCTGCCACAGATGAAAACAAAGGACGCTGGACAAATCTCCTACAGACCCAGGCTCACCCAGCAGCATGGAGAACACCCACAAGTGGGACCTGCACTCATTCCAGCAGAATAGACGGAGGCCGACGACAAAAGTCGTAAATCATTTGCCAAAACGGCAATATGTAATGGAATTATGTTGATCGGGATCCACGAGCGGAGCAGCGTCGCGTTCGTCTGACGCGTGGGAAGAGCTGTTCGCCACGACTCTGCTGCTTTGAAGAGGTAAGGTGTTATAAGCTAAATTATTATTTATCCCTGAAAACTGTAATCCAAAAATGACTTTTGACCGATCGGTAATTTACAACTGTACTGCGCACGAAATACGAAGTGTGTGCGCCGCGATAAACGGTTCATTTGCCGTGTTCGGACCGTGAATGCCCCCCCCCCCACCCGCTGCAGAAGAGGAGGGGGGGGGGGGCACGGTCCGAACGCTCCTCGGTCGGCGGGAGGAAGCATATCAGTGTATTCCATCATGTAGCGATGGCCCTCTTCTGTACCGAGGGGGGGGGGCGTTCACAGTCCGTTCACGGTTCCCCCCCCCACACACACACAGTAGCGAGGGGGGAGGGAGCCGCTGTGAAAACATGCAAGGAAAAAAAAAAAAGAGTGTATTCCGTCTTGTAGCGAGGGCCGAATTTGGCCCTTGGTAGCGGGGGGGGGGAATGACCCCCCGCCCACACACACACACACAGACACAGCCCTGAGTGTGACCTTTCATTAGAGCCTAAAATGAAGATTCTACATTGAATTATTCAAAAGTTACAGACGTTTTTCCAAACTGTGCCATTTGGCACAATTTGGCACAGTTCCATAACGCCTGGGAACTACCTGAGAACAAAGCTGTGTAATATATTCATTTTTTGTGGTATTGTTACCAAATTTGGATCTCAGCTGGATAACACTTGGTTCTACATTTCTGTTGCATTTTCCAGCCGGATCGGACAGCTGTGTGTTATTTACAAGCATTTGTATCCAAAAAAACACTGTGTCCAAATTTTTTTTCTTCAAGTTCAGTATGTTTAGATGACTGTAACTCAGTGGCCGGAGCACGTAGAGAGATTATGTTTTTTTTGCCAAAAAATTCAAAGTGTTTTCTTTTAAATGAGACCAACCCCATGAAGATGCTGCAAAGGGTTGAATAACAGCTTTCGATGTACTTTGGGCACGTTTTTTTTGGCATTTTTAGGCATTTTTTTGTTCTGAAGTTGGAAAACTTCACCACCACTGATGGCGGGGGAGCTTCCGCTGACGGCCTTGGGGCTAATGAAACGGTGCACCCTTTCTATTTTCAAATCGGTGGATTGGGGAATTTCCAACTTCTCTCTCAGTATGGTTTCCATGCATGCAGCCACTGTGGTGAAACCGTCCTCGACTCCTTCTTTCAGACCATGAATTCTTATGTTGTCCCTTCTTAGTCTTCCTTCCTGGTCGGTTAGCTTAGCCTCCAGTCTTGTCTGTCGTTTGAGTAATTCCAGCGTGGTTTCTTCCAGCCCTTTTATTCTTTCCTCTGCTTCCATGATTCGGGCCTCAGCCTGGTCCACTCTGCTGTTTGTCCTTTTTATTTCATCTTTAATTTCACGAAATTTGACCCAACACTCTCGGCGAAATTCTCTTAATTCTTGAAGTATCGTTTTTAAGCTAACCGTGTTGCTAGCCTCATTTTGCTCCTCTATTTCCGAGTGATTGTTGTCTTCCAGGTCAGATTCTCTGGCCGATGCGTGTCTTGGCCTGGTAAATGTCGATCTCTTCTGTTTTCCTTTAGGCATAATGACTTTGTCTTTTGATTTTCACTCTTCCATAAATCTGTTAAATCTGATTTTCATGGTATTTTCACGGATGGGATCTGGGAGCTTCAGCGTTAAGCTGCTACCACCATGGTGTCCAGACCGGAAGTCAATCCTTATGTGATTTTACATGTTGTTTTGTATATATGTTTGGAGTATTTCTTCCTTTAGTTTTTGTTTAAATTGTCCAAGCGTTGTACATGATTTTAATTCAGGTCCAAAAGCATTCCACAGTCTGATTCCTTGCAATGAGACACATTGTTGCTTGGTGGTAGTTCTCACTGAACGTTTTTAAAATATACATGTTCCTCTGAAATGATATTGTTTCTCCCTTATTTGGGACAACTTTTGGATATTTGCGGGCAGTGATAGATTCCTCACTTTAAACATTATTACTGCAGTTTTAAAATCAACCAGATCTTTAAACTTGAGAGCTTTTAATTTAAGAAAAAGTGGGTTTGTTGGTTCCCTGTCAGCAGCTCTGTTTATTATTCTAATAGCTCTCTTCTGAAGCATAAAGACTGGATATATGTTTGTTTTATATGTATTTCCCCATACTTCAGTACAATATGCCATGTATAGGAGTATTAATGAATGATAAAGGGTATATAGAGTGGGTTGATTCAGCAAATATTTCACTGTGTAGTATTGCGATTGATTTGGATATTTTACCTTTAATATAATTAATATGTGACTTCCAACACAGTTTATTATCATTTATTACTCAAAAAAATTTGATTTCAGATACTGTTTCAATCTCTACACCATTTACACTGAGTTTAGATACTGAGTTTTTGTGATGGTTGTTAAAAATTATAAATTTTGTCTTACTTAAATTGAGCGTTAATTTGTTTGAATCAAACCACAGTTTAAACTTTCCTAATTCCTTTCCAAGTGTATCCAAAAGTTGTTCCAAATTGCTTCCACTGCATAATAACTTAGTGTCATCTGCAAACAATATTAAATCCTTTTTTTCCGAAACTTTACATGTTGTGACGTAGTGGGGGTTCACACAAGAAAGGAGAGATGACTGTGACGAAACAGGCTTTATTTAAAACACACTCCCTCAACACAGACAGGAGGGGAGGTCATTCACACAGACCTCCGTCTCACTAAGGGTGACACAAGCGCATGACCAGTCACTGCTCTGACTCTTCTTATAACACTGCTGTGTCGTTATAACGTAGTTATAATGACACAGCAATAACACTTTAGAACAAAGGAATGATAACACCCTTTGAATCCTCCACTGCCAAAGCATGCCGGGAAAATCCCCACCCCCTTAACACAGCCCTGACGTTACACTGTCCCCCCGGACTGGTTTCTGTCCCCAGAATAATAAAAGTCCAGCTCAGAAGTCCAACACAAATCCTTCCAGGTGTCGGGGCGGCCTCCGTTGTCAATGACCAGCACGCACAGGCCTCTTAGTGTTCATCTGTGCCTCGGTCGGAGTATCTGGTCGGGGTGAAGCCTCCAGCTCGACCACCCGCGGGGCGGATGGCCGATACAGGGTGAGACGGTCACGGTGAAGTACCACGACCCGGTCCCTTTTTTTCAGCCTCACCCTGCACACCACATCCAACAGTCTCTGTAGGACCACGCACAGTCCCGACCAGTGGCTCGCCAGTTTTGGTGACAGCCCCCTTTTTCGCTTCGGGCAGAAAACCCAGACTAGATTTCCTGGTATAAAGTCCCTCCCCTGGCATCGGGAGTCATATGCCCGCTTCTGCCGGCTCTCCGCCGCTGCCAGGGCCTCCCGAGCCAGTCCGTGCACCATGTGGAGACGTTCCTTCAAGCAAAACAAATAATCCAACCCCGGTTTGCCCTCCACCTCCGGCTCGGGGAGGGTGGGGGGCAATACCAAATGCACTTGTGTGCGCAGCTCACGTCCAAACATCAGCGCTGCAGGTGTGCACCGGGTGGATTCCTGTGCTGCCGTCCGGTACGCCCACAGAACAAAGGGCAGATGTAGGTCCCAGTCTCGCTGTCGCTGGTCCACTGGGACAGCGAGCTGGGTGGTGAGGGTCCGGTTGAACCGTTCGACCAGGCCGTCGCTCTATGGATGCAGCGGGGTGGTCCGGGTCTTCTGGATGTCCAACCGCTTGCAGACCTCCCCGAAGACCTCTGCCTCAAAGTTCTGACCCTGATTGCTGAGCATTTCGTCCACCAGCTTTGATGCCGTGGTGGCGGAGCTCTGATCAGGAACCGCATACGCCTCTGGCCATTTGGTGAAATAATCCATTGCAACCAGCACATAGCAGTTTCCACGGTCCATGGCCGGGAAAGGGCCCAGAATGTCCACCCCTACCTCCATCGGTGCCCCCACCCGGTACTGCTGCAAGGGAGCGTGGGATTGCTGAGTTGGCCCCTTCGGAGCCGTGCAGGTGTTGCAGCGGTGGACGTGGAGCTCTACATCCTGGTAACATCTGGGCCAGTAGAACCGGGCTCGAAGACGCTGCAGAGTCTTTGTCACTCCGAAGTGGCCCGCTCCTACCGCCCCATGGACCAGCTGGAGTACGTTGGGCCAGAGCCGCTGGGGAACCAGCAGCTGCCAGACGTGACACTGCCCAGCTAGAGTCTGCAACTGTCGATACACAACACCCTTGTGACAGTGGAGATTGGCCCACTGGGAGTGTAGGGCCTTGGTCTCTGGGTCCAGCGCAGACACAGCCTCCCAGGTGGGCCGCTGGCCCGCGTCCTGCCCCTGCCGAACCTGGGAAATGACCGGATCTCTGTCCTGCTCGCTCTGCAGCTTCTGTGCACCGAGGGCCGCTGAGATGTCATCACTGGGGAGAGCTGCCTGATTATCCGAGGAGGTGCTGTGCGCCGCTGTGTTATTCCTGCTCACAACGGTCCAGAGAGCAGCAGCCCGTGGGACAGCTTGGTCTCGATCCTCTGCCCACTGGCAGTGACGACAGTCCTCTGCAGCACAGGGATGCCGAGAGAGCGCATCAGCGTTGGCATGGAGGTGGCCTGCCCGATGCACAATCTGAAAATCATAATCCTGCAGTGCCTCCAGCCATCTCGCCAACTGTCCATCCAGCTCTTTGAAGTTCAATAGCCAGGTCAGAGAAGCATGATCCGTCCTGAGCTGGAACCTCCGCCATACACATACAGGCGAAAATGGCAAAGCCCCTGGATGACAGCCAACAGCTCTCTGCGAGTAATGCAATAATTCCTTCCGGCTCTGCTGAGAGTGCGGCTGAAACTCCCCTCTGTCACCCATCTTGTATATTGGAATTACTTTGGCTATTTTCATTGCATTGGGAAATATACATACGTACCTGTTTGGAGAGACAGGTTACAGATATACGTCAGTGGCTTCACTAAGCATTCAATGATAGTTTTGACTAAAAGCATGTCGATACCATCACAATCTGTAGATGTTTCACTTTTAAACAATTTAACAATTTCAATGACCTCTCTCTCATCTGTGTTCTTTATGAAGATGGAGTCTTTTATAGCAATGTTTTTGCTTATTGTATCACCTGGAGGTGCTGTAATGGGTATTTCTTGTGCCAAATTAGGACCAATGTTAACAAAAAATTTATTACATTCATCTGCAAGTGAGACTGCATTCACACTCTGAGTCATTTTTTGAGTCCTGTTTATTCTCTGAAATTGTACATATATGAGTTTTGAAAAAGGAACTCTTGTAGAGGGTGTAAGGGAAGGATGTAGAGGCGAGGCAAGAGCGTAGGTCAACACAGATTCTTTATTCAACCCTCTAACATAATGTACAGCCTGGAACCCCAGCGTAGCTCGCTGGGGCCAAGTAGTGTAGTAGAGAATCCCCAGCTCCCTCTGCATTCCACTTATATAGCTTTAATCGCACGCATAAAGAGCTGCGCTGGTGCATATTACATGGAGTTACACAAAGGCAATGTGTGGCACGATTATCATAACACGATACATACAAATGCAATGTGTGGCACAATTATCATAGGTTATGATAATAACCAATTATCATTGGTTGTAGTCTAGAGCAGCAGGAGGCAAAGGCGCCTTAGCGTCTGGTCTAATTAACTCTGTGAGGTGCTACCCCCCTCAGTCCACTATTCAGCCCCTCTGTCTGCTTGTGGGTGTGAGATAATGTCCGTCCACAGTGTGCTGGTGCCACCACACAGCCCCCTGCCCCCAAACACCCAGAAGGGGCTGTGACCCCCCAGTCATTTGGGCTCTAGTCGGTGCCCGTGGAGGCTGCAGCGGGGGTTGCCGCTCCGGTAGAACTGTCCTGCTGTTGAGGAGTGTTGGAGGGCATGTTAGTCCGTGGGGGGAATGGGGGAGGGGTGAAAAACGCAGTCTGCTCCACTCCGAGTTCCAACACGTTGAACAGCCGTGGATCGTGAGCGCACGGGGGCCAGTGTGCATCGTGCGTAATGGAACAAAACCGGCAATCGGCAGGCTTTAGGGAGGGAGGTGCAGGAAGAACGATGTGGAGGATGAGGGAGAGGTGGGTGGGAATCAATGGAGTGCCGGCCCAGAACATTGCAAGTATCTGGGCCACGCAAAAATTGCATGCGGATCAGCCATGGGTGAGGGACTTTCCCGGTAAACCTTACAGTGATCCGCAGCGGCTGTAAAAAAAATTGAGTCTCTGACTCCTCGTGCGGGTCCGGTCCAGCAAGGATCTGGGGAAGGCAATCGGCCCAATTCTCCAAGGATGCGTAGCAGCTGTGAAAAAAACTGAAGCTGTGTCAGGGAATGTGGCAGTCTTGCTTTAGGTGCGGAAGCAGCCCTAAAGGCATCGGGGAAAGCAATCGGCTAAATTCCCCGTTGTGGCTGAGAAACAAACACATGTCCTGTGTGCGAGGCTGCAAGTCTGCTTTAGGTGCGAGGGCAGCCCTAAAGGTTCCAGGGATGGCGATCGGCCTTGTTCCCCGGGCATGTGCAGCGGCAGAGGCTGATGTGTTAGTCTGTGGAGCCAGTTTGTCCCTGGTGCGGGGTGCGTGCTGTGGCGCAGTGACCACATAGCTGGAAGTTGCGCTGTCCTCATAATCCTGCAGTGTGCGCACAGGGCTTCTGTGGGCTGGAACTCCGCTGTATGGAGGTGAGTCAGGGTCAGGGAGCTTGATGGAAATCAACACAGACCGTGCCAATCTTCCTCGTTCAGGCTGTTTCTGTGCAGTGCTCGTCTCGCGGATCCTCGTGCGTCTCGGTCCCCGTGGCGCCCGCTCCATCCAGCCCTGGAGGTCGCCATCGTGGAGAGAGGAACGGGCTCGCGTACTCCAGTGTGGATGAGAAGGATGCAGGGGCGCTCCCTGGTACTCCGGAGTCCACAGCGCGGTGAGAGGGAGAGACAGTACATCTCACATCAGGTCACCAATGTAGTGTGCAGTGTAAGGGAGAGGCAGTTCATCTCACATCAGGTCACCAATGTGGAGAAAAAGGAGTCCACAGCACGGCGGAAGGGAGAGACAGTCCATTCACATTAGGTCACCAATGTAGAGGGTGTAAGGGAAGGATGTGGAGGTGAGGCACGAGCGTAGGTCGACACAGATTCTTTATTAAACCCTCTAACATAATGTACAGCCTGGGACCCCAGTGTAGCCTGTAGTAGCCTGTAGTACATACCCTAGTCATGTAGTAGAGAATCCCCAGCTCCCTCTGCATTCCACTTATATACAGTAGCTTTAATCTCATGCATAAAGAGCTGGGCTGGTGCATATTACATGAGGTTACACAAAGGCAATGTGCGGCACGATTATCATAACACACGTTACATACAAATGCAATGTGTGGCACAATTATCGTAACACGTTACCTTCCTAATATACATTCGCCTCCCTGTGCTATAGTCTAGAGCAGCAGGAGGCGAAGGCGCCTTAGCTTCTGGTCTAATTAACTCTGTGAGGTGCTACCCCCCTCAGTCCATTATTCAGCCCCTCTGTCTGCTTGTGGGTGTGAGATAATGTCCGTCCACAGTGTGCTGGTGCCACCACACTCTTGTATTTTTTTCTCGTGAATGTGTACATTTTTTCCATGTAATTTTAATATTTTTTTTCACAAATCCACAGCTTCTTTCTCGTACATTTCTGACTTTTCCGAGTTACATATTATACTCCAACAGTACACATACATTGGGCCAATGTCAGCAAATATGCATTGGGAATACATCTTATAGAGGTTGTTTGCACACTGGCGAGACATAATGCTGACGTCTAGCCAATGTAAACTTAGCAAGTCATGCACAGGTTTGGTAATTACCGGACTGTGTTAACAACACAAACATTATCATGAAAACAAAGATGTAAGTGCGTTAGGTAAAGCGCAAAACCACCTCTATAAGATGTAATTCCGATGCAAACTTTGTACATTGGGCAGACGTAGGCCAGACATATGTGTACTGTGGGGTAAACTTGTTAAGAGTCTGTTAGCCGTTAAGCTAGCATTTTTTTCAGCTTCAACTTTTATTTGGAACTTAAGTTAAAGTTGCTCAACTTTAAGCCATGTCAGATTGTATGCCAACACTGTATAACTATTAGTCATTTTAGTTTTAAAGTTGACTTTTTTTATGCTAACCTACTTCAGTTTAAGCTATTTCTGCTTTTATGCTGAACAGATTTAAGTAATTTTAGCTTTTAAGATAGCATTTCTGTGATAAACTCTTAAGGTGCATTTAGACCAAATGCAAAGGGGCAAACTTTTTCGCCCAACCATGATTACATTTTAACTCAATGTAAAGATGTTAACAGACATAAATTCACCATCTGAGTGAGTTGCAGACAGGCAAACTTGCCTTTATAACTTCTACAGCTGTGTTCAACCTGCTATGGAAATCCCAAAACACTGTCATGCTTAGGTTTACATTATCTGATGGGTTTGTTATGTCTGTATATGAAGCCAAGAACAAGGCCAGGTGTTGAACTGAACACGTTTATTAGGGAGGAACTATATAATACAGGCATCACCGTCAGGCGGAAGAGGTGGCAGAGAGAGCGCCCCTCCTGCCCACTGCCCCCTTATAGCCACCTGTACCTCACAAATAAGAGCCCAAACTATACACAACACCCCCCCTTCACAAAAGTCCAAAACACACGTACACAATTCAGACCCACCCCAATTTAGGACCCAAATCACACACTAAAATGATAAAAACAATATATTAGAAGTGGCCTAACACATTCACAACAAAACAACTAAAACTTGGGGGGGTGGGGGTGGACTGCCGTCCAACCCCCACACTGCCAGGCAAATTATTCTGCCGCAGGTGCTAAATAATAAACAGCCCATTTTTAAGCTAAAATAACTGCCGTGTTCCTAAACTAAAATAAAATACACAAAATAATCCCAAACTACATACACAATAATACACCACACATATGCACAATAATTAAGTTATATACACATGGCTGAAGGATAAATAAGCCCGTGGGCCCATCCTGGACCATCCTTTAATCAGACCGCCCCTGGAAGTGGACTGCCTCCTGGGCCACAGCAAGTTGCCTCGGTACTGGTGTGCCTCCTCTTCTTCGCCACCAGATGTCTCACTCATCCAGGCCCACCACTCAGTCTCCTCCCAGGCACGCCGCAGCTCGTTTGGGTGCCCCCACGAACCGTCCGACAGCTGGGGAAAAGCGTCCTCCCATCTGGCCACGACACGCAGCTATCCCTGGTGCTCCTCCACCTGCCGTTTGGTCCTGAACTGCTGTGATTCCACCACCCCCCGAGTCCGAATCCAGTCCGTGGCTCCCAGAGGGGTTCTGTTCGGCTTGCAATGTTTCTGCTTGGCACGTCATTCTACCGTGCCAGCCAGTCCTGCCAGGACCTCTTTTAACTTTGCCACCGCCATCGCCTTTGTGACCCCTTGTTCACTGGTACCTTCCAGCCAAAATCTGGGAACAGATAGAGCCAGCCACTCGGTGCCACCCGCCATCACAGGCATCCCACCCAGTTCTCTCATCCAGGGCTACTTGGGCTCTGGCACAGGAACCCTCCTGTGATGGACCTGGGTGATATTGGTCTTGTTGACTCTCCAGGGTGCCAGGCAGTTCCTCATCCCGCATCGCGCCATCTACCACTCTCAGGGTCGGACAGTCCCACGCCTCGGCCAATTTGCACCGAGCCGTTGGTTCCGACGTTCCCACCATGGCCAGCCGTCCACCTCCACAACCACAAAGCGGCACCAGGTCACCCTCAATTCTGACGTGCGGGGAAAAACATCTCACGGTCGTCCAATCCAGCACTGAGCCCACTGCTCCCGCGTCAGTCTACAACAACTCTTCAATTCCGTCTAATTCCATCATCCGGTATGCGTGACCATTGGTGCTCAGAGACACAGCATGAACAACCGTGAGGGCGCGAGAGTCCTTCTTGTGCCACGGACCTCCTCGCTCAGATCTGTGGCATGCCCTAATGACATGAAGCAAGCGGCCACACATGCCGCAGAGCTCCACTCTTGCCGAATAATCTCCGTCTCTGAAATGGTTCTTCGTGGAACCACATCTCTCACCTTTGGGCTTTCCCAGGGCGGACCTCACACTCACAGCACTAGCGTTGTCCTCCATGCTTTCCATGCTGATCAGGTCCACTGCATGCGAGGTCAGCGGTGATCCCAGATGTCAGTGTGATAAGCACACAGCTCCCATGGCAGTTGATCTGCAGATTCCAGCTGTTGAGCTAACTCAGTGGCTGTGGGCAGCGTCAGTTCGCCCGAAAACGTAGGCAGCTTCGACCCTATCACAGCGCCGTTGGTATACTCCGCCAAATGGTCGCGAATCGTCCCCTTCTTCAATAGTCTAAGCTGGCACCTACTGACCAACAGCTCCAAGTCTGTCACAAACCGCTGAATAGACTCGCCTACCCATTGGCGGTGCTGTCAAAACCAAATCATGAAAACCATGATGTTTTCCAGGGCGCGAAAATAGCCCGCCATTAGTTCAACCACTGCAGCCAAGCTATCACAGTCACTCAGTGTACTCAGAACATGCTGTTCCTCTATTCCAGGGTTGTGCACCAACAGCTAACGTGCCCACAACTTCTCCAGCTTCCCAAGGTCCAGTGCCACCATGTACGTCCAGAAAACAGCGCACCACCTCTGCCAGGGGACTGGTGGCTCACCTGAGAGCTCCAAAAATGGCCATATTTCAAACCATATGCTTCCATACCTTGTTTGAATCCACTTTATCCTTGTTACCAAATGTTATGTTGTGGCGGACACACTCATGGAGATTCTGTGACTCACATTTTAGGTCAGAACAAAGGCAGGAAGCTGCAGGAATATTAGCTTTGGTATGCAAGGCCTGAGACTGTGGGGGTGCAATTAAAGGATTAAGGAAAGGATGCATGGGAGACAGTGGAAGTGATATCATGGAGAGAAATGCATTGTGACTGTCTTTATAATGCAAAGTGGTCTGTGTGACATGTGATCTACGAAGGGTGAAGTCCCTGATATTTAAGGACGAGAGTTTACTGTTTCATTCTCTTTTTTCTCTCTGCTTGGAGATGATGGTGTTGTGAATAAAGTTGACTTTGAGAGAGAACTCTGTCTCGTCATTATCACATCACCACAATGTCTATATATGAAGCCAAGGACAAAGCCAGGTGTCGAACTGAACACATGTTTATTAGGGAGGCACTATATAAAACAGGCATCACCATCAGGCAGAAGAGGTGGCAGAGAGAGTGCCCCTCCTGCCCACTGCCCTCTTATACCCACGGGTGGTGGCGGAACCGGAAGGTGGTGTGGGGAGCATGAAATAACAAGGCTGAATTATTTCTTAATTCAGGTTTTATTGTTGCGATCACATCCCCAGCTATCTCTCAAGAACAGAAGAGAGAGAGCTGAGTCAAAACCTTCTTATTTATACATCTCAGAACAAAGGAAGAATCATATATCACCGTCAAAACCCCCTATTGACAATAACTCTCCCCCCGCGTCCTTCAGTCCTCCGCCTGGCCCCCTGGAGGTCAGGAAGTCTTTTCAGCTCCTTATCGCCATACCTCCGTCTTCTTGCTGTTATCCACAGGCGGTCCAGACATATTGTTCCATCCAAGATGTGAGGTCAATCCACACATGCAATCTCAAGCATCCCATAGTGCTTATACATATGTAGGTAAAAATACATGAGCTACAGGTGGAACCACCACCTATACCTCACAAATAAGAGCCCAAACTATACACAACAGTGTTCTCACCTGAAAAAATTGTCCCTGCCTCCAAAATTTCACCTGGATGATGGTTGTTTACACTGCTAGCCTTGTTAGCACGTACATTGCAGGAGTCTGTGGGTAAAAAACTCCAACACTCTGATTGAGCTGCAGGGCTCCCGGTCTTTCTGTCTCCAGGTGAGTGTCAGTCTCATTTTAAAACTAGTTTACTCTTCAATGTTGATACTTTTACTCCAGTGACGGCAGAATCTCAAGGCCACAACGAGCTAGCACTATCCCTCGGACTTGAATGCGCAAATGCGCAAGATTCATGTGTTCTCACCTCTTACCATTGACTTTGTATGTTTTTTTTTATTTTAACCCTTCACGCCTTTGAATACACGCACCACGCCAAAAATTCGCTTTACGTTTAATCTGAACGAACCTTTATTTAGCAGTTTTAAGCTAACTTTCTTTAACTTTAAGCTATTTCAGCATTAGATTTAATAATGTTCAACTTTCAACTACTTAGTCTTTAAGCTAATTTTGCCCATATTTCATCTATTTTTAGTTTTAAAATTGATATGCTTTAAGCTAGTTTGGGTTTTATTCTGCTTGAAGCTTCTTTGCTTTTAAGCTACAACTTTCAGCTTTAAGCTGCTCTAGTTTTTAGGTTGGCATAGTTTTCACAGACATGGCTGTCTGTGTTGTGTCCTTCAAACAATGTGGGCTACATAGACAATTGAAACTCATTTTGGGGAAAACCTGGTCTTATTAGGCGAGACGGCATCCATCCCACTTTGGATGGTGCGTCTCATTTATCTAACAATCTGGCATCGTTCCAAAATCTTGACTACTCACAGTTGGAACCAGGAAGCAGAGGCGCAGTCTTACACACCTCTCTGCAGCTTCTTTCCATCCACCACCCCTCAACTGAGCCCCTGTCTTCCCCATCAGAGAATCACTGTCTGCTCCCTCTAAAGTAAATAAAAATACAATGTATAAGCATCCCAAAGTGATCAAACAAAAAGCTGGTAAAACTCAAATTAAACATGTAGCCTCTAAATCTAATGACTTGGCCTCTGTTCCTCCTCATAATATAAAAAATATTTTTTTTGTTTACTTTTATTAATCCCAGAGGGAAATGCAGTGCACCCACGGTATGGCACGAATCCCTTCACCATTCACACCTAGGGCCACTTTAGAGTCTCCAGTTAACCTAACTTGCATGTTTGTGGCCTGGGGGAGGAAACCAGAGTAGCCAGGGTAAACCCACACAGACACAGGGAGAACATGCAAACTCCACACATAAGGGTCACTGATGGTCAGGGGGTGGGATCGAACCCACAACCTTCTTACTGCACTGCCACAGTGCTAATCACTGCACCACTGAGCTGCCCGCTAACATTTTTTTGAAATGTGGTTTGTTAAATATATTCTCTAACTCCCTAGTCTCTGCTAGTCCATGATCTGTTAATTGATCATCAGATTGATTTAATATCCCTGACAGAGACTTGGTTAGGGCAAGAGGATTATAGTTGGTTTAAATGAATCAACTCCCTCTGGTTATTTAAACTGTCAAAATCCCAGAAGTTCTGGTCATGGAGGAGGAGTAGCAACAATTTACCATTCCAAATTACTAGTTAATGTAAAACAAAAAACATGTTATAATTCCTTTGAGGGCCTGGTCCTCAGTATTGGGCATGTTAATAATTTTAGGTTAAACCCAATTTTATTTGCCATAGTTTATCATCCTCCCTCAGCCTACTCAAGAGTTTTTATCTGAATTTGCTAAGTTCTTAGCAGATTTAGTGCTGAAATCAGATAGAATAATTACAGGTGCATCTCATTAATTAGAATATCAATGAAAAGTTGATTTATTTCAGTAATTCAATTCATAAAATGAAACTCATACTTTATGTAGATTCATTACAGACAGATATATTTCAAGTGTTCATTTCTTTTAATTTTGATGGTTATGGCGTGCAGCTCATGAAAACCCAAAAATCAATTTCTCAAAAAATTAGAATATTACATAAGATCAATTTTTAAAAAAAAGATTTTTTTTTAATAGAAATGTTGGCCGACAAAGTATTTCCATGCACACACTCAATACTTGGTCAGGGCTCCTTTTGCATGAATTAATACTGCATCACTGTGGCATAGCATGAAGGCGATCAGCCTGTGTTACTGCTGAGGTGTTATGGAGGCCCAGTTTGCTTTGATAGCAGCCTTCAGCTCATCTGCATTGTTGGGTCTGGTGTCTCTCATCTCCCTGTTGATGATACTTCCTAGATTCTGTATGGGGTTTAGGTCAGGAGAGTTTGCTGGCCAGTAAAACATGGTGATACCATGGTCATTAAACCAAGCTTTGGTACTTTTGGCAGCAGTGTGGGCAGGTGGCAAGTCCTGCTGGAGAGAGGTAGGGTTATACTTGTACACACCCCCTATCTCAGGTTGACAGGTGCCACGCCCCCCTGACCTGATCCTGACCCCGCCCCATGACCCTGCATAATTAGGCTGTCTATCAAAAGTGTTTTGAAAACATGACCCGTGACCTCGCATAATTAGGTTGTCAATCAAAAGTGTTTTGAACTTGTCATCAGAAGTGACACCTGTGTTTTTAATCTGTTGTCCATATGTGGTTTAGGGTTAGGATGGGGTTACACGTAATTAGACTGTTGATCAAAAGTGTTTTGAATTTGTCGTCAGAAGTGACACCTGTGTTTTTAATCTGTTGTCCATATGTGGTTTAGGGTTAGGATGGGGTTAATGATGGCAGAACTTCTCATCAAAGTGACATCTTTGTAGTCTTTCAATTTACAAAAAACATATCAGTGTCTGTAAAACAATTTAAACACCATTCTCTCAGCCAAAACAGATGGGCTCAAAGGTGACATGTTTGTAGCAGTTTCAGTTTGCAAAAACAGATATCAGTCAGAGGCGTCTCACTGTGGCAGGCTTTGAAGCCACCATTCTCCTGGCTAAAACAGATGTTGAATGGGGAGACCACATTTTGCAAAAACACGGATCTGTGTACAAAAGCACACACACACACACACACACACACACACACACACACACATGCGCACACACACTGACCCAGTCACAAATCTGCAACATCATCTTCTGCACATTCAGAAAAGGGTTTTAGGGGCACAGAGACAAACAGGTCTATTTGATCTTAACATGAAAGCACGCACCCACATTAGTCAGGTGTCTCTCACAGTGTATCAGCTTGCAGAAGTCAAAAGCACAGACACACAAATACACACACACACACACACACACACACACGAAGGAAGGGATCTTACAGCAGAGATTCTACTCCGTGTTTCATCCACATTCAGAATATTTGCTTTCTACAGACATGGCCTCCACAAATTACTGAAAAAGTAGTCCAGACTCACGCAGGATTGACAGACATGGAGACTGGTTTTAAGAGCAGGATAGATAGCAGAAGATAAAACAGACACATTTGCTAATGCTGCTGTATAAGCAGAGGAAGATTGCTCATGGCCGATTAATTCACATGACTCTTAGTGTTGCAATAGTTTACTTGTTAGGCTGACTGACTTTAGATAGGAGATGCATATACAAATTCCACTTCATAAACACATATTTTGCATTTCTGAGTGACTGTAGGATGTTTGCTGAGCTTTCCTAAGCATGTGCTGCCTTGAAAACAAACATTTGAGCTCTGTCTACAAACACACACAAAGAGTTCAAGATGCGTGAACAAATTGAGAATGAATACATTATTGGACACAGTGTACAATGTACATGCTGACAACAAGATTTCAGAGAAGTTGTCCCTGTTTTAAGAGTGAATATGAGCCGCTTGACTATGCCCAGCAGCTGAAAAAGAGACTAGAGGCTTTCACACAGGACTTTCTGCCTCACATGAAGGAAGAAGAAAGGGTTTACATTTTTAAAATGACCATACTACAGCCTTCTAAGGATTGTCTGCATGAAACAATTCTGTAAAGCTCCTCACAACTTGTATGTGATATTTACAAATGGTTAAATTATTTTTATTCAATATTTGAAACAACCAGCATGTGTTTATATGTGTGTTTGATATCACCTAGCAAATTTAACATTCCTCTGGCTGACACCCCCACGGGCCTTAAATAATATCTCTCCGCCACGCATTAATCCACACTTGCTCACACAAGCAAACAATCAAACAATCACGTTCAATTGGGGTGAACAATTGTTTTTCACAAACAACACCTCGGTCAGCCATACTCCAAAGCTTTTCCCCAATACCCTATAGGGGGTCTTCGTTTTGTCTATAAGTATCAATGACAACCCCCCCCCCCCCCCCGGAAACGCATCTTCACACCCAAAGGAATGTGACACAGGCAAGATGAGAGGTGATATTTGACTTTCAAAACTTTATTAAAAAAAAAGCTTCTTTTTTTTTCTCTGCATTGTTAAATAAAACTTGACTCATTTTTTAGGAATTATAACGCAGGCCGAAATCCGCTCCCCACCAAGCTACAGTGGTAAGTTTTAATCATGTTATTTTCCAAATTACTCGATCAACGTTTTTATCTGTTTTTGTGACTGGTCTGTGAAAAGTCTTATACAGATAAAGCCGCTATTAATTTATGTTATAAAGTATTTATCTCATCATCTGTCTCAGAGTCAGAACCGCTTTTAATTCATGTTTTCTGTCTTTTGTAAAGGTATCCTACCCGGGGTAATAAATCTCTTAGGTATGTAAAGATCATTATTGCATCTATAAAACATTATGAACGGTCCTTGAAAAAAAGAAATGCACTTACAGATTTTGAAGAAGATAATACGCATCAATTCGACAATGCTCAAGATAGTCTACTTGGGGCTTTGGATGAAATCCGACGTTCTGAGGATGATCTGGTGGTCTTAAGGGACCTGGAGCACCCTGGGGTCAGCGTCGAGCATCCTGCAGCCCTTCGTCCAGCAGCCGCTCCACAGCTGAATAATGCCAGGCCTCCGGAGCAAAACCCAGCCATCTTCACAGGCTCTATAGCCAGTATAGAGCCCCTGGATGCCTGGCTTGAGAGCATTTCGTCGACCAGAAGCAAACGACCAGCGCTGCCAAGAGACAGGCCAACCCACGCTATGGCACGTGCTTCCAGTTAGCTCCTCCAAGTTTTAAAAATCCATTTATTAAGCCAATATGATTGTTTTCCTGCTTCAAAACAAACCATGCCATGCTAAAATGTAAACTGGGGATAGCGTCACCCTCCGATGATGAGGCGGGTCACCACTGGCCCTCTCGCATCGTCTCAGGGTGATGACGTAAATGTCCTTGCATTATGTTTTTTTCAATGTGAAATAAACATTATTATTATTTTACAGAATACGAACCGAGGCCTTCGACATTGACCAGTGGGGGCGGGAGCAGACCGAAGCGCCCTCGTAAAAAAAACACATCTGTGAGACGTCCGCCCAATGGCATGGACTGATCCGCACTCCTGTATTGATATTAAATGCCACAAACCCCGTCATCATTTTGTACCTGCATCAACCGCTTTGTACCATTTGTACCATTTGTACCCATTTGTACCATAGACACCACTACACTGGAGCGTGGGACGCTGAGGAGGCGAGGGAGGAGGAGGACCATGCCGACGGCCAAAGTGAGATGACTGTTTGAAGGTACGTATGTATTAAAAAAAACAATTTAAAATGACCTTCCTGCTTGGAAGATAATTCGGTGTCTCTAAGAATAAAAACTGAAATATCTATTTTATTATTTTTAACATATTTGTCTTAATTGTACATCTACCACTTTGGTCAACCGAGGTTCTTTTAAATAAATAAATAAATAAATATAAAATAAACCTTCGACCACCCACCAACTTGATTTGAAATAAAACATATGTACATACAGAACCACTGTGAGTAACAATGTTTTTTTGCCCCGCCTTGCAGAATTAAACTAAGCACCGAATCCAGCCATCCCATCTGCTCCAGAGATCCTGTTTGACAGCGCCCCTGAGGGAGCCCTTCAACGCTGTGTGTATGGGACGAGAACCAGGGTGCAACAGCATCTGACCACCGTGTTATCACTCTTCCGAGTCATGCAGAGATTCATGACCTCCGTCCTGACCATCTGTGAAAACGTGTAATGTAATCTTTTTTTTCTCCTCTATATCCTAGGTATTGTGACAAACTGTAATAAGCTATCATGAATGAAAAATCACAGTCAGACCATGTTGAATCGGGTGATGAGGGGGGCAAAAGGCTACCAGAGTGGGTAACAGACTATGATTAAACGATAGAAAATTTATCCCATTTACATCAGTCTCTAATTGGAACAAACGAAATGCAAAGGGCCATGGATGAATTAGCTCATATTCCAGTGCCCTTCCGGGTTGATTTACAGGATAGCGCGAATGAAATAGGTGAAACAACACCCCAAAGCAACAGCAACAATAACAACAATAATATCACCAGCAATGCACTTCATCATCTAGAACATACAGTATATTTGAGAATCAAAACTATCCACACCTCCCACCCACAAATCATCATCAATCACTTGCAACCCCTTCAACCTCTACCGAACAGCTAGAGCTTTCCCCTAACATGCAACAGGGTGGGGGGGGTGCGTTCTGACACTCATGACCAGGACGCAGCATCCTCTAGGGACGGGGAAGTCAGAATATTCTCACCATTTAACATGGTGAGAATGACGCATCGTTTACCCGTCCCTAGATGATGCGACATGCCCAACATCGCGGACTTTTATAACGATGTGATGGGTATCCTCAGAGAATTGTCTGAGGATGCCTGATCACACGTGGAATGCAACGACGTAATCCAGCTAGAAGTTGTCGGCAAAAGCGCAAGGAGCAACATCCTCATTACAACTGACAACGACGGGGGTATATTTTACCAGCTTTTGAGGGTATGCTCAACCGGGTAGTGCAGTCAGGCAATAGCATCAACGCGGATGAGGGTTTAGAATTAATCCTACAGGTGGTGCATAACCCCAGAGGCGATGGTAAACGCAGGCTAGCGAAAACGTTAGACTGTGAAATTATCGATAAAAAAGACGTCATTTGTACGTTACGTGTAGCGAGAAGGATCAACTCTGTTTCGCTACTAGCTTAGCACACCTGATGAACCCCCATTCAGACGACCGCGCGTGTAAGGCTTTGGGTAAGATGTTGCAAAATCAGGCGGGTCTGGGTGACCAGACACCTGTCACTTTTAACGATATAGCTAAATTTGAACAGATTGTAGGATGTAAAATCATGGTGTTTCACAGAACATCTCACAGTCATCCCCTCTTATATTTTGAGACAGACTATAATGATCGCTCAAAACCTTTGTTCCTGTTCTTATTTCAAAACCATTACTACGGTATAAAAAATCTCACAGCTTTCATAGGTACGGCATCCGTTTGTAACTACTATTACAAGGGTTTTAATAACCCGTATTCACACTATTGTAAAGGATGCTATCAGGTTTGCAATGACCCCGTCTGCCCTACTGAAGAGCTCAGGCCCGTAGAATGTTTAGACTGTCACAGAAAGCGTCGCTCTCCGGCCTGTTACGCCAGACATAAATAGGCCAAACAAGGTGCTGTAACCACACCCTATGGGAGTAGCTGTGACATGATAAAAAAAAATGTACCCTCTGCAACTTTTCCTATTACATTAGTAAAACCACAGGTACATCCCCACAACATTGTAGCCAGTTAAAATGTAAAATTTGTGGGGTGCAATTACAACAGGCTTCTGAAGCCGATGATCATCAGTGTTACATTCAGCCACTCCCCCCCACAGGTTAAACACCCCAAGTTGTTTTTTTATGACATCGAAACATTCGTCAACGACAAAGGGGAGCACTCGCCGTTTCTCGTGTATACTAAAACATTGAAAGGTGAAGAAACGTCTTTTTACAGTAGAGACTGCTTAAAACAGTTTCTTATGCATTTCAGATGCAAAAAGTATAGGCGTAATGTATTCATAGCACATAATGCCAGAGTGTTTGACGGTTACCTGATCTTGAACAGTATGGTAAAAGAGAATATAATACCTCAACAAATTCTCATGACGGGCAGTAAGATCCTAAGTTTTGAGGAACCCCATTATAACCTTAAATTCATTGACTCAGTATCCTTCCTATGCGTCTTAGCGCAGTGCCTAAAGCTTTAGGTTTTAGCGAGGTGAGAAAGGGGGTCTTCCCCCATGGATGTTCTGCGGTGGAGCGTCTAAATTATGTAAGTTCTTACCCGCCACCGTCTGACTATGGCATAGAACGTATGACGGTCGTCGAGCGGGCGGAGTTTGACGAGTGGTACGAAGGGGTCAAAGACGGGTCGTTTGACTTTAAATGGGAGGCTCTGCATTATTGCAAAAACGACGTGGACATTCTAGCCACGGGGTGCGTTAAATTTAGAGAGCGGTTCCTCATCGACACGGGTGTGGACCTTTTGTCCAGTGTCACAATAGCATCGGCCTGTATGAAAGTGCTTCTCACCAATTACCTGGCACCTAACACCCTCGCCATCCCATGCCCCAACAACTACAGATGTCAGTGTAAAAGATTTTCTCATGCCTCGATCCAATGGTTAGAATGGGTTATGCACAGTCAGAAAATATTCATCCAGCATGCTTTAAACAGCGGGGGAGAAACAGATGGGGCCCTTTTTTGTAGACGGCTACAAGGAGATCGATGGTTTGAAGCATGTCTATGAGTTCAACGGCTGCTATTTCTATGGTTGTGTTTGCAGTTTTAAAAGCATGGAGATCTGCCCTCTGAGGGGCGTTACATTTGGAGAGCTGCATTTGAAAAGTGAGGAGAGGTTGCAGGCGTTACGCTCTATGCACAGCGTCCACGTTACGGTAATGAGGGAGCACAAGTGGGATGAGATGAAAAAATCATGCGAGGAGGTGAAACAGTTTCTGAAAATATTTAACCCACCCGAGTCCCTCTTACTGTGCCAGGCCCTTTACGGGGGCAGGACGAGTGCTCTAAAACTGAGACACACCATAGGGCCGGATGAAACAGTGCACTATGTAGATGTCTCTTCTCTGGACCCCTATGTTAATAGCACATGCTTTTACCCTCTAGACCACCCCACCGTCATTTACAAAGATTTTGGGGATCCTCAAAGCTATTTCGGCTTAATCGGAGCTACGGTCTACCCACCCCGCAGCCTCTTTTTTTCTGTTCTACCCTACAAAAGTTCAGGAGCTAAATTAACCTTTCCACTGTGTCGAACGTGCATGGAAACCAACCATCAAGATGGTGTTTGCGCACACAGCAACGAGGTGAGAGCATTGACAGGGGTCTGGGTCACTGTGGAGTTTAACAAAGCCCTGGAGCAACCAGGGCTACTGGATCCCAGCTTGCTGTTGTCTGTCTGCGTCTAACTGCGACCGTCGAAAGAAAGAAATTATGGAGTTAATAAGCTGGGCTTTGAACACAATTGACACTATTTTTTCAACAAGGAAAAGTGCTCCGGGGGAAGCTGTCTGCCCCGCAGGAACGGCTCCAGCGGGCTATTTACGTGACACAAGTAATTGGAAGATCTTGTGTCTCACTAATCTCTCTATCGAAGATATTGAAGATTTGTATGTCTTCATGATAATGGTGATCGGGATCTTTCTGATTGGAACTGGGATTGTCCTGGTGTACCGCAAATTGCTGAAGATGGATACAACCTATCAAAATGCTGGCCAGGCGAGGTGCATCTGTCAAATTGAAAAATTGGAGAAGACCCTGATAGCGACAAATGGAGAACTGTCTCGGAAGGTGGATTACATCATGGTCTCGCTTAGGTCTTTCCACGATGGACTTAAAGCCCCGCAATGAAGGATTAAGTACTGAATCTACAGAAGAAATAAAAAGCCTTCTCTGTGATCAGTCCGATTTGGCTCAATTTCCCCATGAAAATTCCTCCTGGCTGTCTGCAGTCTGTGTTTTCAAAATCATCGAGCACAAGGCCTTGGACAGCCATCTGGAGAGCCTGCCCAGATAATCGCAAGGACGATTGGCGGCAGCCAGACAAAACATCTCCTGCCAAGTGCCCTTGTTGTTCCCTTATTATCATCAACATTGCTTCAACAGCGCACACACATTGATCCATGAACTGAATAAAGATACACACACTGCTCTCTTGTGTCTTGTGTCCGAATCCTGTCTTGCGTATGTGCATCGAGAGCTTTTTTTTTCCTTGTAATCATAATATTGATTGATTATGCAACCAGTATTCTGAATCAATGATTTTTTTGCTCCTTCCTATTGTTCCTCGTATTATTCTTATTCTTATGCTACCTGTACCCTCTATCCTGTTGGCAGGCGCGTCCCCGATGCAGCCGTGTCACTGGAAATGCAGGTTCATTTTCTGTGTCAAGTCAAATTCTCTCGTATGTTATCAGTGATCTGTTAATGTACTTGGCAATAAATCTTTTCTGATTCTGATTCTGATTCTGATTCTGAGCTGGGGTACAGGGTGGGTGAAATCACAGAAGTGTGACATTTTGATCAAAGTAGCAACACAGTGTTTGTAGATTACATACACAAATTTCTAAAAGAAAAACAGGAAGCATCGGGTTACCCCCCAGATGTCACCGATCAGGAGAGCAAGGACAGACACATTAGGGACTATCACTGTCATCAGGGCATTCTGTTAGACACCGATAAAATACAAGAGAATCCACTCCGTCGCTGTGTCTCAAAACTGATTTTGAACTCACTTTGGGGGAAATTTGTGCAGAGAGATAATCTGATTCAGACCATTGTGATCTCAGAACCTGAAGAGTTTTTCACCTACTTGTTTTCAGGTAAATACAAGGTGGAATACTTTCATGTTCTGGATGACGACAAAGCTCTGCTTAGGTAGAAATATAACAATTGTTGCATTATACTCCCCGGTAAAACTAATAACATCTCTATAGCCGCCTTTACCACAACCCACGCACGTCTGAAGCTGTTTGGTTATCTGGAGAAACTGCAAGAGAGGGTTCTTTACATTGACATGGATAGTTTAATTTACATGGTAAAGAACAGTGAGACGCCTCTGGAGTTGGGTAATTATCTGGGGGATTTGATGGATGAGTTGGACGGGGATACCATTCAAGAATTTGTATCCGCAGGCCTCAAGAGTTACGCCTACCAAACGAGGAACAAAAAGAAGGTCGTCATGAAGGTCAAAGGTATCACGCAAACCCAATCATGTTGCGAGCGTGTCAATTTTGACAGTGTCAGATTTTGTGGAGGATTACATGACAAATTTTGGAGAGAGAGTGATTGAGACACCATATTACAACATAGGACTTGATAAAAAGGGGTTTGTATTGAGAAACTTATCATTTCAGAAAAAGTTCAGAGATGTGTATGATAAAAGACGTCTCTTTAGGGACGGAACCACTCTGCCTTTTGGTTATTAGATTTTTTTGAGGAAAAAAAATGTCACATCTTACCCAGGACATAGAGGAGATTGATTTTGATCCCAGGTTCACCTTTCCATTTTCATGTTTGGTGGTGAGACCAAGCGGCTGTGGCAAGACTTATTTTGTTTCAAAGGTACTGGAAGACTGTGAACATGTTGTAAATATTGTACCTGAAAACAGTGTATGGATTTATACGTGCCATCAGCCTATGTACAGTGAACTGCAGAACGTGAATAAAAGAATAAAATTTGTTGAAGGACTCCCTGATTCTTTTGAAGATGAAAACCTGTTTCCTCTCGATCAGAAACACTTGATTATTCTGGATGATGCTATTTTTCAAGCCTCTGACCATCCTGAAGTAGTAAGAATTTTTACCCAGTACAGGCATCATAGAAACATGAGCGTCATGATGCTGACACAAAATGTGTTCCATAAGGGTAAATACAGTCGCACCATTAGTCTGAACAGCAATTATCTGGTGATGTTTAAAAACCCACTGGAAAAACTACAAATAAATATATTAGCATGTCAAATCTTCCCATCACAAAAGGCCTTCTTCCTAGAGAGTTTTGCAGATCCCACCAGAGATCCCCATGGCTATTTAATAGTAGACCTCACACCCTCCTGTCCAGAACAATGCAGGTTGAGGACGGGTATACTTCCTCACGAGAGGTTGACCGTCTATGTGCCCAAAACATCAGCCTAGTTCATCATGTCTGCACGTATGAAGAGGAACGCTATTTTATTCACAGTGCTGTACCACACCTCCCCCAAAAACCACAGGGATATTGTCATCAACAGCTCTCTGGACTTTATTCAGACACTGTGTGAGATCACTCTGAATCTTTTAAAAGGGAACATTCCATTGTCCGATTGTCAGTTCAAGAAACTACAAAGGCGGAAAAAATTATCAGACTGTTGGCCGATAAGAAAACTAGTTTAAAACACAAGCACCAGGTTCTGAAAAAACAGTTGGGCAGTTTTCTATTGCCTCTGCTATCCGCTGTGGTGCCCATGATTGGGGATCTTATCGGTGGACTGGTGAGAAGAAATTAAAAATAAAAAGATGACTTTGAAGAAGGCCCAGAAGATGTTTCTCCTCACACCTCAACAGTTAAACCGTATGACCGGACCGACGACCGTCAGAGAAAATGCAGAGGATGATTTGGACTCCAGAATGAGAGCCGTATTAAACGAACCAGGCTTGAGTGCTTATGAGAAAAATAAAAAGTACGATGCTTTACTGCTAAGATACCTCACGCTCATGAAACAGGATCATAACAAGCGATGGTGGGTAATGCTGACTCTGCAGCAGGAGCCTGACCACTTACAGCCGTGGACAAAATTGTTGGTACCCCTGTTAATGAAAGAAAAACCCACAATGGTCACAGAAATAACTTGACTCTGACAAAAGTGGTAATAAATAAAAATTGTATGAAAACTAACCAATGAAAATCAGACAATGTTTTTGAATTGTGGTTAAACAGAATTATTTTAAAAAACAAACTCATGAAATAGGTCTGGACAAAAACGATGGTACCCTTAACTTAATATTTTGTTGCACAACCTTTTGAGGCAATCACTGCAATCAAACGATTTCTGTAACTGTTAATGAGACTTCTACACCTCTCAGCAGGTATTTTGGCCCACTCCTCATGAGCAAACTTCTCCATTTGTTTCAGGTTTGAAGGGTGCCTTCTCCAGACGGCATGTTTCAGCTCCTTCCACAGATGTTCAATAGGATTTAGATCAGGGCTCATAGAAGGCCACTTTAGAATAGTCCAATGTTTCACTCTTAGCCATTCTTGAGTGTTTTTAGCTGTGTGTTTTGGGTCATTATCCTGTTGCAAGACCCATGACCTGCGACTGAGACCAAGCTGTCTGACACTGGGCAGCACATTTCTCTCTAGAATATATTGATAGTCTTGAGATTTCATTGTACCCTGCACAGATTCAAGACACCCTGTGCCAGATGCAGCAAAGCAGCCCCAGAACATAACAGAACCTCCTCCATGTTTCACAGTAGGGACAGTGTTCTTTTCTTGGTATGCTTCATTTTTGCGTCTGAACATAGCGCTGATGTGCCTTGCCAAAAAGTTCCAGTTTTGTCTCGTCTGTCCATAGGACATTCTCCCAGAAGCTCATCAAGTTTCCTCCTGTGGCCACGTCCAGGGAAGTTGGCTACAGTCCCATGGATCTTAAATTTCTGAATAATATGTGCAACTGTAGTCACAGGAACATTAAGCTGCTTGGAGATGATCTTATAGCCTTTACCTTTAACATGCTTGTCTATAATTTTCTTTCTAATCTCCTGAGACAACTCTCTCCTTTGCTTCCTCTGGTCCATGTTTAGCGTGTTACACACCGTGTCACCAAACAGCACAGTGACTACTTGTCACCTTTTAAATAGGCTGACTGACTGATTACAAGTTTGTAGACACCTGTGATGTTAATTAGGGGACACATCTTGGTTGAACATGTCCCTATGGTCACATTATTTTCAATCTTTTCTAGGGGTACCATCATTTTTGTCCAGGCCTGTTTCATGAGTTTGTTTTTTTTTTAATAATTCTGTTGTACCACAATTCAAAAGCATTGTCTGATTTTCATTGTTTAATTTTCATCGAATTTTTTTTATTTATTACCACTTTTGTCAGATTCAAGTTATTACTTTTTTTTTAATTTTGCATACTTTCCTGTATATATTTGCATCCTTTTATAGAAACGTGGACAGACTGTAATTTACTGTACATACTCTGTTGTCATTGAATCCTTATTTAAATCCTCCACTTGAACAATGAGAGCAAGTTTTTAGCCAAAGTCAAATTCCTTGTATGTGTTGTGCATACTTGGCCAATAAAGCTGATTCTGATTCTGATTCTGACTTTATTGATCCCCAGAGGAGAAATTGAGGGCATCCACCTGGATGGATGAAGCAGCCACAGTACGGCGTTATCCCTTTACCATTCATACACACATTCACACCTAGGGCCTCTTTAGAGTCTCCAATTAACCTAACCTGCATGTTTTTGGTCTGTGGGAGGAAACTGGAGAAATCCCAGAGTAAACCCACGCAGACACGGGGAGAACATGCAAACTCCACACAGATCACTGTTGGTCAGGGGCTGGGATCGAACCAGGGATCCCATGACCAAGGGTGAATTGCTGTGCTGCCGCAGTGCTAACCACTGCGCCACCGACCATTGTGGGTTTTTCTTTCATAAACAGAGGGGTACCAACAATTTTGTCCAATTTTGTCAGTGGGGGTGGTGAGAGCAAACGTGCTCGTGCCTCATCTTCTGACGGTACCCGCGCATTATCTGCCGCAGGTGCTCCCGCATCACCCCACAGCATGCGTGACGGTTTAGATTTTAACATTACGGTTAAAGAGGTTCTACAAAACTTCCCCACACGTGATCGTAAGAACGCTGAATACATCCTGAGGAAATTGCCCCAGAGTTATGGGGGGGTGGAATTCAAAAGGGGAGTTTGTTTACAAGGACAAAGCCTTGAAAGGGTCTCATATGATCAATTTATTCAAACATCTCTCACTCCCTTACAAAAAACAGCAACCCCCTGCACCTGCGGGGTGGTCAAAATTTTTAAACACTCTGTCTGAACTCATTATTCCTTTACTGGCTGTGAGCAACCCACAAGCGCGTGATCAATATCGACTTCTTAAGACGAATGCAAGCAACATCACCGATGTGGGTTTTGAAAAACCTCGAGATGTATGCCGTGTCAGAGAGAAAAAAAAGAAACTTCTGCCAACCCTAACCTGGATCACACCCCGTGAGAAAGAAGAGTCTGAATTTGAGACTGAAAAACCTCAAGACATACGCTGTGCCAGAGAGAAAAAAAAAGAAACTTCTGCTGTCCCCAACCTGGATTCGATTCGTCGGCCTCCGTCGGTCTATGATGACCATGGAAGAGAATCCTAAACGTCTATTCTGCTGGAACAGCACCGCCTGTGGCTGAACAGGCCAATGCGCGAATGGCAGTCCCTGTCACACAGGTCGCACTTGTGGGTGGTCTCCGTGCTGCTGGGTCTGTGGCGGTTCTTCCTGCGGGTCCTTTTTTCATCTGCTGCAGCAGTCAGTCTCTCTTCACCCGCCTTGAGCTGTCTGGTCAGGGTGCCTCTCTATTTTGAGCGGTCCGTTGCAAGGTCTTCCCAGCGCTCTGTGTTGATCTCCAGGGTCTTCATGTCTCTCTTGCAGATGTCTCTAAAGCGCAGCTGTGGGCGGCCAATGTCTCTCCTGCCAGTCGCCAGTTCTCCGTAGAGGACGTCTTTGGGGATTCTGCCATCCTCCATACGGTGAACATGGCCTAGCCAGCGGAGCCTGCGCTGCCTGAGTAGAGTGAACATGGAGGGAAGGCCGGCGCGGGACAGAACTTCTGTGTTGGGCACTTTGTCCTGCTAGGATATGTCCAGGATGTGGCGAATGCAGCGCAAGTGGAAGGAGTTCAGTCTCTTTTCCTGCCGGGCGTATGTTGTCCACGTCTCACTCCCATAGAGCAGTGTGCTGATGACGCAGGCGTTGTACACTGCCATCTTCGTCTTGACAGAGAGTTTGGGATTCTTCCACACTCGTGTGGTGAGGCGAGCAAGTGTGAAGGCTGATTTTCCAATCCTCTTGTCGATCTTTGTATCAAGGGAGAGGTTGTTGCTGATCGTGGACCCCAGGTACGTGAACTGATTCACGACCTCCAGCTCGTAGTCATCGATGGTGATGGTTGGTGGTGCTTCCGTGCCTTGCGCCAAGACGTTAGTCTTCTTCAGGCTGATGGTAAGCCCGAAGTCCTTGCATGCCTGGGAGAAGCGGTCCGTCAGGGTCTGAAGCTCCTGCTGTGTGTGGGTTGCGACTGCAGCGTCATCTGCGAACAGCATGTCTCTGATTAGAGCCTCGCGTACTTTGGTTCTGGCTTTCATGCGGGCGAGGTTGAAAAGCCTGCCGTCAGATCTTGTGTGCAGGTAGATTCCCTCTGTTGCTGTGCTGAAGGCATGCCTCAGGAGCATAGCAAAGAAAATCCCAAAGAGGGTTGGCGCAAGTACACAGTTCTGTTTCACTCCACTGTGTATGTTGAATGGCTCTGAGACGTTGCCGTAGTGCTGCACTATCCCCTGCATGTTGGTGTGAAATGATTTGATGAGGCTTTGCAACTTTGGTGGGCATCCTGTCTTTGGCAGGATTACATCCCGTGAAAAAGGAGAGTCTGAATTTGAGACTAGAATGAGGAGGAATAGAAGACAAAAGAAACTCTCCCCTCGATGGACCACTCCTTAAGAAGAGAAATTTGAGATTAGATATAATTGTAAACCACACATCTTTTTCTGTTTTTTTAACAATAAAATGTTTATTCATCATACATTTCAAGCGTAGTCTTTTTTTCTTTCATATTAAGTCACAAAAAGGGTAGTTATTCACGATATTAGTAACACAGTTGTCAAACATACACTCTATATCATCAGAGAGTGTATATATCATACACTCTTTATCTTAAGTTTCCACACAAGACAGTTTTTAAACAGTTGTAAAGAACAACACCCCTGTTTATGGGGTGCACCGATTTTATTTTAAGAATAAGAATAAGAAAAAGATAAGCCTTTATTAGTCCCACAATGGGGAAATTCCAGGATTGCGACAGCACAGGGATAGCAACACTCAGAGCAACAATCAGAAGGCAAGAAAAAAACAAGAGCAGCTAGTATACATATGTACATATTAATATAAATATATATATATATAGACACACAGTGCGGAGCATTGTGGTTGGTGGATGTGCAGCAGAAAGTCTAAGCTCTCTCTCTGCGGATGCGGCGGGCCAGCTGGATGTCTTTGGGCATGATGGTGACCCTCTTGGCGTGGATGGCGCACAGTTTGGTGTCCTTGAGGAGACCCACCAGGTAGGCCTCGCTGGCCTCCTGCAGAGCCATGACGGCGGAGCTCTGGAAGCGCAGGTCGATCTTGAAGTTCTGAGCGATCTCCTTCACCAGGCGCTGGAAGGGCAGCTTACGGATGAGCAACTCCGTGGATTTCTGGTAGCGACGGATCTCTCTCAGAGCCACGGTACCGGGCCTGTAACGGTGAGGCTTCTTCACTCCGCCGGTGGACGGAGCGCTTTTCCGAGCAGCCTTGGTGGCCAGCTGCTTCCTGGGGGCTTTTTCCTCCAGTAGATTAACGGGCGGTCTTCCTGGTTCTTGCCATCGCTCTTTATTATTCTGTCTTATATTTCTTGCACGCCACCTAAACTCCAGCCCGGCACCCACGTTGTTTTCGCTTCAGTTCCCCGGTATGTCGATATTTCTCCGTTAGCACCGGGTGGCGGTTGAGTGCTAGCTAGCTCTTCCCTGCTGTATCGTCTCCTGCTGTAAACAGAGGCTCCGTCCGCCGACTCGGGAGACCTTTGGGGCGATCTGTTTGTCCGTGATATATATAGAGTGAAAGGTGTGCTGGATCAGAAAGTTCTCACAGGATCAGAAAAAAAGAAGGAAGATAAAAAGACTCAAAATTGAGCCGCTGTTGCAAAAGGCAGCCGACTCGTGTGGCGCCGGAAGTAAAAAAAAAAAAAAAAAAAAAAAAACACACACCATCAGGTCATTTTTCATCACATCTTCATCGTACAATGACAGTACACATTCAAAAGATAATCTGCAGGTCCGATGTGCCAGGTAATAGACGCAGTGTTGACCGCAAGTTGTTGATAGTTGATGCTGTAACTGGGCGTTGTGGTACTTGATGTTTTGTGAATGCTTCTCCAAGAACTTTAAGACGCTGTCGGGATAGTAAAAAAAAAATCAGGCGGAAACCCATAAGAATCAAAAAAGGTGGCTTCGCTGTCCTTTTGCAGGGTGATGGCTAACCAGTGCTATCCGGGCATGTGTGCGGGATGTGTGTTGATGATGAAGTAGGCGGGGGGTTTAAAGGCAGGGATCAACGATGGTAGCTGATGGGAGGGCCACACCCCACAAAACACATCTCCCAGCAGACGACACAGAAGACGACACAGAAGAAGGTGGTTGAAAGATGGCGCCCACAGTGGTTGCCACGGTGCTTCGCTGCGCTTTGTTTTGTTTGTTTTTGTTCGTCAGTTGTGTGTTTACTTGCTCTTACACCCGTGAAGAGCTACTAAGTATTAGGACTTTCACTCCCACGGACTTACTCCCAGTTTTTTAGCTCCTGCCACCGATCTGGTTCATTTTTTAGCCCAAAAAGTGAGACGGCGAAAAAGAGGAAGACGAGCGGGCGCTCTGGTGCGGCTTCGCAGGAGAGGCACGTGCACGGCTTTACCTGGGATATTTCTGTCCAGTGTTAACTCACTTTGTAACAAGGTAGACGAGCTGAAACTGCTGATGCGAATTAAGGACTTCTCCGCCTCGTGTGCTCTCTGCTTTACTGAGACCTGGCTTAAGGAAAAGACACCGGACAGCGCGCTCTTCCTTGAGGGATTTCAGCTGTTCCGTGCTGACCGCGACACGGGGCTCTCTGGCAAGACCACAGGCAGAGGAGTCTGTTTCTACATCAACAATAGCTGGTGCACCGATGTGACTGTGATCTCCCAATACTGTTCTCCTGCTCTGGAATATCTATTTATCAATTTCAGGCCATTTTATTCTCCGCGTGAGTTCGCTTCATTCATTTTGGCTGCTGTTTATATCTTGCCCGACGCGGATGTGTGCGAGGCTCAGCGTGCACTCGCGGATCACATTCAGCAAGTGGAGCGGACTTTCCCAGATTCTCTGGTTATTGTCCTTGGCGACTTTAACCAGAGCAATCTGAGCCATGAACTTCCTCGGTACAAACAGTTTATTAAATGCCCTACCAGAGAGGAGAACACGCTGGATCACTGTTACACTACAGTTAAGGACGCGTACCGTGCGATTCCTCGAGCTGCGATTGGACTATCTGATCACGTGGTGGTTCATCTGATTCCCACATACAGACAGAGATTGAAGCTCACAAAACCTGTTGTGAGCACTACGAGGAAATGGACCAGTGAAGCTGTGGAGAAGTTGCGCATGTGCTTGGAAACAACTGACTGGGACATGTTTAAAGGACCTACGCATGATCTAGACGAATACACGGACACTGTGACCTCATATATCCACTTTTGTGAGGTGTGCATTCTTCCATCGCACACCAGGGTGAGTTACTCTAATGACAAGCCCTGGTTCACAGCTAAGCTCAGACAGATCAGGAAGGAGAAGGAAGCGGCGCTGAAGGGTGGAAACAGGGACTGCTATAGGGAGGCCAAATACCGGTTTAGCAGAGAGTTGAGGAAAGCTAAATCTGTGTATTCTGAGAGACTCCAGCAGCAGGTCACTGCTAATGACTCTGCTTCTGTGTGGAAAGGACTGAGGCAAATCACCAACTATCGGCCTCAGGCTTCTAAGGGACAGGACGACAAAGTCCTTTGTCAAAGACTGTCCCAACACTATGCCCGTTTTGACACCTCATCAGCTGTGCCCAATATTCCCCCTCCCCCCTGCGTCACTGCCTACATGGTCCCCATTTCATCAAAGGCGGTTCCCCTCTCTTTCCCTCCTGCTTTTGTCATCAGCGAGCAGGACGTGCACAGACAGTTCTCTAGACTGAACCCACGCAAGGCCCCCAGTCCGGACGGCGTGTCTCCCTCCACCTTGAGACACTGTGTGGAGGAGCTGACTCCTGTCTTTACAGACATTTTTAACATCTTTTTGGAGTCATGCCACGTGCCGGCCTGTCTCAAAACCTCTACCATCGTCCCTGTTCCCAAGAAGCCACGGATCACTGGACTTGATGACTACAGACCTGTAGCGCTTACCTCTGTAGTCATGAAGTCCTTTGAGCACCTGGTTCTGTCCCACCTCAAGACCATCATTACTCCTCTCTTGGATCCGCTGCAGTTTGCCTACAGAGCCAACAGGTCTGTGGACGATGCAGTTAATCTGGCCCTTTATTCCATTCTGCAGCATCTGGACTCCCCGGGAACCTATGTTAGGATCCTGTTTGTGGACTTCAGCTCTGCATTTAATACCATCCGCCCTGCTCTGCTCCAGGACAAGCTGATCCAGCTCAACGTGCCTGATTCCCTCTGCAGGTGGATCACTGACTTTCTGACGGACAGGAGGCAGCATGTGAGGCTGGAAAAGACTGTCTCGGACTCTGTAAGCATCAGCACTGGATCACCACAGGGCTGTGTACTTTCCCCCCTGCTCTTCTCCCTGTACACCAACTGCTGCACCTCTAGCCATCAGTCTGTCAAGCTGATCAAGTTTGCGGATGACACCACCCTCATCGGGCTCATCTCCAATGGCGATGAGTCCGTCTACAGGAGGGAGGTGGCCCGGCTGACGTCTTGGTGCAGCCATAACAATCTGCAGTTGAATGCTCAGAAGACAGTGGAGATGATTGTGGATTTTAGGAAAGTCTCTGCCCCTCTGCCTTCCCTTGTCCTTACAGATTCTCCTATCACCACTGTGGATTCCTTCCGTTTCTTGGGTACCACCATCACCCAGGATCTTAAGTGGGAGTCGATCATCAGCTCCCTTATCAAAAAGGCCCAGCAGAGGATAGTTTTATACGGCCATCATCGAGTCCATCCTCACTACCTCTATCACCGTGTGGTATGCTGGTGCCACTGTCAGGGACTGATTAAGACTGCAGTGCATTGTGCGCGCTGCTGAGAAGGTGATCAACTGTGCGCTTCCATCTCTCCAGGACCTGTACATCTCCAGGACCCGGAGGCGTGCAGGTTGGATCACAGCCGACCCTTCACACACTGGGGCTGCACGGTGGCGCAGTGGTTTAGCACTGTGGCAGCACAGTTTTACCCTCGGCCGGGGGATCGCGGGGATCGTGGGTTCGATTCCAGCCCCCGACCAACAGTGAGCTGTGTGGAGTTTGCATGTTCTCCCCGTGTTGCGCGGGTTTACTCCGGGATTTCTCCGGTTTCCTCCCGCATACCAAAAACATGTAGGTTTAGGGCGCTCGCGTACGCAGCGACCAGCAGCCGGTGGCTTGTCACCAGACTGCAAACCGAATCTACCTACGGGTACAAATAAGTAACAAAAAAAAAAAAAAAATGTTGCAGTATTGCACTGAGATAAAGTCCTAGTTTGTGTATTACATGAACAATGACAATAAATTTTATTCTGATTTTTTTTTATTCTGATTCTGACTCTCCAGTTGAATATTATTCATATTCCTAGTAATAGTCCACCAGCACTTCTCCATCCATCCATCCATCCATCTTCTTCCGCTTAATCCTTTTCGGGCCAGCATTTCTCTTTTAGAGTTAATTTCCAGAATAGAATCGTAACAGGTGTAGACTATCAGTGTCTTTGTGTGGGGAAGGGCCATTCTAAATCTCATCTCCAGTCTTAAATTATCATTCGACACGGTGGACAGGGCGTCATTGTCATCCCCCAGGGCGAGATTAAACACAAACAGGGTGTACCCATTGTTAAATTCCTCTCTGCTGAAACTGAGAGGTAAATCTTTAAGATGTCTCCCCATCGCCAGGAACATGTTGTAAAATTCCCTGACAGAGAGTTGGTTATTAAACTGAGGTTGGAAAGCCTTGGCGGGGATCTGTCGACCGTCCTGACAGAGAGCCAGATATTCCACATCGTTGTGAATAAAATTGAAAGGCGATAGATCTCTTCTCCCCGTGAAAGCCTCGTGATGCACCATACCCAGAACCACGTATTTGGGAATGGCCCCCAGAAACAGATACTCCTGGTTGCACATCCTAGAATTTTGTGGGATGGAGTATGTTTTTGCATTGACACGTGAGAGGGGGTAGAGTGCATTGCCTTTCATTAGGGCTGCAGCGTGGCCTAATCTGACCGCGGGGGACATGGACACTTTTTTAACAAATAGAGAGGCCCCCAGTATTTTCAAACAGAAAGTGGAATCGCTGGGTCCCGTGAGACAGAAAGTGTTATTGGCACGGGTTAGTTTGATTCTCAAATCGAGTTCAGCATGAGCCTCTCGCAAAAAAAATGTCCCCGTGAAGAGGACGGAGCAGCTGCACTTCGCGAGAATTGGCAGTAAAACGGGCTCTTTTATTTAAACCCGCATTAGGACGACCACGGTCACGATAGAATCTACAGCTCCGGCCGTATCTTTGTAAAAAAGACCGTTGCTAAATTGGTTATTGAGCGTGTCCTCAGAATAGTTCAGTATTGTCTCAATTAAGGCTTGGTAGGAGAGCATGGCGCTGGATTGTGAAATCAATCTATCTCCCAGGATCACGTCGCATTGACTGAAAATTGTATTTAGAGGATGATTGATGAGGCCCACCGCCGTGCAGTCTGCCAAGTTCGTACCGTCCATGTTGGTAATTTTCACATGGAGGTGCAGCAGGGTGTTGTTCATATCGAGATACTTCTCCCCATCTGCGGGGATGAAAAACTCTATAGGACCTCCGTCAGTGATGGCTGACATGGTGGAAATTTCCGTGTAGATTTTATCCTCCACAGAGAGCTGCGTCATAGGCGCTTAAAATAAATCCAACTCAGCCAGAGTGCATTCGGGAGATTTTTGATGTAACAGCGCCATATTTTTTCCGGTTTAGTTTGTTCAAAAACTTTTGCTTAAAATATATCCGAGCTCAGAGTTTCGGACTTCCTCATCACCCACTTACTTTTCCCAACTAATTTTCTGTTTTTATGACCAGTGCGTTTACGGAAGATCGATGAGACTCGCTCGCCGGGGGGTCGCTTCCTCGATCTGCGTGACAAGATCATAATACTCCCAGAGCCCGCTTGTCCTAAGTCTTTGTTCATCATTTTTCCCACCACTTGGCTAAACACATCCGACGCGATGCCACTAGCTGCGGTTTTAAGATCAGGTTTCACGATGGTGAAACCTTTTTTCACCAGAGGGGCTACAAAACGGAACAGTCTTGAAAACAGTGAGCCGATACCTCATCCATACATGATAGGTGCTCCGTAAAACCCCAGTAAAGCACCCCTGGTGGGGATCCTCCCTCAGACCCGCAAGAGTCATTTTGTTTGTTGAGACATTGCAACTTAGCACGTCTGATCACACACTGATACCCGCTGCGCAATGGCGGTTGTAGACCGAATGATGCGTGTGGATGGACGTGTTATATACAGTTAGGTCCAGAAATATTTGGACAGTGACACAATCTTCATGATTTGGGCTCTGCATGCCACCAAATTGGATTTGAAATGAAACAACAACAACGGAATTGAAGTGCAGACTTTAAGGTTTAATTCAAGGGGTTGAACAAAAATATATGATTAAACATATAGGAATTGTAGCTATTTTTATACAAACGCTCCTCATTTCAGGGGCTCAAAAGTAATTGGACAAATAAACATAACCCTAAGTAAAATGTTACTTTTCAATATTTTGTTGAGAATCCTTTGCAGGCAATGACTGCCTGAAGTCTGGAACCCATGGACATCACCAAACGCTGGGTTTCCTCCTTTGTGATGCTTTGCCAGGCCTTTACTGCAGCTGTCTTCAGTTGTTGCTTGTTTGTGGGTCTTTCTGCCTTAAGTTTTGTCTTGAGCAAGTGAAATGCATGCTCAATTGGGTTGAGATCTGGTGATTGACTCGGCCATTGTAGAATATTCCACTTCTTTGCTTTAAAAAAACTCCTGGGTTGCTTTTGCAGTATGTTTTGGATCATTGGTGAAGCGCCGTCCAATCAATACTTTGCTGCATTTGGCTGAATCTGAGCAGAAAGTATATCCCTATACACTTCAGAATTCATCCGGCTGCTTCTGTCTTTTGTCACATCATCAATAAACACAAGTGACCCAATGCCATTGGAAGCCATGCATGCCCATGCATCACACTGCCTCCACCATGCTTTACAGAAGATGTAGTGCTTTGGATCATGAGCTGTTCCAATTCTTCTCCAAACTTTCTTCTTCCCATCATTCTGGTACAGGTTGATCTTAGTCTCATCTGTCCAAAGAATGCTGTTCCAGAACTGGGCTGGCTTCTTCAGGTGATTTTTTGGCAAAGTCAATTCTGGCCTTTCTATTTTTGAGGCTGATTCATGGTTTGCACCTTGTGGTGAATCCTTTGTATTTACTCTCTTGAAGTCTTCTCTTTATGGTAGACTTAGATACTGATACACCTACTTCCTGGAGAGTGTTCTTCACTTGAGTGGATGTTGTGAAGGGTTGTTCTTCACCATGGAAAGGATTCTGTGATCATCCACCACTGTTGTCTTCCGTGGACATCCAGGCCTTTTTGAGTTCCCAAGCTCACCAGCGCACTCTTTTTTTCTCAGAATGTACCAAACTGTTGATTTGGCCACTCCTAACATTTCTGCTATCTCTCTGATGGATTTCTTCTTTTTTTTTCAGCCTCAGAATGGTCTGTTTCACCTCCATTGAGAGCTCCTTTGACTGCATGTTGTGTGTTCACAGCAACAGCTTCCAAATGCAAACGCCACACCTGGAATCAGCTCCACACCTTTTAACGCCTTTGTCACGTTTCGTTACCTTGTATTCATACATGTGTAATGACAATAAAGTTGAATCTCATCTCATCATCTCATCTCAACTGCTTAATTGATGACAGGTTAACGAGGGAAGAGCCCATACAGCCTTGTTATTTTTTTTTTTTTGCAGCCTTCTGAGTCAATTGTCCAATTACTTTTGGTCCCTTGAAAAAGAGGCGGCTACGTATTAAAGAGCTGTAATTCCTAAATCCTTGCTCCAATTTGGATGCGAATACTCTCAAATTACAGCTGAGAGTCTACACTTTAAGCCCATATTGATTATATAATTGTATCCTGAATATGTTTTCGTAAACAGCTAAAATAACAAAACTTGTGTCACTGTCCAAATATTTCTGGGCCTAACTGTATGTTGTTTATTCAAGGTTTAGGTCTAAAGTGGAGTGTCACTACAGTCTTCCCGTAGGTAAATTTAGCTGGCTTGTTTTGATCCATTTTTATCTCTACGTGGATGGTTTCAATGTGCTGTTTCGTTATGGGTAAATAATAAGGTGGGTTGAAATGCTTTGTGATAAAGTCACCGTACGTTCCTTCAATATTGATCGTTCTCAGGAGCGGTGCATAAGAGTCCCCCACTAATTGCGGACATACCACGTCAGTACATGTGATAAAACCCAGCCTTCAAATCGGCCGGATAGGGCGCCAATTTCCGATCTAACTTGAACCATTCTCCCGGTTCAACACCCAACATGTAAGTTGCCGGCGCATCAAAGCGTACGTGAGTTTGACCTCTGCTCTGGAAACTCATTCTTTTCTGAATGTTGCTGTAGACCATATAAATATCAGAATTAATTTTTTCTAAAGAACCCCTCCAGCTCAGCCCTGAACCAATTTATATCATTATAATAACCACCTGTAATCCTTTGATAATGCATTTTAGTCTCTGTTTCTGGTTCTTGTGGTTTTGCTCTCCAATGAAAGTAGGCATCTTTTTGAGGTAGGCTCTACCAAGTGTGTGGGTATGAAATTTCCATCAAAGCAACCTCCCATGGTCCTTCTAAATCGATATGTTACGCCAAATCCACACAAAAACTGGAACTTGTGTTGTCTTTAAAAACATCAAAACTGGCGCTGGAAGGTAGGGTGATGAAAAGCCCCTCATCTTTAGATCCGTACATGATGGAATGACCATAAGCACTGCGCTTGGGGGTGTGTGCGAATGTCTATATGTTTTTTAAATTGGAAGCCTTGACCCAACTGTTAAACTTCTCGGGCCAATTTTTCCACCGAACCAGCACCTGCTTTTCACCTTTGACAGTACAATGTTTTAGAATCTTCTCCACATGGTATACTCTGTCATGGTCCAGCGTTATTTTTTTCAGCTCCGCTTCATAAAACGAACCTTGAATCGGTTCTCCATCATAATCTTTCAGTTTGTAGACAGGGGGGTCACGGGGAATGCACTCGGACACCGTAAACACTTCATCAGTAAAACTCTGTTCATATTTCTTATCAAACACTCCCCTCAACTTTGATATCCTGATGGAGTCCCCCTTTTTAAATTTCATCTTTAATCGGTCGCTCTGTTGAGCTCAGGGTGTGCCGTACAGGTTTTGAAACACTTGGTTTATGTTCTCGGCGGTCACCTGCATAGGTGCCATTTTAATACTGCTATGATAAGCTTGATTGTACCCTGCTACCAAGTCTTGTAAGACATCGAGGTACCGCAGTGTGTTGTTGGCTGTAAAATACCTCCACATTATGCCTTTTAATGTGTGATTAAACCTTTCGATCACAGGGGCCTTGAGATTGCTGGCCGTGGAAAAATGTGTTATACCATGTTTTTCCATTAAAGCCTCAAAACTTTTGTTGAAAAATTCTTTTCCTGCATGGGTTTGTAGTTTGACGGGTGTTTGGCTTTCTTCAAAAACAGATTCAAGGGCCCGTACCACCTCAGCGGCTGTCTTTCTATTCAGAGCCTGTACATACGCCTTCTTGGAAAATACATCTATAACCGTTAATAAATAATTGTAGCCGCCGTTATATTTGGCTAAAGCCTGCATATCGCATAGATCAGCTTGGAATTGGTTGAACGGTCGTGGAACAAAAGCTTTGTTTCTAGGAAAATGTACTCTGGCAGGTTTGTGTAAGGTGTAAGCATCCTGTTCAGATAAAAACTTTTTGACCCTTTTGACCGCGACCTTCTCCCCCGTTTCATCTTGCAAGCCTCTGCGGAGTCGTTCTACACCTCCAAAGCTACCTGGGTGTGCGGGGTTGTAATACACCGTTTTCATGAAGCGTGTCTCTGACATGATGAAATCAGAATGAGAAAAAAAGACAGGACAGAGGATCTTTATTCAGCTTCTTTTAATTAAACATCTTTATACTGTGGTGCACATATGTGAGTTTCATATGCTTCACATGTATATTACTGTATGCCTATTGTATGCTTCACGTCTCAGAGGAACAAAAGGACTGAACCTCCTAGGGGTAACAGGAGGATGTGAAATCTGGCCTTTTGTATGCAAAGAGATGGCCTTTTTTTTTTTTTTTTTTTTTTTTTTTTTTTTGTTACTTATTTGTACCCGTAGGTAGACTTGGTTTGCAGTCTGGTGACAAGCCACCGGCTGCTGGTCGCTGCGTGCGCGAGCGCCCTAAACCTACATGTTTTTGGTGTGCGGGAGGAAACCGGAGAAATCCCGGAGTAAACCCGCGCAACACGGGGAGAACATGCAAACTCCACACAGCTCACTGTTGGTTGGGGGCTGGGATCGAACCCACGATCTCATGATCCCCGCGATCCCCCGGCCGAGGGTAAAACTGTGCTGCCACAGTGCTAAACCACTGCGCCACCGTGCAGCCCACCGCCGTCACCGTGCGGCCTTGAGGGATTTCCCGACCACCAGGACTTTAGGTGGAGACGAGAAGACCTGGAGGGGGATGCATTTTGATTTGGGATTAAAAGTCAATGTGACTGTGTGCTTTGATGTCCTGGGGTATAAAAGGGACAGATGTTGGGGGTTCATCCTCTTTCTGTTTTTGGATGTTGGAGAATGTGAATATGAATAAAACTGGACTTGAGAAATAAACTCAGCCTCGTCCTTCCACATATCTCCACACTGGTGACCCTAAGACGTATCATGAGCGGAGACGATTCTCCCGAGCCAGACTCGTCAGGAGCCTGCCAAACGAATGCAGCCACAGTTCAGCTACCGGACTTCTGGCAGAACAATCCGCGCTCCTGGTTTAACGCAGTCAAGGCACAGTTCAACCTCCGGAGGATTTCGGTAGACGCCACAAAGTTCTACCATGTGGTTGCAAAGCTGGACAACCACACAGCCCAGCGAGTGGACAGCCTGATCAACCACCTGCCGGACAGCGACAAGTACAGCACATTGAAGGCTGCACTCATCCCTTACTTCACCCCCTCGGTGGAGGAGCGAGCAGAGGCGCTCCTGGCGCTGACTGAATTTGAGAGCAACAGACCTGCAGACCTGATGGGGAAGATGTTGAGTTTGAGAGACTCCGAAGATGATAGCTTCATCTTCACCCACCTTTTCCTCAGGACCCTACCGTCAGCGGTGAGAATGACCCTGGCCAGTTCACCACTGTTGGCCCGACGAGACTACCACGAGCTGGGCCAGGAGGCGCAACGACTCGTCAACACCAATAAACGGCGCGTGGCTACAGCTGCGGCAGCGGAGCTAGGCACAATGTCCGGAGATGGCAGGGGGCCAGAGGCTGCAGCACCAGACTCACCAACGACGGCGGCGGCAGGGGCCAGGAAACACGGAGCAGACGACGTCCCTTGCTTCTACCATCGCCGCTTCGCAGAGAGGGCACGCAAGTGCATTCCACCGTGCCATTTCAAGCACTCGGGAAACGCCAAGACCGGGGGTCAGTAGCAGCTGCGGCCCTCGGAGAGGAGAACAAGCTGCTCTACTTGAGGGATGCGAGCTCGGGGAGGCATTTCCTCGTGGACACAGGCTCCCAGCTGAGTTTCATCACACCTTCCTCCGCTGATCGTCTGGCGCCCTCCAGTGGTCCCGGGGTGTCAGCAGCGAATGGCTAGGCGATTAAGACCTTCGGTGAGAGGACTCTGCTTCTGTCTTTACACGGCCGTACATTCGAGTGGACTTCCGTCATAGCGGCAGTCAATTTCAACATGTTAGGGGCTGATTTTTTATGCTCACATGGTTTGTTGGTCGATCTTGCTAACAGACGCCTGGTTAATGCACTCTCTTTTTATTCTATTCCCTGTACAGCTCGAGTGGCCCCGCCAACAGCACAAGCCAACGTCACAGCCGCAGGTGGTAAGTTCCTCACACTCCTCACTCAGTTCCCAGCACTCACAGTCCCAACATTTTCGGCGACCGTGGCTAAACACGGGGTGGAACATTTTGTTACTACTACCGGACCGCCCGTTTTTGCAAAAGCTCAGCGCTTGGATTCAGCTAAACTGACCATAGCGCACGAGGAGTTCGCCAACCTGGAAAGGCTGGGCATCATCAGGCGTTCGAAGAGCCCATGGGCTTCACCGCTTCACATGGTCCCGAAAGCTGATGGCTCGTGGTGACCTTGCGGTGATTTCCGCAGGTTGAACAATGCTACAGCGCACGACCGCTACCTGATCCCGCATATCCAAGATTTTTCAGTTCATTTGGCGGGGGCGCGCGTTTTTTCTAAAATAGACTTGGTACGCGGTTACCACCAGGTCCCAGTGCGCGCTGAGGACATACCCAAAACAGCGGTAATAACTCCTTTCAGGCTTTTCGAGTTTTTGCGCATGCCGTTTGGGCTTAAAGGCGTGGCGCAGACGTTCCAACGCATGATGGACACGGTTTTGCGCGATCTCCCTTTCGTGTTCGTCTACCTGGACGACATATTGGTAGCCAGCACGTCCGAAGATGAACACGAAAACCACCTCACAGCAGTTTTCCGGAGGTTGGCAGAGCACGGGTTAATAATCAACCCAGCGAAGTGTCAGTTCGGGGTGACGCAGATTGATTTTTGGGGGGCATCGCATCTCCTCAGAAGGAGCGGTTCCTCTTCCTGACAAAGTGCGCGCCGTAACAAATTTTCCCCAACCACAAACGGTCAAAGCATTACAGGAGTTTTTGGGAATGGTGAATTTTTATAACCATTTCCTCCCCCGCGCAGCGCAGCTCATGCAACCATTGTATGCTGCACTAAAAAAACAAAAACCCACAAATAAAGTTGAATGGTCTCCGGAGCGAGAGCGCGCATTCTCTGAAGTCAAAACAGCCCTGGCAAACGCTGCATTGTTGGCACATCCAGTCCCAGCGGCCCGCATGGCGCTCACTACTGACGCGTCAGATGTGGCCATAGGGGCGGTCGTGGAACAGTATGTAGCCGGAGCCTGGCAACCGCTCGCCTTTTTCAGCAGGACCCTGCGCGACAGCGAACGAAAATACAGCGCATTCGACAGGGAGTTGTTAGCTCTCCACTTGGCCATTCGCCACTTCCAGTTCTGGCTGGAAGGACGCCGTTTCACCGCGTTCGTTGACCACAAGCCGCTGACTTTCGCGATGGCCAAGATTTCAGAACCGTGGTCGGGCCGGCAGCAGAGACAGCTGGCCGTGATATCGGAGTTTACTACCGATATCCAGCATGTGGCGGGTAAACTTAATGTAGTGGCGGACTGCCTCTCGCGCGCCGTGGCGGCGCCAGCCCACATAGAGGTAGATTCTGCAGCCATGGCCGTGGAGCAGGTTAGCGGCGCGGAAGTGCGCGCGGCCCCGGTCCACGTGGGGATAGATTATGCAGCCATGGCCGCGGAGCAGGTTAGCGACGCGATGTGCGCACGCTCCAGTCTGGACCAACAGGGTTAAGGCTGGAGAACAGGGTGCTGCAAGACGGTATTCCCCCCCTAATCTGCAATGTCTCCACTGGGCGGCCGCGTCCGATGGTACCAGCCGCATGGCGCCACCGCGTTTTTGACTCGATTCATTCTCTGGCGCACCCGGGAGTGCGCGCGTTGGTCAAAATGGTAGGAGAGAAATTTGTATGGCCGAGCCTGCGCAATCAAGTTAGAGAGTGGGCGGCAGCCTGCATGGCTTGTCAGTGGGCCAAGGTTCATAGACACACGAGAGCTCCCTTGGAGCCGTTTCACATTCCAGCTAAAAGGTTTGATCATGTCCACGTGGACCTCGTAGGCCCCTCCCGCCCTCACAAGGGTGCACACATCTTCTGACAATGGTTGACCGCACCACGCGCTGGCCGGAAGTGGTTCCGCTGTCATCAACCACAGCCAAGGAGGTGGCGTGCGCGTTTTTAACGGCATGGATAGCGCGTTTTGGAGTCCCGTCGGACATTACGTCCGACAGAGGCCCTCAATTTGTTTCCGAACTTTGGTCAGCGATGGCCCGCAGCCTGGGGGCAACGATCCACCACACGACCGTGTACAACCCGCAGGCTAACGGGTTATGCGAACGTTTTCACAGGTCATTGAAGGCAGCTCTCAGAGCGTCGCTTACGGATGCAAATTGGGTGGACAAGCTACCATGGGTTTTATTGGGGTTGCGTTCTGCACCTAAAGAGGATTTAGAAGTCTCCCCAGCTGAGTTAGTTTTCGCACAGCCACTTTGGCTGCCCGGGGAATTTCTCCCAGATAATCCAGCGCCAGAGTGCTTCCCGGCTCAGCGGTTACAGAATAGCACGGACCCGAGCACGCTACCTGGCCCCATTCACCACAGTTTTCCGCGTGTTTTTGTGCCTAAGGCTTTAAAAAATGCGGAGTTTGTTTTTGTCAGACATGATGCCCATCGTCCACCTTTACGCCCACCTTATGATGGACCATATAGAGTGCTGGAAACAGGGGATAAGCATTTTTTGCTAGATTTGGGGGGCAGAAAAGAAATGATTGGCATAAACAGGCTCAAATCCACTTTTGTGGTAGCTGACGAAGTTGTGCAGTTGGCTAAGGCTCCTCGGCGCGGCAGACCCCCTAGAGAGCATTCCCCAGAACACCCACAGAGGTTGACTAACAGTTCTCATCCCCAGGCAGCAGCTCCACAGCAGGAAGACGCCGCGGAGGTGGTACATCCTGCTTACAGCAAATACGGGAGAAGGCTGAGGCGCAAGCGGCACATGGACTGATATGTAGTGATTTTAGTATGACATGCAATCTGTGGTTATGTTGTTCCATCTTAGACGTTTGGGGGGGTCATGTGGTGCACATATGTGAGTTTCATATGCTTCACATGTATATTACTGTATGCCTATTGTATGCTTCACGTCTCAGAGGAACAAAAGGACTGAACCTCCTAGGGGTAACAGGAGGATGTGAAATCTGGCCTTTTGTATGCAAAGAGATGGCCTTGAGGGATTTCCCGACCACCAGGACTTTAGGTGGAGACGAGTAGACCTGGAGGGGGATGCATTTTGATTTGGGATTAAAAGACAATGTGACTGTGTGCTTTGATGTCATGGGGTATAAAAGGGACAGATGTTGGGGGTTCATCCTCTTTTTGTTTTTGGATGTTGGAGAATGTGAATGTGAATGTGAATAAAACTGGGCTTGAGAAATAAACTCAGCCTCGTCCTTCCACATATCTCCACAATACCATCATTACAACGTAGCAATGGATGTGTGAAAAACACTTTTGATCAAAGATTTAACAACAATTTCTTAAAAATAACCTAAAACTAACATCTACACAGGATAAAATGTATGACAAGTGAAAAAACAAAAGAAATCTAACGCTACAAAATGTATCAGAAACTTAGCACCCACGTTTTATAATAGCTGAAGTTTGAGTTAGGACAGAATGATCTACAGTATTATGAATGACGTCGTGCATTTTCAGGAGTTCACCAAAGATGTCGACAGGGTGTCTGGCTTGCAGAAGCTCTTTGGTAACATCAACAAACAAAGCATAGAATGCAAGTAGATGACTAGGTCCAAGAGGGTCGTTCCCCATTTCTTTAATGATCTCTCTAAAACTGTGGGAGAAGTTGGCGTTGCACTCAGTCACACAGACTTGTACCAGTCTTTTCCACGGTGTATCGACGGGTAAAGTCCGTACTTTTTCTAGCAGGTTCTCCAGTCTCTCACACTCCACGTCGCCCCTTACACCCGCTACATTTTTATTTACTCTGCTATCAAAAACACGACACAAGAGATTTGCTAAATAAAGAGAGTTAAGATGGGTCTCAAACTTGCTCCAAAGTTTCTCGATGAAACTCCCCATTCTTGACATTTTTGTTCTTTTTAGACGTCCCAAAACAAAGGATTCATCCACAGCTCCATGGCTTTCTGAAGATAAGATAAGATAAGATAAGCCTTTATTAGTCCCACAGTGGGGAAATTCCAGGATTGCAACAGCACAGGGATAGCAACACTCAGAGCAACAATCAGAAGGCAAGAAAAAACAAGAGCAGCGAGTATACATATGTACATATAAACATAAATATATAGACACACGATGCGGAGCATTGCAGCTAGATGGAATTAATATATAGATATATAAACACACAGTGTGGAGCATTGCAGCTAGATGGAATAAATATATGAACATATAAACACACACAGTGCGGAGCATTGTAGCTAGATGGAATAAATATGTGAATATATAAACACACACACAGTGTGGAGCGTTGTAGCTAGATGGAATAAATATATGAATATATAAACACACACAGTGCGGAGCATTGCAGCTAGATGGAACAAACATTCAAATATATAAACACACAGTGCGGAGCGTTGTAGCTAGATGGAATAAATATGTGAATATCTAAACACACACAGTGTGGAGCGTTGTAGCTAGATGGAATAAATATATGAATATATAAACACACACAGTGCTGAGCATTGCAGCTAGATGGAACAAACATGTAAATATATAAACACACACACAGTGCGGAGCATTGTAGCTAGATGGAACAAATATGCAAACACATAAACACACAGTGCGGAGCACCGTAGCTAGATGGAATAAATATGTAAATATATAAACACACTGTGTGGAGCATTGTCACTAGATGGAATAAATATATAAATATACAAGCACACACAGTGCGGAGCATTGCAGATAGATGGAATGAAACAGCATAACCGTCTACTTAGTTATCCTACATGGTATGATTATGTACCCATATATATTGTCACCCTCCTTAGCTACCGGTATTTTCCTAGTTGTATACCAGAGGGGACCATTGTGTAAGTCTATTGCGTCTTTTGCATTCAATACTATTAGGTTGTCACGTCTTTTTGCTATCTCTGCGAGCAGCCCTGCTTAGGTTGTACAGTCTGACAGCCGTTGGTAGGCAGGACCTGCGAAACCTCTCGGTTGTGCACCTAGGATGATGTAGTCTGCTGCTAAATGAGCTCCTTAGTGCATTCAGTATGTCCTGCATAGGGTGGAACTCGGACTCCAGCAGAGATGACAGTTTAGCCACCATCCTTCTCTCTCCCATCTCCTCCACTGGGTCAAGGCGCTGCCCCAGGACAGAGCTAGCTTTCTTGATCAGTTTGTTCAGTCTCTTCCTATCTGCTGCTGTAATGCCACTGCCCCAGCAGACTACTCCAAAAGTGATGGCTGATGCCACCACCGTGTCGTAGAATGTCTTCAGCAGCACCCCTTGTACACCAAAAGACCTGAGTCTCCTCAGTAGGAACAGCCTGCCCTGTCCCTTCTTGTAGAGTGCGTCAGTATTGTGTGACCAGTCTAGTTTATTGTTCAGATGAACACCCAGGTGCTTGTAGGATGTCACCATCTCAATGTCTGTTCCCTGGATGTTTACTGGTGCTGTGAGGGGTTGTCCTTGCCTGCGGCAGTCCACCATCAGCTTCTTAGTTTTCCTCACATTGATCTGGAGGCAGTTCCGATGGCACCAGTCCACAAATTCCTGGATAAGCCCTCTGTACTCAGCTTCATCTCCGTTGGAGATGAGGCCAACGATCGCAGAGTCGTCAGAGAACTTCTGTAGATGGCAGAAATCCCATAAAGAATCTATGGTGTATTGTCAAGAGGAAAATGAAATACACCAGACCCAATAATGCAGACGAGCTGAAGGCCATTATCAAAGCAATCTGGGCTTCCATAACACCTCAGCAGTAACACAGGCTGATTGCCTCCACGCCATGCTGCACTGATGCAGTAATTATGAAAAAGGAGCCCCGACCAAGTATTGAGTGTGTACATGGACATACTTTTCAGTCGGCCAACATTTCTATTAAAAATCTATTTTTAAAATTAATTTTATGTAATATTCTAATTTTTTGAGAAACTGAATTTGGGGTTTTCATTTGCTGCAAGCCATAACCATCAAAATTAAAAGAAATAAACACTTGAAATACATCACTCTGTCTAATGAATCTATATAATATATGAGTTTTACTTTTTGAACTAAATTATTGAAATAAATCAACTTTTCGATTACATTCTTATTTACTGAGATGCACCTGTATAGTAGGGGACTTGAATATACATGTAGATGTAGATAGTGATTGCCTTAATATGGCATTTAATTCAATTTTAGACTCGATGGGGTTTTCTTAGAAAGTAGGAAATTTTACCCATTATCTCCACCACACGTTGGACCTTGTTCTGACATATAGCATAGAAATAGAAAATCTGGTAGTGTCTCCTCATAACCCTGTACTGTCAGACCATTGTCTGTTAACCTTTGATTTTACTATTTCTGACTATTTGGCTCCAAAAGAAAAATGTTACTACAGCAGATGTCTCTCAGATGATGCTGTTACCAAATTTAAGCAGATTGTTTTCTCAATGCCATGTGTCAACACAATGGAAATAAGTTATGGAGATTTTGCTTCTTCTGTAGTTGATAGCATGGTAGATAGTGTGACAGCTTCTGTGCATCAGACCCTTGACATGGTGGCCCCTTTAAAAAAGAAAACGTCTAATCAGATTTCTGACTCCTTGGTTCAACACAGAAACACGTAGCTTAAAACAGAAGACTCATCAATTAGAAAGAAAATGGTGCTTCACTAAATTAATGAAATCTATTTAGCTTGGAGAAATCTACTTCTAATTGATAAAAATCTCTTAGGAAAGCTGGAACAGCTTATTGTTCTGCATTAATAGAGAACAAGAATAATCCTGGGTTTCTTTTCAGTACGGTAGCCAGGCAGGCAAAGAGTCAGTGTTGAGTCAAACTAGGTTTCTGAAGGCTAGCATGTTGAAAATAGAAACAACTTGTTGAATAAAGTGAACATGAATTAAAGCAGCAGGATGGATGAGAAACAACCTACAGCAGCTCAATGGGTGTGGCCAGAGCAGCTTGGGCGGAGCCAATCTACCAGAAGTTTGAATAGTGGTGGAGACCAGCAGCAGTGATGTTGAAATTGAGGCCTTATGAAACAATGAGCAACTTTGAGACAATTGCTTCATGAGTGACACAGTGTTATGAAACACCTAATAAAGACTACCATCTAGTGACTGACTGTCAGAACTGCATCTGAGTGGAATACCTGAAAAAAAATCTTAATACTTTTTTTTAAGCATTTGGCCATCTGAGGTCTATTCAAAATTGGATGGCAGGAACAATCAATACAAAGCAAAAAAAAAAACAAACAACCTAACTAATTCCCTCTCAAACTTTCCACAAGCCCTCAAGTCACGTGATGTGACCAACATAACGAGGCCTTGCTTGCTATGGTCACGTGACTGTGGGCATGCTGAAACGGCACTTGATGCACTGCTCATGAAGCCAGCTTTATATTACTCGAATCAGTGTCAAGTGGGTGGTGTTGAGCTTAACATCACTAACCAGCAGAGAGCAGGAAACAGGAGTCTCACAAACAAACTGCTTGGTTGGGCTGCACGGTGGCGCAGTGGTTAGCACTGCGGCAGCACAGTTTACCCTTGGCCGGGGGATTGTGGGGATCGTGGGATCGTGGGTTCGATCCCAGCCCCCGACCAACAGTGATCTGTGTGGAGTTTGCATGTTCTCCCCGTGTTGCGTGGGTTTACTCCGGGATTTCTCCGGTTTCCTCCCACATGCCAAAAACATGCATGTTAGGTTAATTGGCTGTTCTAAATTGTCCCTAGATATCTGTTTCCTATAGGCCCTTAGAATAGAGGGTTAGTATTAATGAAAGCGCTTTGAGTGGTCTTTGTGACTAGAAAAGCGCTATATAAGTGCAGGTTAGTTAGTTAGTTAGTTGGTGACACTTGAGTTTCTTACTCTAGAGGTGAAGTCCCACTGGTAGGCAGGAAAATCTACAGTGTAACACAAGGTCGAAGAAGAAGAAATCCCCCAGCCAGTCGCAGCAGATGACTGCCTCTCCCTGAGCCTGGTTCTGCTAGAGGTTCCTTCATGTTAAATGGGAGTTTTTCCTCTCCACCGTCGCTAAGTGCTTGCTCACAGGGGATCGTCTGATTGCTGGGTCTTTCTGAAATTGTGGGGTTTTCTCTGCATTTTGTAGCGCTATGAGATGACGTCTGTTGTGATGTGGCGCTTTATAAATAAATAAGCTGAATACTGAATTACCAGTATGAAGTAATGTGTTTGACTAAAAACATCTACAACAACCAGAGAGGCAGCTGGTAAGACACTGAGGTTTAAATTTATGTTTAATCCACTTCCTATTGAAGACATTTGAGTCAGTACAAACTTTAATTACCACCCTGAGTGATAAGCTGCAGCCATTGAACATTTGAGTAGTTATGATTGTAAAATTCATTGAACTAGCTTTCATGTGTGTTTTTTTATACTATTGGTTTATTTAGTCACAAACGGTGATAATTTGGTTGAAAGTGGACTTTAAGAGTGAAAGCTTCATGGGTGGAGTAGTATTTTAAAACAGTTTATGCATTAATAAATAAATGGGTATGTTTTGTGAATATAACATTAGAAAAAATGAAAAAAAGAAAAAACATTTAGTAAAACTGGTTGTGGTTATAGGGTTTTAGAATGGTATCTTATATAGAAGCTCAAGAAGGTTCATTTTGTCTTCTTTTAATTATTTACCTTTTGTTCTTATTAAACACAAAAATAAAAAGGAGATGTTTTTACCTTCTTTACATGTTTACATGTGCTTGGTGGCTCTGACAGGCCTGCTGGACAGGCCCTGCCTACAAAAGTCAGCTGATAAAATGACACCTTGCAGCAATCAGCTGACACTTCTGAGGAAGGCTGCAGTGAACAGTCGAAACATGTAAAGAAGGTAAAAACATCTCCTTTCTATTTTTGTCTTTAATAAGAACAAAAGGTAAGCAACTTATAGAAATTCCTTAATAATTTATGAAATTTTATCTTAATGTATTTAAAGGAGTTACAGTCGTGGACAAAATTGTTGGTACCTCTCTGTTAATGAAAGAAAAACCCACAATGATTACAGAAATAACTTGAATCTGACAAAAGTGGTAATAAATAAAAAAATCTATGAAAATTAGTATATGAAATGAAAATTTGTATATAATTCACATGGGTGTGTTTATGGAAAAGAGGAGATGGAATTAATAAGTGTTCACTTCTTCCTTCTCCCTTTTGAACACTGTATACTGTTACTTTATTGCATTTGTCATTTGTTTTGTTTTTGTTATACTTTTTTGTTCGAAATAAAGTATCTATCTATCTATCTATCTATAATTAACCAATGAAAATCAGACAATGATTTTGAATTGTGGTTCAACAGAATTGCTTTAAAAAATAAACTCATGAAACAGGCCTGGACAAAAATGATGGTACCCCTAGAAAAGATTGAAAATAATGTGACCATAGAAACATGTTCAACCAAGATGTGTCCTCTAATTAAAATCACAGGTGTCTACAAACTTGTAATCAGTCAGTCAGCCTATTTAAAGGGTGATAAGTAGTCACTGTGCTGTTTGTTGACATGGTGTGTACCACACTAAACATGGACCAGAGGAAGCAAAGGAGAGAGTTGTCTCAGGAGATTAGAAAGAAAATTATAGACAAGCATGTTAAAGGTAAAGGCTATAAGACCATCTCCAAGCAGCTTGATGTTCCTGTGACTACAGTTGCATATATTATTCAGAAATTTAAGATCCACGGGACTGTAGCCAACCTCCCTGGACGTAGCCGCAGGAGGAAACTTGATGAAAAATGGAAGAGACAGATAATACGAATGGTAACAAAAGAGCCCAGAACAAACTCTAAACACATTCATGGTGAACTCCAAGGTCAAGGTACATCAGTGTCAGATCGCACCATCCGTCATTGTTTGAGCCAAAGTGGACTTCATGGGAAACGACCAAGGAGGACACCACTGTTGAAAACAAATCATAAAAAAGCCAGACTGGAATTTGCCAAAGTGCATGTTGACAAGCCACAAAGCTTCTGGGAGAATGTCCTATGGACAGATGAGACAAAACTGGAACTTTTTGGCAAGGCACATCAGCTCTATGTTCACAGACACAAAAATGAAGCATACCAAGAAAAGAACACTGTCCCTACTGTGAAACATGGAGGAGGTTCTGTTATGTTCTGGGGCTGCTTTGCTGCATCTGGCACAGGGTGTCTTGAATCTGTGCAGGGTACAATGAAATCTCAAGACTATCAAGATAAGATAAGATAAGCCTTTATTAGTCCCACAATGGGGAAATTCCAGGATTGCAACAGCACAAGGATAGCAATACTCAGAGCAACAATCAAGAAGACAAGAAAAAAACAAGAGCAGCGAATATACATATGTACAAATAAATATATAAATATATAAACACAGTGCAGAGCATTGTAGCTAGATGGAATAAATATATAAATATATATAAACACAGTGCGGAGCATTGTAGCTAGATGGAATAAACAGCATAACCGTCTACTTAGTTATCCTACATAGTATGAATATGTACCCATACATATTGTCACCCTCCGTAGTGACCGATATTGTCCTAGTTGTATACTGGAGGGGACCATTGTGTAAGTCTATTGCGTCTTTTGCATTCAATACTATTAGGTTGTCATGTTTTTTTGCTATCTCTGCGAGCAGCCCTGCTTAGGTTATACAGTCTGACAGCCGTAGGTAGGAAGGACCTGCGAAACCTCTCGGTTGCGCACCTAGGATGATGTAGTCTGCTGCTAAATGAGCTCCTCAGTGCATTCAGTATGTCCGGCATAGGGTGGGACTCGGACTCCAGCAGAGATGACAGTTTAGCCACCAACCTTCTCTCTCCTATCTCCTCCACTGGGTCAAGGCACTGCCCCAGGACAGAGCTAGCTTTCTTGATCAGTTTGTTCATCCTCTTCCTATCGGCTGCTGTAATGCCACTGCCCCAGCAGACCACTCCAAAAGTGATGGCTGATGCCACCACCGTGTCGTAGAATGTCTTCAGCAGCGCCCCTTGTACACCAAAAGACCTGAGTCTCCTCAGTAGGAACAGCCTGCGCTGTCCCTTCTTGTAGAGTGCGTCAGTATTGTGTGACCAGTCTAGTTTATTGTTCAGATGAACACCCAGGTACTTGTAGGATGTCACCATCTCAATGTCTGTTCCCTGTATGTTTACTGGTGCTGTGAGGGGTTGTCCTCAAGATAACCTAGAGAGAAATGTGCTGCCCAGTGTCAGACAGCTTGGTCTCGGTCGCAGGTCATGGGTCTTGCAACAGGATAATGACCCAAAACACACAGCTAAAAACACCCAAGAATGGCTAAGAGCGAAACATTGGACTATTCTAAAGTGGCCTTCTATGAGCTGTGATCTAAAGCCTATTGAACATCTGTGGAAGGAGCTGAAACATGCCGTCTGGAGAAGGCACCCCTCAAACCTGAGACAACTGGAGAAGTTTGCTCATGAGGAGTGGGCCAAAATACCTGCTGAGAGGTGCAGAAGTCTCACTGACAGTTACAGAAATCATTTGATTGCAGTGATTGCCTCAAAAGGTTGTGCAACAAAATATTAACTTAAGGTTACCATCATTTTTGTCCAGGCCTGTTTCATGAGTTTGTTTTTTAAAATAATTCTGTTGAACCACAATTCAAAAGCATTGGCTGATTTTCATTGGTTAGTTTTCATAAAATTTTTATTTATTACCACTTTTGTCAGATTCAAGTTATTTCTGTGACCATTGTGGGTTTTTCTTCCATTAACAGAAGGGTACCAACAATTTTGTCCACGTGCATAATATTATTTGGTGCTTAACTACTTATTGCTAACTTCTTCATTAACTTTAGGCCATGTACCGCAGGCTTTTAAAACGGCTGTAATTAAACCCTTACTCAAAAAGCCAACGCTAGATCCAGGAGCTTTAGCTAACTATAGACCAATCTCTAATCTCCCTTTCATTTCAAAAATCTTAGAAAGAGTTGTTGCTACGCAATTATTTGACCACCTGCAGGGAAATGGTTTACTTGAAGAGTTTCAATCTGGGTTTAGAATCCATCATAGTACTGAAACAGCCTTAGCGAAGGTCACTAATGACCTCCTCATTGCATCTGATAATGGACTAGTTTCTGTACTTGTCCTTTTAGACCTTAGTGCAGCTTTTGATACTATTGATCATAATATTCTACTTGATAGATTAGAACACTATGTTGGACTTAATGGAACTTCGTTGCAATGGTTTAGATCTTATTTATCTGATAGGTTCCAGTTTGTTCATGTAAATAATGAGTTTTCTTTCAACTCAAAGCTTAGTCATGGAGTTCCACAGGGATCTGTGCTAGGCCCTACTCTTTTTAGTTTATATATGCTTCCGTTAGGCAACATTATTAGAAAGCACTGTATACATTTTCATTGTTATGCTGATGACACACAATTATACCTGTCAATGAAGCCAGATGATAGTAATCAATTAGCCAAGTTAGAAGCCTGTCTTAAGGAAATCAAAGCTTGGATGACTTGTAATTTCCTGCTATTAAATTCAGATAAGACTGAAGTCATTCTTGTTGGTCCAAAAAACCTTAGAAATTCCTTTCCAAATCAAACTTTCAGTTTGGATGCGGTTACTCTTTCTCTTAATAGCTCTGTGAGGAACCTTGGAGTTATTTTTGATCAGGATTTGTCCTTCAATTCACATATTAAATTTGTTTCTAAGACTGCCTTCTATCATTTGCGTAATATTGCCAAGATTAGGAGCATCTTGTCTCAGAGTGATGCTGAGAAACTGATCCACGCTTTTGTTAGCTCGAGATTAGATTATTGTAATTCTTTATTATCAGGCTGTCCTAAAACATCTTTAAAAAGTCTTCAGCTGATCCAAAATGCTGCAGCAAGAGTTTTAACAGGTACTCGAAAGAGAGATCATATCTCTCCGGTTCTGGCCTCCCTTCATTGGCTTCCCATAGAGTTTAGAATTAAGTTTAAAATCCTTCTTCTTACTTACAAAGCTGTAAACAATCAGGCTCCTTTTTATTTAAAAGATCTGATACTACCGTATTATCCTAACAGAGCACTACGCTCCCAAAATGCAGGATTACTTGTAATACCTAGAATCTCCAAAAGTACAATGGGAGGCAGAGCCTTCAGTTATCAAGCTCCTCTCCTGTGGAATCAGCTGCCAATCTGGATTCGGGAGTCAGACTCGATCTCTGTTTTTAAGAATAGGGCTAAAACCTACCTTTTTGATATAGCCTACAATTAGGGAGGGATCATGTGTTTCTGAACCCTCACTTAGTTATGCTGCTAATAGGTTTAGTCAGCCGGGGGACCTCCAGTAATGCACTGGGCCTCATTCCTTTCCTCACTCTCTATGAAATATTTTTTTTTGCTGGTCATTAACATTTGTTTGTTCTCTCCCATAGATTGAGTCCCCATCGTGCTGTTTGCTCTCTACATGTCTGTTCTTTTCTTTTTCTCTATCCCTTCACCCCCCAGCCAGTCGCAGCAGATGACTGCCCCTCCCTGAGCCTGGTTCTGCTGGAGGTTTCTTCCTGTTAAAAGGGAGTTTTTCCTCTCCACCGTCGCCAAGTGCTTGCTCACAGGGGATCGCCTGATTGCTGGGGTCTTTCTGCAACTGTGGGGGTTCCCCCCTACAGTTGATGGTGCTATGAGATGACTGTTGTTGTGAAATGGCGCTATATAAATAAAGTTGAATTGAATTGAATTGAATTGAACTTAACTACTTATTGTTATTTGAAGAATGTATTTGGATATTTTAATATTGTACAGTTTTAGAGCATTTTTTGTTTTGTTTTGTGTGTGTGTTAAGTTTTTCACCATCCTGACCACCTGCCAGCCTAAGGACAAATGTCAATATTCCTGAAGAAGAATTAAATAAAGGATAAAAAAAAATGGACAAGCTGTTCAGTCACTTGTGTGGAATCTTGCTGAAAAGTTCTGAGCAGATGAGTCAATCCCTTTCAAGTGGGGAAGCACAGAAAAAACTTGACAGTCCGGACTCTGTCATATCTAGCATTCACTATTCTTCAAACAATCAATTCTTCATTAACATGAGGCCATGCACCACAAGCTTTTAAAACTGCTGTAATTAAGCCCGTACTCAAAAAGCCAACGCTGGATCCAGGAGTTTTAGCTAACTATAGACCAATCTCTCATCTGCTTTTCTTTTCAAAAATCTTAGAAAGAGTTGTTGCTATGTAATTATTTGACCACTTGCAGGGAAATGGTTTATTTGAAGAGTTTCAGTCTAGGTTTAGAATTCATCATAGTACTGAAACAGCTTTAGTGAAGGTCACTAATGACCTCCTTATCACATCTAATAATGGACTTGTTTCTGTACTTGTCCTTTTAGATCTTAGTGCAGCTTTTGATACTATCGATAATAATATTTTACTTGATAGACTAGAACACCTTGTTGGACTTAATGGAACTTCGTTGCAGTGGTTTAAATCTTATTTGGGGCGGCAATGGCTCAGGAGGTAGAGCAGGTCGTCTAATAGGTAGGAAGATTAGACGTTAGGACATTAGACGCACTTTCAAAGCTGGTCACGAAGCTGGTCACTTCCTGTTTTGCTGTCTGCCTGTGTGGTTTGCTCTCCAGCCACTAGCTAGCCACTAGCTATGGCTACTAGCTCTCCTTCCTCTCCTCCTCTGGTGTGCTCTCTCTGTCAGATGTTTAGCTACACCTCTGCCTCTTTTAGTGATAACGGTAAATGTAATAAATGTTGTCTTTTTGAGGCGCTCGAGGCGAGGTTGTCTGATTTGGAATCCCGGCTCTGCTGCATTGAAACACCGTCTGCGCCAGTTACTCTTGACGGACGCCCCTTAGCTGCAGCGGAGCTAGCTAGCTTAGGCCCCCCTGTCAGCGGTTCCCTGGCTCTCCTCAGCAGAGAGGAGACTGGGTGGGTGACGGTGAGAAGGAAGCCTAGTCGCAAAGCCCCGGTACACCACCAAACTGTTCACGTTTCTAATCGTTTTTCCCCGCTCAGCGACACACCCGCTGAGGAAAAAACTCTGATCATTGGCGACTCTGTAGTCAGAAATGTGAACCTAGACACTCCAGCGGCCATAGTCCAGTGCATTCCTGGGGCCGGAGCAGGCGACATCGAGTCAAATTTGAAAATGCTGGCTAAAAGTAACTGTAAATATTCCACAATTGTTATTCACGCCGGCATTAATGACATCCGTCTCCGGCAGTCGGAAGTCACGAAACTTAATATAGAATCGGTGTGTGACTTTGCAAAAACGATGTCTGCCACTGTAGTATTCTCTGGGCCCCTGCCCAATCTGACCAGTGATGACATGTTTAGCCGCTCGTCATCCTTGAACCGCTGGCTGTCTGTGTGGTGTCCTAAAAATGACGTGGGCTACATTGACAATTGGAGCTCTTTTTGGGGAAAACCTGGTCTTATGAGACGAGACACCATTCATCCCACTTTGGATGGTGCTTCTCATTTATCTAACAATCTGGCATCTTTTTTATCCAAATTTCCAAAACCCTGACTACTCAGAGTTGGGACCAGGAAGCAGAGTCGCAGTCTTACACGCCTCCCTGCAGCTCCTCTTCATCCGCCACCCCTCAACTTAGCCCCTGTCTTCCCCATCAGAGAATCGTTGTCTGCTCCCTCCAAAGTAAATAAAAATATAATGCATAAGCATCCCAAAGTGATAAAGCAAAATATTGGTAAAACTCAAATTAAACATAAAGCCTCTAAATTGAATGAATTGGCCTCTGTTCCTCCTCATAATTTAAAAATTAAATGTGGTTTGTTAAATATTAGGTCTCTAACTCCCAAGTCTCTGTTAGTCCATGATCTGTTTATTGATCATCAGATTGATTTAATTTCCCTTACAGAGACTTGGTTAGGGCAAGAGGATTATGTTGGTTTAAATGAATCAACTCCCTCTGGTTATTTAAACTGTCAAAATCCCAGAAGTTCTGGTCGTGCAGGAGGAGTAGCAACAATTTACCATTCCAAATTACTAGTTAATGTAAAGCAAAAAACATGTTATAATTCCTTTGAGGGCCTGGTCCTCAGTATTGGGCACTTTACCAATTTTAGGTTAAACCCAATTTTATTTGCCATAGTTTATCGTCCCCCATCAACCTAGTCAGAATTTTTATCCGAATTTGCTGATTTCTTAGCTGATTTAGTGCTGAAATCTGATAGAATAATTATAGTAGGGGACTTTAATATACATGTGGATGTAGATAGTGACTGCCTTAATGTGGCATTTAATTCAATATTAGACTCGATTGGGTTTTCTCAGAAAGTAGGAAATTCTACTCATTACCTCCACCATACATTGGACCTTGTTCTGACATATGGCATAGAAATAGAAAATCTTGTAGTGTCTCCTCATAACCCTGTACTGTCAGACCATTGTCTGTTAACCTTTGATTTTACTATTTCTGACTATTTGGCTCCTAAAGAAAAATATTATTACAGTAGATGCCTCTCAGATGATGCTGTTACCAAATTTATGCAGATTGTTTCCTCTATGCCATGTGTCAACACAACGGAAATAAGCTATAGACAGCTTGCTCCTTCTGCAATTGATAACATAGTGGATAGTGTTTCAGCTTCTCTGCATCAGACTCTAGACTTGGTGGCCCCCTTAAAAAAGAAAAAGTCTAATCAGAGATTTCTAACTCCTTGGTTCAACACAGAAACTCGTAGCTTAAAACAGAAGACTTGTCAATTAGAAAGAAAATGGCGCTCCACTAATTTAGATGAAATCTATTTAGCTTGGAGAAATCATCTTTTTTTTTCCACAATATCTTTATTGAACCTTTTTTTTTTTAACAAACATGATACAAACAATCAAACACTAACACTAAAGTACTACAAAAAAAAAAAATGCACTAAAAACACCAACAACCACCAACAAAATCAAATCTTCAACAATGCTCCTCTGTTTAGTCTAGACAATCCAATACATAAGTATACATATTATGTTCACCAGTTTGGAATTTACTAGGTCCACACACATCATTCACCTTCTTCTTCAAGAGTTATGTTTAAATTTTTTACATAATCAATAAAAGGTCTCCATATATTCTCAAACACAATTTCCTTTGATTTTAGTATATATGTTATTCTTTCTAATGGAAGGTTTGTTAACATCTGTCTTAACCACTGAGTCACATCTGGTCTATGAGTCTTTTTCCATAATAGTGCAATACATTTTTTGGCATTAAGCAAACTGAGGTCTATGAATGTTCTTTCACTTTTATTAAAATTATGCTTTTCTGGGTACAGACCCAACAAAAACAGTTTAGGATTCAATATGATTTGTTTTGAGATTATTTTTTCAATTGTTACCCTCACCTCTTCCCAAAACATTCTTATTAATCTACATTCCCATAAACAATGAAATAGGGTTCCTTTACTTTCCATGCATTTTGTGCATGTATCTGGTATATTTTTGTTATATCTATTTAACTCCTCCGGTGTAACATACATCCGCATTAACCATTTGAAATGTATCAATTTAAGGCGTGCATTTATTGATTTGGTTTGAGCTTCTGTACAAGCCAATTCCCATTGTTCCTCTGAAATTTCAATTTGCAGATCTTCTTTCCAGTAGTTTAATCTTTTCAGTGAATTTTCACTTGAAGATAGTGTCAATGAGTTATAAAACTCTGAAATAATACCCTTTCTTTTACTATCTTTCATCATCATTTTTTCCAAGGATGAATAAATAGGTCGAGTGAGAGCTTTATTTTGATTTGATCGAATAAAGTTTCTAAGTTGAAGATATTTAAAAAAATGTGTTCTATTGAGATTAAATTTGATCCTCAGCTCTTCAAAAGACATTATGTTGTCTGCACATGGCAAATATAAATCCTGAATCTTTTGTATCCCTTTTAAATTCCATACTTTAAATACAGCGTCCGCTCTCCCTGGTTTAAAATATTGATTACCCCATATTGGACTAAATTGTGACAATAACTGTGGTTCTTTTAAATAGTTTTTAGCTTCACACCATATTTTGATCATATGCTTTACAAATGGATTTTTAACTTGTTTTTGTAATTTTTTTGCCGAATCTGAGTATATGAATATGGGAAGAGGTAAAGGTAAATTGTATGATTCCATTTCAGTCCAGTGAGGGAGATCATTTGATGAAAAATAATATGTCATAGACCTCAGTTGTGCCGACCAATAATACAACATAAAATTTGGACATTTCAGACCTCCACGATCAAATGGTAAATATAATAAAGACAAACGTAATCTAGCCCTCCTGTTGTTCCATATAAATTCCACTAACTTTTTTTTTATTCTTGAGAATAGATCTAAAGGTGGTGATAAGGGAATGTATTGAAATAAATAAAGTATTTTAGGTAAAATATTACTTTTAAGTATATTGATTCTCCCGATCATCGACATTGGTAGTGACATCCATCTCTGAGTTAACTCACTGATATCTGACATTAAGGCTTCATAGTTGACACTGGCGACTGATTCTAGCTTAGGCATAATTTGGATTCCTAAATATTTAAACTGATTTACAACATTGAATTGATTTACCTCAGGGGCTGGGTGATTTCTCTGGGTCTCATTTAGCATTAATATTGAAGATTTAGTTTTATTTATTTTATATCCTGATATTTCCCCAAAATTCTTTATTAAATTCAACAAGGTTGGAATTGATTTTTTTAGATTCGACATAAACAAAATTATATCATCGGCGTACAGGGAGATTTTATGTTCTGTTGGTCCAACTTTAATTCCATATATTTGTGAATGTAAACGTATCGCTATCGCTAAAGGTTCAATTGCCATAGTAAACAGTAAAGGTGAAAGTGGACAGCCTTGTCGACATCCTCTATTGATTTTTATTGGTTTTGAAATATTGTTATTTGTTAGGATTTCTGCTGTAGCATTATTGTATATTATTTGAACCCATTTTATGAAATTATTTCCAAGTCCAAACCTTTGTAGGACTTCAAAAAGAAAGGGCCATTCAACTCTATCAAAGGCCTTTTCGGCGTCCAATGATAGGAGAGCTGTATCCGGTGCTTCTTTATTAAAATAAATAATATTAAATAGTCTTCTTACATTATGGAAGCCTTGTCTACCCTTTATAAAGCCATTCTGATCTCGATTAATAATATTTGGTAAAATTTCTTGTATTCGTCTTGCTAAAATTTTACAGATTATCTTAAGGTCGGCGTTTAATAGGCTTATTGGTCTCATATTTTCACATTTATTAGAGGGCTTACCTGGTTTTGGCAGCAGTATAATTAAGGCATTATTTATGTATGATGGTAAATTATTATTTTGAAATGCTTCTAAAACCATTTCCAAAAAAGGTTTTATTAATTTATTCTTAAATTTTTTATAAAGGTCAACTGGAAGACCATCTGGTCCTGCACTTTTTCCTGATTTCATATTATCAATGGCTAGCCCAACTTCTTCTTGACTAATTTTAGACTCCAATATCTCCCTGTTTTCATTTGGAATACACGGTATAGATAGTTCGTTCAAAAACCCATTTAGTTTTGTTAAATCAGGTTCATTTTTGGTATCATATAATTTTTCATAGTAATCTCTAAAGGCTCTATTAATTTCTAAAGGATCTATAACTACCTGTCCATTACTTATAATACTGGTAATTGGTGTTTTAATTTCCAATTGTTTAATCTGCCATGCTAATAATTTTCCTGATTTTTCACCTTGTTCATAAAAAGATTGTTTCAATCTTAGAAGACTCGAGGCAGCTCTATTCGCTGATTTTTTGTCGTATTCAGCTCTCAAAATCAGTAATTCATTCTCCAACCTTGGGTCACTTCCTGCATACACTTTTTCCTGAAGATTTTTTATTTTATGTTCCAATTTAGCTCTCTCCTCTCGAGTCTTCTTAGATTTTGATCCTGTATAACTAATAATATGTCCCCTAATAAAAGCTTTGAAAGCCTCCCACTTTACACATGCTGATGTTTGTGTAGTATTGATGTCAAAGAACTCGTCTATCTGTTTTTCTATATACTTGACAAATTCCTCATCCTGAAGCCATTTATGCTGAAATTGCCATCTACCTGATTCCTTTGTCAATTTTTTATCTACATATATTAGACAACAGGGTGCATGATCAGAGATCACGATGTTATCATAAAAGCAGTTTTGAATCTTGGACCTTAATTCTGTGGAAATCAAAAAATAATCAATACGTGAGAATGTCTTGTAGGTACTGGAATAACAAGAATAGGCTTTAACTTGTGGTTTCATTTCTCTCCATATATCTAACAATCTCAATTCTTTCATAAAATGATTAATAGTCATCCTACATCCAATGTGCGTACAATCCAGTCCTGTTGATCTATCCACACCTGGATTCAATGTACAATTAAAATCCCCTGCTATTATATGTTGCCCTGTAAGTGATGATAAGATGAGAAATAAATTAGCAAAGAACTTCTGATCATCTATATTGGGACCATATAAGTTCACAAGATTTATATTTTCTAATAGCAAAGAACCTTGAATGATTACATATCTTCCAAATTTGTCTCCAATTACATTTTTCACTTGAAAAGGAACTGATTTATGTATGAGAGTCATAACTCCCCTGGCTCGGGATGAAAATGAAGAGGTGAATACACTTCCCTGCCATCTACTCCTAATTCTTTTAACATCCTCCTCTATCAGATGAGTTTCTTGTAAAAACACAATTCTTGAACCCATGTCCTTTATTTTATTCATAACTTGTTTAAGTTTTTTTAAATTTTGTAGACCTCTGCAATTCCATGAAGTTAAATTAAGATTAACACTTTGGTCCATGATCAATAGAGAGTTTGGGATTACCTTGCAGTGTAAACATGCTCATACAGAGAAGCAAAAACATGAGTGGTTGAACATTCATCCTACAAACTACACACAAACAAATTTCCCCATCCCACACTTGTGGCAAACCCCCCAAAATCAAAAGAAAAATTCTGTCTCCCGATATAGCCATCGACCGTTCCACACCCACGAGGATCAGCCTAAGCCACTCCTTCTTCATCCTCCCAATCACCCTAACTCTACTGCTTTTAATGACGTAACATTAACTCTCCTCTGTAGTTTTCCAACTTAACTCCAAAATTTTTAACAACTTTGTACATCATAGTTTTTTTTTTTGTTTGTTTGTTTTGTTTTTGTTTTGTTTTTTTAATATATAATACAATCTATATTTTGTAAACTTACTATTTACTTCAAGTCAGTCAGATGCCTATGCAAATGCTTAATTATTCTACCTTATATTTTGTTCATGCTTAGCTCCCACCAGTCTCTTCTTCTTTGATCTTCTTGATGAACTCCTGCGCCTCCTCTGGGGTCTTGAAGATGTGGGTTCTGCCCTCATACGTGGTCAGCAGTCTCGCAGGATAGATTACACCATGACGAATCCCAAGGTTGCGCAGCTCCTTACGTACAGGATCAAACTGCTTCCTCAATTGCTGGATTCCTATGGCCAAATCTGGGTAGAACCGCACCTGCTGGTCCTGGTGTTTAATCTCTCCTTTAGCACGTGCAGCGTTGAAGATCTTCATCCTGTCTCTGTTGCTAAGAAACTTCATAATTAAGGTCCTCGGCGGTCCCTTATCTCTCCGTGGGCCAATACGATGTGCTTTTTCCAGAACCACTGCTGATTGCAACTCCTCGCTGCCCAGCACCTCCGGAATCCACTTTTCCAGAAAGGAACATACGTCCCGACCTTCTGATTCCTCTGGAAGACCCACCAGCCTCAAATTATTCTGTCTCGACCGAGATTCCAAATCCAAAATATTATCTTCCAGAGATTTATTTTTTTTTTCCAAAGTGCGCACCTTTAATTGAAGACGGGTGACGTCATCTTCAGCACTAGCGAGACGGAGCTCCATCTGCGCCGTTCGTTCTACACAGTCACCCAATTCTTTTCTTATTCCTTCCAACGCTGTCATAATCCCATCAAATCTAGAGGAAAAGTCCGCTCTCATTGAACTCATGGCTGCCATCAGCGCATCTGCGCCATTCCCCGCAGAAATCGCAGCGTTGCCAGCCTCCTCCGCCATATATGGAGTTTTGTTTGCTGCGTCACAGACCTGAAAGTCCGTTAATTTGGACTGTTTCGGCGGCTCGCTTTTTCCTTTTCCTGGTTTTCCAGCCTTAGGCTTCGCCGACATATCCTCGCCCAAATGCTGGGATACGTTCTGTCCCAAATGAGAGAGTTATTTGCCGATTTTTTTTTTTCCAGGAGCAGAGCAGAGCGAGACACGTCCGTCCTACGTGGCAGCCATAACCGGAAGTCGAGAAATCATCTTTTAATTTATAAAAAATCTCTTAGAAAAGCTAGAACGAGTTATTACTCTGCATTAATAGAAGAGAACAAGAATAATCCCAGGTTTCTTTTCAGTACTGTAGCCAGGTTGACAAAGAGTCAGGACTCTGTCAATCCTAGCATTCCCTTAGAGCTTACTAGTCAGGACTTTATGAACTTTTTCAATAATAAAATTTCATCCATCAGAGATAAAATCAATCAGATTCTTCCCACAGTTAACTTAAATACTGTAACTACTACAACTCTTTCTATTGATGTCTGTCTTGATGAGTTTACTCCAATCGACCTTTGTGAGTTAGACAAAATATTTTCCTCATCCAAACCTTCAACTTGTCTTTTAGACCCTATTCCTACCAGGTTATTTAAAGAAGTCTTCCCACTTATTGGTAGCCTTATTCTTCATATAATCAATTCTTCATTAACTTTAGGCCATGTACCGCAGGCTTTTAAAACGGCTGTAATTAAACCCTTACTCAAAAAGCCAACGCTAGATCCAGGAGCTTTAGCTTTGCTCTTCACTTCCGCCTCCCAAAGAGAGCAGACGCTTTTTCCTTCTCTCCAGCTCTGACTTTTTATCTCCTTCCTCCCCCTAACTGACTGGATCCCAGCTTGCTATCGTCTGTCTGCGTGTCTCTACTGCTGATTATCGAATGAAATTATGGATTTAATAAGCTGGGCTTTGAACGCAATTGACACTATTTTTTCAACGAGGAAAAGTGCCCCGGGGGAGGTAGTTTGCCCCGCAGGAACTGCGGCTGCGGGCTATTTGAGGGACACAAGTAATTGGAAACTCTTGTGCCTGTCTGATCTCTCTATCGAAGATGTCGAAGATTTATACATCTTCGTAGCAATGGTCATCGGGATCCTTCTGATTGGATCTGGGATTGTCCTGGTGTACCGTAAATTGATGAAGATGGACGTAGCCTTTCAAAATGCTGGCCAGGCGAGGCTTAACCATCAAATTGAACAATTGGGGAGGACTCTGACAGCAGCTAATGGAGAACTGTCTAGGAAAATGGATTACATCATGATCACGCTGAGAGCCGCCCATGAAGAATTCAACGTCCAGCACTGAAGGATTAAAGTACTGAATCTGTAAGAGAATATAAAGTCTTTTTCTCTGGGAACAGTACTATTCGACTAATCTGACCTGCCCCTCACACAAGTCCTCCAGATTATCTGCAGTTTTTTGTTTCCAAAACATTTGAGCTGCATTGACTCTTATGGACAGCCAGCTGCCTGGCTCAAGGACAAAGTGCCAGCCGCTAGACAAAACATCTCCTGCTGAAGAGACTTTGTTGTTCTTAACTGACATAAACACCTCCACTCAACACTACACCCACACTGACTCAATATACTGATGAGAAGATCATTCCCTCACTGCTCCCTTTGTGTCTTTGTGTACATTCTTGTCGGCTAATTGTGCATTGAGGGCGTTTTTTTCTTGTAATCATAACATTGATCATATATGACCAGTATTCTGACAATCAATGTTTTTTTGCTCTTTCCTATTGTGTTATCCTTTTCTTCCCTATGCTTCCTGTACCCGTCTGATGACAGGCGTGTTATCGACGCTGCCGCGTCACCGGAAATGCAGGTCATTTTCAGTGTCAAGTCAAATCCCTCGTATGTTATCAGTTGTTTACTGTTAATGTACTTGGCAATAAATCCTTTTCTGAGTTCTGAGTTCTGAGTTCTGAGTTAACTATAGACCAATTTCTAATCTCCCTTTCATTTCAAAAATCTTAGAAACAGTTGTTGCTATGCAATTATTTGACCACCTGCAGGGAAATGGTTTACTTGAAGAGTTTCAATCTGGGTTTAGAATCCATCATAGTACTGAAACAGCCTTAGCGAAGGTCACTAACGACCTCCTCATCGCATCTGATAATGGACTAGTTTCTGTACTTGTCCTTTTAGACCTTAGTGCAGCTTTTGATACCATCGATCATAATATTCTACTTGATAGATTAGAACACTATGTTGGACTTAATGGAACTTCGTTGATCTGTGCTAGGCCCTACTCTTTTTAGTTTATATATGCTTCCGTTAGGCAACATTATTAGAAAGCACTGTATACATTTTCATTGTTATGCTGATGACACACAATTATACCTGTCAATGAAGCCAGATGATAGTAATCAATTAGCCAAGTTAGAAGCCTGTCTTAAGGAAATCAAAGCTTGGATGACTTGTAATTTCCTGCTATTAAATTCAGATAAGACTGAAGTCATTCTTGTTGGTCCAAAAAACCTTAGAAATTCCTTTCCAAATCAAACTTTCAGTTTGGATGCAGTTACTCTTTCTCTTAATAGCTCTGTGAGGAACCTTGGAGTTATTTTTGATCAGGATTTGTCCTTCAATTCACATATTAAATTTGTTTCTAAGACTGCCTTCTATCATTTGCGTAATATTGCCAAGATTAGGAGCATCTTGTCTCAGAGTGATGCTGAGAAACTGATCCACGCTTTTGTTAGCTCGAGATTAGATTATTGTAATTCTTTATTATCAGGCTGTCCTAAAACATCTTTAAAAAGTCTTCAGCTGATCCAAAATGCTGCAGCAAGAGTTTTAACAGGTACTAGAAAGAGAGATCATATCTCTCCGGTTCTGGCCTCCCTTCATTGGCTTCCCATAGAGTTTAGAATTAAGTTTAAAATCCTTCTTCTTACTTACAAAGCTCTAAACAATCAGGCTCCTTTTTATTTAAAAGATCTGATACTACCGTATTATCCTAACAGAGCACTACGCTCCCAAAATGCAGGATTACTTGTAATACCTAGAATCTCCAAAAGTACAATGGGAGGCAGAGCCTTCAGTTATCAAGCTCCTCTCCTGTGGAATCAGCTGCCAATCTGGATTCGGGAGTCAGACTCGATCTCTGTTTTTAAGAATAGGGCTAAAACCTACCTTTTTGATATAGCCTACAATTAGGGAGGGATCATGTGTTTCTGAACCCTCCCTTAGTTATGCTGCTAATAGGTTTAGTCAGCCGGGGGACCTCCAGTAATGCACTGGGCCTCACTCCTTTTCTCACTCTCAATGAAATATTTTTTTTTTGCTGGTCATTAACATTTGTTTGTTCTCTCCCATAGATTGAGTCCCCATCGTGCTGTTTGCTCTCTACATGTCTGTTCTTTTAAGATTAGATAAGAGAAGATAAGCCTTTATTAGTCCCACAACGGGGAAATTCCAGGATTGCAACAGCACAAGCCTTTTTTTTCTTCTTCTCTATCCCCTCACCCCCCAGCCAGTCACAGCAGATGACTGCCCCTCCCTGAGCCTGGTTCTGCTGGAGGTTTCTTCCTGTTAAAAGGGAGTTTTTCCTCTCCACCGTCGCCAAGTGCTTGCTCACAGGGGATCGCCTGATTGCTGGGGTCTTTCTGCAACTGTGGGGGTTCCCCCTACAGTTGATAGTGCTATGAGATGACTGTTGTTGTGAAATGGCGCTATATAAATAAAGTTGAATTGAATTGAATTGAATTAATAACCCGATGGTTGGCGGTTCAAATCCCGCTCTCCCCAGATATCCTGCCGTTGTGTCCCTGGGCAAGACACTTCACCCACATTGCCTCCAGTGCCCATAACACTGGGTATGAATGTGTATAAATACATAAAATGTTCGGTGGTGGCCGGAAAGACCGTTGGCGCAGATTGGCTGCCACGTTTCCGTCAGCCTGCCCCAGGGCAGCTGTGGCTGCAGAAGTAGCTCGCCACTACCATTGTCTGTCTGGAGTGAATGAATAATGTACCTAATTGTAAAGCGTCTTTGAGTATATATGATAAAGCGCTATATAAAACCGATGCATTATTATTATTATTTATCTGATAGGTTCTAGTTTGTTCATGCCAATTATGAGTTTTCTTCTCACTCAAAGTTCAACCACGAAGTTCCACAGGAATCTGTGCTAGGCCCTATTCTTTTTAGTCTATATATGCTTCTGCTAGGCAACATTACTAGAAAGCACTGCATACATTTTCATTGTTATGCAGATGACACACAATTATACCTGTCAATGAAGCCAGATGACAGGAATCAATTAGCCAAATTAGAGGCTTGTCTTAAGGAAATCAAGGCTTGAATGACTTGTAATTTCTGTCAAGGATGGCCCTTGCGAGCCATCATAAGATGCCACAAATCACCGGTGAGTTTGCACAGTTTATTGATAAACAGAAAAGGAACAAAATAACCAGCCACGGGGGGCTAAAACACACTACAGTGGAAAACAGACAATGACTAATGGGAAATGAATACTCAAGGAAACACACTTACAAATATAGAGGAATAATGGTCAGCGTCCGAACAAAGGAGTGCTCGCTAACGTCTGACAATGAACAGGTTCTTGACGATACTGCCGCGTCTTTCCGTTCCCAGCTGCCCTTTTAAATGGAGGACCGCTGATGAGATGAAAATGCAGCTCAGCTGTCAAACCTGACAGCCAGAAGCCCCTCCGAGCGCTGTCACAATAAAGGCTTGGGGAGCCAAAAGCGGCACACAGCCGTCAAACGGGCGAGGATAGTGCATGGCTTGAGCGTGGACGGGATCGGCGCTCGAACCATGACAGTACCTCCCCCCCAAGGGCGAGCTACGAGAGCCCAATGACACCCAAGGCCCCCCCCCCCCAGGGTGGGCGGATGGGGGAACAGGCCTGGAGGGTGAGAACCAGCAAAAGAGAGGAAACACCATAACGATGACCGGGAACACATGGTTATTACAGAGTAAGGTTAAAAGAAAAACACAATACTCCATAACGCACCATGAATAATTAGAACCGGGCAGGAAGAGAAAACAACCATGACAGAGGTAGGGAACAAATGAGGCAATTTGCAGAGTAAGGTCAAAAGGAAAACACAATACTCCATAATGCACAAATGATACTTAGAACAGGGCACAAATGAGGCAATTACTGAATGAATGAATGAATGAATGAATGAATGAATGAATGAATCTTTATTTCGGATAGATTAAAAGTACAGGTTAAAAGAAACTGAATAATATAACAAAGGGGGAAAGAAAATCCAACAAGGTCAAATTAGACAATAACTCCTCTGATTATACAGTTCAACATAAGTTATCCGAAATGGGTGATGGCTGAAGCCGCAGCTTGTATTGCCCACCCATGTTCCATCCAAGAATTCAAAAGAAAAAAACAAAACAAGAGCGATTACAATTCAGAACAAAGCTAAGACAAAATGTGACAAAAAACTAAGCTACAACACAATGCAGGCTGGATATGACAATCCTTATGTGATTTTACATGTCATCTTGTATATATGTTTGGAGTATTTCTTCCTTTAGTTTTTGTTTAAATTGTCCAAGCGTTGTACATGATTTTAATTCAGGTCCAAAATCGTTCCATAATCTGACTCCTTGCACTGAAACACAGTGTTGCTTGGTGGTAGTTCTCACTGAAGGTTTTTGAAATATACATGTTCCTCTGAAATGATCTTGTTTCTCAAATCAAATCAAATCAAATCAAACTTTATTGTCATATTGCTGTACATACAACTGTAGTGCAGGCAAGATGAAATTGCGTTTCTCTCGGCATCCATATAAATAGAAGCAGCATGATTTAAGACACACTCCCACATAGCTCCACCCCCCACCCCCACCCCCCCCATCCATTCACACATCCCTGAGACATACTTGGGGAAAAAAACCTAACTAACTATAATATACAAATAATATACAAAATGTCCGTAGGTGCAGTAGTGTGTATGAGAGATTCCGGGTCAACTGTTCAGCATCCTGACAGCTTGTGGAAGGAAGCTGTTGATCAGTCTGGTGGTTCTGCCTCTGATGCTCCGGAATCGTTTACCAGATGGAAGAAGTTCAAAGTGTTTATGCAGAGGGTGAGAACGGTCCTTGACAATGTTCAGTGCCCTGCTCCTACAACGGTTCTGAAAAAGTTCTTGGACAGAGGGGAGGGAGACTCCAATTACCCTCTCAGCCCCCTTGACTATCCTCTGCAGGGCTTTTTTGTCTGACATACTGCAGCTGGAGTACCATGTAGCAATGCAGTACATCAGAACACTCTCCACCACACCTCTGTAGAAGGTCCTGAGGATGCAGATGGGGAGAGAGGCCTGTTTGAGTTTCCTCAAGAAGTGCAGTCTCTGCTGTGCCCGCTTCCTGATCTCCAAGGAATTCTTGCTCCAGGTCAGGTCCTGCGAGATCTGCACTCCGAGGAACTTGATGTTCTCTACTCTCTCCACTAAATGGCCGCCGATGCTGAGGGGGACGTGCTCAGGCTGTGACCGCTGGAAGTCGATAATCATTTCCTTCGTTTTGTCCACGTTGAGCACCAGATTGTTCTCCCTGAACCAGCCCTCCAGGTCTCTCACTTCTTCCCTGTACATTGATTCCTCATCCCTCTGAATAAGTCCCACCACCGTGGTGTCATCTGCAAACTTAATAATCTGGTTCCCCTCGTGTCTGGATACACAGTAACACACATGTGTTAGAAGTGTAAACAACAGTGGACTGAGTACACAGCCTTGAGGGGATCCGGTGCTCACCGTGACAGAGTTGGAGATGTTGTTTCCAACCCGGACAGACTGAGGTCTCTCAGTCAGGAAATCCAGGATCCAGAGACATGTGGCGGTGTTCAGACCGAGAAGGAGTAATTTCTCCATCAGTCTCTGGGGAATAATGGTGTTGAATGCTGAACTAAAATCAATGTACAGGAGTCTGGCGTAGGTGTCTTTCTGGTCCAGGTGGGTGATGACAGAGTGTAGGGTGGTGACTATAGCATCCTCCGTGGAGCGGTTTGAACGATATGCAAACTGGAGCGGGTCGTGTGATGCAGGGAGGCAGGCTGTAATGTGTGGTTTGACAAGCCGTTCAAAACACTTCATCACAATTGGTGTCAGTGCAACAGGACGATAGTCATTCAAACAGGACACAACTGGTTTCTTTGCCACCGGTACAATGATAGAGGTCTTGAAGCATCTGGGAACGATGGCCTGACTCAGGGAGATGTTATAAATGTCAGTCAGGACATCCGCCAACTCGCTCGCGCAGTCTCGGAGCACACGTCCCGGAATGGTGTCCGGACCTGCAGCTTTGCGTGGGTTGACTCTGGTTAGGGTCCTCCGTGTGTCCGCTGTGTTGATGGTAAAAGCTGGTCCGACCGATGGTGGGGGTGGGCCAGCCCTCCCTCTGATTGTTGAGTTTGATGCTTCAAAATGTGCAAAGAAGTCGTTAAGCCTGTCTGGAAGCAAAGCATCGTCATCATCGACCCCCTGCCTAGACTTATAGCCCGTCAGTGTCCGAACTCCCTGCCACATCTGCTTGGTGTTCCTAGTGTCACAGAGGTGTCCCTGGATTTTCTCCGCATAGGCGCGCTTTGCCGCCTTAATTCCCTTTGAGACCACAGACCTGGCTGAGCGGAGGGCAATCCTGTCCTTCGCTCTGAAGGCTGCATCTCTGGCTGTAAGCAGCGAGCGCACCTCTGCAGTCATCCAGGGCTTATGATTACCCCGCATAGTGATGGTCTTCACTGTAGTGACATCCTCTGTGCACTTCGTGATGTAGCTGGTGACTGTATCAGCATACTCCTCCACATCTGTCTTGTCTTCCTGGGAGGCTGCTATTTTGAAGACCTCCCAGTCTGTGTGCAGAAAACAGTCTTTCAGTGCAGAGGTAGCACTCTCTGGCCAAATCCTGATTTGTTTCACTGCTGGCCTGCTGCGCTTCAATAAAGGTTTGAAGGCAGGCAGCAGCATCACGGACATGTGATCAGAACGGCCGAGATGGGGGCGGGGTATCGCTTTATATGCATCTGTGTTTGTGTACACTAAGTCCAACATATTCTCTCCTCTGGTCTTGAAGTCTACACATTGTTTAAACTTGGGGAGCACAGTCTTTAGGCTGGTGTGGTTAAAATCCCCCGCAACCACCACAAAACTGTCCGGGTGTGAAGTTTGGATTTCACTAATCGCATTGTGCAGTACCCCGAGTGCCTTCTTAGCATTAGCTTTAGCATTAGGACTCGGCGCTATGTAAACACCAGCTACATACACGTTGCTGAATTCCCTCGGCAGATAAAATGGCCCACAATTTACAATAAGGAACTCCGCCAACGGAGAGCAGTGTTTAGACACTAACATGGCATTAACACACCAGTTCTTGTTAACATAGATGCATAGCCCACCCCCCCGGCTCTTACCGGAGCTCGCTGTTTCCCTGTCGGCACAGAACATCGCCATATCTTCCAGTTGAATGGCCTTGTCAGGAATGTTGCCATGGAGCCATGTCTCGGTGAAAACAAACACACAGCAGTCTCTCCACTCTCTTCGGGTTTCTCTCAGCAGACGCAGCTTGTCCACCTTGTTTTCGAGGGAGCGGACGTTAGAGAGAAGAAGCGACGGTACCGCTGGTCTGGAGGGGTTAGCCTTTAGCCTAGCATGGATCCTGGCCCTTTTTCCATGCTTTTTCTCCCTTATTTGGAACAACTTTTGGATATTTGCGGGCAGTGATAGATTCTTCACTTTAAACATTATTACTGCAGTTTTAAAGTCAACCAGATCTTTCAACTTGAGAGCTTTTAATTTAAGAAAAAGTGGGTTTGTTGGTTCCCTGTAAGCTGCTTTGTTTATTATTCTAATAGCTCTCTTCTGAAGCATAAAGACTGGATTGTCATGACGGCCGCTGGGCCATCATCTGCCTCATCATCTCCAGCTGCGCATACACCGGCAGGTGCCAATCAGCGGCCTTTAAAGGCCGGCATCACTGACGGCTCGGCATGGAGTCGTCTTTGCCTGGGAATGAGCCAAAACCACGACCTCAAGCCAAGCCGAGAACGTCACGTCAAGACCGGTCACGTAAGAGATCTCTGCACTCATCATCTCCTAGCCTTTTCCCCTGTGCACAGGTGGACCTCCCTGGCGGCGGACCAGCCTCCCCGGCCAACGGAGCATCGCCTCCTCCATCACGGAGTTCCTCCTCACCCCTGCAACTACGGGCACCATCACTACCACGTCGCACGGGCACTCGGAGCCAGCAGAACACAACCTGTGGTACATGCAAGTAAGCCTAATCATCTGCAATTACCCGCCATCGCTGAACAGCTGTAATTGTTTATGCTTGTGTGTGTTCCAGGGTTGCCAGGTTGCCACCAGAACTGCTCAGCTCCTGTGACCAGACATCAATACTCGCACTCACACACGCACTACACTCACGTTCCATCAATAAAGAATAATTGTCCATATCTGCTCGTGTCAGCGTCTGTCTCCTGGGTCCTGAAACATGTCAGTGATATATGTTTGTTTTATATGTATTTCCTCATACTTCAGTACAATATGTCATGTATGGGAGTATTAATGAATGATACAAGGTATATAGTGAGGGTTGATTCAGCAAATATTTCACTCTGTGTAGTATTGCAATTGATTTGGATATTTTACCTTTAATATAATTAATATGTGACTTCCAACACATTTTATTATCAATTATTACTCCAAGAAATTTAGTTTCAGATACCCTTTCAATCTCTACACCATTTACACTGAGTTTAGATACTGAGTTGTTGTGATGGTTGTTAAAGACTATAAATTTTGTCTTACTTAAATTGAGCGTTAATTTGTTTGAATCAAACGACAGTTTAAGCTTTCCTAATTCCTTTCCGAGTGTATCCAGAAGTTGTTCCAAATTGCTTCCACTGCATAATAGATTAGTGTCATCGGCAAACAATATTAAGTCCATTTTTTCTGAAACTTTACATATATCATTTATATACATATTGAATAACAATGGCCCCAAAACTGAACCCTGTGGGACTCCACAAGTAACCTTCAGCAACTGTGAGTTTTTGTTACCAACACATACATACTGATATCTATTCTTTAAGTAACTACTTAACCAGGATAGTGCTACCCCTCTAATACCACAATTTTGTAGTTTCTTTAATAATAAATTATGATCCACTGTATCAAATGCTTTTTTAAGATCCAGGAATACCCCAACTGAATACTCTATATTTTCAATGGCAGTTGATATTTTTACTATAAATTCCATTAGAGCAAATGCAGTTGTACTCTTGTGTCTGAACCCATATTGCTGCTCACACAATAAATTATTCTTCAGTATGAAGTTGTCAATTCTCTCATAGAATATTTTTTCAAGTATCTTGGAAAATTGCGGCAATAGTGAAATTGGTCTATAGTTTGAGAATTCCCCTCTGTCACCCGTCTTGTATATCGGAATTACTTTAGCTATTTTCATTGCATTGGGAAATATACCTGTTTGGAGAGACAGGTTACAGATATACGTCAGTGGTTTCACTAAGCATTCAATAATAGTTTTGACTAAGAGCATGTCGATACCATCACAGTCCGTAGATGTTTTACTTTTAAACGATTTAACAATTTCAATGACCTCTCTCTCGTCTGTGTTCTTTATAAAAATGGAGTCTTTTATAGCAGTGTTATTGCTTATTGTATCACCTGTAGGCGCCGTAATGGGTATTTCTCGAGCCAAATTAGGACCAGTGTTAACAAAAAATTTATTAAATTCATCTGCAGGTGAGACTGCATTCACACTCTGAGTCGTTTTATTATTTTTTGAAAAATCGGTTGGGTAGCTTGTATTTCTGCTTTTATTTCCAAGAATACTGTTAAGTATTGTCCATGTATTTTTAATATTGTCTCTGTTTTTCTCCAGTTCTTTACTGTAGTAGTCTCTCTTACTACATCTTATTATATATGTTAACTTATTTTTGTATGTTTTATACCACTGCTCTGCTTCTTTTGTCCTTTTCTTTAGGAAAGCTTTATATAATAAATTTTTCTTTTTACACGCCTTTTGTAATCCTTTGGTTAACCATGGCTTATCGGCAAATTTATGTTTAAACTTTTTTTTTACTAATGGACAATTTTTTTCATAAAGAGTGGTTACAATGTTTATAAATGTGTCATAGGCTTCATTTACATCTGATACATAGACTTCTGTCCAGTCTTGCTTCAACAAGTCCTCTTTAAAAGAATTGATTGCATTTGGTGATTTGTATCTGAACGATTTTAAAAATTTTTCTGTATTGGCCCCCGTGTGGCCATGGATAAGTGCAAAGGTTGGCAAGTGATCACTTATATCATTTATCAATAATCCACTTTCTATTTTCTTATCAATAATATTAACAAACAGGTTGTCAATAAGTGTAGCAGTGTGAACTGTGATTCTACTGGGATGTGTTATTGTGGGATATACAGTAGACTCATGCTGTAGATAGAGTTCATGAACTCTGTAATCACATTTTGTTGATGTGGATTTAGTAAATCAGTATTGAAATCTCCACAAATTACTACCATTTTCTTACTAGTAATATTATTGTACAGCTCGACTAATTTATCTCTGAATGTCTCAATGCAAGTTCCCGGCGTTCTATATATACAACTTATAATTAGATTTTTTGTTTTATCTTGGTCAATCTCAACAGTAACACATTCCAAAATCCCTGGTAGTGCAAAGGACATTCCATTTACAAGCTTACACCTATACAGGTCATCAATATACAGTGCAACACCACCACTCTTTTTTTGAGATCTGTTAGTATGAAACATCTGATATCCCTCTATTGCCATCAGGGGAGCCTGCTCTTCATTAAGCCAAGTTTCAGAGACTGCGATAGCTGTAAATTTTCTGTCTAGCTGTTTTAAATAGTCCTGAATCTGTGGAAAGTTTTTGTTAAGGCTTCTGCTGTTGAAGTGTATTATTGATAGTTTACCATCTAGTTGCACTTGACTTTTGAATTGCTTTTCAGTGTAATATTCACAATGGTTATGAATATTATTGAAAAAGTGGTTATCAGGATCAATATCGTTCTCCATCTCTTGTAGTTTATGTTCAGCATAATGGCATATTTTCAGAGTTTGAGTATCCTTACTCTGTGTCAAATGACTTCCTCCAACTGGGGATAATTGATGTCTACTCAAGTCAGTCATAAGTTTTTTGTTTGTTTTGCTTATTTTTTTTAAAGTACATTGACATGGTATGTCAAAAGAACTATTCTTACCGTGTGTGTGAATATGGATTATCATTGTCTCTTAATTTTCTTAATCAGTGTTCATCTGTATTTATCTAAGTCAGTAACATCTCTGATCATTATATTCTTTGCTTGCTCAGGTGTTCCATTTAGTTTGATCCAAACTCTACAATTTCTTGTCCATGTTGCCTGTATCCTATTTTGTCTTTTCAGCATTCGTGCTTGCCGTGGTATTTCAGCATTTGTTTTAGCTAGGTGTTCATTTAGGTAAACTTCTGTTCCCCATAGCTTTCTGGCCTGCCTCAGTATGTCATTCTTTACCCTTCTGTTCACAAAGCGCATCACAATTGATTTCTTTGTTTTATTATCTTTTCTGGGTAAAGCATAACAGGCTGAAATTGCATTTACTTCGACCTTTATATCTCTACTGTCAAGGAACTGAAGCACCTGGTTTTCTAGGGAGACTGATTCACTCAGGGGAGCCTCCTCACCTCTCAGTCCTGTTGTAGCATGAGCGTATGATTGATATTTGATGTCTAGTCCACTTATAACTAGGTCATCCATACGAGAACCTTGTTCAAGATCCTCGATGCGTCGCTCCAAGTCCGTAATTTTTTTTGTCTTTTTCCTGAATTGTTAATTTTAAGTCTCGTACTTCTTCCATTAGGCCTATTATTTTGGCCTGCTGGGTAACCATTTTGGCCACTTCTTCTGACAAGAAGTTCAGAGATTTTTTGATCTCTTCCATTTCCTCCTTCTTTGGTGGCATTTTTACTGACCTGTGGATAGTGAAAACAATCTCACTCTCACTCTCTCAGCTAGCCCCCTCCGCTACTAGTCCCGCTGCTTACTGCTGCCGTAACCAAGCTCCTGTCCAGCTCCTCCATCGAGTCCTGCCACACACCACCGCTGCAGCCGAGCTCCGCTGGGGTCCCGGTAGATCCTCCGCTGAGCTCCACCGCCTATCGCCGTCTGCCTCACTAGATTCCTCCGCTGACCCCCGCCAACTACCGCCGTCTGCCTCAGTAATTCCTCCGCTGGGCCTCGCCACTGGGCTCCGACTCAGGCTATTGTCTGGCTGGGTCCCGGTGGTCCACCACTGGTCCCCGTCTCCCACCACCGCCGCCCCCGATCCAGCTCCCGTCCAACTGCTGCCTCGGTTAGTTCCTCCGGCGAGCTCTCATCGGGGACTGAGTCGCTTCGTGTCGGTGTTAGGTGGTACGACTTGCGTTAGCGTTAAGCTAACTAGCGTTAGCTTAGCAAACACTTCGGGTAAAGCATAGCAGCGAACCACAAAAGAAACGCTAGTCAGTTTACTCACAGTGGCCGGTGAAAAGCGATTAAAGGGGTATTCCAACGGAGGTGGAAATTCAGCCCGTGCGTGTGCGTCACAAATGCCGATCGCTGTCGGTTAGTTATTTTAATGGCAAAATCAGCAACTTTGTCTCAGCACTGAAAAAGTGTGACCATCCCGATCGCCATCTTGCTCATGCCCCTGAGCCATACTGAGTATGGCTAACAGAAAACAATACTCCGTAACGCACAGTAAACACACAGAGCAGGGGGAAAAGCAAAAACGCCAAGAGTTAAGCACATTTCATCCCTCAGACAGGAGAGGGGAGCGGAGAAAAAAAAAACATGCTAACCACAACAAATACACTGATCACAACAACTACACCGAATGACCTTATACCTCAGTGGGACCACACAACACATGAGGATGACGATAGGCAGAGTCCAATAAAACGGGAACAGTTCCAGCGGTCTCCCTGCGTCCAATGGCCAAAGGGTGATTAAGGGGAAAAGAAAATGTTTGAGCGGCCTACCCCATTCCCAGGCCCGGAAAGTCAGAACCTCCGGCGGCTGAACCAGGTAGCCCAGTAGAAAGTACAGTATGTCGGGTGGCCGACCCAGCGCACCGAACCAGCGAAGAAGTTCCTCAGGCGGCCAACCCGCGTTCCTCAGCCACCAGAACCGTGGGGAAACAATTGGAGATGGCCTCCCTGGCAGGGGGAAAAAGGTGGGATTGCCAGGCCGAACGTAGAGGCCCCCAACGGCCCCCGGTGGCGATGAGCTGGGATGGTTACGATGATGAGGGGGATGATGAAAACGATGAGCCTGCACAATGTCAGGTGGCAGAGGGTCTGCAGCTCCTTCACCGACCTTGACCCATACCAGTGCTGCACCCGTGCTGGACCCCGATTGGGTCTCGGCTGCACCCACATTGGACCCCAATTGGGTCTCGGCTGCACCCATGTTGGACCCTGATTGGGTCGGCGCAGCACCAGTGACGACCTCCAACCCCGAACCTGGAACCTCCAGCACAGCAACTGGGATTGGCTCTGCACCGGTGACCCTGGGAGAAGGCTCAGGAGAAAGGAAAGAACCGGGATCAGAATCACAGGTAGCGACAGAGCGCAGCGAGACGAGCTCGGGTGCAGCGGATGGCTGCCCCTGGCTCGTCTCCCCGAGAGGCAGGCAAAAATGCTCTAAAATGGAAAGAAGGAAAACAAAGTAGAGCACTTGGCTGCACTCAGGTTCTGTCACCGTCCAGGACTTCGCTGATCCAGGTCCAGGACGAAGAAGATCGTCGTCAGGCTCCCACTCGGGCACGGCATTTCCCACAGCTGGCATGATGGTTTCTGCAGTCTGAGGACCCTCCGGCGCTAACGTCCACGCCAACGACCTGCACGGCGTGGTGGCAGGGGACCCTCGACCCACTGGCTCGAACTGCTCATCTGTGGAGACCTGGGGACGCTTCCTCATCGGCGCAGGCTCCACGCTGCAGTCCGCTCTCCTCCTCTGCCCATGACGTGGCTGCGGGGCTGGAACCAGGCTCTCCCAAACCGCAGGCCCCCTCCTCGTCCGGCGACTTAGGCCTGGTGTCATGGACCGCTCAGTGGAGGGAGACACAGAGGCAGCAGGTTTAGTGACAGAAGCTACAGCAGGTGGTGGGAACTCGGGGGACTGAAAAACCCCGAACTCCACCCCCAGGAGTCAGACAAGGCAAATTACAACTACGGGGAGAAAACTGAACTTGCACTTACCTGTTTCCTGGAGGACAGACGGTGCCTGCTGTAGTGGACGTTGTTCCTCCCTTTCCCTGCTGGATGGTAACGGAGGGCCCCCTGGGAGGATGAGGAGGAGCCACTCGCGATGGTCCACTAACGGGCTTCGCCGGGGCAGGACTCAAAACTCTCACAGCAGCCGGAGATGACGTTGAGGAGGAGGGGACGACAGCCGAGACGATCCGGGCACGATGAGCAGATGGGACAGCGGGAACAGGTGACCCGGGGGGAGAGGCTGCGGGAATTCCCTCCTGTCATGACGCAGAAGGAGCGGCTAGCTGGGAGGCAGAGTTCCTCCAACGACCTGGAAACGGATCCAGACGGGGTTCTCGCTGAGGTTTGCTTGGAGCGTGGCGCTGATGTTTACTGGCTGATGTCAAGGCAAAGGTGAGGTCTGGAAAACGCCGCTCTTGTGCGGAAACGGAGGCGAGCAAGTCAGCGTATTCCGGATAGTCACTCAGCTCAGGATTCCTCTCAACCAGCCTGAAAGCCGCCATCACGTACTTTATGATTTGTGTGGGGTGGCCGGCGGAGCGAGCTGCAGCCACTTGGTCCCAGATGGAGATTGCTGTCAGCTGCAACCTCTCTGGGGGATTCCCGACTGACGTCATGCTCATTCGGGGATGACCCCTGGATGGTGCGAACTCCTGGACCAGATCGGGGACAAGAACGGGATCCCAAAACGAGGAGCGGCGATGCCTCCTCTTTGGCTCCCTGCCAGAGTTTCCCTCCAGCCCACAGAGTATCTCGCATTGGGAAGCGATGTCAGCCCTCCTCGTCGTGACTTCCGGGTGGTCGGAGTAGCGAGAAAGGCAATTAAGGATGACCTCAGCGTAGTCCAGGTGCCGGCGTATGTCGCTGGGAGCATCGTAGAGGGTAGCGGTGAAGAGCGTTCCATCTACGTAGTCCAGGGCTTCCGCCAGCTCGTAGCCCAGGCTCCAAACACGGACCCTGAATGACGACATGACCTCCCAGTGTGCAGGTACCCAGACAGGGAAAACAAATGTCCAATTTAGGCGAAACTCACCGGGACTGGCGTCTCAGTTTGGCGGCAGTCTACTGTCACGGATGGCCCTTGCGAGCCATTATAAGATGCCACAAATCACCGGTGAGTTTGCACAGTTTATTGATGAACAGAAAAGGAACAAAATAACCAGCCACGGGGGGCTAAAACACACTACAGCGGAAAACACACAATGACAATGGGAAATGAATACTCAAGGAAACACACTTACGAATATAGAGGAATAATGGTCAGCGTCCGAACAAAGGAGTGCTCGCTAACGTCTGACAATGAACAGGTTCTTGACGAGACTGCCACGTCTTTCCGTTCCCAGCTGCCTCTTAAATGGAGGACCGCTGATGAGACGAAAATGCAGCTCAGCTGTCAAACCTGACAGCCGGAAGCCCCTCCGAGCGCAGTCACAATAAAGGCTCGGGGAGCCAAAAGGGGCACACAGCCGTCAAAAGGGCAAGGATAGTGCATGGCTCGAGCGTGGACTGGACCGGCGCTCGAACCATGACAATTTCTTGCTATTAAAGACTGAAGTAATTCTAGTTGGTCCAAAAAACCTTAGAAATACCTTTCTAAATCAAACTCTTAGTTTGGATGTGGTTACTCTTTCTCTTAATAGTTCTGTTTAAAACCTTGCAGTTATTTTGGATCAAGATCTGTTTTTCAATTCACATATTAAACTTGTTTCTAAGACTGCCTTCTATTATTTGCATAATATTGCCAAGATTAGGAGCATTTTGTCTCAGAGTGATGCTGACAAAATAACACTGGTCAACACCAAATTTATTGTCTAAGTTGTTTTTTTTAGCTGATTTAGGACAAGTTTGATGTGCTGAATCCAAAAATCACATTGGTTTTGTTCAATCAGGTCAGCTTTTTGAATTATGGCCACATGTTGTTTTATATGTTGTTGAAATTCTCTGAATTTTGAACAATGATGACATAACGTTCAATTTACATGTACTTACCAAGGTAAGTACATGCACAGTACTAAGTACTAAGTAAGTACAGGTTTTTACTTAGCACCTGATCGAGAGAAACGGATGTCATTTTCGGATTCAGCGGTGCAAAATTGTCTTAAATCAGTTGAAAAAACACAGACAACTTACAAAAAAAAAATTTTTGTAACCCTGTGTAATTCATGCTTTTGTTAGCTCGAAATTAGATTATTGTAATGCTTTATTATCAGGCTGTCCTAAAACAGCTTTAAAAACTCTTCAGCTGATCCAAAATGCTGCAGCAAAAGTTTTAACAGGTACTAGAAAGAGAGATCACATCTCTCCAGTTCTGGCCGCCCTTAATTGGCTTCCCATCAAATTTAGAATTAAGTTTAAATTCCTTCTTCTCACTTACAAAGCTCTAAATAATCAGGCCCCTTTATATATAGAAGATCTGACACTACCCTATCATCTTAAAAGAGCACTACCCTCCCAAAATGCAGGATTACTTGTAATACCTAGAATCTCCAAAAGTACAATGGGAGGCAGAGCTTTCAGTGATCAGGCTCCGCTCCTTTGGAACCTGCTGCCAATCTGGATTTGGGAGTTAGACTTGATCCCTGTTTTTAAGAATAGGGTTAAAACCTTCCTTTTGGTTATAGCCTACAGTTCGGGTGGGATCAGGTGTCCCTGAACCCTTCCGGAGTTTCAGTGGTGTGGAAAAAGTGTTAGCCCCTTTCCTGATTTCTCTTTTTTTTTGTTTGTTTGTTTGTTTGTCACACTTAAATGTTTCAGATTATTAAACAAATTTAAATATTAGACAAAGATATCACAAGTAAACACAAAATGCAGTTTTTAAATGAAGGTGTTTATTATTAAGGGGAAAAAAATCCAAACCTACATGGCCATGTGTGAAAAAGTGATTGCCCCCTAAACCTAATAACTGGTTGGGCCACCCTTAGCAGCAACAACTGCAATCAAGCGTTTGCGATAACTGGCAATGAGTCTTTTACAGTGCTGAGGAGGAATTATGGCCCACTCATCTTTGCAGAATTGTTGTAATTCAGCCACATTGAAGGGTTTTCGAGCATGAACTGCCTTTTTGAGGTCATGCCACAGCATCTCAATCGGATTCAGGTCAGGACTTTGACTAGGCCACTCCAAAGCCTTTATTTTGTTTTTCTTAAGCTATTCAGAGGTGGATGTACTGGTGTGTTTTGGATCATTGTCCTGCTGCAGAGCCCAAAACCCCTTTTCCACTAGCGTCAGTACGGTATGGTAAGGTTTGTCCACTTTTCCATTAGGGACTGTATCTGTAACAGTTCCGATTTTTCAGAACAGTTCCCATTTTTTCAGAACTGCTAGATTGAGGTTCTAAGGGTGCCATCCCGGTGACGTAAAAACACTGCAGGCCACTGATTGGTCCAGGCGTAACGTCATGACAGTGGGTGTAATGCCATAACAGTGCTGTTGTTCTGCAACCGCCATTTTCAAAACTCTTCACTGCAAATGGTAGAGATGGCTTTGGCTTCTGCTTCACAATCCTCTACTTCTGCACCGTGGTCCCACAAGGAGGTTAATACTTTTTTGGCACTGTGGGCGACGACAGGATCCAGAGGGAGTTAGACGGACCGCACCAAAACAATAAGATATTCCATGAGGTCGTGGAGCAGTTGTCTGCCCGCGGATACACCAGGACAATTAAGCAATGTCAAGATAAGTTAAAAACAATGAAGTGCGATTACTGGGCCATCAAGAACCACAACAGTCGAAGCGGGGTGAACCGCAAACAATGGAAGTGGTTTGACCTCATGGATGCCATATATGGTAGCCGGCCAGCGAGTAATGGGAGGGAGATTGGAGTGGACTCATCTGCGATATTGTTACAAGCTATGAATGGTGAATGTTTTTGTGATATTATTCATCTTTTTAGTCTATCCAGCCGATTGGTGTCATGCTAACTTTTTGAACAATTACAACACCGTTGTCTCGTGGTTCACAAGTGGAGCGGTAGCAGAGTTAGCTAGCTAGCTAGCTCACCATGATTCGCACTGGATCTGTCTGATTTATTCGCTTATGAAAGGAAAATGATGAAATATGCCAATCCTGGTTTAAAAGCTTTGTGTACGTGTTGCATTTTCGTGCAGTGCATTAAAGTTGTGTGTGTACTTTCTTTCTAGAATCAGTTTCCATAAGCCCGGGGTCCCCCACCCTCAGCACGAACCCCCCCCCCCCTCCCCTGGGCTCTCCTGCTGGCTCCGTTGCAGATGCGACACTGGTACCAGGTCCAGCTCCGTCAACATGTAGCACGAATCCGTCAATGTATGGCACGGCACGTTCACACACAGGTAAAGTTCAGCAGTCAAAAGAATAACACGTTGTTTAGTTTATGGATTCATGTCAAGTGGAGCCAAAATCTCCACCTTTTCAAGCGCACTGTAAAAACCTGTGACTTACAAAGTGATTCATATAATGTCATAAAACCTCATAATAGACCCACATACCTGTTAAGTGTATTTTCCCACTGTAGTGTTGCTGTACTGTTTCTTTTCCACCATGAATCACAGGCTTGAAAAATGTACATGTGCAGAGCTGATGTAGCACAAAAACTCAGTTTCAAATGACAACGTGCTTCATTGTCGTGATTCAGGTCAACTGACTGTATTAACTCATTCACATTTCTGGGGCCACCATAAAATCAAGTTATTTTAAATATAAATCTGGTGTTTGCAAAATCTCCTGTACTGATGCACAGTGCTTATACACAACAACAAAGCAATTTTGTCAAACCCAACCACTTGGCTTTCACAAGTGTATCTCCCGTGTACAGATACATCACAAATAATTATAATGTCATGGAAAAGTACAGTATTTTTTGTGACTCATTTCAGAAAGTCATATATTATATAGATTCATTACACAGAGAGTGATATATTTCAAGTGTTTATTTATTGTAATTTTGATGATTATGGCTTACAGTCCATGAAAACCCCAAATTCAGTTTCTCAAAAAATTAGCATATTATATAAAAGTAATTTTAAAAAATAATTCTTAAATAGAAATGTTGGCCGACTGAAAAGTATGTCCATGTACACACTCAGTACTTGGTTGGGGCTCCTTTTGGATTAATTACTGTATCAGTGTGGTGTGGTATGGAGGTGATCAGCTTGTGGCACTGCTGAGGTGTTATGGGGATGCTTTGATGCTTTGATAGTGACCTTCAGCTTGTCTACATTGTTGGGTCTGGTGTCGCTCACCTTTCCCTTGACAATACTCCATAGATTCTCTATGGGGTTTAGGTCAGGAGAGTTTGCTGGCCAATCAAACACAGTGATGCCATGGTCACTCAACCAGGTTTTGATACTTTTGGCAGTGTGGGGGAATGCCAAGTCCTGCTTGAAAATGAAATCAGCTTCTCCATAAAGCTTGTCCATAAAGCTCCATAAATTTTAGAAAGCTATTTTTTAAAATTAATTTTACATAATATTCTATTTTTTTGAGAAACTGAATTTGGGGTTTTCATGTTCTGTAAGCCATAATCATCAAAATTACAATAAATAAACACTTGAAATATATCACTCTCTGTGTAATGAATCTGTATAATATATGGGTTTCACTTTCTGAAATGAGTGACAAAAAATATTGAACTTTCTCATGATATTCTAATTTTTTGTACCTCTATATGTTTTGCTCTTGCTTTTACTGACCACCGCTGATTTCTGTTTTTGGTGTAGGCAAGAGGAAGAGAAGTAACCGCACAACAGAGCTTGCCGAGATGCGAGATGATGAATGGGAACAGCACCGTGAACGGACGGAACTGCAGCATAAACAGCTTGAACAGGGGGCCCAAGCATTTGCCCTGCAAATGCAGACCGTAAACCGACTTGCTGATGAGGCCCGTGAGACCAGGCAGGACGAACTCGCCCTACGAAGGGAGGAGATGGCACAAAATGCTGCCTTCCATCAGGCTCTCCTGGATGTCCTTGACAACCTCGGCCAGTGTGTGTGACCCAGTCTCCCCACAGTGTCATATAACATGTACACATGAAAAGCTATGAGTAGTGTTGCGGAAAATTTTTAGTAAACCAGTGACTGTTGACATCATGTGTCGTCTGGTACTACCAATTTTTTTCAAGGTCTTTCCACAAAAAAGGGTTGGAAAAATATGCCATTGGAGTATGTTATGGAGTCTAATAATTGCTTACACATATGTTAAAAGCCAATAGCTCGAGCCCAAGCTTTACAGCCATGTGCAATAATTAGGACACCGTTACATTGTCAGTTCTGTATTAAGAAATGTTCATATGTCTAATCCTGGTAATGTTTTTATGTGCACATAATATTCACTTTAGCCATTGTAGGTGGGGTTGAATGTGGGGGGTGTACTAAAAAAGGGCTTTGGGGGGGGTCTCCAAATTTTTTCCTCACAATTTACAATTACACTGTACAGAAAATGTGGAAAGTTTTAATTTTTTAATTTATTTGTATTAAATGACTCTCCCAGTATTTTTAACAGTGATATTAACTATCCACATGTCCAAATTCTCACAAAAACCTAATACAGCGTGTCCTAAAGTTTTCACGTGGCTGTAGGTTGTGGGAGCAGTTTTGGACCAACAAAATCCTGTCATGCAGTGTATCCTCACATTGTGGTAACAAAATACTTATACTAATTGGAATTCAAGCAGTACAATGTTTTCATGTTATCAGTATGGTATGATGAATACTGAAGGTTCTTTCTTAGCCAAAAATCACTTTTCCCACGCTGGAAAATTGCCAGGAATGCTACGGGGTAAGACAAGGCCATTAAAAAATTAGAAATCGGAAAAGGTAACATGGGATGTAAAATGCATAATTGCACACACTTTCCTCCCACCAGAAGTGATACATGTCACTGCCGGACTTATCACTGTTTAGAATTACACCTAACAGAAAAGTTGGAAAAGGTTTTGAGTTTTATTGTAGTTGTATTAAGTGATTCTCCAGTATTTTTTTAACAGTAATATTACATATCCACGTCCTAATTCTTCACACAACCCCCCCCCCCCCATGTTATCAGTATGATATGGTGAATACTGAAGGTTCCTTCTTAACCAATCACTCTTCCCACGCTGGAAAATTGCCAGGAATGCTACGTGGTAAGACAAGGCCATTATAATGGGATAAGGTTACGTGGGATGATCGATGCATAATTGCACACACTTGCATCACACCAAAAGTGATATATGTAATAGCTGCTGGAGTCCTCACTGCTTAGAGTTACATTTTACTGAAAATTTGGAAAAAAGTTTCATTTTTAATTTAGTTGCATGAAGTGAATATCCCAGTATTTGTAACAGTGAAAGACACTGTAAAAAGAAACTTGAAGAAGCTGGATATAGACAGGGGTTCCTGGCAGTGGAAGGCTAAGGACAGAGCTGCGTGGAGGAATCTGATCAGACCTAAATGAAACAGTCATTGTCGCCCACGACAGACTGCTATGATGATGATATTAAATATCGACATGTCCAAATTCCTCACAAAAAAACACCATGTTATCAGTATGATATGCCTTGACACTTGTGTATGATATGTGACACTTGCATCAGACCAAAAGTGCTAAATGTAACTGCTTGATGACTCGTAGACGGCTTCCTGTCTTTTAGCATTTAATCACTCATACCTTCATAATTAATCCAATAAAAAGAACAAAGACAGGCTCCTGCCCCAAGTGGAGGAGTTTAAGTATCTCAGGGCCTTATTCACGAGTGAGGGGAGAATGGAGTGAGAAACTGACAGACGGATCGGCTCAATATTTGCAGTGATGCGGACATTGTATCTGTCTGTTGTGGTGAAGAGGGAGCTGAGCTCTAAGGCAAAGCTGTTGATTTACCAGTCAATCTACGTTCCTACCCTCACCTATGGTCGCAAGCTTTGGGTAATGACCGAAAGAACGAGATTGCAGATACAAGCGGCTGAAATGAGGTTTCTTCGTAGGATCGCTGGACTGACCCTCAGAGATAGGGTGAGGAGCTCAGTCAGCTGGGAGAGGCTCAGAGTAGAACCGCTGCTCCTCCACATTGAAAGGAACCAGTTGAGGTGGTATGGGCATCTGATCAGGATGCCTCCTGGACGCCTCCCTCTTGAGGTGTTTTGGGCACGTCCCTCTGGGAGGAGACACCGGGGCAGACCCAGGACTCACTGGAGAGACGTCTCCCAGCTGGCCTGGGAACACCTTGGTATCCTTTCTGAAGAGCTGGAGCAGGTGGCTGGGGAGAGGGAAGTCTGGGCTTCTCTGCTTGAACTGCTGCCTCCGTGATCTGGACCTCCAGAAAAGCAGTAGAAGATGGATGGATGGATGGATGGATGGATGGATGGAAAAAGAACAAAGACGTATCTGAAAAGGGTACAAAAATTTATTTACAAAATACAGATGTTTGACATGTGTATGCACATGAATAGGAAGGCAATGACATTTTCTAGTTATTAATCCTACACGTACTGCATCACAGCATCTGATACATCCCTGCCCTGCTCCTCTACACCCTGTGCCGCTGCCCCCACTGGTTCACGTGTTGCAGCTGCTGGATCATCCAACACGGTGTCAAAAGTCTCTCCCTGATTTTCACAAAGATTATGCAGAGCACAACAAGTCAGCACCATAGCTTTCACCGGTTCAATGTCGCAGTCATTCCTTTTCAGAAGGCAGCGCCACCTTCCCTTCAGCCTGCCAAAACCATTCTCCACAGCGACCCATACTCGAGTAATGTTTATGTTGAACATGTGCTGTTCTTCTGTAAGTCGTCCAGTGTCCTGGAATGGTTTCAAGAGCCAGTTTTGCAGGGGATAAGCTGAGTCTCCCAGGATATAATAGCCCGCACTTACCGCACCAATGTTCCTGATGTGAGGTGGGAAGAGGCTTCCCCAGCTGGCTAAGTCCCACATTGTGGACAGTCTCAGCACCCTAGCATCATGTATGCTCCCTGGAAGCCCTGCAAACACATTCCAGAACAACCCCTTTCCATCAACAACACCCTGAAGGATTATGGAGTGCCAGCCTTTACAGTTGAAGTGGTCAGTGTGAAATTGTTGTGGTGCTATGATGGGGATGTGGGACCCATCAACAGCACCAACACAGTGTGGTAGCCCCCACCTGTTCTCGATGTAGGCCGATATTTCTCTCAACCTCCCTTCGTCAGGAAAACGGAGTTGTTCTGGCACTAGCAATGACTCTGCTGCAGCACAAATGTCCTGCACACACCTGCACACAGTTGTGATGCTGACCCCAAACAGATAGCCAATAGTGCAGTACTCTGAGCCGGTAGCAAGCTTCCACAGTGCTATAGCCACTCTCTTCTTTACAGGCACACATTGGTGGAATGTTGTATCTTGACGCTCCATGGCTGGACGCACACTTTGTTGCAGAGGAAGGTGAAAGTGTCCTCCGACATCCTGAAGCTCTCCAACCACAATGTGTTTGTGAAGCCAGGAACAATGTCCACCCACCACTGTGAGGCACAGCCCAATGTCCAGGCCGACAGTTTGCAGCAATTATTTTGCAACAAAGCAGCCATCTGAAACACACAGACAGCATACACATTTTAATGCTTTAATAGCAATAACCTGTTGCCACTACAATGTACTACGCAGGGATTATAATGACTGTAGCCAGCATTAGCAATCGTTAGCTTACCCTCATCCTGCTCCTCGTCCTCGTCCATATGCCACCAGATTCAAATTGTGTTGGCAATTTCCCTTCGGACTCAGGTGCATATTGCAATTCTGCTATGGCAGGCAAAAGTCTCCTGTACTTTTCCTCCGTGTTTAGTCTTGCCGCACGCAGCCTTCCCTGGCTCTGCTGTTTGGCCTTGACAAAAAGCCACAGAGCGAGCATTACAATCATCCTCTCCCGATCCTCCATCTTGTGTTTTGATATTGTGTTGCTTGTGTGGCACGTGTTGACCCAGGAGGGTGGCACCGCATCCCTGTCCCAGCCACATCAAGTGGGACCTAGTGCAGTGGAAACACAAGCAGGTCAGACTGTACTGTACTGTACCGTACCATACAGGGCCAAAGGGACACTAGTGGAAAAGGGCCTCAAGTGCGCTTCAGCTTGAGGTCGCGAAGAGATGGCCAGACATTCTCCTTCAGGATTTTTTGGAAGACAGCAGAATTCATGGTTCCATTTACCACAGCAAGTCTTCCAGGTCTTGAAGCAGAAAAACAGCCCCAGACCATCACACTACCACCACCATATTTTACTGTTGGTATGATGTTCCTTTTCTGAAATGCTGTGTTACTTTTATGCTGGATGTAATAAGACACACACCTTCCAAAAAGTTCAACTTTTGTCTCGTCAGTCCACAAAGTATTTTCCCAAAAGTTTTGGGGACCATCAAGATGTCTTCTGGCAAAACCTAGACAAGCCTTTATGTTCTTTTTGCTCAGCAGCGGTTTCCGTCTTGGAACTCTGCCATGCAGGCCATTTTTGCCCAGTCTCTTTCTTGTGGTGGAGTCACGAACACTGACCTTAACTGAGCCAAGTGAGGCCTGCAGTTCTTTGTTGTTGTGGGGTTTTTTGTGACCTCTTGGATGAGTCGTTGCTGTGCTCTTGGGGTAAGTTTGGTCGGCCGGCCACTCCTGGGAAGGTTCACCACTGTTCCATGTTTTCACCATTTGTGGGTAATGGCTCTCACTGTGGTTCACTGGAGTCCCAGAGCTTTAGAAATGGATTTATAACCTTTTCCAGACTGATAGATCTCAATTACTTTGTTTCCCATTTGTTCCTGAATTTCTTTGGATCACAGCATGATGTCTAGCTTTTGAGGAGCTTTTGGTCTACTTCATTTTGTCAGGCAGGTCTTATTTAATTAATTTCTTGACTGAGAACAGGTGTGGCAGTAATCAGGCCTGGGTGTGGCTGCAGAAATTGAACTCAGCTTTCCAAAGATGTGATAAACCACAGTTAATTTATGTTGTTGGGGTTTTTTTGGAGGGGGGGCAATCACTTTTTCATACAGGGCCAAGTAGGTTTGGATTTTTTTTTACCCTTAATAATAAACACCTTCATTTAAAAACTGCATTTTGTGTTTATTTGTGTTGTCTTTGTCTAATATTTAAATTTGTTTGATGAGAACTCAGGAAGGGGGCAAACACTTTTTCACACCACTTTACCTATACGTATGTGCATGGGTGCGCGCATGATGTCTCTGACGCATTTGCTCACATTGCTTGCATTTGCAAGAGTGAGTGGTTTGCATGTACTTAAGTTATTTTCGATAGACCAAATGTGCAAGAGAGAACATACATGAAGGTTAATAATTGGTGAGAAGATATCGATAACATTCAACAACAACCTAACAACAACAAGATTAGCTACAAAAAACAAGCAAACAAAAAACAACCACAACAAAAAAGGAAATAGAAAAAAAACCCCAGACAAATGTTACCGAATTGAACAGGGTGTGGCCGACACACATTGTGGGCTCACGCTGCCACAGAGACAGGACTGAATGTGTAGTGTGGGGTGTCACGTCTGCAAGGACTGAGGACTCAAATCTACAGGAGGTAACAAGGAAGTGTGAGATTTGTCTCTTTGTCCCACAGAAGACGCCCCGGAGGGTATTCCGGTTCATCAGGAAATGAGAGACAATGGTGAAGCTTCAAAGGGATGCTTTGTAACTGTATGTTGACTGAAGACGCCATGTGACTTGAATTCTGATGCTGGAAATGTATAAAAGGGGGTTGAAGTATGATTCTTTCTCTTTCCTGCTTTGAGAATGCTAGAAGCTGCGTTCTATCAAATAAAGCTGGTTTTATGACTGAAACTCAGCCTCGTGATTTGAGCATGCTTCTACACTGGTGACCTACGACGGAAAATGAGCAGACAGAATTCTCCCAAGCGGGGCTCGGTGGAAGCCAGCCTGATGGCCGCCTCCACGATCCAGCTGCCCGATTTCTGGCAGCACAGCCCGCGCTCATGGTTTAGCGCAATCGAGGCGCAGTTCAACCTCCGGAGAATCTCCAACGATGACACCAGATTCTACCACGTGGTAGCGAAGCTGGACAGCGACACGGTCCAGAGAGTGGAGGATCTGGTTAATCATCCACCAGACAGCGACAAGTACAGCGCATTGAAGGACGCGCTGATCAGCCATTTCACCCCCTCAGTCCAACAACGAGCAGAGGGGCTCCTGGCACTGTCGGAGGCAGAAAACGATAGACCTGCGGACCTGATGGTGAAGATGCTGCAGCTCAAAGCCTCTTAGGATGGCGAATTCATTTTCGCCCACCTTTTCCTCCGAACCCTACCACCAGCAGTGAGAGTGGCCCTGGCAGAGTCACCCCAATTGGCCAAGCGAGACTACCATGGGTTGAGCAAGGAGGCGCAGAAGTTGGTCGACGCCCACAAGCAGAACGCGGTTTCAGCCGCGGCGGCCAGTCCGGGAACGGCGTCCGGAGACAGCGCGGGTCCAGCAGCCGCGGTGCCTGACGCACCAACAACGGCGGCGACAGGAGCCAGACGACGCGGAGCGGAGAACGGCTCGTGCTTCTACCACCGCCGTTTTGCAGAGAGAGCGCACAGGTGCGTCCCACCGTGCAATTTTAAGCGCCAGGGAAACGCCAAGGCCGAGGGCCGGTAGCAGCTGCGACCCTCGGCAACGAGAACAGGCTGCTTTACCTGACGGATGCACGCTCGGGGAAACAGTTCCTCGTGGACACGGGCTCTCAGCTGAGCTTCGTCACACCCACCTACGCGGAACGGCTGTCGCCTTCTAAAGCCCCCTGGGTGTCAGTGTCAGCAGCGAACGGCTCCACGATTAAAACGTTTGGTGAGAGGACCATGCTTCTGTCCTTACAGGGCCGTTCATTTGAGTGGACATTTATTGTAGCAGCAGTCAGTTTCAACATGTTAGGGGCTGATTTTTTGTGCTCACATGGTTTATTGGTTGACCTTGCTAATAGACGTCTGATTAATGCACTGTCCTTTCATTCTATTCCCTGCACAGCTCGGGTGGCCCCGCCAACTGCACATGCCAGCGTCTCAGCCGCGGGTGGTAAGTTTCACACTCTGCTTGCTCAGTTTCCAGCACTCACAGTCCCCACGTTTTCAGCAACGGTGGCCAAACATGAGGTAGAACATTTCATAACAACCACAGGCCCTCCCGTTTTTGCAAAGGCTCGGCGCTTGGACCCAGCTAAACTGGCCATCGCGCGCGAGGAGTTCACTAATCTGGAAAAACTAGGCATTGTTAGACGCTCCAAGAGCGCTTGGGCTTCGCCGTTACACATGGTCCGTTACACATGGTCCCAAAGGCTGACGGCTCGTGGCGACCTTGCGGCGATTTCCACAGGTTGAACAACGTTTCAGCTCACGACCGCTACCCGATTCCGAACATCCAGGATTTTTCTGTTCATTTGGCGGGGGCGCGCATTTTTTCTAAAATAGACTTGGTGCGCGGCTATCACCAGGTTCCGGTGCGCGCGCAGGATGTACCCAAAACAGCGGTCATAACGCCTTTCGGCCTTTTTGAGTTCTTGCGCATGCCTTTTGGCCTCAAGGGGGCCGCGCAGACTTTCCAACGCATGATGGATGCAGTTTTACGTGACCTGCCTTTCGTGTTCGTTTATTTGGACGATATTTTGGTAGCCAGCACGTCCGAAGGCGAACATGAAAAACACCTCACAGCAGTTTTCCAGAGGTTGGCAAAGCACGGGTTAATAGTTAACCCAGCGAAGTGCCAGTTTGGGGTGGCGCAGATTGATTTTTTGGGACATCGCGTTTCGGCAGAGGGAGCAGTTCCCCTTCCAAATAAAGTGCGTGCCATAACGGATTTTCCGCAACCTCAAACGGTCAAGGCGCTTCAGGAGTTTCTAGGGATGGTTAATTTTTACAACCGTTTCCTCCCAAGCGCAGCACGACTCATGCAGCCATTGTACACTGCGTTAAAAAAACAAAAGCCCGCAAATAAAGTTGAATGGTCTCCGGAGCGGGAGCGCGCTTTTGCCCAGGTCAAATCGGCCCTGGCAAACGCAGTTTTGTTAGCGCACCCAGTTCCAACGGCCCGCATGGCACTCACCACTGACGCTTCCGATGTAGCGGTGGGGGCAGTAGTTGAACAGTTTGTGGCAGGTACCTGGCAACCCCTCGCGTTTTTCAGCAGGACCTTGCGCGATAGTGAACGGAAATACAGCGCGTTTGACAGGGAGCTTTTGGCCCTACACTTGGCCATCCGTCATTTTCAGTTCTGGTTAGAGGGGCGACGTTTCACCGCTTTTGTGGATCATAAACCGCTAACGTTTGCGATGGCCAAAATTTCAGAACCCTGGTCAGGCCGGCAACAAAGGCAACTAGCCGCAATATCGGAGTTTACTACTGATATTCAGCATGTCGCGGGTAAACACAATGTTGTAGCAGACTGCCTCTCGCGTGCAGTAGCACCGCCAAGCCCTATAGGGGCAGACTCTGTAGCCATGGCCGCGGGCCCGGGCAGCGACGCGGGAGCGTGCGCAGCCCCGGTCTGTGTTGGGTTAGATTATGCAGCCATGGCTGCGGAGCAGATTAACGACGCGGATGTACGCGCGCTCCAGTCTGGACCAACAGGGTTAAGGCTGGAGCACAGGGTGCAACAAAACGGTATGCCCCCGCTAATCTGCGATGTCTCCACGGGACGGCCCCGCCCTGTGGTGCCAACCGCGTGGCGTCGCCGTGTTTTTGACTTGGTCCATTCTCTCGCATCGATCAAATTGGTGGGGGAGAAATTTGTTTGGCCTGGGTTGCGCAAACAGGTCAAGGAATGGGCAGCAGCCTGCATAGCGTGTCAGCGAGCTAAAATACACAGACACACTAAGGCCCCGTTAGAACCTTTCCACATCCCCGCTAAGCGTTTTGATCACGTGCATATTGACCTGGTCGGCCCGCTTCCGTTATCACACGGGCACACACATCTTTTGACGATGGTAGACCGCACCACGCGCTGGCCAGAGGCGATTCCTCTGACATCAACCACAGCGGAAGAAGTTGCGCGAGCATTTTTAACAGCATGGGTTGCGCGTTTTGGTGTACCGTCGGACATAACGTCCGACAGGGGTCCCCAATTTATTTCCGAGCTATGGTCATCGATGGCCCGCAGCTTGGGGGTGAAGATTCATCGCACCACCGCGTATAACCCCCAGGCCAATGGTTTATGCGAACGCTTTCACAGGTCATTGAAAGCAGCCCTCAGAGCGTCGCTAACGGATACAAATTGGGTAGACAAACTTCCATGGGTGTTATTAGGGTTGCGTTCTGCACCTAAGGAAGATTTGCACGCTTCCCCGGCTGAATTAGTTTTCGCTCAGCCGCTCCGTTTGCCCGGGGAATTTCTTCCTGATAATCCCGCACCTAATGGCCCCCCCGCTCAGCCGTGGCAGAGCGGCTCAGGAGCAAACACGCTTCCTGGCCCAGTCCATCACAGTTTCCCACACGTTTTTGTGCCCAAGGCTTTAAAAAATGCAGAGTTTGTTTTTGTTAAACATGACGCCCAGCGTCCAAGTTTGCGGCCGTTTTACGACGGACCGTTTCGAGTGCTGGAGAACGGGCAGAAGCATTTTCTGCTAGATTTAGGGGGCAGAAGGGAGCTGATTTGCATTAACAGGCTCAAACCCGCTTTTGTTCTGGCTGACGAGGAGGTGCAGCTCACGAGGCCCCCCCGCCGGGGCAGGCCTCCAAGAAGACATTCTCCAAAGTCTTCACAGAGAGGTGCTAACAGCTTTAATCCACAGGTGCAGAGAGATGTTGCAGGTGCAGCCAAGCCAGGTTGCAGCAGATTCGGCAGAAGATTAAAACCTAGGCAGTTGGTGGATTGATTAGCGATGTATGGAGTGCTTTGTGTTTCTCTTTTTGTTATGCCATGCAGATTTTGCCTTACTAGACGTTTGGGGGGGGGGTAGTGTGGCCGACACACATTGTGGGCTCACGCTGCCACAGAGACAGGACTGAATGTGTATTGTGGGGTGTCACGTCTGCAAGGACTGAGGACTCAAATCTACAGGAGGTAACAAGGAAGTGTGAGATTTGTCTCTTTGTCCCACAGAAGACGCCCCGGAGGGTATTCCGATTCATCAGGAAATGAGAGACAATGGTGAAGCTTCAAAGGGATGCTTTGTAACTGTATGTTGACTGAAGACGCCATGTGACTTGAATTCTGATGCTGGAAATGTATAAAAGGGGGTTGAAGTATGATTCTTTCTCTTTCCTGCTTTGAGAATGCTAGAAGCTGTGTTCTATCAAATAAAGCTGGTTTTATGACTGAAACTCAGCCTCGTGATTTGAGCATGCTTCTACAAGGGATTGATTAAGAGACCTGCGCACAATCGCACTCTTTTTTTCACATGTAGCCAAGGAAACAATCTAGACTCTAGAATAGCCAGGGGGTTTTGGTGTCATCCATAAACAGCTTGCAATCTACAAACAATCTATCCACAGAGATAAAGCTTGTTTACCTTCTTGGATTTTTTGTTTCCTAATGGGAAAAAGCCTCCTCCTTCTTTTCATAATTTCCTGTAGAAATTGATTATATAGACCATAATTTGTGCCTTTAAGCTGCCTGCCCTGCCTCTGTACCAGAATTTTTTGCTTGGAATGTTCAAACTTGGCATCTAGGACGTTCTTTTTGGGGATTTTTCTGTCCAATATGGTGGACTCGGTGAAAAGTAAAGGATTTCACAACGCTGGAGGGCATACTCAACTGCATAGTCCAATTTTTTCACCCCGAAACCTCCCACCTCATCCTCTCCCCATCTCCCCCCTCCAGCAATTCCCCAGCGAGCTCTGACAACTCCCAAAGCCCCGGTGCCCACCACCACCCCCACCCTCACAGCTGAACCAAAATCCACAGTCTGATAACAACACAAGCTGGATTTGAAGTAATGGACCCAGGCTGTAATACCACTGGTACTCATGGCTCTTTCCAAGACAAGCCGAGGCCCGGTATGGAAGTAGTTTCCTTAATTCCTGTTTCAAAAAGTAGCAGAAAAAGGTTGGTAAATTTACAGAGAAGCAAAATCCATCCTACACATCCTGTAAATTTATCAAATCTAGTGTTCATTTTTCACCAGTCACAGCCTAAACAAAATAAAAATTTGGCAGCTGATGTAACTTCTCAACACACTGAAACTAGCTTTATTAAATATTAGGTCTTTTGCAGGAAAAACATTTTTAATTATTGACCTCATTACAAAACAAAAACTAGATTTTATGTTTTTGACAGTGACTTGGTTAGATAATAATGGTGGATCTCTTGTCGAAACAGCCCTTCCCAACTACAACTTTATAAGTGAACCCTGGCTGCATAAGAAAGGAGGAGGAGTAGCTGTTTTGTTTAATGATTCCCTCCAATGTAAGCAGATATCTTATAAGTTTACTTCATTTGAATATTCATTTGAAAAGCTGGACAGCCTTGACTCCACTCCTGACCTGGGGCGCATGTGGCAAGGCCTGCAACACATCACAGACTACAAGAGGACCAACAGCAGCACCACGAGCTCTACAGACAGCCTGCCGGACGATCTCAACATCTTTTACACCCGCTTTGAGACCACCAGCCACAGCACAGAGAAGAGACACAAACTCATGCACCCCTCCCCCCACTCACCCACCCACTAAGTGAACTGTGCCTATCAGGCCTTGATTCGGCGTCCTTGAGTATCATTCCTCCAGGAGAAAAGATAAGGCAGAAGGGAGTATTTTGGCTTCTCTCTAACCCAAACAATTGCTGATGTGCAACAATCTGAACTCTCCAAGCACAGCCATGTGACTAACATGGAATTTTACCATCTGGCATGAACTGAAGAGAGATGAACTCTGTGGACATGTTATCTATGTTTTAGGACACTAAGGCATAACATCTAGCCGTTGCCTGAGAGAGGATTTTTGTTGTCCACCAGTAACTGATACTTCACACACTGCATTCACACTGATATCACATGACTGACATACACACACTGGTCTCTCTCTTGCTTTGTTAATGTGTGGATTTGTATTGTCTGCTAAGTGTGCTTAGAGGGTTTTTTTCTATGTGATCACAATCTTGCTCACTCGAGCCATATTTTTATAACTATGTTTTTTCTCTCTGCCCATTGTGTCACCCCCTTCCCCCCTCCCCCTCTTTACCCCCCACTGAATGAGGCGCCTGTATGGCTGCCGCGTCATTAGGGAGCGCTTAACATGAGCGCACCTTAGTGATAAGTAAAATTCCTTGTATGTGTAAGCATACTTGGCAATAAAGTTGATTCTGATTCTGATTCTGATACTATATCTACTGTACAGGTGAGCAGTGTGCAAATTTAGCAGCCGGTGTGTGAGTTCCTATATGCAAAGCTGTGTTACAGAGTTTTGGGAGTTGTTATCTGTTCAAGAGTCTGATGGCAGTGGGAAAGAAGGAGTTTTTCAGTCTGGTCGTCATGCATTTAACACTTCCGTACCTCTGGCCTGAGGGTAGAAATGTGAACAGTCTGTGCTGGGGGTGGGTGGGGTCCCGGAGGATGGCGTTAGCTCTCTTTTGGACTCTGCGGTAGTAGATGCTCTGCAGAGAGGGGAGTGGAATCCTGATGATCTTCTCCGCTGTCTTCACCACTCTCTGCAGGCATTTGCGCTCCAGGGCAGTGAGGGCAGTGGTGCTGCCGTACCACACAGTGATGCAGTTGGTCAGGATGCTCTCGATAATGCAGCTGTAGAAATTGTTGAGGATCCTGGAAGACATGTCAAATGTCTTCAGCCTCCTTAGAAAGTACAGTCGATGTTGAGCTCTCTTAACCAGCTCTGTGGTGTTGTGTGTCCACTTAAGGTCCTCGCTGATGTGGATGCCCACGTATTTAAAGCTGCTCACCCTCTCCACCTCAAGCTTCCGGATGAATAGCGGCCGATGGGGTCCCCTCCTCCCTTTCCTCATGTCCACTATCATCTCCTTTGTCTTGTCCGTGTTGAGGGTGAGGTTGTTGTCCTCACACCATGACACCAGGTCGGCCACCTCCCTCCTGTAGGATGCTTCGTCATCACCAGTGATGCATCCTATCACTGCTGTGTCAGCCGCAAACTTTAGGATGATATTGTCCTTGTGGGAGGCAACACAGTCATGGGTGAAGAGGCTGTAGAGGATGGGGCTGAGAACACAACCCTGTGGGACACCTGTATTTGTGATGATGCTGGCTGAGGTCCTGTTACCCATCCTGACAGACTGGGGCCTGCCAGTTAGAAAATCCAGTAGCCAGTTGCAGAAGGTGGGATGCAGGCCAAGTGAAGACAGTTTGTCAGTGAGTTTGTGGGGGACGACTGTGTTGAAGGCGGAGCTGTAGTCAACAAAGAGCATCCTAACGTAGGAGTCTTTATCTTCCAGATGGGAGAGAGAATAATGGAGTGCTGCAGCGATGGCATCTGAGGTGGACCTGTTGGGCCGGTAGGCGTACTGCAGAGAGTCCAGGGTGCCCGGTATGTTGTCCTGAATGAGGGGCAGCACCACTCTTTCGAAGCATTTCATGATGATTGGAGTGAGTGCTACTGGTCTGTAATCATTCAGACAGGTCGGCGGGCTCCTTTTGGGAAGGGGGATGATGGTTGTCGTTTTGAAGCAGGAGGGGACTATGTTCTGGTTGAGGGAGAGGTTGAAGGTTGCTGTGAGAAAGTCAGTCGGCTCTGCAGCACATGCTCTGAGGTATGTTGTCTTGTCCTGCTGCCTTGCGGAGGTTGATATTCCTCAGTGTTTTGTTTACTTGGCTTGGTGAGAGCATAGAAACTTCACCTCTCATGCGATTCTGTGCATCGCAATTTGCATGTACATTTCCATATACATTTCCAGGCTTTAAAATCATTTCCTGGAGAGCACCCAGTGACTCCGAGATGTTACCCATCTTCCTGTTCAGTCTTCCTATCACCCGTCTGATGTCCATATCATCTCTGCTGCTACTTATCATGCACAGTCTACTGGTACTGTTGTTACAGAAATAATTTGTAATTATACACTGTACATAAGTCTATGCCATCTCAGGTTCACATCAGGTTGCACAATGCTCATTTGCACACTGTACATAGGTTCATGCCATCTCAGGTTCACATCATCTCTGATATCAATATACCACTATCACTTTAGTCATCCAGTGAATTTTCAATTTCATTCCTCTACTGCCTAATTGTGTTGGTGTGTGTGTTATTAGTATCCATTAGTATTAGGATTGAGTTACTGTGTTAGTGTGTCATGACCTATTAGAGTAGTTGTTTCTGTATCTTTTACCTTGGCATTCATTCGGAGAGCAAAGTAAGAATTTCATTGCACAGGAAATGTAGCATTTCTTAACTGTGCACATGATAACTAGAAAAGCACTCGGAGAGCGCAGACCTCCGCCAAGCGCCACAGTTCCCCCCCCATACAGTGTTTGTGTGTATGTTTTCAGATCCCTTGACCATGAAAACATATGACTAGCAATTGGATTCACAATGATAGGATTAGTGGTTCAGTAGTAAAAGCATTACCTCCTTGGCGGAGGTAATAAACTCAAGTGTTGGTGTTGTGTCCATCTCCTCCATCTGCAAACTCCCAGGCTGCGGGCGTTGCAATTCATTGCACAACCGTGTACAACCCACAGGCCAATGGGTTATGTGAGCGTTTTCATAGATCACTGAAAGCAGCACTCAGGGCTTCACTGACGGATGCAAATCGGGTAGACAGGTTGCCGTGGGTTTTATATTGGGGTTGCACTCCGCGGCAAAAGAGGATTTGGAAGCTTCCCCGGCAGAGAGCTTGTTTTTGCGCAGCCACTATGGCTGCCCGGGGAATTTCTGCCAAATAATCCAGCGCCGGACAGCTGCCCGTCTCAGCTTTTGCAGCGTAGCGCAAACACAGGCACGCTGCCGGGCCCGGCCCACCACAGTTTTCCACATGCTTTTGTGCCTAAAACTTTGAAGAACGCGGAGTTTGTGTTCGTCAGACACGACGACCAGCGCCCTCCATTGCCCCTGCACACATGTTGAAAATGGCCGTATCTCACAATGTTAAAGAATCCTTCAAAAAATTCCTGTATCCAGACGGTGATCCAGATCATCCCCCAAATTTAATCAGTTCTTCCTTGTACCATTTCCAACAACGCCTGAACGTTTCATCGAAATCCGTCCAAAACTTTTTGAGTTATCTTGCTAACCAACAGACAGACAAACAGACAGACAAACAGACAAACGCTGGCAAAAACATAATCTCCTGGCCTGCGGCCTGGCGGAGGTAATAAAACCTCTGAATCTTGAATATGTGGCTCTTCAGCTGAACTCCTCCTCCCCTGTTGTATCTCAATGTTGACAGACCACCTAAATACCATGCTGTAGAGGATGCGTTCAATGATGAGGCTGAGTTTTATTTCTCAGATTCAGCTTTATTGACAGAACACATACTCTAGCATTCTCAAAGCAGGAAGAAGAGAAAGAACTATATCACATCACCTTTTTATACCTTTCCGGCATCGGAACTCAAGTCGCATGGTGCATAATCAAACATACAGTCACATAGTACTTAATCCCAGCCACAATGCAACCCTTTGAACTTTCACCATTGTCTCTTATTCATTGATGAACCGGAAACCTCTCTGGGGCATCTTCTCCGAGACAAAGGCCCGATCTCACACCTCCTCGTCATCCTCTGCAGCTGCAGGCCTTTTGTCCTTCGAGACGTGAAGCCTCCAATAAACATTCAGTCATATCTTGTGGGAAATATGAGCCCAACATATGTGCCACAATGCAACCTTTTTTGATTTTACAAAGCTGCTGTCTATCATCTGTGTTGACTTTGACTGTGTAGTTATTGTTGGTGATTTTAACATCCATGCTGACAACTCTCAGGACAGAGGGACCAAAGAATTGTGTTGTGTCCTTGATAACTTTGGACTGACTCAGCATGTAACGGAAAAAAAACACACAACAGAGGACACAGTCTGGACTTGGTCATCTTCAAAGGTCTGAACATCTCTAAGGTTATGGTGACGGACGTTGCTCTGTCCGACCATTCTTGTGTTTTCTTTGATAGTGCTATTAATGTCAACAGAAATATAAAGACAGAAGTCATCAAAAAAAATGGTACTGTTATGTATGGAATAAGCGAGACGTGAGTCATGTTGTGCCGAGTGGACCCTCCACCTGCTGTCTCAGTCGGCTCTTCTCAGGTGCAGAAGCAGTCCGGTACCTCTCCGGTGTCGCTCGTTGAAACACTCTGCTGTGCCACAGCATGCTCTGTGGTTTTGCCCGGCTGCCACTGCTGCTTTTCGGGGATCTCAATATGTCTGTGCTCCCCCTCCCGCGGCTCCGACTTTGGCTGTGGGGAAAATTGAGCCGAGTTTGTTCGCTCCTCTCCCATCATGCTGCGGTCACTCTCCGTGCTGTGCTCTTTGGCTGACTTGTCGTTCTTGATGGACACGGGCTCTTTCTCCTGTGGCTCCAATTCCACCATGTTGGCCAACATCGACTGCCCAGGTAGCTTCTGTGTTTGGCGCCTATTTAGCCCCGTGGCTTTCTTCGTTGCTATTAGCTGGGTCATTATCTCCCCCAAGCTAGTTAGCTTAAGCCTGTTTTCCACTAGCCCAGCACACCTCGGTACGGCTCGATTCACTTCAGTACGGCTCGGAATGCTTCTGTCTCCATTAGCACGGTGTTGTGCTTGTGCTGTGATGGTTTGTGTTAGGAGGTTTTAGAAGCGGGGCGGCGGCAGATTCCCAGCGAGGCGGGGCCACACTCCCGTGACGTTACGCACCTGACTGAGTCCTTATTTACACGAGACAAAAAATGGAGGATCCAAGGATTATTGCCTTGCACGCTCTGTGGTTTTATCTCACAATTAATTTTATCTCATAATTAAGCTGCAACAACACAAGTCACTTTTGTTTTGAATTAACTGCCAAATGACCTAGAAATAATGAGCTGAAACTTAGGGTTAGGGTTAGGGTTAGGGTTAGGGGTTAGGGTTAGGGTTAGGGTTAAAAACTGAAACTTGTTTTTATTCGTATTAAATAATGAGACAGTGGCACACTGGCCAACACCAAATTGTATTATTTTTTTACATCCTAGGGCATTTTGGATGTACTGAATAAAAAAAATTCATGTTTTTCACCTTCAGGTCAACGTTTGGAACAACAGTATTATTATTTTCCGTTTAGATGATGCTACACTCCTTCTAAAGTATTGTAATTCTCTGAATTTGGAATGCCGATAGAACATTCAATATACATATACTTGTACCTACTTTGACTTGGTGCTAATTTTTTATGATATTTCAATAAAAAGAACAGAAAGCTTACAAAAACATTTGTTTTTTGGTCTAGTTAAAAATTACATTACCTTTACAATGGTTGACCCCTGACAGGATGATCAGCATCATTTTCATCAGACTAGGCAATGGAATTTCTATGTAATTATACTGTTTTATAATTCAGTGTTATAACAGACAAACCACACTTTCCAAAACAATTCCATTTTATTATATACAAAATATTAAAATAAAAAAAAAACTTTGCAACACAACATGAAGGTTAATCGACATTTTATACACGCCGACCACTGAGTGCCTCTACACCAGCTTCCCAAACTGGGTCAGCAAGGCTCGGTTGAATGAAGCCGTCTCTGCCTGCTCTGGTTCAGGAAGGCTCGGTTGAATTAATCTGGACAGGCTGTCGCGGCGGACGCGTGGGATGATTCTACAAGGAAAATGCGCACAATAAAATACAGCACGAAAGTGCAAGATATACAGAAAAGACAATAGTTTTTAACAAGATTACATAAGCTTATTTCAGCGTATTGTTCACATGAATAATTAAAATAAAAGCTTTAGTCCGCAGTGTGCTGCAATAAAGCAGCGATCAACATCCACAAATGAACAGCTTTTTTATTGCATAAATAAACTGATCGTCTTACCGAATATATTTGCGAAAAAACGCACAATAAAAAAAAATTAAAACTCACCGTTAAAGGACTCCGATGTTGAGACCTCCCGGTATATTTTTTCATTCCGGGCGGCTCCGTCTAACTCGCGCTGGATACGTTCGTCTGACAATGCAGTGAGCAGACACTGCACCTCCTTATTGGTCCATGGAACACCCTTATTACGCGAAGCCATTTTTGATAGAGAATAAATGAAAATAGCACAGCAATACACTGAAAAGAAACCGCCAACAGTGGTTGCGTGCTGAGTAATGGCGGTCGTGAAGATTCTTTTTTTTTTTTTTTTCAAAAACTTTATTGAGAAGGTCGTGAAGATTCGGTAGAAGAGGAGGAGGAGAGGGGCGGTTACAACCTGACCAATCAGCGCCGGCTACGACCTGACCAATCAGCGGCGACCAGTCTGTTAACGTCACAACACGGCACAGCTCAGCACTGCTGTACCCTGCCCTGGAGCAGGGCTGAGAATCGCGGCTGTTAAACCGTGTTGGGGCTTGTGGAAAAGCGTACAAAGCGTGCTGAGCCGTCCCGTGTCGCGCTAAAGCGTGCTAGTGGAAAAGGCCCTTTTGTGTGTTTTGGCACCAATAGCATTTCCACCCACAGTTTCGTGCTACATGCATGTTCGGCAAAGTAGCTAGCAAGCAAGTAGTTAGCAAGTAGCCTGACAGCATCTGCATAAGACTCCGTCTCCCCTAACGTGTGGAAAATTCTCTGACCTTCTATGCCAAGTTTGAAAACCAGAAGTGCTCGCTTCCTTACTCCGCCGAGTCCACCCAAGCCCAATGCTGCAATGTACTTCTCAAACGCAGCTGTCCAACGAGGCCACACGACTGCAGGTTCCTCTGGATACTTGAGAAACGGCCGTAGAGGTGCTCTGCATGCCTCCATGAGTTAATCCTCAATCGCCAAATGTTATGTATGGAATAAGCGAGATGTGAGTCAGGTTGTGCCGAGCAATGAACTGAACTTTATTACAGACAGCAGTGAATATATACAGCAGCCGCAGCCCAGCTGACATCATTCCCCTAGACAGCTACGGCAAGCCTCAAGGGCCAAATTCGTATACCATAGGTACATCAGTGACAATACCAATTCAATTCAATTCAATTCAACTTTATTTATATAGCGCCATTTCACAACAACAGTCATCTCATAGCACTATCAACTGTAGGGGGGACCCCCACAGTTGCAGAAAGACCCCAGCAATCAGAACCAGTGAAACATTCATCCAAGCTTTGTCTTTCTCACTCTCCCCCCCCCCACACACACACACCTTCAGTAAATGAGCTTGTGGAAAATTTCAATGGTAAAATTACAAATATTATCAATGCCATTGATCCCATCAAGGCGAAGGTGGTCACTGTTAAAAAGAAACCTCCATGGAGAAATGCCAAACTAGTACGAGCTGAACACAGGTGGCAAAAAACTAAGTTACAGGTTCATGATGAAATCTATAATGAGAGATTGAGCATCTATAATTTGGAGCTGAGAAATGCAAGGCAAGCATATTCTGACATCATTGCTAAAAACAACAATAATGCACGCACCTTGTTCACTACTATTGACAGGCTAACAAATCCCCCTGTGTCAGTAGCTCCTGATCTTATATCCAGCCATGCCTGCAATGACTTTGCCTTTTTCTTTACTGACAAAATTCAGAAAATTAGACAGTCAGTCACTGCTCCTATGCCAGGTGCTGGACTTGCGCTTCCTCTGTGTCCACATAGAGAAGATGTAAACACCATGACAATTTTTTTTTCAATCAATCATAAAGTCTTGGATGACATCATACGCCACCTGAAATCCACTACCTGCTGCCTTGATACCCTCCCACCAGCATTTTTTTAAAAAACGTTTCATATTGTATGGCCTCAGATCTACTACAGATCGTAAATATGTCTTTGCATTCAGGTGTCTTCCCTCAGTGCTTAAAAACAGCTGTTATCAAGCCACTTCTAAAAAAAAGCAACCTAGACACCTCACTCATGAACAGCTATAGGCCCATATCAAACCTCCCTTTTCTTAGTAAAATAATAGAAAAAGCTGTTTTTCAACAATTGTACAACTTCCTGACGTTAAATAAGTGTTTTGATGTCTTCCAGTCAGGTTTTCAGCCACACCACAGCACTGAGACAGCTCTAGTTAACATCCTTAATGACATTCACTTCAATACAGATAATGGCAACATTTCAGTCTTAGTTCTACTGGACCTCAGTGCTGCAATCAACACAGTCGACTAAAACATCTTACTAGACCGGTTAAAAAAAACTGGGTGGGACTTTCTGGTATAGCAGTTGGTGTGAGTCCTATTTAAAAGACAGGGACTATTTTGTCTCAACAGGTAACTTCAAATCTGAGTGAATAAAAATAATTTATGGAGTTCCCCAAGGTTTCATTTTGGGACCTTTGGTTTTCAACATCTATATGCTCCCACTAGCTCAAATCATAAAAAAAACAACAAAATACAGTGGTGTGAAAAAGTGTTTGCCCCCTTCCTGATGTCTCTTTTTTTTTTGTATGTTTGTCGCACTTAAATGTTTCAGATCATCAAGCAAATTTAAATATTTGACAAAGATAACACAAGTAAACACAAAATGCAGTTTTTAAATGAAGGTGTTTATTATTAAGGGGAAAAAATCCAAACCTACATGACCCTGTATGAAAAAGTGATTGCCCCCTAAACCTAATAACTGGTTGGGCCACCCTTAGTAGCAACAACTGCAATCAAGCATTTGCAATAACTGGCAATGAATCTTTTTCAGCGCTGTGGAGGAATTTGGGCCAACTCATCTTTGCAGAATTGTTGTAATTCAGCCACATTGGAGGGTTTTTGAGCATGAACCGCCTTTTTAAGGTCATGCCACAGCATTTCAATCGGATTCAGGTCACGACTTTGACAAGGCCATTCATTTTGTTTTTCTTAAGCTATTCAGAGGTGGACTTGCTGGTGTATTTTGGATCATTGTCCTGCTGCAGAACCTTAGTGTGCTTCAGCTTGAGATCATGAACAGATGGCTGAATATTCTCCTTCAGGATTTTTTGGTAGACAGTATGTCACGGTGGCCCTCGCGAGCCACCTATAAGACGCACACAAGTCCACCAGTGAGTTTTTAGTGAGTTTTATTATGGTGAAAAGGTGTTTACACAAGCTGCTGAGCTGATGACAGAGTCCTTGCAGAACAGGAAGCATAGGCAATACAGCACACTACGGGTCCAGGGCAGGGAACAGTCACACACAGACAAGCTAGGTAATAATTGCACCCGGACTGCTAAAGCAGGGACTTACAGCACAAATTACACCGGGGGGAATAAGGCTATACAGCTCACTTACTATGCCGGTGAAAAGACGGTCAAGCCCTTAGGCAGCCGAGGTGAAGATAGTCCAGGCATCCGTGACGATGAGTGAACAGAATAACGATCAGTAACGTGACCATTAGCGATCAGACACTGCTGCGTCGTAATGACGCTAGCACACAGCTTAAATAACCCAGGGACTGATGACAGATGACACACAGCTGACCGACCGTTGACAGGCGGAAACCCCTCCGAGCACTTTCACAATAAGAGCCCGGAGAGGCCAAAATACCGCCCGCAGCTGTCAAGGCCGGCAGCAAGACATAACTTTAACCCGAGCGCGATCAGAACCGACGCTCGGGTCATAACACAGCAGAATTCATGGTTCCATTTACCACAGCAAGTCTTCCAGGTCTTGAAGCAGATAAACAGTTCCAGACCATCACACTACCACCACCATATTTTACTGTTGGTATGATGTTCCTTTTCTGAAATGCTGTGTTACTTTTATGCTGGATGTAATGAGACACACACCTTCCAAAAAGATCAACTTTTGTCTTGTCAGTCCACAGAGTATTTTCCCAAAAGTCTTGGGGATCATCAAGATGTTTTCTGGCAAAATTCAGACAAGCTTTTACGTTCTTTTTGCTCAACAGTGGTTTTCATCTTGGAACTCTGCCATGCAGGCCATTTTTGCCCAGTCTCTTTCTTATGGTGGAGTCATGAACATTGACCTTAACTGAGGCAAGTGAGGCCTGCAGTTCTTTGGATGTTGTTGTGGGGTCTTTTGTGACCTCTTGGTTGAGTCGTTGCTGTGCTCTTGGGGTAATTTTGGTCAGCCGGCCACTCCAGGGAAGGTTCACCACTGTTCCATGTTTTCACCATTTGTGGATAATGGCTCTCACTGTGGTTCACTGGAGTCCCAGAGCTTTAGAAATGGATTTATAACCTTTTCCAGACTGATAGATCTCAATCACTTTGTTTCTCATTTGTTCCTGAATTTCTTTGGCTCGCAGCATGATGGCGGATGGCTTGGGCTGCACGGTGGCGCAGTGGTTAGCACTGCGGCAGCACAGTTTACCCTTGGCCAGGGGATTGTGGGGATCGTGGGATCGTGGGTTCAATCCCAGCCCCCGACTAACAGTGATCTGTGTGGAGTTTGCATGTTCTCCCCGTGTTTGCGTGGGTTTACTCCGGGATTTCTCCGGTTTCCTCCCACATGCAGGTTAGGTTAATTGGAGACTCTAAAGTGGCCCTAGGTGTGAGTGTGTGTGTGAATGGTTAAGGGATAGCGCCGTATCGTGGCTGCTTCATCCATCCAGGTGGTGGATGCCCTCAATTTCCCCTCTGGGGATCAATAAAGTATACTAAATCTAAATCTAAATCTAAAAATGATGTCCAGCTTTTGAGGATCTTTTGGTTGACTTCACTTTGTCAAACAAGTCCTATTTAATTAATTTCTTGACTGAGAACAGGTGTGGCAGTAATCAGGCCTGGGTGTGGCTGCAGAAATTGAACTCAGCTTTCCAAAGATGTGATAAACCACAGTTAATTTTTGTTTTAACAGTTTGAGTGTGACTGTTGCCGAATTGCGACATAACCCTTAGTGGTCAAGAGTGGTAAATATTTTTTGTCAATAAAATAGTTCAGATTTCCAAGGCTATAACTTGAAAGTGGTAAGAGATAATGGCTTACTGTCAATTAGAAAGATGTAAAATATGATCCAAAGTTTCAGATAGGAATGAATTTATGCATCTAATTTGCATAATGTCACGGCAGCTATATAAATTCCATAACTCAGTCAAAACTGGACTTTGGACATATTTACACAAAGAATGATTCAGATTTTTGACACTGTTGTCTCTACAGGGGTATGTTGTTATCTTATCTTCAAAGTATATGAACCAGAAAAACAAATAAATTCGTCACTTACCGGCGGCGAAGGGGACTTGCTCGCTGCCGTAGTCGGTGCGTTTTCGTCCATCGTGGTAGTTATTTTGCATTCTGTCAGTCATGTACACTCTCTATCACATCTACAAAGTCTTATGATTATCCCCCATAAATGTTGCTTGTATCCCGTGACTAATTTCCATGTACGAAGCCATCTAAATGACAGTGCACGATGATGGACAGCAGCCATATTAGGTTTCTGGGCTAAAAGAATGAAAACAGGAAAAGGAAATGAGGAGTTCTTCTTCTTTGGTGTATTACGTGTCATCCATTGAGTCCTCCAACCCGTGTCTGCCACCTTCTGAAACTGGCAGATCAGTACAAATCAGTACAAATCCTCAATGCAGCCGGGGATGTCAGAGTGAGATGACAAGCGCAGTGCCACGGTCTGCCACTAGGGGCACGCGAAATCTCACACTCAAAGGGTTAACGGGGGCAATCACTTTTTCCACACAGGGCCATGTAGGTTTGGATTTTTTTTTTTTTTTACCCTTAATAATAAGCATCTTCATTTAAAAACTGCAGTTTGTGTTTACTTGTGTCATCTTTGTCTATTATTTAAATTTGTTTGATGATCTGAAACATTTAAGTGTGACAAACATACAAAAAAATGAAAAATCAGGAATGGGGCAAACACTTTTTCACACCACTGTATATTACCATAATTATGCAGATGATACACAAGTCTACATAACCATCTCACCAGGAGACTACAGTCCAATGAAAACCCTGATCAAATGCATTGGTCAAATTAAAGAGTGGATGTGCCAGAACTTTCTTCAGTTAAACAACAAAACCAAAATAATAGTTTTTGGAGCCAAAGAAGAAAGACTCCAAGTTAGTACTCAGCTGCAATCAATGATGCTAAAAACCAACAGCCAAGCCAGGAATCTGGGTGTGGTTCTGGACTCAGAGCTGAATTTTAACAGCCACATTAAGACAGTAGTGAAATCAGCCTATTATAACTGAAATAACATAGCAAGGATTAGAGGTCTGATGTTTCAGTAGGATCTAGAAAAACTTGTCCATGCACTTATCTTCAGTAAACTGGACTTCTGTAATGCTGTCCTCACAGGTCTCCCTAAAAAGTCCATCAGACAGCTGCAGTTGGTTCAGAACACTGCAGCTCCATTCCTCACTAAGACCAAGAAAGTAGATCATATAACTCCATTTCTCAAATCTTTACACTGGCTTCCTGTGTGTCAAAGAATAGACTTCAAAATACTGCTGTTGGTTTATAAAGCTCTGAATGGTTTAGGGCCAAAATACATTTCAGATCTGCTAGTCCATTATGATTCACCCAGAGCCCTCAGATCATCAGGGTCAGGCCTACTATCTGTGCCCAGAGTTAGAACCAAACATGGTGAGGCAGCGTTTAGTTTTATTCTCCTCACATATGGAACAAACTCCCAGAAAGCATCAGGACTGCTGAAACTCTGAGATGCTTTAAATCCACGTTTAAAACTCTATTTGCTACGGCCTTTCAGTAGAACAATTGTTAATCTCCTACAATGCACTGTAAATTTTTATTTCTGTCATATTCCATTTTAGCATGCTTTTGTTTTTCTGTAATTTACTTCTGAGTTGTTTTTTTTTTTAATTCTTATGTATTCCTTTTGCAACTTGCTCTAATGCTTTAATGTTTTTATGTAAAGCACTTTGAATTGTCTTGTACACGAAATGTGCTGTACAGATAAACTTGCCTTGCCTTGCATAGACATGAATTCAGAGATCAGCTGTTCTGGATTTTCATTGGGGGTTTTTTGGCAATTCCATCGAAGACTAGGTTATCTCTCATGCTGCGTGATTGCAAGTCAAGAATTGTTTCCTTCATTTTCCGGTTTTCTTTTACAACGATGTCAAGTTGCATGGTTAGCGTGTTTACAGACTTTTTCAAGCTGTTATTTCCTTCTAAGAGAAGCACAAGCTGTGCCTGGCCAAATTCCAAACTCTCTCGTATGTTCTGGAATTCTTTATGGAGCAACTCGACCAATGCAAGTCTACCATCCATGCTGGTAAGTCTATTTTCGATAGAGAAGAGAATGTCACTAACTTCTGAACCATCCCGTGATTTCTCAGGAGTTATTTTTGGTGAGTCTGCGGTTTTGGGTCGCTTAGACAGGGAAGACAGAATGGGAGAAATGCTCGCCTGCTCCATGTCAAACCAGCGATAATAAAACTATTATAATTAATAAAAATAAAATATAATATAAAATATAAATATTTAATAAAACTATAATATAATAAAACTATATATAAAAATATATATATAAAAATATAATAAAACTATATATATTTATCAAGTTCCTCCAGCTCCGTACGACAAAAAAAAAGATAAAGACAGACAGTCAGTTAGTGGATTAATTACAGAAAAAAAGCTACCTGTGGAAAAGACACAAGTCGCCATTTTAGATTATTGTGCAACAGTCTCAGAACATCTCGTGATCCATTAGTCAAGGAATTTAAGTACCTCGGCGTGATTTAAGACTCCTCATTAACCTTTAAAAAAAACACATCAAAAAAAATCTCAAACATAATCAAATTCAATCTGAGAAATTTTAAACAAATTAGACCATCGCTGACAGTTAATGTGGCCAAAATGTTTCTGCATGCAATGATCTTCTCACACATCGATTACTGTTTTACCAACTGGTCACTCACTGGTGTAACCATAGTCAAACCCACTGAATCTTTATACAAAAAAGTCACAAAAATCATTGATAAGAAAGATCCCACATATTATTGCTGTAACATTTACAAGAACTATAATTTTCTGTCTTGTGAAAATTACAAAACTCTCAAATTTGCCTGTTTAATCTATAAAATATTGAATGGTTATGCACCCACCCCTTCCCCCGGGAGAATATGTTAAACTGAGGACTGTTACCAGTACAACCACCAGAGCAATCACTAGAGGAGCATGTGAGGTCCCCCACAGGCGCATCACATTTGCTCAATCTGTGCTATCAGTGAGGGGCACCAAGATCTGGGATAATATACCACCTGCAATCAGAGAACATACCACACTAAACACTTTTAAGATGCATTGTAAAAATTGGCTTTTAAACAACCAAAACTGTACCCATAACTAGTGGTTGCTCTGTGGCATACGCATACTGTATACTGTATATGTGCCCGTGTGTCACACACATATGCCCCGCCTTTTGTTTGTTGTTGTCTGTTGTTGCTGTGAGGTACTTGGGTGCACTTGTGTGTATGCATACACAGCACTTCACGCGTGTGACATTTGAATATTTTGCTTTGTTGCACCTTAACTGAATCAATGAATGAATTTATTCGGTAATAATAATAAACATACATTTATTTACCTTTTGTTCTTATTAAAGACAAAAATAGAAAGGAGATGTCTTTACCTTCTTAACATGTTTCGACTGTGCACTGCAGCCTTCATCAGAAGAGTCAGCTGATTGCTGCCAGGTGGCATTTTATCAGCTGACTTTCATAGGCGGGGCCAGCCCAGCAGACCTGTCAGATCCACCGAACCGGCCCCGCTTTCCGCCGTCAGATGGTCTCTGGAGAATGTGGTCCCAGGTGTGGGAAAGCATAAAGGCCCCCTCATCTCGGTTCATGGTATCTTTTCCCCACTTCCTGATTTCTATGGCCTCCTTGATCCAGCGTTTGTGTCTGTTGCTCTCTGATCCAATAATTTTTGCGTTGTCCCAGTCCATGATGTGATTATTTCTTTTGCAGTGATCTGATATATAGCTGATAGCTGATTTTAATGTTTCTTGTTCTGCCTTTTGTTTTTGTGATCTTGTGAGTCGTCCTTGTGTTTCCTTCTCACATTCCTTCTGGTGTTCTTTTTTTCTTGTGGTGAATGATCTTCCAGTTTCTCCAATGTAGGTTTTGTTGCATGATCTGCATGATATTTCATATATTACATTGCATTTTTTGTCTTGTTCTATTCTGTCCTTGGGGTGTACTAATAACTGTCTTAATTTTTTTGTGTGGTTTTACTGCTGTGTTTATTTTGTATTTTTTCATGATCCTTTGAATTGGTTCCGTGATCCCTCGGATGTATGGTATAGTTATGGTGTCCTTGTTTTTGATTTTGGCTTTTGTTCTGTGTCTTATTTCCTGTTTGTTTTCTTTGTTTTTGACTTGCTGTTTCCCTTTGTTTATGGCCCATACTGGATATTGGCAGCGTATAAGTGCATGTTTTATGTGGTTTCCTCTTCCTGTCTGTCTTCTTGGTCTGTGATGATGGTGGCCCGTTCATATAAAGTCCTGACAACTGATAGTTTGTGTGCTGTGGGGTGTTCTGATGTCCATAGTAGGTATTGATCTGTGTGGGTTGGTTTCCTGTAGACTGTGATTTTTATGCTGCCGTCATCGTTGTGGTGGATTTTCATGTCCAGAAAGGCTATGGTGCCATTTTCCTCCTCTTCGTGTGTGAATTTTATATTCCCAGTGCTGTCTGTGCTATTCAGGTGGTCAGTGAGTTCTTGTGTGTGTTCTTTCCTTATTTTCTCCAGAATGTCGTCCACGTATCTCTTCCAAAGGGTGGGTTTGCATTGTGTAGGTGCTGTGCTGATGGCTTTGTTTTCCAGCTCCTCCATGAAAAAGCTGCTCATAATGGCTGATAGTGGGTCTCCCATTGCAAATCCTTCTTTTTGTCTGTAGATTTTTCCTCTGTATTGTACTGTAGGTGGATTTTGCAACAAATTGTAATAGTTCGGATATGTCATGAACTGTGAGATTGGTGCGTCTTTTAAGGGTACTGTCATTACTGAGGCGTTCTTGCACTATATGTAGTGTGACATCAACAGGTGTCTTTGTGAATAATGAAATGACATCATGTGAAATGAGGATCTCATCTGATTCTATTTTCATATTTTTGAGTTCTTGTGTCAGCTCTTTTGAGTTTTTGCAGTGGAAATCTGATAGTCCAAGGAGGGGTTTGATGATTTCAACCAGGGCTTTTGATAAGTTGTACATGACTGATCCAATACTGTCTATTATTGGCCACAGTGGGATATCCTTATTATGTATTTTTGGGGTTCCATAGATCCGGGGGGTGATGCTGGCTGTGGGGATCAGGTGATCATATGCATCCTTTGTGATTTTTTTACTTTCTAATAGGGATTTGAGAAGGGCTTTTAGCATTTTTTTCTTTTCTTCTGTGGGGTTTGTTTTAATGATTTCATATGTACTGTTGTCTGACAACATGGTTTCCATCTGTTTTTCATACATGTTTCCATGTTCAATATTACTGTTGTTCTGCCTTTATCTGATGGGAGGATTGTGATTGTTTTATCCGTCTTGAGTGAGGTTAATGCTTTTTCTTCTTCTTTTGTAATGTTGCTTTGTGGTAGTTTGGCCGTTTTGAGGATTCCTGCGACTGCGTTCCAGAGTGATGCTTTTTCCCTTTGGTCCTGGATTTTTTCGCATGCGAGTTCTGTTGCGAGGATGTATTCTTCATGAGGTATTCTGGCTGGTGTGACAGCAAAGTTCAGTCCTCTGCTCAGCACTGTTTTCTCCGTGTCCGTGAGTGTGCGTTTTGACAGGTTTTTGACCCACTTTGCATTTGTTTTCGTGTGTGTTTGTCTTCGTCCGTTCTTCCTTTCTGCAAGTTTTTTTAGTTTTTTTAATTGGCGGTTTTTCGTTGTAATGAATTCTTGTTCGTGTGCGTGTTTTAATTGTGCTTCTATCTGCTCCTGCATTTCCTGGTCGGTCAGATAGTGTTTCTTGAAAATGTCCATTTCTTCCTTTATCTGGTTATTGATTCTGTCCACTTTGTTTGCCGTCATTCTTATACGTTCTTTGATCAGGTCTTTCCGTGCTTTATTGATAATTTTCTCTGCATTTTTGGTTGGAATTGGATTTCTTATGTTGAGGCTTGCCGGTGTAACATCATCTCTGCAACGGAGGTTAAATCTCAGGTGGTTTCTGAAGCGCGCCCGTGTTTTCTCCAAGTTCTCCAGCCGGCAGAAGTCTTTAATGCAATTTTGTCCATAACTTCCACGTTTCGTGGCCCCACCTACGAAAGTCAGCTGATAAAATGTCACCTGGCAGCAATCAGCTGACTCTTCTGAAGAAGGCTGCAGTGCTCAGTCGAAACATGTTAAGAAGGTAAAGACGTCTCCTTTCTATTTTTGTCTTTAAAAAGAGTAAAAGGTAAATAATCAAAAGAAGTCAAAATGAACCAACTTGAACAATAAACATACATACAATACAATAAGAACACACAAAAGAACAACCGAAAGGGTGTAGGCTGAAGCTAGTGCTTATATAGTGCCTACCCCATTACAATTTTAAAATCAATAACATAAAAATTTAAGTCATACCCAAAATCAACAAAGAAAATCAAATAGAACAAGTAGACAAAAAACAAACAAAAACCTTTAAGTTATTACAAGTTTACAAGTTTGTAACTCTGCAGTTTATACAGTTTCATTGCAGATGTTCTTCTCATGTATGACTGTGTGTTTTTGTGACCCACTGGGGACTACAGATGCAAATTAGCAGTATTGCTAAATCTGGCATACTTACATTTGTACTAATATTCATTAGTATGTAATGTCCCTTTCAAATAAACATTAAACTAAACTTCGACTCCTTATGCCCACCTGCCGCTACGTCCTGGTACAGTCTCACCAGCTGGTTCTTGTAGAATATTTCCCCCTTTGTCTTGTCAGCTTTCACCACCAGTTCTTTATCTTTGAAGTTTAGGAACTTCATTATCCGCATCCCGTGTGAAGGTTTGTTCTGCGTTCTTAGCCCAATTCTGTGTGCTCGCTCCAAAATTAGCTTTGCGTGCCCGGCAGTTAGCCCTCCCGAAAGGCGTATGCGTCTTCCTTCTCCTCTCCTTCTGGAAGGTTGACAAGCCCCAGGTTTGAGCATCCTGATCTTGTCTCCAGGTCCAGTAGTTTAGCTTCCAAGTCAGTATTTTTATTTTCTAGTACTTATACGTTTGTTTGAAGTCAAGTGACCATGTCCTCCGCTGTTGAAACCCTCATTTCTACCTCCTGACATGTTCTGCACAGTTCGTTATATCTTTTCTGATATTGTCAATAGCGGCCAATATGCCATCAAACCTGGTGGAAAACTCTGTTTTCATGTCTTTAATAGCAGTCAGAATAGCTGCCGACATGTGACTGGACTCTTCAGGGGTTGTAACGTTTGCCTCCTCGGTGTTCCTGTCATGGATGCTAGCTGGGGATTTGTTACTAGTACTTGGCATTGCATAGGCTCAAATAATATATTTAGGAAGGATTTAGCCAACAAGGTAGCAGAACAGGTCAACACATGTCCATTCAGCACGCCGCCATACCGGAAGTCCCATAAGTAGCCTTTCTGTGTTAATTCTCAGAAGTGTTTGTTATGTCAAAGCTTTTGTATCTTCTTTGACAGAGTGGTGGAGGAATAGACCTCAGAAAATCACATGCCATCCCGTATCTCACAGAGCGGCAAGTCCCCACAAACGCCCTGACAGCTGGCTGTCATCACCCAGCAGCTTCTCTTGTTTTGAACATGTTCAAAAACTTTTGTTACAAAAAAAAAACAAAACAAAAAAAAAACCTGGTTCCAACCATAAAAACATCCGGCAAATGGCAGCAAACTGTTGTGCAACCCCCCCCCACGAACCACTAACTGTCAGCGTGGTGGTGAACGTCCCCCAACACCCACCATGCTGCGAGACACGGGAGGAAATGTACGAGGAGTATCTGAAAAGTTCATAGTGGTCAGAGTTGACCAAATGTTTATTTTTCCAACATAGTCTCCTCTTCGGTCCACACACTTCTTCCAACGGTGCTGCAGTGCTTGGATCCCTGCAGTTGAAAAATAAACCACATTTGGTCAGATTTGACCACTATGAACTTTTCAGCCCCTCCTCGTATTTTTAAAGAACAGTTATTAAATCCAATAAATACTGTGACATTTCAGTGTGTGCTGAATCCCGCATCCATAAAAAAAAGACTTGTTGCATATTTTTAGCAATCTGTTATGGTGGAGAATGGGTAACAGACTGTAGTGGAGTCAGGGGAAATCAGGGGTCAGCTTTGCGTTTGCTACTCTTGTGCGACTCCAAATGGACAAATTGGGAATAGTAGTTAAATTACTGAAAAGTGCTGTTCATTTGTTGTATTATTTAATTTTCGCACTTTGCAAATTAATCCCACGGGCCAGTACGGAATCTCTGGTGGGCTGGTTTTGGCCCGTGGGCTGTAACTTTGACACCCCTGGTCTAACCTCTGAAATGCTGGAGCAGGTGGCTGGAGAGAGGGAAGTCTGGGCGTCTTCTGCTAGGACAGCTGCCTCTGTGACCCAAATCCCCAGAAAACCAGCAGAAGATGGATGATGGATGGAACAGGGGTTCTGATTTGCCATTCTGACCAGTTCATCAGTTTAAAAAGTAAAAAAATAACAAAGGATGCATACAAACACCTGATACCCACAGCCAGCATCACTCCCGAATCAATGGAACCCCAAAAATACATAAGGACATCCCAGTGCCACCAATAATAGACAGCATCAGATCAGTCACATACAACTTATCAAAAGCCCTGGTTGGAATCATCAAACCCCTCCTTGGACTATCAGAATATTACTGCAAAAACCCAAAAGAACTGGCACGAGAACTTAAAAATACGAAAATACAAATCAGATGAGATCCTCATTTCACATGATGTAATTTCGCTATTCACAAAGACCCTTGCTGTCACACTACACATCATGCAAGAATGCCTCAAGAATGACAGAACTCTCAAAAGACGCACAAACCTCACAGTTGACGACATATCTGGACTATTACAATTTGTTGCAAAATCCACCGATTTTACATAGTGAAAAAAATCTACAGATAAAAAGAAGGATTTGCAGTGGAAGACCCACTATCAGCCATCATGAGCAGCTTTTTCATGGAGGATCTGGAAAACAAAGCCATTAACACAGCAGCCATACAATGCAAACCCACCCTCTGGAAGAGATAACGTGGATGACATATTGGAGAACATTTTTTAAAAAAAAGGACAACACAAAAGCTCATAGACTATCTGAACAACACGGACAGCACTGGGAACATAAAATTCACACACAAAGAAGAAGAAAATGGTACCATAGCCTTTCTGGACATGAAAATCCACCACAATGATGACGGCAGTATAAAAATCTCAGTCTAGAAGAAACCAAGGCACACGGATCAGCACCTACTATGGACATCAGCACAGCCCACAGTACACAAACTATCAGTTGTCAGGACACAATACGAACCACCACCATCACAAACCAAGAAGACAGACAGGAGGAGGAAAACCACATACGACATGCACTCACGCGCTGCCAGAGAGTGGTGCTGCCCCTCATTCAGGACAGCATACCGGGCACCCTGGACTCTCTGCAGTACGCCTACCGGCCCACCTCAGATGCCATCGCTGCAGCACTCCATTATTCTCTCTCCCATCTGGATGATAAAGACTCCTACATTAGGATGCTCTTTGTCGACTACAGCTCCGCCTTCAACACAGTCGTCCCCCACAAACTCACTGACAAACTGTCTTCACTTGGCCTGCATCCCACCTTCTGCGACTGGCTACTGGATTTTCTAACTGGCAGGCCCCAGTCTGTCAGGATGGGTAACAGGACCTCAGCCAGCATCATCACAAACACAGGTGTCCCATGGGGTTGTGTTCTCAGCCCCATCCTCTACAGCCTCTTCACCCATGACTGTGTTGCCTCCCACAAGGACAGTATCATCCTAAAGCTTGCGGCTGACACAGCAGTGATAGGATACATCACTGGTGATGATGAAGCATCCTACAGGGGGAAGGTGGCCGACCTGGTGTCACGGTGTGAGGACAACAATCTCACCCTCAACACGGATAAGACAAAGGACATGATAGTGGACATGAGGAAAGGGAGGAGGAGACCCCATCGGCTGCTGTTCATCCGGAAGCTTGAGGTGGAGAGGGTGAGCAGCTTTAAATACCTGGGCATCCACATCAGCGAGGACCTTAAGTGGACACACAACACCACAGAGCTGGTTAAGAGAGCTCAACATCGACTGTACTTTCTAAGGAGGCTGAAGACATTTGACATGTCTTCCAGGATCCTCAATAGTTTCTACAGCTGCATTATCGAGAGCATCCTGACCAACTGCATCACTGCGTGGTACGGCAGCACCACTCCCCTGGAGCGCAAATGCCTGCAGAGAGTGGTGAAGACAGCGGAGAAGATCACCAAGACTCCACTCCCCTCTCTGCAGAGCATCTACTACCGCAGAGTCCAAAAGAGAGCTGACGCCATCCTCCGGGACCCTACCCACCCCCCTCAGGCCGGAGGTACAGAAGTGTGAAATGCAGGACAACCAGGCTGAAAAACTCCTTCTTTCCCACTGCCATCAGACTCCTGAACAGATAACAACTCCCAAAACTCTGTAACACAGCTTTGCATATAGGAACTCACACACCAGCTGCTAAATTTGCACACTGCTCTCACCTGTACAGTAGATATAGTATCACCCGTCTGATGTCCATATCATCTACTGGTACTATTGTTACAGAAATAATTTGTAATTATACACTGCTCGTTGCACAATGCTCATTTGCACACTGTACATAAGTCTATGCCATCTCAGGTTCACATCATCTCTGATATCAATATACCACTATCACTTTAGTCATCCAGTGAATTTTCAGTTTCATTCCTCTACTGCCTAACTGTGTTGGTCTGTGTGTTATTAGCATCCATTAGTATTAGAATTGAGTTACTGTGTTAGTGTGTCATGACCTATTAGAATTGTTTCTGTATCTTTTACCTTGGCATTCGTTCGGAGAGCAGAGTAAGAATTTCATTGCTCAGGAAATGTAGCATTTCTTAACTGTGCACATGATAATAAAACCTTTGAATCTTGAATATCCGGAATGGGCCATAAATAAAGGGAAACAGCAAGTCAAAAACAAAGAAAGCAAACAGAAAACAAGACCCAGACCAAAAGCCAAAATCAAAAACAAGGACAGAGTGAAATGTTAGGTACCAGTTAGACTGTAAGGTGCAGTATGGCAGCATAGTTATAACCAGAATACATCATCATAGTGAGTTATTGTACAGTGAAATGGCATGTGGCAGGAAAGATTTCCTGAACCTGGCTTTTCGACAGCAAAGCTGTAGCAGTGTAATGGAGAAAGTGCTCCAATGTCTGTCCAGTATGTGGTGGAGGGGGTGATCAGGATTGCCCATGATGGATCATAGTTTATTTAGTGTTCTCCTCTCTGCTACTATCTCAAAGGTCTCCGGCCTGAGACCAATTGCAAAGCCAGCTCTCTTGATAATGTTGTCAAGTATGTTGGTGTCACTGGCTCTGATACTGCTACCCCAACAGACAGCAGCAAAGAAGATGGTGCTGGCAACAATGGTCTGGTAGAAAAGCTCCAGCATCCTGCTGCAAACGAAGGATCTCAGCTTCCTCAGGGAGTAGAGTCTGCTCGTCCCCTTCTTGTGCGCAACATCGGTGTTGGATCTCCAGTCTATCCCATTGCTGGTCCTGACACCCGGGTGTTTGTAGTCCTCAACCACCCCACATCCTTCCCCCTAATCTGCAATGGCTGAGAAGGCGTCCTCTTCTTCCTGAAGTCAATCACCATCTCTCTGGTCTTGCTGACATTCAGCCTCATGTGAATCTGCTCTGTCCACTCCACAAATCTGTCTACCAGTGCCCTGTACTCCCCCTCCTCTCCCCCTCTTATACACCCCACAACAGTTGAGTCGTCTGAGAATTTCTGCAGGTGGCATGACTCAGTATTGCACTGAAAGTCAGTGGTGTATAAAGTGAAGAGAAAAGGAGAGAGCACAGTACCCTTTGGAGCTCCCGTATCACTAACCACGACATCAGACAAGACACTGCCCAGCCGAACAAATGTGGCCTGCCTGTCTGGTAGTCAGTAATCCTTGCAGCTTCTCACCCAGCAACAGTGGCTGGATGGTGTTAAGGGTACAGGAGAAATCAAAAAATGTGATTCTCGCAGTGTCTCCTCCGCCATCCAGGTGCAGATGGGCTCATTGCAGCAGACAGATGACAGTATCTTCAACTCCTAAATGGGGCTGATATGCAAACTGCAGAGGGTCCAGCCATGTCTTCACCTGTGGCCTCAGGTGGGCTAAAACCAGTCTCTCCAGGACCTTCATCACATGAGATGTGAGGGTAACTGGTCAACAGTCATTCAGGTCCGATGGAGATGACTTCTTGGGGACAGAAACCAGGCAGGATGTCTTCCACAGCACCGGTACTCTCTCCAGATCCAGGCTCAAGTTGTACAGGTGTTTCAGTACCGGAGCTAGCTGGTTAGCACAGGTCCTCAGGATCGTGGCGGAGATGCCATCAGGGCCCGCTGCCTTCCTCTGATGGGAGTCTCTCCAGCTGTTTCTTAACCTGGTTTGTAGTCACAGTGATGTGAGGGAGGGGCCTGGTGCCCCCCGAGGAGGAGGAGGGGTGGGGGGTGGGGGGTGGAGAGGGGTGCTGCACAGGGGGGGGGGGGGTCTGGCTATGTAGTTGGGGTGACAGACTTTGAGTTGAACCTATTAAAAAACAGATTTAGTCCATCAGCTCTCTCCTGGTTCCCAGATGTCTGCCTGACTCTCCCCTTACACCCAGTTAGTTTCATTTCCATCCACACATCTTTAGTGTCGTTTTGCCTGAGTTTATTCTCCAACTCCCTCCTATAACTGTCCTTGCACCTCCTCAGCATCTCTCTCAGCTCATGCTGCACTCCCCTCAGCCTTTCCTTGTCTCCGGACTTAAAAGCTCTCTTTGTTTTGTTCAGAAGTGCTTTCAGGCCACTTGTGACCCATGGTCTGTTGTTGGAGAAGCAGTGTACAGTCTGAGCTGGCATGGTTGTTTCTTCACAGAATCTGATGTATTCTGTGATGCAGTCGGTCATATTGTCTATGTCCAACCGATGTGGTTCACAGATTACGCCCCAGTCTGTCATCTCAAAGCAGTCCTGCAGTGCATCAGCAGCCTCCTGTGTTCACCTCCTCACAGTCCATGTATAAGCAGGCTGCCTTTGCACAAGAGGAACATACTTGGGTGATAACATGACCATGCAGTGATCTGATTTGCCAGTGGGGGGGGTAGAGCTGTGGCACTATATGCATCTCTGACATTGGCATACAGTAAATCCAGTGTTTTGTTTTCTCTGGTGGGACAGTCAACAAACTGCTGAAAGTTTGGTAATGTTTTTCCCAGTGAGACATGATTAAAATCACCCGTGATGGCCATAAATGTGTCCAGGTGCTTCTCCAGTAATGTGGCCATAGTCAAGCTTATGACGTCACAGGCCACCGCTATGTCAGCTGATGGAGGGACATAGACGATAATTACTAAGGCACACATCATTTCCTGTGGCATATAATAAGGTTGCATACTCATAGCCAGCAGTTCAATGTCTGGGCTGCAGCGCTTTTCCTTCACATCAACGTGTCCAGGATTACACCACTTTTCATTTACAAGAAGTGTCACTCCTCTTCCCCTCTTTTTCCTGCTACTAATCACATCTCTGTCTCCCCCCCCCCCCCCGTATAGTCTTGAAACCAGGTATCGCTATGTTAACATCCGGAATCTGTGAGTGTAACCACGTCTCTGTGAAACACATGATGCTACACTCACGATCTTCCTTTGTATCCTGACCAGTGCTGTAAGCTCATCTGTTTTGTTTCCTAGCAACTGCACAATCCCTGTGATGAACATGGGTACAGTCGGCTTATGCTTCCTCCTCCTCACCTTAATTCCAGCCCTTCGCCCGTGGCTTCACCTCTTTAGTTCATCAGGGATGAGGGGCTTTGCTCCGGACAGCAGCACTGGCCTCCTCAGCGCAATCAGCTGGCTGCGTGTGTAAACAATGCGTCCTCGCCCCCAGTTGATCTCCATTGCCCGAAGAAGAGAAAAAACTAAGAGAAAGACCGGCTGAAACAGAAAAAACTTGGTCCATCCTTAATCCGAATCATCCTACCGAGCTTGTTTAATAAGAGACACACTATAGGAAGGAAAACTAAGGAGCTGGTGGTGGACTGCCGCAGGCAAGGACAACCCCTCACAGCACCAGTAAATATACAGGGAACAGACATCGAGATGGTGACATCCTACAGGTACCTGGGTGTTCATCTGAACAATAAACTAGACTGGTCACACAATACTGACGCACTCTACAAGAAGGGACAGCGCAGGCTGTTCCTACTGAGGAGACTCAGGTCTTTTGGTGTACAAGGGGCGCTGCTGAAGACATTCTATGACACGGTGGTGGCATCAGCCATCACTTTTGGAGTGGTCTGCTGGGGCAGTGGCATTACCGCAGCCGATAGGAAGAGACTGAACAAACTGATCAAGAAAGCTAGCTCTGTCCTGGGGCAGCGCCTTGACCCGGTGGAGGAGATAGGAGAGAGAAGGACGGTGGCTAAACTGTCATCTCTGCTGGAGTCCGAGTTCCACCCTATGCAGGACATACTGAATGCACTGAGAAGCTCATTCAGCAGCAGACTACATCATCCCAGGTGCACAACCGAGAGGTTTCGCAGGTCCTTCCTACCAACGGCTGTCAGACTGTACAACCTAAGCAGGGCTGCTCGCAGAGATAGCAAAAAAAACGTGACAACCTAATAGTTTTGAATGCAAAAGATGCAATAGACTTACACAATGGTCCCCACCGGCATACAACTAGGAAAATATCGGTCGCTTTGGAGGGTGAGAATATGTATGGGCACATAATCATACCATGTAGGACAGGGGTGTCAAACTCAAATTCACAGTGGGCCAAAATTAAGCAGTGAAGTAAAGTCACGGGCCAAACTCAATATTTATTGAAAAATTAACTGCAACTGATATGTAATGTTTAACCTTTTCATATGGAAACAAACTTTAGTTTTGCTTAAACACAGAATCTGGAACAACCAAAGCTTGATATTACAAACACATGAGAAATTAAATTTGAAATAAAAGACACATCAGTGGTATTCATTTCTTATTTAAATAAATAAATAAAGTATGTCTCTCCCCGTATCCTTTCAAGTTCCTTTTTAAAGTAAATCTTTTTCAAAGCCAACAACAAAAGAACCAAAAATAATAATGTCATTCAATAAAAATCCAACATTTCAACTATTAACAGACCATGCCTTGCAGTAGAAAAAGTGCATAAATAACAGATATATTCAAGCTCAGTTTGCTACACTCTGATTTACTCTGCACATTGGTCTAAGCCAGATACCTGGCATCTTTTCTTAGATGCAAGTTCATCAATGTCTGGGGTCAGGCTCTGAGCTGAGGAAAACCTCAGGACGGAGTGAAGGTGTTCATCAGTGAGTCAACTTCTGTGAGGTGTTTTGTTCACCTTCATCATAGAGAACAGTTGTTCACATAGATATGTGCTGCCGAACATTGAGAGCATCTGAGCAGCTTGGGTGCATAATTGAGGCATTGTGTCGGGGAGGAAACATGGAAACCGCGCAGCACCAACAGAGTCATATTTTGATTTGAGCATGTCATTACATTGGAGTTCAATTAGCTCCATTTGGAGGCTGGTTGGTGCACTTTCCACGTCGATCGCAAACAGGTTACTGAGCAGTTCAAATCTCCCTTTCTGAGCCTCAAAGTTGGCAAATCGCTGGGAAAACTCGGCGCTGAGCGCGTTGATTTTTTCAGCAAACTGTGCGCTAGGCAGCACGGCAGGAGAAATTTGCTCTACCATGGTTTGGCAGCACGGAAAATGACCCAAGTTTCCTTGCAGCATCTGAGTCTTCCACAGACACAACTTAGTTTTAAAGGCCCTCACTGCTGCGTACATGTCTGTGATGATGTGGCCCTGTCCCTGAAGCTGCAGGTTAAGCACATCAAGATGGCTCACAATGTCAGACAGAAATGCAAGCTCACACAGAAACTTTTTTATCTCTCAGCTCTGTTGTGTCCTTCCCTTTGTTTTCCATAAACTGACAGATTTCCTCACGTAGCTCAAAACATCTGTTCAGTACTTTTCCTCTGCTCAGCCATCTCACCTCTGTGTGATAGGGCACATCTCTGTATTCCGAATCCAACTCCTCCAGAAAAGACTTGAACTGCCGGTGATTCAAACCTTTGGCTCTTATGAAGTTGACTACTCGTTTTATAGAGCTCATAACATGTTCCATTTGCAGAGCTTTGCCACAGAGCGCTTCCTGATGTATGATACAGTGATAAACTGTAAGTTCACCTGCATCTTCCTCCCGCATCTTCTCCTGAATCCTGCCGACCAATCAACTCTTTTGACCGCACATCGCGGGCGCACCATCTGTCGTCAGTCCCACAAGTTTATCCCAAGGCAGGCTCATTTCATTTATACATTTGGTTACCTCTTCAAAGATATCTTTTCCTGTGGTGGTGCCATGTATTGATTTTAATCCTAAAAGTTCCTCTGTGACGCACAGGCTCAAGTCTACTCCACGGATGAAGATTGACAGCTGGGCAGTATCAGACGTGTCACGCTGCTCTCATCCACAGCAAGGGAGTATGCAATAAAATCTTTTCCCTTTTTTATTAGTTGTTCATGTAGATTAGTGGAAAACTCACACACGCGCTCAGCCACGGTGTTTCTGCTCAGGCTCACATTTAAAAATTCTTGCTTTTTATCTGGGCACACGATGTCGCAAACTTTGACCATTGAAGCGGCATGAAATAATGCAGCGTTGGTGTAGGTTTAAGCAGAGTTTTATTAATCATACCGACGTCACGAGCTCCGCTCCCGGCGCCGGGAGCGAGCCCAGCGGCTCTCAGAGAAGGAGGACACAAAGTCTGTGTCCAGCAGCAGTTGAAGAGTGAGAGTGAGAGAGAGTTTGAGTTACAGGGTTGCAGCATATATACCCAACCACAACAATACATCAAAGAGCATTCCCCAGCAGTTAGTATGATTAAAGAGATTGCAGAACAGGCATGAGACATTCGCATTTGAGAGACATAATCACAATAGGCAGATTTGCTAGACTCTGCTCCAGCTGCAGAACAAAGAGGTTACAAGGCACATCTACATATTGATCTTAGTCTCTAGGTCACAGTAAGGACAGGACGCATGAACACAATGCATGAAAGGTGACATTAACATCACAGTAAAGAGGCCAGAAGAAGCGGGGCAGCCTGTAGACATTAATACACACATTTCACTGTTCTGTTAATTGCTGTAGCCGAGCGCTGTGTCTGTCCAGTCTGTTTGTGGTGTTACACCAAACCGCCACAACCATGCACTTTTTGACAAACTCTCCCTCATTAAAGGGCCGGGCTGATTTTGCTATCTCTGCTGCCACAATAAAGCTGGCCTTTACAGCAGCTTCACTTTTTGATTTTGCTTTCATGAACATAGTCTGCCGGCAAACCAGACTTCTTTTCATCTCCTCCACCTTCTGCAGCTTCTGCTTTATGTCCAGGTCCTTGTACTTTTCATAATGTTTTGTTTCATAGTGTCTTCTTATCCACTTGGATAAGAAGACAAGTGTCCTTCTTATTCCACTTGGAGATGGTGACATCCTACAAGTACCTGGGTATTCATCTGAACAATAAACTAGACTGGTCACACAATACTGACGCACTCTACAAGAAGGGACAGCGCAGGCTGTTCCTGCTGAGGAGACTCAGGTCTTTTGGTGTACAAGGGGCGCTGCTGAAGTCATTCTATGACACGGTGGTGGCATCAGCCATCACTTTTGGAGTGGTCTGCTGGGGCAGTGGCATTACTGCAGCCGATAGGAAGAGACTGAACAAACTGATTAAGAAAGCTAGCTCTGTCCTGGGGCAACGCCTTGATCCGATGGAGGAGATAGGAGAGAGAAGGAAGGTGGCTAAACTGTCATCTCTGCTGGAGTCCGAGTTCCACCCTATGCAGGACATACTGGATGCACTGAGGAGCTCATTTAGCAGCAGACTACATCATCCCAGGTGCACAACCGAGAGGTTTCGTAGGTCCTTCCTACCAACGGCTGTCAGACTGTACAACCTAAGCAGGGCTGCTCGCAGAGATAGCAAAAAGACGTAACAAACTAATAGTTTTTTTTTTTTTTGTTTTTTTTTGAATGCAAAAGATGCAATAGACTTACACAATGGTCCTCTCCGGCATACAACTAGGAACATACCGGTCGCTATGGAGGGTGAGAATATGTATGGGCACATATTCATACCATGTAGGATAACTAAATAGACGGTTATGCTGTTTCATCCCACCTAGCAACAATGCTCTGCACTGTGTGTGTTTATATATTTACATATTTATTCCATCTAGCTACAATGCTCTGCACTGGGTGTGTTTATATTTATATATCTATATATTTATTCCATCTAGCTACAATGCTCAGCACTGGGTGTGTTTATATTTATATATCTATATATTTATTCCATCTAGCTACAATGCTCCGCACTGTGTTTTTATATATCTACATATTATTCCATCTAGCTACATTGCTCCGCACTGTGTGTGTTTATATACTTGCATATTTATTCCACCTAGCTGCAATGCTCCGTACTGTGGGTGTTTATATGTTTACATATTTATTCCATCTAGCTACAATGCTCTGCACTGTGTGTTCATATATTCATATATTTATTCCATCCAGCTACAATGCTCTGCACTGTGTGTCTGTGTGTGTGTGTGTGTGTATATATATATTTTATAGTAATATGTACATATGTATATTAGCTGCTCTTGCTTGTTTTTTTTTTTTGTTTTGTTTTTCTTGCCTTCTGAGTGTTGCTCTGAGTGTTGCTATCCCTGTGCTGTTGCAATCCTGGAATTTCCCCGTTGTGGGACTAATAAAGGCTTATCTTATCTTATCTTATCTTATGTTATATTCTTTTGTTACAGCCACATTAGCTCCGCACACAAGACAAACAGGTCTGTCCTTTATATTCGTGAACAGATAATCTGCCTCCCACCTGTCTTGAAAGCTCCTGTTGTCCATCTTTCGTTTGGCCATTTTTGTGGAGGGTGAAATTAATTTGTCCGATGTGACTGGAGCATGGTTGTCAATGACTGTCAACAGAAAAAAGGAGCGCTTGCCGGTTTCGACTGCGCACCAACATACTAGCAAAGCATTGTGGGATTTGTAGTATTAGCGGTACAGTATATACCGTGGGCCAGCTCTAATGCACATTTGATATGATCTCGTGGGCCAATTATAATTACACTGCGGGCCAAATTTGGCCCGTGGGCCTGAGTTTGACACGTGTGATGTAGGATAACTAAGTAGACGGTTGTGCTGTTTCGTCCCATCTAGCAACAATGCTCTGCACTGTGTGTGTTTATATATTTACATATTTATTCCATCTAGCTACAATGCTCTGCACTGGGTGTGTTTATGTATCTATATATTTATTCCATCTAGCTATAATGCTCCGCACTGTGTGTTTATATATTTACATATTATTCCATCTAGCTGCAATGCTCCGTACTGTGGGTGTTTATATATCTACATATTTATTCCATCTAGCTACAATGCTCTGCACTGTGTGTTTATATACTCATATTTATTCCATACATCTACAATGCTCTGCACTGTGTCTGTGTGTGTATATATATATATATATATATATATATATATATATATTTATAGTAATATGTACATATGTATATTAGCTGCTCTTGCTTTTTTTTTTTTTTTTTTTTTTTTTCTTGCCTTCTGATTGTTGCTCTGAGTGTTGCTATCCCTGTGCTGCTGCAATCTTGGAATTTCCCCATTGTGGGACTAATAAAGGCTTATCTTATCTTATCTTATCTATATACAGGAATAAGCAAATAGAAACACAAAGACAGGAGAGAGTTGCTGCTGGTATGGCCATCCTGCTTCCGGTGCCAAGGCTATCTTCTATGAACTCTGATCTTCAGTTTGTTCCATAGATTTGCAATTGGATTCAAGTAAAGTGACTGACTGGGCCATTCTAGAAGCTTTATTTTCCTTCTTTGGAGCCAGTTGAGTTTCCTTGGCTGTCTGTTTGGGATCATTGTCTTGCTGAAATGTCCACCCTCATTTCATCTTCAGCATCTTGGCAGATGGCAACAGATTCTTATCAAGGATGTCTCTATACATTTGTCCATTCATCTTTACTTCAATTATATGAAATAGGCCTGTATCATGTGCTGAACGACACCCCCACACCATGATGGGATGTGCAGTGCCATTTCTCCTCCAAACATACTGTGTTGTGGCATCCAAAAAGTTCAATTTTGGTCTCATCTGACCAGAATATATTCTCCTAGTATTTTAGTGGCTTGCCCAAATGTTGTGTGCAGTAAATTTTAAACAAGCTTCAACATGCTTTTTTTTCCAGCCATGGAGTCTTGTTGGTTGAGTTCATTATCATTTTCTTTGAAACAGCACTACCTGCTAGCTTCAGATCTTTCTGGAGCTCTCCATAAATGGTCTTTGGCTCTTGAATAACTCTTCTGATAATTCTTTTGACTCCTCTGCCAGAAATCTTGCAAGGAGCTCCTGGTAATGGTCGGTATATGGTAAAATGATGTTCTTTACACTTCTAAATGAATGAATGAATGAATCTCTATTTCAGATAGATTAAAAGTAAAGATTAAAAAAAGAAAGAACAACATAACAAAGGGGGAAAAAAATCCAACAAGGTCAAATCAAACAATAACTCCTCTGATTATACAGTTCAACATAAGTTATCCGAAATGGGTGATGGCTGAAGCCGCAGCTTACATTGCCCACCCATATTTCATCCAAGAATTCAAAAGAAAAGCAAAACAAGAGCGATTACAATTCAGAACAAAGCTAAGACAAAATGTGACAAAAAAAAACTAAGCAACAACACAACACAGACTGGATATGACAGTACTTATGTGATTTTACATGTCATCTTGTATATATGTTTGGAGTATTTCTTCCTTTAGATTTGTTTAAATTGTCCAAGCATTGTACATGATTTTAATTCAGGTCCAAAAGCATTCCACAATCTGACTCCTTGCACTGAAACACAGTGTTGCTTGGTGGTTGTTCTCACTGAAGGTTTTTGAAATATACATGTTCCTCTGAAATGATATTGTTTCTCCCTTATTTGGAACAACTTTTGGATATTTGCGGGCAGTGATAGATTCTTCACTTTAAACATTATTATTGCAGTTTTAAAGTCAACCAGATCTTTCAACTTGAGAGCTTTTAATTTAAGAAAAAGTGGGTTTGTTGGTTCCCTGTAAGCAGCTTTGTTTATTATTCTAATAGCTCTCTTCTGAAGCATAAAGACTAGATATATGTTTGTTTTATATGTATTTCCCCATACTTCAGTACAGTATGTCATGTATGGGAGTATTAATGAATGATACAAAGTATATAATGTGGGTTGATTCAGCAAATATTTCACTCTGTGTAGTATTGCAATTGATTTAGATATTTTGCCTTTAATATAATTAATATGTGACTTCCAACACAGTTTACAGTTTATTATCAATTATTACTCCAAGAAATTTATTTTCGGATACCCTTTCAATCTCTACACCATTTACATTGAGTTTAGATACTAAGTTATTGTGATGGTTGTTAAAAACTATAAATTTTGTCTTACTTAAATTGAGCGTTAATTTGTTTGAATCAAACCACAGTTTAAGCTTTCCTAATTCCTTTCAGAGTGTATCCAAAAGTTGCTCCAAATTGCTTCCACTGCATAATAAATTAGTGTCATCGGCAAACAATATTAAATCCATTTTTTCCGAAACTTTACATATATCATTTATATACATATTGAATAACAGTGGCCCCAAAACTGAATCCTGTGGGACTCCACAAGTAACCTTCAGTAACTGTGAGTTTTTGTTACCAACACATACATACTGATATCTATTCTATCAGTAACTACATAACCAGGACAGTGGTTATGTAGTTACTGATTTTGTAGTTACTGTATTTGTAGTTACCCAAATACCACAATTTTGTAGTTTCTTTAATAATAAATTATGATTCACTGTATCAAATGCTTTTTTTAGGATCCAGGAATACCCCAACTGAATACTCTTTATTTTCAACGGCAATTGATATTTTTTCTATAAATTCCATTAGAGCAAATGCAGTTGTACTCTTGTGTCTGAACCCATATTGCTGCTCACACAATAAATTATTCTTCATTATGAAGTTGTCAGTTCTCTCACAGAATATTTTTTCAAGTATCTTGGAAAATTGTGGCAATAGTGAAATTGGTCTATAGTTTGAAAATTCCCCTCTATCACCCGTCTTGTATATCGGAATTACTTGAGCTATTTTCATTGCATTGGGAAATATACCTGTTTGGAGAGACAGGTTACAAATATACATCAGTGGTTTCACTAAGCATTCAATAATAGTTTTGACTAAGAGCATGTCAATACTATCACAGTCCGTAGATGTTTTACTTTTAAATGATTTAACAATTTCAATGATCTCTCTCTCATCTGTGTTCTTTATGAAAATGGAGTCTTTTATAGCAATGTTTTTGCTTATTGTATCACCCATAGATGCCTTAATGGGTATTTCTGGAGCCAAATTAGGACCAATGTTTACAAAAAACCTATTAAATTCTTCTGCAGGTGAGACTGCATTCACGCTCTGAGTCGAATTTTTTTTTTTTTTTGAAAAATTGGGTAGCTTGTATTTCTGTTTTTATTTCCAAGAATATTGTTAAGTATTGTCCATGTATTTTTAATATTGTCTCTGCTTTTCTCCAGGTCTTTACTGTAATAGTCTCTTTTACTACATCTCATTATATATGTTAACTTATTTTTGTATGTTTTATACCACTGTTCTGCTTCTTTTGTCCTTTTCTTTAGAAAAGCTTTATATAATAAATTTTTCTTTTTACACGCCATTTGTAATCCTTTGGTTAACCATGGCTTGTCGACAAATTTATGTTTAAGCTTTTTCTTTACTAATGGACAATTTTTTTCATAAAGAGTGGTTACAATGTTCATAAATGTGTCATAGGCTTCATTTACATCTGATACATAGACTTTTGTCCAGTCTTGCTTCAGTAAGTCTTCTTTAACCTCTTGCACTCCGGGATACCGCGGGTGGTCAAGTCTCTGCGTCCTAGGGTGCACTGAAAAAAAAAAAAAGCTGCAGACACAGCCGCGAACAGAAAGCCAAAGGAGTGCTTTGATTGGTTTAGATTTGATTGACCTTTCATTCGACTAATAAGAGCCTTGAATTGGGTTTCTGAAACCTTGAAGAACCAATGACTGAAAACCTAGCAAGAAGGACCCGCCTACCAACGGCTGCGAATGCAGCGAGCCAATTGAGGCAGAGAACGTCGACGATTGAAAGTGTACGTCCCGTGCGTAAAATCTGTTTTGTGTAAGCCGCTGGGTGACACACACGTGTTCGCCAGTCTTTTTTTCTTACTACTGTTCTTATTTGTTTTGAAAAATCGTTCGCCAAAACCGCAATCATGGAAGCGCAAAACCGCAATAATGGAATCATGGTTTGACCGGATCGCGTGACCAGAACCACGAGTCCGTAACAAGCGGACCAGCATCATGTTCGTCTGACAATGAGGAAGAGAAGTTCGCCAACGACACTACTGTTGTGGACAGGTAAGTGTTATAAGCTAAATTATTCTTTATCCCTGAAAATTGTAATCAAAATTACTTTTGACCGATTGGTAAATTACAACTGCGTGTCATCGCAACATGAAGACCGCGGTGCACGGACTGGACACGGTCCGTGCGCCGCGTCCGGACCATGAACGCCGACCCCCCCCCCCCCGCTACTCTTCTGTAGCGGATTGCTGATATTATTGCAGATATTTTAGTACAATTGTGCGTAGTAGACCGCGGCGCACCGTCCCCGCGGTCCGTCATGTAGCGATGGGCGATGTCTGTAGCGGGGGTGGGTGGGAGTTGTTATCTTCTACATTACAGATATTTTAGTATAATTTTTAGTGCACTGTAGGTTATTTTTTCTTGTAAAAAAAAAAAAAGCCACACATTTTTTACGTGGCATGCTTCTTTGTGTGTGGGGGCTTGTTTGTTCATTCATTCATTCATGAATGAATAAACAACCCCCCCCCCCACACACACACACAGCCCTTCACCTTTCATTAGAGCCCAAGATGAAGCTTCTATATTGAATCATTCAAAAGTTACAGACGTTTTTCCAAACTGTGCCATTTGGCACAATTTGGCACAGTTCAAAAACGCCTGGGAACTACCTGAGTAAAAAGCTGTGTAATATATTCATTTTTTGTGGTATTGTTACAAAATTTTGACCTTAGCTGGATAACACTTGGCTCTACATTTCTGTTGCATTTTCCAGCCTGGATCTGACAGCTGTGTGTTATTTGCAAGCATTTGTATCCCCCCCAAAAAAACACCCAGGCAAAATTTATTTTCTTCAAGTTCAGTATGTTTAGATGACTGTTACTCAGTGGCAGGAGCACTTAGAGAGATTATGACTGTTTTGCCAAAAAATTCAAAGTGTTTTCTTTTAAATGAGACCAACCCCATGAAGATGCTGCAAAGGGTTGAAGAACAGCTTTTGATTTACTTTGGGTACGTTATTTTTAGGCGTTTTTAGGGAAATTGACCAGAGTGCAAGGGGTTAAAAGAACTAATTGCATTTTGTGATTTGTATCTGAAAGATTTTAAAGTTTTTTCAGTATTGGCCCCCGTGTGGCCATGGATAAGTGCAAAGACTGCCAAATGGTCACTTATATCATTTATCAATAATCCACTTTCTATTTTCTTGAGTTTCTTGGATTTTCTTGACTTTTGAATTGCTTTTCAGTGTAATATTCACAATGATTATGAATATTATTGATAAAGTGGTTATCAGGATCAATATCATTCTCCATCTCTTGTAGTTTATGTTCAGCATAATGGCGTATTTTCAGAGTTTGAATCTCTTCTCTCTGTGTCAAATGACTTCCTCCAACTGGGGATAATTGATGTCTTGTGGGGTGACCCACCACAATCTACTTGGACAGACAACGCACTCAGAGCTCACTCACAGCGCACCGACATAGCGCTGAGTGTGTCTCGTGATGGAGGAATAAAACATCTTAAACCTTCGGCTTGCCGTGTCCGCCTGCACTTATTCCGTTCCTCCACACTGGTGACCCGACGAAGAATGGAACACCAGGCAAACACCCCGGAGATCATCCACGACCAGGAAAGCCTCAGAAAGCATCATGGTGCGACCCTCGCCTGATATCTTGGACCTCCACCCTGGGACCTGCCGAGGGAGAATGATCGCCTGCTCCCTCTCACCGTGCTGTGGATTCCAGAGACCGAGGATCGCCTACGTCCTTCGCAGCCACACGGGAGCACGCATGCACCTTGTCCTCTCTCCACGATGGTGACCTCCAGGGTCGGACAGAGAGTGCAGTGCTTGGACCACAACGCACCATGACCCAACACGAGCGAACAACAGAAACAGCCTGAACAGGGAAGACCATCGGCGCCGACTGCACTGATTTCCATCAAGCTCCCTGACCCTGACTCACTTCTCGACAGCGGACCTTCCATGCACAGAAGCCCCGCATGCACACCGTGGGGTTACGAGGACAGCGCAACTTTCAGCTATGTGGTCACAGCGCCAGGCGCGCGCCACGCACCAGGGACAATCCGGCTCCACAGACTGACATCGTCCTCCGCCGCTGCACATGCCCGAGAAACATGGCCGATCGCCACCCTCGGAACCTTCAGGGCTGCTCACGCACCTGAAGCAGACACGCAGCCCACACACAGGACTTTGTATGGGTCTCAGCCACGGCGCACAATGGAATTCAGCCGTCTGCTGTCCCCGACGGCTTTAGGGCTGCACCTGCACCTAAAGCCAAACCGCCAAGTCCTTCACACAGCTTCAGCCTCTGTTCTTTTTCATAGCCGCTACACATCCTCGCAGGACTGAGCCGCGAGAGTCAATTTTTTTTTTCTTCTTCTCACAGCCGCTGTGGATCTCTGCCACGTTTAACGGGAAAGTCCCTCACCGTCGCGGATCCACATGCAATTTTTGCACGGCCTGGACAACTTTGCCGTCCGGGCCGGCACTTGCTTACTCCCACCCCCCTCCACACTCTTCCCGCACCTTGCTTCCAAAGCCGGATGATCGCCGTCTCGTTCCCCTGCTGAGCGCTCTGGGGGTGAGCGGTGTGGGGTGACCCACCACAATCTACTTGGACAGACAACGCACTCAGAGCTCACTCACAGCACACCGACACAGCGCTGAGTGTGTCTCGTGATGGAGGAATACAATACCTTAAACCTTCGGCTTGCCGTGTCCGCCTGCACTTATTTCGTTCCTCCACAGTCTACTCAAGTTAGTCATAAGTTTTTGTGGGGGTTTTTTTTTTGTGACTCCAACAGGGCTCACTGAAACATTCAGCAGTTTAGAAATAAGCCTGTAACCAATGTCATCATTATGTTTTGCAACAATAAGGTTGGAAGGTCGAGAGAGAGCTCTTTGCTTCTACCCATCATGAGTTCTTTGTGGTGAGACAATCTGATATTCACAGACCTTTTTAAAGTCTATCAGTCAGGACTTAACCAGCTGAAATTAAATTGCACTGATGGGTGATGGGATGGCTTCCTAAATTCTGATGGATTTCAGCTGGTTTTTCTTTTCGTACCTTTTTCTTCATGTGTTCAATACTTATTCCCCGTGTCATTCCACTTCATTAAATATAACTTGTTTTGTGAACACAGTTGCCTTGATTTTTTTGTATTACTTGGGTTATTACTGATATCTGGTGAAAACCTCAGGTCAATGGTTCCATCAGAAATACATTTAATGAGAAAAATGTTGGTATGTTCAATATTTATTTTCTCTGCTGTGTCTTGGTATTTCTGGTCTTCTGAGACTGATCTTTGTGTTCTGCTTAGAGACACCCATGGTTGCCAAGTGTTTGAACAAGGGTTGAAGAGTCAGAAAATTTGAAAGTTTTTTTTTAACTGGCAACCAACTGATACTTTGTGGTAACAACTGTTGACATGGATAACAAGCAGATTTAGATCAGAGTTCAAAACATCAGAACATGTAGGGTAGTGTTGTTGTTGAGACCACACCAAGACCGGACTGCAGAATGCCCATGACTGTTAGGGTCCTGACCAAGACCCCCCCCCAAGAACGTAGGTCTTGACTACCTATAGTCTTGGTCTTTGTATTGGGAGATTCTGGTCTTGACTAAAACATAAAGTAGGGTGATCAAACTTTTGCAGACAGCTGTAGATTCAGTCTGTTTTTATCTAAATGTTAAATAATCTTCACACATGTGAAATGAAGTTGTAACAATTTTAATTTCCTTCCATGAACTTAATAAAGCACAAGAAAAACCTTTTACAACACAAGGACAGAAACAGCGTAAATAATATTACAGATGATGGACGGCATCCATCCTCACCTTCATGTCTGAAAAGGCAAAAACGGAACAAAACGGCAAGAATAAAAAGCTACAAAAAGAAGCTAACAATACAGTTCCTCTGGCAACCATGCACACTTATGATACAGAAAACCTACAACAGTTTTCAACCACCCTCACTCTACGTTACGAATACGGACGACTGTACACCAGAGCGGCCACAGGAGGGCGCCGATGAGCCACCGTCCTGCATCACAGCCCCAATCTGCACGTTTTTAATCAACAGTTAAGGCAAAATTGGAGTTCATTTTAAAGTTATGGAGCTCAAGTTAATATCATGTCGCTATTAAAGGAAACAACTATAGCAAAGAGCCAAATGGATTTAAGACACTCATTTACTCATAAAATACTTTTAATGGTCTTGACTCATGTCAATATAAAACAAAATTTTAATTTATATCAAAATCTAACTGGAGATATAAGGAATTCCATCTTAGTTTTTCATGACTTGAGTCATCTATATCTAAAAATTCAGTTAACGAGAAGAAAAGCACCTCAGGAAGATACTCCAGCATGCTTTTCAAAATTTTTACTTCAGTTCAGGGAGATGTCAAATCAAAGAGTCTGGAATCTAAATGGTTTAACCCTTAAATAGCTTCAATGTTAGCACATTATCTTTGTTTCATTCGGATTAAAAGAACTAAAGGTTTAACAGCACCACCTATCACATTAGACTTTCTGACACCAAAATATCAGTTTTAAATTCACTGCATGAACACCAGGGGTTGTCGCTTCAAAACAGCAGATTGGAGCTTTGAGCAAAGGAAACGCGGTATTCTCTCCTGTCTGAACTTCACTAAATCTGAATAAAATTTCCACAGATCTGCACTTGTGAATCCTCAATTATTCCTTTATTGTCACTGACATTTCCAGCTTCAGTTTTATCATAAAACAAAAACTAAATTTGTCTTTTACAAGAGAACTTCCAGCCTAGTTACAGTTTGTCTGAAATCATGTAGTCTAAAAGTTTGTTATATATTTTAGGGATTTTCGGGCATATTTTACAGGAAATTCTTACATTCTCTGGTTCGTTCCTGTCAGCAGGAGTACAGTGACGGTGGAGGAGGGTGGAACCGAAATAAGACACAAACAATAAAATCCTGCCGGTGACATTCCCCACCCTTTGAAATAAGTGTATTAATACCATTTAATCTTTTGACGTTGACCTCTGCCAACAGCACACACACGTTGGCCCAACGTCGGGAAGACTGCTTATAGAGGCTGTTTGCTCATTGGAAAGACACAGACTAGACGATCTAGCCTGTCTTTCTGGCATGCAAACGACCTCTACAGGATGAATTCCCGATGTACACTTGCCAACGCTGGCCCAACATGTTTTTAAGCCGTGTCTTTTTAAAATCAACCAGCATCCCATTTAACGTGCTTATTAATTCTGCCATAAATACAAGAAGCTTGGAAATTATCATGAAATATTCAGGCAGACTCACAGTTGGGCTGGGCGATACAGCCAAAGGTATCGTGATGTAATCACTCTATATGGCAATACATAATATATATATCACGATATGCTTTTGTGGGCTGAAAATTTGGTCTTACATTTTTATTAGAAAAAATAAAAAGTCATATTTAATATGCAACCCACTCACCCCCCCCCCACACACACACACACAGTAATATGAGGGGGGCTGTTATCCCCCTCGTTAGCAAAAGGAGCCAAAATCATTCCTCCAGTGAACTTGCCATGCCCTGCCCCCATCCCCATTCATAGGTGTAAACTGGGGGGGGGGGGGGATTGTCCCCCAACCTATAATAAAGAACCTGAATGACTTTTTTTTTTTTTTTCTTGATTTGAAACTTTTTTGGAGGACAGTGGTGGCCTAATGGTTTGGGGTGTAGACCGGCAGCCAGAGGGTTGCCGGTTCAATCCCTGGACAGGCAGGATTAGATCTAGGTGAGACGAATGACACAGCAGTGTTTGCCCCACCCTCCTTAACCCCACTGTGGTGCCCTTGAGCAAGGCCCTTAACCCCAACTGCTCCAGTGGAGCTGCTCAGTGGCCACAGGTTAGTCTGTGGGTGGACTGGGCAGCTGGTGTGAATGTGAACAGGGCATCCTGGAAAGAGAGGTTTCCTCTCAATGGACCTATCCTGTACAAATAAAGGTAAAATAAAATTTTTCCTATAAATCTGCAACATTTTTGACAAACTTGCAACTTTTTCTCATGAATTTGCAATTTTTTTTCTCAAAAATTTGCAACCTTTTTCTTATAAACTTGAGATTTTTTTTCATAAATTTCCACGTTCTCTCATTTTCTGCTGTTTAGGATATTTTTTTAATTAATGTGCAGGGACCCCTGGGACAGGAGCTCTTATGTTGAAAGTTCACCATTTTCCTTCCTGCAGAGTTCAGACTGGCAGTGTTCATCTTCATCTGGCTCCCCATTTCATGTGCTTAAGACAGACCTACTTTATTCTGCTCATATTAATGTGAAACTATTGTCGATATGCATGATATAGGCATTTGATGTTGTGTTGCAGTGTCCAAATGTACGATACATAAGATATATTCAGTATACCGCCCAGCTCCAACTCACAGTACTGTCAGATGTTAAAAACAAGATAAATCTGATTTTTTTTTTACATTTTCAGAATCTCATTTCATTCTGTGCCCATGTTCATTTCTCACACTTGTTTTTAGAAATATTCATATGTTCAAATGTTTTATGGTTCTGCAAATATTTCCAATAAAAACAATCAGCTTTTAACATGTTTGACTTGTTCAGAACATAAATTACTAAATAAATGCAGATTTCATTCCTAGCAGCAGCAGGCCTCGGCAGAAGTTCGTCATTACATGAATTCACCATCACCATGGTTACAGCAGAAGTCCGTATTTCTGAGGAATGTTGGTTTCAGTTTTGGATCAGAGTTCATCTCCGTTTTCTTTGTTTTATTTCTTCCTCACCTTTTTTTCTTCAGTTTTTGGTTTTTATTAAAAATCTTTAAAAAACAAACGCAACACCTTTGTGAGGAAGTCGGAACCAACTGCACGAGTTTACCTCCAAACCACGACTGCTTCCATTTTTGGCTGTTAAATAAGTTCATGAAACACAGACAGAAGCTCCGCCCCCAAAATAAAAAGATGCAAATATTCGTTGTCAGGGGAAACCTACAGAGGTGAAAATGTGACACTGTTCTACAAAACACAAAATCACAGCGACTGACGAGATTTCAACACAACAAGATAAAAGCTGGTCAGGAACTGAGCAGGCTCACAGGAACATTCCATCGTTAAACTGGTTAAAGAGTTCCGCTGCAGACATCAAAACATCTGCTTCCCCAGAATGCTGCATCATAAACGGCGTTTTATATTTTACAGTAAAAGAGCCAGAATGTGAAAGTTTGTTCGTCACCCAAGTTCTAAAAATGTGGATTTAGAGTCAGCTGCCGACACGATCAGAATATCTGAACAGACATTTAGACAGTTTCAACAATCTAACGTGTAACATGACGCCATTTGGAGTCTAAAAGTATTTGAGATTTCTGCGCGTTTACTGCTGACTGACAGGAGCAGCTCTGGGGGGGTGAGGGGGGCCATCCCCATTCATAGGTGTGAATTGGGGGGAGGGGGCATCACCCCCCCACCCTGGAATAAAGACAGAATTGTTCCCCAGTGACCTCAAACTTTGAACATCATGGATCAGTAACATGAAGCACCAATTCTAAGCAGGCGTGGTGGTCTAGAGGTAGAGCATCCACCCCACAACCGGGAGGTCGGAGTTCAAGTCCCGGCCGGGTCATGCCAAAGACCATATAAAAATGGAACTTCCTGCCATCCAGCTTGGTGCTCAGCAAAAATGGAACGGAGGAGGAAATGTGGGTGGCAGTGGCTCAGGAGGTAGAGCGGGTCGTCCAATAACCTGAGGGTTGGTGGTTCGAATCCCGCTCTTTCCAGCAATCCTGCCGTTGTGTCCCTGGGCAAGACACTTTACCCACCTGCCAGTTCTGCACAGATGTGTGCAACTTTTTCCTCTTAACTTTCTAACACCCCCCCCCCCCCGCACTGCATTTTCAACTTTTTCACATAAGTTAAATTTCTTTTTCTTGTAAATTTGCACATTTTTGTCACAAAAATGCAATTTTTTCCCTGTAAATTTTCTATTTTTTTCCCTCACAAATTTGCAACTATTTTCTTGTAAATTTGTAACTTTTCCTTAAAAATTTGTCACTTTTCTCATAACTTCACAAAAATTTGGATTTTTTTTTCTTGTAAATTTTAAATTATTTTCTTGTAGATTTGCAAACTGTTTTTTTTTTCCAAAAATCCCTTACTTATTTTTCATAAATTTGAATATTTTTCCTGTAAATTTTCAACTTTTTCCACCACTCATCTGTTTTCTGGTTAAATGTTTATTTTGTGTAATTAAATTGTATTTGCAACTTCTAAACTTTTATCCTTGCACCTTTATTCCTGTAAATTTGTTCCCAATTTACATTTATAAAATTTTACCTCATACTAAATTGGTGAACACCCCCAGTGCCCTTGTTAAAAAAAAAAAATAAATAAAAATAAATAAACACCTCCTGTCTGTAGGGGGTGCGGTAATGCTCCCAAACATTGTCTGGGTTACAAAGGGGGGGGGGGGGGGGAGAAAAAAAAAAAACTCAGTAAAGGAGGAATCGGATTTAAAATTAGCCTCATTCCAGATGGCAGTACAAAGCAAAAATGTTACGATTCTTTAAAAAAATCTTGGTGACATTTTTTTGTAGTTAAATTCTAATAAGCATATTTACATGCGGCTCATTTGAACATTTTCTTTAAAAAGAGGACTGAATTCCATCCTGAACTGGTCATTATGCATTAAAATGTTTTTCTTCACTCACACAATAAAATGTTCAGCTGTGCTAAAAACCCTGACAGTACATAGATACAATTAAAAGACGGAAATCTTCATTGCTAGCTGCTTCAGTTCATCCTGGCTGGTGGTGTCCCAACGGCACACGTACATCGGGCCAACATGCAAAGCTTACATCGCGTATACATCTTATAGACACTGTTTGCTCATTGGCTAGACGTCGGCATAGCCAATGAGCAAACAAATCTCTGTAAGATGCATTCCTGATGTTGGGCCAACGCATGTGTGCTGTTGGGGTGGCAGCATTTTAAGACAAGAATATTTTTTTTTTTTAATAATTTTATAACAAATGACTCAAAGCAGCAGGTTTGAGGTGTTTTTGTGTCATGACAGATTTTTTTAAACCATCACATTTTCACCCCCATGAATTTTCTTTGTCCCCCCCGGTCTCCTTCTTAAAACAGACGGAAAAAGTCTGAATCTGATGATGAGGTGGATGTTGGGTCTGCAGCTGGGCATCTTTTTTGTTGTTGTTTTTTGTGGACAGGTGGTGAAGCTGGGTTTCCTCCTTCAGCTAGATGATTGGTGGTAAATGTGAGAACCGTTTTAGTCCTTCAGCTGGATGGTTGGTGGTAAATGTGGGAACCGTTTTAGTCCTTCAGTTGGACGGTGGTAAACGTAGGAACTGTTTTAGTCCTTCAGCTGGACGGTTGGTGGTAAATGTGGGAAACATTTCAGGTGTTCGTCTGCAGGGAGAAAACACCAATAATTATCATTAACCAACTCACACAGAAAATTACCAATTATGAGCATTAAATGAGCCATTTGGAGATTCCCTATTTTAAAAGATTTAAAACTGACCTTTATTTATAATTAGAAAATTAGAAGTTCCTTAAGAAAATAAGGTGTGAATGCTGTGAGCTCAAAATCATGTCCATAAATATTAAAACAAAAAGACAACGTAGCCTAAAGTTCAATGGGGACGGTGCAACAAATTTGACATAAGGTGAAGTATAAACCTATGAACATAAAGTACAAATTTGCAAAAATAAAATGTGCAAAAGTATAATAAAAGATGCTAATTAAAAAGTCACAAATTAATGAGACAAAAAGTAATTTCATGAGAAAAAACATTTCCAAGAAAAAAATCATAAATTTATGAGAATAAATTTGCATCATATTTTTTTTTTTTTTTTGCCAGTTTGTGAGTTTTTTCTTGTAAACTTGTAACATTCTTCTTAATTTATACATTTTTTCTGATAAATTTACAAATCTTTTCTGGTAAAATTCAATTTTCTAATAAATTTGTCTATTTTACTATAAATTTCTCAAATCGAACAGTTCCACTCTTTTTTTCATAAATTTTCACCATTTTCTTGAACATTTGAGCTTAATGCAATAAAATGTTCAGCTGTGATGCAAATCCTGACAGTACATAGATAAACTGTAACGAGGTCAAGTTTAAGGTAACAAAGTCAGCTTAAAGCTAAAAAATGCTAGCTTAAAAGCTAAATTAGATTAAACTATACCCAGTGGATGATTTGAGGGAATGCCACCCCCTTGTAGAGCTACCATCCAAAAATGGAACGGAGGAGGGAAATGTGGGCGGCAGTGGCTTAGGAGGTACAGCAGATCGTCCAATAACCAGAGAGTTGGTGGTCTGAATCCCGCTCTCCCTAGCCTTCCTACCGTTGCGTCCCTGGGCAAGACCCTTTACCCACCTGTCCTCCAGTGTCCATGACACTGGGTATGAATGTGCATAAATGTTCGGTAGTGGTCGGAGATGCCGTTGGCGTGGACTGGCAGCCACGTTTCTGTCAGTCTGCTCCAAGGCAGCTGTGGCTACACAGGTAGCTCACTACTGCCATTGTCTGTGGAGTGACTGAATAATGGACTCACTGTAAGTGTTTTGAGATTTCACTTGACATGTAAAGCGCCATATAAATCTAATCTATTATTATTATATCCCCCATCGTTATAGCAAGGATCATATATATGACTGGCGCCTAGCGGCTGCCCCGGCCCTGGATGCGCTCTGCAGAGCATGCCCAAATGCCAAGTCACGTTTCGTTACCTTGTATTCATACATGTGTAATGACAATAAAGTTGAATCTCAATCTCTCAATCTCAATATGTCAGCCCACGCTTTCTGTGCCAATTTCAAATGTACAAGAAAAATGATGAAAGTTTGAGAAAAAAAAGTTGCAAATTTAATTGATGAAAGTTGCAAAATTATGTATATTATTGTAAATCTGTGAGGGGGCAAAGGGAACAAATTTATGACCAAAAGTGGAAACTTTACAGAAAAAAGTATTACATTTACTAGAAAACATGAATTTATCAAGCAAAAGTCTCCAGTATATCAGGAAAAGTTGTGAATTCACAAGAAAAATCTGACAAATTGATGAGAAAATGGAGAATTTATAGGGAGAAAAGTAAAGAAAATAAAATACAACAGTAGTAAAGTAAAAAAAGGTCCCAAGGATCGTCAGACTGGTAGAAGTTCTCAATGTGCAGCATTTTTTAATGTAAATTTGCATTTGTTTTTTGTAAATTTATGATACATAAATAAAACGTAAATATAAAATGACTTTTCTTGGATTTTTTTTGCTAATAGTGAGTTTTTTTTCCTCACAAATTTAATTTCTCAAAACTTTTATCCTGAGATTCCAGATTTGATACTTTTGTGACTTCTTAAATTGTAATTTCGCATTTTTTTTAAACTCATTTCTGCACCTTTATTCTTGCTAAATTTATACGTAATTTACATATGATCATTCTAAATTAGTGAACACCACTGTTCCTGCTGCATGATCGCCTCATTAAAAATTAACAAATCAGCTGTTAGTTATACCTTCGCTGACAGATTCAGCTGTACTCCAAACTATCCTGGCACTGGTTTGGGGTCATTTTCCTAATAAGGGTGATGGCATCCACCCCTCCCCAAATCACCCTAGATCACCCTAAATCCCCAAATCACCCTAAAGCTGAATAATTAAAATCCTAAAGAGATGAAAGCTGATCCCAGTTAGCCTGAAAGAGAAAATGGTTGAAAATGAGGAAAGAGCTTAAAAACTAAAATTGTTTACATTTGCAAACCACTGGAGCATTTCCTGTAGAACCAAGTCTTCCTGTCTGGAACAGGAGCCCAGTCAGGCTTTCCAGGCCCACATGTAGGCTGTTTGAAAGTGGAATACAGAGGTGTAGCCTATATGTAGGAATCACGTTCGACTTTGACACATATAAAAGGGACTAAATGGCACTAAGATGTATTTGATTGTGTGAATATTAATTACAGAATTATTGAAACTGAATGGGACATCCAATATTAGCGATTGTTTCAGATCCTTGTTTATTTGTTTGTCAGATCACTGATCTGTCTGATCTTTTATTACTTATATTCATAACAGTAAATCTTCACTTCGGGGAATGGCAGTTGTTCAGTCATCAAGAAAATTATTTTAGTTTATATCACTGTTCAGTGATGAGTTCAGTGGAATACTGAATTTCTTCTGTGTATCGTCAATAAACTCATACAGTACTATAACAGGACACCTTTACTAATATTTCAGACCCATTGTTGTGCATCCGTTTATATTTTAGCAATATTTTGTTATTAAAAGGTTTTTAAAACTGTAATCAACCAAATTAACTCCAAAACACCAACATTATTATACACAGCAGAAAGACCCGTTTGACTGCAACTGTTGCATCAGTGCTGCTCTATTGTCAGTAAATATTTAACTAAAAATAATTTATTTCATTATTTGGGCATTTTTGTGTCCTGGTTGGTCGTTAAAACATTCCAGCCATCCCGCTCCACAATCATGTGATCAAGATAAGAGACCAGTATTTGAGGAGCGGCTGAGATATGGAGTACTGAACCAGGAGGTCAGAAATGTAATCAGGTGAGATTGTGCAGCGCTTTAAATGTAATGTTGAGAATTTTGAATTGAATCACAAATTTTACTGGGAGCCAATGAAGGGATGCAAATACGGGGGTAATATGAGATTGACAGCTGGTTCTAGTCAATAACCTGGCAGCTGAATTTTGGATTAATTGTAAACAATTTCTTTCTTTCTTTCTTTCTTTCTTTAATATGGACATAACAAATTACATTAGTACAATCACAAGGAGAGACCAGATGTTTTGCATAGGTGTATATAGCACAAGTGCTAATTCTCAACACCAGTCCATATGTGGCTTATATTGGTCATAAATTAGGCTGTACATACAAAATGTATACGCTAATTAAAATTACAAATACATTACAAATTATAAATGGAGCAAGAGATCCATGATCACAACAAACACAATTCAGACTAGACATGCACACATTGCTGGTGGGATTTTAGCCAATCTTTAACGCCTCTGTTGAAGAGGTTGGCATTTGTCTCCAATTTTAAGTGAGTTGGCAGAGAGTTCCATAAGTTTGCCCCTTTTATGGAGAACGCAGACTGACCAAATGAAGTTCTAGACATGGTGACAATGCAGTCACCGTTGATGGAAGCTTGTGTGCATGCTCTGCTAGAGCTTGAGCGTCTAGCCACCAAACCAGAGAAAGGAGGTGAAACAAGATTGTATAGACATTTAAAAACCAGTCTGATATTACAGAAGATAAAATACCACAGTGATGCCACCGCATTGGTTTGCAGTCCAAGATTTTTATAGCCCGTTTATATATTGCAGTTATGGGTTTTAGTGTAATTTGAGATGTTTGTGACCAAGATGTGATACAGTATGACAGATGTGAAAGAATCATCGCGTGCATATATGTATGAGCAGTTCTGAATGACAAATCCCTTCTAATGAGATGGAAGCAATTTAAATTGGGTTTGACCTTCTTACAAATGTAATGCACCTGCTTGTCGAATCGCAGGTTCCTGTCTAGAATGATCCCTAAATACTTGACCTCATTCACTTCAGTAAGCACCTCATTTCCAATATTGCGGACTGACTGAGGCAGGTGTGAAGAGAGTAACTACTCTAAACAGGAGAAGATGAAAGTGCGAATTAAGCGCTCAAGATTGGATCAAGGAAGTGTGTTTGATTTTTGTGATGTTTCTAAGCTGCAGAAAACAGGACTGGATGAGCTTGTTTATGTGGGACTCAAAAGACATGTAACGGTCAAAGATGATACCAAGATTTTTAGTCGTGAGTGTGATGTTAGAGTGGTGGCAACCAATAAACTGTTCAACACAGGCAACAAAGTTATTTGGACCAATCATAAGGATTTTGGTTTTACTGGAATTTAAGTGAAGAAAATTAATAGACAACCAATCTTTGATAGCAGCTAAACAATTATGAAGGGAGGATAGTTGATTCAGGTTATTGGTTTTGGTAGAGAAGTAGATCTGAATATTGTCGGCATAACAGTGATATGACACATCCAAAAACTGGCTGAAAAGTTGACCTAGAGGGTGCAGGATTTCCTCTGGTAGCATTTCTGTGTGGCGGCCCGCTGCCCTAAGGAAATATGCCACCATGCCTGTGACATTAATTTAAGAAAAATTAAGTATGAAATAAACGCTCTGCAAGCACGCACACAAACAACGCGTGTGACTGTCAGCCGCGCGGAAGCGCCCTACCCACCTGGCACCCATGTCTGTTTCTGCAGGCAGAGAGCGTCTCTAGCGCTGCTGTCCGAGAGAAGCATGAGCTTATTAAAGTACTTTAAATGCAGAAAAAAGTACACGAGATAAGCAGTGGAGGCATTTATGGTGGTTTTAACCTGCTGGTAACTGGAACAACAATGAGGAGTCGCTTAGCCAACAGGTCTGGTTAGGCTTCATTGCAGGAAAAGGTAAGAGTGACTGATAAATTGCTGAGGATTTACTTCACGACCTACTACAATATTAACTAATAATTTATGTTCATTATTATGTACCTGGCAAGTTAAGATGACCGAAATTCATGAAGTCAATGACTTTAATCCATCAGCAGCCTTCAGAGAAACTAAACGTGCCAACATCTGGATTTCAAAATAAGTGAGGTTTTTCCTGCTGTCTGGGTGGTGAGGAGATTTCTGAAAAACTATAAATACATAGAAATGTAACAGAAATAACTGCATATTTGGTTATTAAAGTTAATTTATTTCTTTAAATATAATTTTAATTATTATATTTCTTTGAATTCACAGTTAAAATTATTATTCTGTTCTGGTGCTACAAAATTATGGTCAAAAGTTTAAATTGTATGAGGGAAAAAGTAAAAAAAATTACCACATTCTGTTTCAAATTTATTTAAAAAAAACACAAAAAAAACAGCAATTTTAGACAGGTGTCTTCACCATCCAGTTGTAAACCACCTCTTAAAACCCATTTTTATTCTCTGGCTTTTGACCCAGTTTCAGACATTGACTTTACTTGTTCTTGTGTCTATTGTATGACTATTGTTTTGTTTGTGCCATTTTACTTTAGCTGTATTTTATTGTTTTTATGTTTTATTTATCATTGATGTACAGCACTTTGTTTCAACTGTCGTCATTTTTAAAGTGCTTTATAAATAAAGTTGGATTGGATTAAAAAAAAGTTAAAAATTAGCCATAAAATAATCCATAAATTTATAATAATCTCAAATGTACAAGAAAAGTCATAATTTTACAAGTGAAAATTACAAATTTTAGGAAAATTGTTTCAAAGTTAGATAAATTTACAGAGAAAAGTAGAAAACTATAAGAAAACTGATAAATTTTGGAGAAAAACCTCAAACCTTCAAGACTGAAGTCATTACTCAAGTTTTTAAGTGGGTGCTCTTTGTACACTTAACTCAACTAGAAATTTTTGGTTGTCTACTTTTAATTATTAATTTCATAGCACTGCTTTTACATGAGTAGAATTTCTGGCTACTATACCCACCTCTGATCATACAATTTAAGTATGCATGAGCAAATTACTAATATGAATGTATTTTTCCCTTCCCTTTCCTACTCTTTGTCAATGGGAAAAAAAAAAGAAACACTAGAATAAAAATCCACTTTGGTTATTTATGTAAACCATGAAAAAAAAATTCTGCAGGACAAAACGTGACACTTGGTATTTTCTAACCTGTTTGTATACCACCATAGACAGAGAGAGAACCTGAATTAGACAGGGCTCAAAGAGGGAAAGATGAGACAGAAGAGAGGAGCCAAGGAGAGGAAAGTGTTCAGGTAGAGGGTCCAGGAGAGGTGAGAGCAGAGGAAAGAGAGAAGGATGACACCACTAAAAAGTCCAAACACAGGACATCTGGATGGGACCCCAACTGGCCCAATATGCCAACATTCAAGCCTTGGTTGTACAATAGTAAGTTCCATTATGCAATATTACTGTGCAAAATTTAAAAAAAAAAAAGAAATAATGTAAAATTAACATATTCCAGTCACAATCATGTCATGTGTTTTCTGCCCCCCCCCCCCCGAAAAATATGTTGCCAACGCACCAAGGTCTTTAAGCCAGAGAAAACACTGGGAAGCATGTATAGTGAAAACAAAATAGGTTCAAGGACCGAACACTGGGAGACTCCACACAGAAGAGCAGAGAAGGAAACAATTGCCACTGTGGATGTTAAAGTGTCTAGTAGTTAAATATGAGTTAAACCAGTCTAATGCTGTACCAGAAATGCCAACCCAGTTATGAAGTCTGTCTAACAGGATGGCATGATCAATGGTATCAAAGGCTGCTGTCAAGTCAAGTAGAACGAGAATGGTGAATTCACCTTTATCTGTGCGCATGAGAATGTCATTGGTTGCTTTAAATAGTGCAGTTTCTGTACTGCGCTTATGCTGGAATCCAGATAGAAATTTATCAAAAAATTTGTTGTCTTCAACAACCTGCAGGAGTTGACTGGTAACTGTTTTTTCAAGAACTTTGGACAAGAATGGTAACTTGGAAATTGAACGATCTGATCTAGAGTAGGTTTTTTGAGAAGTGGTCGGACACTAGTTAATTAGTTAACACCATGTAATGTATGGTTCCAAGGTTGTCATAGCCAGGAGCGGCACTGGGGTTAAGCTCACAGTGCTCATAAAATGCTCCTTATGGCGTGCGTCTCGAAAAGCCTCTGACAACTAAGTCCAACTCCTAGCCTGCCCGTGTGGTTTAGTCTCTAAGCCCGGCGGAACTGCTTTTACTAAAAGGAGAAGGGGCAAGGGCGGATCTCTGGCGTCTTAAAACCAGATGCTTCAGGTAGATGGTGGCTCGTCAACCTAGGAAGGTAGCCCATCTCGGGGAAGGTAAACCCTGATTTCAAACCTCCGCTGCCTTGTGGCACACCCGGTCACGGGAAAGGCTTCGGGAGTCAACCCTGAGGAAAAATCCGGAGTCAGAGCCCCTAAGGCAGTTCTCTGTTGTGCTCAACATCATTCTGGCAGCTCCTGCGACGGCGCTGGTGCCAAACTGTAGCAGCCCTGCTGTTCCTTTGGATTCATCAGTGACGTGGAGAGGGGGGACACGCTGCATGGGCAACATCTTGTCCTCCATATCTTCCTGCCCAGGCTTGAATCCTACCAACGCCCAACGCTGGAAAGTAGAACACCGGATCACTGGAGAGGACACTCCAGCTTCGCCTTTGGCGTAGACAAAACACGGGGAATGACAGTTACCGGTTATAAGCCACCGCTCAATCGGCGTAGAGTGCGGCGCCAGGGGTTGTTCCCGACGGTGGGAGGGATCATCAGATCTCACTGGACAGCTGGATGGCAATGGATCAGCGTTCTCGTCGCGCCCTCCGCCAGTACCCGGGCTCGCCTGGGGAAGCTAATGATCCTACCAGCAGACTAAATTCGAAGAGACGACGCCTCTGTGCCAAGTCAAAGAAGAATCCTAGTCACAGTCCTAAAGCCGAAAGCAAACAGCCCCAAGAGCACTTTGTGGTAGGATCGGCCCTTCGCATATTACAACTAAACGTTGAAGGCCTATCTGCAGCCAAGCGAAGCCTTATCGAAGTCCTCGCCTTCCAACATTCGACTGATGTAATCTGCCTCCAAGAGACTCATATTGGCACAGAGGAAGCTGGCCGCTTCACCATCAAAGGCTTTGACCTCCTGTGCTATGTTCTACATGCTAAACATGGACGTGCCACCTATGTGCGTTCTGACATAGTTGAAGCAAATCACCTGATAACAACACATTTCTCAGACACCATAATCATTGGTGGCTTCCATATTGTCAATGTGTACAAGCCCCCTAATGCCAACTGGGATCTGCAGGTCTTACCCACCCTACCCCACCCTGCCATCTATGTGGGGGACTTTAACAGCCATCACCCTGACTGGGGGTACCCAGCAGTGGACAGTGATGGGAAGGCACTTTCAGACTGGGCATCCAGAAATGACCTCGCTTTGATATACGACCCCAAACAAAGAGGAACCTTCCACTCTGCTAGGTGGAAGAAGGACTATTCTCCTGACCTGTGTTGGGTCAGCTCTTTGAATGGGGAGCCATATCCTACACAGATCCTCATTCTTGATGATTTTCCACACAGCCAACACCGGCCCCTGCTTGTACACATTGGCCTACAACTTCCAGTCATATACAGCCCAAGGAAGATGCGCTGGAACTTCCGCAAAGCCAACTGGAAGAAATTCAGTGAAACTCTGGACCGGAGCGTTGTTACCATCCCACTCCACACCATCACTGTAGATGAAGCATACAACCGCTTCTGCAGCGCAATCTTCAAGGCTGCCCATACTGCAATCCCACGAGGCTACCGACCCCTCTATGTCCCATGTTTGGACGGAGAAAGTGCTGCCCTCCTACAATCCTATCAAACATCAGGGGACCCAGAGATAGCAGACCATCTCATTGAATCGCTAAATACAGCTCGGCGAAAGAAATGGGAGGAGACAGTTGCTGACCGGAGCTTTACCCACTCTAGCAGGAAATGTTGGAGCCTCATCCGTCGCCTAGGAGCTGCACAGAAGCCCCCTAGCCAAAGCCGAGCATCCGTCACACCCAACCAAGTTGCATCCCACCTACTGACTATCGCCAAAGCACCCCAAGACAAAGACACCAAAAGAGCAGTTACAACTGAGCTAAAAAAACACCAAAAAATGCCTGTAGAGGAAACGAACCCTGAACCCTTCGAGGCTGCTGAACTGGAGAAAGTCCTACAGAGCCTGAAATGTGGAAAGGCAGCAGGATACGATAACATCTTCCCAGAATTCATGAAAAATCTTGGCCCCCGAGCCCTAACCTGGTTGACACAATTCTACACAAGGATCACACAAACAAACTCGATCCCAAAGAAATGGCGGACAGCAAAGGTCATTGCCATCCCAAAACCTGGCAAAGACCACAAATTACCAGCAAGCTACCGCCCAATCTCCCTACTCAGCGTTCCTTACAAAATCATGGAGCGCCTAATTCTGCAACGCATTTCCCCAGAGGTAGAGGATATTCTAAGTGTGGATCAAGCAGGTTTCCGCAAGGACCGCAGTACAGGAGAACAAGTACTGGCCCTAACCACCTTCATCGAAAATGGCTTCGAGAGCAGACTGAAGACAGGGGCTGTGTTTCTCGACCTTACAGCCGCCTATGATACGGTCTGGCACAAAGGCCTCCTCCTGAAACTTATAAAGGCGATCCCTGCTTGGGCAACAGCAATTATAAAAACCCTGCTGACCAACCGAAGGTTCAGAGTCCACCTCAGTCAGAAGACAAGTGCATGGAGAATGCAGAAAAACGGACTCCCACAAGGCTCAGTTCTAGCTCCAACGCTGTTCAACCTCTACATAAACGACCTGCCTACTACAAAATCCCGCAAATTCACCTATGCAGACGACATCTGTTTGGCATTCCAAGCACCAGACTTTGAACCACTGGAACGGGTGCTCACGGAAGATCTTGCCAAACTGGACCAGTTCTGCAAAATCTGGCACCTAAAACCAAGCCCAGCAAAAACCGTCTCCAGTGTATTCCATCTCCACAATGCAAAAGCTGCCAGAGAACTAAACATCCACCTGAGCGGACTCAAGCTTAAGCATGCCCCAAATCCAACTTATCTTGGAGTGACCCTTGATAGGACCTTATCCTTCAAGGAACATCTAAAGGGGACGGCTGCTAAGGTGAAGGTACGAAACAACCTGCTCTGCAAGCTTGCTGGTGCAAAATGGGGGGCGGCAGTCTCCACCCTGCGCACCTCAGCACTGGCCCTTTCATACTCTGTAGCAGAATATTGTGCCCCTGTCTGGTCCAGGTCATCTTACACACACCATGTAGACACCCAGCTCAACACAACCATGAGAACTATAACTGGAACAATCCGCTCAACACCACTCCCCTGGCTCTCTGTACTGTCAAACATAGCCCCTCCACACATCCGGCGAGCAGCATTAACTCAAAGGATGCTCCAAAAAGTTAAAGATTCTCCTCACTTACCAATCCATGCAGATATCTACACTCCACCCACTGCCCGACTTTCATCCAGACGGCCGATTTGGAAAAACCCTCCCCCAGCTGACTTTACCATCCAGACAGCTTGGCAAGAGGAATGGGAGACCAAGGAGGTCCCAAACAAACAGCTGGTGATAAACCCCAACCAACAGGTCCCGGGCACCAACCTCCCAAGGAGACAGTGGTCTACACTCAATCGCTTCAGGACTGGACATGGCCCCTGCTTGGCCAGCCTTTACAGATGGGGCAGTAGCCCTAGCCCACTGTGCGCATGTGGAGAGGAGCAAACAATGGAACACATCATAGAGGCTTGCCCGCTCCAAAGACTGGAAGGAGGATTACACACCCTCCATACAGCAAACCAGGAGGCAACTGCTTGGCTTAAGGACTTTGCATTCGCTAAATAAATAACTGGACAGCTACCGCCCGCCTCAAGCTGGGCAGCCCCCAGCCAATAAGGTGTTGTCCCGCCACAGCTTGCTTTCCTCATTGGGTGCAAGGGGATGAGGAGAAGTCCGAACAGCAGGCTGAGAACCTTTGCACCAGGCAAGACAAAAAACAAAAGAGACCAACTCTAAAACTGGGAACTTGGAACGTCCGCACTATGATGACAGGACTCGCTGCTAACCTCAAGGACATCAACGACACCAGGAAGACTGCCATCATCAATAATGAGCTGAAGAGACTGGGAGTGGATATCGCCACTCTCCAGGAAACACGGTTGGCAGGCGCAGGCACACAGAGAGAAGGACTACATGTTCTACTAGCAGGGAAAGGGCCAGTGACGAACACAGGGAACACGGAGTGGGCTTCGCAGTGAAGAACACCTTGCTGAAGATGGTGGAACCGGGCAGCAATGGCTCTGCACAACTCCTCACCCTCCGCCTCAACACCACTCAAGGCCCAGTCACCCTCGTCAGTGTGTATGCCCCAACACTGACAGCCACACCAGAGGCAAAAGCCAAGTTCTACGAGAATCTCGCAACAACTGTCAGGATCATCCCCAACTCTGAACAACTCATCCTCCTTGGAGACTCCAATGCCAGAGTGGGTGCTGACCACGACTCCTGGCCCTCCTGTCTTGGACCATTTGGTGTGGGCAGAATGAACGACAACGGACAGCAGCTGCTCGAGTTCTGCACATATCACAATCTGTGCATCACAAACTCGTTCTTCAAGACCAAGCCCCAACACAAGGTTTCCTGGCGACATCCGTGCTCAAAGCACTGGCACCAGCTGGACTTGATCCTGACCAGGCGCACCTCACTGAAGAACGTGCTAATCACCCGTTCATTCCAGAGTGCAGATTGCGACACAGACCATTCACCGGTGTGTGCTAGACAGCCTGGAAAGGCACGGATTGACACCAGCAAGCTGGCCCAACCAGAACTTGTTGAGCAGTTTGCCTCCACCTTTGAGAAGGAACTTGGTGTACCACAAGAAGGAGAATCTGCAAAGCAGAAGTGGAAAGACTGCTAAACACCATCCACCGCACAGCCTTGGCTACCTTTGGGAGGAAGACCTCGAAGTCACAGGACTGGTTTGATGCCAAGTTGACCGAGATGACCCCCATCATTGAAGCCAAGCGCTCAGCACTTGAGTACAAGAAGTACCCAAACAAGAAGAATCTCCAGATTCTCAGGGCGGCAAGAAGCAAAGAACAGCAGACTGCTCGGCGCTGTGCCAACGAGTACTGGACTCAGCTCAGCCAAGACATTCAAACCGCTGCCATAACAGTGAACATCCGTGGTATGTATGGTGGCATCAAGAAAGCACTTGGTCCGGCTCAGAGCAAGACGGCCCCCCTCAAATCCTCCACTGGGGAGGTGATCACAGAAAAGAACAAGCAGATGGAGAGATGGGTGGAACACTACTCCAACCTCTACTCCAGACAGAACACTGACACCATCAGCCCTTGATGCCATCGACTGCCTGCCATCCATGGACGAACTTGACGCCGAACCAACCATCAACGAACTCAGCAAGGCCATTGATAGCTTGGCCGCTGGCAAGGCACCCGGCAACGACGGCATACCCCCCGACCTGATCAAGCACTGCAAGACCGCCCTAATGCTGCCATTGCATGACGTCCTCTGCCAGTGCTGGAAAGAAGGTGCCGTACCACAGGACATGAGGGACGCCAAGATCATCACCCTCTACAAAAACAAAGGGGAGAGAAGCGACTGCAACAACTACAGGGGCATCTCCCTCCTCAGCGTTGTTGGCAAAGTCTACGCACGAGTTGTTCTCGTTCGTCTACAGAAGCTTGCTGAACGTGTCTACCCCGAGTCTCAGTGTGTCTTCTGCGCCGAGCGATTGACTGTAGACATGATATTCTCCATCCGCCAACTCCAGGAGAAATGCAGAGAACAGAACATGCCCCTGTACGTCGCCTTCATCGACCTCACCAAAGCGTTCGATCTGGTCAGCAGAGAGGGCCTTTTCAAGATCCTGCCAAAGGTAGGATGCCCACCAAAGTTGCAAAGCCTCATCGAATCGTTTCACACCAACATGCAGGGGATAGTGCAGCATGACGGCAACGTCTCAGAGCCATTCAACATACGCAGCAGAGTGAAACAGGGCTGTGTACTTGCGCCAACCCTCTTTGGGATTTTCTTTGCTATGCTCCTGAGGCATGCCTTCAGCACAGCAACAGAGGGAATCTACCTGCACACAAGATCTGACGGCAGGCTTTTCAACCTCGCCCGCCTGAAAGCCAGAACCAAAGTACGCGAGGCTCTAATCAGAGACATGCTGTTCGCAGACGACACTGCAGTCGCAACCCACACACAGCAGGAGCTTCAGACCCCGATGGACCGCTTCTCCCAGGCATGCAAGGACTTCGGGCTTACTATCAGCCTGAAGAAGACTAACATCTTGGCGCAAGGCACGGAAGCACCACCGACCATCACCATCGACAACTACGAGCTGGAGGTCGTGAATCAGTTCACGTACCTGGGGTCCACGATCAGCAACAACCTCTCCCTTGATACAGAGATCGACAAGAGGATTGGAAAATCAGCCTTCACACTCGCTCGCCTCACCACACGAGTTTGGGAGAATCCCAAACTCTCTGTCAAGACGAAGATGGCAGTTTACAACGCCTGCGTCATCAGCACACTGCTGTATGGGAGTGAGACGTGGACAACATACGCCCAGCAGGAAAAGAGACTGAACTCCTTCCACTTGCGCTGCATTCGCCACATCCTGGATATATCCTGGCAGGACAAAGTGCCCAACACAGAAGTTCTGTCCCGCGCCGGCCTTCCCTCCATGTTCACTCTACTCAGGCAGCGCAGGCTCCGCTGGCTAGGCCACGTTCACCGTATGGAGGATGGCAGAATCCCCAAAGACGTCCTCTACGGAGAACTGGCGACTGGCAGGAGAGACGTTGGCCGCCCACAGCTGCGCTTTAGAGACGTCTGCAAGAGAGACATGAAGGTCCTGGAGATCAACACAGAGCGCTGGGAGGACCTTGCAGCGGACCGCTCCAAATGGAGAGGCACCCTGACCAGACAGCTCAAGGCGGGTGAAGAGAGACTGACTGCTGCAGCAGATGAAAAAACGACCCGCAGGAAGAACCGCCACAGACGCAGCAGCACGGAGACCACCCACAAGTGCGACCTGTGTGACAGGGACTGCCATTCGTGCATCGGCCTGTTCAGCCACAGGCGGTGCTGTTCCAGCAGAGTAGACGTTTAGGATTCTCTTCCATGGTCATCATAGACCGACGGAGGCCGACAATGTAATGTATGGGGTGGAGCCTATCTCCGTTTCTCTGACCCTAGGCCACACAGCTACTGAGAGTAATGAAAGCTACAGTGGGGGGGTCAGTCCTCTGGTAGCTCTGTACATAACTCTCCTTTCCCCATTCCATTATGCTGAGCAGCAAGCTAGAAGGCAGAAAGTACCATCTTTATATGATCTTTGGTATGACCTGGCCGGGATTTGAACCCCAGACTCCCAGGTGTGGAGCGGATACTCTCTACCAACTAGGCCACCCCTCTGGTGTACACCAAACGTGATGAAAATAGTTGGGAAAAACATGATGGAAATTGTTTATCAATTGGACACTAGCTATTTCAAAATAATCAGGAACAGAGCCAGATGAGAGAGAGTTGTGATATTAAGCAAAATAGGACCAATGGCTGTAAAAACAGATTTCAGGAGTTTAGGAAGAATGATGTCACCTGGGCTGCAAGAGGAACACATATGGGTTATGATGAAGAGTATGTATCCATGCAGACCTTATACAAACAGGCAGCCTGTAGACAAGCCCAAAAAAATAATCAGTGACATGAGCCATGTACTAAACAATGAATATGAGCGGTTGCCCTCAGGGAGGAGATACAGAGTCCCCAAGTGCAGGTACAATAAATATAAGAACTCAATTATCCTGATGTCAGTAAAACTTCTAAAAACAAATAGATAGGTCAGGGGCACTTATAATTTCTGCTCTTAATGACTGATGTTATATATTTATTTATTTCTGCTTGTTATTTGTATTATTTACTGGGTTTTATTCATCTATATTTTTTATATGAAGGATCTTATGTACTACTTCCATTGTGTATGTGTGGATTGTGTGGTTGCAGCATGGGTGATAGCCCAGGACAAGTTTCCTCTTGTGGGACAATAAAGTTTATCTCATCTCATCATCATCTCATGATGTTGGAAAGAGTCTGCAATGAAACAGGTGTGAAGTCAGACAGTAGGGTGGGCTGAGAGCTTAACAAGTTTCAGTTTCATCACAGTGTGAACAATGACTGACTTTTGATCTGCTGACTTTAACGAGCTGTCATAACGAGTTTAACAAGCCATTATAACCAATTTAACAAGCCGTTATAACCAGTTTAATGAGTTGCTATGATGAACTTTACAAGCTGTTATAACGAGTTGAACAAGCCATTATAATAAGTTTAACAAGCTGTTACAACCAGTTTAATGAGTTGCTATAAGGAGTTTCAGCTTCATCACAGTCTGAACATTTAATGACATTTGATCTGGTGACTTTAACGAGCTGTCATAATGAGTTTAACAAGCTGTTATAACGGGTTTAATGAGTAGTTATAACAAGCTTCAGCTTCATCACAGCCTGAACATTTTCTGACCTTTGATCAGATCACTTTAAGAGGCTGTTTTAACAAGGTTAACGAGCTGTTATGAGGTTTAGCAGCATGTCTGTTCAGTAAATGCATTTGTGTTGTTTCCCAATTATTAAAATGTAATGTCTCAAGACATTTTTGATGATTTTTAACATTTTTTTTTTACATTTAAATAAAATATAAATAGGAAAAGTGACAGAACTGAAGACATTCTAATAAATGGAAAACTTATGCCGTTAATGCATTAAATGCATTAGTGCATTTAAACATCAGAGAAATAAAGTTGATTTTTAATTGTTACAATGTTCCATGAAGTATTTTTCAGGCAGATTAGTGTTTTTCTTTGTGACCAGATGATTCTTCCGAACCTCTGAACTGTGCCGCTGCATCTTGGTAAGCGAACACACCGCCGCTGGGTCATCGTCCACCAAAAAGTCACGGTCAGAATCCCGCTCTCGCTTCCCTGAAAAACCTGCACCGCCTCGGCTGTGGAGGAGCAGACCTGCCAGATACCAGAGAGGTGATCATTTATAATAAAAGAAGTGGAAAACATGAACAATTATTATTAAACACAAAATTATAATTAAGCAACCAGGGAGAATCAATGATAGGTGAGTGACGCCCTCTAGTGTTCACTGACAGAAAAACAGCTGATTAAAATACATTTAAACATTTAATAAGGAAATATAAGTGATTTCAAAGTAATGAAACTGTAAAACATTCCATAATATTTCAGTACCTGGATGTTGAGGCACGGCGAATTCATGGTAAAGCTGACCGCTGCTTGAGTCGGACATCTGGAACACTGCTGAGCACAAAGACATGAAAACCGTTAACCAGAGCAACATCCCCGCCTATTTTCTTTGATGATCCCAATACTGACTAATAGAGAGAAGATTTCAACTTGTCAATATAATAGCTGTGGCAGAACCAGATTCTGATTAAACATCATCCACCAATATACAACCATTAAGGTCAGGATCTGGGGTGGACCTGTGGACCAGCTTTGGTTGCCCTAACTTTACTTGTTTTATAGTAATGGTAAATGTAGCATTTACCATAGTGCAACTGCAATGTTAACTTTGACCCTTGACCTCTTGACCCCAAACCCACAGCCAGATCAGGGTGTAAGTCATCCAAGATGTGTATTAGGTACATGCTAGCTTCATGCTAGCATTAGCCATACACAGAGTATTTACCCTGACGCCGTGCAAGTTATAGCGGGGGATTTCAATCATGCAGACTTAAAGGCAGCACTCCCTAAATTCCATCAGCATGTCAAGTGTGCTACTAGAGGAGTGAACACTCTGGACAAGGTCTATTCAAACATCAAACTGGGCTATAGGGCTAGACCATTACCACATCTGGGCCAGTCTGACCATTTGTCCATGCTATTAATTCCTGCATACGCCCCCCTCAGAAAAACTGCTCCCATCATCTCTAGGACTGTTGCCATATGGCCGGAGGATGCTTCCCAGCAGCTGCAGGATTGCTTCGATAGGACCAACTGGGAAGTCTTTGAACATCAGGACCTGGAGCTGTTCACAGATAGTGTGCTGTGCTATATCAAAAATTGCATAGACACTATCACAGTGAACAAACAGATCCGCATCTTCCCTAACCAGAAGCCCTGGATGAACTGGGAGGTCCAGCAACTGCTGAGGGAGAGAAACATCGCCTTCAGGTCTGGTAACAGCGAACTTTACAGCACAGCTCGGGCCAACCTGAAGAGGGGCATCAGAGAGGCTAAGACAGACTATAGGAGGAGGATTGAGGACCATCTGGACAGCAATAATAGCCGGCAGGTGTGGCGGGGCATCCAGCACCTGCCTAACTATCAAACAAATCCGGGAACCGCGGTAGGTGACCTCACACTGGCAGAGGAGCTGAATATCTTCTTTGCCCGCTTTGAGGTCGCTGCACCTGTCTCGGCCAACCTACACCAGGCCCACAGCAGTACGTTCCTCACTTTGGAGGAACATGAGGTGAGGCGCACCCTGCGGTCCATCGACCCAAGAAAAGCAGCGGGTCCGGACGGTGTCCCGGGACGTGTGCTGAGGGACTGTGCAGATCAGCTGGCTGGAGTCTTTACTAAGATTTTCAACCAATCCCTGGCACAGTCCACTGTCCCATCCTGCCTGAAGTCCTCCACCATAGTCCCCTTACCCAAGAAACCTCACATTTCTAGCCTCAACGACTACAGACCAGTCACACTCACCCCGGTGGTGATGAAGTGCTTTGAAAGGCTGGTCCGTAGTCATATCATAGCAGCCCTGCCCCGCAGAATGGACTCCCACCAGTTTGCCTACAGAGCGAATCGATCCACAGAGGATGCGGTGGCCACAGCACTCCATGCCACTCTAGCCCACCTGGAGCGGCAGGGGAGCTATGTGCGGATGCTCTTCGTGGATTATAGCTCTGCATTTAACACCATTCTTCCACACAAACTGGTGGTCAAGCTGGGGGACTTGGGGCTTCCTCAGGCTATTTGTATGTGGATTAGCAGCTTCCTCTCTGGTCGCAGACAGAGAGTCAGGGTGGGCCATCATACATCTACGGCCCTAAGCCTCAGTACCGGATCCCCCCAGGGCTGTGTGCTGAGTCCCCTGCTCTACTGTCTGTATACACACGACTGCATCCCCGCCCATCACAATAACACCATTGTGAAGTTTGCAGACGACACTACAGTGGTGGGTCTCATTTCGGGGGGGGATGAGTCTGCCTACAGAGATGAGGTGGTGCGGCTGTCGTCATGGTGTAGAGAGAATAACCTTCTCCTGAATACCTCTAAGACTAAAGAATTGATAATTGACTACAGGAGGAAGAAGACAGAGATTTCCCCTCTCATCAACAGGGACTGTGTAGAGAGGGTAGCTGACTTTCGTTTTCTAGGAGTTCACATAGAGGAGAACCTGTCCTGGAGTGTGAACACCTCTGAGCTGGTGAAAAAGGCCCAGCAGAGACTGTACTTCCTGAGGATTTTCAGGAAGGAGAACATCACACAGAGACTGCTGGTGTCCTTTTATCGAGCTTCTATTGAAAGCATATTAATATACTGTATATACATCTGGTACAGTAGTTGTACAGTAGCTCAAAGGAAAGCACTCCAGAGGGTCATTGACACCGCCCAGAAGATCATTGGCTGCCCTCTCCTCACACTGGAAGACCTACACCGCTCCCGTTGTCTGAAGAAGGCTCAAAATATTTTAAAGGATACTTCACATCCTGGACACTCATTGTTTGAACTACTGCCATCTGGGAAACGATATAGACAAATGAACACAAGGACAAACAGACTCAAACACAGCTTCTATCCAACAGCAATAACCATTCTGAATAAAATGAGGAAGTAATGTGCTAAATGGACATGATTATATGTTGTTGAATGCTCCTTGCAATGACTGTGTGTGCATGATGTCCTGTGTCGATGTCTGTGTGAATGTGGCTTGCCATTTATTCTTTTTAATTATTCTTTTTAACTGATTTTTTTTAGTAATTTTAGGTCTATGTTTTTTTATAATGGGGCAATGTTTTTATAAATGGGGCACTGACTGGAGAGCACTTTTGAATTTTGTTGTACTTGTGACAATGACAAAGATCTATCTATCCATCTATCTGCTGTATTGATTTGAAAAGCCTACATAATTTCCTTCAGTAGTTACTGTGTTTAGAAGATTTAGGGAAAAATCTGACCTTTGACCTCAAGGTCATGTGATAAGAGTGAAACTGCAATATGTGCATAACAATCGGAACAAAGCTGTAGGAGGAGTTGATTTCCCAAAAGTGGAACAGATGGACAGACTGAGCCATAACGTAATCCTCTTCAAGCAGTCAGTTAAAACCTCAGAGTCTGATCATCACCGTCTGACAGCTTCCTGTCAGTCTGTCCACATCTTTTATCAGACATGGAACATTCTCATCGACGGTTATTCTGTTTCTGTTGCAAAACTAAAGATCTTCAGTATACATGCAAGGAATCTGTCTGTGCATCCCTGTGTCCATGTGTATGCGTGTGTGCATTCTTCCGTCCGTCCCTCTGTCCCTGTGTGTGTGTCCCTCAGATATCTCCTGAACCGTTCCTCAGACTGGCCTCAGGTCTTATAGGTGTTCTGCTGAGACAGACACCTAGGGACAATTTAATCACCAATTAACCTAGCATGCATGTCGCTGGATTGTGGGAGGAAACTTGATCCCCTGCAGTAAACCCACGTAGCACAGGGGGAACATGCAGAAAGGTTCCTACCCCTGCCAGCCTGGGGATTCAAACCTGCAACCTTCTAGCTGTGGGACAACAGTGCTAACCACTGCACCACTGTGCTGCTCAAAAGAAAAACTCTCAGTCATCTGGTAATTCTTTCCACCACCCAGAGCCTGTATCAACTCCTTCCTGAAGTCTAGTAACCTTCTTTCTTCTCTAATTTCCTCCTCAGAAGTCAAAGGTGTGATGTTGAATGTTGTCAGAGCGTATGGCCCACAGGTTGGATGTCAGGTAGAAGAGAAAGAGGAACCTTGGAGTAAGTTGGATGAAGTGGTAGAGAGTGTGGTGATTGGAGCAGAGTTTAATGGACATGTAGGTGAAGGAGCAGAGGTGGCTGGGTTACTGACAGTCTGAAGGACCATCCAGCCTATGTGGAGAACAAGGAGGAGTATCAGTGGGAACCCGGGTCTGACAGAGAGCACCAGTGTATCAACACAGGACATGCTGGGATAAGCAGCAGCATTATTGGTGGACTGCTGTCCTTCACAGGGAGGCACGCCCAGCCTGCCCGGTCAGTGTAGATGGGAGTCCCTGCTGCTGAACCCTGTGGTACCACGGTTCTTTACAGGACTGCGAGTCTCTGATGATGCTCCTCCTGGTGGCTCCCACAAGTATCTAAAAGTTAAAAACTTAAAAATTATACTGCCATGATGATGCAATTGGAGTCTCCCTCCCCTCTGTCCAAGAACTTTTTCAGAACCGTTGTAGGAGCAGGGCACTGAACATTGTCAAGGACCGTTCTCACCCTCTCCATAAACACCTTGAACTTCTTCCATCTGGTAAACAATTCCGGAGCATCAGAGGCAGAACCACCAGACTGATCAACAGCTTCCTTCCACAAGCTGTCAGGATGCTGAACAGTTGACCCGGAATCTCTCATACACACTACTGCACCTACGGACATTTTGTACATTATAGTTAGTTATTCTTTTTCCCCAAGTATGTCTCAGGGATGTGTGAATGGATGGGGGGTGGGGTGGGGGGTGGAGCTATGTGGGAGTGTGTCTTAAATCATGCTGCTTCTTATATGGATGCCGAGAGAAACGCAATTTCATCTTGCCTGCACTACAGTTGTATGTACAGCAATATGACAAAGTTTGATTTGATTTGATTTGATCAGATCAACTGGATATCATAGGTAGACACATGCAAACTAACTGAACAACGACCATCACCAAAGAGGACACAAAAACACCCAAAAAACATCATCTTTACTTAAAGACTGACTGACAGATGGGCAGCACTGATGGTTGTAGTCAAACAACAACTTCTGCTGTGGATAATTATGTTGGTGTTTTATAGTTAATTTGGTTGATGACGGTTTTATAAACCTTTTAAATGGTGAATGGTGTTCACTCATGCAGCACTTTTTCTCATGTCTGGATGACCAAAGGTCTGTACATATCCTGATATCCGCACGTTCACACACTGATGGTGGCGGAGCTGCCACACACCGGCGCTGACCTGACCCACCAGGACCAACTGGGGGTTCAGTGTTTTGCTCAAGGACACCTGGACATGCAGACTGCAGACAAAGCGGGAATCAGACCCCTGACCCTCCGATCAGTGGTCGGCCACACTACACCTGCACCACAGCGCCCCCCCCCCCCAATTTTAATAACAAAATATTGCCAAAATATAATCCATAGTACTGCATGAGTTTACTGAGGATACACAGAAGGAGTTCAGTATTCCACTGAACTCCATCACTGTGATATAAACTAATTCTAATGGTGACTGAACAACTCTCATTCCCCAAAGTACAGATACACCATTATCAATATAAGTGATAAAGATGAGAAGTGATCTGACGTTCCTCAGGCCCTGTTTTCAGGACTATTCAGATGTTCAGAGAAAAACCTGCAGAACGTCTACACTACAGGCTCTGCAGCACCATCTTCAGTCTCACCTGCTCGTTACCGTTCTCTTCTAAATAGGTTTTCTTCTCTCATTTTTTTTTTTTCCATCTGACCTTTTTCATGCAAAATTTTAACTTTTACCTAAAGCTTCAAACCTGCTGGGTTTTTTTGTTTCTGAAAAGGTGAAGAAATCTGAAGCAGCACCAGATTTAAATGAAGATCAATCCATTGTTTTAATAATCAATAGATGAGTTGACTATTAAAATCCATAATCTTCCTCCTAGCTCACGCTTATAATTACATTTATAAGCAGTTTGATATCTGTAATCCCTCATCCCTCGTGGATTTTTGTGGGGGGTGCTTCGGGAGTATGGGGTATCGGGCTTGTTGTTACGAGCTATTCGGTCTCTGTACGACCGTTGTGAGAGTTTGGTTCGTATTGCCAAACACTCGGTCGGAGTCATTCCCAGTGAGAGTTGGACTCCGCCAGGGCTGCACTTTGTCACCGATCCTGTTCATAATTTTTATGGACAGGATTTCTAGGCACAACCAGGGAATGGAGGGTGTCATGCTTGGTGACCACAGGATCTCATCTCTGTTGTTTGCAGATGATGTTGTCCTGTTGGCTTCATCCAGCAATGACCTACAGCTCTTGCTGGGACGGTTTGCCGCTGAGTGTGAAGCGGCTGGGATGAGAATCAGCACCTCCAAGTCTGAGTCCATGGTCCTCAGCCGGAAAAAGGTGGATTGTCCTCTCCGGGTTGGGGACAGGCTCCTGCCCCAAATGGAGGAGTTTAAGTATCTTGGGGTCTTGTTCACGAGTGAGGGGAAAATGGAGCGAGAGATTGACAGACAGATTGGAGCAGCATCTGCAGTGATGCGGACGTTGTACCGGTCTGTTGTGGTGAAGAGGGAGCTTAGTTCTAAGGCAAAGCTGTCAATTTACCAGTCAATCTACGTTCCTACTCTCACCTATGGTCACGAGCTTTGGGTAATGACCGAAAGAACGAGATCGCGGATACAAGCGGCTGAAATGAGCTTTCTCCGTAGGATTGCTGGACTCACCCTCAGAGATAGGGTGAGGAGCTCAGTCATCCGGGAGAGGCTCAGAGTAGAACCGCTGCTCCTCCACATTGAAAGGAATCAGTTGAGGTGGTATGGGCATCTGATTAGGATGCCTCCTGGACGCCTCCCACTTGAGGTGTTTCAGGCACGTCCCACTGGGAGGAGACCCCGGGGCAGACCCAGGACTCGGTGGAGAGACTATGTCTCCCAGCTGGTCTGGGAACGCCTTGGTATCCTCTCTGAAGAGCTGGAGCAGGTGGCTGGGGAGAGGGAAGTCTGGGCTTCTCTGCTTGAACTGCTGCCTCCGCGACCCGGACCTCCGGAAAAGCGGTAGAAGATGGATGGATGGATGGATGGATATCTGTAATTTAAAATGGTGGCCCACTAGCACTGTGGTGGTTTCTGGTTTCCAACAACAGGATGAATCCACTTCCCGACCTGAACTTCTGTCTCTGTGCACTGAAGATGTAGTGGTTTATAATATTTTCTGGTCATTTTTGATACAGAAAAACAAGTCTGAAACTCATTCTAAACTGTTCTTTCTAACCTGCAGAAATGAGTTTTGGTTTGGAAGTAACTGATGCTGGTCTGTGAAACTGTCTTTGTAAAAGACAAACTGTAGTGAGACGTGGACGACCGTGGCTACCAGGCACGACTACATGGAACCAAGATTGGTCCAAAACACCACTGCCATGGCTCCTGTGGCATCTGAAGGCTTCTTCTCAGACCGACTGGTCCTCAGAGGAAAATGTCACAAACCGCTGAAAAAACCACTGCAAATGTCAAGAAAATGTGGAACATTTGAGGAAAAAAGTTGCAAATGTAAAAGAAAAACTTTACAATTTATGTATATTTATGGGAAGAAATTTGTGTGGAAAAGGATAACAAATTTACCACAAACATTAATAAATTTCAAGGAAAAAAATGTTTATTCAAAGCCACAATTTAACCAGGAAAAAGTTACGAATTCCAATAAAAGTTGTTACAAGTTCACAAGAAAAATCTGATAAATTGGGGAGAAAACACGAACTTTATCAGGAGAAAAACAAATGTGAAACTTTGGTTTTTGTAAATTGCAGTTTATGCAAATTTGTGACTTTATTCTCATAAATTTGCTACTTTTTCTTTGAAATTTTTGACTTCTATCTGTAAATTTACAAATAAATTTCTGACTTTTTTCCTGTAAATTTGCAACTTTGTTTTCTTGTAAATTTGCATTTTTTTCCACTGTAAATTTAGACTTTCTTATGAATTTGAAAAATTTCCCATGAATTGGATTTTTTGTAATTCTGCACCATTTTTTTCTTGTAACTGTATATTTGTGGTCAGGTGCAGGGTTAAAGGTTGTTATTTGATGCATTTTTTCTGTTCATCTGACAAGGTTTCTGTTGAGTTTTTTTAAATGTAATTTTAAGGACTGGTACTGTTGGTGATTCATTAAACATGTGCCATCCACCTGAGTGAGAAGGATTTTTAAAACTGGACTTCTAGTCCTCTTTATGGTACTTGATGCTAATGACAGCTAACCAGGCTAACCATTAGCATGAACCCAGAATACGACAACACCGTTTCCAGGATGTGAAGCTGTCCGTTTCAAAACTGCGCCTGACTGTGGACATTAAGGTCCACAACACGCTACAGTCCACCAACAGTTACTGTGACTGAAGATGATCAGAACACTGAAGAAAAGGGACATGCATCTGCTGAAACATCGCGAATGGATACAAGAACTCCTGAACTAACTGCTGACCAATCAGATGGCTCCACTGTATAAACTGGTTCATGTGGTTAAGATGGTTTAGCTACAGGCTCACCGTGATGTTGCTGTTGTTGTTCCTGCTGCGGCGGTTGCAGACGTTGCTGCTGATGACCAACTCCAGTGGGTCCAGATTGCTCCTCACTGTCAAAGTTGAGCAGGATGCTGCCGCTGCTGTTTCCTGCTGGCACTGAACTCCCCGACACTGCAGGACCTGAAACAGGAAGAAGATTATAATCAGAAGATGTCAGACGGTCAGAAACATGGAAGCCCACGTTTAGAACGGTGACTGACAGTGGGAGTTGGAGCTGTTGGTCCCTGGGTGCTGCTCTCCAGGAGAATACGACATCATCCCTCCGTTCCCGTTGGACGGCACCGATGCCAGCAGGCCTGGAAAACACAATAGCCAGAAGAAAAAGAACAGCAGAGAAAAGTCCTGAGAAAATGGTCAAATTCACAAGGAACACAACCATCACTTATGAGATGAGGGAAGAAACATTAGTGGGAACATCTGAAAACTTATAAGAAAAAAGAAAGTTTTAAATTGACAAGAAAAAATCTCAGAATTAACAGAAAAAATGAACAAAAGTTAAGAAAAATCTTGTAAAATTTAAAAAGGGAAAAAGAAAGATGGAACAGAGAAGTAAAAAATTTAATTCAATTGAGAAGTAAAACAAAGCCTCAGAAACATCAGAACTCTGAGAATGAAGGCACAATTCTGGAAAAAAAAAAAAAAATTTAAAAATGACCCCAAAAGTCTTTTTCATGGCCCAAATCCCCCTCCGTCGGAGTCGGGCTGACTGGTCCCCCTCCCTTACCCAGTCCCCGGTAGCGGCTCAGCTGCTGGTAGATCTGCTTCATCCTCTCGATGTTGAGCCGGCTGGCCTCGGCGTGGTGCACCATGGGCTTCGGGTAGTGGACGCCGATCACGCACTTGGCGGCCGCCTGAATGGACTCGGGTGCATTCCACGGGTCGTAGATGAACTTGGCAGGGAAACCTCGGAGGACAGGTAAGTAACGTCTGGAAACACAGGGAGACATTAGACACGCTGGCTCCAGTCTACGGCACGGAGGTGGTATAGTCATGGGAGGAAAAAGGTTATCAGGGAAAAAACAATTCAGAGCTACAAACCAATCTTTCACAGTTACTGATGCTTCACATTGGAGAAAAAATGTGACTGTTGATTATAAAGTTGTAGCAGCACATGGATGTTCGTCAACGATGCTAACAAGTACCGTGGTCAACAATAAACCTACCAGACATCACAGTTAGCCCAACAGCACACATTCAATGGGCCAACATCAGCAAGTTTACATCAGGAATACATCTTATAGAGGTCGTTTGGTCATTGGCAAGACATTGGCTGGACGTCAGCGTAATGTCGACATCCAATGTGCAAACGACCTCTATAAGACATATTCCCAATGTAAGTGGTACGTTGGGCCAAAGTTGGTGCAATGTACATGTGCTGCTGTTGAGGTAGTGTCCAAAAGAACCACTGCTGGAACCTGGACACGAACATCGCAGATTTACTGGGAAAAAGTTGCAAGTTTATGAGAAAAACGGCACAAAAACTAATTAAAAATGGACAAAACTGAAGGTTTTTTTGTATTTAACTACATAAAAAAAAAACTTTAAGGACCTGTGAAATGCAGATTTCAGGTTTAACTGTAATTTTTAAGGATCCAAGTTGTAGAATTCGTCTTTTTTTTTTAACTTTATGAAATATTTGAAAACAGCAACAGTTTCACAAAGTGACCAACATTTAAGTTTAGTGTTTATTTGGAAGGGACATTACATACTAATGAACATTAATACAAATGTAAGTATGCCAGATTTAGCAATACTGCTAATTCTATATCTATAGTCCTCCAGTGGGTCACAAAAACCCACACAAAAACAACACTGACAGTTAATTAAGCTACCACTGATGAGACCAATTAGCATTTGCTGTCACAACCAATCAGGAAACGAGGGTTTGTGGTCCCAGACAACCGTTACCGTGAACTTGGCCTCCACTGAGACACTCCAAAAACCAACCAGTCAGATTCAAGGGTTTCAGTGTGACAAAGAGAGGCCACCTACCTACTGACGTTCCACCTTACCAAGTCCGAGGTCAGAGGAGGGGAGGACTGGACTGGACTGGGGAGGGCGGGGCTCGGTGCGACCTGCGCGCAGCCGACAGACAGACGGACGGCGGCGCTCCGGTTGCTTACGGAGAGGCCGCCCCGGTGGCTGATGGGAGACGTCTACTGTAACACGTCGTTAGAAAGAAGAGGATTGACCACCCAGAACCACCCCACCCTGAGAGGGCGTATGCTGGAGAAGTTCTGCCATCGACACACCAGTTTGCATTTTTAAAAAAATCTTTGACTTCCAGTTTGATCAGGGGTCAGCGACCTGGAACAGTCATTCCCTCCGAAAAACACAAATGCATGAAAAAATACAAGGTTTACCAGGAAATAAGAAAACACCCTCAAATTCCTGAGATATAAGTTATATTTTGGGACTGTCCCAAATATCAGTTTTGGGGCTCCAAGTGTTCTAGAACAATCTGGGGAGGATATCCAAATATTCGGGATTAACTCAGAGAGAATATCAGAATATTGTGTTCAGTCTTTTTCTCCCTCAAACTGCACCAGCTTCATGTTTTTTTACTAATGTGACTTTTTCCCAATTTTTTTATTTACTTTTTCACATAAATTTGTAGCTTTTAAAAAAAGGTTTGTGATTGCTGATAAAACCATCATTGGTGTTCCTCGGGACTCTGTACTGGGTCCATTCATGTTGATTATTTAAATTGTTCTGTAGCACATTTTGATAATTAATTTACTCAAAGGCCCACTCATGTTCATTAGTTAAATCCATCTATAGTAGATTCAGGTTTTTCTGATAAAACCATCATTGGCATCCTCGGGGTTCTGAGCTGGACCCGTTCATGTTCCTTATTTAAATCATTCCACAGCAGATTTTGGTGATTAATGGCCATGGTTACATGCACACAAACTGATTATAACTGGATTTCTGGAGTTATCCATCATTTAAACAGAATAATCAGAATAAAAGCCCTCATCAGGTTATGAAAAATTGCATTTACTCAAGTAGTTTACTGACCAATAATCCATTTATATTCAGTACATGTAAACCTATAATAAATAATTATTGCCATCATCTATTCCCAGTTATCAAATTGAACATGTAACCAGACTCAGTGGCATAACCATCACTGGTATTCCCCAGGATTCTGCACTGGTTCCTTATTCAACCTATTAGAGAGTAGATTTTGATGATCTAATCATTGTTTGTATTCCTCAGGGCTCTGTACCAGGCCTATTCATGCTAGTCATATAAATCGTTCCATAATAGATTTTGGTGGCCACTGGTTTTTCCTCAGGCCTCTGTACTGGGCCCACTAATAATAATTATTTAAATCATTCCAGAGAAGAGTTTGATGGTCTAATCATTGTTGGCATTCCTCAGGACTCTGGTTTGTGCCCACTCATGCTAATCACTGAACTTGTTCTATAGTAGATTTTGATGATATAATTCTTAATGGTGTTCCCCAGGGCACAGTTCTGGGCCTGCTGGCATTCATTATCGGATTGACTAAAAACTTTCACCATAATTATCACAGTATCTGGCCATGTGGCACTTACAAACCCACAAAGGGCTTTTTTAGTCGATGACAGAAGTCGTCCATCATACCTCGCCGCTCCAGGCCCCGCCCACCCACCCCCACCCTCCAATGACCAAACTGAGAAAAGACCTCAGCCCCTCCCCCGACCCCCTTAGACTGTGGTGGTTGTCTTTAAAGTGGGCCCCTCCCACCGCCACAGCGCCGCACTCTGAGCCGGCCCACTAGGGAGCCTCCTCATTTCACCAAAAGGGACCACAACCCTTTTGCTAGAAAGATCCACAACCTGCCGGAAAACAGGCATCCCTACATAGAACAGCGGCTGGACACGGCTGTTTCTGATGGACGGTTTTAAACATTTTAACACTGAAGTCTCACTCACTGATGGAGACAGCCTCTAGTGGAAACCAAATTAAACCTCTGTTAACCCTGTGCAGAGCCAGTGGCATCCCTATGATGCCGTTAGCATTTATACTTGTCTGCTGTTAAAGCATAAAACAGTTTAGAAAATGTGGTTAAGAAATAAAATGCAGGAATATTTTCTGCCAGGGTTCCTATTCATTGTTACCGGTCTTCCTCAGTACTCGCCAGTGATGTCTAAACTGATGTTAGTGAAAATTTCTTTCCATAAATCCGCTGCCACTTTTGACAGTCTTTGTAGCGTTGCGAGGATGAGTCAAACAAACGTTCAGAAGTGTGAATTTCCTCTCTTCCATCCGGTCCTGCATTTATTCAGCTGCTGAGGATCTGGTGAGTTACATCTCTGAAAAGAAGCCTATCAGCTTATGGAATAAGCCAAGTTGTAAACGGTTACACTGTAGCTACATGGAAGAACAAATCAGACCAAACCCTCGTCATCATTCATTCATTCATCTTCTTCCGCTTAATCCTTTTCGGGTCGCGGGGGGGCTGGAGCCTATCCCAGCATCTTTGGGCAAGAGGAAGGGTACACCCTGGACAGATCGCCAGTCCATCGCAGGGCCAACACAGAGAGACAGACAACCATTCACTCTCACAGTCATACCTAAGGACAATTTAGAATCCCCAGTTTTGATGCCAGTTAACCTAACATGCATGTTTTTGGCATGTGGGAGGAAACCGGAGAAATCCCGGAGTAAACCCACGCAGACACGGGGAGAACATGCAAACTCCACACAGATCACTGTTGGCTGGGGGCTAGGATCGAACCCAGGATCCCCCGGCCAAGGGTGAGTTGCTGTGCTGCCGCAGTGCTAACCACTCCGCCACCGCGCCACCCACCCTCATTATCATTTTAATAAAAAGGTGCATTTGTTTTGTTTATGAGTGTGTCCCAGCCGCTGCCTCAGGTCCACCCAACCCATCAGGACTGCGTTCATGAAAGCAGAGCACTGCTGAACATTTCAAAAAGGGCAGGATGAGGGACTCAGACCAATGAACATGGGCGAGGGGACCAAGCAGCGGGGTCACCGCCACGGTGGAGCTACAGCTGGTCCAACGGCTCTCATTTCCGCCCTCCGGGGAATGTTTCGTAGCGCTCTGCTTAAAGAACGCATACGAGGCATTTGCGTTTCCCTACCAAGCGGTCAGAATCCCTTTTGACGAAATGAGATGCCACCGAGTCACAAACCTGCTCAGAGGGCGCTGCTGTGGCATGAGCCGAGTCCCGTCCTTCAAAATAAAAGCACCAACAAACCGCTGCCCAGCGCCTCAGAACGGCCAATCAGCTTAAAGGCAATCAGCTACAATCAGGAAGGGGAGGAGAGGGGGTAGCTGAACTTTTCCCCCAAAAAACATCAGAAAGACAAAGACAGACAGGAAATGAGTGGCTACACCGCTGCAGTAAAGGTCGACTATAACGGACACAAACACTCAGACATTCATCGACCAAAAACTACACAAACGCACCCAAAGCTTAACTCACTTACCCAGAAAAGCCATATTTCCCATCAGCCACTGCTTCAGCATGAGCTGGTTTATTCTTTTGACAGGCTGAATATACACAGATGGACCAATGGAGATGTTTCCCCAACAGCACACATACATCACTCCAACATCAGACCAACGTACTGAGTTTATGTGGGAACACATCTTATAGACGTCGTTAGCCATTTGCTAAACGTCGGTGTCATGCCGACGTCTAGCCAGTGTGACCTCTATAAGACGTGTTCTCCATGTAAACTTATCGACGTTGACCAGATGTATGCGTGCTGTTGGGGTACCTTTCCCCAAGAAGTCACAGGTACCTGCTGATGACGTCTACGTGGTCAGTGCGGACTCAGACCAGGTTTTAGGTCCATCTCTGATATCCAGTCTGACACATACACCTAGCTGGAAATTAATCTACGACAAAAGCATTTCAAACCGCCTAAAAATCAGTCTGACGATGTGAAGGAAGAGGGACGCCATCCACATATAGACTTAGCTGTGGCCTCGGGGGGGGGGGGGGGGGGCGGGGGGCCGGGACAGGTACCCACCTGATGAAATCCCCATTAGGGTCGGTGCGGCGGCCGAAGCCCACGGGGCAGTAGCAGTGGAAAAACTGCTGGAAGAAGGAACTGCAGGACAACCACATCCAGCTGCCGGCGTTCACACTCCAGTCGGCATCCAGGAGAAGCTCCTCAAACACCTGGAGAGGTGAGACAAGGTTAGCTAGCTTATAATCGGACCATCACTGATTGAGCAGCTCCTTCTCGCCATGACAAAATCACCCCCAGAGTGCCCACCAATTTTACCGTTCTATGTCCTCACCTTCATGCCCTCCTCCCAGCTGATCCACAGGTCCCCCCGCGTCAGGAAGCAGGCGACGGCGTGCCGGGCCAGGTGGTGGATCCAGCCCTCCTGCCTCAGCTGGGTCATGATGGCATCAATCCAGGGAAAGCCGGTTTTGGCCTCGGCCCACTTGGCAAGCGCCTCGGGGTTCCGGTCCCAGGGGATGCGGACGCAGATGAGGTTCCCCTCCATCTTGTCGAAGCGGGGATTGTTGGTGGCGGCTGTGTAGAAGAACTCCCGCCACAGCAGCTGACCATAGAGAGAGAGTGGCGGGGAGCTGTTCTTCTTCACCTGGACCGGGTAACCATGGTAATGGGTCAGGTCTACTGATGCTTTCACTTCTGAAAATCCTGATTTTCCCACATAACAATGTTACGATTCTGTCAAGAACTTTTTCTGTTTGTGCTGAGAATTCTCAGACTTTTTTTTCCTAAATTTGTTGTTTCTCCTCTTATTTTGGAGCTTTTTTCTTTTGGCAAACACCCAACTTTTCCTCAGAGCTTCACAACACCAGTGCCAAGTTTAACTTCATACGGATCAACAAGAAGATAAAGAATAAAGCCAGGAGCCAGCATTTAATTTTTTTAAAGAAAAACTTAACATAAAGGTTCTAATTTACTAAAATCAAATGACAGAGGGAGCTAAAAGGCAATTACAGTAAAAAATTTACAATAACAATAAAAAAATCACATTTATGAGAAAAAAGTTGAAGGTGATTTTAATTCTTCCCCCAAAAGCAGTGAGGGTGGACGTGTCTCTTGGAGCCCCCGGTGGCTGAGGTGGACACTGCATTTGTGTTTCTGATTGATAAAAGTGGCTTTGATCAGGGCTAACATCAATGATTACTGTAACTGATGATTGATTAATTAACTGATTAACCAATCAGCATGGAGCCAATAGACATCAGAACTGGTCTGTCAGGATGAACCATAGTTTAACCATAGTTTCAATGATTTGGGCTTTATTCCCCTCATAAATCTGGAGAGACTCCGTCAGTGGAAGGTGGCGGGCCCTGATGGCATCTCCACCAGGATCCTGAGGACCTGTGCCAACCAGCTAGCTCTGGTACTGAAAAAACTGTACAACCTAAGCCTGAGTCTGGAGAGAGTACCGGTGCTGTGGAAGACATCCTGCCTGGTTGCTGTCCCCAGGAAGTCATCTCCATCGGACCTGAATGACTATCGACCAGTTGCCATCTCATCTCATGTGATGAAGGTCCTGGAGAGACTGGTCTTAGCCCACCTGAGGCCACAGGTGAAGACGTGGCTGGACCCTCTGCAGTTTGCGTATCAGCCCCATTTAGGAGTTGAAGATGCTGTCATCCATTTGCTGCAACGAGCCCATCTGCACCTGGATGGCGGAGGAGACACTGAGAATCACATTTTTTTTTTATTTCTCCAGTGCCTTTAACACCATCCAGCCACTGCTGCTGGGTGAGAAGCTGCGGGTGATGGGGGCTGACAGCTCTATGATCTCCTGGATTACTGACTACCTGACAGGTAGACCACAGTTTTTCCAGCTGGGCAGTGTCTTGTCTGGTGTGGTGGTTAGTGATACAGGAGCTCCAAAGGGGACTGTGCTCTCTCCTTTTCTCTTCACCTTGTATACCACTGACTTTCAGTACAACACCAAGTCATGCCACCTGCAGAAATTCTGACGACTCGGTTGTTGTGGGGCGTATAAGAGGGGGAGAGAAGGGGGAGTACAGGGCACTGGTAGACAGATCTGTGGAGAGGGCAGAGCAGAATCACCTGAGGCTGAACATCAGCAAGACCAGAGAGATGGTGATTGACTTCAGGAAGAAGAGGACGCCTTCACAGCTGTTGTGGATTGGGGGGAGGTTGTGGGCGTAGTGGAGGACTACAGATACCTGGGTGTCAGGATCAGCAATGGGCTGGACTGGAGATCCAACACCGATGCTGCGCACAAGAAGGGGATGAGCAGATTCTACTTCCTGAAGAAGCTGAGATCCTTCAACGTGTGCGGCAGGATGCTGGAGCTTTTCTACCAGACCACTGTCGCCAGCGCCATCTTCTTTGCTGCTGTCTGTTGGGGTAGCAGTATCAGGGCCAGCGACACCAACAGACTTGACAAGATTATCAAGAGGGCTGGCTCTGTAATTGGTCTCAGGCCGGAGACCTGAGACTGTGGTGGTGAAGAGGACACTGAACAAACTATTATCCATCATGGACAATCCTGATCACCCCCTCCACCACACACTGGACAGACATTGGAGCACTTTCTCCAGTAGACTGCTACAGCTTCGCTGTTGAACAGTCAGGTACAGGAAATCTTTCCTGCCACCTGCCATTTCACTGTACAATAACTCACTATGATGTTGAATTCTGGTCATAACCATGCTGCCATACTGCACCTTACAGTCTAACTGGAACCTTACATTTCACTCTACTCCGATAGTCCTGCATTGTGCAGCGGGTATGATGCATGCGTTTACACGGGTCACCATCTGTTCAGCTATGATGTATATAGGCTTTTATAGTAGTGTTAGTTTTACTTTCCATGAGTAATCCCTTTGTCTGTCATGCATGCGTTTTTGTCGTTTTAGTTGTCTACTGTCATGCTGCTGTTACACCGCAATTTCCAAGTTTGGGATCAATAAAGTACATCTGTCTATCTAAATTTAGTCATTTATTTAAATTAGTGAGTTCTTCTTCTTCTTCTTTCAGATTTGATTGGCGGTTGGCAACCAGCTTACAAGTGCATTACCGCCACTGACTTGATTATCATCACTCTATATCTTTGTAACAGATTAGTGAGTTAATTTCTGTTAAGTTTTCCTCTTAAATTCTGCAGCAGTTCCTGTACCTCTGCATCATATTTTCTACACCTTCAACTCTCCTGACAGCCCAGTCACAAACCATCAGAGCCGTTTACATTATACATTTTATATCGTCATTATGGAGCAGAACCAGACGTGTGTGTGGGGGGGGGGGGGTCACACCTTGCGGTAGAGGTCAGTCAGTTTGAAGTAGAACAGTCGACAGGACAGACAGCCGAACCTCAGGTACGGACTCAGACCCGTCGGACTGGCCAGGAGAGAGTTGGCGTTCATCCGAGGACGCTCAAAATTTGCCACCCAAGCCTGGACCGGGAGAGAGATGGGAGGAGGACATAAATGTGAGTGAGGAGGGAGAAATAAATGTTGTGATGAAGATCAGCCTGGACCATCAGAGCGTCAGTTTAGAATAAAACGTGTGTGACTGTGGTTAAAACAAGTGGAGCGCCGCTAGCACTGTTAGTGGCAGTACTGAACCTCCTCTACAGATGGTGCACTAATCAAGTCAGAGCTTTGGTTTAGAATAAAATAAGTGGTGGAGCAGGGTTACTGGTGTTAGTGGTGTTTGCAGTCAGTGCCAGCCCAAGGCATGGGCGACATTGGGCGCCCCCTGCTGAAGGGGGTGCAGCTGCAAGCCCTCAATTTTTTTTCAGTTAATAAAATAAAATTTCTAATAGCCACGGGCGCTGTGCCACCAGACAAGGCAGACAAATACTTAGAGCTCCAGGCCAGTACGGGGCCTTTGAGAGCTGGTCAACTCTGAATCACTTCTTCAGTAGTGCAGTTTGGTGTGGCGGCCCCACCAGCACCACTCCTGTTATGCCTTTTATGTACTTCAGAGAAGACTTTGTTGAGATTTGTAAAATCATATAAATATGCAGGCTGACTAAAGACAGAAGAATCCAGCTTCACTTATCCCCCACCTGCCAGATAACCGCTATGACAAACTCTGCTTTAACAGCAGAACCAGCTGAGTTCTGAAACACTGATTCCACATCCCACTGGCCGATCCTGTGGATTCAGTCTCCGACTACAAACAGCTCCAACTACGATTCTGTCCTGTGCGTTGCCTCTCAAATATGATTTATAACGACAAAACAGCAGAGGTAGGACAAAATTTATTGTAGTGGTTGTTCGTTTTTGCTCTTCTTGTGCGTTTGTGCACACACAGTTGTCTGTTGCAGCTTTGAAATATAATCTCTCAGAATAATGACAGACGGTCTTCTGATTAACTTTCACTCTTTGAGCCCTATTTTGACGGTCATCTGCGGACTTTTCCGTCAGACCTTCCGCTGTACGCCAGTGTTTGTTAGTTTCCATTTTGTCTGTTTTTTCTGCTTTGCATCACTCCATCAAATTACCAGTAGACAGACCGCCTATGCACTGGCAGGGGGACGCTCATTTCAGAGAGGTATGGTAGTGCACAATCTAATCCGCATTTCTATTATAGTCCATGTCCTGAGATAGTAAACAAAGTGTTCAATAATAATGCATAACACACCCCCTCTACTTCCGCATGTGGGGCTTTGGAAAAATAATTTTTTAACCCGACTGAATTTTGCCAGGAGTTACATATATGTTTGTCAATTTAAAATTTAATTTTCCACATAAACAACGGTGTAGGTTGTTGTCAAACTGTTAAAGTACATAAGGTAAAATAGGTCAATTGAAAAGATTCTAAATGCAGAATGGCATTATGTCATTGTTTTCAAAGTGAGCCCACGCAGAAGCATCAAGATGATCCCATCAACAGTCCTCTGGATGAGCTGCATGAGGTAAAAACAGCAAAGGTATTTTAAAACTTATCTTAAAACTCATTTTTACTCCTTGGCCTTCAACCCAGCGTCAGACACTGATTTTTTTTTTTTTTCCACAATATCTTTATTGAACCTTTTTTTTTTTTTTAACAAACATGATACAAACAATCAAACACTAACACTAAAGTACTACAAAAAAAAAAAATGCACTAAAAACACCAACAACCACCAACAAAATCAAATCTTCAACAATGCTCCTCTGTTTAGTCTAGACAATCCAATACATAAGTATACATATTATGTTCACCAGTTTGGAATTTACAAGGTCCACACACATCATTCACCTTCTTCTTCAAGAGTTATGTTTAAATTTTTTACATAATCCATAAAAGGTCTCCATATATTCTCAAACACAATTTCCTTTGATTTCAGTATATATGTTATTCTTTCTAATGGAAGGTTTGTTAACATCTGTCTTAACCACTGAGTCACATCTGGTCTATGAGTCTTTTTCCATAATAGTGCAATACATTTTTTGGCATTAAGCAAACTGAGGTCTATGAATGTTCTTTCACTTTTATTAAAATTATGCTTTTCTGGGTACAGACCCAACAAAAACAGTTTAGGATTCAATATGATTTGTTTTGAGATTATTTTTTCAATTGTTACCCTCACCTCTTCCCAAAACATTCTTATTAATCTACATTCCCATAAACAATGAAATAGGGTTCCTTTACTTTCCATGCATTTTGTGCATGTATCTGGTATATTTTTGTTGTATCTATTTAACTCCTCCGGTGTAACATACATCCGCATTAACCATTTGAAATGTATCAATTTAAGGCGTGCATTTATTGATTTGGTTTGAGCTTCTGTACAAGCCAATTCCCATTGTACCTCTGAAATTTCAATTTGCAGATCTTCTTTCCAGTAGTTTAATCTTTTCAGTGAATTTTCACTTGAAGATAGTGTCAATGAGTTATAAAACTCTGAAATAATACCCTTTCTTTTACTATCTTTCATCATCATTTTTTCCAAGGATGAATAAATAGGTCGAGTGAGAGCTTTATTTTGATTTGAGCGAATAAAGTTTCTAAGTTGAAGATATTTAAAAAAATGTGTTCTATTGAGATTAAATTTGATCCTCAGCTCTTCAAAAGACATTATGTTGTCTGCACATGGCAAATATAAATCCTGAATCTTTTGTATCCCTTTTAAATTCCATACTTTAAATACAGCGTCCGCTCTCCCTGGTTTAAAATATTGATTACCCCATATTGGACTAAATTGTGACAATAACTGTGGTTCTTTTAAATAGTTTTTAGCTTCACACCATATTTTGATCATATGCTTTACAAATGGATTTTTAACTTGTTTTTGTAATTTTTTTGCCGAATCTGAGTATATGAATATGGGAAGAGGTAAAGGTAAATTGTATGATTCCATTTCAGTCCAGTGAGGGAGATCATTTGATGAAAAATAATATGTCATAGACCTCAGTTGTGCCGACCAATAATACAACATAAAATTTGGACATTTCAGACCTCCACGATCAAATGGTAAATATAATAAAGACAAACGTAATCTAGCCCTCCTGTTGTTCCATATAAATTCCACTAACTTTTTTTTTATTCTTGAGAATAGATCTAAAGGTGGTGATAAGGGAATGTATTGAAATAAATAAAGTATTTTAGGTAAAATATTACTTTTAAGTATATTGATTCTCCCGATCATCGACATTGGTAGTGACATCCATCTCTGAGTTAACTCACTGATATCTGACATTAAGGCTTCATAGTTGACACTGGCGACTGATTCTAGCTTAGGCATAATTTGGATTCCTAAATATTTAAACTGATTTACAACATTGAATTGATTTACCTCAGGGGCTGGGTAATTTCTCTGGGTCTCATTTAGCATTAATATTGAAGATTTAGTTTTATTTATTTTATATCCTGATATTTCCCCAAAATTCTTTATTAAATTCAACAAGGTTGGAATTGATTTTTTTAGATTCGACATAAACAAAATTATGTCATCGGCGTACAGGGAGATTTTATGTTCTGTTGGTCCAACTTTAATTCCATATATTTGTGAATGTAAACGTATCGCTATCGCTAAAGGTTCAATTGCCATAGTAAACAGTAAAGGTGAAAGTGGACAGCCTTGTCGACATCCTCTATTGATTTTTATTGGTTTTGAAATATTGTTATTTGTTAGGATTTCTGCTGTAGCATTATTGTATATTATTTGAACCCATTTTATGAAATTATTTCCAAGTCCAAACCTTTGTAGGACTTCAAAAAGAAAGGGCCATTCAACTCTATCAAAGGCCTTTTCGGCGTCCAATGATAGGAGAGCTGTATCCGGTGCTTCTTTATTAAAATAAATAATATTAAATAGTCTTCTTACATTATGGAAGCCTTGTCTACCCTTTATAAAGCCATTCTGATCTCGATTAATAATATTTGGTAAAATTTCTTGTATTCGTCTTGCTAAAATTTTACAGATTATCTTAAGGTCGGCGTTTAATAGGCTTATTGGTCTCATATTTTCACATTTATTAGAGGGCTTACCTGGTTTTGGCAGCAGTATAATTAAGGCATTATTTATGTATGATGGTAAATTATTATTTTGAAATGCTTCTAAAACCATTTCCAAAAAAGGTTTTATTAATTTATTCTTAAATTTTTTTATAAAGGTCAACTGGAAGACCATCTGGTCCTGCACTTTTTCCTGATTTCATATTATCAATGGCTAGCCCAACTTCTTCTTGACTAATTTTAGACTCCAATATCTCCCTGTTTTCATTTGGAATACACGGTATAGATAGTTTGTTCAAAAACCCATTTAGTTTTGTTAAATCAGGTTCATTTTTGGTATCATATAATTTTTCATAGTAATCTCTAAAGGCTCTATTAATTTCTAAAGGATCTATAACTACCTGTCCGTTACTTATAATACTGGTTATTGGTGTTTTAATTTCCAATTGTTTAATCTGCCATGCTAATAATTTTCCTGATTTTTCACCTTGTTCATAAAAAGATTGTTTCAATCTTAGAAGACTCGAGGCAGCTCTATTCGCTGATTTTTTGTCGTATTCAGCTCTCAAAATCAGTAATTCATTCTCCAACCTTGGATCTCTTCCTGCATACACTTTTTCCTGAAGACTTTTTATTTTATGTTCCAATTTAGCTCTCTCCTCTCGAGTCTTCTTAGATTTTGATCCTGTATAACTAATAATATGTCCCCTAATAAAAGCTTTGAAAGCCTCCCACTTTACACATGCTGATGTTTGTGTAGTATTGATGTCAAAGAACTCGTCTATCTGTTTTTCTATATACTTGACAAATTCCTCATCCTGAAGCCATTTATGCTGAAATTGCCATCTGCCTGATTCCTTTGTCAATTTTTTATCTACATATATTAGACAACAGGGTGCATGATCAGAGATCACGATGTTATCATAAAAGCAGTTTTGAATCTTGGACCTTAATTCTGTGGAAATCAAAAAATAATCAATACGTGAGAATGTCTTGTAGGTACTGGAATAACAAGAATAGGCTTTAACTTGTGGTTTCATTTCTCTCCATATATCTAACAATCTCAATTCTTTCATAAAATGATTAATAGTCATCCTACATCCAATGTGCGTACAATCCAGTCCTGTTGATCTATCCACACCTGGATTCAATGTACAATTAAAATCCCCTGCTATTATATGTTGCCCTGTAAGTGATGATAAGATGAGAAATAAATTAGCAAAGAACTTCTGATCATCTATATTGGGACCATATAAGTTCACAAGATTTATATTTTCTAATAGCAAAGAACCTTGAATGATTACATATCTTCCAAATTTGTCTCCAATTACATTTTTCACTTGAAAAGGAACTGATTTATGTATGAGAGTCATAACTCCCCTGGCTCGGGATGAAAATGAAGAGGTGAATACACTTCCCTGCCATCTACTCCTAATTCTTTTAACATCCTCCTCTATCAGATGAGTTTCTTGTAAAAACACAATTCTTGAACCCATGTCCTTTATTTTATTCATAACTTGTTTAAGTTTTTTTAAATTTTGTAGACCTCTGCAATTCCATGAAGTTAAATTAAGATTAACACTTTGGTCCATGATCAATAGAGAGTTTGGGATTACCTTGCAGTGTAAACATGCTCATACAGAGAAGCAAAAACATGAGTGGTTGAACATTCATCCTACAAACTACACACAAACAAATTTCCCCTTCCCACACTTGTGGCAAACCCCCCAAAATCAAAAGAAAAATTCTGTCTCCCGATATAGCCATCGACCGTTCCACACCCACGGGGAACAGCCTAAGCCACTCCTTCTTCATCCTCCCAATCACCCTAACTCTACTGCTTTTAATGACGTAACATTAACTCTCCTCTGTAGTTTTCCAACTTAACTCCAAAATTTTTAACAACTTTGTACATCATAGTTTGGTTTTTTTTGTTTGTTTTGTTTTTGTTTTGTTTTTTTAATATATAATACAATCTATATTTTGTAAACTTACTATTTACTTCAAGTCAGTCAGATGCCTGTGCAAATGCTTAATTATTCTACCTTATATTTTGTTCATGCTTAGCTCCCACCAGTCTCTTCTTCTTCTTTGATCTTCTTGATGAACTCCTGCGCCTCCTCTGGGGTCTTGAAGATGTGGGTTCTGCCCTCATACGTGGTCAGCAGTCTCGCAGGATAGATTACACCATGACGAATCCCAAGGTTGCGCAGCTCCTTACGTACGGGATCAAACTGCTTCCTCAATTGCTGGATTCCTGTGGCCAAATCTGGGTAGAACCGCACCTGCTGGTCCTGGTGTTTAATCTCTCCTTTAGCACGTGCAGCGTTGAAGATCTTCATCCTGTCTCTGTTGCTAAGAAACTTCATAATTAAGGTCCTCGGCGGTCCCTTATCTCTCCGTGGGCCAATGCGATGTGCTTTTTCCAGAACCACTGCTGATTGCAACTCCTCGCTGCCCAGCACCTCCGGAATCCACTTTTCCAGAAAGGAACATACGTCCCGACCTTCTGATTCCTCTGGAAGACCCACCAGCCTCAAATTATTCTGTCTCGACCGAGATTCCAAATCCAAAATATTATCTTCCAGAGATTTATTTTTTTTTTCCAAAGTGCGCACCTTTAATTGAAGACGGGTGACGTCATCTTCAGCACTAGCGAGACGGAGCTCCATCTGCGCCGTTCGTTCTACACAGTCACCCAATTCCTTTCTTATTCCTTCCAACGCTGTCATAATCCCATCAAATCTAGAGGAAAAGACCGCTCTCATTGAACTCATGGCAGCCATCAGCGCATCTGCGCCTCCCCGCGCAGACATCGCACCGTTGCCAGCCTCCTCCGCCATATATGGAGTTTTGTTTGCTGCGTCACAGACCTGAAAGTCCGTTAATTTGGACTGTTTCGGCGGCTCGCTTTTTCCTTTTCCTGGTTTTCCAGCCTTAGGCTTCGCCGACATATCCTCGCCCAAATGCTGAGATACGTTCTGTCCCAAATGAGAGAGTTATTTGCCGATTTTTTTTCTCCAGGAGCAGAGCAGAGCGAGACACGTCCGTCCTACGTGGCAGCCATAACCGGAAGTCTCAGACACTGATTTTACTTGTTTTATTGCTTTTATTATATGACTGATTTTTACCCGTTTTGTTTTATACCTTTTTAGTTGCATTTTATTGTCTTTTTATGTCCTTTTCATTTTATCTATTCTTGATGTACAACACTTTGTATCAGCTGTAGTTGTTTTTAAAGTGCTTTAGAAATAAAGGTTGAATGATTGATTGAAGGTAACATATAATTTATTGTGGTGGTGGCTGTATAAAGTGAAGTTTTTTGTCTTCTTTGTCTGCTGACTCAGATTCAGTGAATGCTGGTTGCAGAGTGGTAAAGTCTTGTAAACAGCTGCTGGGTCTGCTGGTATGGTTAAAGCTGAAGCTGTGAGATTCAGTATGCCACTGTAAACTGTGATGTGTGCACATGCATGTTAAGGTCACTTAGCCATTTTAAGATGCAAACTGCTTCATGTTGTGACTGTGTTTTGTGTAGGTCCAAGTTCTTAACTTTATTGTGAGGCCCCGAAAGGGACGTGCGTGTGTCTGCAAGTGCGTGGGGGGGTACTGTAATCCCACCTAGGGCACCAAAACGACCAGGGTTGGCTCCGTTTGCGGTGTTTGCAATGTTAGCGGCGACGTTTGCAGTGTTGATGGCGGTGTTAGTGGTGCTGTTTGTGGTGGCGTCAGCGGTACTGACCTTCCTTTCCAGGTGGCGCTCTAACCGGGTCAGCGCTTCAGTTTCTCCTCCGGGCCAAACGGCTGACGGCAGACCCTCCGTGTCAAAACCTGAAAAGAAGAGAAAAGTAAAAAATAAGCAGATGATTTTAGGATGGAGAGTTCACACCTCCACCAAGGCTAAAGGGCTACATGACAGGCCTCCATAAACGGCCCAGTTTATTCATCAGTAATTTTCAGAGAAACTTATGGAGAAAAAAAAAAAAACAACACCACTAACTTACAGTGGTAAGAAAGTGAAAATTAACAACTGTCAAAATTTAAAAATTTTAAATAATGACAAAAAAAAAAACTACAAGAAGAAAATCAAAAAAGTCTAAAAGAGGTGTACATTTATGAAAGAGTGTAAAAGAAATAAACATCAGAAATTTATGAGAAATTTTGCAAATTTATACAAAAATTCTCATTTCCAGTATAAAAAAATCTTTATGATTAAGTCAAGAAGACAAACTTGGAAAAAAAAACAGAAATTTATGAAATCTATATATATAAAAAAAAAAAAAAATCAATGTAACAAGGAAAGAACTGAATTTAATTGAAAATAAAAAGTAACAAAATTATATCCACCTTATTCCTAGTTCCCATGATGCCTTGCGTGAACTGTGGGCACAACTTCCGTTACTAGTTTAGAACGTGTAGTTGTCACTGAAACGGGACACTTTTCCTTGATCAAAAACAATGACTTTGCTATCAAAAATGCGGGAACACGGCCTGTTGCACCTCACAAACAGTAAAATAATCCCACCACTTCCCACGACTATGGAGGGATGAGAAGATGACCTTAAAAAGTGGCCTGGCAGACTGCAGCTCTGTTTGTTACCTCCGCTGATAAGATGCTAACGCTGTAAATAAATAAAAGCTCTGACATAAATCAATGTCTCCACCGCAATAAAGTCGGCTTCATTTTGTTAAAAGATGTTGAACATAATCAGGTTTACCTTAGAGCAGACGTACGCCACAGCACCGTGATTGGTTGTCATGGTAAAAACAGACAGCTGCAGCTGTTCGTTTTGCCCCAAAATTAAAATGCTCATGCTGCTATCATGCCATAAATGCTTGTTATTTAACTTAACACGTACAGACATTTTCTGACAATTGTTCAGAATTTTGACCTATATTTTTTGATAATTTAAAAATTAATGCATGCTGAAGTCCATATCGTTCCAAGGCAGTGCAACGAATGCAAAACAACCCAAAAAATACTTGATATCTTTAAATTGTTAAGCCTTAGGAAGTAAACTGTTACTATTTTTTATTTACCGTTTTACTTCATGCAGCCTTGCATCTGGTGACATATGACACAAACGTCAGATCTGTGACATTCATACAAGTGAAAACATACCTGGTGGTGGTGTCTGTACCACCGATCACATGAACAGTCCTTTTCCATTTTCAGTGCATGATCTGTCATGCATGATCAGTGATGATGCTAACCGGAGTAGTGGCCTAGTTGGTAGAGCATCCGCCCCACAACCGGGAGGCCTGGGTTCAAATCCCGGCCAGGTCATGCCGAAGATCATATAAAAGCAGAACTTCCTGCCGTCTAGCTTGGTGCTCAGCAATAATGGAACGGAGGAGGGAAATTTGTGGTGGCGCCTTGCATGGCAGTGACCCCTCTGATTCTAGATGTGATTAACATTATAGATAAGAGAAACGTAATTTTGTTCTACTGTACATGATTGGCTGTATGGATTGAATGACAATAAAGCTGCCATTACTTTTACCTTTATCTACGCATTGCCAGTGAGAAGCCTCCATTCATACAGTCTATGGCACAACCCCGAACACCAGCAACAAGTACCAGTACTACACCAAACTATTCAAAAAATACAAAAACTACAAGTACTGAAATTAGCTGCCACTTGAGTGCAAAACATGTATGTGGACTATACATTAAAATGAATTTGAAAAACTTTTAAAAACGCTATTTTAAATGCCCCACTACTCCACTCTTGCTGACTGATTTAACACTACCTCAGCTGAAACCGGAAGCTCCACCCATAATTGTTTCTACAGCAGCGCCCCCAGAAATAAGGTGGATAAAAAAACCGAGTGTAAATTTATGAGGAAAAATATGTTTATTAGAAAAAAGCTGCAGACACAAGTCAGAAATTTATTTTAAAAAAAAAAAAGAAAAGAAAAAATGTGTTAAATTTAGGAGCAAAATAACAAATGCACAAGAATAAATATTGTAACTTTATTTAAAAAAATGTAAATTTATTATAAACAAAGCCACAAACGAGGAAAAAGTTGAACACCGGAGTCGCATAACTAACTAGTCACTGCCACCTCTCTTTCCTATTTAACTTTTCTTTTCTGGTTGTCATGTTCATTCTCTATCACCGGGCGGCGCTGCTGGACAGAAGAACATTTGTTTCCGTAGCAACAGCAGAAACAGAATGGAGCAGTTTTCCTCCTGTGACAGAAGATGACCTGTTGCCACGGTAACAATAACCTCTACCAGCAGCAACTTTTAGGATTTTTGTTGATTTTGAGTCAATGGAATAAAGTTTTAGTGACACATTCAGGTGCATGTCAGAAAATCAGAGTATTGTGTTTTTACAATTAGTAAAGACAAATTTTGATATAATCACCATTTTTTAAATTAATTTAAATGGTTATAGCTTTTAAACAGTCAGACTGATCTATGATGACAAAAACATGACGGAATGATTTCATCATTCACACACCAAGGCTGATGACTTTCTGTGAATGAAACTAGACATCTGCCGTTAACGAGGATGAACACCTGCCGTTAAGTAGAGAGGTCACAGGTTAGGATGGACAGCTGCTCGTCAACTGTTTTACCAGAGCGAAGAAACTAAAATAAAGCTGTCAGCTCAGGTGTTACAGCAGCTGTTCTCATCTTAAACCATGAATGAACTTTAATCTGCTGACTGACAGACGGCAGCTCGTTAACAGTGTAATTAAAACCACCATAAATAAAGACGTCAGCTGTCAGCTCAGGTGTGACAGCAGCTGTTCTCAGGGTAAATCATGAAGGAACCTAAAACCACCAGACGGACTGACACGGAGCGCCGCTCCATCCTCACCCATGTCAGGTAGTCACGGTTACCGTTAGGTTTCAAGCCACTGGGTCACATTTAAGGCCTCACATCTGTCAGTGATTTGGAAAGGGGGAGGTGTCATCCCCCTTGTTAAACGTTTTCTCATGAAAATAATCAATTCAGAATCAGAATCAGTTTTATCAGAATCAGATTTTTGCTGTCTGTTCACTTATTTCACTTTGTTAAAATGAAAAACTAAAACTGGACAATTGCTGGTTCATCCATAAAGGTCAGAAAACCCAGCTGCTACATTTATCACATCTAACTACTAACTAACTAACCTGCACTTATATAGCGCTTTTCTAGTCACAAAGACCACTCAAAGCGCTTTCATTAATACTAACCCTCTATTCTAAGGGCCTATAGGAAACAAATATCTAGGGACAATTTAGAACAGCCAATTAACCTAACATGCATGTTTTTGGCATGTGGGAGGAAACCGGAGAAATCCCGGAGTAAACCCACGCAACACGGGGAGAACATGCAAACTCCACACAGATCACTGTTGGTCGGGGGCTGGGATCGAACCCACGATCCCCACAATCCCCCGGCCAAGGGTAAACTGTGCTGCCGCAGTGCTAACCACTGCGCCACCGTGCAGCCCAAGGGAGGGAGTTTAAGAATTTTGGCCACCAAAGACCCACCACCTCCTCTTCATCGAAGTCACCGGTAACAATGCACCTCAAAACCTCGGTGAACAGTGACAGCTGGAGCAGAGCATTTATGACTCCGGATCGCAGGGCCTCCGACTCAACCAGGAGCAGTAAAAGTCGTTTTGACACCCTGCATTTATGATAAATCACTGGGACGGGTTAATTTCCTTTTAATAAAATACACACCAATGTAGAGAGAGAGAAATGCCATTTCAATTCTCCTGTATGTCCTGCACGTATAGCAGTATTGATAATAAAATCTTTGAATCCTTGAATCTGGCAACGCCCCTCATCCCTCTGGGGTCAAATTGGGCCATAAAATCCTCCCGTGGGGTCAGTTGAAGTGGTGTCCTCATCGACTGTTGGACACCAGTCATCCACCCTGTACAGATGCTGCACTGGAGCCTCACCTGACCCTGCATGATCATGTGAAGAACGAGGGAGTGGCAACAATCAAAGATTCAAAGATGTTATTTGTCAATACTTCTATACATACAGGAAATGCAGGAGAATTGAAATAGCGTTTATGTCTCTCTTAGTGGTGTGCACAGTATATAAGAAAAGAAGGAATAAAGATGAAAAACAACAGCAGTCTATGCACAGTAATGCTACCTGTAGTGCAAATAAAATGATAAAACCCAGCAATCCTATGTACAGAAAAGTAGAGCAGTAATACTCGTAGTTGCAAGTTCAACGCGATAGAGTAGATGCAGACAGTGACAGATAGGACTGCACATGATCAGTACTGCAATAACAGACAGCAGCAGGTATGGCATTTGTGCAAATGGTTGCAGTAAAGTGCAGAGACATACAGCAGCAGATGTATTACTGTTGGTGTGCCAGTCTTTCTGAGCCAACAGCTGGGGTAGTTATTGTGCACATGAGTGCATTATGATCAAGGGGTGGTGGTGGGCACAGTTCAGGGTCCTGATGGCCTGATGAACGAAGCTGTTTAGCAGTCCTGTGGAGTGGGCCCAGAGGCTCGGGTACCTTTTCCCCAAGGGCAGGGGGCTGAAGATGGAGTGTGAGGGGTGGGAGGTGTCTCCTGCAATGTTGATGGCTCTACAGGTGAGGCAGGTGTAGTGGATGTCCGAAAGGGGGGGCAGAGGGGCACCGATGATCTTGCTGGCCGCTTTCACTGTGTGTTGTAGTGTCTTCTGGCAGGACGCAGTGCAGCTTCCATACCACACTGATGCAGCTGGTGAGGACGCTCTCAATGGTGCCCTGGTAGAATGAGCACATGATGGGGGTGGGACTCGTGCTCTCCTCAGTTTGCTGAGGATCTGGAGGCAAGCTGAAGCCTTCTTGGCCAGTGATGTGGTGTTGTTGGACCAGAAAAGGTCCTCAGACATGTGCACCCCCAGGAACTTGGTGCTGCTCACCCTTTCCACACCTGCTCCATTGATGATCAGAGGGGGATACTGCGTGTGTCCCCTCTTGAAGTCAACCACAATCTCCTTGGTTTTTCCCATGTTCAGGAAGAGGTTATTGTCTTTACACCACTGGACCAGCTGGCTCATCTCATTTCTGTAGTTGGCCTCCTTGTTGATGGTGATAAGGCCCACCACTATCGTGTCATTCGCAAACTTGATGATGTGGTTTGTGCTGTAGGCTGGTACACAGTCATGGGTCAGGAGGATGAAGAGCAGCGGGCTGAGCACACACCCTTGTGGGGCCCCTGTGCTCAGTGTGATGGTCTTGGAGGCGTTGCTGCCAACCCGCACATTCTGTGGCCTCCCTGTAAGAAAGTCCAGCACCCAGCTACAGACAGAGGTCTTGAGTCCCAAGTGTCTGAGTTTTTGTATTAGGTGCTGGGAGACAATTGCGTTGAATGCTGAGCTGAAGTCCAAGAACAGCATTCGCACATGGGAAGTCTTTGAGTCCAGGTGGGTGAGGGCTGGATGGAGAGCCACAGAGATGGCGTCTTCTGTGGATCTGTTCAACCTGTATGCAAACTGAGATGGGTCGTGAGAGGGAGGGAGGATGGACTTTATGTTCTGCATGACAGGCCACTCGAAGTACTTCATTATGATGGTGGTCAGTGCTACAGGCTGGTAATTGTTGTAGCTGGATAGGACAGGCTTCTTTGGGACTGTTATTATGGTAACAGCTTTGAAACATGGGGAAAACACCTCAAGTCAGGGAGATGTTGAAGATGTCGGCCAGGACATTCTTGAGCTCCTCTGCAGTCCTTCAGAACGCGACCTGGTATGTTGTCTGGTCCAGCTGCCTTGTGTGGGTTGATGCTGCAGAGGGTCATCTTCATGCTAGCCAGATCCAGACTTATGGCCTGCTCGTCTGGAGGAGGAGTGGTCGCCTGTGCTGGTGTGATGTTTTCTGCTTCAAAGTGGGCAAAGAAGTCATTTAGGCATGTTTCCACAGCACCGCTGTCACTGCGGCTCCCCCCACCCCCCCCCGCTACAGAATCGTAGCGGCGGGGGGGCGTTCACGGTCCGGAGGCGGCGAACGAACCGTGTAACGCGGCGCACACACTTCGGACATTGTGCGCCGCACAGTTGTAATTTACCGATCGGTCAAAAGTCATTTTTGATTACAATTTTCAGGGATAAAAAAATAATTTGGCTTATAACACCTTACCTCTTCACAGCCACATTGTCCTGGCCAACTTCTCTTCCTCATTGTCAGACGAACCGACGCTGGTCCGCTCGTGGTTCTGGTCTCGCGACCCGGTCAAAACATAATTCCATGATTGCGGTTTTGGCGAATGATTTACGGCCTTCGTCGCCGGCCTCCGTCGGTCTATGATGACCATATAAGAGAATCCTAAACACTCTGCTGGAATTAAAAAAAAATAATAATAAAGCACTGCCTGTGGCTGCTGAAGCAGTCTCTCTTCACCCAGCTTTAGACAAAACAGCTCAGCGAACTTCTGTGCTTCAATTGGCTCGCAGCCGTTGGGAGGCGGGTCCTTCTGGCTAGGTTTTCATTCATTGGTTCTTCAAGGTTTCAGAAACCCAATTCAAGGCTCTTATTAGTCGAATGAGAGGTCAATCAGATGAACTAATCTGTTCGCGGCTGTGTCTGCAGCTTTTATTTTCAGTGCGCGCTTGGACGCCATACACCACCTACATCACAATCTCCATGATGCGTCCTAGAGCGCACGAGAGCACCCTCGTGCGCTCTCGTGCGCTCTAGGACGCAGAGACTTGCCCACCCGTGGGACAACGGAGCGCAAGAGGTTAAGCAGTGTGATGTCACTCACACAGGTCTGAGGTGGAGGTTTGTAGTTGGTGAGGGTCTGTATGTATGCCACACCAGAGGGAACATGCATCTCTGGTGTTGCTGAAGTGTCTAGATATTTTCTTGCTGTACTCCCGTTTTGCCTCCTTGATACCACAGGACAAGTTGGCCCTAGCTGTTGTTAGTCTTGCAGTATCGCCGACCCTGAAGGCTGCATCCCATGCCCTCAGGAGCCTGTGGACCTCTGCTGTCATTCATGGCTTCTGGTTGGCACGAACAGTGATAGTTTTGCAGTGAGTGATATCATCAATGCATTTAGCTACGTATGCTACAACAAGCTCAGTGTACTCCTCTAGGTTTTATGCGTCCATCGTGAGTGGCTGCATGTTTGAAAGTGTCCCAGTCTGTAGTGCTGAAGCAGTCTTTCAGAGCATCAGAGGCCCCCTCTGGCCACACACGTACCTGCTTTTTTGTTGGTCTGATTGTTTTCACTCTGGATTTGTATGCAGGCCTTAACAGGATAGTGATGTGATCAGAGAGACCCAGGTAGGGAACAGGAGAGGTTCTGTATCCTTTCTTGTGAATTGTGTACACCAGGTCCAGCAAACTGTCTCCTCTTGTTGGAAAGTTCACATGTTGGTGTAGATTTGGTAGGAGGGCCTTTAAATCTACATAGTTGAAGTATCCTGCTGTGATGAGGAATCCCTCTGGATGCGCTGTTTGTGTCTCACTGACAGCCTGATAGAGTTCTTTTAGTGCTTTACTCCTCTCACCGATGGCGGAGGGCGGGACATACACAGCGACGAGCAGGATAGATCTAATTTCTCTCGACAAGTCAAAGAGTCGGCACTTGATCATAAATTACACCAACAAGGAACAGTGTTTGTGCACAACAGTTGCATCTTGGCACCAAGCATCATTGATGTAAACACACACCTCTCCTCGATGGGTTTTCCCTCCTCCCATAAACACCCGATCAGCACAATAGCATGTTAGCCCTGCTAACTGAATGGCAGACTCCAGTATATTGTTATTTAACCATGTTTCTGTAAAGATAAAAACACAGCAGTTCTGTGCATCACGTTGCATAGTTCTCAGGAGCTGTATGTGGTCTATTCTGTTGTCCAGTGAGCGTACGTTGGCCAGAATGAGGGAAGGAATCAGGAGTCTGTGTGGGCTAGCAGTTAGCTTTGTTCGGATACCTCCACATTTACCTCCCTTTCGTCTTCTTTCACAACGTCTGCAGCGTCTCCATTTAGGATGAGATACAGCAGCCAAGGCCAGGGGTGTGGAGGTTTGGCCGAGAAGTCCTAGCCCACGGAGTTCCTCTGTAACACTCTGGTCCAAGACATAATGTTTGGTTGTATTTCTTATTTCCAGAAGGCTGTGGCAATTGTAACTTGTGCGCAACATCATTTATGGGCATTAAACACATGAATATACACTTAAACATAATTAAAACAACACGAAACAGCACAAAACACGAAGAGAGATCTAGGGTAACTGAACATCACCCCTGAGGACGTCCTTTATCGAGTCACATGGAGACGGACGTGGAAAGATGTGGACCCTGCAGCTATGAGGGACTAACATGAAGACGAAAAAGAGGTGGGATTGTAAGGGTTCTGAAACCCAGATTTTAGGGACCAACTCATGAAGATTTAAGGATAAAGCAGTCCAACACAGCCTGATACTTCAGCTGAGAAGCCATTTTCAGAACACCATAACTCCAGAAACATTAATCCCCACAGCGAGGAAATTTGGCCAGCACGTCGTCAGAGAGCCTCTCAGTGCAGGTCCAAACTACTGAAAGTCTAAGGGTTGTGATTAAGGCAGCACACTGTGCAGGCAAAGCAGGAACACCTTTTTCTGACCTGTTCACCGCTCCAGATCAGGGAGGATGTGACTGTCAGAAGCAGCTAAATAATCGTAGAGATACTGGAACCACTGATATGATAAACCTCCTACCAGGCCACGCCCATTGATCGTTGGGGTATCAATCATGAAATCACATCAGCCTAGCACTGATTATGACGATAATGATGAACATTTGAGTCTTTTTTGTTTCCTCACCCAGCTCCTCCAATGAGGGGACTCCGTATTTGTCGCCATGGTCCTCAGAGATGGGTGTGACGCAGCATCCAATCAGAGCCTCCGACAGTGTCTCCACAGGCAACTCGGGAGGATCCAGGCGGCTGATGAGGGTCTGGAAACGTTTGTAGGTGAGAGGAGGCTGGCCCCCGTTCAGGTCTATGATCCTGAACACAAAGATAATGAACATGTCAACGTGCTTCAGGTTAAAAACTGAAGTTTACATTTTAAATGTTAATTCACATTTAATTTTGGTTTACACCTACAGACAGACATTAAGACACAAGTTTCCCTCCTAAAACAGCTTTTTGTTTTTCCTGCAGGGGTGGCGCGGTGGCGGAGTGGTTAGCACTGCGGCAGCACAGCAACTCACCCTTGGCCGAGGGATCCTGGGTTCAATCCCAGCCCCCGACCAACAGTGATCTGTGTGGAGTTTGCATGTTCTCCCCGTGTCTGCATGGGTTTACTCCGGGATTTCTCCGGTTTCCTCCCACATGCCAAAAAAAACCATGCAAGTTAGGTTAATTGGCATCAAAACTGGGGATTCTAAATTGTCCTTAGGTATAACTGTGAGAGTGAATGGTTGTCTGTCTCTCTGTGTTGGCCCTGCGATGGACTGGCGATCTGTCCAGGGTGTACCCTGCCTCTCGCCCAAAGATGCTGGGATAGGCTCCAGCCCCCCGCGACCCGAAAAGGATTAAGTGGAAGAAGATGAATGAATGAATGTCACGACCAGGCAACACCCGGTCGTTGCCTGGTCACTCCTGCTCATCTCCAGCTTTGCTTCACTTTATTTTAACATAATCCAAAGCGTGCAAAGCCAGGCTACTGTTTGAGAGGAGGGGCTGACACTCTGCTGCTGAAACAGCTTTAAAGGTTGTTCTAAGGCTCAGACAACTATGTTACTGTAATATGTGTTTACTGAATCATTTACCAACTGTTACAGCCCCCTCCACAGGGAAATAGTCAGTGGTGCAGCTCCTGACACCTTAGGGTGCACCTCCACTACTAGCCACGTGCCAGTGAGGAATTCCTCTTTGCTCAGTGGTAAGAGTGGGAGGATGTAGATGACGGTGTCATGGGTTCAAGTCCCAGCCTGGAATACAGGTGTATGTCTGCCTAGTGGGTGCAAATGACGACAGGTTGGTCCACCTTGACATGAGGTTGAAACGGACTTGGTGATCCCATGTTGAAACAGGCAGTTCTGGCCTTGGTCCAGAAAGTGGGTCATACCACAACATATTCATTAACTGGTGTGGCTAACCTGAGAATTTATTTAAATCTACATTATTTTCCATATTTATTTCCATTTCCTTCTCTGACCTATCAAGGTCGTAGAGTGTGTGTGATATCTTAACGATGACCTCCACGCCAGCTTCTATGGCCAGCTTTTTGATGGCGGCATCTCTCTCTTTACCGAAAGGCTCAGAGTCGTACTCAAAGGTCAGGCGGGAGATTTTCCATTCCTGGAAGACAAAAAAAGACATTAAAGACATTAAATAAGTCAAAATATATTTATTGAGGCAGGATACATTAAATTAAAACCAATTCAAATGAAAACAGGACACGTTTAGATTTAGTTTCTGACCTTGAACAGTCTTGGGAAAACGTTGGCTGGCTGACCTCTGATGACAAATAGTCTGGAGTTCAGCTTACGGAGGCTGGCATCTAAATCCTCCAGGCACTGGAGCAGGAACCTGGCAGGAGAGTGACAAAGAAGAAACTTCTCAAACGGCATCAGGAGTCTGGTCTGTCCACAAACACGTACACACAACTTTATTAAGAGATAACACTCCCTGGGTCTGGTGAGGTCAAACACCAACAAGCCCTGCCTTCAGTTCTCTAAGGTAGCCAACCAGACCAGCTCTGACTCCTTTGTTTCTTCTGACTGGCAAATCATGATAAAGGAGTAACACAGACAGAAAATGCTGGATATGTACGGTAAGCCCAGACTGTATGAGTATTGGTGTCACTCTTTAACCCACTAGTGATGACCAGCTATGGGCCGCGAGGACTAAACCTCTACTGATGAGTTCTGAGGACTTAACCCACCAGTAACAGGCCGCTGCGGGTTGCGAGGTCTAAACCCACTAATGACGTGCCTCTATGGGCCATGAGGACTAAACTGACTAGTGGCGAGTTAAACAACGACACCTCACCACCTCTTGATCTAAAATGATCCTAAAATCAACCTGGTTGAGTTTAAACCACATGAGGACTTGTCAGTCCTGATTAACACAGAGACCAGAACCTCAAACAGACTGAAGACCAGATCCAGGAACAGAGGCTATGGACCAGTACAGTCCACATTCTGGGGTCACCAGATCTGTGGTTCAGCCAGAGACCAGGTTCTGGATTAGGTCAGGTCTCTGCAGGTCCCTGCAGGTCCCTGGTCTGTTGTCTAGCTCAGTGGTCCCCAACCTCCAGTCCCTGGAACGTTCTGGTTTCTCTGGGAAATTTTGCAATATCCCTTCTTAATTGGTCCAAAAAATTGTCATTGTGCATGGCAGCCAACAGACTACATACACAACAATGGCAAACCATCTGCAGTTTTTTGGACTAAAGAAGTGAACTTCCAAAATGGGACCACTGGTCTAGCTGGTGTGCTCTTTAATCAGGAGTGTGCATGTGTCTGAGAGTGTGCACGTATGTTCCAGTCTGGTGGTTCTCATTGATCAGGATCAGACCGTCCCAGACCGGGGGTCAGACAGGGATCAGCCAGGTGGTCATGTGACTCCTGAGCATGCACGTTTAGAGTCCAGCAGCTTTTAATCTTCATAGCTGATTTATTTTGGACCTTCTGACTGAAGCGGAGTTCTCTTCCCATTAATTAGCAACTTTGCTGATAAACCTTCATTTTCTCAGTAATTAACATGGAATTCTTTGATCACAGCAGCTGGTCAGCTGAACACATCCTGGTCAGTCCTGATGGGCTGCGTGCCTGTCTGCTTCCAAAAATTTAATAAAGATGATCATTCACAATTTAAAAAGCCACTAATTCATTAGACAAAAGCTGAAAATGTGAAAAAGTTGCACAGTTAAGAGAAGAAAGTAGCAAATTTAGGAGAAAAATTTCAACATTTACAAGGAAAAAAAGCACTGGGAAAACTGGGATTCTAAACCTGGAACCTTCTAGCTGTGAAGCAGCAGCGCTAACCACTGTTCCACCATGCTTCAGCTTGTTGGTTCTCATCCTTCCTGTACAAGGCACAATCATCTTTGTTTTATCTGATTTTTGCATTTCTTTGATACATTAATTAAGTCATGCTAATAAAGTAATTAATGAGTCTAATAATTAATCCGGGGTCAGTTTGGGATGTCATTATTGGGAATATCAAAACTACAATGGTAAAGAACTGTGAAAAGATAACGATGCAGAAGGAAACAACACCTTTTCTGTGAATGTGGAGCAGCTGGGGGGTGGTGGGGGGGTATGACATCACAGTGACCCAGAAATGAATTTTTAAAATGAAAAAAAAAAAATAGAAAAATCCAAAAGTCCAAACGAAGCACAAAATGACTCATATTTACACGTTAAACTGGAGGGGAGAGGCTGGGTGTGTGCACGTGAACACACATGTGCAGACGGTAAACACAGACGCACACGTGTGCTCATGCAGCCGTGCGTTACTCTGTGTGTGTGTGTGTGTGTGTGTGTGTGTGTGTGTGTTTTTATACAGTGTGGGTTAGTGCTTATATAAGCGACCTGGCCTACATCTGTGAGCACGGCGGAGACCATCCTCAGTCTAGTGACCTCATTACTAACACACATGCGCACAGTGAGTCATCAGGAGGATGTTCTGCTGCTGAAGATTTGAGTTTTCATTTAGAACTCCAGTTTCCCGTTTCATGACAACACTGTTCTGACACGAGAACACGCCAACGATCAGAGTCTCTCACACACACACACATACACTTTCAGCTGCTCCCTGCTCTTGGTTGTCACAGCCACTCATGGCTCCACCTACAGCGGGACAATCCGACCTTCAATCAGCCGCACAGTTAATTCAGCCAACATGTTGGTTTTTGTTCCTGTCATTTTTCCTCCCTTCTTCTCACCAACGAGGCTCATAATTAATCAACAGAACACAAGAGTGTGGTGTCACATCACTGTGGTGTGGTAATAAATTAGCATAATATCATAAAGCACAGGCCTACTGTTGTTTCACACACAAGATAAACACTGTCCAGTGTTTATAACACATACTCCCACCCCAACAGCACACATACGTCTGGCCTACATCTGCCCAATGCAAGTTTACATCGGGAATACATACACTACCGTTCAAAAGTTTGGGGTCACCCAGACAATTATTTTGTGTTTTCCATGAAAAGTCACACTTATTTACCACCATGAGTTGTAAAATGAATAGAAAATATAGTCAAGACATTGACAAGGTTAGAAATAATGATTTGTATTTGAAATAATATTTTTTTCCAGATACTCAACCTGCTCAAAGGAAGGTCAGTTTTATAGCTTCTCTAACCAGCTAAACTGGTTTCAACTGTGCTAACATGATTGCACAAGGGTTTTCTAATCATCCATTAGCCTTCTGACGCAATGAGCAAACACATTGTACCATTAGAACACTGGAGTGATAGTTGCTGGAAATGGGCCTCTATACCCCTATGTAGATATTGCACCAAAAACCAGACATTTGCAGCTAGAATAGTCATTTACCACATTAGCAATGTATATTAGATATTAGAGTGTATTTCTGCTTAGTTTAAAGTTACCTTCATTGAAAAAAACAGTGCTTTTCTTTCAAAAATAAGGAAATTTCTAAGTGACCCCAAACTTTTGAACGGTAGTGTACGTATTACAGAGGTTGTTTGCACACTGGCAAGACATCGGCTAGACGTCTGTATTCTAGATAGATGTGCTTCATTGGTCCCAAACTGGGAAATTAATGTAACAGCAGCATGACAGTAGACGACCAAAATGACAGAAACACACAGCATAATATTCCCAATTATTCCCAATTTATGAGAAAAAAAAATGCAAATCTACAAAAAAAATAGCAAATTTATGAGAAAAAAGTTGCAAATCTTTCAGAAAAAAATTGCAAAATTGTGAGAAAAAAGTCAAATTTATGAGAAAAATTTGCAAATTTATGACAAAAACTTGCAATTTTATAAGAAAAAAGTTGCGCATTTACAGGAAAAAGTCACAGATTTCTGAGAAAAAGTCTCAGATTTGAGGAAAAAGCTGCAAATCTACAAGAAAAAATAGCAAATTTACAAAAAACAAGTTGCAATTTTTTCTGTAAGTTGTGAGAAAAAAGTTGCAAACAACCTCTCTAAGATGTATTCCCGAAGCAAACTTGCTGATGTTGGCCCAACGTGCGTGAGCTGTGGGGTAGAGAGTTTGTGGGTCATGGGACACATGCGTGAAAGCTAATTAGCCTGTTAGCTGTGTTGAGGGAGTCCTTTACCCACCCATGATTGTGTTTCCACCACACAGTCATCATGAGTCTCTTATCGAGTTCTTAAATGCAGCCTTAGCTTGTCCAGTCCCTCTGTAGAACAGTTGAGATGACGCAGATAGCTGTCAGAGGCTAACAGACACTTAGCTTCTGCTCCTTTTAGCGTTAGCATCCGTGCACTTTTTCCTTGGCATTTTTAGATGAAATAAATTGTCACTAAGGAGGAGTGTGTTTGTTTTTGTTACACCATGTTGTGCTGCATCTGAACAGCACTAACTGGGCTGCTTCCACAGTCAGTCAGTCACTCTCACTCTCTACCAGGTGTCCTTCCTGACCCAGCCTTGCTCATTCACCTGGGCTTGGTACTAGGAGTACCCCCCCCCATAGCTGTGTAAACAACTTTCCTTTCCCCATTCTATTACACTGAGAACCAAGCAAGACGGCAGAACCATTTTTATGGTCTCTGCTATGACCCAGCTAGGGTTTGAACCCACAACCTCCTGGCTGTGGGGGGTAATCCTCTATTCCAGTGGTAGCTGTTTTTGGGAGAGTCCCTCACAGTGTAATGTACCTTGTTAGCATTAGTCGCTCACAAAGACAGCGTCTTAATTACGGAGACAGTTTCAGGGTGAGTTTTCCAGTACAGGCGTTTCTGTTGTAGAGATGTCTTCATATTAGAATGGACCGTTAACGTTAAAATTAAAACTTTCATGTCTGTCATTCATGTTCTCACAGAGACAGGACATCATATTTTCCACATACAGATGCTGCAATACCAGCAGAAACCATGAGGGGCAGTGTAGGGATGGAGCGAGGGACGGTGCTTACATAGCAGTTTTTTCTAGTCACAAAGAGCACTCAAAGTGCTTAACTAGCAGCTATGCTAACCCTCTATTCTATGGGCCAACAGATGCCTAGGGACAGTTTATAGTCACCACTTAACCTAACATGCATGTCTTTGGATTGTGGGAGGAAACCTGAGCCCCCAGAGTAAACCCCAACAGCACAGGGAGAACATGCAGAAAGGTTCCCACCCCTGCCAGCCTGGGGATTCAAACCTGGATCCTTCTAGCTGTGAGATAACAGTGCTAACCACTGTACCACCAAGTGTAGCTGACAGGCCAAATAAAACCACCAAAACACGAGTTAAAGGGCTTCACAGACTGGCGCCACACGAGTTGGCTGCCTTTTGCAACAGCGGCTCAATTCTGAGTCTTTTTATCTTCCTTCTTCTTTCTGATCCGGTGATGGCTTTCTGATCCGGCACACCTTTCACTCTATGTGTATCACGGACACACAGATCGCCCCCGGGGTCTCCCGAGTCGGCGGACGGAGCCTCTGTTTACAGCGGGAGACGATGCAGCGGGGAGGAGCTAGCTAGCACTCGGCCGCCACCCGGTGCTAACGGAGAGGCTCGACATACCGGGAGAGCTGAAGCGGGAGTGACGCGGGTGCCAGGCTGGAGTTTGGGCGGTGTGCAGGAAATATAAGACAGAATAATAAAGAGCAATGGCAAGAACCAAGCAGACCACCCGTAAATCTACTGGAGGAAAAGCCCCCAGGAAGCAGCTGGCCACCAAGGCTGCTCGAAAAGGCGCTCTGGCCGCCGGCGGAGTGAGGAGGCCTCACCGTTGCAGGCCCGGTGCCGTGGCTCTGAGAGAGATCCGTCGCTGCCGGAGGTCCACGGAGCTGCTCATCCGTAAGCTACCCTTCCAGCGCCTGGTGAGGGAGATCGCTCAGGACTTCAAGACCGACCTGCGCTTCCAGAGCTCCGCCGTCATGGCTCTGCAGGAGGCCAGCGAGGCCTACCTGGTGGGTCTCTTCGAGGACACCAACCTGTGCACCAGCCACGCCAAGAGGGTCACCATCATGCCCAAAGACATCCAGCTGGCCCGCCCCATCCGCAGAGAGAGAGCTTAGACTTTCTGCTGCACATCCACCAACCACAATGTTCCGCACTGTGTGTCTACATACAGTATATATATATATATATACACATACACATATACACACACAGTGATCCCTCACTTATCGCGGTTAATGGGTCCCAGAACCGACCGCGAAAAGTGAAAAACCGCAAAGTAGCGTCACCCCAATGAAGTCACCCATAAATAATACGTACGTTCATTCTCTCACTCTCTCTCTCATATGATGTGTGTGTGTGTGTGTAAGTGTACATACATACGTAGATGTAAATAAAGTGTACATAAATATGTTTTTAGAACTCTTTTATTCTTATAACAAGATACGTAACTCAAGATGAAGATGATTTACTGCACAGGTTAATGAGAGCTTTACTGCTCCTCAGGTGACACCTCATCTTCAGGTGCTAGAGGCGCAGGATCGTCGAGGGCAGCTTCCGATAGAGCTGGAGAAGCTGCAGGAGGTGGCGTAGTGGCTCGACGGGAAGACTATTTCGCACAAAAAGGTACAAGAGAACAGCGAAAAGTTCCATGTGGCGAGACTAAGCAACACGAGCGATAAAGAACAATGAATGCGGTCTTCCTTCGCTGGGTATGGGCGCTCGGCAGGGAGAGAAGCTGGGTAAAACGTCTCGGCCAATCAGCTTGCGAGATTCCCAAGCCGAGCCAACACGAGAACAGCGAACAGAGAGGTGGATTTTGAGTTGTGCGGGCTCTCCGTGTTGATACCTGATGTTCTAATGTAGCCTCCCTGCCTTCTGCTAGCGCCCGCCCATTTTTTTCTCAATTTTGAATTTTTGATGAATATTTTTGAAAAATCCGCGATGCACTCAGGGCGCGAAAGGTGAGGCGCGAAGTAGCGAGGGATCACTGTATATATATTAATATGTACATATGTATACTAGCTGCTCTTGTTTTTTCTTGCCTTCTGATTGTTGCTCTGAGTGTTGCTATCCCTGTGCTGTTGCAATCCTGGAATTTCCCCATTGTGGGACTAATAAAGGCTTATCTTATCCACATCTCCATCACCATCACTGTGGTAGTTGTCAGAAACGTTTAGGGTTAACTCCTTTTTAATGAAAATGCTCACTCCATCCTACACCCCGATTCCCTCCATTAATCACAGTTAACTCATTAATATTCTAACTGTGATTGATTGAGATTATTTTTTGGACAAGGGTGTGATTAATTAGTCAAAAATTGGCTGCACGGTGGCGCAGTGGTTTAGCACTGTGGCAGCACAGTTTTACCCTCGGCCGGGGGATCGCGGGGATCATGAGATCGTGGGTTCGATCCCAGCCCCCGACCAACAGTGAGCTGTGTGGAGTTTGCATGTTCTCCCCGTGTTGCGCGGGTTTACTCCGGGATTTCTCCGGTTTCCTCCCGCACACCAAAAACATGTAGGTTTAGGGCGCTCGCGCACGCAGCGACCAGCAGCCGGTGGCTTGTCACCAGACTGCAGACCAAGTCTACCTACGGGTACAAATAAGTAACAAAAAAAAAAAAATTTTAATTGATTCCCACCACTAATGTAGTTATTAATGTAGCACAGAGTCAGCTTTGTTAAAGGTCTTCAATGACGTCTTTCTGGCTTCTGATTCTGGTGATTCTGTGATTCTCATCCAGCTTGACCTAACCGCTGCCTCTGATACAGTGGACCACGACATTTTTAATATCTCGTCTACAGCATCGTGTGGGGATTTGTGGTACTGTTCTAGAATAGTTCAGGTCCTACTTGACAGATAGAACCATGTGTAAGCCTTGCTGGTTTTAAATCTTCCTAGGCTTCCCTGTCATGTGGGGTCCCACAGGGCTCAATTTTAGGGCCCCTGCTTTCCTCCCTTTACTTATTTCCACTGGGTTCCATTCTTAGACAGTATGGAATCTCCTTCCACTGTTACACTGATGATAGTCAGATTTATGTACCATAAAGGAGGCCTTGCCAATAAAATCATTCCTTGCATGTCTTGATGACATTAAAGATTGGATGGCTTTCAACTTTCTAAATTTTAATGAAAATAAGACTGAAGTGATGGTGTTTGGACCCAGTAGCTCGAGAGAGTCCCCACCTGTTGATTTGGGCCCCTTGACACAGTTTGCCAGGCCAACCGTTACTTAGTATTTGGGTTTTAAGTTGGACAGTGATTTTAAATTAGATCCTCAAATCATTGCAGTAGTGAAATCCAGCTTTTTTCATCTAAGGCTGGACTTCATCTAACCCATTCTTTTAAGGCAGCACTTTGAAACAGTAATCCTGGGTATGAATGTGTATAAATGTTCGGTAGTGGTCAAAGAGACCGTTGGCACGGATTGGCAGCCATGTTTCCGTCAGCCCACCCCAGGACAGCTGCGGCTACAGCAGTAGCTTACCACGATCAATGTCTGTCTGGAGTGACTGAATAATGGACTCACTGTAAGCGCTTTGAGAGGTCACTTGACACGTAAAACGCCACATAAATCTAATCCATTATCATTATAATTAATCCATGCCTTCATCACGTCTCGGCTGGATTACTGTAACACATTTTATTTTGGAGTCAGCCAGTCTTCCCTCTCATGTCTCCAATTGGTTCAAAATGCTGCTGCACATCTTTTAACTGGAATACATAAGAGGGACCACATTACACCCATTTTAGCTTCCCTCCACTGGCTGCCTGTGCACTTTAGGGTTCATTTTAAAATTGTTATTTGTTTTTAAATCATTAAATATGACCCGTGTTGGCAAAATGAGTCACTTTGAAGAAATTATCAAAACTGAAGTAACGTTTTTTTCCATATTCTGTATTGAAAGACCTTCAAAATGATATTTAATTTGTAGGAAGTGCGCAAAAACGGACCTGGAAAAAGCAGATTTGTTTATATTTTGGCTAGGTTTAAAACTTGCGTTTGATTGGTCAGGAGTTAAGTCTTCTGCCAAAACATATGTATTTTTAGAAAATACGATTTCTAAGCTTTACAATGATACCAGACACTCATGGGGGTTTTCCCGGGACTTGCCGCTAGCAAACAAAGAGTCGTGATTTATGACTTCTCCTGCCTGTAGCTTGTAATGATGCGATGCGCATTCCGACTCATTTTTCCAGCACGGGTCACAAATGGCCTTGCCCCACCTTACTTGTCTGAGCTGCTCCATCCTGACACTCCTACTCGGTCTTTCAGGTCAGCTGATCAGCTGTTCCTGGAGATACCAAAATCACAGAGGAAGCTCTGAGGGGACAAGAGCTTTTTCTGTTGCTGTTCCTAAACTGTGGAACAATCTGCCCTTGTCCATCAGACAGGCCTCTTCACTGTCCAGTTTCAAAACTCATCTTTGGGTAGTGGTGGCCTAATGGTTAGGGATGTGGACTGGTGAGCAGAGGATCACAGGTTCAATTCCTGGATCAGCAGGATCAGATCTGGGTGGGGCAGATGCAGATAACATAGCAGTGTTTGCCCCACCCTCCTAAACTCCACTGTGGTGCCCTTGAGCAAGGCCCTGAACCCAAACTGCTCAGTGGAGCTGCTCAGTGGCCACAGGGTCAGTCTGTGGTTAGACTAGGCAGCTTCCTGGTGTGGATGTGTAGCTGTGTGAGTGTGAACAGGGCGTCCTTGAAAAAGAGAGGTTGCCTCTCAATGGAACTACCCTGTATAAATAAAGGTTAAATTGTGGTGACACTAGACATTGCGGGTGGACATTATCTCACACCCAGAAGCAGACAGAGGGGCTGAACAATGGACTGAGAGGGTAGCCCCCCACAGGGGTGATTAGACCAGACTATAAGGCGCCTTCACCACCTGCTGCTCTAAGCTGCAGCGCAGGGAGGCGAATGTATTGTTATGAGGGTAACATGTGTTATGATAATTGTGCCACACATTGCCTTTGTATGTAACATGTGTTATGATAATCGAGCCACACATTGCTTTTGCCAAACCCCATGCAATATGCGCCAGCCCCAGTCTCTACATGAGGTCAATAAAGTTATATAAAGAGAACGCAGAGAGACTGGGGAGGCTCCTTTACAGAGACTCGACCCCAGCGGCCACGCTGGGGCACACAGGCTGTACATTTATGTTAGAGGGTTTAATAAAGAATCCGTGTTGACCTACGCTTGTGCCTCCACATCCTTCCCTTTAACCCTCTACAAAATAAAAAAATTTTGATTGATTGATTTATTTGAACATCAAGACAAAAAAAAAAATTTAAAACAAGAAATCAAAACCAAAAAAAAAAGCATAAAAAATGTCCTTGCTCAAAAGGAGTGGGAAGAACTAACTAACTAACTAACTAACCTGCACTTATATAGCGCTTTTCTAGTCACAAAGACCACTCAAAGCGCTTTCATTAATACTAACCCTCTATTCTAAGGGCCTATAGGAAACAGATATCTAGGGACAATTTAGAACAGCCAATTAACCTAACATGCATGTTTCCAAGAAGCCAACACTTATAGTCCCACCCCTAAAAAAACAAACAAAAAAAACAAACAAACAAAAAAAAATTTATTCTCTGGCTTTTGACCCAGTTTGAGACATTTGTTTTCGTTGCCTCTATTGTATGACTATTGTTCGCGCCGTTTTGTACTTTTTTAGCTGTATTTAGTTTTTATTGTTTTTATGTTTTTATATTTTATTTATTGTTGATGTACAGCACTTTGTGTCAGCTGTCATTTTTAAAACGCTTTATAAATAAAGTTGGATTGCATTACTGTCTTTGTTCAGTGCTGCATCAGCATCTTTTTGATGACAAAACTTGGAAATTGAGCTGCTTTTATTTTGAAAACCAGTGATGAGGTAGAGAAGCCCCGCCCCCTTCAGCAGCAGCAGCGGCGGTGTGATTTAGTAACGACGGCACTGCAGCAGCATGTAGGTCACCATCACGCAACAGGAGACACACTGACCTACATGCACCACACACACACACACAGCGATTCCCCTACCATTATACTGCCCCCCTCCCCCAACAGACCCCCCCCCACAGAGTGTCAAGTTAATCTATAAATGCAAGGAATCTGTGTGTGTGTGTGTGTGTGTGTGTTCCTCTCATATCTCTCAAACCATTGGTCAGACTGACCTCAGGTTTTATAAGTGTTCTGCGGAGGTTACTAGGGTGTGCATCCCCCAGCATGGAGTTGTTCAGTCCAAATATGTCATTTTTATCAATAACAGTTTAGCCACCACTCTGTCTCCCCATGCTCTGGCTTCAGGAAGTGTGGGCAGGGTTTCGAATTGACTCCGTACTGATTGGATAATATGTGGCATCACGACCAGTCACCAGAGCGCTCGAGAACAAAACAAGTGAACAGCGACAAATTTGAGTAGAAATAAAAAGATTTAATGCTTAAAAAATTACACCATAAAGTTGCTGTGATTGTGTAGGTCTAAAGGATAATTCTCCATATGTGGAGAACATGAGGCGCATAAGCAGACTGGGCGGAGCGTCAGCAGGGACCGGGTCTGACAAAGAACACTGGTGTATCAACATAGAACATGCCAGGAGAAGCAGCGGCCCGACCAGTGGACCACAGTCCTTCACAGGGAGACACGCCCAGCCTGCCCAGTCAGTGGTAGACGGGAGTCCCTGCTGCTGCTTCACCTGTGTGGTACCTCTGTACTATGAAGGATCACGAGTTCCCCCTCCTACGCAAGTATCTAACAGTTAAAAACTTTATAATAATACCGCCATGATTGTGGAGCGGAATAGCTGGAATGATTTAACGACCAACCAGGACACAAAAACACCCAAGTAACAAAATAAATCATTCATTCATTCATTCATCTTCTTCCGCTTAATCCTTTTTGGGTCACGGGGGGGCTGGAGCCTATCCCAGCATCTTTGGGGGAGAGGCAGGGTACACCCTGGACAAATCGCCAGTCCATCACAGGGCCAACACAGAGAGACAGACAACCATTCACTCTCACAGTCATACCTAAGGACAATTTAGAATCCCCAGTTTAATGCCAATTAACCTAACTTGCATGTTTTTGGCATGTGGGAGGAAACCGGAGAAATCCCGGAGTAAACCCACGCAGACACGGGGAGAACATGCAAACTCCACACAGATCACTGTTCGTCGGGGGCTGGGTTTGAACTCAGGATCCCCCGGCCAAGGGTGAGTTGCTGTGCTGCCGCAGTGCTAACCACACCGCCACCGTGCCGCCACACAAATCATTTTTAGTTAAATATTTACTGACAAATGGGCAGCACTGATGCAACAGTTGTAGTAAAATGGGTCATTCTGCTGTGTATAATAATGTTGGTGTTTTGGAGTTAATTTGGTTGATTACAGTTTTAAAAAAAACCTTTTAATAAACTATTGCTAATATATAAACTGATGCACTACAATGGGTCTGAAATATTAGTAAAGGTGTCCTGTTATAGTACTGCATGATTTTGAGGATAAATAGAAGAAATTCAATATTCCACTGAACTCCATCACTGAACAGTGATATAAACTAAAATAATTATGATTGAACTGCCATTCCCCAAAGTGAAGACTCACTATTATGAATGTAAGTAATAAAAGATCAGACAGATCAGTGATCTGACAAACAAGTAAACAAGGATCTGAAACAGTCGCTAATACTGGATGTCCCATTCAGTTTCAATAATTCTGTAATTAATATTCACACAATCAAATCAATCGTAGTGCCATTTAGTCCCTTTTATATTTGTCAGAGTCTAACATGCGATTCCTACATGTAGGCCACACCTCTGTATCCCACTTTTTCCACTTATCCTGTCAGGCAGCTACGTGAGCAGAACAAATCTGCTTCTCTTATTGTGCCAAACAGATTTTACTTTAACAATAGGAGCATTATACAGTACATACTGTATACAGTTAGGCCCAAAAACATTTGGACAGTGACACAAGTTTTGTTATTTTAGCTATTATAATTAAGCTATTATTAGCTATTATATAAGCTATTATTTTAACATATTCAGGATACAATTATATAATCAATATGGGCTTAAAGTGCAGACTCTCAGCTGTAATTTGAGAGTATTCACATCCCTGCCTCTTTTTCAAGGGACCAAAAGTAATTGGACAATTGACTCAGAAGGCTGCAAAAAAAAAAAAAAAAAATACAAGGCTGCATGTGCTCTTCCCTCGTTAACCTGTCATCAATTAAGCAGTTAAAAGGTCTGGAGTTGATTCCAGGTGTGGTGTTTGCATTTGGAAGCTGTCGCTGTGAACACAACATGCGGTCAAAGGAGCTCTCAATGGAGGTGAAACAGACCGTCCTGAGGCTGGAAAAAAAAAAAAAAGAAGAAGAAATCCATCAGAGAGATAGCAGAAATGTTAGGAGTGGTCAAATCAACAGTTTGGTACATTCTGAGAAAAAAAAAGAGTGCACTGGTGAGCATGGGAACTCAAAAAGGCCTGGACGTCCACGGAAGACAACAGTGGTGGATGATCGCAGAATCCTTTTCATGGTGAAGAACAACCCCTTCACAACATCCACTCAAGTGAAGAACATCAGTATCTAAGTCTACCATAAAGAGAAGATTTCATGAGAGTAAATACAAAGGATTCACCACAAGGTGCAAGCCATTAATCAGCCTCAAAAATAGAAAGGCCAGAATTGACTTAACCAAAAAACACCTGAAGAAGCCAGCCCAGTTCTGGAACAGCATTCTTTGGACAGATGAGACTAAGATCAACCTGTACCAGAATGATGGGAAGAAGAAAGTTTGGAGAAGAACTGGAACAGCTCATGATCCAAAGCACACCACATCTTCTGTAAAACATGGTAGAGGCAGTGTGATGGCATGGGCATGCATGGCTTCCAATGGCACTGGGTTACTTGTGTCGATTGATGATGTGACAAAAGACAGAAGCAGCCAGATGAATTCTGAAGTGTATAGGGATATACTTTCTGCTCAGATTCAGCCAAATGCAGCAAAGTTGATTGGACGGCGCTTCACAGTACAGATGGACAATGATCCAAAACATACTGCAAAAGCAACCCAGGAGTTTTTTAAAGCAAAGAAGTGGAATATTCTGCAATGGCCAAGTCAATCACCAGATCTCAACCCAATCGAGCATGCATTTCACTTGCTCAAGACAAAACTTATGGCAGAAAGACCCACAAACAAGCAACAACTGAAGACAGCTGCAGTAAAGGCCTGGCAAAGCATCACAAAGGAGGAAACCCAGCATTTGGTGATGTCCATGGGTTCCAGACTTCAGGCAGTCATTGCCTGCAAAGGATTCTCAACAAAATATTGAAAAGTAACATTTTACTTAGGGTTATGTTTATTTGTCCAATTACTTTTGAGCCCCTGAAATGAGGAGCGTTTGTATAAAAATAGCTACAATTCCTACATGTTTAATCATATATTTTTGTTCAACCCCTTGAATTAAACCTTAAAGTCTGCACTTCAATTCCGTTGTAGTTTCATTTCAAATCCAATGTGGTGGCATGCAGAGCCCAAATCATGAAGATTGTGTCACTGTCCAAATATTTCTGGGCCTAACTGTACATATACTGTATATTATTTATAAACTCCTCTTATAATAACTTTTAATACTTTATTTATATCTTTTTACCCATGAGGGACCCGACCAGGTGGGGTGGGTGGGGAGGGGGAAAGAAAAGAGATGAACAGACTTAAAGAAAAACAGACTAACTACTGAAACAAACAGAAGACAAACTGACCTTTTTCTTTCTTATTAAAGACAAAGATAGAAAGGAGATGTGGTCCACTGCAGTCAAAAACATCTCCTTTCTATTCTGGTCTTTAATAAGAAAGCAAAAGGCTAATAATTGAAAAGAAGACAAACTGAACCTACTCGAGCTAGAAGACAGACTGTTTCTTCACTGAAGAGGTCTCGACACAAGTCTGGTATCTGCTCCTGCTAAAGGAGAGACGTGTGTGTGTGTGTGTGTGTGTGTGTGTGTGTGTGTGTGTGTGTGTGTGTGTGTGTGTGTGTGTGTGTGTGTGTGTATGAGAGCGCACACAAAATAAGTGTGTGCATATGAATGGTTTGCCAGGGAACATACAAAGAGGGCGGCAGGTCACAGCAACACCCTCCCCCCGGAAACCCCGAGCAATCAATTCAGCACCACCAACCTCCACAGAGCACAAACGCCCCAAGGCCAACAAGCCCCAGGACAACCAGGCATCTGCCCCAGGAGGAACAGCCAAGGGAGGCCGGGCAAGCACGCAGCCAGTGCCACACACACCCCCGGCCCCAGACCAGCCAGCCCCTGCCCCCCAGCGGGGCCAACACCAGCCCCCAGGCACCAGATAGCCTGCGCCCCCCAGGCCGGAGACTGGCCCACGTCCATGGCACGAGCCCCCACTAGACACCCCCACTGCAGGCCCGCGCCCACCCCAGCACCACTGACACACACCCTGGGAACCCCCAGACCTCCACACCCAAATAAGGTGGCAGCAAGGCACAGGAGCCCCATGGGGGCTGTATTCCACTTTCAAACACAGCCTACATTTGGTCCTGTAAAGCCTAATTGGGATACCTGTGTCAGACAGGAATGCTTGGTTCTACAGGCAATATACTAGTTTAATTTTATTTCTCTATATAGCACCACCACCCTTCATTGATCGTCACCTTATCGTGATGAGGGGTTTGTGTGCCCTAGTGATCCCAGGAGCTATGTTGTCTGGGGCAATTTGCCTCTGGTAGGGTCACCCAAGACAAACTGGTCCTGGGCGAAGGGCTAGACTAAGAACGATCCAACAGACTCATGATGAATGCTAGAACAAGGATTCAGTGTACCCCGCCCGGGATGGGGTTACCGGGGCCCCAGCCTGGAGCTAGGGCTAGGGGAGGGGCTTGATGGCTAGCGTCTGGTGGCCAGGTTTCCGCCCATGGGACCCGGCGGGCTCAGCCCAAAGGAGTTACATGGATCTGCCCTTCAGTGGGCTCACCACCTGCAGAAGGGACCATGGGGGTCTGGTGCTATATGGATCAGGTGGCGGTCAAAGGCGGAGACCTTAGCAGTCTGAATCCAGGCTTCCTAAACTGGCTTTTGGGACGTGGAATGTCAGCTCTCTGGTGGGAAAGGAGCCTGAGCTGGTGCATGAGGTTGAGAGATACTGGCTAGGTATAGTCGGCCTCACCTCAACACACAGCTCTGGAACCAGTCTCCTGGAGAGGGGCTGGAGCTTGGCCTACTCTGGAGTTGCCCCGAGGGAGAGGCAATGAGCAGGGGTGGGTATTCTTGTATCCCTCCCACCTTGGGCCTCTATATTGGAGTTTTCCCCGGTGGACGAAATGGTTGTTTCCCTGCACCTTTGGGTTGGGAAACGGGTCCTGACCATCATTTGTGCCTATGCACCAAATGATGGTTCGGAGTACCCACCCTTTTTGGAGTCTCTGACTGGGGTGCTGGAGAGTGCTCCTCTTGGAGACTCCATTGCCCTACTGGGGGACTTCAATGTGCACATGGGCAACGACAGTGAAACCTGGAGGATGGTGACTGGGAGGAACGGCCTGCCCGATCTGAACCCGAGTGGTGTTCAGTTACTGGACTTCTGTGCTAACCACAGTTTGTCCATAATGGACACCATGTTCAAGCATAAGGGTGTCCATATGTGCACCTGGCACCAGGACACCCTAAGTTGCAGGTCGATGATCGATTTTGTTATCGTGTAATCAGACCTGCGACCGTATGTCTTGGACACAAGGGTAAAGAGAGGTGCAGAGGTGTCAACTAATCACCACCTGGTGGTGAGTTGGATCCGATGGTAGGGGAGGATGCCATTCAGACCTGGTAGACCCAAACGTATAGTGAGGGTGTGCTGGGAACATCTGGCTGAGGCCCCTGTCCGGGAGGTCTTCATCTCCCACCTCCGGAAGAATTTCAACCACATTCCAAAGGAGACTGAAGACATGGAGCCTGAATGGGCCATGTTCTCCACCTCCATTGTTGAAGCGGCTGCCCAGAGCTGCGGCCGCAAGGTTGTCGGGGCATCTCGTGGTGGCAACCCCCGAACCAAGTGGTGGACACCAGTGGTGAGGGGGGCCATTAAGCTGAAGAAGGAGTCCTATCAAGCTTGGTTGGCTTGTGGGACTCCCGAAGCAGCTGAGGTGTACTGGCAGGCTAAGTGAAGTGCAGCTCAGGTGGTTGCTGAAGCAAAACTCGGGTGTGGGAGGAGTTCGGTGAGGCCATGGAACAAGACTTTCAGTCAGCCTCAAAGAGATTCTGGCAAACTGTCCGGCGTCTCAGGAGGGGGAAGCAGCTCCCTGTCCACACTGTGTATGGTGCGGATGGGGCACTGCTGACTTCGACTGGGGATATCGTCAGGCGGTGGAAGGAATACTTAGAGAATCTCCTCAATCCCACTGACACGCCTTCCACAGAGGAAGCAGGGCTCGAGGACGAGGGGGATGACTCACCGATCACAGGGGCTGAGGTTGCCAAGGTGGTTAAAAATCTCTTGGTGGCTGGGCCCCGGGGGTGGACGAGATTCGCCCTGAGTACCTCAAGGTCCTGGATGTTGTAGGGCTGTCAAGGTTGACACACCTCTGCAACATTGCATGGAGGTCCGGGGCAGTGCCTTTGGCATGACAAACCAGGGTGATGGTTCCTCTCTTCAAAAAAGGGGACCGGAGGGTGTACTCCAGCTTTAGAGGGATCACAATCCTCAGCCTCCCTGGGAAGGTCTATGCCAAGGTACTGGAGAGGAGAGTCCGGCCGTTAGTCGAACCTCGGATTCAGGACAAGCAATGTGGTTTTCGTCCTGGCCGTGGAACATCGGACCAGCTCTTTACCCTCTCAAGAATCCTCAAGGGTTCGTGGGAGTTTGCCCAACCCGTTTACATGTGTTTTGTGGACTTGGAGAAGGCATTCAACTGCATCCCTCTTGGTTTTTTGTGGGGGGTGATTCACGAGTATGGGGAATCGGGCTTGTTGTTACGAGCTATTCAGTCTCTGTACGACCGTTGTGAGAGTTTGGTTCGTATTGCTGACACTCGCTTGGACTCATTCCCAGTGAGAGTTGGGACTCCGCCAGGGCTGCCCTTTGTTACCAATCCTGTTCACAATTTTTACGGACAGAATTTCTAGGCGCAGCCAGGGAATGGAAGGTGTCATGTTTGGTGACCACAGGATCTCATCTCTGTTTGCAGATGATGTTGTCCTGCTGGCTTCATCCAGCAATGACTTACAGGTGTTACTGGGATCGTTTGCTGCTGAGTGTGAAGTGACTGGGATGAGAATCAGCACCTCCAAGTCTTGAGTCCATGGACCTCAGCCAGAAAAAGGTGGACTGTCCTCTCCGGGTTGTGGACAAGCTCCTGCCCCAAGTGAAGGAGTTTAAGTATCTTGGGGTCTTATTCACAAGTGAGGGGAGAATGGAGCGAGAGATTGACAGATGGATGGGAGCAGCATCTGCAGTGATGTGGATGTTGTACCAGTCTGTTGTGGTGAAGAGGGAGCTAAGCTCTCAGGCAAGGCTGTCAATTTACCAGTCAACCTATGTTCCTACCCTCACTTATGGTCATGAGCTTTGGGTAATGACCGAAAGAACGAGATTGCGGATACAAGCGGCTGAAATGAGCTTTCTTCGTAGGATTGCTGGACTCACCCTCAGAGATAGGGTGAGGAGCTCAGTCATCCAGGAGAGGCTCAGAGTAGAACCGCTGCTCCTCCACATTGAAAGGAGCCAATTGAGGTGGTATGAGCATCTGATCAGGATGCTTCCTGGACGCCTCCCACTTGAGGTGTTTCGGGCACGTCACTCTGGGAGGAGACCCAGGGGCAGACCTAGGACTCGCTGGAAAGACTACGTCTCCCAACTCGTCTGGGAACGCCTTGGTATCCTCTGAAGAGCTGGAGCAGGTGGCTGGGGAGAGGGAAGTCTGGGCTTCTCTGCTTGAACTGCTGCCTCAGTGACCCAGACCTCTGGAAAAGTGGTAGAAGATGGATGGATGGATATATAGCGCCAGAACATCATGATTCCTTTAAGAGTCTGTTATTGTCAAACTTCACACTGACCCCCCCCTCCCTCAAGGTTGTAAACCTAGGGGAAACACTGCACACACACACACACACACACACACACACACACACACACACACACAGAGGTCAGAGTTTTACCTTTACAAAGGAAAATCTTTATTATTATTAATATCATCATTATTCATATCATCATTATTAATGTCATCATTTTTTTCCCCCAATGGCGACATAAGGAAAGGCGGCTGTAACAGCAGCGGCCCTCGTGTCTTTGTGTTTTTATCTGCTTATTCTTGTATATAGTGTGTCTCTTCATCAGGGCTCGGTAGAAAGACTCAGATTAACAACTGGGCCAAGTTTGTCTATTTTATTCCAAGTCTTTCTTTTATTTTTCTTCTTTGGAGCAATGGAGGACAATAGAGTTGGGGGCGGATGCATTGTTTATGCACACGACCAGCTGATTGCGGTGAGCAGGTCAGCGCTGCTGCCCGCACCGAAGCCCCTCATTCCGGATGAGCTGAAGAGGAAACACTGTGGGAGAAGGGCTGGAACCAAGGTGAGGAGGAGGAAGAGGAAGCACAAGCCAGCTGTACCAATGTTCCTCACGGGTAACGTGAGGTCACTGGGAAACAATGCGGATGAGCTCACAGCGCTGGTCAGGATGCAAAGGGAATATCCTGAGTGTAGTATCCTGTGTTTTACTGAGACGTGGTTACACTCAGATCCTGGACAACAATGTAGTGATACCTGGCTTTAAGACTATCTGGTGGGACAGTTACATTATAAGTAGCGGGAAGGGGGGGCATGATTGGCACTTCTTGTTAATGAAAGGTGGTGTAATCCTGGACACATTTATGTGAAGGAAAGGCGCTGCAGCCCAGACATTGAACTGCTGGCTGTGAGTATGCCACCTTATTATATGCCGCAAGAGTTCAAGTGTGCCATAGTGATTACCAGTTACATCCCTCCAACAGATGATGCAGCGGTGGCTTGTGACATCATCAGCTCCACTACTGCCATATTACTGAAGCAGCACCCTCCACAACATCTATGGCCACCACAGGTTATTTTAACCACGTCTCACTGGGCAAAACACTACCAAACTTCCACCGCTTTGTTGGCTGTCCCACCAGAGAAAATAAAACACTGGATCTACTGTATGCCAATGCAAGAGACGTATATAGTGCCACAGCCCTACCCCCTATTGGAAAATCAGATCACAACATGGTCTTTTTATCACCCAAGTACATTCCCCTTGTGCAAAGGTAGGCTGCTTATACACAGACTGTGAGGAGGTGGACACAGGAGGCTGCTGATGCACTACAGGACTGATTCAAGATGACAGACTGGGGCACACTCCGTGAACCACATGGGTTGGACATAGACAATATGACCGACTACATCACAGAATACATCAGATGTTGTGAAAACATAACCATGCCAGCTCAGACCATACACCGTTTCCCCAACAACAAACCACGGCTCACCAGTGATGACCTGAAAGCATTTCTGAACAAGAAGAAGAGAGCTTTTAGGTCTGGAGACAAGGAGGAACTGAGGAGAGTGCAGTGTGAACCGAGAGATATGCTGAGGAGGTGTAAAAACAATTACAGAAGGAAGTTGGAGGATAAACTCAGGCAAAGCAATCCAAAGGATGTCTGGCTGGCAATGGAAAAAAAAAATCACTGGGTGTAAGGGGAGAGACAGACAGACATCAGGGAGCCTTGAGCGAGCCGATGAGCTCAATCTGTTTAATAGGTTCACCATCTGTCACCCCCACAACACAGCCAGATCCCCCCCACACACACCCCACCCCCTCCTGTGCAGCACCGCTCTCTCTCTCCCCCCTCACCCTCCTCTGAAAACATCAGCACCAACCCCGACATTACTGTGACTGCAGACCAGGTTAAGAAACAACTGGAGAAACTCCGTCAGTGGAAAGCTGCGGGCCCTGATGGCATCTCCACCTGGATCCTGAGGGACCTGTGCCAACCAGCTAGCTCTGGTACTGAAACACCTGTACAACCTGAGCCTGAGTCTGGAGAGAGTATCGGTGCTGTGGAAGACGTCCTGTTTGGTTCCTGTCCCCAAGAAGTCATCTCCATCTGACCTGAATGACCATCAACCAGTTGCCATCACATCTCATGTGATGAAGGTCCTGGAGAGACTGGTCTTAGCCCACCTGAGGCCGCAGGTGAAGACGTGGCTGAACCCTCTGCAGTTTGCATATCAGCCCCATTTAGGAGTTGAGGACGCTGTCATCTACCTGCTGCAATGAGCCCATTTGCACCTGGATGGAGGAGGAGACACTGTGAGAATCACGTTCTTTGATTTCTCCAGTGCCTTTAACACCATCCAGCCATTGCTGCTGGGTGAGAGTTTGTGGGTGATGGGGGTCGACAGCTCTGTGATCTCCTGGATTACTGACTACCTGACAGGCAGGTCACAGTTTGTCCGGCTGGGCAGTGTCTTGTCCGATGTGGTGGTGGAGCTCCACAGGGAACTGTGCTTTCTCCTTTTCTCTTCATCTTATATACCACTGACTTTCAGTACAACACCGAGTCATGCCACCTGCAGAAATTCTCTGACTCAGCTGTTGAGTGTATAAGACGGGGAAAGGAGGGGGAGTACAGGGCGCTGGTAGACAGATTTGTGGAGTGGACCGAGCAGAATCACCTGAGGCTGAATGTCAGTAAGACCAGAGAGATGGTGACTGACTTCAGGAAGAAGAGGACGCCTTCACAGCCATTGCAGATTAGGGGGGATGATGTGGAGGTAGTTGAGGACTACAAATACCTGGGTGTCATGATCAGCAATGGACTGGAAATCTAACAACCAATGCTGCGTTCAGGAAAGGGATGAGCAGATTCTACTTTCTGAGGAAGCCGAGATCCTTCAACGTATGTAACAAGATGCTGACTTTTCTACCAGGCCATCGTTGCCAGCACCATCTTCTTTGCTGCTGTCTTTAGAGTAGCAGTATCAGAGCCAGTGACACCAACAGACTTGACAACATTATCAAGAGGGCTGGCTCTGTAATTGGTCTCAGGCTGGAGACCTTTGAGACTGTGGTGGCGAGGAGGACACTGACCAAACTGCGATCCATCACGTACAATCCTGAGCACCCCCTCCACCACACACTGGACAGATAGTGGAGCACTTTTTCCAGCAGACTGCTACAGCTTCGCTGCCGAACGGTCAGGTGAAGGAAATCTTTCCTGCCACATGCCATTTCACTGTACAAAAACTCACTCTGATGTTGAATTGTGGTCATAACTATGCTGCCATACGGCACCTTGCCATCTAACTGGTTACCTCACACTGCACCCTGCACCTGATGGTCCTGCATTGTACAGCGGGTATGATTTATGTATCTATACGGCTCACCATCTATTCATCTATGATGTATAAGTTACTTAGGCAGTTTTACTTTCCATGGGTAAACCCTTTGTCTATTATGGTGTGTGTCTTTCTGTCGTCTTGGTCATATACTGTCATGCTGCTGTTACACTGTAATTTCCCAGTTTGGGATCAATAAAGTACATCTATCTACAGTGGATATAAAAAATCTACACATCCCTGTTCAAATTCCAGGTTTTTGTGATAAAAAAAAAATGAGACCAAGATAAATCATTTCAAAACTTTTCCCACCATAAATGTGACCTATAACCTGTACAACCCAATTGAAAAACAAACTGAAATCTTAAGGGGAAAAATAAAAAAAAATTACAATAACCTGGTTGCATAAATATGCACACACTCTTATAACTGGGGGTGTAGCTGTGTTCAGAACTACCCAATCACATTCAAACTCATGTTAATGGGAGTCAGCACACACCTGCCACTATTTAAAAAGTGCCTCTGATTAACCCCATATAAAGTTCAGCTGTTCTAGTAGGCTTTTTCTGACATTTTTGTAGTCACATCTTGCAACACAAGCCATGGACCACAGGGAGCTTCCAAGGCATTAGAGGGATCTCATTGTTCAAAGGAATCAGTTAGGAGAAGGGTACAAAAGAATTTCCAAGGTATTAAATCTACCATGGAACACAGTGAAGACAGTCATCAAGTGAAGAAAATATGGCACAACAGCAACATTACCAAGAACTGGACGTCCCTCCAAAATTGATGAAAAGATAAGAAGAAAACTGGTCAGGGAGGCTGCCAAGAGGCCGACAGCAACACTGAAGGAGCTGCAGGAATTTCTGGCAATTACTGGCTGTTAAGTACATATGGCAACAATCTCCCGTCTAGGGTGGCAAGACGGAAGCCTTATCTTATGAAGAAAAACATTCAAGCCTGGCTACATTTTGTAAAAACGCATTTGAAATCTCCCAAACACGTGGAAAAATGTGTTATGGACCGATGAAACCAAGGTTGAACTTTTTGGCCATAATTCTAAAAGGTATATTTGGCACAAAATCAACACTGCTCATTACCAAAAGAACACTTCTTAAAAGACACTTCTTGGACTATAAATCATTGGTCTTATTGTACAATTCACTGTTTTTACCTTATCTTAACTACTGTGTAGAAGTCTGGGAAAACACCTACAAGACCAACCTACAGTCAATATGCACATTACAAAAAAGAGCTATAAGGATAATAAACAATGCAGGATATAGAGACCATACCAATTCGTTGTTCTTAAAGTCACATGTCATAAAGTTCACTCATCGGCCTCCGTCGGTCTATGATGACCATGGAAGAGAATCCTAAACGTCTACTCTGCTGGAACAGCACCGCCTGTGGCTGAACAGGCTGATGCGCACTGGTGTTCTACCTTCCAGAGTTGGGCATTGGTAGGATTCAAGCCTGGGCAGGAAGATATGGAGGACAAGATGTTACCCATGCAGCATGTCCCCCCCTCTCCACGTCACTGATGAATCCAAAGGAACAGCAGGGCTGCTATAGTTTGGCACCAGCACCGTCGCAGGAGCTGCCAGAACGATGTTGAGCACAACAGAGAACTGCCTTAGGGGCTCCGACTCCGGATTTTTCCTCAGGGTTGACTTCCAAAGCCTTTCCCGTGACCGGGTGTGCCGCAAGGCAGCGGAGGTTTGAAATCAGGGTTTACCTTCCCCTAGATGGGCTACCTTACCAGGTTGACGAGCCACCATCTACCCGAAGCATCTGGTTTTAAGGCGCCAGAGATCCGCCCTCGCCCCTTCTCCTATTAGTAAAAGCAGTTCCGCCGGGCTTAGAGACTAAACCACACGGGCAGGCTAGGAGTTGGACTTAGTTGTCAGAGGCTTTTCGAGACGCACGCCGTAAGGAGCATTTTATGAGCACTGGGAGCTTTACCCCAGTGCCGCTCCTGGCTATGACAACCTTGGAACCATAAAGTTCATCGATTTAGTTAAATTTAAGACAGCACAAGTAATGTACAGGGCAATTAATAATCAACTACCAACTAATATACAAAAAATATTTAAAAAAAGAGACAATGATCATAATTTGAGGGGAGACTTAAACTTTACAAAACCCAAGATACGTACAACCAAGAAAAGTATGTGCATATCTGTCTGTGGGGTGGATTTGTGGAACAGTCTAGAGCCGGAACTGAAACTATGTACAAACAGAAATCAATTCAAAAAGAGGTATAAGCACCATTTGCTGAAAGGGTATATGTTAGAAGGGTAGTAGTTATATGTACGATTCATTATGTTCACTCTGGGATATTATGGGACACTATGGAATGGTGGGTGGGACAGCACTGTGTATATCTGTGTTGTTTGAGGCTGGTTTTGTTGTATGGACATCATTGTATGTTAGAATGGATGGGTGTTAATGTTGATTTGTAAAAAATACAGTAAATTGTTTACTTGGGGTCTTAAAGGTGATAATTTGTATAAAATTCACATGGGTGTATCTATGGAAAAGAGGAGATGGAATTAATAAGTGTTCACTTCTTCCTTCTCCCTTTCGAACAGTGTATAATGTTACTTTATTGCATTTGCCATTTGCTTGTATTTGTTATATTTTTGTGTTCGAAATAATCTATCTATCTATCTATCTATCTATCTACCACCATACCTACAGTGAAGCATGGTGGTGGCACCATCATGCTTTGGGGCTGTTTTTCTTCAGCTGGAACTGGGGCCTTAGTCAAGGTCGAAGGAATTATGAACAGTTCCAAATACCAGTCAGTGTTTGCACAAAACCTTCAGGCTTCTGCTAGGAAGCTGAAGATGAAGAGGAACTTCATCTTTCTGCACGACAATGACCCAAAGCACACATCCAAAGTGACAAAAGAATGGCTTCACCAGAAGGAGATTAAGGTTTTGGAATGGCCCAGCCAGAGTCCAGACCTGAATCCAATCGAACGTCTATGGAGTGATCTGAAGAGGTCTGTGCACAGGAGATGCCCTCGCAATCTGACAGATTTGGAGCGTTTTTGCAAAGAAGAGTGGGCAAATATTGCCACACCAAGATGTGCAACGCTGATAGACTCCTACCAAAAAGACTGAGTGCTGTAATAAAAGCCAACTGTGCTACAACAAAGTATTAGTTTAAGGGTGTGCATATTTGTGCAAACATATTATTGTAAGTTTTTTTTATTTTTCCCCTTAAAATTACCGCTCTTTACCGGAGTGGTGGCTCAGTTGGTGGAGCTTCCGCCCCACGCCCGGGAGGCCGGGGTTCAAATCCTGGCCGGGTCATGCCGAAGACCATATAAAAGCGGAACTTCCTGCCGTCCAACTTGGTGCTCAGCGATAATGGAATGGAGGAGGGAAATTTGTGGCGGCGCCTTGCATAGCAGCAACCCCCTGATTCTATATATGTGTGATTAACATTGTAGATAAGAGAAACATAATTTCATTCTACTGTACATGACTGGCTGTATGGATTTGAATGACAACAAAGATGGCTTATCCTTATAAGATTTCAGTTTGTTTTTCAGTTGGGTTGTACAGGTTATAGGTCACATTAATGGTGGAAAAAGTTTTTAAATGATTTATCTTGGTCTCATTTTTTTACATCACAAAAACTTGGCATTTGAACAGGGGGGTGGAGACTTTTTATATCCACTGTACATTTATTATTCTCATTAGCTTTATTATTAATATCATTATTATCATTAATATCATCATTATTATGTATATCATTATCATTATAATCATTAATATCCTTGTTATTATTAATATCATTGTGGGATTGAAAAGCCTGAAGTTGGGGAGGGTACCACAACTGTGGAAACAGCTGCCGTACTGCACCTTACAGTCTAATTGGTACCTCACATTTCACTCTGCTCCTGATAGTCCTACATTGTACAGCGGGTATGATTCATGTATCTATATGGATCATCATCTATTCATCTACAATGTATACAAGTTATTTAGACAGTTTTACTTTCCGTGGGTAATCCCTTTGTCCATTATGCTGTGTGTGTTTCTGTTGTTTTAGTCGTCTACTGTCATGCTGCTGTTAAACTGTAATTTCCCAGTTTGGGATCAATAAAGTACATCTATCTATTATTATCATTATTATTATTAATAGCATCATTATTATTGATATTATTAATATTTGTATTATTATTATCATTATTGTTAATATTTTCCAGAAGTTCATCATGAGTTTATATAATGAAGTTACATGATTAAAGTTTTATTATATAAACATGACCAGCTGTGTGTCTGTACTTAGATGGGTCTGTAACAGCACACAAACATCTGCCCATCAGGAATACGTCTGATGAAGGTCCAGCCAACGTGCCAACTAGCTCTATCAGACGTATTCCTGATGCAGACCTGATGACACTCACCCACACGTGTGCTGTTGGTGATTTCTGTAGTTCAGCAGTAAAACAGCTGCATGTGTGCAGTCATGATGAAACATGTTTGACACCAGACGTGTCAGATTCAGTTAAGTGAGAAAACATCTGAAGTTTATCTGAGGAGGTCCCAGATGGAGCGGATGACGGATCCAGATCTCTTGACCTCTGACCTGAGGATCTCTGTGGCCGAGGCTGGTGACTCTGGTGAAACGTGGACGCACACATGAACTCCTTCCAGCTTCACCACAACAAGCTAAAACAGTTCTACATTAGAAGAACATGAAGGATGGGGGTCACACATTTACTGGACCAGACTGGGTTTAACAGTCACTAGTTTGTAGCAAGTTCAACAGTTACCACAAAAGTGGAAAATTTACAAAAAAAAAAGTAGTAAATCCATGAGAAGACGTGAGGTCACCATAGTTTTAGTCTTGTTAGTGACCCTACTAGGAACAAGAAGATCACAAGTCCTCAAGGTTCTGACTCGGTCCAAAACCCACAAGTAGGGGTGTGCCATATCAAATCGTTCACAGTAATACTGGTATCAGTTTTGATACTGGTGTACAAAATGACTATCACAATATTTGGTGTCCATTACGCTGCCAACGGAAGTTACATGTTACCATAGAAACAAAACAAACATGGCGCGCGAAGCGGCACTCTATGCTTGGAACGTCTGCATCTAGTTGTGAGGAAGTAAACTCGTTTTAAGGCCGTTTCAGACCGCTGCCATCTTTAAAAAAAAAAAAAAAAAAAAAACGGTGCAGCGATGCAGATAATCTGCCTGCATTTTTCCCGCACGTCAACAACACGGCTTCAGTGAAAAGTTTTACTTCACCCTGAAGCAGTGTTGTTGACGTCCGGACTCTGAAGAGTCCAGAGTTTGATTTTCATTCCCTTGTGGCTGCTCCAGATTGATTTATTCAACCAACCGAAAGGAAAAAAATCCATTAACAGCCCCAGGAGCTGTCTGTGCAATGGAGATTTCTAATGCGGGTACACTGAGAGAGAGAGAGAGAGAGAGAGACGGGAGGTCTGATGCAGCGCTCATTCGCTTTATATGATGCAAAATTCTTTGTTATTTCTTGAAATTTTCTGAATTTTGAACAATGATGACGTAACATTCAATTTACATATACTTACCTTTATCAATGTCTACTATTCAATTTACAGTACAACTGTACAACTGCTTATAACTTAACATAAAAACCTGACCTGATCAAGAGAAACGGATGTCATTTTCAGATTCAGCGGAGCAAAATTGTGCTAAATCAGTTGAAAAAACAGAACTTACAAAAAAATTATTTTTGTTATGTTGTGTAATCAGTAGATCAGTTGACTATTAGAATCAAAATTTATAATTTTCCTCCCAGCTGAAGGTTATATGTAATTACTTTTATAACTAGTTTGATAGCTGTTATTTTAAAATATTAACCTACTAAAACTGTGGTGGTTTCTGGTTTCCAACAACAGGGTGGCCTAGGAGGAAGTCAAATTCCTGGTCTGAAATTTTGTCCCAGTCCACCCCTCAGTGCACTTAAGATGTGGTGGTTTATAATATTTTCTGGTAGTGTTTGATACAGACTTTAAAAAAGTTTTAAACACATTCTAAACTGCTCTTTATAAACTGGAGAAATAAAAGAGTTTTTGTTTATACTGAACATACTGAGCATGATTAACAATGGCCTGTGATGCTGTCCTTTATTACTCTGTGATATTGTGAAGAATATCGTTATCGTGAAAATTCACAGAAATATCACGATATCATTTCTGGGCCATATTGCCCACCCCTACCCACAAGGAGCTCCACACAGGAACAGATGTTCTGAGGCTTCAGCAAACGGTTGAGACGTGGACAGTTCTGACCTCCGTGTGTGAAGGAGTCCTCAGTGTTTCAGGAATCAGGTCCACCTGAACACCTTCACCTTCCCAGTTTCTTCTTGGTTTTTACTGAAGTTAACATCTGTTGAGTTTTCTGACTCTCAGATGCTCACATCACATCAGGCTGGGAGACAGAGACATTTACAGCAGAGACACTGTGGGCCTGCTGTCTACAAGAGGACAGATGTCCTTGCTTCGTCTCCAGCTGGCGTCTCCTTTTCAGTCCCAGTTTGAGGTTTAACTCAGAGACATAATGAGATGAATGAGTCCAGCAGGTGAGGACACAGCTGTCCACCGTGGTTAACAGAAGGACAGCGGTATTTCTCTGGGATCTTCACCTGAACTACAGTAAACCTGCTGTCCTATCAGAGACACCAGGGACCAGAACCACACAAGGACCTGATATGATTAACTCAGTTATACAGCAGTTAATTCTGATGAAGCAATCTGATTGGTCAGCAGCTGGTTCTGATGGAGCGATCTGATTGGTCAGCAGTTAGTTCAGACCGAGCAATCTGATTGGTCAACAGTTCAGACTGAGAAATCTGATTACTCAGCAGTGGCTTTGATGGAGTGGTTTGATTGGTCAACAGTGGTTCTCCTGTATTCCCTGATAAAGTTCCTCCGAAGTTTCAGCAGATACACATTCTTGATGTTCTGATGACCACACAGACTGTTGGTTTCTTATTATAACCTGTGAGGATTTAGTGTGTTGTGGACCATCACCTCCACAGTGAGGTGTTGTCATTGTGTTCTGGGTTCATGCTAACAGTTAGCCCTCTAGTTCTGGTTAGCATACTGTTTTAATAATTTAGCCAAAGTCTGGATCAAAACTTCACTACATGATTCTGATACTTGATGTCCTCTGATGATGGTGGTACGGACGAGGTAAAGACAACGTAAATAAACGTGGAGACGATACAGCTTGAATTTGCTAATTTACCAGGACCCATACATCGGGCCAATATCGGCCCAACATCGGGAATACATCTTACAGTCAATGTCATTTAGACATTGGCAAATTTGGTACATCAGGCTGATGTTGGTGCAATGCACGCGTGCTGGTGAGGTTCTCACAACTCTGACTTTTTGTAGTAAATTACTGACATTTAACAACTTTTCTTCTCTTAAATTAGTGATTTTCTGACACGTTTGCAACTTTTGCCTAAGAAATGCAGCATTGGGTGATATCTTTTTATAAATTAGTAACATTAAGGGCTTCATGCTGATTTTTCAATAAATTGAAATTGTGGATCAGTATCATCTGCTGACTCAGCATTTTAAACCATCACCAATGTCAAACCACCGACAAACTCTGTTCCTGATCCACTGACTTTATTTCTAACCATCTGTTAGTCATTTTCATTTCCACACCAACGAGGCGGCGTATTCACGCTTTTATTCTCATCATCAGCCAATATCCGCGTTGTCATTATTGACCGTTACTGACAGACCAAAGATGAGCTTCAGTCACGATTCACAGAAAAATACATGAATGTAGGAGGAAAACTGATTTACCAGAATATAGATACATATATTATTATTATTATTATTATTATTAACATCCACGTTACCTAATAAAATCTGAAATGTGACTCAAAAAACTTTAGTTCCACTTAACAAAACCAAAATTATGATAAAATTCAGTTCTATAAGATATATCTAAATGATTTTGAAATTTCACATTTATTATTATTTTATATTTTACTTGGTCAACATTTAATTATTTTTCATGTTTACTGATTAAAGAGGGAAGTTACATGTCTGTAAAAATAGGCTTTATTCATGTAAAACACTAAATTTGATTTTAATTTGGAAAAAAAAATTCTTTGTTTGAGCTGTTTTATTTAATTAGCTAAATAATTATTTAATACTGTTTTCTTTTAAATGTTAAAAATGTTAAATGTTCATGATGGAAATGTTTTTATTTTGAATTGTCTTCTTTAAAGTATATGTCATTTAAATTATGATGCATTTTTTTCTTTGTTCATCTATCATTTCAGTATTTTTAAATTTGCAGTTTAGTTATTTATAGCATTTTAATTTTATATTAAATATGTATTTTTGTTTATGTTTCTACAAAACTGAATATAAAGATGTGAAATTATCATTTAAATGTGTAATAAAACTGATTTAATAAACTCAGTATAATAATTAATCCACAGGATTATGATGACAGTTCACAGATTAACCAATTAATCCAGTAAATTTCGGTGGTTTTATTATTTATTTATTATTTATTTTCCTTAATGACTCTCCAGGTCTCTCTGGTGTCCCTCTGATGTCCCGGAGCCACAGATTTGACCACAGTCCCGTTAGCCGTTCTTACCGCCACCTGTTGACGCCAACGTTTGATGATCCAGCGAACCAGGGATCCAGGAAGTAAACACAGCGTACCGTTGCCGCCCCACAGACCGCCTCCCGCAGCGCCGGGTTATCATGGAGACGGAGGCCCTTCCTGAACCAGTGGATGGAGTTGGGGGTCATTTTAGTCTGGAGGGAGACAGGACAGATTTTCATTGTCACGAAGATATAAACAAGTTTTATCTCAGATATTCCATCATTTTATGCGTGAATTTGTGGGGTTTTTTTCAGTAAATGTTAAATGACACTCAACTGATGTCCTGATGACATCACTACTAACTAACTAACTAACCTGCACTTATATAGCGCTTTTCTAGTCACAAAGACCACTCAAAGCGCTTTCACTAATACTAACCCTCTATTCTAAGGGCCTATAGGAAACAGATATCTAGGGACAATTTAGAACAGCCAATTAACCTAACATGCATGTCTTTGGATTGTGGGAGGAAACCGGAGCCCCCAGAGTAAACCCACGCAGCACAGGGAGAACATGCAAACTCCACACAGAAAGGTTCCAACCCCTGCCAACCTGGGGATTTGAACCAGGAACCTTCTAGCTGTAAGGCAACAGTGCTAACCACTGCACCACCGTGCTAAAAATGTAGTGAAACACAGGACTCAGTTCATGTGCACAGGACCCAAAAATGTCTGACTTTTTCAAAAGCGTACATAAGGCACTTTCACAATGTCCCAATAATGTCCTAACAGTGTCCTAACAGTGTCCCAACAACATCCCAAAAATGTCCCAACAGTGTCTCAGCAACATCCCAAAAACGTCGTAAAAAGTCACAAAAACACCCCAGTAATGTCCAATGTCCCAACAATATCCCATCAACATCCAAAAAATGTCCCAACAGTGTCTCAACAACATCCCAACACAGCCCCAACAGTGTCCCAACAACGTTTCAACAACATCCCAAAAACGTCTTAAAAAAGTCCCAAACACATCCCAATAATGTCCAGTGTCCCGACAACGTCCCAACAGTGTTCCATCAATGTCTCAACAACATCCCAACAATGTCCCAACAGTGTCCCAACAACATCCTAAAAAAAGTCCTAACAACGTCCCAACAACATCCCAACTAGTTAGTTCTGGCCTATACTGCCGCATGCGACCATCAGGACGGCGTCGAAGATGTCTCTCATTGCAGAAGTGCCAGTAGGCTTCAAATGAGCGTGTCACACCAGTGCTAAGTGTATTCCGCCAATCAGTTCAGGTGTGTGCTGTTGCTTCCCATGTTTCCACATCTATGCCAAATGCGTTCATGTCCCATTTTATGACATCTTTGTATCTTAGGCGAGGATGACCCACAGGGCAGCTGCCAGATGCTAGTTCTCCATAAAAGATGGCCTTTGGAATACGTCTGTCATCCATACGCACAACATGGCCAGCCTAGTGCAAACAGCAACAATGCAGCATGGTGTATGACTTTTGCTCCAGTCATATTGAGCACAACAGTGTTTGGGATATGGTCATGCCAGGTCACACCCATGATATAACGAAGGCATCTCATGTGAAAGGCATTGAGACGATGTGTGTTGGTGTTTATATGTTGGCCAAGACTCACTCCCATACAGAAGTACACTCAGTACACGTCTTGTATACTCTTAGTTAGGGCGCATGCACATGCAGCGACCAGCAGTGGGTGAAAAAGTTTGGCGTCTTAGTCTCTGTTTTTATGCACTTTAATGTGTTTTAACATAATTCTCTATGCCGTTTTTGTCCTTGAATGTTTGTGGACTATATAACGAAGAGCTCTTTGGTTCTATCAGTGTGGATTTTCTTCTTGTTTTCGCACTGTGGCTTCTTTCTTTCCGGCTCTTTGTCTGGGACGTCAGTGTGGTCACGCCGGTCAGAATGCAGTACTCCAGAGCCATATTACTGCAACTAAACATGGATAACCCAGTGTCCGTGTTTGAGTTTGGGCCGCAACTGCCAGACTTTATTTTAAGAGACTTTCATGGACACACCGATGAAAAGAGGGACAAGAGAAGGAAACGCGGAAAGCGTGGAGATGTAAGATTAAACCTGAGGAGGCGTCAGCTTAACCGCATTCCTCTTCCTTCCATTATTATGGGGAACGTACAATCCCTGAGAAACAAAGTGGATGAAATTCAAGGAAATGTACGATATCAGAAGGATTTCAAGAACTGCTGTGTCATGGCTTACACAGAGACGTGGCTTACGGATCGTGACCAGGACCTGGACCTTTGTATTGACGGTTTTGGAGGCCCACTTCGCTCGGATTGGCAGGAAGAGGTAACGGGGAAACGTCAGTGGGGCGGCGTATGTTTGTATATTAATAAACAGTACTGTACATCTGTCACTGTCAGAGAGCGCATCTGTACGCCAGATGTGAAGCTTCTGTCCGCATCGCTACGCCCCTTTTATCTGCCCCGCGAGTTCCCCCAATTTTTCATCACGACTGTGTACATTCACCCGAGGGCGGATGCTGCCTCCGCCTCCAGCACCGTCTTTGATGTGGTACAGCGGTTGCAGTCAATTTCCCCAGAGGCTCCAGATTTTATCATTGGGGATTTTAACCATGTGTCTCTAAAGAAGACACTTAAAAACTTTTATCAGTATGTCTCCTGCCCAGCCAGGTGAGAAAAGACATTGGACCTATGCTATGGATCTACAGTATAGAGGCGGCCTTTAAATCACTTCCCCTTCCTCCTTTAGGATCCTCAGATCACAACTGTGTACATTTGCTGCCCACATATAAAACTGCTCTCAGAAGAGAAAAGACGAAGACCAGGGACATAATGGTCTGGACAGATGATTCAGTGCTCTGCCTCCAGGAATGTTTTAACTGTACGGACTGGGAGGTGTTCACACTGTCCTGCGGAGATGATTTGGACTCTTTGGGGGAAGTGACATGCTCTTTCGTGGCTTTCTGCAGGGATAGGATCGTTCCATGTAAACGTATCAAAATATATCCCAACAATAAGCCATGGGTTACTAAATCAGTTAAATCCTGCTTACAGAGGAAAGCACTTGCCTTTAAACAGGGGGATGTTTCTGAGCTGCAGGTTGCCACAAAAGAGCTGAAGGCCGAAATTTTAAGAGCAAAACAGAATTATAAATCAGAATTGGAAAGCAAGATGGCAGCAAAGAAGCTTGGTTCAGCCTGGGCCAGTATGAAAACTATTGCAGGCCTTCAGAGCACAGAGGGCAGTAATCGTGTGTTTTTAGATGGTTTTAATTCAGACACAGAGCTGGCTAATGCTCTTAATTGTTTTTATGGTCATTTTGCTTCCTTTGATTTTAGCACAGAAACCCAAGATTTGAAACAGAAACTCAAAGACAATCAGCACTTTAATATTGAAGTGCAGGATGTTAAAGGGCATTTTGTGCTGTAAAAGTGAACAAAAGTCAGGGCCCTGATAATATATGTGGGCACTTGGTAAAGTCCTGTGCACATGAACTGAGTCCTGTGTTTCACTACATTTTTAGCACGGTGGTGCAGTGGTTAGCACTGTTGCCTTACAGCTAGAAGGTTCCTGGTTCGAATCCCCAGGCTGGCAGGGGTTGGAACCTTTCTGTGTGGAGTTTGCATGTTCTCCCTGTGCTGCGTGGGTTTACTCCGGGGGCTCCGGTTTCCTCCCACAATCCAAAGACATGCATGTTAGGTTAATTGGTTGTTCTAAATTGTCCCTAGATATCCGTTTCCTATAGACCCTTAGAATAGAGGGTTAGTACTAGTGAAAGCGCTTTGAGTGGTCTTTGTGACTAGAAAAGCGCTATATAAGTGCAGGTTAGTTAGTTAGTTAGTTAGTTAGTAAGTCCTTACAGACACAACATGTGCCTAAGATCTGGAAAGATGCTGTGGTTGTCCCTGTTCCAAAATCCAGCTGTCCTAAAACGGTAAATGACTTTAGACCAGTTGCCTTGACTTCAATTTTAATGAAAATTTTTGAGAAACTGGTCAGATTTGAGGTCCTAAAGCAGACTGAGCATGCATTGGATCCTTTGGAGTTTGCCTATAGGCCTTACAGAGGAGTAGAGGATGCCACGGTCACTCTGTTTAACATGCTTTTTAAACATCTGGATTTCAATGGGACACACGCCAGGGCAGCACGGTGGTGCAGTGGTTAGCACTGTTGCCTTACAGCTAGAAGGTTCCTGGTTCGAATCCCCAGGCTGGCAGGGGTTGGAACCTTTCTGTGTGGAGTTTGCATGTTCTCCCTGTGCTGCGTGGGTTTACTCCGGGGGCTCCGGTTTCCTCCCACAATCCAAAGACATGCATGTTAGGTTAACTGGCTGTTCTAAATTGTCCCTAGGTATCTGTGTCCTATAGGCCAGGGGTGTCAAACTCATTCCATGGAGGGCCAAGACCCTGCAGGTTTCACCTCCACCCAGTGTCTTCAACAGGAGATTTCACTGAATTTCCCCTCACTGATTGCTGATCAATGAAAACACCTGCTGAAGACACTGGGTGGAGGTAAAACCTGCAGGGTCTCGGCCCTCCATGGAATGAGTTTGACACCCCTGCTATAGGCCCTTAGAATAGAGGGTTAGTACTAGTGAAAGTGCTCTGAGTGGTCTTTGTGACTAGAAAAGCGCTATATAAGTGCAGGTTAGTTAGTTAGTTTTATGTGTGGACTTTTCTTCTGCTTTCAATACAATCCAATCTCATTTTAGTTGAAAGGCTCCTGCAACAATTTGATCTGAGTAATAATCTGGTGGGTTGGATTCTGGATTTTTTAACCAACAGGACACAGAGAGTAAGGGTCAATGGTACATTGTCTGACCAAAAGTGTTCTTCTACTGGCTCTCCTCAGGGGTGTGTGTTGTCACCACTACTCTTCATCCTGTACACAAACATGTGTCAAGAGCAGACATGACAGACACATTATAAAGTATGCTGATGATTCAGTTATTGTCAGTCTCCTTCAGGATGGTGAGAGTGGCCACGGCCCAGTAGTTGATAATTTTGTTCACTGGTGTGAGGATTCCTACCTGCAGCTGAATACGACAAAAACTAAAGATATGATTGACTTTAGGAGGAAAACTCCCAGGCATGAAGTCACTGTATTAAAAGGCCAGACCATTGAATGTGTGCAATTTTACAAATGTCTTGGGACGATTATTAATAGTAATTTAAACTTTGAAGAGAACTGTGAAAGGGTGTGCAAAAAGGGTCAGCAACATTTGAGATGAGATTGAGATTCAACTTTATTGTCATTACACATGTATGAATACAAGGTAACGAAACGTGACTTGGCATTTGGGCACGCTCTGCAGAGCGCATCCAAGGTCGGGGCAGCCGCTAGGCGCCAGTCATTTGCATTGTTTAAGGAAACTCGCACAATTCCAAATTGACCGACCCATAATGACAATGTTTTATCGGGCTTTTATTGAGTCCGTTTTATCCTTTTCTTTAGTGTCATAGTTTGGCCACATAAAACTGAAACAGAGAAAATCCTTAGACCAGGTAGTTAGATGGTCCAGTCGTTTGCTTGGTGAGTCACAGCTGAGCATGACATCCCTGTACACCAGACAGGTACAGAGGATTGCTACCTCCATTTTAAATGATGACTCCCACCCTTTGCACTGCCACTTTCAGCTTCTCCCCTCCAGACGGAGGTTTGTTGTCCCAAAATGTAAAACCCAGCGCTACAAAAACAGCTTAGTTCCTGCTGCTGTCAAAGAGTTTAACCTGTTGCACTTCGGTGTACCGCGGGCGGGCACGTCTCTGCATCCTAGAGCGCACGAGGGCGCCCTAGTACGCACACTGTGCATCCTAGGGCGCACTGAAGAAAAAAAAAAAGCTGCATTTCCATTCTTCCACAACAGACACAGCCGCGAACAGAAAGCCAAAGGAGTGCTTTGATTGGTTTAGATGTGATTGACCTCTCATTCGACTAATAAGAGCCTTGAATTGGGTTTCTGAAACCTTGAAGAACCAATGACTGAAAACCTAGCAAGAAGGACCCGCCTACCAACAGCTGCAAATACAGCCAGCCAATTGAAGCACAGAAGTTCGAAAGCTGTTTTGTGTAAGGCTGGGTGACACACAGGCGTTCGCCAGTCTTTTTTTCTTACTACTGTTTTTATTTGTTTTGAAAAATCGTTTGCCAAAACCGCAATCATGGAAGCGCAAAACCGCAATAATGGAATTATGGTTTGACCGGGTCGCATGACCAGAACCACGAGTCCGTAACAAGCGGACCAGCTTCATGTTTTTCTGACAATGAGGAAGAGAAGTTTGCCAGCTACGCTGCTGTTGTGGACAGGTAAGTGTTATAAGCTAAATTCTTCTTTATCCCTGAAAATTGTAATCCAAATGACGTTTGACCGATCTGTAAATTACAACTGTGCGTTATCGCAACATGAGGGACCCAGACCGCTCCGGTCCGGGTCCGTCATGTTGTGAACGCCACCCCCCCCCCCCACTACTCTTCTGTAGTGGATTGCAGATATATTGCAGATATTTTAGTCCAACTGTGCGTAGTAGACCGCGGCGCACCGTCACCGCTTTCCGTCATGTAGCGATGGGCGATGTCTGTCCTCTGTAGCGGGGGGGGGGGGGGTGAGTTATCTTCTACATTACAGATATTCTAGCATAATTTTTAGTGCATTGTAGGTTATTTTTTCTTGTGGCATGCTTCTTTGTGTGTGGGGGCTTGTTTGTTCATTCCTTCATTCATTCATGAATAAACAACCCCCCCCCCACACACACAGCCCTTCACCTTTCATTAGAGCCCAAGATGAAGCTTCTATATTGAATCATTCAGAAGTTATAGACGTTTTTCCAAACTGTGCCATTTGGCACATTGCCATTTGGCACAATTCAAAAAAGCCTGGGAACTACCTAAGAAAAAAGCTGTGTAATATATTCATTTTTTGTGGTATTGTTACAAAATTTTGACCTCAGCTGGATAACACTTGGTTCTACATTTCTGTTGCATTTTCCAGCCCGGATCTGAAGCTGTGTGTTATTTGCAAGCATTTGTATCCAAAAAAAACACCCAGGCGAAATTTATTTTCTTCAAGTTCAGTATGTTTAGATGACTGTTACTCAGTGGCAGGAGCACTTAGAGAGATTATGACTATTTTGCCAAAATATTCAAAGTGTTTTCTTTTAAATAAGACCAACCCCATGAAGATGCTGCAAAGGGTTGAAGAACAGCTTTTGATTTACTTTGGGTATGTTATTTTTTGGCGTTTTTAGGGAAATTGACCAGAGTGCAAGGGGTTAACAAGATGTAGCAATATACAGTATTGCACATAATTTAGTTATCTATTTATTAATTTTTATTTTATATTTGTTAATTTTTGTAGGTTTTTCACTTGGGTTTTAGACTTCAGACTTTTGAGTTTTTAATCTCTTTGACTTAGTTTTTAACTTTTTTGCCGGACCGGCGGCGCCACACGAGTCGGCTGCCTGTTGCAACAGCCTTTTTTTTTTTTTTTTTATCTTCCTTCTTCTTTCTACACCTTTCACTCTGTATATATATCACGGACGCACGGATCGCCCCGGGGGTCTCCCGGGTCGGCGGACGGAGCCACGGTTTGCAGCGGGAGACGTTACAGCGGGGAGGAGCTAGTGCTAGCTAGCACTTGGCCGCCGCCCGGTGCTAATGGGAAACTCGACATACCGGGAGCTGTAGCGAAAACGAAGCGGGTGCCGGGCTGGAGTTTAGGCGGCGTGAAAGAAATATAAGACCGAATAATAAAGAGCGATGGCAAGAACCAAGCAGACCGCCCGTAAAATCTACTGGAGGAAGAAGCCCCCCAGGAGACAGCTAGCCACAGGGCTGCTCGGAGAGGCGCTCTGGCCACCGGCAGAGTGAAGAGGCCTCGCCGTCACAGGTCCGTGGCTCTGAGAGAGATCCGTCGCTACCAGAAATCCACGGAGCTGCTCATCCGTAAGCTGCCCGTCCAGCGCCTGGTGAGGGAGATCGCTCAGGACTTCAAGACCGTCCTGCGTTTCCTGAGTTTCGCCGTCATGGCTCTGCAGGAGACCAGCGAGACCCACCTGGTGGTCTCTTCTTCGCTAAGGGGGTCACCATCATGCCCAAAGACTTCCAGCTGGCCCGCTGCATCCGCGGAGAGAGAGCTTAGACTTTCTGCTGCACATCCACCAGCCATAATGCTCTGCACTGTGTGTCTATATATATACATTTATAGTAATATGGACATATGTTTACTAGATGTTGTTTTTTCTTGCCTTCTGATTGTTGCTCTGAGTGTTGCTATCCCTATGCTGTTGCAATCCTGGAATTTCCCCATTGTGGGACTAATAAAGGCTTATCTTATCTTATCTTAATACGACCCTTCTCTCTTATCGCTTTGTTTTTTTTCCCCTCTTATCTCTTTGTCCTATGTCCTGATTAGTGGAGCCTTGAGTACTTTTATCGTCTTTATGGTCAGCTTCATGTGTGCCTGTGTATGTGTTCATGTTGAATGTAATCGTGGTTTGTAAATATGTGTCTAAAAGGATGTCACCTGACTGCAAAACAAATCTACCTACGGGTACAAATAAAGTAACCTGAACCTGCTTTGAGATTCAGGGAAAGATATTTAATTTTCCAAACCCTTGTCTGCAGGCGACCAAATGTTGATGAGGCTCTGCCAATGCAAACATCCAATTCTTTGTCAAGTGTATTGTCACGAGTGACAGCTGACCCAAGGTATGTGAACTCCTTGACCATTGTTAAAGGTGCATCACTGATGGTAATAACTGGATCTACAGGTACATTTTGTGTGAGCACAACAGTTTTACCAAGACTGATACGCAGACCAAACTCATTGCATGCAGCAGCAAGGGAGTTGCAAAAGTCTTATACTTCTTTAGGTGAGTGAACCACAAAAGCAGCATCATCAGCATACAGAAACTCACGGACTAGCACTTCGCAGATTTTGGTCTTGGCTCAAAGCCTTGACAGACTGAAGAGCTTCCCAGATCTTAAGGTGTGCAGGCATATTCGGAAGGATTTGGGAAAGCACGTTTCAGCAAGACAGAAAAACAGATCACAAACACAGCTGGAGCAAGGAGACAGCCCTGTTTAACTCCACACCAGATGTTAAAACTGTGGGACTGCTGTCCATTAAACTGGACTGTGGCACACATATCATCATGGAATCCACGTACGAGTTCCAAAAGAGTGTCAGGGCAGCCAAACAGTTTAAGGGTCAAGAAAAGACCAAAACGGCTGACATAATCAAAGGCTGTAGTGAGGTCCACAAAGACAATATAAAGAGGCCTTTGCTGTTCTGTGCACTTATCCTGAAGCTGACAAAAAGAAAACACCATGTCTATTGTAGAACGGTGTGCATGAAAGCCGCACTGAATCTCAGGAACTATTGTATCAGCAATGTGCTGTAAGCAAGAGAGCAGGATCTTGGCAAACACTTTGCCCACCAAACTGAGCAGAGAGATGCTGCAGTAGTTATTGCAGTCCTGTCTGTTACCTTTGTTTTTATATAAGGATATAATGTTGGCATCCTTGAGCCCTTGAGGTACACAGCATTGTTGCCAGCACACTACCATGAACTCATGGAGTTCCCTGATGAGAACATCTCCACCACACTTCACAACTTTGGGGGGTATGCCATCTGCACCAGGAGTTTTCTTCTGATGCAGTACTTTGACAGCCTTGCGAACCTCTTCCACAGTAATCAGAATGTCGAGTTCCTGCATGACTGATGGAATCTTTGCTGGCACAAACTTTTGTGCCGCAAAGGGATTCATATTGTTCCACCCGTCTATCAAATTGCAAGTGAAGATCAATGAGCACTACACCTGTAGTTGACTTGAGTGGGGCTGATTCTTTATTACTGGCTGATCGGCCTCTTTGATGCCCTCAAACATCTCACGAATGTTTTCAGAAAGGACACAGTCTTCAATATGGGTGCTGAGGTTACTCCAGTACTTCTCCATTGCCATACAAGTAAGGTACTGGACTTTACTCTAGCACAGTGAAGGACATTGACGGTAGCTTGACATTTGTTGGTCAAAGTCTTCGGATGAGCCTCAAGTTTCTCCTTGATGGCTGGGATCAGTATTTCAGCATATGCGCAAAACTTGTCAGGCTGCTTGTGAAGACGTATGCCAAATGCTTTGAGTGCACAGACAGAGATCTTGTTGCAGAGGTAAGACTATGCAATTTCTGCACCGTCAGCTGGCATAGGAGATTTTGCAAACTTGGCTACTAGGTTGTCCTGGAAATGAGCAATGTGGTCTATGGAAGTAGTAGTAGTAGTGAGCTCTATAGTTGGTTGTGGTTTTGGTTGGGCTCGATGGAAGGTCTTGGGACAGAACTTCAGTTTGCATTGTACAAGAGCATGATCAGAGCTGTTACAATCTTCAGAATGAATACTTCTACACTGAGCCACACTCATTAGATTTTTCCTCTTCACAATGATATGGTCCAGGTGGTGCCACCACCTCAAACGAGGATGCATCCATGTGACTTTGGATCTTTCAGAGCCACAAAAAAAAAAAAAAAGGTACTTGGAATACACAATTTATTTCTGGCACAGAATTCCAGTAGATGTCCATTTTCATTCATGATGCCAACCCCATTGGGACCAAGCACACCATCCCAAGCATTGTTATTAGTTCCAACACGAGCACTGAAGTCACCCAAGATGATGAGTTGCACACTGGAAGGAACCTTCCTCACTTCATCTTTGAAGAGATGGTAAAAATCATCCTTGGCATCACTGAGGGCTAGAAGTGTGGGAGCATAGGCAGAAAATGTAACAAATCCACCTTTCACATGCAACCGGAGACATATAAGATGAGCAGAAATAGGCAGAGGCTGTTCTGTCATTGGTAATAGCTTATTGTGCACTGCAAAGCCTACACTGTGTCGGGGGTGTTCACCATCAGGGTGACCTGACCAGAAAAAGGTGAGTGAGTGTTCATGTTTAGTGGCATGTCAGCATCTATGGCTATTTCATGGCAAAAATAAAACTAATAAGAACATCGAGGATGGATGGATGAATGGATGGATGGATAAATGAAAGATAAAATAGGCCTAGTGCACTGCACGTAGAACCAAGTATTCCTGTCTGAAACAGGTATCCCAATCAGGCTTTCCAGGCCCAAATGTAGGCTGTGTTTGAAAGTGGAATACAAAGAGGTGTAGCCTATATGTAGGCAATCACATGTTAAGACTTTGACAAATACAAAAGGGAGTAAATGGCACTAAGATTTATTTGATCGTGTGAATATTAACTACAGAATACCTAATTTTTGAAAATGAATGGGACATCCAATATTAGCAACTGTTTCAGATCCTTTGTTTATTTGTTTGTCAGATCACTTATTTGTCTGATCTTTTATCACTTATTCAAGATAATAGTGTAGCTTGCACTTTGGGGAATGGAAGTTGTTCAGTCATTAAAATTATTTTAGTTTATATCACTGTTCAGTGATGGAGTTCAGTGTAATATTGAATTTCTTCTGTACATCGTCAATAAACTCATGCAGTACTATAACAGGACACGTTTACAAATATTTGAGACCCATTGGCTGCTTCTTTACCTGTGTGCCTCTGAAGGACTGCAATCCACTGGTTCAGCAGACACACCTCTGCAACACTGCATGGAGGTCAGGGACAGTGCCTTTGGCATGGCAAACCGGGGTGGTGGTTCCTCTCTTCAAAAAAAGGGGACTGGAGGGTGTACTCCAACTTTAGAGGGATCACGCTCCTCAGCCTCCCCTGGGAAGTTCTATGCCAAGGTACTGGAGAGAAGAGTCCGGCCATTGGCCAAACCTCAGATTCAGGAGGACCAATGTGGTTTTCGTCCTGGCCGTGGCACACTGGACCAACTCTTTACCCTCTCGAGAATCCTCGAGGATTCATGGGACTTTGCCCAACTAGTTCACATGTGTTTTGTGGACTTTGAGGAGGCATTCGACTGCGTCCCTCGTGGTTTTGTGTGGGGGGTGATTCGCAAGTATGGGGTATCGGGCTTGTTACGAGCTATCCAGTCTCTATATGGCTGTTGTGAGAGTTTGTTTGTATTGCCAACACTCAGACTCATTCCCAGTGAGAGCTGGACTCTGCCAGGGCTGCCCTTTGTCACCGATCCTGTTCATAATTTTTATGGACATGATTTCTAGATGCAGCCAGGGAACGTAGGGTGTCATGCTTGGTGACCACAGGTTCTCATCTCTGTTGTTTGCAGGTGATGTCCTGTTGGCTTCATCCAGCAATGACCTACAGGTCTTACTGGGAGGGTTTGCCGCTGAGCGTGAAGCAGCTGGGATGAAAATCAGCACCTCCAAGTCTGAGTCCATGGTCCTCAGCCGGAAAAAGGTGGATTGTTCTTTCCGGGTTGGGGACAAGCTCCTGCCCCAGGTGGAGGAGTTTAAGCATGTCGGGGTCTTATTCACGAGTGAGGGGAGAATGGAGCGAGAGATTGACAGATGGATCAGAGCGGCATCTGCAGTGATACGGACGTTGGACCAATCCGTTGTGGTGGAGCGGGAGCTAAGCTCTAAGGCAAAGCTGTCGATTTACCAGTCAATCTATGTTCCTACCCTCATCTATGGTCACGAGCTTTGGGCAATGACCGAAAGAATGAGATCGCACATACAAGCGGCTGAAATGAGCTTTCTTCGTAGGATTGCTGGACTCACCCTTAGAGATAGGGTGAGAAGCTCAGTCACCCGCGAGAGGCTCAGGGTAGAACCGCTGCTCCTCCATACTGAAAGGAGATAATTGAGGAGGTTTGGGCATCTGATCAGGCACGTCCCACTGGGAGGAGACCCCGGGGCAGACCCAGGACTCGCTGGAGAGACTACGTCTCCCAGTTGGTCTTGGAGCGTCTTGGTATCCTCCCTGCAGAGCTTAAGCAGGAGGCTGGGCAGAGGGAAGTCTGGGCTTCTCTGCTTGAACTGCTGCCTCCGCAACCTGGACCTCCGGAAAAGCGGTAGAAGATGGATGGATCATTTTTTTACATCACAAAAACCTGGCATTTGAACAGGGGTGTGTAGACTTTTTATATCCACTGTATCATTGCTGTCACATTTACAAGAAATACAATTTTCTGTCTTTTGAAAATTATAAAACTCTCAAATTTGCCTGTTCAATTTACAAAATATTAAATGGCTATGCACCCCCCCACACACCAGGGGAATATGTGAAACTGAGGACTGTCAGCGGTACAACCACCAGAGCAATCACTAGAGGAGACTGTGAGGTACCCCACAGACGCACCACATTTGCTCAGTCTGTGCCATCAGTGAGGGGCACCAAGATCTGGAATAACATACCACTTGCAATCAGAGAACGTACCACACTAAACACTTTTAAGACTCATTGTAAAAATTGGCTTTCTAACAACCAAAACTGTACCCATAACTAGTGGTTGCTCTGCAGCATATGCATATACACTACTCACAAAAAGTTAGGGATATTCAGCTTTCGGGTGAAATTTATGGAAATGTAAAAAGTTCTTCACACTACAGTGATATTATTTCGTGAAAGTAGGCCATTTAAGTAGAAGCATGCAATGGTGATTTCCTCATTTTAAACAATTTATTGAAACAAAATGGTAAATGGTAAACGGCGTTCACTTATATAGCGCTTTTTCTCATCTCTAATGACCAAAGCGCTTTACAGATACTGCTATCCCCCCCCCATTCACACACACATTCACACACTGATGGCGGCAGAGTTGCCATGCACCAGCGCTAGCCTGACCCACCAGGAGCAACTGGGGGTTCAGTCTCTTGCTCAAGGACATTTCGATATGCAGACTGAAGACACAGCGGGAATTGAACCCCTGACCCTCCGATCAATAGTCAGCCACACTATACCTGCACCACAGCCGCCCCCAAAAGCCAACAAAAGTGGTGGGTATACCGCAACAAAAAAATGTTAATGTCTCAATAACTTGTCAAGTGCCCTTGAGCGTCAATTACAGCTTGACAATGACATCTCATGCTGTTCACAAGTTGAATTATTGTCTGCCAAGACATGGCATTCTACTCTTCTTGAAGGGCGGCCCTCAGGTCACTGAGGAGGTGGGGTGCAGGGTTACAAGCCTCTACACGGCGTCTCAGCTGATTCCATAGGTTTTCTATAGGATTCAGGTCTGGAGAAAGTGCAGGCCACTACATCTGAGGTACCCCAGCCTCCAGCAGCCATTCCCTAATGATGCAACCTCGATGAGCTGGAGCACTGTCATCCATGAAGATGAAATTAGGCCTGTGTTGTTCATGCAGGGGCACAGTGAGTGGATTAATGATGTTATTCAGGTAGTATCAGCTTGTCATTGTACCATTCACAAGGTTTAGGGCAGGTTTGTATTGACTAGACACACCTGACCAGAGTGTAATGTTACCACAACAATGGTTGATGCATCACGCTCTCCTTGATGTCGCCAACATTGTTGGCGGCCATCATTTCTGAACAACGTGAATTGACTTTCATCAGCAGACACAACTGAGGCCCACTGCTCCCTTCTCCAACGTAAATGCTTCTTGGCCCATGCAAGACGATGACGCCTGTGCCTGGTGTGGTCAGGTGCCCTTGCAGGTCGTCTAGCATGCAGACCACACTGATGTAAACGGTTTCGAATGGCGTGACATGGCACTTTGTTGCCTTTCACCTCCGTTAAATGTGCCTGGAGTTGAGTAGCATTCATCATCTGGTTCTGCAGGGTACTGTTCACAATGAAGCGGTCATCAGCGTGGGATGTGGCCAAAGGATGTCCATTTCTGTGCCTTTCTGTGACTCTTCCAGTCTCTCTGTTGCAACCTGATGATGACACTCTGTGACACTCCAAGCTCAGTGGCCACTTCCCTTTGAGAACATCCTGTTTGAAGCCTTGCAAAGGCGAGGTACTGTTGATTAATTGTGAGGTCTCATCTTGGACTTGAGATGTCAACATGTGAACAGCATGACGAAGAGGACTATTTACATACCAATTCTAACTGAACCAGATAATTTATTGGTCGATTCATGGATTAAACACCTGTTGTGAATTTTGCCATTAAGCACCTTGTTAGAGAACAGCAAGTTATGCAAAAAGTACTGAAACATTTAACAGTTGGACATGTGTATTCAAAAGGTTAGAGGAGGTCAAATTAAGTTCACCTGGAAAGGTTATAGTGCATTTTAGGTGCGTCCTGAAATTTCACCAGAAAAACAAATATCCCTAACTTTTTGGAAGTAGTGAATATATGTGCCAATATATCACACACATACGCCCCCGCCTCTTGTTTGTTGCTGTTGTGAGGTGCTTGGGTGCATGTGTGTGTACGCATACACAGCACTTCACTCGTGTGACATTTGAATGTTTTGTTTTGTAACAGCTTAACTCTGCACTTTAACATATCCACTTTGTACAGTTTCACTGCAGTTGTTGTGCTTGTGTATGACTGTTTGTGTGTTTTAGTGACCTGCCGGGGGACTACAGATGCAAATTAGCTGTAGTGCTAAATCTGGTATACTTACATTTGTATTTAAGTTCATTAGTAGTAATGTCCCTGTCAAATAAACATTAAACTAATAGCAGTAGCTCCCATTGGCTTCACCGAAATGATATAAAAAAAACTACCAAAACTGTCTCTGAAATATACCAAAAATGTCCCTACAATGTCCAAAAATATGCCCAATACCATCCTAAAACATTCCCAAAACTTTAACAGAAACACATAAAACGTCTTGAAAACATCGAAATGGCACTCTCACAATGTCCCAACAACTTCTGAACAACGTGTGAAAAACTTACCAAAACATCCACAAGACAGATCAAAATGTCCTGAAAATGTTCAAAATGTCCAAAAAACATCTCAGTCCATCACAAACCCTTCGCCAAGACAGAAATGTCTAAAAACGGTTCTAAAAACGTCATCACATCTTCTCTGTTCAACTTCACTGGAATGAGCACCAAATGATGGAACCAGTTGGAACAGCAGGGTCATGGTCAGGGTGTGAGGACATGTGGGCCGAGACATGTCAGGGTGTGAGGACAGTATTGGCCCAACATCAGTCCAACAGTTTACATAGGGAATATTTTTATAGAGGTCGTTGGCACACTGGATACAGGAAAACAAAATGCAGGACTACTTGGACTACCTAGAATCTCCAAAAGTACAATGGGAGGCAGAGCCTTCAGTTATCAAGCTCCTCTCCTGTGGAACCAGCTGCCAATCTGGATTCAAGAGTCAGAGTCAATCTCTGTTATTAAGAATAGGATTAAAACCTTCCTTTTTCATATAGCCTATAATTAGGGTGGGCTCATGTGCCCCTGAACCCTCCCTTAGTTATACTGTTAATAGGTTTAGAGAGCGGGGGGACCTCCAACAATGCACTGGGCTTCACTCCTTTCTTCACTCTCAAGGAAATATTTTTGCTGGTCATTAACATCGGTTTCTTCTCTCCCATAGATTGGGTCCCTGTTGTGCTGTTTGCTCCCTACATGTCTGTTCTTTTCTTCTTCTCTATCCCCTCATCCCCCAGCCAGTCGCAGCAGATGACTGCCCCTCCCTGAGCCTGGTTCTGCTGGAGGTTTCTTCCTGCTAAAAGGGAGTTTTTCCCTCTCCACCGTTGCCAAGTGCTTTCTCACAGGGGATTGCCTGATTGCTGGGGTCTTTCTGCAGTTGTGGGGGTTTCCCCTACAGTTGAAAGTGCTATGAGATGACTGTTGTGAAATGGCACTATATAAATAAAGAGGAACTGAACTGAACTGGCAACACATTGGCTAGACGTCCTCTATGAGCTGTATTCCCGATGTAAAACTTGCCATGTTGGGTCGACATATGTGTGCTGTTGGGGTACAATAACACAATTAACCCTTATTGTGGCAAGATTTCATGGACCGATAGCGCCCCCACTGGCAAAAGCGCAGTGCGGCGCCTGTCATGTGATGTTAAATGACGTGGACAAAAACTCCCCAGTTGATTTAAGTTGTACAAAGGATTCCACCTCACAAGGTGGCAGACACGTATAACTTACTGCTCCTGCCTTGGAGGAATTATGGCAGACATAAAACCATCCTGAAACCTCACCAGAGAAGAAGAGTTTGTAAACAAATCTAGTTCTTGCTTGATTGCAAGACTGAGGAAGTATTTGCTCCCGAATTTGCCAACTATGATTCTAAAAAGAGATTATTTAGCTTATGAAGGTAAATATATACATTTTGTTATAACAGAGGATGGGCAAAGCTGGTTGATTTGCACCTGCCATCGCCCCCAGCGCCATGTGACTGGAGAGAACAATCGCGCCGGTTCTGTGTCGTCATATAAGATAAATAGCGGCAGGATAAAATCGAAATTGAGGTGGAATAATCATAAGTTTCTGGATGTGAGGGGGAAAAATAAAATGACCAACAGAAGAGAAAATAATAACCAGGATACCACAAAAGGATGAAGCGAGCGAGCCGCCCGGCCAGCGGTAAGTGAAAAATTTGTTTGTTTACATTGTAACTGATTTTCTGGTTCATATACTTTGAAGATAAGATAACAAAATGCCCAAAACAAAAAACTGTGACAAAAGCAAAACCATTCTTTGTGTAAATATGTCCCAAGTCCACTTTTGACTGAAAGTTATGTAATTCGATATGGCTGCTGTGGCATTATCCAAATTAGATGCATAAATTTACTCCTATTTCAAACTCTGGATCATATTCTACATCTTTCTAATTGACAGTAAGCATTATCTCTTACTACTTTCAAGTTATAGCCTTGGAAATCTCTGACATCTGAACTGAATATTTTCTTGAAAAAAATCTTGCCCACTATGGGCTTATGGTGCAATGGAGCGCTTGTCCCAGTCATTTGGTTCAAATCATCTTCTTTTTGTTTCAGTTGCTCCCTTCAGGGGTCTCCACAGCAGATTACCTGCCTCCATCTCACCCTATCCCTTCATCTTCCTCTGGAACACCAACCCTCTCCATGTCCTCCTTCACTACATCCATGAATCTTCTCTGTGATCATACTCTTTTCCTCCTGCCTGGCAGCTCCATCTTCAACATCCTTTGTCCAATATCTCCACTATCCCTCCTCTGCACATGTCCAAACCATCTCATCCTTGTCTCTCTTACTTTGTCTCCAAACCGCTCAACCTGAGCTGTCCCTCTGATATACTCATTTCTAATCTTGTCCTTCCTAGTCACTCCCAATGAAATGAAAATCTTAGCATCTTCAGCTCGGACACCTCCATCTCCTACTTTTTTGTCAGCACCACCATCTCCAAACCATGCATTATAGCAGGTCTCACTACCGTCTTATAAATCTTCCATTTCACTCTTGCTGCTACCCTTCTGTCACAAATCACCCCTGACTCTCGTCTCCACCCACTGCACCCTGCCTGCACTCTCTTCTTCACCTCTCTTGTGCATTTTCCATTACTTTGGATGGTTGACCCCAGGTATTTAAACTCATCTACTTTCACTACCTCTACTCCTTCCATCTTCACCGTTACACCTGCCTCCCTCTCATTCACACTCATGTATTCTGTCTTGCGTCTACTGACTTTCATTCCTCTTCTCTCCAGAGCATACATCCACCTCTCCAGGTTCCCTTCCACCTGCTCTCTACTCTCACTACAGATCACAATGTGGTCTGCAAACATCATGGTCCACGGAGACTCCTGCCTGACCTTGTCTGTCAGCCTGTCCATCACCATGGCAAACAAGAAAGAGCTCAGAGCCAATTCATGATGTAACCCCACCTCCACCTTGAATCCATCCGTCACTCCTACAGCACACCTCACCACTATCTCACTGTCCACATACTGTACATGTCCTGCACCACTCTCACATACTTCTCTGTCACTCTTGACTTCCTCATACAGTACCACACTTCCTCTCTTTGCACCCTGTTATCTGCTTTTTCTAGATCCACAAAGACACAGTCCAGGACACAGTCCACAGAGTCATAAATATAGAGTGATAATATAGAGTGAATTGTGTGGTGGTATTGCAGCTGTAAGCTGGATGCCAACAGCCAATCAAATCTAAAAGAAGAAGAAAGACAATGCAACTCCTTCTGACCTTCTCTATACTTCTCCATCAGCACTCTTAACTCTTACTCTTAGAGCAAACATTGCATCTGTAGTACCCTTTCTTGGCATGAAACCATACTGCTGCTCAATGATTGTCACCTCTCCTCTTAACCTGGCTTCAACAACTCTTTCCCATATCTTCATAGTGTGGCTGATCAACTTTATGCCTCTATAGTTACTACAGCTCTGAGTATCACCTTTGTTCTTGAAAATTGGTACCAAAACACTTCTTCTCCACTCAGGCATCCTCTCACTTTCCAAGATTGTGTTAAACAATCTGGTGAAAAAGTCCACTGCCATCTCTCCTAAACATCTCCATACCTCCACTGGTATGTCATCTGGATCAACCGCCTTTCCATTCTTCATCCTCTTCAAAGCTGCCCTCACTTCTGCCTTGCTAATCCTCGGGGCTTCCTTGTTCACCATCTTCATCCATCCTCCTCCTTCTCTCATTTTCTTTATTCATCAGCTCTTCAAAGTACTCCTTCCACCTTCAGAACACACTCTTGTCATTTGTTAGTAAATTACCATTTCTGTCCTTAATCAACCTAACCTGCTGCACATCCTTTCCAGCTCCATCTCTCCGTCTAGCCAATCGATACAAGTCCTTTTCTCCTTCCTTAGTGTCCAGCCACTCATACAACTCACTGTATGCCTTTTCTTTTTCCTTTGCCCCCTCTCTTTGCCGTGCGCCTTGATTCCAAATACTTCTGTTTACTTTCTTCATCTCCCTGATTATCCCACTTTTTCTTTGCCAACCTCTTCCTTAGAATACTTTCCTGTACCTCCTCATTCCACCACCAAGTCTCCTTGTCTTCCTTCCTCTGACCACTTCTTCTTCTTTTCGATTTGATTGGCGGTTGGCAACCAGCTTACAGGTGCATTACCACCACTGACCTGACTATCATCACTCTATAGCTTTGTATAAGGAGTTCTGAACAACTTATGTGTGAAAAAATTATCCATCCTTGGACTGTGTCCTCGGCGGCGCAGGGACATCAATCTATATGTAATTCAAGAAATCTCTGTCCACTGGATACAACACATACCTTTCTACCCGTTTCCCTCAGTACTTCTGCTGTACTTTCCCAGTCATCTGGTAATTCTTCCCTACCACCCAGAGCCTATATCAACTCCTTCCTGAACTCTGTGTGACCTTCTTCTTTCTGTAACTTCCCCCACTTTTTCTTCTTCTTCTTCTTCATTTAGATTTGATTGGAGACTGGCAACCAGCTTGCTTGGCTCTGCTTTCACTCTCTTCCTCTTCTTGCTTTCCAAAGTCATCCTACAAACTACCATCTGATGCTGTCTAGCTACATTCTCCCCTGCCACCACCTTGCAGTCTCCTATCTCTTTCAGAGTTCTCATTCTGCATAAGATGTGGTCCACCTGTGTGCACCTTCCTCCACTCTTGTAAATCACCCTGTGTTCCTCTCTCTTCTTAAAGTATGTGTTCACCACAGCCATTTCCAACCTTTTAGCAAAATCCACAACCATCTGTCCTTCCACATTTCTCTCCTTAAGACCATACCTACCCAGGACCTCCTCATTACCTCCGTTTCCTTCACCTGCATGTCCATTAAAGTCCGCTGCAATCAACACTCTCTCCCCCCTGGAACATTCTCTACCACTTCATCCAACTGACTCCAGAATTCCTCTCTCTTCTACCTGACACCCAACTTGTGGGGCATACGCACTGACAACATTCAACATCACACCTTTGACTTCTAGCTTCCAACTTATGATTCTGTGTGACGCCCTCTTTACCTCCTGAACACACTTCACATACTCTTCCTTCAAGATTACTCCTACTCCATTTCTCTTCCTATCTACACCATGGTAGAACAGTTTAAATTCACCTCCAATGCTCCTAGCCTTGCTTCCCTTCCATCTGGTTTCTTGAACATACAGTATATCTACATTTCTTCTCTCCCATCATATCAGCCAACTCTCTGCCTTTACCAGTCATAGTCCCTACATTTAACGTCCCTACTCCCACCTCCACACTTCTACCTTTCCTTTTCTCTCTCTCCCTCCTAACACGCCTTCCCTCTCTCCTCCTCCTCCATCTTCCACCAACAGTAGCCCAATTTCCACCGGCACCCTGTTGGTTAACAGCACCGGTGGTGGTCGTTGTTCACCTGGGCCTTGACTGATCTGGTATGATAACACAACAAATATAACAATAACACAATTAAAATATAACACAATAACAATGTAACACAATAATACAACTTATAATTAACAACTTTTTAGATTCTCATAGTTTTCAATGAAATAAAGCTAATAATTTATTTTGTTTTATGCTTCAAACTCAGAAGCAAGAATCTGATAAAATATTCAGTTTATGCTGAAAAACTGATTTTAAGTTTAATAAAAACGTGAGAAAATATTTGACATATTTGTGACTTTATTCAGTCTAGATTTAGCCCAGAATGTTCCAGTAAATATTAATATTATTTCAGGTTGTCTGTGCTGTGAAAAGAAAATATTGGGTTTATTAATAAACTAACTGTGGATGGAGGTCACAGTGAAACCATTCAAATCATTTTACTGTCAAATTCAAACACGTCATATTTGTAAATGAGAATTGGCCCTGAAACATTTTACCTGATAAAATAAAGGTCAAAACTCTGATTTGTTTCAAATAAACTAATACTTGACTAAATTCACATCATTTAGATGTTTGGTTTTATTTAGGCCTGATGAAATTAAATATTTAATCATCATCATCAGAATTTTAAAACTTTTGTGAGCTTTTTAATCACTTTACAGTCTGAATTCTCACTCATTATCCATGTGTCATTAATTAAACTGCTAAATAATGATGTCAAATAGATGTGTTTATGAACTAAAACGGTTGTTCTAATATGTGACCTAATCAAGTTAAAATCACCCGTCAGCCCAAACTCACATCCTCATTAATAATAATATTAATAATAATGATGATAATAATAATAACAACAAAGCAGCTGTTTCCAGGTCAGAGTGAAATTAGGTCACGTCTCTCCTCTCTGCTCCTCCATAAACTCATTTCTCCTCAGAAACACTCTAATAATGCAGAAAACCCTCAAACTCCTTCATCTGAGCCACTCGGACTTAAAACTTTAACAACAGAAACAAAAACCAGCAGCGGAAAGAGAAACGGGGTCACCGGAGCTCTTTATGTAACCGGCGGCTCACGTTGCTCCTCACAGCCGCTCAGAGGCGCTCCTCGGCGGCTTACCTGCTGCTGTCTGCCCGCTGCTGCTCCTGGAGGGTTCATGTCCGGACATCGGGGCTCCGCCGCATCTCCTCCCGGGCTCGGAGCGCTGAGAGGCGTCGGTGGAGAGCGCGCAGAGCCGGAGTGACTCCTGAATCCTGGTACCGGGTCGGTTCCGACACCGTTGCTGCACCAAAGTGTTTCATAAGAGTCTGACTTACTGCGCGTGCTCAGGCTTATTTATCTAAAACCGTGGTGCCTTCAGGGGCCGGAAAATGGCCCAAAATGGAGTCAGGAAATCACAAACTCTCTTTAATCGTCTGCATTTATATTGATTTTTTATGTTTCTACTAAAATTCTTTGTTTCATCTGATATTTATTCACTATAAATATTTAATATTCATCAATATTTCACATTAGAGCTGCATAAATGTTCATGAACTCACCAATACAGTCAAAACTGCACTGTTTTATTCAGGGTGTCTGCAGGTTTTGACATTAATTTATCCAAAATTGAGCTTCTAAATTAATATTTTTTTTTAAAATCCCACAGACCTGATAAACATGACAGCTGTTTTAAATCATCAGAAATGTGGTGATTTTTTACATTAGTGGAACGACAATCATTTGTCATAAATATGAAACATTTGAATGTTAGAATGTTATTTGCAAGCTCTCTTCTAATAAATTTGTAAATTTTTTGGTAAATTTTCACTTTTTTCAACTTTATTTGGTAAAAAATTGACTTTTTCCTCATAAATTCCCATGAATCCATGGTCCCATCCCATGAGTCCATCACCACTCCCCTCCTGGACCCGTTGCAGTTTGCCTACCGTGCTAACAGGTCTGTGGACGATGCAGTCAACCTGGCCCTCCACTCCATCCTGCAGCACCTGGACTCCCCGGGAACCTACGCCAGGATTCTGTTTGTGGACTTCAGCTCCGCATTCAACACCATCCGCCCCGATCTGCTCCAGGACAAACTGTCCCTGCTCGATGTGCCTGACTCCCTCTGCAGGTGGATCACCGACTTCCTGACGGACCGGAGGCAGCATGTGCGGCTGGGGAAGTCTGTCTCGGACTCTGTTAGCATCAGCATTGGATCACCCCAGGGCTGTGTACTTTCCCCCCTACTCTTCTCCCTTTATACCAACTCCTGCACCTCCTCCCACCAGTCTGTTAAGCTGATTAAGTTTGCGGACGACACCACCCTCATCGGGCTCATCTCCAACGGCGACGAGTCCGTCTACAGGAAAGAGGTGGCCCAGCTGGTGTCCTGGTGCAGCCATAACAACCTGCAGCTGAACGCTCTGAAGACAGCGGAGATGATTGTGGACTTCAGGAAAGTCACAACCCCCCTGCCCCCCCTCACCATCACAGGCTCTCCCATCAATCATTGCAGATTCCTTTCGCTTCTTGGGCACCACCATCACCCGGGACCTCAAATGGGAGCCAACCATCAGCTCCCTCATCAAAAAGGCCCAGCAGAGGATGTTCTTTCTGCGGCAGCTGAGGAAGCTCAAGCTACCCACCAAGATGTTGGTGCAGTTCTACACGGCCATCATCAAGTCCATCTTCACCTCCTCCATAACTGTGTGGTATGCAGGAGCCACTGCCAGGGACAGACTAAGGCTGCAGCGCGTCGTGCGCACTGCTGAGAAGGTGATCGGCTGCAAGCTCCCATCTCTCCAGGACCTGTACATCTCCAGGACCCGGAGGCGTGCTGGCCGGATCATAGCTGATCCTTCACACCCTGGTCACGTACTGTTTGCCCCCCTCCCCTCAGGTAGAAGACTTCGGTCCATTCGGACTAAAACCTCCCGGCACATGAACAGCTTCTTCCCCTCTGCCATTAGACTGCTGAATATTAAGTGACTTATTGACTCTCGTGCACTATATACAGCAGCTCAACCAGACTCATGTCATTCATCACTGTTTTTCTGTTGCATTATCAACTGCACTGTGGTACCCCATATTATCTGCTACTTGCTAATTTTTTTAAAACTGCCTTGACTAGTATTACTCATTATTACTATTATTATTATCATTATTATTATTATTACTTATTTTTCTACACTTATTGCACGTTTTTAGTCCTTTAGTTTTTTAGTTTATCTCTTTATCTCATCATGTTTTTAATGTTGCAGCATGGCACTGAGACAAATTCCTAGTTTGTGTACTACATGAACAATGGCAATAAATCTGATTCTGATTCTGATTCTGAATAACTTAATTATCTAAACCAACATCCTGGGAAGATCAGGTTTAATGTGAGCTGGACTGAAGCCTAAAATGTGATCCATTAGTCTTAAAAAGGTCTTCAGAAAGTCTTCAACTTCCTCACACCTACAGAAACCCCCTTATAAATAAATAAAAACACCAATAACGCCTGTGGATATAAATGTAAATGTAGATAAAAGTCAAAATATACTTATACATTAGAAAACAATAATATGCTAAATATAACATATTAATGCTAAAAATAACTTTTTTGTAGCGCAAGTTCGGGAGTTTAGTGATGAAATGAAAATATTTAATTAAGATAATTTACACAGCCTCCTCCTCTTCTTCTTCTTCTTCTTTTAGCTGCTCGCTAAAAATTATTTGAAACTCTGAATTCATCTGAAATTTGACATAAATAGATGAGTTCAAAATTTCCAACAGACAGCGAATGAGGCATCAGCGCTGAAGACCATGAACAGTGATGGAAATCAAATTGCTCCTCCTGATTGGTCCCCTTGCGTTGACGTAGAACTTGTGGCTCACGTTTTTCCGGCGTGGAAGTGCGGAAGTCCCGTGATGGCCGCAGTGATGCTACATGCTAAGCTAACACAAAAAATAATTTCAAAAAATCCCATTTGTGAGATGAAAACGTATAAAGTAAAATATTAATAAAATAAACGCATGGATATAAGAAAAAAATCTAATTTTTCTGACCAAGCAGACAAAACGTAAAGGAATTTTATCCACCTTATTCCTGTGGGCACTGCTGTAGAAACGATTATGTCAGTCCAAGATGGCAGAATGAGCAGATGTTAAGCAGGGCTCAAAAGTGAAAACTGTTTTAATGGTCCAAACTTGATATTTATTCAAGCAACCAGAAGGAAAGTTGAAATTATCTGTCTTAACATCAACTAAGCCTGTTTTTAGATGGTGAAATATTCTTAAGCAGAAGATATTTGATATGGCTAACAAGCAACAGGTTAGCATGGGCGACCATGATTACAGTCTGTTGTCTGATAACAAAAATGCTGAGAAGGAAATGGAAGAGATGGAAGAGGATTCACAATCTTTTCAGAACGTTCACAGTCCTCTACCCAGTCCAAACCTTAAAAAGATCTTCTTCTTCTTCTTTTAGATGTGATTGGCGGTTGGCAGCCAGCTTACAGGTGCATTACAGCCACATACTTCACTCTATATCATCACTCGATCTGGTCAGGAGCTGTACAAAAGGTACAACCGACTGAAGTGAGTAATTAAAATATCTTTGAAGCGGTGCAGCTTATTCTCAAAAAATTTGATGAACAGGACATGTGGCTAAAGAGCTTTGAAGAGCGCACTGAGAAGGCAATATCGGAGACTCAGGAAAATAAAAAGGAAATAGACAAACTGAAGGAAAAGGTGGGGAATCTTACACTAGAAAACAAATCCCTGATGGAGAGATGCCTGGAAAACGTGGCACAGTGGTTAGCACTGCACCAGCACAGCAACTCACCCTTGGCCATGGGATCCCTGGTTCGATCCCAGCCCCTGACCAACATTGATCTGTGTCGAGTTTGCATGTTCTCCCCGTATCTGTGTGGGTTTACTCCGGGAGTTCTCCGGTTTCCTCCCACAGGCCAAAAACATGCAGGTTAGGTTAATTGGAGACTCTAAAGTGCAGGGATGGCAATTTTCCGCCAATCCGCGGATTTCCGCCGATTTATTTTCAAATTGATCATTTCTGTGAATCGTCTAAATCCGTTGAGAAAATTTTAGGGGGGTAAGGTACCTTATTGTTACCGATTTTAGCGAAAATCAACACGATTACATAAGCGCTCGGCACTTCCCCGGAAGTCGTCTCCCGCGATAACCCGGATGTGTTGTGTTCAAGCTACTGCTGTATTGCAGTAGCTTGACAGCCCTGCGATTGGATAGTTGCAAACGATTGGACCAATCAAATGGCTCGTTGTATGCTTTTTCAAAAATTCATGGCGGCGTGTTCTCAGGGATGTGATTTTCTCCTAATTCGCCGAATTCCGCTTTATTTTATCTTCCAGGAAGATAAAGTACGTTAGCGGCTTGTGGTCCACGAACGCAGTGAAGAGTGGCGTATGGCCAGGTGGAGAGCCATTAACACTCTGTTACTGGTGGTGTACAATGGCTGTATGAGCTGGGCTGGCGTGAGGGAGGAAACGGTAATAAAAGTTAACCATCCCCTTTTATGATTCCAAACAGTTTTAAATTGACAGTGCACAGTGGACATTGACTCATAACTTTTGAATATTTCTAAGACTTGGCTGCATCAGTGATTGTGCAAAATGAACTGCTCAAGTCTCAATGGAGATTGAAACTGGTGATCTGAAATGAATGCTGAAATTATAAAAAGTAATGGTATGTTGGAATTTTAATTCTATTATGGAATAGATAAAATTAACTGATTTTGATTTGATCAAGTGTTAAAGCATGTGATGGATAATGCTTGTTGGAATATTTTAGGAATGCTATCTTCTTGGAACATAAGTCAATATTATACAGTAATAAGTGGCATTCAGCTGTTTGTTTTATGTCATTTAAGCACAGTTCTGGTACTTAAAAATCATAAAAACCCAGGAGCTTTGGGGGGCTTCGCCCCCCTTGCCCCCCCCGGACCCCACTGGGGGACTGTGTTCCCCAGACCCCCTGCTGAATTTTCAGATAATTTCCCCAACCCCAAATCACATCCCTGGTTTGTGTTGGAATTCTGAGCTTTCGGTATTGTTTTCAGCGGAATTATGAGATTTTTATCGAAGGATCAGGAGTCATCAGTGCTAGAAATAGACAAAAGTGTCAAAAATAAATTCCAATGGAATTGGCTTGAGAGAAAAGTGACGGTAAAGGTGAAAATTGGCTCAAAGTTCGACGAGGTAACAGAAACACTCGGACAATTTCTGAAGAAACCAGAAAAGGAGATGAAGTTCAAAATTCAGAGACTGACACAGCTTGCTGCCAAAAGGAAGAAAGTTTCACATTAGAAGTGACTTGGTGACCAGTGTAAATAGTGTAATAAACTCTTATAGAACTGTTAAATATGTTGGACTAAAGACAGTGAGACAACACTGAAGAAAAAGTAAGTTAACTTTTCATTAAATTTAATGATTTATCTAAGTCTAGTATTTCTTTTTTTTTTATCATTTTTTTTCAGTCTAAATTACTTCTGTTTTACTGAAAACCTCCCAGCTTCAGGGGGGCTGTGCCCCCCCGGCCCCCCCATAAGTCAATCGACCAAATTAGATTTCAGCTGAAATCAGAATTTCCTGTTGCCATCCCTGAAAGTGGCCCTAGGTGTGAATGTGTGTGTGAATGGTAAAGGGATAGCGCCGTATCGTGGCTGCTTCATCCATCCAGGTGGATGCCCTCAATTTCCCCTCTGGGGATCAATAAAGTATACAAAATCAAAAAAAAAAAAAAAACATAAAAGGAGATGGAACTTGAGGCTCCAGGATCTACCTGAAAAGGACAATGAGAATACACGTGAAGTGGTGATTGGTATTCTCACCCACATCATTCCTTGGTCCGTGGAGAAGCTCCAGAACACGGCTGACACAGTGCATCGCCTGGGCAGAAGGAGCGGTGCCACCAACAACATGGTGAGGCCCATCATCATTCAGTTTGCCATGCGCACAGTGTGGGATGAAGTTTGTAGAAAATCCAAAGAAACCAAGGTTTGTAAAGACATGAATATTCGCTTCAAAGATTTCTGCAAAGAAGCTAGAGAAGCCCGAGCAAAGCTGTGGCCCAAAGTTCAAGAGGCGCAACGGAACGGGAAGAAGGCCTTCTTGAAAGAGAGCTATGTCATTAATGATGGGAGAAAAATTGAGCCGTGATGCTGAGTATAAGGTCATGATATTGATTTAATAATATTTTTTCCTTTCTATTTTCTACAGCCTTTTGATGTATTTTTTTAGCAAAGGATTCACTCCATTACATTTACAATCTCTGTAACTTTAATTTAGAAGTATTGTTTTTTTCAAAGGTGCATAAGCCTTTTTCATTACCCTTTTGGCAATTTGTGTTGCTCCTTTTTGTCAAGTATGCTTTTAGAATAATTTGTTTTTCTTAAATGGGAAAATTAACGGGAATTTTTACTTATTTTGTAGTTTGTTATACCCATGTTTTTTGTGGTTTGTCAAGTGAACCTTAAATAAATAGTGCACTGCTTATCATCACTCTATACTAGTGCATACCCGTCCATGCCCGTAGAAAGCAAGTGTAAGCAAGCATTTCTGCATGTCTGCCTTTGATCTTTGACATGGTACCATGCATGCCCTTAGAAACCAAGTATAAGCAAGTATTTCTGCTGCATACCTGCCTTTGACATTTGACATGGTTATCATGGCAACAGTAACCATGGTGAAACCTGCCTTTGATCTTTGACATCACCACTCATTCAGTGATGCCTGCCTTTGATCTTTGATGATGTCACAGCAAGTCCTATGATCATGACACACACAAAGTAATATGATCGTGACTCTGATGATGTCATAGCGAGTCCTATGATCGTGGCACACACAGTCCTATGATCGTGACGCACACACAGTCCTGTGATCGTGACAGACAGACACACAGAATTTCTTTAATTATATAAGTGATGTTTAGACAGTTCCTGATGATAGAGTGATGATATAGAGTGAAGTACATGGCGGTAATGCACCTGTAAGCTGGTTCCCAACTGCCAATCAAATCTAAAAGAACAAATTTTCATTTGCACTTTAATGTGGCTCTTGAACTGCCACATGAATCTGAAAATGAAAATCCTGTGTGTCTGTGTGTCACGATCATAAAACTTGTGTGTGTCACGATCATAGGACTCGTAAGCAAGCATTTCTGCATGCTCGTAGAAAGCAGGTGTAAGCAAGCACGTCACCACTCGTTCAGTGATGCTTGGCTTTGATGATGTCATAGCGAGTCCTATGATCTTTGATGCTGTCATAGCGAGTCCTATGATTGTTGTCATGTTTGCCCCTTGCAGGGCATAAATGAGGCACCAAATGCCGACAGAGAGTTTGCTTGTTTATTTACAAAAACACAAAATAATGAGCCACGTGGGGCAAAACACACTAAACTAGGAACACAAATAAAGAGCACAAACACTAATACAAGAGAGCAGCGAGGGCGGAACCTGACGCTGAAAAATAAACACAGATAATAGGTGCGAGGGCGGAACCTGACACTGGAACAAGGCTGGAAGAGGACTGGAGCTGGACGTAGGGACTCCAGTCTAACATTGACGAGGTCACGGCGACGAGTGAGCTTTCACAGCTGTCTCAGTAAAAGCCCCGGGAAAACCAATAATAACAAGGCAGTAATTATAAGGGGAAAAAAAGGAAAATACTGAGTGACTCGAGCGCGGATTAGCTCAGCACTCGGATCACCACAGTACCCCCCGTTCAAGGGACACATTCCAGGCATCCACAGCGACATCCAGGAAGCCCCCCCCCCCAAACCAGAAAGCTATCAAGACCAACCTCAGGTGGGCGGAGGGGGGAACAGGCAAGGAGGGAGAGAAACCCGAAAGAAAACAGACACAAAAATGTCTAACAGCAAAATACAGAACCCCCCCCCCCCCCCACACACAAAGATCAAATGATAAACAACAAAGCTCGGGCACAAAATAGCGTGGCCAAAAATTCCAGAACAAATGAAAAATGGCGAAATACCAACCCCAACATGAAATGAGACCTTCCTCACAGAAATGTCCAAAACCAGATCAATAGGTGAAAACAAAAATATAAATGTACACTTCAACTCAGATAACAAGGCAAGGAGAAGAAAAAACATCACTTTAATAATATCCGAGAGAAAGGAAAGAAAAAAAACCCACCACGAATTAACCAATATAGGGAATACCGGCAGGAAGAGAAAAAAAAAGGTTGTTCAGGTGGCCTACTGGCATCCAGACCCCACATTAAAGAAAAAGGTTCTGGTGGCCTATCCCTGTCCCAGAACCGACGAAACAGTTCCTCAGGCGGCCAAACCAAGTCCCAGCACCAGTGAAATGGTCCTTCCAGCGGCCAATCCAAGTCACAGAACCAGCACATCAGTTCTTCAGGTGGCCGCCCAAAGTCCTTTGACCACCCGGACTGGAGGGGTGAGCTTGGAGACGGCTTCCCAACCGAAAGCTTCAAAAAAAGGGAGCTGAACCGTAAGAGAGGGACCCCAGCGGCATCCGGTGGTGGAGAATAGGGGGCGAAGGGAGGGGTAAAGGAAACCAGCCCGGTGTCTAGCAGTGGAGGATCTGCAGCTCCCTCACCATCCTCGAACCGGACCAGCACAGCACCCACGGTGGACTCCGACCAGGTCAGCGCAGCACCCACGGTGGACCCCGACCGGGCTAACGTTGCACCTGGGACAGTCTCCAGACACGAACCCGGAGCCTCAACGACGTCGATCGGAGCTGACTCATTTCCAGTGACCCTGGAAGAAGGCTCGGAAAGAGAGGGAGGACAGGGGTCAGGGTCACCGGCAGCGGCAGAGCCCGGCGAGACGAGCTCAGATGCAGCGGCTGGCTGCACCCGGCTCTCCTCCCCAAGAGACAGGCAAGAATGCTCCAATACAGAAAATAAGAAGACAAAATAGAGCGCTTGCCTGATCTCAAGCTCAACCGCTGTCCAGGACTCCGACAATCCAGGCTCGACAATCAAGAGGTCCATTCCCAGTTCCCACTCAACTGCGGTGGCCTCTGCACCTGGCATGATGGTCTCCACAGTCCGAGAACCCCCTGGCGCTGAGACCCACGCCAATGGCCCAGTCGGCGTGTTGGCAAGGGATCCATTACCTGCTGGAACTGACTGCTGCTCCACGGAGACCCGGGGATGCTTTATCGTCGGCGCAGGCTCCAAATGACAGTCAGCCCTCCTCCTCTGCCCATGACATGGCTGCGGGACTGGAACCAGGCTCTCCAGGGCCGCAGGCTCGTCCTCCGTCCGGCAGTCTACTCCTGGCACTGGGGGACGCTCGGAGAGAAGGGGAGGAAACACAGAGGTAGCAGGTACAATTTCAATGGCTGCAGCAGGTGGTGGGAGCTCAGTGGACTGTGAACCCTGAGCTCCACCCCCAGGAATCAGACAAGGTAATTCATCAAACTGAGATTTAGAATGAAAAAGCACTTAGCCTGCTTTCCCGGGGAACGATGGTGACTGCTGCAGCGGGCTTGATTCTTCCCTCTTCCATAGGGATGGTGACGGAGGGCTCCTCGGGAAGACAAGGAGGAGCTGCCCCCACAGGATCGGTGACGGGCAGAGCCAGACGAGGAATGACAGGGCTCACAGCAGCTCAGGAGAATGCCGAGGAGGCGGGAGGAGCAGCCGAGGCAGTCTGGGGAAGGCGAACTGACGGAACAGCGAGAAAAGATGACCCAGAAGCTGAGGCTGCTGTTTTCACCTTCCATCATGGCACAGGAAAAACAGCTGGCTGGGAGGCAGAGTTCCTTAGGTGGCCCGGGACAGGATCCAGACGGGAATCTCGTGGAGGATCAGCTCGGTCAGGAGGCTCTCTTCCTGCTGGAACAACCGTGTTCCGGGCAGGAGATGGATCAAGGGCAGGGCGGTGACGTCTTCTGGCTGAAGGCGAGGCTAAATTCAGGTCATGGAACCGCCGCTGCTGTGCTGAAACTGAGGCCAGCAACTCGGCGTACTCAGGATAATTAATTAGTCCAGGATTAGCCTCCACCAGTCTCACAGCCACCACAACATTCTTTAGGATCCTACTGGGATGGACGGAAGAGCATGCTTCAGCCACACGGCCCCTGATGAGTTCAGCTGCCCACTGCTCATCTTTGCTGGGGACCCAGGCTGCACTCTTCCTCTGCTGTGTTGGAAGACGGCTCTTCGGTGAAGCAGAATCAGGGGCTGAATGCGTAGCAGGAGCTCGATCCCGGGGCGAGGAGCGGGAGTGCCTCGCTATCTGCTCCGTCTTCGGGCCCTGGCTGGAACTCTTCACCAGCCCACGATACTTCTGCTGAAGTGCCGCCAGTTCAGCCATCCTCTCCCTGCCCTCAGCGTGCTCGGCAAGGCGAGGATGACGTTTTGCAGTAGTCTCCACAAGGTCCAGGTACCAGAGTGCGTTTTTGGGATTTGCATATGAGCATGCGTTGGCGAGGAGGCCGTCGATCTCCATCAGAGCCTGGACGAGCTCAAAACCCAGGCTCATAGGATACCTGGTCCTAGATGACACCATCCCTCCAAACAAAACTGGCACCCGGAAAAAGAAAAATCAGGCCCAAAAAAAACAAACTCACTGCGGCTGGCACCTCGCTGGCTGCAACCTACTATCATGTTTGCCCCTTGCAGGGCATAAATGAGGCACCAAATGCCGACAGAGAGTTTGCTTGTTTATTTACAAAAACACAAAATAATGAGCCACGTGGGGCAAAACACATACACTAAACTAGGAACACAAATAAAGAGCACAAACACTAATACAAGAGAGTAGCGAGGGCAGAACCTGACGCTGAAGAATAAACACAGATAATCATAGCGAGGGCAGAACCTGACGCTGGAACAGGGCTGGAACAGGACTGGAGCCAGACGTAGGGACTCCAGTCTAACATTGATGAGGTCACAGCGACGAGTGAGCTTCAGCTGCTCCCTTAAATACTAATAATCAAGGCAATGAACCAAACAGGAGAGAAGAAAACATAATCACCAAAATCATAATCAGCTGTGACCGTGCCAGCTCGACTTGACAGCCGGAAGTCTGGCCGCGCGTGGCGCTGTCACAGTAAAAGCCCCGGGAAGACCAATAATAACAGGGCAGTAATTATAAGGGGAAAAAAGGGAAAATACTGAGTGACTTGAGCGCGGATTAGCTCAGCACTCGGATCACCACAATCGTGAATGATGCCTGCCTTTGATCTTTGAAGATGTCATAGTGAGTCCTATGATGTTTGATGATGTCATAGCGAGTCTTATGATTGTGAGTGATGCCTGCCTATGATGCCTGCCTCTGATCTTTGATGATGTCATAGCAAGTCCTTTGATCTTTGATGATGTTATAGCGAGTCCGATGATTGTGAGTGATGCCTGCCTTTGATCTTTGATGATGTCATAGCGAGTCCTATGATCATGAGTGATGCCTGCCTTTGATCTTTGAAGATGTCATAGCGAGTTCTATCATCTTTGATGATGTCATCATATAGACACCATAGGCTAATGGCATAGCGAGTCCTATGATGCCTGCATTTGATCTTTGGCGATGTCATAGCGAGTTCTATGATCTTTGGCAATGTCATAGCGAGACCTATGATTGTGAGCGATGCCTGCCTTTGATCTTTGATGTATGATTGTGAGTGATGCCTGCCTTTGATCACACACAGACAGATTTTCTCAAATCGCTCTATACTGTGGTGTCTATATGACGTCATATAGACATCATGTAGAGATCATAGGAACATCATAGGCAATCCTATGATCTTTTAGCAAGTCCTATGGTCGTGACACACAGAGATTTCTTGAATTATTCTTCTTTTAGATTTGATTGGTGGTTAAGCAGGCTTGCTGATGATAGAGAGATGTAGTGGGAGGTGACGGCCCACCTTTCCGGTTCCGCCATCACCCGGGGTATAAAGGGCACGGCCGGCTCCTCTGATGGACGGATAATTTTATTTAGTTTTTCAGAACTCCTTATAAGAACACCTTATACAAAGATACTGAGTGGACACAGAAAGGGTCGAGGAGACAAGGCGGATGCGGAAGAGGACAGCTCCTGACAGTCTAGAAGTGGATATAATTCAACTAGGAGGAATGGAGGTGGGAAGCGGGGAAGAGGAAGTTTGGAGCACGGTGGAGTCTAAAAGAAGCAAACGCAGACGTCAAGAGACTCAGTCAAGACCGTTATCAAGTGCTGAGGAATCAGAGGATGAACGATCCCGGAATGAACAGAAGGAGTGGAAAGTAATCATTAAACTTTATTCAGGAAGGGGCATCGTTTCATGAGTGGAAGTTAATTAAGCTCACAAATGCAATTAATGGGTTACTTGGAGAAGTTTTAAATGCAAGGGTTCTTCATAGTGGTTCATTGCTGGTTACATGTAAAGATAGTGTTCAACAAGAAAAAACAATCAGAGTTAATAAGATGGATGGAAAAAATGTGCAGTGTTCAGTATTGGAAGGAAATAAGGCAATGAGAGGAGTGATATCGGCCATTTCAACGGCTGTCTCAACTGATGAAATAATGAGGAACTTAACTGGAGCAAAAGTGACAGAGGTACGGTACGGAGATTGAAAGCTAATAGAAATGGTGAAAAATGTGACAGTCTGTCAGTAATGTTAAAATTTGATGAAACAAGACTGCCAAGTAAGGTGTATATTGGCTACATGAGCTATGAAGTCAGACTTTACATTCCTCCTCCACTGAGATGTTTCAAATGTCAAAAGTTTGGTCATGTAGCAGCAATATGCAAAAGTAGACAACGATGTGCCAGATGCTCCGGTCAACATGAATATGGCAAGTGTGAAAGAGGAGGAGAGTGCTGACGTGACAGGAGAGAAGACACTGCACGGGACTTCGACAGGTGGAAGGCTGAGATGGTATTTACGTCTGTGTTTGGCTGGCGGTTGGACTGATTTGTTTGTGGTGGATAGCACAAACTGTACTCTGACTGTAACATTATGGCATCTAACTCTGACGGGCTCGATAAAGATGAGATGGAGTGGATACTGCCCAGGTCTGGGAGGCGGAAAAGAGCAGCTAGGGGGGTACTAAGAGCTAGAAGCAGGTCAGATGAGAGTGACATGGGAGGAAGTAACAATGCGAAGAAAACACGAACTAGCCAACATGGATGACAGTTTGATGATGTAGGGAATGAGTGGGAGGTTTCATTGAGTTCAATCAGGGTGGGGGGCAGTATCACCCTGTTAAGCTAACGAAATTGGGAGAGTTAAGTTTGCAAAGTTCTTGAATAATAACCGGCTGTTAATTCATGCATCAAATAAACAACAGCAAGAGAAAATACTGGCAATGACATGGCTAAACGGAGAACAAAATGAAAGCGCATGTTCCTGGCGCAACAGCAAACTTGAGGGGAGTTATATCAGGTGTCCCTTTGAGCATATCTATGGAAGAAGTGAAATACAAGATCCAAGGAGGAAAGGTGAAGGATGTGAAAAGGCTAAAGAGTAAAAGAGAAGGTTCACTGAAGGATACACTGTCTGTAATGATTCAGTTTGAGGAAACACTCCCTAAATCAGTCCAAATAGGACACCTGTATTCCAATGTCAGAGAATACGTCCCAAAGCTCAGGTGCTACAAATGTCAGAGGATGGGTCACACTGCTCAGCAATGTAAGGGAAAGTTAAGATGTGCTAGATTTGGAGGGGAGCACGAATATGGTAAATGTGAAAAGGACGCCAAAGTAAAGTGTTGCAACTGTGGGGGTGACCACAGTGCTGCATATAGAGGATGTGTTGTGCAGAGGGAAGCTAGACAAGCCCAGGAAATCAGAATAGGTAAGAAAATCTTGAATGCGGAAGCTCTAAAGACAGAGGCAGTAATGGTCAGAAGTACAACAGGCCTTCCTCAAAGAAGTTCAGGTCAAAGGGAAACACAGTCATCAACAAATCCTACACAAGCACAAGATAAGATAAGATAAGCCTTTATTAGTCCCACAACGGGGAAATTCCAGGATTGCAACAGCACAGGGATAGCAACACTCAGAGCAACAATCAGAAGGCAAGAAAAAAAACAAGCAAGCAAGAGCAGCTAATATACATATGTACATATTATATTAAAATATATATATACACACACAGACACACAGTGCAGAGCATTGTAGCTGGATGGAATAAATATATGAATATGTAAACACACAGTGCGGAGCAATGTAGCTAGATGGAATAAATATATAGATATATAAACATAAACACACCCAGTGCGGAGCATTGTAGCTAGATGGAATAAATATGTAAATATATAAACACACACAGTGCAGAGCATTGTTGCTAGATGGGATGAAACAGCACAACCGTCTACTTAGTTATCCTACATGGTATGATTATGTGCCCATACATATTCTCACTCTTCATAGCGACCGGTATTTTCCTAGTTGTATGCCGGAGGGGGACCATTGTGTAAGTCTATTGCATCTTTTGCATTCAAAAAAAACTATTAGTTTGTTACGTCTTTTTGCTATCTCTGCGAGCAGCCCTGCTTAGGTTGTACAGTCTGACAGCCGTTGGTAGGAAGGACCTGCGAAACCTCTCGGTTGTGCACCTGGGATGATGTAGTCTGCTGCTAAATGAGCTCCTCAGTGCATTCAGTATGTCCTGCATAGGGTGGAACTCGGACTCCAGCAGAGATGACAGTTTAGCCACCGTCCTTCTCTCTCCTATCTCCTCCACCGGATCAAGGCGCTGCCCCAGGACAGAGCTAGCTTTCTTGATCAGTTTGTTCAGTCTCTTCCTATCTGCTGCAGTAATGCCACTGCCCCAGCAGACCACTCCAAAAGTGATGGCTGATGCCACCACCGTGTCATAGAATGTCTTCAGCAGTGCGCCTTGTACACCAAAAGACCTGAGTCTCCTCAGCAGGAACAGCCTGTGCTGTCCCTTCTTGTAGAGTGCATCAATATTGTGTGACCAGTCTAGTTTATTGTTCAGATGAACACCCAGGTACTTATAGGCTGTCACCATCTCGATGTCTGTTCCCTGTATATTTACTGGTGCTGTGAGGGGTTTTCCTTGCCTGCGGCAGTCCACCACCAGCTCCTTAGTTTTTCTCGCGTTGATCTGGAGGCAGTTCCGATGGCACCAGTCCACGAAGTCCTGGATAAGCCCTCTGTACTCAGCTTCATCTCCATTGGAGATGAGGCCAACGATCGCAGAGTCATCAGAGAACTTCTGTAGATGGCAGTGTGTTGTGTTGTGTGAGAAGTCCACAGTATAAAGAGTGAACAGGAAGGGAGCCAGCACTGTTCCCTGGGGGGCCCCTGTGCTACTGATGATCGTGTCGGACACACAGTCTCGGGTTCTCACAAACTGAGGCCGGTTCGTGAGGTAGTCCAGGATCTATGATGACAGGTGCTGGTCCACCCCTGCGCGCAGCAGCTTGTCCTTCAGGATCATCGGTTGGATGGTGTTGAAAGCACTGGAGAAGTCAAAGAACATGATCCTCACCATATTCCCGGGCTTCTCCAGGTGGGACAGAGAACGGTGAAGGAGGAAGATCACCGCATCCTCCACCCCAATGCCATGCTGGTAGGCGAACTGGAGTGGATCCATCGCTGGTTCCACCAGGGGGTGGAGGTGAGCAAGGAGCAGTCTCTCCAGGGTCTTCATCAAGTGGGATGTCAAGGCCACTGGTCTGTAGCTGTTCAGGTCTTTGGGGTGGGAAGTTTTTGGTACAGGTACCACACAAGATGTTTTCCACAGCTGTGGTACCCTCCCCAGTTTCAGGCTCAGGTTGAAGATATACGTCACAATCCCACACAGCTGGTCTGCACAGGACTTGAGGAGCTTTGCGCTGATGCCGTCCGGTCCCGACGCCTTCCTCGCCTTGATCTTCCTCAGCTCCGTCCTCACCTGGGTCCTGGTCAGGGTCAGGATGGGGGGCTGTGTGTTGGGAGTGGGGGGGTGTTGGTGGAGTGGGGAGTGGGCAGCAGGACTTGATTTCTTTAGAGGCAGCAGTGGTTGTTGTGCAGACGGGGGAGGGCGGTTGGTCAAACCTATTGAAAAACAGATTCAGGTTGTTCGCCCACTCCCTGCCCCCCGTGGCCTGGGGGGAGGTATTCTGGAGCCCAGAGATGGTTTTGAGGTTTCTCCAGACCCCGCTGATGTCGCTCTGTTGCAGCTTGTCCTCCATCTTCTTCCTGAAGCTGTCCTTGCCTTCTCTGATCTTTCTCTTCAGCTCCCTCTGTACGGAAGATCATGTCGCTGCAAGGTTTTTTTTGTGTTCACAAATGCAAAATGGATGATGACACAATGATAGTTAAGAGGACAAACTTTGTAGCTTTTATCTGCCACACCATTAATATTGCAGCACAGCAAAGGAAGAAAAGTGACAGTGTAGCACCTTGGGAGAGTCAGATTTCTAGCATCTCAGACGAGAGACAGTGAATAAGCATGGGAGACAAAAGAGCAGGAGTCTCCTGGTGAGAGAGCGAGAAGGAGTCAAGGATGTAGGGGGTTGAATGCAGTGTGAAGCAAATGCCCTCTTGTGTGTGATGTAAGCCGTGAAACTTAAGAGGAGAGTCTCTGGTAAAAAGTCAGTCTGTTCTGTGCTCGTGAGATGTGAGTGTGAAATAAATCATTTTGAAATGAATCTGCCTGTGATTTTACACACTCCACACTGGTGACCCAAGACGTATTATGGAACACGAGGCAAGATCCCAGGAGCTGGCCCGGTCAGGAAGCTACAGCGAGGTGGCAGCCATCCCACAGACAGCCCGGATTGGAACCTCCAGCCATGCGTGTGCGGTTTCAGTCAAGCTACCGGATTTCTGGCAGCACATCCCGTGCTCTTGGTTCCACCTCACCGAGGCCCAGTTCGCCCTCCGGGGAGTAATGGCAGATGACACCAGATTCTACCATGTGGTTGCAGCGCTCGACGCCCGCACAGCTCAACAGGTAGCGAGCCTGCTCGATCAGCCTCCAGCCAGCAACAGATACGAGGCGCTCAAAGCTGCGCTCATCCAGCGCTACACGCTCTCAGACTGTGAGAGAGCAGAGAGGCTCCTGACACGGACTGAGCTAGGAGAATGTTTGGCCGTAGACCTGATGGAGAAGATGCTGGCGTTAATGGGCACGGACGACGAGCACTTTCTGTTTGCCCACCTCTTCCTCCGGAACCTTCCGACAGTAGCGAGAGCGCTTCTGGCCAATTCGCCGCGGCTGGCCACGCAAGACTACCGTGCGCTCGCCCAGGAGGCAGACCGGATCATCATCGCCACCAGGGCGACCACAGTCAATGCAGCAGCGGCGGAGCCCAGCGAGACGACCAGAGGAGGCGAGGAGCCACCGACGGTAGCAGCAGCGGGGACCAGGGAACGCCAGAGAGACACGCTCTGTTCCTACCACCGCCGCTTCGGAGAGAACGCACGCAGATGTACGCCACCGTGCCAATTCAAGCGCTCAGGAAAACGCCAAGGCCGAGGGTCGGTAGCTGCAGCGACCCTCGGGGAAGTGAACAAGGTGCTCTACCTAACGGACGCATGCTCGGGGAGGCATTTCCTTGTGGACACCGGAGCCCAGAGGACCTTCATCCGGCCGACCTACGCTGACCGGCTGGCAGGATCTAGCGGCCCCGAGATAGTGGCAGCAAACGGCTCGGATATTAAGACCTTTGGTGAGAGGACTTTGCTCTTATCTCTACACGGCCGTACATATGAGTGGACTTTTGTCATAGCAACACTGAATTACCATATACTGGGGGCTGATTTTCTGTGTGCACATGGTTTATTGGTTGATGTTGCTAACAGGCGCCTGGTTAATGCACTGTCCTTCGATTCTCTCCCCTGTATAGCTCGAGTGACCCGGCCAACAGCACAAGCCAACGTCACAGCTACAGGCGGTAAGTTCCACACACTGCTCACTCAGTTCCCAGCACTCACGGTCCCGACGTTTTCTGCGGCCATCGCTAAACACAGGGTGGAGCACTTTATCACCACCACCGGGCCGCCCGTTTTTGCGAGACCTCGGCGCTTGGACGCAGCTACGCTGGCCATAGCACGCGAGGAGTTCGCCAATCTGGAAAGGTTGGGCATCATCAGGCGCTCGAACAGCCCATGGGCTTCCCCACTACACATGGTCCCTAAGGCTGAGGGATCGTGGCGACTGTGCGGTGATTTCCGCAGGTTGAGCAACGCCACGGCACATGACCGCTACCCGATTCCCCACATACAGGATTTTTACGTTCACCTCGCCGGGGCACGCATTTTTTCCAAAATAGACCTGGTCCGCAGTTACCACCAAGTCCCAGTGCGCGCTGAGGATGTACCCAAAACAACGGTAATAACTCCATTTGGTCTATTCGAGTTCCTGCGCATGCCATTCGGGTTAAAAGGAGCGGCACAGACGTTCCAGCGCATGATGGATGCAGTGCTGCGCGATCTCCCATTCGTGTTCGTCTACCTGGACGATATCCTGGTAGCCAGCGCGTCCGAAGACGAACACGAAACCCACCTCACAACGGTCTTCCGAAGGTTGGAGGAGCACAGGTTAATAATCAACCCGGCGAAATGCCAGTTCGGCGTAACGGAGATTGATTTTTTGGGGCACCGCGTCTCTCCAGAAGGAGCGATCCCGCTGCCCAACAAAGTGTGCGCCGTGGCAGATTTTCCCCGGCCTCAAACGGTCAGGGCGCTACAAGAATTTTTGGGAATGATGAACTTTTATAACCGTTTCCTTCCCCGCGCAGCACGGCTCATGCAACCATTGTACACCGCGCTCAAAAAACAGAAACCTGTGGATAGGGTCGAATGGACCCCGGAGTGAGAGCGGGCGTTCTCGGAAGTTAAAGCAGCCCTGGCAAACGCCGCACTGCTGGCACATCCAGACCCGACGGCCCGCATAGCGCTCACCACTGACGCTTCAGACGTGGCCATAGGGGCTGTTGTGGAGCAGCGCGTCGCTGGGGCTTGGCAGCCGCTCGCCTTTTTCAGCAGAACTTTGCGCGACAGTGAACGTAAATACAGCGCGTTCGACAGAGAGTTGCTGGCTCTCAACCTGGCCATTCGCCACTTCCAGTTCTGGCTGGAAGGGCGCAGTTTCACCGCGTTCATGGACCACAAGCCGCTAACATTTGCGATGGCCAAGGTTTCAGAACCGTGGTCGGGCCGGCAGCAGAGACAGCTGGCCGCGATCTCAGAGTTTACTACCAATACTCAGCATGTGTCGGGTAAACTGAATGTAGTGGCGGACTGCCTCTCGCGCGCCGTGGCGGCCCCGGTCTGCGTGGGGATAGATTACGCAGCCATGGCCGCAGAGCAGATTAGCGATGCAGACATGCGCGCGCTCCAGTCTGGACCAACAGGGTTAAGGCTGGAGAGCAGGGTGCTGCAAGACGGCATGCCCCCCCCTAATCTGCGATGTCTCCACGGGTCGACCACATCCCGTGGTCCCGGCCGCGTGGCGCCGCCGTGTGTTTGAGTCGGTTCACACTCTAGCGCACCCAGGACTGCGCGCGTCGGTCAAAATGGTGGGAGAGAAGTTTGTGTGGCCAAGCCTACGCAAACAAGTGAAAGAGTGGGCTGCAGCTTGCGTGGCGTGCCAACGAGCCAAGATACACAGACACACGAAGGGTCCCTTGGAGCCATTTCGTATTCCGGCTAAGAGGTTCGACCATGTTCACGTGGACCTCGTGGGCCCCCTCCCGCCATCACAGGGGGTGCACGCACCTCCTGACAATGGTGGACCGCACCACGCGCTGGCCAGAAGCGGTTCCGCTGGCGGCAACCACGTCCGCAGACGTAGCGCGCGCTTTTTTAACAGCATGGGTGGCGCGTTTTGAAGTCCCATCGGACATTACGTCCGACAGGGGCCCTCAATTTGTTTCCAAACTCTGGTCTGCGATGGCCCGCAGCCTGGGTGTTACAATTCACCGCACAACTGCGTACAACCCTCAGGCCAATAGGTTGTGCGAGTGTTTTCATAGATCACTGAAAGCAGCAATCAGGGCCTCATTGATGGATGCAAATTGGGTAGACAGGCTGCCGTGGGTTTTATTGGAGTTGCGCTCCGCGCCGAAAGAGGATCTGAGATTGAGATTGAGATTCAACTTTATTGTCATTACACATGTATGAATACAAGGTAACGAAACGTGACTTGGTATTTGGGCACGCTCTGCAGAGCGCATCCAAGGCCGGGGCAGCCGCTAGGCGCCAGTCATAAAGAAGAAAGGAAAAAAAAGAAAAAAAAAAGGATATGACACAGTAGGCGAGAGAAAAAAACATGTTTTATCAAATTGACGCTTAATGAGTAAGCGAAATTTTGATTGCAGGCAAAAAAAAACCTCAACGCATATTTAGCAGACATTTAGTAGACAGATCACACAGCAGAGCAGAGGGAGAGCAGTGTGTGTATATCGTATGCATGTAGTGTTGTATGCATTGTGTAGTGTAAATGTAACAGTTGTTAGTGAGCAGCAGAGGGCGCCTCCTGGCAGTGGATAGATGTTATAATCATGTGACTTATAAACAAGTCCAGAGTCCAGAGTCTATCTCTCTCTCTCTCTTGCTTGCAGAAGGCACATGGGCATTGTCCTTGAAGGTCCAATCCGCTGACGACAAACAACTGATTGTTGATTGTATGGGTAGACATAAGAGCCGGTTCTTCCGCTTGTCTCAGTCAGGAGGAATGTAAACACGGGGCAAACAAGGTCAAATCAAATCAAATCAAATCAGCACAGTGCACTCAAGAGAGTAGAATTTGCCCTCACCCGTGTAATTCTGTGCTTCCATTATATATGCAGGCTTAAACTGTTTTTCCATAGAGAGCACAGGGCTTCAGATGTATTCCTTCACTGAATCACTGTCATTCAGTTCACTGTTTGCCGCTACTCGTGCCCTCCCCAACTGGTCGAATTTGATGAAGGAGCTTGCTGGGTCCACTTGATCAGCTCTCTCATTTTCCTTCAATTTCTGATGCATCAGGGAACTCCACAGCCAAAAATAGAAGTCTTGAGATCATAACCAATAATGTTTCCATAGACGCATGAATTCCAATGTCCATGAGTCTCCTCGTAGGTTCCAATTCTTGGGCTCCCCCTTGGCCCAGTTCTTGTTGAAAAATAGTGACAATAGCACATTTAAGCCACTTCCAAATCCATAATTTCCGTTTAGATTAAGATTCAGCAGAAGAAGAGCGACTAAACACAGACAAAAACGCAACATTGCAAAAGCTGGGAATAGATCAGGAAGGCAGGGGAGGAGGGAAGAAAAATGCGACTGCTCTCTCTCAAGGCAAGAAGGAAAAGATGAGTCTAGATGCTTCCCCGGCAGAACTAGTTTTTACGCAGCCACTACGGCTGCCCGGGGAATTTCTACCAGATAATCCCACTCCGGGCAGCTCCGCGTCTCAGTTTTTGCAGCGTAGCGCAAACACGGGCACACTGCCGGGCCCTGCCCACCACAGTTTTCCACGTGTTTTTGTGCCTAAAACTTTGAAGAGCGCGGAGTTTGTGTTTGTCAGACACAATGCCCACCGCCCTCCACTGCGCCCACCCTATGATGGACCGTTCAGAGTGCTGGAAACAGGGGATAAGAATTTTTTGCTAGACCTGGGGGGTAGGAGGGAAAAAATTGGCACAGACAGACTCAAACCCGCTTTCGTTGTGGCGGATGAGCAAGTGCTGTTGGCTAGGGCCCCTCAGCGTGGAAGACCCCCACGGAGGGCTCCCCAGGGAAACGATTCGCCAGAGCAGCCACACGGACAGACCGAAGTGCCCCCCCTCCCAGCAACCTCCCACCGGCACAACAGTGCCATGGAGGCGGTAAAACCCAGTTACAGCAGATACGGGAGGAGACGGAAGCCCAAACAGCATGTGGACTGATGTTCTGTTGTTCTATCACAGCATGTGGACTGTTATTCTATTGTCCTATGTAAGATGCTGGGGGGGGGGGGGTATTTGTAGCACCTTGGGAGAGTCAGATTTCTAGCATCTCAGACGAGAAACAGTGAATAAGCATGGGAGACAAAAGAGCAGGAGTCTCCTGGTGAGAGAGCGAGAAGGAGTCAAGGATGTAGGGGGTTGAATGCAGTGTCATGCAAATGTCCTGTTGTGTGTGATGTAAGCCGTGAAACTTAAGAGGAGAGTCTCTGGTAAAAAGTCAGTTTGTTCTGTGCTCGTGAGATGTGAGTGTGAAATAAATCATTTTGAAATGAATCTGCCTGTGATTTTACACACTCCACAACAGAATCAAAACCATTGTGGAAGCAGCAGGAAGATTCCTGGAGGTGAAAGATATCAAAGCCGACCAGATACATGTTTTACTGACAGCTGAAACTGGGGAGCATGCACATGTTGAAAATTAGTACCGGTATCTGAATTATGGTACTACACACACTACAGTGGAATGCGAGGAATCTTATAGCAAATGGACAAGAACTCAAACAGTATCTTTACGAACTACAAGTTGTTCCAGAGGTAGTGTGTGTACAAGAGACATGGCTTCAACCTCCCTTAGATTTTGTCATTCCAGGATATAGTTCAATAAGACAGGATAGAATTAACAGTGTAAATGAAGGAGGATGTGCCACTTTCATTAAAGATGGCCTGGCATATAGGGTGATTCCCTCCCCTGAGGATATAGAGTGTAATATTATTGAAATATGTAGGAAATATTAAGGAAATTACAAGGAAATATTAAGCTGATTTATTATTACAACCCATGTAGGAAGTTAACAGCAGATACTTTCAGTATTATGGCAGGGGAAGGGCATATGAAAGAGGTATAGTGTGGAGACTTTAATGGCCATAATAGCTTGTGGGGAAGCATACATACAGAAAACAATGGAAATGTTGTGGAAGAGATGTTAGATGAAATATCGTTAATTTGTCTCAATAGTGGTGGACGTACCAGGGTGGATGTGCATAAGGGCACATCATCATGTATTGACCTGACTCTGGTATCTGATTCTTTAGTGAGCGCCTGTGAATGGACGGTTATGAACAGTACAACTATGGGAAGTGATCACTTCCCAGTACTTACAGTCATTAAAACTTAAGTATGTATACAAGAGGGAAGATGTTTTACAAGATGGTGCCTTGACAAGGCAGATTGGGGAAAATTTAGGCAATACTGTGTACAATTATGTCATTTGGTAACATTAGAAGGTGGCATAGAAGAGTGTTCAAGTCAGGTAACCAATCATTCTGAATGCTGCAATAGCAAGTATACCTAAGAAAACAACACAGGGTAGAAAGAAGTTTTACCCTGGTGGAATGAGGAATGTAGTATTGCAGTAAAGGAGCAAAACAAGGCATTCAGAGAGCTGAGGAAGTATATGAATCATGAAAATTTAACAGATTATAAAAAGAAAAGGGCAGTAGTTCGAAGGATTATTAGAAACAGGAAAAGGTCAACATGGACAGAATGTTGTTCCACCCTTGGTAGGAAGGCGGAACTCGGCGATGTCTGGGGTATGTTTAAAAAATGAGTGGGAAAAGGGTATCAGTTAAAGTCCCAGCTCTAGTGGATGGGGACAAGATGGGTGTATCAAACAAAGAAAAGGCAGAAGTCCTAGGTAGAGCATTTGCAGCAGTGCATAGAGAAGAACATCTTGGTGGAAGTCATAGACAGCAAAGGGAGCATAAACTCAGAGAAAATGCAAACTTAAAAAAGGAAGTGAAAGAAGATGTGACTGCGTTAGACCTCGAGCTCACAATGTCTGAGCTTAAGAGAGCTTTGCAAGATAGTGGATACACAGCTCCAGGATATCATCAGTTAAGCTATGCTATGGTCTGGCAGTTGCCTATGCAATCAATGGAACTGGTGCTGAAATTGTTTAACAGAATATGGAAGGAGGGGGTTATTCCAAGTGGGTGGGAAAAGGCTGTAATTTTACCATTTAATAAGCCAGGGAAAGATCCAGCTCATCCAGGCAACTACAGGCCAATAGCATTAACGTCACACTTAGGGAAATGGATGGAGAAGGTGTTAGTTTACAGACTCTCGTATGTACTAGAGCAAAGACGATTAATGAACAACTATCAGAATGGTTTTAGAAGAGGAAGATCCACAGTGGATGCTCTAGTTAGGGTAAGTAATGATATTGAAAAGACTCAAAATGAAAGAAGTAATGGTTATAGTTTATCTGGGTATTGAAAAGGCTTTTGACTCACTGTGGAGGGATGGACTTCTTATCAAGTTGAATAAAATGGGCATTGGTGGTAGGATGTATAATTGGATACTTTGAAAAAGACTTTAAAATAGAAAATGGTGTTCCTCAGGGGAGTGTGATAAGCCCAGTTTTATTCAACATTATGATTATTGACATGTTTGAGGATCAAGAGGGATCCATCAAAACGGTACTATATGCAGATGATGGAGCCATATGGACGAGGGGAAGAAATGAGAAATTTGTGTTCAAATACATCAGGAAAGCAATGGAGAAAGTGGAAAAGTGGTCATATGAGTGGGGATTTAAATTTTCAAACAGTAAAACCTGCTATATGATCTTCACAAAAAAAATGCAGAACTGGTACAGAACCATTAACATTATATAATCAACCAATAGAGAACGTGAGTGAGTTCAAATATCTAGGATTGTGGTTTGATAGTGCATTCACATGGAGAGTTCATGTTGAAAATCTGGAGACAAAGTGCAAAAAAGTCATTAATCTCATAAAAGCTGTTGCTGGACATGAATGGGGTGCAGATAACCAGGCTTTAATTGACATTTACAGAGCATTAATGAGATCAACAATAGACTATGGATGCATGATTTATGGAGCAGCAGCAAAAAAAAAATAGAATGCAGCATAGAGTGCTTCGCCTGTGCATTGGAGCCGTCAAAACAACACCAAACAATGCAGTTTTAATAGAAGCAGGAGAAATGCCAATGGATTTGAGAAGAGATAAACTCTCATTTTCATACTGGGTCAAGCTGAAAGGAAGTGAGGAAGCGAATATTTCAAAAACAACACTACAAGACTGCTGGGAATATTCTAACTTCCAGGGACATGGGTTTGGGTGGACAATTGAAAGAAAAACCAGAATGTATGGACTAGACACTATGGAGTTTTTGCATAGGGCCATAAAAGTCACGTGACTCGCGGGGGGTAAACAAACACGCCATAGGTGCTGCCATCTTGGATGGCAAGAGCAGCAGTTGCACTGTGACAACCCAGGCGTAACTTGTACTGTTTAGCGATCAGAATGAGTGAGGAGAACACACAGTCACAGTCTGACATAACATCCTTATCATCCTCTTCAACAACTGACACTGTGGCCTCTGACACTGTGTCTGCGAGGTCTGTGTCAGATTCAGTGGAGTCATTGTCAGCAGTCATAACAGCAGACAAGTCCAGTAGTCCTGCTGCAGCTTCTTTCCGGCTTTCCTGCTCCCTTCTGCCTCTCATTGCTCATGATAGGTTGCCACATCTTTTTTTTTTTTTTTTTAAAGTTCAGGACCAAAATCCTTAAGTCGTTTAGCACACTGCAGAGCAAAATTTAAATGTGGATTAATTACGCAGCGCCCGACATGGACGGGATCACGATCAGAGGATAAAAGAGGAGTTTTGAATCATGGACGTTTCCCTGTAGTAGTCTGTTTCCTTTTCCAGCCGAGGACAGCAGCAGCACGTCTGGACAATACCGATCAGACAACAACAAAAAAAAAAAAAAAGGTCGATTGTTTTCGCGTTTGTTTTTAATCTTGCTACCGTGCGCTCCTCTGGTGTGCCGAAATGCCTCAGTTGAATGGAGGTGGCGGGGATGATTTGGGGGCAAACGATGAGATGATATCTTTCAAAGACGAAGGGGAGCAGGAGGAAAAGATATCGGAAAACGTGTCAGCGGAAAGGGATCTGGATGATGTGAAGTCCTCGCTGGTGAACGAGTCGGAAAACAACAGCAGCTCGTCGGACTCGGAGGTGAGTGAAGCGCGCTGCGTGTTTTTTTTTTTAAAGGCTCTCCACGGCGCGCCGTGTTAAAACGTACCTGATTTTATGCACATTTACAATAGTTTTCTCCCCTTTCATGTGTGCATTGTCCTTTGTAGCAAGCAGAGAGGCGCCCCCAAACCAGACCCGACTCAGAAAGTTATGAGAAAGCGAGAGATTACGTCAGTGAAGGTAATTATTCAAAAATCCACCTTTTTTTTTTTTTGCATTTCACACCGGCCATTTAATTCCCCACTTATCCCCTTATCATTAATGACAACTTTCCCCTCATCCTTGCAGCATTGAGAAGGCAGCAAGATGGATCTCTGCATGTTTCCAAGCCAATCATTTCTGCGATTTTCATCTGCTGGGAACCTGTAGAATGATACATTTTCCAGTCCTGGTTGGCCGTATCTGTTGGTACATCCATGGGCAGCACAGGAGTACACCATTTTGCAGAGTTTGTAGGTACACGTGAGCTATGTTGTTTGTTTCACCCTGCTGCTGCTGTTGTTTCTTGCCATCCAATATGGCGGCACACTCTGGCTGGGCCAGTGCGGCGCGCCCCCTTACGTCATACGCAAAAACTCCATTGATATAGCTAACACCAGTCCAGTGAATAATGTTCCCCCTTGGCTGTTTCCAGGAAAAGAAGTAGACATTAGTCTGCTAATAAGGAAAAAGGATTGGCATATGAGTGAAGTTGGGTGTTAAAACAAGCACTTACCTCAGGAACAATTACTATAACTACTTACAGCTCTATATTGACGTTTCAAACAACAAACAGGGCTCTGTTGGAGTTGGGAGTATACATTCCAGAGTTTAAAGTGACCATCTCAAAAAGACTCTCCAACAATACATCAGTGTTTACAGCAGAGATGGTGGCAATAATTATTGGTTTGCAGTGGATGAAGGAGGTCAAACCGGACCGGGTGGTGGTGTGCACAGATTCACTTGCAGCTTTAAAAACCATACAGACACTAAAATCTGCAAGGGAAGACTTGGTGATTGAGCTATATCACAGTTTATATAGGGTACACAGGGGTGGTGGAGAAGTTCAGTTTTGCTGGGTTCCTGCACACGAAGGGTTGAAAGGGAATGACTGTGCAGACAAATTAGCAAAACATGCACTTGGGAAAGAAATAACTGTATACCATTGTCTCTTGGAAAAGGTGAAGGGAAAGCAGTAATCAAGAAAAAAGGAACTGAGCTATGGCAAGAAAGATGGGATGAAGAACATAAAGGTAGATCGTATCACAAAATACAAAAATCTATTGCAATAAAGAATAACATAACCAAAAGGAGGGAAGACATCATTATGGCAAGACTCAGACTGGATCATACAGGTTTAAACTGCACTTTATTCACCATGGGGAAAAGCGATAGATCGATAGATAGATACTTTATTTCAAACAAAAAAGTAAAAAAAACAAAACAAATGACAAGTGCGATAAAAGTGACAGTATACAGTGCTTGAAAGGGAGTAGGAAGAAGTGAACACTTAACTCCAACTCCTCTTTTCCATAAATACAACCCATATTAAATATATACAAATTACCTCATTTAAGACCCCAAGTAGACAATTAACCATCTTTTGTACATATCAACATCAACACCCATCCATCCCAACATACATACAGTCCATACATCAAAACCCAGCCCCAAACAACACAGATATACACAGTACTGTCCCACCTACCATTCCATAGTGTCCCAGAGTAAGCAAAGTGAATCGTACATATAAATACTGCCCCTCTAACATATATTCTTTCAGCAAATAATGTTTATACCTATTTTTGAATTGATTTCTGTTTGTACATAGTTTCAGTTCAAGCTCCAGACTGCTCCACAAATCCACCCCACAGACAGATATGCACAGACTTTTCTTAGTTGTTCATACCTTAGGTTTTGTAAAGTTTAAAGTCTCCTCTCAAATTATAATCTTTGTCTCTTTTTTTGGAATATTTTTTGTATATTAGTTGGGAGTTGATTATTAATTGCCCTGTACATTACTTGTGCTGTCTTAAATTTAACTAAATCCATGAACTTTATGACATGTGACTTTAAAAACAATGAGTTGGTATGGTCTCTATATTCAACATTATTTATTATCCTTATAGCTTTTTTTTGTAACGTGCATATTGGCTGTAGGTTGGTCCTGTAGGTGTTTCCCCAGACCTCTACACAGTAGTTAAGATATGATAGAAACAGTGACTTGTACAGTAAGAACAATGATTTATAGTCCAAGATGTGTCTTGTTTTCCCCAGTATCCCTATACATTTTGCCAACTTGGCCCGGATGTGACTGATGTGAGGTTTCCAGCAGATTTTATTGTCTAGCGTCACCGCCAGAAACTTATTTTCCTGTACTGTTTCTATTCTGGTATCATCTATCGTTACCATTATTTCATGATTTATTTTATAATTTCCAAGCAACATAATCTTTGTTTTGTTTTTTTCAGATTTAGAGATAATTTATTTTTGTTGAACCACTGCGTTAACCTTTTCATTTCAGTTGTGACCGCCTCTAAAACCTGCTGCAAATTCTCACCAGTGCAAAGGATATTTGTGTCATCTGCAAACAAAATAAATTTCAGAATTTTTGATACTTGGCATACTGTATGTTATTTATATACAAGATAAAGAGTTTGGGTCCCAAAACTGACCCCTGGGGCACACCACAAGTGATGTCCATGAAGGGTGATTTGTGCTTACCAATTTGTACAAATTGTTGTCTGTTACTTAAATAACTTTCCACCCAGCTCAGTCCGACTCCTCTTATCCCATACCTTTCCAATTTCCTCAATAAAATTCTGTGGTCGATAGTGTCAAAAGCTTTCTTTAAATCTATAAATACTCCTACAGCAAACTTTTTTTTATCTATACAACTGTAGGAGTTAAGAATTGAGGAGACTGGATAATTTTCCAGAATCTACTTTAATTCTCATCCATCCTACGTCCTCTCTCGATCGGAGTGAAAAGAGACAGGACGCAGTCACACACATACATTTATACACTCATCTCTAACAATACATCACACAAAAGTCACAATACTCAGCTACATCCTTTCATCTGTAATAGAACACCCAGAGTCCTTCTGTTCTCCTCTCTGACCCCCAAAGGTCAGGCCGGGTAATCTTCTCCTCTCTCCTGAGTCCCCAGGGGGTGCAGACACATCGTCCTCTTGAGGTGTGAAGTCAATACACATGGCTAGCTCAAAGTCTCTCTTGGCTGAATTCAGCCAGCCACATGTGAGTCACATAGGTTATAATTATGGGCTCCACATCACTCCCCCCTTCCACGCGAAAGACTGGGCACCCATATACAGTCATACAACAGTCATACAGCACGTCACCCCCCCAACAGAATCTCACAGCAACCTAAACAACCTGACCAAAAAACACATCATTCTGCATGCAGCTTAGGTTTCAATCTTCTCCCGAATCTGCTGTATGCAGGTCTCCTGCTCTGTGTTGGGCCGTCCTGCTGTGCATCTGTGGAGTGAGGGGGAGAAGGGTTATTTGCCCCTCGTGGGGGGTCCCGGAGGCCTGCCGCGTCGAGGCGCGCCCGCCGGCCGTACAGACTCGTCCAGGGTCTTCACTTGATGAAGACCCTGGAGAGACTGCTCCTTGCTCACCTCCGCCCCCTGGTGGAACCAGCGATGGATCCACTCCAGTTCGCCTACCAGCATGGCATTGGGGTGGAGGATGCGGTGATCTTCCTCCTTCACCGTTCTCTGTCCCACCTGGAGAAGCCCGGGAATATGGTGAGGATCATGTTCTTTGACTTCTCCAGTGCTTTCAACACCATCCAACCGATGATCCTGAAGGACAAGCTGCTGCGCGCAGGGGTGGACCAGCACCTGTCATCATGGATCCTGGACTACCTCACGAACCGGCCTCAGTTTGTGAGAACCCGGGACTGTGTGTCCGACACGATCATCAGTAGCACGGGGGCCCCCCAGGGAACGGTGCTGGCTCCCTTCCTGTTCACTCTTTATACTGCGGACTTCTCACACAACACAACACACTGCCATCTACAGAAGTTCTCTGATGACTCTGCGATCGTTGGCCTCATCTCCAATGGAGATGAAGCTGAGTACAGAGGGCTTATCCAGGACTTCGTGGACTGGTGCCATCGGAACTGCCTCCAGATCAACGCGAGGAAAACTAAGGAGCTGGTGGTGGACTGCCGCAGGCATGGGCAGCCCCTCACAGTACCAGTAAATATACAGGGAACAGACATCGAGATGGTGACATCCTATAAGTACCTGGGTATTCATCTGAACAATAAACTAGACTGGTCACACAATACTGATGCACTCTACAAGAAGGGACAGCGCAGGCTGTTCCTGCTGAGGAGACTCAGGTCTTTTGGTGTACAAGGGGCGCTGCTGAAGTCATTCTATGACACGGTGGTGGCATCAGCCATCACTTTTGGAGTGGTCTGCTGGGGCAGTGGCATTACTGCAGCCGATAGGAAGAGACTGAACAAACTGATTAAGAAAGCTAGCTCTGTCCTGGGGCAGCGCCTTGATCCGATGGAGGAGATAGGAGAGAGAAGGACGGTGGCTAAACTGTCATCTCTGCTGGAGTCCGAGTTCCACCCTATGCAGGACATACTGAATGCACTGAGGAGCTCATTTAGCAGCAGACTACATCATCCCAGGTGCACAACCGAGAGGTTTCGTAGGTCCTTCCTACCAACGGCTGTCAGACTGTACAACCTAAGCAGGGCTGCTCGCAGAGATAGCAAAAAGACGTAACAAACTAATAGTTTTTTGAATGCAAAAGATGCAATAGACTTACACAATGGTCCCCTCCGGCATACAACTAGGAACATACCGGTCACTATGGAGGGTGAGAATATGTATGGGCACATAATCATACCATGTAGGATAACTAAGTAGACGGTTATGCTGTTTCATTCCATCTAGCAACAATGCTCTGCACTGTGTGTGTTTATATATTTGCATATTTATTCCATCTAGCTACAATGCTCAGCACTGGGTGTGTTTATATATTTATATATCTACATATTATTCCATCTAGCTACATTGCTCCGCACTGTGTGTGTTTATATACTTGCATATTTATTCCACCTAGCTGCAATGCTCCGTACTGTGGGTGTTTATATATTTACATATTTATTCCATCTAGCTACAATGCTCTGCACTGTGTGTTCATATATTCATATATTTATTCCATCCAGCTACAATGCTCTGCACTGTGTGTCTGTGTGTGTGTGTATATATATATATTTTATAGTAATACGTACATATGTTTATTAGCTGCTCTTGCTTGCTTGTTTTTTTTCTTGCCTTCTGATTGTTGCTCTGAGTGTTGCTATCCCTGTGCTGTTGCAATCCTGGAATTTCCCCGTTGTGGGACTAATAAAGGCTTATCTTATCTTATCTTATCTTATGCAACACAAAAGCAGGTTTTAATCTATCAATACTGATCATCTCCCTCCTGCCCCCCAAATCTAGCACAAAATATTTCTCCCCGGTTTCCAGCACTCGAAATGGACCATCGTAAGGTGGGCGGAGGCTATGCCGCTGCGCATCGTGTCTGACAAAAACAAACTCTGCATCTCGTAAAGCCTGGGGAACGAACACACGCAGGAAAGAGTGATGAGCGGGGCCCGGGAGCATTTCTGCTCCCATGTTACTCAGAGCCCCCCGGATCGGGGAGGGCCCTGGTGTCGTCTGGTCGGGTAAAAACTTGCCTGGCAGCCTGAGCGGTTGTGCAAAGACCAATTCTGCTGGTGAGGCATCTAGATCCTCTTTGGGTGCCGAACGCAACCCCAATAAAACCCATGGTAGTTTGTTCACCCAATCTGTGTCCGTCAGTGATGCTCTGAGGGCTGCCTTCAAAGACCTGTGAAAACGCTCGCATAAACCGTTGGCCTGGGGATGATAAGCGGTCGTGCGGTGTACCACCGCTCCTAAGCCGCTGGCCACTGCTGACCACAGTTCCGACACAAACTGAGGTCCCCTATCAGACGTAATATCTGACGGGACCCCGAACCGCACTACCCAGGCTGTTAAAAAAGCGCGTGCCACCTCTGCCGCTGTGGTTGATGTTAACGGGACCACTTCCGGCCAACGAGTGGTTCAGACTACCATCGTCAAGAGGTGCGTGAATCCTTGTGATGTGGGTAGGGGGCCCACGAGGTCCACGTGCACATGATCGAACCTTTTAGCCGGAATGTGGAACGGTTCTAAGGGCGCTTTAGTGTGCCTGTGAATTTTAGCCCGCTGGCAAGCCATGCAGGCCTTAGCCCACTCTTTCACGTGCTTGCGCAGGCTCAGCCAAACAAACTTCTCCGCCACCATTTTCACCGAAGCGCGCACCCCTGGGTGCGCTAGGGAGTGCACAGCGTCAAAAACGCGACGGCGCCACTCGGCTGGCACCACCGGACGCGGTCGCCCCGTGGATACATCGCAGATAAGCGGGGGGAAACCGGTTTGTAGATTTCTGCGTTCCAGCCTTAACCCTGTTGGTCCAGACAGGAGCGCGCGCACGTCCGCGTCCTCGCTCTGCTCCGCCGCCATGGCTGTATAATCTATTCCCACGTGGACCGGAGCCGCGCGCGTGTCCGCGCTGTCACCGCGCTCTGGGTAAGCGGCCGCGCAATCCGTTTCCGAGCGGACGGGTGCTGTTACTGCGCGTGACAGTCTGCCACCACATTGATTTTACCGGCTACGTGCTGAATATCGGTGGTAAATTCAGAAATTGCGGCCAGCTGTCTCTGCTGCCGCCCTGACCACGGTTCTGAAGTTTTGGACATCGCAAAAGTTCAGGTTCAGGTTCAGGTTCAGGTTACTTTATTTGTACCCGTAGGTAGATTTGTTTTGCAGTTGGTGACATCCATATTTACAAGCCACTAATTACATTCAACATAGACACAAACACAGGCACACATCTTACAAAATAGGTAAATATAAAATATGTACAATATAATTTTTATAGCTTGTTCAACTCTTTGACAGCAGCAGGGACAAAGCTGTTTTTGTAGCGCTGGGTTCTACTTTTTGGGACAGCAAACCTCCGTCTGGAGGGAAGAAGCTGAAAGTTGCAGTGCAAAGGGTGGGAGTCATCATTTAAAATCGAGTCGGCCATCCTCTGTACTTGTCTGGTGTACAGGGATGTCAGGCTCAGCTGTGACTCACCAAGCAAACGACTGGACCATCTGACTACCTGATCCAAGGATTTCCTCTGTTTCAGTTTTATCTGACCAAACCATGACATTAAAGAAAAGGATAAAACAGATTCAATAAAAGCCCGATAGAACATAGTCATTATGGTTCGGTCAATTTGGAAGCGTGCAAGTTTCCTCAAACAATGCAAATTTTGCTGACCCTTTTTGCACACCCTTTCACAGTTCACCTCAAAGTTCAATCCACTATCAATAATTGTCCCAAGATATTTGTACGATTGTACACATTCGGTGGTCTGGCCTTTTAGTATGGTGACTTTGTGCCTGGGAGTTTTCCTCCTAAAGTCAATAATCATATCTTTCGTTTTTGTTGTATTCAGCTGCAGGTAGGAATCCTCACACCAGTGAACAAAGTCATCAACTACTGGGCCGTGGCCACTCTCACCATCCTGGAGGAGACTGACAATGACTGAGTCATCAGCATACTTTATAATGTGTCTGTTGTCATGTCTGCTCCGACACATGTTTGTGTACAGGATGAAGAGTAGTGGTGACAACACACACCCCTGAGGAGAGCCAGTAGAAGAGCACTTTAGGTCAGACAATGTGCCATTGACCCTTACTCTCTGCGTCCTGTTGGTTAAGAAATCCAGAATCCAACCCACCAGATTATTGCTTAAATCAAATTGTTGCAGGAGCCTTTCAACTAAAATATGAGGTTGGATTGTATTAAAGGCAGAAGAAAAGTCCACAAATAAAAGCCTGGCGTGTGTCCCATTAAAATCCAGATGTTTAAAAAAGCATGTCAAACAGAGTGACAGTGGCATCCTCCACTCCTCTGTGAGGCCTATAGGCAAACTGCAGAGGATCCAATGCATGTTCAGTCTGCCTTAGGACCTCACGTCTGACCAGTTTTTCAAAAATTTTCATTAAAATTGAAGTCAAAGCAACTGGTCTAAAGTCGTTTACCGTTTTAGGACAGCTGGATTTTGGAACGGGAACAACCACGGCATCTTTCCAGATCTTAGGCACATGTTGTGTCTGTAAGGACTTATTGAAAATATAATGAAATATAGGACTCAGTTCATGTGCACAGGACTTTACCAGGCGTCCACATATATTATCAGGGCCCTGACTTTTGTTCACTTTTACAGCGCGGAACTCCCTTTTAACATCCTGCATCTCAATATTAAAGTGCTGATTGTCTTTGAGTTTCTGTTTCAAATCTTGGATTTCTGTGCTAAAATCAAAGGAGTCAAAACGACCATAAAAACAATTAAGAGCATTAGCCAGCTCTGTGTCTGAACTAAAACCATCTAAAAACACACGGTTACTGCGCTCTGTGCTCTGAAGGCCTGCAATAGTTTTCATACTGGCCCAGGCCGAACCAAGTTTATTTGCTGCCATCTTGCTTTCCAACTCTGATTTATAATTCTGTTTTGCTCTTAAAATTTCGGCCTTCAGCTCCTTAGTGGCAACTTGTAGCGCAGAAACAGACCCTTGTTTAAAGGCAAGAGCTTTCCTCTGTAAGCAGGATTTAACTGATTTAGTAACCCATGGTTTGTTGTTGGGGTATATTTTGACACGTTTACGTGGAACAAACTTATTTTGACAGTGAGCCATGTATGAGCATGTGAGCTCAGCCAGAGAGTCCAAATCATCCCCGCAGGCCATTATGAACATCTTCCAGTCTGTACAGTCAAAGCATTCCTGGAGGCTGTGCTCTGAATCTTCTGTCCACACATCAATGTCTCTGGTCTCCACTTTGCCTCTTCTGAGAGCAGTTTTATATGTGGGCAGCAAATGAACACAGTTGTGATCTGATGATCCTAAAGGAGGAAGGGGGAGTGATTTATAGGCCCTCTCTATGGATCCATAGCACAGGTCCAATGTCTTTTTTCGCCTGGTTGGGCAGGAGACATACTGATGAAAGTTTTTAAGTGTCTTCTTTAAAGAAACATGGTTAAAATCCCCAAGAATGAAGTTTGGCGCCTCTGGAGAAATTGACTGCAGCTGCTGCACCACATCAGAGATGGTGCTGGAGGCGGAGTCAGCGTCTGCCCTCGGATGAATGTACACAGTTGTGATGAAAAGTTGGGGAAACTCTCGAGGCAAATAAAAGGGGCGTAGTGACACAGACAGCAGCTCCACATGGGGTGTACAGATGCGCTCTCTGACCGTGACAGATGTGCAGTACTGCTTATTAATGTATAAACATACTCCGCCCCCCTGACGCTTCCCAGTTACCTCTTCCTGCCGATCCGAGCGCAGCGGAGCTCCAAAGCCGTCAATCCACAGGTCTGCATCCCGATCATGCGCAGTAAGCCAAGATTCAGTGAAAGCCATGACGCAGCAGTTCTTAAAATCCTTCTGGTAACGTACATTGCCTTGAATTTCCTCCACCTTGTTTCTCACAGACTGTGCATTCCCAAAAATGATCGAAGGAAGAGGAATGTTACCAAACTGACGTCTCCTAAGGCGCAATTTCACACCTCCACGTCTTCCTCGCTTCCTCCTGCCGCTTCTTTTTTCACCGCTGTGACCGTCTCTCAAAATAAAGTCCGGCAGATGAAATTTGGGCGCAATCAGAGACTCTGCACCAGCTGTGTTAAAGCGCAGCAACACGTCCCTGGAATATTGTATTCTGCCCGCTATTCTGCTCGTCATGGAGCCGAACGCGTTTACCTCAGAGACAAAGAGCCAGAACACAGAAAGCAGCAGTGCGAGATATGAGAGGAAATCCATGTTGCAGATACTAGGGAGCTGTTCGCCATATATTCCACAAACGCTCCAGAGCAGAAACGACACAGAGGATTTTCTAAAAACGTAAAAAAGTACAAAAAACACACACACGCACTATATCACCAAGCTGCTGGTCGCTGCGTGCGCATGCGCCCCAAAGTGAGCGGTTTGTGGTCGACAAACGCGGTGAAACGCCGCCCTTCCAGCCAGAACTGGAAATGTCGAATGGCTAAGTGAAGCGCCAGGAGTTCCCTGTCAAATGCGCTGTATTTCCGCTCGGGCTTGCACAGAGACCTGCTGAAAAAGGCGAGAGGTTGCCAAACTCCAGCAACCTGCTGCTCTACCACGGCCCCTATCGCTACCTCTGACGCGTCTGTGGTTAGCGCTATGCGAGCTGCCAGGTCTGGGTGCGCCAGCAGTGCTGCGTCAGCGAGTGCTTTTTTTACCGCTGTGAACGCGTGCTCCTGCTCCGGGGACCACTCGATCACATTGGCAGGCTTCTGTTTTTTAAGCGCGGTGTATAACGGCTGCATGAGTTGTGCTGCGCGGGGTATGAAACGGTTATAAAAATTCACCATCCCCAAAAATTCCTGCAACGCTTTCACTGTCTGTGGCTGGGGAAACTCAGCCACCGCGCGCACTTTTGCCGGCAGAGGAACTGCTCCCTCTGGTGAGACACGGTGCCCCAGAAAATCAATTTGCGCTGCGCCAAACTGGCACTTGGCCGGGTTGATTATCAACCCGTGTGCTTCCAACTTTTGAAAAACTATAGTGAGGTGCTTCTCGTGTTCCTCCTCTGAGGCGCTGGCTACTAAAATATCGTCCAAGTAGACAAAAACAAACGGAAGGTCGCGCAGCACTGCGTCCATCATCCGTTGAAAGGGTTTGCGCGGCGCCTTTAAAGCCAAAAGGCATGCGTAAAAACTCAAAAAGTCCGAACGGGGTTATTACCGCTGTTTTGGGAATATCCTCTGGTCGAACCGGGACCTGATGATAACCGCGGACCAGGTCTATTTTAGAAAAAATGCGCGCTTTTGCCAGGTGCACTGAGAAATCCTGGATATGCGGAATCGGGTAGTGATCCTGAGCTGTGGCATTGTTCAACCTGCGATAATCACCGCAAGGTCTCCACGAGCCGTCAGCTTTAGGCACCATATGCAGGGGGGAAGCCCAAGCGGACTTCGAGCGGCGAATTATGCCCAACCTTTCCAGGTTGGCGAACTCCTCCTGTGCCACGGAGAGCTTAGCTGCATCCAAGCGCCGAGCTTTAGCAAAAACTGGTGGGCCACTCGTGGTTATGAAGTGTTCCACCCCATGTCTCGCCACCTTAGCTGAAAAAGTGGGAACTGTGAGTGCTGGAAACTGGTGTAGAAGGGTGTGAAACTTACCACCTGCTGCGGCGACGTTGGTCTGTACTGGCGGCGGGCACACCCGAGCTGCACAAGGGATAGAACAGAAAGAGAGTGCATTTACTAGGCGTTTGTTGGCCAGATCAACTAACAAACCATGTGAACACAGAAAATCAGCACCTAACATATTGTAGCGAACTCAATATGAGCACCCTACTTGGCTTGCCAAGTGGGTTGACCCTATTGGCGACACAGGTAGGGTGCGGGACTCCGGAGCGGGAGGCGTGAGTTCGAATCTCCCGGTGGGACGTCGCCATGTCGAGCAGCACGTTACACTGGTGTCAGAAGTGGGATCTCCTGTCCAAAGCAGTAATGGGGCGCTGACATCGGGACGATGTCGAGAACCAGAGGGGAGTAGTGTAGCGAACTCAATATGAGCACCCTACTTGGCTTGCCAAGTGGGTTGACCCTATTGGCGACACAGGTAGAGTGCGGGACTCCGGAGCGGGAGGCGTGAGTTCAAATCTCCCGGTGGGACGTCGCCATGTCGAGCAGCACGTTACACTGGTGTCAGAAGTGGGATCTCCTGTCCAAAGCAGTAATGGGGCGCTGACATCGGGACGATGTCGAGAACCAGAGGGGAGTAGTGTAGCGAACTCAATATGAGCACCCTACTTGGCTTGCCAAGTGGGTTGACCCTATTGGCGACACAGGTAGGGTGCGGGACTCCGGAGCGGGAGGCGTGAGTTCGAATCTCCCGGTGGGACGTCGCCATGTCGAGCAGCACGTTACACTTCTGACACCAGTGTAACGTGCTGCTCGACATGGCGACGTCCCACCGGGAGATTTGAACTCACGCCTCCCGCTCTGGAGTCCCGCACTCTACCTGTGTCGCCAATAGGGTCAACCCACTTGGCAAGCCAAGTAGGGTGCTCATATTGAGTTCGCTACACTACTCCCCTCTGGTTCTCGACATCGTCCCGATGTCAGCGCCCCATTACTGCTTTGGACAGGAGATCCCACTTCTGACACCAGTGTAACGTGCTGCTCGACATGGCGACGTCCCACCGGGAGATTCGAACTCACGCCTCCCGCTCCGGAGTCCCGTACTCTACCTGTGTCGCCAATAGGGTCAACCCACTTGGCAAGCCAAGTAGGGTGCTCATATTGAGTTCGCTACAATATTGAAGCTCACTGCCGCTACGATGAAGGTCCACTCGTAAGCGCGGCCGTGGAAGGACAGAGACATGGTTCTCTCTCTGTAAGTCTTGATGCTGGAGCCGTTGGCCGCTGTTGCTCCGTCTCCGCGGGGTCCAGCCACCCGATCTGCATAAGTTGCAGTGATAAAGCTCCTCTGGGCTCCGGTGTCCACGAGGAATTGCCGCCCGAAGCCCGCATCTGTCAAATAAAGCAGCTTGTTCCGTTCGCCGAGCGTGGAAGCTGCTAACGACTCCCGGCCCGGTCGTTTCCCCGCTTTTTGAAACTGCACGGCGGGATGCATCTGTGCGCCTTCTCGGCGAAGCGACAGTGGTAATAGCAGGGGTTGTCATGCCCCCTGGCTCGGGATCTCGTCACCGCCGTCGTCGCTGGGGTGGGATCTGCTGCCTCTGGCTCCACACTGCCCCCGGTCGTCGTGCCGAGGTCCGCCGCTGCCACGGAGGTCTCTTGCTCGTTGCAGGCGTTGAGGAGCCGCTCCGCCTCCTGGGCCAGCTCGCGGAAGTCCTGCTGGTTCACACACCGTCTACTGGACAGGGAATCTCTCGTGTGCGCTGGGAGGGTTCTCAGGAAAATATGCTTGAAAAGGAACGCGTCGTTGTCCGTCCCGATCATCTGTAGCTTGTCCTCCATGAGGACAGTCGGCCTGCGTCCACCTCTGTCGTGCAGGTCCATTAGCTGCCTGGCTCTTGCCTCCGCCGACGGCACAAAGCTCCTGATGAGGGTGGCTTTCAGCGCGTCGTATTTGCCGGCAGCGGGTGGTTGCTGCACCAGGCTCCGCACACACCGAGCCGTGCGGCTGTCGAGCGTCGCGATGACATTATGGAATTTAATGTCATCCGCTGAAACTCCCCCGAGCAGGAACCGCGACTCCACATGCTGGAACCACGAGTGCGGGTCGTTCTGCCAGAACTCGGGGAGCTTAATCAGTCTTGTGCCCCTGCTGGCATTCCCCGGTGAATCCGGGTCTGAGTGGCTGTCTCCCAGCTCTTCCATATCGATCACGAGGCTGTCCTCCAGCCTCGGCGTGCTCAGATTCATGCGTAGGTCACCAATTGTAGGAGTCAAGAATTGAGGAGACTGGATAATTTTCCAGAATCTACTTTAATTCTCATCCATCCTACGTCCTCTCTCGATCGGAGTGAAAAGAGACAGGACGGTCACACACATACACAGACAGGTCACACACATACATTTATACACTCATCTCTAACAATACATCACACAAAAGTCACAATACTCAGCTACATCCTTTCATCTGTAATAGAACACCCAGAGTCCTTCTGTTCTCCTCTCTGACCCCCAAAGGTCAGGCCGGGTAATCTTCTCCTCTCTCCTGAGTCCCCAGGGGGTGCAGACACATCGTCCTCTTGAGGTGTGAAGTCAATACACATGGCTAGCTCAAAGTCTCTCTTGGCTGAATTCAGCCAGCCACATGTGAGTCACATAGGTTATAATTATGGGTTCCACACAACTAGTAATTTCTTCTATAAGTTCCATCAGTGCCAAAGATGTAGATTTATCTGCTCTAAAACCATACTGGCTGTCTGTAAGGAAGTTGTGTTTTTCAATGAAATCATCCAGTCTCTTAGTGAAGACTTTTTCAAGTATTTTGGAGAATTGTGAGAGTAGAGACCGGCCTGTAATTTGTGAAATAATGACTGTCTCCTGTTTTGTATAGAGGTGTTACAGATGTGGGTGAGTGGTTTAACAATTCCTTCAATTACTTTTTTCACTATTGTCATGTCAGTTTCATTCCAGTCAGTTGATTTTTTGTTCATAAATTTACTCACAGTCTCGATAATTTCCTTTTCAGTAACTGCACCCAAAAAGATTGTGTTTGGATTTCTATCTTCTATTTCATTTACAGAACCACTGTTGTTTGTTTCTGGTGTCACTATTGATTTTGCTAATTCTGGACCAACGTTTACAAAAAATTTATTGAAACCACTGACCGCATCCTCCATATTATTTATTAAATTGTCATTTTCAATAAAATATTCTGGATAATTAGCATTCTCTGATCGGTTACTAAAAATCCCATTGAGTACTTGCCATATTCCTCTTAAGTTATTTTTATTATCCTCTAATATGTTGTATGTTGTAATACGTTCTAATATGTTCTGTTGTAGTATTCTTTCTTACAAGTCCTCATTATATTAGTAAGCTTATTTTTATATCTAAAAGTGACAAATGTAGAGAATGTGGAGTAAAAGAAAATGTTGAGCACATCTTATTACACTGTCACAAGTATGGAAATGAAGGAGAGAGATTGAAAAATGAAGTTCGAGAGGCCGGTAGGGAATGGGACTTCACTGGGATTCTGGGAACAGATGGAGATGGAGAGGCACTAAGAATGACGAGAAGGGCTCTTTTCTCTTTTTTAAATAATACAGGATTAAGTCATAGAATTTAGGGGTCGGGCTCAAATGACATAATGTTACACACTCTTGTACAGTAGGTAGCAGTATGCACCTTTCAGTTCTTTGCTATCTGCCAGTAACCAAGAGAAGACGAAGAGGAGCCAAATTAAAGTGCTGTAGCTGCAGTGGTGAACATAGCTCTGCATATCGAGGTTGTGAAGCCAGCGAAAGAGCAGCAGATAAAAGTCTTCCAGGGATTAACATATGCAGAAGCTGCGAAAAAGGCGCCAGCTTAAAAAGTGGGAGTGGACTCGAACAGGGAAAGTGTGTAGACTTGCAGAGCATGCAGTAGAATTAAGGAAGATACTCTGGTTATGAAGGAAAATAACACTTTATAATAACTGCATACTATGAAGCATTAGTTAATCATGAGTAAATACTTAATTACTCATTTATAAAGTATTGCTTCTTACATTAATAATCATTAGTAAACAGCTTGTTATGCTTTATTCTTCATCCAAAAGTACAGCTATAATGCATTTAATAATAGTATTTACACACTTTTCCAATGAACAATTTAAAACTTAACAGGTATTAGCAAGCAGTTAATAAGTACTGTTATAAATGCTGTATTCTTGATCAAAAAGCATAGCTGTGTTTAATAACTGTATTTACATACTTTCTTCTTTTGATTGGCGGTTGGCAACAAGCCTACAGGTGCATTACCGCCACTGACTTGATTATCATCACTATATCTTTGTATAAGGAGCTCTGAACAACTCCCCATGTGAGAAAAAAAAATATCGGTCCTTGCACTGTGTCCGAGGTGCAGCCATACTCATTTACATACTTTATTAATGAACAATTTTAAGATTTCTAAATTAAGAATTATTTATAAACCAGTTATTTAGGGGTTATCACTGATTGATAAGCTCATTTAGAACGTGTAAACAATGGATTAACAAAGTATTTAAATGTATATTTATAGATCTAAATGTTTAGACATGCATTGTTACTGTGTTAATAAATGCTTTATAAATCCAAATTCCTACTTTAATCATGATTAATTCAGGTAGATATAAAACATTTAGTGCTTGTTAACTATTTTTGAGAGCTCATCTAAAGTGAGGACTATCTCTGCCTTGTAAAGCATTTACAGAGATATAAAGGCTGCATTATCTTCTCAACAGCGAAAGAACAAAACAATGATACAAAACATAGAACTTGTTTATTTCAAGATAAAAAAAAAACAAAAGTGTACATTTTAATACAAGTAGAAAATTTAAAAATAAATCTCTGCAAAAAACTAAATTATAATTTAAAAAAATGCCTCTGTTTTCTTTTGAAGATCCCAATATGTCACTGAAAGAAAACAGTTTAAAACTTTTCCTTATTATTACTGGGGTACAACCAAATTATGATAAGCCTATCATCCATGAAAATACAATAAAAATAATTTTATACAAGCCCCATAGATATAGGTCAGGATCCCAAGGTGTACCTGTGTAGCAAGTTTGGTGATTCTAGCTTTGGTCACTGTACAGTAACAGGGCACTGGGAATGCCAACCTTAACCTTTGACCCTTTGACCCCAAACCCAGAGTCAGAGGTCAAAGATTCAAGGTGAACCTGTGTACCAAGTTGGTGACCATGGCTTTACTTGTCCTACAGCAATAGTGCAAAGGGAATGTTAACATTGACCTGTGGGCCCCAAACCCATAATCAGAGGTCAGGATCTCAGGGTGAACCTGGTTATTATCTTTGGTGACCCTAGCTTTACTAGTTCTACAGTAGCAGGGCATAGGGAATGCTAACCTTGACATTTGACCCGTTTCACCCAAACTTCCGCAAAAATCATTCAGTCAGAGCCAAATTACAATATGCACATCATCAGTGTATATCCAACTCTGGAACCAACTTTCAATACAATTGGAACAAAAATGAATGTCAGAGTTGATTTCACAAAAGTGGGACGGACAGACAGGTGGCCCCATGACATAATCCCCTTTCAGTCTTCAACCCCTTTGGTCTTTGACAAAAAGCAACACAATGAATGAATGCAAATCAACAAAATAAGCAACAATATTAACAAAAGGCAACAGAAGGTTTCTTCTAAAACATGGCTGAGTAAAGTGCCAGTGTCACAGCATCAAAACTGTTAGTACTAACTTTCAAACATTAGAGAACAGCAGTGCATCAGAACAGCAGCAACTTCAATGTGAAAACTTCCCTAGATCAAGTCACTTTTTTGGGGGGGCAGCTGCTTTCCTGAAGCCTTCAAGGCTTTGACAGCATCTTCTATAGCTGGATCCTCCTGAAATGCAGCGGCACACTGCATGGAAAATGCACTGTTTACCCTGATTGCTGTGTTTTTTTAATAGTTCCTGATACTTGACAGATGCAGCAATGTACAGCTCTGCAATTGCAGCACTGACAACTACTGTGTTCCGGTCCACCCCAACACGCTTGAAGGCAGTTGACATGGTCTCCTCTACTGAAGTGCCGAAGAATTTTTTTGTATTGAGCGACCACCTGCAGTGGGTTTTGAGCTACAATTCAGAGAAAAGTGTTAGTATTTGGTTTTATTATTCTCATACACCTTTTGACTCATCCACAAACTTCAATTTAGAAAGATACTACATCAGTCACCCAGACAATATCAGTACAGTCCAGTGTTAAATGGTTAAATTAATCCCCTTAGTTTAGCCACACACACGGACAGCAGAGAGAACATTTTCTTGCCTGTCAGTCAAGTTGTTTATTATAGTCCTGTGAATTTATTTTTTAATTTTATATTTTTCTATGTGGATGTGTTTGCTTTTTCAAAGCACTTTAGCTAACCAAAGAATATTTCTCTTCAGGGTAACTTCTTCCATAGTGAAGTAATTGATAGCTTGTGTGTTAATGCCATAAATGCAGCTTTTTAAGTCACCTTTTCATTTTGTTTTGAGTCTTTTTTATGGATTTAATAAAACAAAAAATGTTGAAACCCAAATCCCCAATGCAATTTTAATGGCACACACAATATAACATTTTGCAAGAAGAACCAGCCAAGAGAGAAACGACTTGACAGCAGACATAAGCAGTCCCAGGGAGTGAAAAGGCTGAAAAATGCATTCTAACCTCTCTGACGCGTCCTCATTTCCATTTTCTCTGACTTCTTCTGGAAGTTTTTCCCTTCTCCCTTCTTTTTTCTCTTCTACTTCTTCCTGTCCCCCTCTGATGAGGATGTGTTAGAGGAGGAGTCAGAGGAATATTCAACTGAGTTGTCATCGAAGGAATTGGATGACCAGGGAACTGGCTGGGTGGAACCTGTGCCCCCTCTTTTAAGAGCTGTTAAATGGATACAAATACATAAATATGGCTCACAGCAGTAAATGGTACACAGGAATGCAGAGCCAAACTCAAATAAGACAACAGTCCTAATCAGCAGGTGATTTGAGGGGGAATGGGAGGGGGTGTTATCCCCCTTGTTCGCAAAATAACCCATAAGCAACAGCTTGTTAACCTTCCATCCCCATTCTTAGCGCAAGGATAGTTTATACAATGGAAGTGAATATGTCAACATCTTCCTAACTCCGTCATACATGTCTTGAGGCAAGGGGCTGTCCCACTGAAGACTGCTGCTGTAGAGCTCTCTGAGAAGAAGTCTACCTTTGATGGTTACAGGTGCTAGCAGCCCAAGAGGGTCGAACAGACTATTAACAGTTGACAGCACACCACGTCGAGTAAAGGGCTTTTGCTCTTGTGGAACATCAAATGTGAACGTGTGTGATGTGGTGTCCCAAATCACACCCAAACTGCGTTGGGCTGGGAGCTCGTCTGTAGACACATCAAGGTCTTTGAGTTCTTTGGCCCTGTCTTCAGGTGGGAAAGCGTTCACTACTTCTACTTTGTTGGAGGCAATCTTGTGGAGACGTAGATTAGAAAGTGCGAGCATTTTCTGGGCTCTTTCTAGAACGTCGATAGCCTCAGCTTCTGTCGAGAAAGACTTTAATGCATCGTCCACATAGAAATCCTGTTCTATGAAGTTTCGAGCGTCAGTTCCATATTCACCTTCTGCTTCCTTTGCTGCCATCCTCAACCCGTAGATCGCCACCGCAGGGGAGGGACTGTTACCGAAAACATGCACCCTCATGCGATGCAACTTTTCCACGATTGGACTTACACCTCTTGCTGTGTCTAAGTAGCTCAAGCCTAGCAGATATCCATCCAGCTTTGCTGCTTCCAGTTCACACAGTAGATCTGATAGATCGCGAAGCTTGTGTGGCTCTTTGCTCATGAGCTTTGGAAAATTTTGGATTCTTTCAAACATGGACTTTTCTATTGCCTCTGGTGAGCCGTAGCATTCTTCCAGTCTCGCCCAGACCATGTTCAGACCAGCAGGTGGATGCCTGATATTGACTGCTTTTAATCTCTTAGCATGTTCAGAAGACTCAGGGCCGAGCCACTTAATGAGGAGGTTTAGTTCTTCACTGGCTGTAAGACCGAGGTCTCTGATGGTACTCTGGAATGTGGCTTTCCAGCTAAGATAACTCTCTGGCTTGTCATCATATTTTGTCAGTCCTCCTGTTAATAGTTGGCTTCTGGCTAAGAACCTGGCAAGGTCGCTGGTAGTGTTGTTTGCATCATTTGAACTTGATATCTGTTGTGATTGCAACACACTTTGAGAATTTTGGTGAATTGCATCTCTTTGTGGTGGTCGCTTGGCACCCTCTTGTGGCTGAATTGGGCAATGAGCTGTTTCTTGTTTGGCATGGAGATGTGAATACAGTGATCCCTCGCTACTTCGCGCTTCACCTTTCGCGCCCTCAGTGTATCGCGGATTTTTCAAAAATATTCATCAAAAATTCAAAATTGAGAAAAAATGGGCAGGCGCTAGCAGAAGGCAGGGAGACTACATTAGAACATCAGGTATCAACACGGAGAGCCCGCACAACTCAAAATCCACCTCTGACCACCGCTCCACTCCTCTCCGCCCACCTCTTCACCGCTCGGGAATCTCGCAAGCTGACTGGCCGAGACATTTTACCCAGCTTCTCTTCCTGCCGAGCGCCCATACCCAGCGAAGGAAGACCGCATTCATTGTTCGCTGTTCTCTTGTGTTTTGTGCAAAATAGTCTTCCGGTCGAGCCACTACGCCGCCTCCTGCAGCTTCTCCAGCTCTATCGGAAGCTGCCCTCGACGATCCTGCGCCTCTAGCACCTGACGATGAGGCGTCACCTCAGGAGCAGTAAAGCTGTCATTAACCTGTGCAGTAAATCATCTTCATCTTGAGTTACGTATCTTGTTATAACAATAAAAGAGTTCTAAAAACATATTTATGTACACTTTATTTACATCTACGTATGTATGTATACTTACACACACACACACGTATCATATGAGAGAGAGAGTGAGAGAATGAACGTACGTATTATTTATGGGTGACGTCATTAGGGGTGACGCTACTTCGCCGTTTTTCACTTTTCGCGGTCGGTTCTGGAACCCATTAACCGCGATAAGTGAGGGATCACTGTAAATCAGTGTGGAATGTTGTTCCTGATGTGTACTGCCCTGTTGAAAAGTTTCTTTCTTTTGAGATGAATCAGTACAACTATGTCTGTTTATGTATTCATTCACTTTTTGTTCTGCAGTTTGTTCTAGAGGCAAGAAGCTCAATTCTTCGCTGTGTTCTGGGTTAATGAGCCGAGCTACAGCAGACTCCATCACTTCTGCTTTAACCCTGGCTGCATCTGCTTCCCTTTGTAGGTTAAGTAGATCTAGAGTTGCCTCTAACCGTGCCTTTTCCATTTTAATGCTCCTCTCTCTCTCAGCATATGCTAGTCTGTCTTTTGCTGCTTGAGCTTCTGCTCGGGCATGTGCTGCTGCCATACTGGCTTGACTTGAAGCTGATGACCTCCTAGATCCTACAGCTGATCGGGGAGTCAGTTTCCCGGAATGTACAGAAGACCTGGATGAGTGGGAGGAGCGTGACCTTGAGGAGCGTGACCCCTTTTCGCTCCGTGCTTCTTCACTGTTATGGCTTTCAGCCTGTATTTGCTCCATCTTGACGACTGGATAGGACCGCTGATGTTAAATGTACATTAAATTCCACCCACCTTCACTGTGGTCCCTCACCGAGTGCTATGATTTCACTCGCAATATGATTTCACTGTACTGTTGCACCCAATGTGACTCGTGTCCTATATTGAGATTCACAGCCAGCTAAACTCTCTTTTGCATCACTTCCTCCAAGGAACAGGCAGGTGTCGTTTTGGACTAGGATTTAATACAGAGAGTGTGAAACTGAAAAATACAGACACAAAGAAATATTTACAAATTAGAAAATAAAGACAATATCTACAAACGGTACATTAAAGGATCAATGTTGGCTAAACAGCGTCATTACACGGACTCGGATACGGCTTCGCTATCACAAACACATCGCCGATTAGCGTCTATAAAACTTATCGAATTTATTCTAATAATCAATTATATTTTATCTACTCATCACAACAACTACTAAACTTACTCATATTGCCACTCAAAGGGCTGGAAGTGAACGGATGGCTTTAGAAGGAACAGCGACGCAGACTCGTGTTCCTGTGGACATTCAGTATGCTAGGTCTCTTCTTCTCGTCACCTACTAGCAAGCTTAAAGCTACTACAGAGCCTAGCGCCCTCTAGAGGACTGGACGAACAAATATATTTAAACCGTAACAACACACCTCCATTTGCCAGTGACGTCCCGCGTCACGTGATTTTTGTTGATTCCGCCATATCGGACGGCAAGTCGGGAGCTGTGTGAGTGCGTTTCAACATGGCGTCCGTTCAGTCAGATGTGGCGGCTTTGTCCGATGTAGCGCAACTACTAGATAAAAAACATCGTGACCGGTACATGGAAAATATCACTGTTATCGGCGTGGACCCTTACAACTTGTCGCTTGAAAAATTCACCAGTTTCATAGATTTTTGCCCCAAACCTGACGTACGCTATATGGACATCTACAACTACCTGGTCAACACACCGTCTAGGTACACTGGAGAGTCTCTGAAAGCCTACAAAAGTTTGGACGCTTATAGTTATTTTGTTGCTGGGCTTGTGAGAAATGTGCTGATATCCCCAGTCATCACTTCAACGGTCCACTATGTCGTGACGGCTCAGGTATTTTTCCTTTATTTTTTCCAAAATTCATACTCTATTCTCTCCCCTACTGTATAGATTTGTCATGTTATATAGAATCTATTAAGTGATAAATTATTAAAATTTTATAAAATATTCAATTATTATTAGTATTATTATTAGCTGTATATATAGTATCTCAATTAAATTAAAAAATAATTAAATATTTTTATAGATCTATATATTATGTAAAAGGATTTTTAAATACTTGTCTTATCAATAGAATACTCGATAAACAACTCCCAACACTATTAGATATATTACAAATTTTATTGTTCAGTCTATACAAGAAAGACTTATATCCAGATAAAAAGTCATCATACCCACATATTAATTATAAGAATATTTATCCACTACAGGTACATCACTCCCAGAAGATGTCGGACCCCCCACTGAAACCCTGGGTGATCATGAATCAAGATGGTGTCATATTGTCTTCACACTGTACTTGTATGGCAGGGTTAGGAGAGACTTGTTCACATGTTGCAGCTGTGTTGTTTGCTGTTGAGTGTGCTGTCCGCCTGTCCCAAGGCCAGACTTGCACTGATGTTCCCTGCGCCTGGAATACACCAACAGCAAACTTGAAGCTTCCTTTTACTGCATTGCGTGATATCGATTTTTCAAAACCCAAAACAAAACAACGGATGTCAATGCAGGAAAAAAAACATATTCCCTGTAAAAGGGAAAGCAAGCCCATTGCCCCTCCATCAGATGATGATCACCGAGCATTGTATCAAAGGCTACATCAAACTTCTAGAATGACAGGCAAACGGTGTGCTATACTATCTCTGGTTGAGCCTTATAATCAGGAGTACATTCCACAGGTTAATAGCTTTGGTACAATTTTTTTCCTTGATTTTTTTAGATGAATGAAAATGGCATCATGTCTAATGTATAATCGAAAATGAATGAAGACTGATGAACAGAACTAAATATGCAGTGTTCCACAACTGTATAACTACACATGTCAGTTGAAAAGAACATCTAATTATATTTGCAGGTGGCCCACAATGATTGTCCTGCTTCTCTGGATACCCTTTTTAGTCCTGATTGTCTTCAGCTTACCTTTGAGCAGCTGTTGAATAGATGTGAACAGGTACAACAACTTCTGAAAGTCACTCCTGAGCAGGTAATTTTTCTGCAAATGTTCTAAAATTTATTTCTAAAAATAACAACTTTTAAAGTGCTTTACAGTCTATTAAATGCTACATAATCATTATGTGGGACGTCATAATATCTATGCAGGAAAATTTAGGTTAGTTATATCAGACATTGTTTCTTCTGCAGGTAAAATTTGTTGAAGAAACTACCAGATCGCAGAACAAGTGTGTGTTGTGGCATCAGCAGCGAGTTGGCAGAATAACGGCATCCATCTTCAAAGAAGCTGCACAGACTCATCTTGACGCTCCTTCGAGAAGCCTGCTGAACAAGATATGCTACCCAGTTAGTTTTACCAGTAAAGCAACAAAGTAAGAGACTAGAAAAGCACTCGGAGAGCGCAAACCTCCGCCAAGGCTGCATGCAATTCCTGAATTGTTTTTTTTACCGGTAATCATCTCTTTTTATCCTGCTATGCTTAGCTACTTACTGTAAACTACTTTTGGTGCTGTATTGAATCATTGAGTCCTAAGTTGGTTGATCATGGAAACTGACTACATTTAAATTGTAAAGAAGACATAATTCTAAAAAAATTGTCATTTCATTGTGCTATGTAAAATATTCAGATTTCTTTCACAAAATAGTTCTATATTGGTTTTAAGGAATACTGGTACATTTTTTTTGGTACTCTGTCAATAATTTTGCCGATTTGTTTACAGATGGGGATGCGACCATGAGAAAGTGGCCCGTGACCAGTATGAAGAAATCAGGTCTTCTCAGCACCAGGATCTACTAGTGTGTGATGCTGGACTAGTCCTCAGTCAGCGCTTCCCCTTCATGGGTGCCTCTCCGGATGGATTTGTCTCCTGTAGCTGCTGTGGGGAGGGTCTGGTGGAGGTGAAATGTCCTTTCTGTAAGAGGAATCAGGCTTTAGAGGAAGCGGTGGAAGACACTCAGTTTTGTGCAAGCAACAGGGATGGCAATTTTCCGCCGATCCGCGGATTTCCGCCGATTTTATCATCATCTATGTCGTAATTTTGTACCTTTACCTTGTTCTCAATAAAGTTTGGAAAAAAAAAACATACGCGCTCGGCGCTTCCCCGAAGTCTCGCGATAACCCGGATGTACTCAAGCTACTGCTGTATTGTAAACAGCCCTGCGATTGGATAGTTGCAAACGATTGGACCAATCAAATGGCTCGTATGCTTTGTCAAAAATTCATTTCGGCTTGTTCTCAGGGATGTGATTTTTCCGGTAATTCACCGAATTCCGCTTTATTTTTATATTATATGTACGTTAAGTACGTTAGCGGCTTGTGGTCCATGAACGCACTTAAAGTGTGCCCTTTCAGCCAGAACCGGAAGTGGCGTATGCCAGGTAGAGAGCCATTAACTCTTTGTCGAACACGCTGTATTTACGCTCACTGTCGTGCGAAGACCTGCTTAAAAAAAAGGTGAGCGGCTGCCAAGAACCGGCAACGCATTGCTCACGACGGCCGCTATGCCCATGTCCGAGACGTGGGTAATGAGCGCTGTTTTAACCTCAGAACGCCTGCTCCCGTTCAGGAGTCCAGTCGACTCTGTCCGCCGGTTTCCGTTTGAGTGCAGCGTACAGCGGCTGTATGAGCTGGGCTGCGCAAGGGAGGAAAATGAGCTGCTCAAGACTCAATGGAGATTGAAACTGGTGATCTGAAATTATAAAAAGTAATGGTATGTTGGAATTTTATTTCTATTATGGAATAGATAAAATTAACTGATTTTGATTTGATCAAGTGTTAAAGCATGTGATGGATAATGCTTGTTGGAATATTTACCTCTGCCAAGGAGGTTATGTTTTCATCAGCGTTGGTTTGTCTGTCTGTGTTTGTTAGCAAGGAAAAGTGATGGACGGATTTTCATGAAATTTTCAGGAAAGGTGTGCAATGGCACGGGAAGCAGATGATTAGATTTTGGTGATGATCTGAGAGTGCATACCTCCACCAAGGGCTTTTTTGTATTTGTGCAGCAGGATTACACAAACACTACTGGATGGATTTGGATTAAATTTTCACCAGAGGTGGTTCTTGGGCTAGAGAGGAACCCATTATATTTTGGTGATGATCTGAGAATGCATACCTCAGCCAAGGCGCTTATCTTCTCACAGTGTGTTAGCAATAATACTCCAAAACTGATGGACAGACTTTGATGCAATTTTCACCACAAGTGGCTATAGGCCTACACACAAACCCTTTACATTTTGGAGTTGATCCATGACAAACGGAAGGAGCCTTGGCGGAGGGATGCGCTCTGAGTGCTTTTCTAGTTTAGGAATGCTATCTTCTTGGAACATAAGTCAGTATTATACAGTAATAAGTGGCATTCAGCTGTTTGCTTTATGTCATGTAAGCACAGTTCTGGTACTTAAAAATCATAAAAACCCAGGAGCTTCGGGGAGCGAAGTGACAGTAAAGGTGAAAATTGGCTCAAAGTTCAATGAGGTAACAGAAACACTCGGACAGTTTCTGAAGAAACCAGAAAAGGAGATGAAGTTCAGAGACTGACACAGCTTGCTGCCAAAAGGAAGAAAGTTTCACATTAGAAGTGACTTGGTGACCAGTGTAAATAGTGTAAAAAACTCTAATAGAACTGTTAAATATGTTGGACTAAAGACAGTGAGACAACATTGAAGAAAAAGTAAGTTAACTTTTCATTAAATTTAATGATTTATCTAAGTCTAGTATTTCATTTTTTAATCATTTTTTTCAGTCTAAATTACTTCTGTTTTACTGAAAACCTCCCAGCTTCAGGGGGGCTGCGTTCCCCCGGCCCCCCCGTAAGTCAATCGACCAAATTAGATTTCAGCTGAAATCAGAATTTCCTGTTGCCATCCCTGAAGCAACAGTGATGGCGACATCAAGCTGAAACCATCTCATAAATATTTCTACCAAATCCAAGCTCAACTGGGTGTCACAGAACTTTCTTACTGTGACTTTGTTCTCTGGACTGAAAAAGGTTGTAATGTTCAAAGAATTGAGTTTGATGACCTCTTTTTTAATGAGAAAGTTCAACTTGTTGGTAAATATCACAGGTCTGTCATTTTACCAGAACTACTCGCCAAATGGTATACAAAAAATCCAAATTTGTTTCATATATCTTGTAAGACAAAAGAAACCCCAAAAGGTGACAATACTAGTGCCATTTGCTACTGCAGAAAAACCTGTGGTGATGCATCTATTGTAACCTGTGAGTCTGGCTTTTGTCAAATTGGTCAGTTCCATGTGCAGTGTCTCAGGTTGAAAAATGTTCCAAAGAAAAAGTGGTGCTGTCCAGATTGTAGAGCAATTTCAAGGAGTCAGAAAAATCTGAAGAACTAAGTGTGTGTGGCATGTAGATTGTGGTTGTATCATCACCTGAGGTTTACTAAAAATAATCAAATGTATTGGCCAAATAGAATATAATATTTCTTTGTTGTACAACTAGCTTAGCTATTGCATGTAAAATATATCATGACTTAAGTAATAAATTTAATTGTTACCGGTATATATAATTTTCAGGTTATTTCATTGCGTGCATCACATAAAATGTTGATTGCGTAGCCGCGAGTAAGGCGGCTATGCAATCTTTCCTCTTTAGCGCTGCCACCCACCTCCTGCGCCTGTCTTCCTCAGCTGGGAGCCGGTAAAACTTCAAGTTGGATCCCTTTTTCTGGCGATTTGTACACCCAAAGGCACAGCAGTGAAACAACATAGTCTAATTCAATGCCAACATAAAATAAAACAAAGACGTAGGTTGAAATCAGGTAAATATATCGCGATCTGGTACAACGCTGAACAGCTGCTGAATGCGCCGTCCACTCGCTTCCGCCGTTCAATATGGCGGCGTTAAAAAAAAGGTGTGACGTCACAGCAAATGGTCAATACTGGTACTGTCACTAAAGTGTGCAGTGTCTTCTGCGGTGGCACATCCAACAATACAGTCTTCAGTAAATAAAATAATTGTTTTGGTTACTTTTTCTTAAAAATGAGCCATTATTTTCAAAGTCACCGATAAATGGTTTGTACTGTTGACTCTTTTCCCACCGGTGTCTTAACAGACAAAATAGAAAATCATGATGCAAACACATAAGTCACTAAATTGTTTATTACAATCAGCAGCAAATTCCAGATTATTCAGAATGTGCAAAATTCAAACTGTAAAAAAAAAAAAAAAAAAACTTAGAATGGGTCACACACGCCGGCCACACTGCCTCACTGAGAAGCAGCTGGGATGTGCCGCTCAAGCTGGTCCTGGTTCAGCAGATCTTCGGCCTGCATCTCTGTAAATAGTGAGGCAAGGTCCAGTTTGGGTGGATCGTTTCCCTCTTGCCTAGACAAAGGACAGAAATGGGTGGTGGTTAATTAAAGCAAGTTTAAAACATATTTGGGAAATACACTTGTTGCTAAAAGCCAGTGGTGGAGTATGAATGAATGAATGAATCTTTATTTCGGATAGATTAAAAGTAAAGATTAAAAGAAAATAGAATAATATGGGTTTACTCCGGGATTTCTCCGGTTTCCTCCCACATGCCAAAAACATGCATGTTAGGTTAATTGGCTGTTCTAAATTGTCCCTAGATATCTGTTTCCTATAGGCCCTTAGAATAGAGGGTTAGTATTAATGAAAGCGCTTTGAGTGGTCTTTGTGACTTGAAAAGCGCTATATAAGTGCAGGTTAGTTAGTTAGTTAGTTAATATAACAAAGGGGAAAAAAATCTAACAAGGTCAAATTAAACAATAACTCCTCTGATTATACAGTTCAACACAGGTTATCCGAAATGGGTGATGGCTGAAGCCGCAGCTTATATTGCCCACCCATATTCCATCCAAGAATTCAAAAGAAAAACAAAACAGGAGGGATTACAATTTGAATGTGACAATAAAGTACTTCGCTGTTGTATTTAACCACAATTTTCATGTAGCTGCGCTTCAGTAAAGTAGATTTTACAAGGGCTGGGTTACATTTAAAATCATCTGTTTTTACTGTGGCCTCAGCAATCAGAATGAATTAATACATTCACTTGAATGGAGTCTAGTACTTTAACTGAGGGTGCGCATCACCGAGAATGGAGTCGCTCAGTCAAAATATGGAATTTTTAATCAATAAAAGTTAGCCACCGCTGTGTCTCTTCTTGCCCTGGCTTCAAGTGTGGGCAGTGTTTTATACTTTTATTGCTAAAATATAAAAGGAAGCACTACAGTGGGTCTCAAATATTTGTAATGTGTCCTGTTAGTGCATGAGTTTATTGATAAACTATAAACTACATATATAAACTAAATTATATTGGTGACTGAACAACTCCCATTCCCCAAAGTGCAACATACAGTTATGAAAATAACTCACAAAGGATCACACAAGTGATTTGACAAAAAAATAAATACATTAACAAGCGGTTTATTTTATAGTTGATGTGCCAGTCATTTTCAATTATTCTGTAATTAATATTCACACAATCAAATAAATCTCAGTTCAGTCACTTTTATATTAAGTGGAAATTGTGCTACTTTGGTTTTGGCACTTTACCTATAAAAGCAAAGGATTTCAGTACTTTCCACAGTGGCGAGGTCCGTTGTGGGGTGGCTGCTTTTCCTTTCCACTTGCCTAGACGAACGACAGAAATGGATGGTGGTTAGTTAAAGCAAGTTCAAAACATATACAGGCACATCTCAAGAAATTAGAATATCATGAAAAAGCTCAATATTTTTTGTCACTCATTTCAGAAAGTGAAACCCATATATAGATTCATTACATGGACAGTGATATATTGCAAGTGTTTATTTTAATTTTGGTAATTATGGCTACAGCCCATGTTAACCAACATTTCAGCGGCCAACATTTCTATTTAAAAACTTTTTTTAAATTAATTTTATGTAATCTAATTTTTTGCCAAACTGAATTTGGGGTTTTCAAGTGCTGTAAGCCATAATCATCCAAATTAAAATAAATAAATGCTTGAAATATATCACTGTCTGTGTAATGAATCTATATAATATACGGATTTCACTTTCTGAAATGAGTGACAAAAAATATTGAACTTTTTCATGACATTCTAATTTTTGGAGATGTACCTGTATTGGGGAAATACACTTATGAAAGTCAGTGGTGGGATGTGACAAAAATGGTTCCTTTCCCTGACCAGTGAGCACCCCAGGAGCACTCTGTACATGTACAAGTACATTATCAATCCAGGGATTTATGGTGGAACAGCACAACAACACTGTTCCAACACCTTTTATGGAAAATCCACAGAATAGGTGTGTGGGTCTATTCTGACACTTTAGAAAATTATATGAATCACTTTATAAATCACTGGTTTGAAAATGCACTTGTATATGTTGAGATTTTGGATCCTGGGGGCCTCTTGACCTGTATCCACAATATAAACACAACATGCTGAGGGAGGCTAACCCCTGGCATGTGGAAACACATTCTAGAAAGAAATTACACACAACTTAATGCACAGCACCAAAGTGCAACACGTACACAAACCAGGACTTTAACCAGGGTTAACATATTTCATCGTTTTGCTCTCACAAGCAAATACTTAGGACAAAACAAGCGCAAATCAGCAGTTGGCTACTAGCTAACACTTGTTAGCCAGGACAGGACGGCGCTGTATAGCTCAGAAAAAGTGAGCTTACCACCAACAGGATAAATAAGTGAACAGATGCACAATATTACAAATCACTCACCATTGATGGTTCTCTCACGTTCATCTTCAGCTTGTCCGTAGTCCAGTTCTATGCTGGGCTGCCATCTGTATCGGTGCGGGTCGCTCCCCTCACTGTGGATCTGCCACCAAGCACAGAAAACTCTGCACCTCTTCGTTGGACCACGGTGTAGATTTCCGCGAAACCTACAATGCCATCTCTATTAATATCGTATTTACTCGGTGACCGAGTTTAGTCCGCTAACTATTGCAAATGGCGGTTGTGTAGATTCCACAGAAGACGGACGCTTTCGTGACGTTACGCCCTGACCAATCAGTGGCTCGCAGTCCGTTGACGTCACATCTCAGGTCGACTCAGCACGGTTGTACCCTGGCCTCGAATAGGTACGAAAATAGGACCTGTTAACCGGTGCTGGGTATAATGGAAAAGGCTATAAACCGGGCCGAGTCGTACCGTGTAGGGCCAAGGGTCCTAGTGGAAAAGGGGCTTATGTCTTCACCCCCCTGGCTTCAAAAAGTGTGGGCGGGGTTTAAGATTGACTCCGTGCTCATTGGAGAATATGCGGCATCACGGCCATGCTGATTAGATAACACAGCATCACGACCTGTCAGTCACCACAACTTGCGCCGATTTCGTCCGTGCTCGGGCCATGCATCATCTCCGCCAGGGTTGACAGCAGTGTTTACCTTCTGGCTCCCCGAGCTCTTATGGTGACAGCGCTCGGAGGGGCTTCCTGCTGTCAAAGCCTGACAGCTGTGCTGCATTTGCGGCTCATCAGCAGCCCTGTATTTAAGCGGGCGCTAGGAGCAGTATGATGCAGCAGTCTCGTCTATAATTCCACGTCAACGGATCGTTAGCGATCATTCCTTGTTCATGGTCTGGATTGTAAGTAAGCTTCATGTTAGCCTTATGATCTCCTGTGCCTAGTGTGTGTTTTAGCCCACCGTGGCTCATTACTTTGCATGTTATCTTGTGTTCATGAATAAACATCAATGCAAACTTCACTGGTGACTTTTGGCGTCTTATGGTAGCTCGTGAGGGCCACTGCATGACAGAAAGATTTTAGAAGTGCTTCGCTGCTGAGGTGTGCATCCACCAGTAAAGTTGCTGTGATTGCATACAGTAGGTCTAATGGATATATTCGGCATAGAGAACACGAGGTGCAGGGGGGACGGGGGGGCTTCCAGGGACCCGCTGCCTGGGACCCATGGTGCTGCAAATGATATCACTGGCACATGGGTAAAGCAGCAGCTGAGACTCCCTTTCCGTCCCACCGGCCGCTCCACGAACATTCGGGGGGAATCACGCTCAGCCTGCCCGGTCAGTGGTGCTGCTTCATTGTGGAGCGGAATGACCAGATCAACTGCATATTACATGCGGACACATGCTTTGACTAAAAGACAACAAGATGCAAAAATGTCCAAATAACTAAATAAATCATCCATCCATCCATCTATCTTCTACCGCTTTTCCGGAGATCCGGGTCTCGGAGGCAGCATTTCAAGCAGAGAAGCCCAAACTTCCCTCTCCCCAGCCACCTGCTCCAGGTCTTCAGAGAGGATACTAAGGCATTCCCAGACCAACTGGGAGACACAGTCTCTCCAGCGAGTCCTGGGTCTGCCCCGGAGTCTCCTCCCAGAGGGACGTGCCCGAAACACCTCAAGTGGGAGGCGTCCATGAGGCATCCTAATCAGATGCCCATACCACCTCAACTGGTTCCTTTCAATGTGGTGGAGCAGCGGTTCTACTCTGAGCCTCTCCTGGATGACTGAGCTCCTCACCCTATCTCTGAGGGTGAGTCCATTTAAACAAAAATGATTTATTTTGAAATTAATCATTTTTATTTAAATATTTACAAACAAATGGGCAACACTGACGCAAACGTTGCAGCCAAACAGCTCATTCTGCTGTGTGTGTGTGTGTGAGAGAGAGAGAGAGAGAGAGAGAGAGAGAGAGAGAGAGAGAGAGAGAGAGAGACTGTGAAAAAGCCTTTATTGCACACTTCAAAAAAAATGTAAGCACACCAACATCATTCCACCAAGTGTGTCACATTGAAAAAAGTGCAAACTGAAATGTTCCCCCCCACACACACACACCCAACACAGAGCAGTCCCTGCAGTCCACCTATTCAAAGATCCAGTTCTGTGACAGTCAGTTACAGTCAATTAAACGTCATCTACCAGTCTGTTCAAACAATATCCCAAAAATGGGTAAAACAGGCAGAGGAACGACCGCCATTCAGTCCTCCTGCCGGGCGCGCTTGACCGGCGTTCCCCCTGCTGCTTTACGCAGGGCTGTCAGGTGTTTCTTGAGGCGATAACGCTTCCTTTCATCCAGGAGGTCCAGACCAACCTGCCTTCTTAGCACATCCACAGACTTAATGAATTTATCAGTGTCACTGAAGTAGTCGGCGACCCTAATGGCTTTGTTATAGGTTGCGTCCAGGAATGCATTTATTTCTTCCAGTGAATACAAACTCGTGTTTGTACTGCATTTTGCCTCTATAGACTCAGCATTAGACACAGTGTCGTTTTCAGATTCCATTTCCTCGGCAGCACAACTCAGCTGACTGCTTGGTTCTCCCGGGCCAGTGGATTCATCATGGGCCACATTTTCCTGGACGCCACCCTCAGCAGGTGACTGTCGCTGTTCCATCCCCCGCTGTGTAACGGTAGCAGCCTCCGGAAGCACAGCCGCTGATGTCACACAGCGAGATTCTGACGCACCATCAGGTCGGTGCTCCTTTCCCTCCTCCGATGCGGCAGCAGCTGGCGGAGGCACAGCCGCTGACGTCACACAGCGAGATGGTTGTGACGCACCATCAGGTCGGTGCTCCGTCCCCTCGTCCGAAGCGGTAGCAGCTGCCTGCAGCACAGCTGTTGACGTCACACAGCGAGATGATTGTGACGCACCATCAGTGACCTTCTTGGCGACATCGCCATCCACGCTCCCGATCGCAAGCTGGGCCGCGTGCGGCGCAGCCGGGTCGTCCGCAGACACAGCGGCAGGCTCCGGAGCTGGGGCAGCGGCACAGAGAGAGAGAGAGAGAGAGAGAGAGAGAGAGAGAGAGACTTTTGACTTTTAAAAAGCTTTTATTGCACACTTCAAAAAAATGTAAGCACACCAACATCATTCCTCCAAGTGTGTCACATTGGAAAAAGTGCAAACTGAAATGTTCCCCCCTCACACAACACAGAGCAGTCCCTGCAGTCCACCTATTCAAAGATCCAGTTCTGTGACAGTCAATTACAGTCAATTAAATGTCATATACCAGTCTGTTCAAACAATATCCCAAAAATGGGTAAAACAGGCAGAGGAACGACCGCCATTCATTCCTCCTGTCGGGCGCGCTTGACCGGCGTTCCCCCTGCTGCTTTAAGCAGGGCTGTCAGGTGTAGAGCGAGAGAGAGAGAGAGAGAGAGAGAGACCTTTGACCTTTAAAAAAAGCCTTTATTGCACACTTCAAAAAAAAAGTAAGCACACCAACATCATTCCACCAAGTGTGTCACATTGGAAAAAGTGCAAACTGAAATGTCCCCCCCCCACACCACACCACACAGAGCATTCCTTGCAGCCCACCTAGTCAAAGATCCAGTTCTGTGACAGTCAATTACAGTCAATTAAATGTCCTATACAAGTCTGTTCAAACAATATCCCAAAAATGTGTGAAACAGGCAGAGGAACGACCGCCATTCATTCCTCCTGTCGGGCGCGCTTGACCGGCGTTCCCCCTGCTGCTTTACGCAGGGCCGTCAGGTGTTTCTTGAGGCGATAACGTTTCCTTTCATCCAGGAGGTCCAGATCAACCTGCCTTCTTAGCACATCCACAGACTTAATGAATTTATCAGTGTCACTGAAGTAGTCGGCGACCCTAATGGCTTTGTTATAGGTTTCATCCAGAAAAGCATTGATTTCGTCCAGTGAATACAAACTCGTGTTTGTACTGCATTTTGCCTCAATAGACCCAGTATTAGACACAGTGTCGTTATCAGATTCCATTTCCTCGGCAGCACAACTCAGCTGACTGCTTGGTTCTCCCGGGCCAGTGGATTCATCATGGGCCACATTTTCCTGGACGCCACCCTCAGCAGCTGACTGTCGCTGTTCCATCCCCTGCTGTGTAATGGTAGCAGCCTCCGGAAGCACAGCCACTGATGTCACACAGCGAGATTCTGACGCACCATCAGGTCGGTGCTCCGTCCCCTCCACCGAAGCGGCAGCAGCTGGCAGAGGCACAGCTGCTGACGTCACACAGCGAGATGATTGTGACGCACCATCAGGTCGGTGCTCCGTCCCCTCCTCCGAAGCGGGAGCAGCTGCCGGTGGCCCAGCCGTTGACGTCACACAGCGAGATGATTTTGACGCACCATCAGTGACCCTTGTGGCGCCATCACCATCAACGCTCCCGGCCGCAAGCTGGGCCGCAGGCGGCACAGCCGGGCCGTCCACAGACACAGCGGCAGGCTCCGGAGCAGGGGCAGCGGGAGTGGAGGCCTCGCCGCCGACCGCAGCTGCGGCGTGAGCGGAGGGCTCGCCGCCGGCACCATCCACAGCCCCATCAGGGCCCTCCGCCCGCTGCCTGTGCGGACAAGCGAACCGTTTATGGCCCACGTCTCCACATTCAAAACACTTCATCTGTCCCGAGCTCGCATACACCATATAAGATCCGTCCCCGTGCTTGACCCTGAAGGAGACTTCCAGAGTCTGAGTGGGCGAGTCGAGAAACATGAACACCTGTCGCCTGAGTGATTTTACACGTTTGAACTTGGTGGCCTTGCATCCCAAAGGCAGAGTTGTAAACGGGCCTGCAAACTTCCCAAATCTGCGGAGCTCCGTCGCCAACTGCTCATCAGTGATGAAAGGTGGAACACCTGAGACGGTGATTCTTGTTGATGGGACAGATAAGGGGGACACCTGTACATACCTTTCCCCGATAACTACACCGCTTACAATCAGGGTGTGAACATCCTCTTCAGCAGCCAGAAACACAACCACAGCTCTATTCATTCAGGAAGCAAAGCAGACCGCGTCAGAGCCTTTTAAAAGATCTTTAATAAACACACTTGTCCATCATTCAGTACAATTTCTATGCCATGCTATATTACAAAGAAAATTATTCCCCCAAAAAACGCCCAAACAAAAGCTGCCCATCATGAACTAAACAGAGGACATTCTCCAGGGACCAGAGGGTCCTAAAACCTTCCACATCCCCATTCCCCGTAAAAAACTGAAAGTCCAGCCTGATTCTGGCTTTAAGTAGCCTCACAAATAAAATTTTGACATCAACATCATTTTCAACATTCTCAAGTTTTCTTCTCCGGCTTACATAGATAGCCAACTTTGCCTGCCCTAAAACAAAGTTCAGTAGTTGACACTTCTGCTTAAAACGACGGTTGTACATAAAACCACAAATGAAAACCTGCTTAGAGAAAACTTCCTTAAAAATGTGAAAAAGTTCTGTGAGAAGTTCAAAGAGACCACTCAGGCGCTGACATTCAGTAAAACAATGAAAAACTGTCTCCCTAGAGGAACAAAAAACACACTGATCACTGACACTGCTGTTAATCACAGAAAGAAAAGCATTGACAGCTATAATGCCATGCAGGACCCTCCACTGTAAGTCTCCATGCCTCTTAGGGAGAGGGGTTTTATAAAGAGCCCTCCAGGCAGGCCGATGCCCTTTTCCTAGTCTAAAATAGGCTCTCCATGGAGTGTCCACACAGGTGTTCAATCTGTCTTTGTTGAGTGCCATCACCACCAGTCTGTAGAGTGCCTTACCACTGGCTCCTCCAAAGTCCACACCCGTGGGAGCACAGAATGCCAGTAAGGAGCAAGGAGAGACGCCAAAGTCCATATAAAGCGTGAGAGAGGGAAAAGGGTCCGTGCTTTCTGGCTGCAGCGTGCCATTGCTAAAGTCCATGAGTAGGGAGTGCTCAAGTCCATGAAGCTCCTGTTTCCAGTGTGCAAGAAGACCACCGATGAAATGATTTGATCTGACACCAAGATGAGCTGCTAAAGCTGAGGCGTTGTTGAGGCCAGGACCAGCCAGTTCCACCACTTGCTTCAGAGTGAGAACATTCCTGGAACACAGCCTATCAAGGAAGGTCCTTCCAACTCCCGGCAGGACACCAAGGCGACCACCAAAAACCAGCGGCTCCCTTAACAACCAGTGGAGGGAATCGCATGGCCCTCTTTGTTTTTTAAAAAGAGTCCACACTGAAAAGAGACTGCGGTAAAAACTGGACAAAGACAGTGCACTAGAGTTCTTAAAATCCATTAAAAACACAGGGAGGTCTAGCCCAAGCCCAAGGACTCTCTGTAAAATAACACAGGCCAAAGGCCTCCATACCAGGTTCTGGGGGCCTGTCAGCAGTCTCTGTATGAAAGCCAGTCTAAAGGCAGCACCTCTACTAGCTAAATGAACCACTCCTTGCCCCCCTTCCTCTTTGGGAAGAAATAACAGGGCTTGAGGGACCCAGTGGAGTCCACCCCCCCAAAAAAAGTCCACCATAACAGACTGAATTTTTGACAACAAACCAGCAGGGGGGTCCATGCACATGAGGCGGTGCCACAGGGATGAGGAAACAAGATTATTTAAAATGAGCACTCTTCCTCTAAAAGATATTTTTGGCATTAGCCACTTCCACTTGTTTAGTCTCCCGTTGATTTTCTCTATGACCCCATCCCAATTTTTTTGCTCAAACTGTTGATTCCCAATGAAGACACCAAGATACTTAAACCCTCCTTTTTTCCAAATCAGCCCACCAGGCAGCGTAAGCTGATTTTGTAGTTTCTCCCCCACCATCAAAGCCTCGCGTTTTCCCCAGTTTATTTTTGCAGAAGAAAGTTGGCCAAAAAGATAAACACTCCTAACCAAAACATCAGTGTCACTCTGCTTGTTCATCAGAAAGACTACATCATCTGCATAGGCCGACAGCTTGAACGTGGTGTCACAGCCAGGAAAAGTGACTCCTGACAGGTTCCTTCTCAAGCAGTGAAGCAAAGGCTCTATGGCGAGGGAGTACAGCATCCCTGACAGAGGGCAGCCCTGCCGAACCCGCACACTCTCAATGTCACTGTACAAGGCCCGTATCCTGGCTATGAAGCCTGGGCTGAACCCAAAAGTTGCTAAAACTGTCCATAAATATTGGTGTTCAACCCGGTCAAACGCCTTTTCCTGATCAATTGAAATCAAACCAGTTTCCACCGCCAATGAACCAGAGACCTCCAAAACATCCCGAATTAAAGTGACGTTGTCACTAATCAGCCTGCCAGGCACACAGTAAGTCTGGTCTACATGAATGAGCTTGCTCATCACCTTTCTCAGTCTTCGGACCAGAGCTTTTGAAAGAATCTTATAGTCCGTGCAGAGCAGAGAGACTGGTCTCCAGTTCTTTAGGCTCTGTAGGTCCCCTTTTTTTGGCAACAGTGTGATGATGGCCCTCCTGCAGGTCGTGGGTAGGGTCCCCCTTTTCAAGCTATCTTGGAGAACCTCCAGCAGGTCTGGACCAAGCAGGGGCCAGAATTCCTTAAAAAAGTCCACAGAGAGACCATCTATGCCTGGTGATTTTCCATTCTGGAGGCTCATTAGCGCCGTATGCAGCTCAGACAGAGACAGTGGAGCATCCAAGCCAACAACAAGGTCCTCTGAGAGCATTGGAAGACCATCAAGGAAAACCTGGCCCAGTGACGTGTCCTCCCTCCACTCTGCTCTAAACAATTCACTGTAGAAACTAGCAGCATACTTCCTGATCTCTGCTGCTGTGGAGATTGTTCTCCCGTCATCGTCCAACAAGGAGTGAATGAGTTTTCTCTGTCCATTCTTCCCCTCCAGTCCAAAAAAGTACTGGGAGGGCGAGTCCATCAGAGCTACATCCATGTAGCGCGAGCGGACCAGAGCACCTTGTGCAGTGACCCCTAGCAAGCTAGCCAAGGCTGACCTTTTTGACTTAAGAGCCTCTAAGTGCTCTTGTTTTCCTGTAGAACTGAGCAACTTCTCTAGCTCTACCACCTCAGTCTCCAGAACTTTCAAGGATTGGGTCAAGCTACGAGTGACATTTCGAGGGTACTGTTGGCAGAGTTGTTTTATCTGTGCCTTACCAAAATCCCACCACATTTGGAGAGAACTAAAAGAGGGTTTTTGTTCCCTGTGCGACTTCCATACATCATGAAAAACTCTTTTAAAAAACACATCATTTAAAAGTGTATTATTAAAATGCCAAAAAGCACTCTTACACTTTACATTTTCAATGAACACAGAACAAAACAGCAGGCAGTGATCAGTGAAACCAACAGGACAGATACAACTATTTTTAAAAACACTCATTTGATGTTTAAACCCATAAAAATGGTCTAACCTAGCCATAGATAAAAGGTTATCTTTAGCATGGCTCCAGTTGTACTGCCTCTGGTCCCCATGATGTGATCTCCACACATCAGCCATTTCGTGTGTCTTCACCAGTTCCCTCAGCCTATTGGCAGAAGCAGGGTGAGGCTCCTGATGGTTCCTGTCTAGTCTGTGGTTTAATGTACAGTTAAAATCACCCCCCAGAAATAAAAAACTACTTGGATTACAGGATCTAACCGTATCTGATAGCACATCCGGCCTGGTCCTCTCCGGCATACAACTAGGAACATACCGGTCGCTATGGAGGGTGAGAATATGTATGGGCACATAATCATACCATGTAGGATAACTAAGTAGTCGGTCATGCTGTTTCATCCCATCTAGCAACAATGCTCTGCACTGTGTGTGTTTATATATTTACATATTTATTCCATCTAGCTACAATGCTCAGCACTGGGTTTTTATATATCTACATATTATTCCATCTAGCTACATTGCTCCGCACTGTGTTTTTATATATCTACATATTATTATCTCCTCCTCTCGGCGCCACACCAGTAGGCTGCCTTTTGCAACAGCGGCTCGATTCCGAGTTTTTTTTCCCTTCCTCTCTCTTTTGATCACTTTTTTTTCACCCCACTTATATCACGGACACACAGATCGTCCCAAATGTCTCCTGAGCCGGTGGACGGAGCCACTGTTTATAGCAGGATACGATACAACAGGGAAGAGCTGCTAGCATTTAACCGCCACCCGGTCCCACTGGAAAAACTCGACATACCGAGAGAATTGAGGCGAAAGCGTCGCGGCTGCCGGGCTGGAGTAAGGCGGAGGACAAAAAATATAAGGTACAGACCCTCCCTTCCATCTGTTGTCATGGGAAATGTACGGTCGATACTGGGAAAGTTAGATGAGCTAGCGGCTATCTCCCATTATGATAGCACTTACCGGGAGTGCTCTCTCCTTTTGTTTACTGAGACGTGGCTAACTGAACTAGCAGCAGATGCTAACATTGAGCTGGAGGGTTTCCACATGATACGAGCTGACCGAACACCAGAGAGTGGCAAAACTAGGGGCAGTGGAGTGATAATGTATGTTAACAACAACTGGTGCAGACCGGGACATATCACTGTTAAACAATGACACTGCAGCAAAGACATTGAGTTGCTAGCTGTTAGCATGAGGCCTACATATCTCCCGAGAGAACACTCACACGTGATCTGCATTGTTTATGCAAATCCGACGGCGAACGCTGGGACAGCGCGTGACGTCATCCATTCAGTAACCAGCAGGCTGCAGACAGAACACCCAGATGCTCTTCTCCTCATCTCAGGCGATTTCAACCACGTTTCACTGTCTCCCATTCTGCCCACTTTCACCCAGTATGTCACATGCCACACTAGAAACAATAAAACACTGGATTTGTTCTACGCAAACACTAAGGAGGCGTACACCTCATCACAACTCCCCCCACTTGGGAGATCGGATCACAACTTGGTTCATCTCCGACCGGTGTACAAACCCCTAGTGCACAGACAACCTCCGGCCATGCACACTGTGGAGTTATGGTCTGAGGAGACAATGGACACTCTAAAGGACTGTTTTGAAGCCACTGCCTGGAAGCAGCTCTGCGATCCACATGGTGAGGACATCGATGGCCTCATTCACACCTTCACGGGCTACCTCAGCTTCTGTGTGGACAAATCCGTTCCCACCAAGACCATACGGCGTCACTCAAACAACAAACTCTGGATCAACCCTCAGATAAAAACACTTCTGAGAGAGAAGAAGAGGATCTTCAGGTCGGGGAACAGGGAGATGCTGAAGTCCGTACAGAGGGAGCTGAGGAGAAAGATCAGAGAAGGCAAGGACAGCTTCAGGAAGAAGATGGAGGACAAGCTGCAACAGAGCGACATCAGCGGGGTCTGGAGAAACCTCAAAACCATCTCGGGGCTCCAGAATACCTCCCCCCAGGCCACGGGGGGCAGGGAGTGGGCGAACAACCTGAATCTGTTTTTCAATAGATTTGACCAACCGCCCTCCCCCCTGTCTGCACAACAACCACTGCTGCCTCTAAGAAGTCAAGTCCTGCTGCCCACTCCCCACTCCACCGACACCCCCCCCCCACTCCCAACACACAGCCCCCCATCCTGACCCTGACCAAGACCCAGGTGAGGACGGAGCTGAGGAAGATCAAGGCGAGGAAGGCGTCGGGACCGGACGGCATCAGCGCAAAGCTCCTCAAGTCCTGTGCAGACCAGCTGTGTGGGATTGTGACGTATATCTTCAACATGAGCCTGAAACTGGGGAGGGTACCACAGCTGTGGAAAACATCTTGTGTGGTACCTGTACCAAAAACTTCCCACCCCAAAGACCTGAACAGCTACAGACCGGTGGCCTTGACGTCCCACTTGATGAAGACCCTGGAGAGACTGCTCCTTGCTCATCTCCGCCCCCTGGTGGAACCAGCGATGGATCCACTCCAGTTCGCCTACCAGCATGGCATTGGGGTGGAGGATGCGGTGATCTTCCTCCTTCACCGTTCTCTGTCCCACCTGGAGAAGCCCGGGAATATGGTGAGGATCATGTTCTTTGACTTCTCCAGTGCTTTCAACACCATCCAACCGATGATCCTGAAGGACAAGCTGCTGCGCGCAGGGGTGGACCAGCACCTGTCATCATGGATCCTGGACTACCTCACGAACCGGCCTCAGTTTGTGAGAACCCGGGACTGTGTTTCCGACACGATCATCAGTAGCACGGGGGCCCCCCAGGGAACGGTGCTGGCTCCCTTCCTGTTCACTCTTTATACTGCGGACTTCTCACACAACACAACATATTGCCATCTACAGAAGTTCTCTGATGACTCTGCGATCGTTGGTCTCATCTCCAACGGAGATGAAGCTGAGTACAGAGGGCTTATCCAGGACTTTGTGGACTGGTGCCATAGGAACTGCCTCCAGATCAACGCGAGGAAAACTAAGGAGCTGGTGGTGGACTGCCGCAGGCATGGGCAGCCCCTCACAGCACCAGTAAATATACAGGGAACAGACATCGAGATGGTGACATCCTATAAGTACCTGGGTATTCATCTGAACAATAAACTAGACTGGTCACACAATACTGACGCACTCTACAAGAAGGGACAGCGCAGGCTGTTCCTGCTGAGGAGACTCAGGTCTTTTGGTGTACAAGGGGCGCTGCTGAAGTCATTCTATGACACGGTGGTGGCATCAGCCATCACTTTTGGAGTGGTCTGCTGGGGCAGTGGCATTACTGCAGCCGATAGGAAGAGACTGAACAAACTGATTAAGAAAGCTAGCTCTGTCCTGGGGCAGCGCCTTGATCCGATGGAGGAGATAGGAGAGAGAAGAACGGTGGCTAAACTGTCATCTCTGCTGGAGTCCGAGTTCCACCCTATGCAGGACATACTGGATGCACTGAGGAGCTCATTTAGCAGCAGACTACATCATCCCAGGTGCACAACCGAGAGGTTTCGTAGGTCCTTCCTACCAACGGCTGTCAGACTGTACAACCTAAGCAGGGCTGCTCGCAGAGATAGCAAAAAGACGTAACAAACTAATAGTTTTTTTGAATGCAAAAGATGCAATAGACTTACACAATGGTCCTCTCCGGCATACAACTAGGAACATACCGGTCGCTATGGAGGGTGAGAATATGTATGGGCACATAATCATACCATGTAGGATAACTAAATAGACGGTTATGCTGTTTCATCCCACCTAGCAACAATGCTCTGCACTGTGTGTGTTTATATATTTACATATTTATTCCATCTAGCTACAATGCTCAGCACTGGGTGTGTTTATATTTATATATCTATATATTTATTCCATCTAGCTACAATGCTCCGCACTGTGTTTTTATATATCTACATATTATTCCATCTAGCTACATTGCTCCGCACTGTGTGTGTTTATATACTTGCATATTTATTCCACCTAGCTGCAATGCTCCGTACTGTGGGTGTTTATATATTTACATATTTATTCCATCTAGCTACAATGCTCTGCACTGTGTGTTCATATATTCATATATTTATTCCATCCAGCTACAATGCTCTGCACTGTGTGTCTGTGTGTGTGTGTGTATATATACTGTATATCTTATAGTAATATGTACATATGTATATTAGCTGCTCTTGCTTGTTTTTTTTCTTGCCTTCTGATTGTTGCTCTGAGTGTTGCTATCCCTGTGCTGTTGCAATCCTGGAATTTCCCCGTTGTGGGACTAATAAAGGCTTATCTTATCTTATCTTATCTTATCTTATCAAAGACCCTGATCCTCTCTGCTCTCTGTGTTGGCACATACACGTTTATAAAAACCAAGTTCACGTTTTCAAACTGTACCTTTAGTAAGAGTACATGTCCTTTCATCACCTCTTCTACCTCATAAGAGACAGGCACACAACCCCTAGAGAAAAGTACAGCCACCCCTCCACTGTTATTAGATTTGTGGCTAAAAAAAAATGCAGTCATCCCACTCTTTTCTCCACTGGCTCTCAATGTCTACAGTGCTGTGAGTCTCCTAGAGCATCAGCACGTCAAGTTTCTTTAAATTAAAACGCTTGTATAAAGAGGCCCTTTTTACATCATCCCTGGCCCCATTTTTATTAAGAGTGCCAATTCTAAGGTGGGGCATTAAAAAGGATAAAAATAAGGTACAGTTAAAAAAAACACACACATAGCATAAAAGGGAGGAAACAAACTAAGAGTCAACATGACTGTTAGTAATTTGTGATTTCAGTTTAACAACCAGTTTCTTTAAACGATATATTTCCTGATCAGTGAAAGTCTCATTCCCATCATTCAGTTTCATAAACTTGCGAGCTGATGCCACGAATAACTCCAGATCTGGAAAGTAATTTTCCACTTTCACAGCTCTGCTCCCCTTAGTCACCTGGAGAAATTTCCTAATCTTGGTAAAACAATAGGAGCTTTGCTCCTCCTGCGTCTGCATCAGTTCAGACTCAGCAACACTTTCATCAGAAGCGCTCTCATCCAGTATTTCCAAATTCCCAACCCTACTAGATTTAGCAGAGCTCTGCAAGTTTTCAGCACTTTTTCTTTTTTGTGCAGCTTTAAAAGGATCCTCCTCAACAAAATTACATTCCTGCATTTCTTCCTCAACTGCAACGTTTGTCATGCAGTGTTTACTCCGAGTGTCCGTCACAGCCTCAATCCGCTCCTCCCCTGCCTGCAAAGTCTGTTCATTCACATTCTGTCGTTTAACTGCACTCATTTTGCCCTCCACCTCTTTACTCCGGGTGACAGGCTCGTCACAATGATCAGAGCTGCCACCAGACAGAAATTCCCCACCATCACTGTTTGGGGGGGCAACCACCGCACCTGCCGCGCCCGCCCCAGCACAAGCGGACACGGCCGCCCCAGCACAAGCGGACGCGGACGCCGCAGCGGCATCCGCCGCACCACATGTAGCGCTACCCTCTGGACCACCAGAAACAGCGGCGTCACCTTTCTTACTGCCACTGTTCTTTGTGTTCACCTTTTCAGGACATGATCTAATGAGATGGCCTTCTGCACCACACGCAAAACACTTCATGGTTTCAGATGTTGCAAAGACTAAGTAGCTAAAGCCGTCAATCCTGAAGTTAAAAGACACGTTCAGTTCAGCAGAGCTGTCTTTTAACACCATAAAACACTGCCTCCTGTGACACACGACATGCTTCAGCAGGGGTGATTTACTACCAAGAGAGACCATTCTGATGGGGGAAACAACTTGGCCAAAACGGGACAACTCTCTTATCAGCTGATCGTTTTTAATGAAAGGAGGAGCGTTTGAGATGGTGATCCTCCTAGAAGGGTTCGCCAGTGGTAGAACAGGAGTAAAAGTGTCATTTATGACCACTCCCTGTTCCACCACCTGATCAGCTTTTTCAGTTGAATCCAGAAAGATGACAATTGCACTGTTCATCCTCGATGCTGATTTTATGCTGTCATGCCCAACCACCTGTCCTACAGCGAGACCAGCCTCCTCCACAGAACAGGGAACTGTCGGGAGGATTCTCACACCATGCCGCCGGGTCAAGCGCTCGAACTCCACACCACCGTCAAACACCAGCATGATGCCGGCCGGGAAGAATGGGCAGCAGAAGCTACCGTTCCCCGACACACACACACACACACACTCAAACCAGTATATACTGAACACACACACCTCAACACACACGATAGAGAAAAGTTAGAAAAAAACAAAGTTTAGAGTACTCACTCAACGCCACTCCACACCCCTGCTCCCACAAACGCTCACGCATGCACACGAGAGAGAGAGAGAGAGAGAGAGAGAGAGAGTTTTGAGTTTTAAAAAAATGCCTTTATTGCACAATTCAAAAAATGTAAGAGCACCAATATCATTCCACCAAGTGTCTCACATTGGAAACAAGTGCAAACATAAGTCATCCCCCTCCCCCACACAACACAAAGTATTCCCTGCAGTCCACCTATTCCACATTGCCAGTGGCAGTAGTCTGAGTCTTCCTTGCAGTCCGTGCAAAGACGAGCCACAGGCCTCCAGTTCTTAAGCAAGGCCAAGTCCCCTTCCTCCGGCAGCAGAGATAGTGCTGCACGCCCACAGCCAGTTCCGTTGTACGTCCCAGAGGCATTTTCCTCATCTCAGATGGATTGTAGTCCTTAGACTATGCGGGATTTTTAAGCAAGTCATCTTTGCAGCAGGCTCGTCCAGATTGTAGAAAGAAAACGTTTACTGCAGGCGAGTAAACTGTGACCTTGTAGTCTGTGCAAAGAAGAGCCACAGGCCTCCCGTTTTTAAGCCAGACCAAGTCCCCATCCTCGGGCAGCAAAGATAGTGCTGCGCGCCGGCAGGAGACCGGTAAAGATCCAGTTCTGTGACAGTCAATTACAGTCAATTAGAAACGTCATAAAAGTCTGATCGAACAATATCCTAAAAATGCGTAAAACAGGCAGAGGAACGACCGCCATTTATTCCTTCTGTCGTGCGCGCTTGACCCTTGTTCCCCCTGCTGCTTTACGCAGGGCTGTCAGGTGTTTTTTGAGGCGAAAACGTTTCCTTTCATCCAGGAGGTCGAGACCAACCTGCCTTCTTAGCACATTAACAGACTTAATGAATTTATCAGTGTCGCTGAAGTAGTCAGTGACTTTAATGGCCTTGTTATAGGTTTCATCCAGAAAAGCATTTATTTCTTCCAGTGAATACAAACTCGTGTTTGTACTGCATTTTGCCTCAATAGACTCAGTATTAAGACACAGTGTTGGGATCAGATTCCATTTCCTCATCAGCACAACTCAGCTGACTGTTTGGTTCATCTGGACCAGTGGATTCATCATGGGCCAGATTTTCCTGGACGCCACCCACAGCAGCTGACTGTCGCTGTTCCGTCCCCTGCTCTGAAACGGCAGCAGCCTCCGGAAGCATAGCTGCTGATGTCACACAGCGACATTCTGACGCACCATCAGTGACAGTTTGGGCGCCATCACCAGTGACGCTCCCGGCCGTAAGCTGGGCTGCGGGCACCACAGCCGGGCCGTCCACAGACACAGCGGCAGGCTCTGGAGCAGGACCGGCGGAAGCCCCCGCAACGTCGTCTGTAGTAGCGGCGGGAGCGGAGGCCGCACCAGCGGCCTCAGCTGCGGCGGAAGGCCCCGCCACGCCGTCCGCAGTAGCGGCGTGAGCAGAGGGCGTGCCGCCGGCACCAGCCGCGGCCTCATCAGAGCCCCCCGCCCGCTGCTTGTGCGGACAAGCGAACCATTTATGGCCCACGTCTCCACATTCAAAACACTTCATCTGTCCTGAGCTCGCATACACCATATAGGAGCCGTCCCCGCGTTTGACCCGGAAGGACACTTCTAGAGTCGCAGTTGGCGAGTCCAAAAACATGAACACCTGTCACCTGAGTGAATTCACATGTTTTAACTTGGTCTCCTTGCATCCCAAAGTCAGAGTTCTAAACGGGCCCGCAAACTTCCCAAATCTGCGGAGCTCTGTCGCCAACTCCTCGTCAGTGATGAAAGGTGGAACACCTGAGACGGTGATACGCGTTGATGGCACAGATAAGGGAGACACCTGTACATACGCATCCCCGATAACAACACCGCTCCCAATAAGGGTGTGGACATCCTCTTCAGCAGCCAGAAACACAACTACAGCTCTATTCATTCGGGACGCAAAGCAGATCGCATCATGGCCCACCTGCTCGGCCACAGCCAGAAGGACCTCCTCCACAGTAACACTGCTGTCCGGGGGAACGATCCGCACCCCCTGGTGGATAGATGGAGATGGCATTCCCAAGGTCGCCATCCTCCACCCAAAAAAAACCAAAAACTGAAAATGCGGCCAGTAGTAGAGAGAGAGAGAGAGAGAGAGAGAGAGAATGGTGAAGGGATCGGCACCGTACATGGATGCCCTGAATTTCCCTCTGGGGATCAATAAAGTATACAAGACACAAATACAAAATAATCATAATAATAAAAAAGTTGGGTGTTTTGTACTTATAATATTGCTTAAATATAAAAGGATGCACTACAATGGGTCTCAAATATTTGTAAACGTGTCCTGTTATAGTACTGCATGACTTTATTGACGACAAACTATAAACTACATATATAAACTAAATTATAATGACTGAACAACTCCCATTCCCCAAAGTGCAAGATATAACATTTATGAATCTGACAAAAAAATAAACAAGAGGTTCTTAAACAGTGGCTAATATTGGATGTCCCGTTCATTTTCAATTATTCTGTAATTAAGATTCACACAATCAATCTCAGTTCAGTCCCTTTCATATTTGTCAAAGTGTAACATATGATTGCCTACATATAGGCTACACCTCTTTGTATTCCACTTTCAAACACAGCCTACATTTGGGCCTGTAAAGCCTGATTGGGCTACCTGTGTCAGACAGGAAGACTAGCTTTCTACAGGCACTAGTATTGTAAAAGTCACAAAAGTTACCTGTATAAGTTCACCAGATTTATATTTTCTAATAACAAAGATCCTTGAATGATTAGGTATCTTCCTAATTTGTCTCCAATTACATTTTTCACTTGAAATGGGACTGTTTTGTGTATGAGAGTCATAACTCCCCTGGCTCGAGATGAAAATGATGAGGTGAATACACTTCCCTGCCATCTTTTTTTAATTCTTTTTACATCCTCCTCTATTAGATGAGTTTCTTGTAAAAACACAATTTTTGAACCTATGTCTTTTATTTTATTCATAACTTGTTTAAGTTTTTTTTAAATTTTGTAGACCTCTGCAATTCCATGAAGTTAAATTAAGATTAACGCTTTGGTCTATGATCAATAAGAAGTTTGAGATTACCTCTCAATGTAAACATGCTCACACAGAGAAGCAAAAACATGAGTGGTTGAACATTCATCCTACAAACTACACACAAACAAATTCCCCCTTCCCACATTCGTGGCAATCCCCCCAAAATCAAAAAAAAAAATTCCGTCTCCCGCTATAGCCATTGACTGCTCCTCACTCACAAGGATCAGGCAAAACCACTCTTTCTTTCTCCTCTCAATCACCCTGACTCTACTGCTTTTAATGACGTAACATTAACTCTCTTCTGTAGTTTTCCAACTTAACTCCAAAATTTTATAGCAACTTTGTACATCATAGTTTTTTTTTGTTGTTGTTGTTTTTTTTTAATACAATACAATCTGTATTTTGTGAACTTGCTATTTGCTTCAGATCAGTCAGATGCCTGTGCAAATGCTTAAATATTCTACCTTATATCTTATTCATGCTTCATGCTTAGCTCCCACCAGTCTCTTCTTGGATCTTCTTGATGAGCTCCTGCGCCTCTTCTGGGGTCTTGAAGGTGTGGGTTCTCCCTTTATATGTGACCAGCAGTCTTGCAGGATAAACCACTCCATGACGAATCCCAAGGTTGCGTAGCTCTTTACGGGCGGGGTCAAACTGTTTCCTTAATTGTTGGATTCCTGTGGCCAAATCTGGGTAGAACCGCACCTGTTGATCCTGGTATTTAATTTCTCCTTTGGCCCGCGCCGCGTTGGAGATCGTCATCCTGTCTCTGTAGCTGAGGAACTTCATAATCAGCGTCCTCGGTGGTGCCTTATTATCTCTCAGTGGGCCAATTCGGTGGGCGCTTTCCAGAACGACTGATGACTGCAGCTCCGCGTTGTTCAGCGCTTCTGGGATCCACTTTTCCAAAAAGGAACATGAGTCCCGCCCCTCCGTACCCTCAGGAAGACCCACCAGCCTCAGATTGTTCCGTCTCAACCGGGATTCTAAATCCAGGACATTATCTTCCAGACGTTTATTGTTTAATTCCAATGTGCGCACCTTTAATTGTAGGCTGGTGACGTCATTCTCAGCGCTGGAAATTCGGAGCTCCACCTGCGTTACACGTTCCATACAATCGCTTAATTCCTTTCTCAAACCCTCTATCGCTGCTATAATCCCATCAAACTTAGTAGAGAAGTCTGCTCTCATTGAGCCAATGGCAGCAAGCACCGCACCTGTGCCGTCGCCAGCATTCACCGTTCCTCCGCTAGCTTGCTCCGCCATATCTGGGGATTTTTCTGCTTCGTCACGGATGTGAAAGTCTGTTAACTTGGACTGTTTCGGCGGTTCAGTTTTTCCTCCACCTGATTTCCCAGCCTTAGGCTTTACCGGCATGTCCTTGCCCAAACGCTGGGATATGTTTTATTCCAATTGAGAGTGTTATTTGCCGATTTTTTTAATTTTTAAGAGCAGAGTAGAGTGAAGCACATCCTTCTATGTGGCGGCCATGACCGGAAGTCCGTGTGTGACAATATTGGTGGAAAATGAAGCACAGTCATGCAAATGAAATCCTTGACTGTAACAGTATTTTATGTTTCTTAAAATAGGATTGTCTACTAGCAGCACATGAAGGAAGGCCAAAACAAATTTCTGTTCGTCACAAATCAATCTTCAGTGGGTCAAAGCTCTCCTTCACTAAGTGGATGCAATTCATGTGCAGGTACGCAATAACAGTTGTAACATAAATATGTATCATAAATGCACTTTGTTGCTGTCCTCTCTGTAATTACTATTAAATGAGTAATACCTTAAATAATGCATAGAATGTCAGTTATTTTACATAAATGCATACATAATTATCACATGTTCTATTTGTCTTTAAAGGTTTTCACAGGGTCTACGGCTACAGCAGACAGACATGATGGATGACAGCACTGCAGGCAGTTCAGCAACTCTTACAAAAATGACAAAGAAAATCAGGGAGGTCTGTGTCACAGCAGTAGAAAGGATGAGAAGGCATACAGGCCAGCTGATTGGTGGAAGAAGGGAGTTTGTTGTGATTGACAAAAGCCATTTTCAGCACAAAAGAAAGGTATGTTATAGCCACATAAACTTCAAATAAATGTTAAATACAGTTACTAAAGTCACTGTTATTATGATGTATCTGTTTATGTCTGGGTTGTTTCTTCATCAGTATGGAAGAGGAAGAATAACTGGTGGGTGGAAAAAAAAAGAAGTGGGTCTTTGGGATGTTGGGTGTGAGGCATCATCAGCAGGGAAGAACTGGAAAGCCTGTTCTATGTCTTCTGGAGAGAAGATCTCGAAGACATCCTGTCCCCTTGATTGCCCATCATGTGAGGCCTGGATCATCAATTATCAGTAACCAGTGGCGAGCCTATTGCATAATCCCTGCACTAGGCTTCAACCATCATACTGTCAACCATAGCAGATGGTATATAGATCCCCATACTGGTGCCCATACCCAGCATATTGAGAGGGCCTGGCAATCCTTCAAGGAACAGATCTGGAGGCTGAGGGGAAATTGGACTGAGAGTTTGCTTTCCGACCACCTTGCAGTTATTGAGTGGAATGAATGGCTGGCAAAGAAACACCATGATGGTGCATTTGGCAGGCTGATTCTTGATATTTCAAGAAAGTGCAAGTATGAGCCATTCACTGTAACCAGTGTAAGAGAACGGAGATGGCAAGAAAGTATATCTTTCAATGGGGTCATTATAAAAACTTAGATTTTGTAGTGCCATAAAAGGTAGCATATTTGATCATTTGTTGAGTATATGTATTTTTTTGTTTGTTAATTGTAAGTCTTCAGTTTGAAATGTAGAATTGTTGTTCATTTTGTAGCTGTTTTTGTTTTATTGCAGAGATTTATTTTTGAGTTTTCTATCAAATGTACACTTTTATATTTCTTTTTTATCTTGAAATAAGCATGTTCTATGTTCTGTATCACTCTGTTTTGTTCTTTCTCTGTTGAGAAGATAATGCAGCCTTTATATCTCCTTTGTAAATGCTTTACAAGGCAGAGATAGTCCTCACTTTAGATGAGCTTTCAAAATAGTTAACTAACAAGTACTAAATGTTTTATATCTACCAGAGTTAATCATGATTAAAGTAGGAATTTGGATTTATAAAGCATTTAATAACACAGTAACAATGCATGTCTAAACGTTTAGCTCTAAAAATATACATTTAAATAGTTTGTTAATCTTTTGTTTACACTTTCTAAATGAGCTTATCAATCAGTGACAACCCCTAAATAACTGGTTTATAAATAATTATTTAGAAATCTTACAGCTGTGCTTTTTGATCAAGAATACAACATTTATAACAGCACTAACTGCTTGCTAATACCTATTAAGTTTGAAATTGTTCATTAGCAAAGTGTGTAAATACAATTATTAAACGCATTATAGCTATGCTTTTGGATGAAGAATAAAGCATTTATAACAACATTTATAAGCTGTTTACTAATGGTTATTAATGTAAGGAGCAATACTTTATAAATGTTTAAGTATTTTGGGCTGCACGGTGGCGCAGTGGTTTAGCACTGTGGCAGCACAGTTTTACCCTCGGCCGGGGGATCGCGGGGATCATGAGATCGTGGGTTCGATCCCAGCCCCCGACCAACAGTGAGCTGTGTGGAGTTTGCATGTTCTCCCCGTGTTGCGCGGGTTTACTCCGGGATTTCTCCGGTTTCCTCCTGCACACCAAAAACATGTAGGTTTAGGGCGCTCGCGCACGCAGCAACCAGCAGCCGGTGGCTTGTCACCAGACTGCAAACCAAGTCTACCTACGGGTACAAATAAGTAACAAAAAAAAAAAAAAAAAAAAAAAACCATGCCTCATTCATCCTCGCCGCTGTGTACGTCCCTCCCGACGAGGACACGCGCGAAGCTCAGCGCGTGCTCGCAGATCACATCCAACTTACGGAGCGGAACTTTCCAGACTCCCTGGTTATTGTGTTGGGCGATTTTAACCAGAGCAATCTGAGTCACGAGCTCCCCCGCTACAAACAGTTTATTAAATGTCCAACCAGAGGAAATAACACGCTGGATCACTGTTACACCACAGTGAAAGACGCATATCGCGCTGTTCCCCGCGCTGCACTGGGTCTATCTGATCACGTGATGGTCCACCTCATCCCCACACACAGACAAAGACTGAAACTCACTAAACCTGTTGTGACCACTACAAAGAAATTGACCAGTGAAGCTGGAGAGAAACTGAACACATGCATGGAAATAACTGACTGGGGCATGTTTAAAAGAGCCACACATGATCTTAATGAGTACACAGACACTGTGAACTCATATATCAACTTCTGTGAGGAGGACATTCTCCCATCGCGCACCAGGGTGAGATATTCTAATGACAAGCCCTGGTTCACAGCTAAGCTCAGATGGATCAGGAAAGAAAAGGAAGCAGCGTTGAAAAGTGGAGACAGGGACTGCTACAGAGAAGTCAAATATCGGTTTAACAGAGAGCTGAGGAGAGCTAAATCTGTGTATTCTGAGAAACTCCAGCAGCAGTTCACTGCTAATGACTCGGCTTCTGTGTGGAGAGGACTGAGGCAAATCACCAACTATCGGCCTCAGGCTTCTAAAGGTCAGGATGACAAAGCCCTTTGTCAAAAACTGTCCCAACATTACGCCCGTTTTGACACCTTGTCAGCTGTGTCCAACTCACCCACTCCACCCAGCTCCACTGCCTCCTCAGCCCCTAATTCATCAAAAGCGGTCCCCCCCCCTCCTCCTCCTCCTCCCCCCCTCCCCTTGTCATCAGTGAGCAGGACGTGCACAGATAGTTCTCCAGACTGAACCCGCGCAAGGCCCCCGGGCCGGACAGTGTGTCTCCCTCCACCCTGAGACACTGTGCGAAAGAGCTGGCTCCTGTCTTCACAGACATTTTTAACACCTCCCTTAAGCAATGTCACGTGCCGACCTGCCTCAAATCCTCCACCATCATCCCTGTCCCCAAGAAGCCACGGATTGCTGGACTTAACGACTTCAGACCTGTAGCGCTCACCTCTGTAGTCATGAAGTCCTTTGAGCGCCTGGTCCTGTCTCACCTCAAGTCCATCACCACACCCCTCCTAGACCCGCTGCAGTTTGCCTACCGTGCTAACAGGTCTGTGGATGACGCAGTCAACCTGGCCCTCCACTCCATCCTGCAGCACCTGGACTCCCCGGGAACCTACGCCAGGATTCTGTTTGTGGACTTCAGCTCCGCATTCAACACCATCCACCCCGATCTGCTCCAGGACAAGCTGTCCCTGCTCAACGTGCCTGACTCCCTCTACAGGTGGATCACCGACTTCCTGACGGACCGGAGACAGCATGTGCGGCTGGGGAAGTCTGTCTCAGACTCTGTTAGCATCAGCATTGGATCACCCCAGGGCTGTGTACTTTCCCCCCTACTCTTCTCCCTTTATACCAACTCCTGCACCTCCTCCCACCAGTCTGTTAAGCTGATTAAGTTTGCGGACGACACCACCCTCATCGGGCTCATCTCCAACGGCGACGAGTCCGCCTACAGGGAAGAGGTGGCCCAGCTGGTGTCCTGGTGCAGCCACAACAACCTGCAGCTGAATGCTCTGAAGACAGCGGAGATGATTGTGGACTTCAGGAAAGTCACAACCCCCCTGCCCCCCCCCCCTCACCATCACAGGCTCTCCCATCACCATTGCAGATTCCTTCCGCTTCTTGGGCACCACCATCACCCGAGACCTCAAATGGGAGCCAACCATCAGCTCCCTCATCAAAAAGGCCCAGCAGAGGATGTTCTTTCTGCGGCAGCTGAGGAAGCTCAAGCTACCCACCAAGATGTTAGTGCAGTTCTACACGGCCATCATCGAGTCCATCCTCACCTCCTCCATAACTGTGTGGTATGCAGGAGCCACTGCCAGGGACAGACTAAGGCTGCAGCGCGTCGTGCGCACTGCTGAGAAGGTGATAGGCTGCGAGCTCCCATCTCTCCAGGACCTGTACATCTCCAGGACCCGGAGGCGTGCTGGCCGGATCATAGCCGATCCTTCACATCCTGGTCACGTACTGTTTGCTCCCCTCCCCTCAGGTAGAAGACTTCGGTCCATTCGGACTAAAACCTCCCGGAACATGAACAGCTTTTTCCCCTCTGCCATCAGACTGCTGAACATTAAGTGACTTTTTGACTCTCGTGCACTATGTACAGCAGCTCAACCAGACTCACGTCATTCATCACTGTTTTCTGTTGCATTATCGACTGCACTATGTGGTACTTCACATTATCTGCTACTTGCTAATTTTTTAAAACTGCCTTGACTAGTACTACTCATTATTACTAGTATTGTTATTATTATTATTATCATTATTACTTATTATTACTTATTTTTCTACACTTATTGCACGTTTTCAGTCCTTTAGTTTTTTAGTTTATCTCTTTTTCTCATCATGTTTTTAATGTTGCAGCATGGCATCGAGACAAGTTCCTAGTTTGTGTACTACATGAACAATGGCAATAAATCTGATTACTGATTCTGATTCTGATTCTGAAGTATTTACTCATGATTAACTAATGCTTAACTAATGCTTCATAGTATGCAGTTATTAAGCATTTATAAAAACATTAATAATAAAATGTTTACTAATTATTATTAATGTAAGGAGCAGTACTTTATAAATGATTAAGTATTTACTCATGATTAACTAATGCTTTATAGTGTGCAGTTATTATAAAGTGTTACCAAAATTAATTTTGTCTTATTTGTGGTAGATGTGATAAACTGCACTGCGCAGACTTCCAAGAAAACAGAAAACAATCATTGTGAAAGCAGCAGAAAAATATCTTGGTATTAAGGGGCAACATTGGGAAGTAGTTGAGGACTTGTTAAGTCGGGGATCTTTAAGTTCAAAGACATCATGGGCTGGTGGCTCAACCGCCAATCAAGTTTAAAAGAAGAGGAAGACGAATGAGATGAGATGCAGATACGGACTACAGCTAGAAGAAGAATCTTCTACTTCTTCTTTTAAATTTGATTGGCGGTTGGCAACCAGCTTACAGATGCATTACCGCCACGTACTTCACTCTATATTATCACTCCATCTGGTCAGGAGCTGTAGTCCTTCTATCATCATTGCTGTGTCCAATCAAACCTCAACTCTATCTTCAGACATCACTCTTCTTCGTCTCCTCGTACTTTATTCTATATCATCACTTCCCTCTATATATCACTCTGCATATCTTGGCCGTGGCAGTTGTCGGCCACCCAGGCCGGTCTGACATGTCTGGTTAAGAAATATCAATGAGAATAAATAATAAAACTGAGGTGACATAGTGAATGTGCTTGTGGTACTTATCCATTTTTATTAAGAAATAATAACTTTTCAGCAGTCTTTGGACTATGGTGATTTCTTTTTTTTTTTTTTTTTAGATTGTTTCTCCAGCTTTGGAGAATATTCTCTTAGAGCACAGAGGATGCAGGTGTGTAAAGGAAGGCCACTGCAAGTTTATACAGTGTAGGGTAGACAAGTTTCTGTCTCTCCCAGTACATTCACCTCTGTCCTTAGTCTCATGCAGGGCACAATAGTGCCTCAGCACAATGATCAAAGCTCTTTGACACACAGCAGACACTTTACCTTGCAAATAAAAATAAAATTGCAAGAATGGCCTAGCTGGGGCTTGAACCCCAGCCTCCCAGTTGCAAGGCAGATACTTTACCACTAGGCCACCGATTAAGTTACAATAAATATCCACTATTTGTTAAAAATGCGTTAATGGGAGCAATGAGATCAAAATGTTCCCAAACTGGACAAGTCAATGTTTTTGGTGCTGCCTCCATCTGAAAATTAGCTGTGACAAATCCCTTACACAGTCAAACACTGACAACACAAAACGTGAGGGATGGGGATTTCCATTGTGTATCGCTGCTCACTTTATTTCATGTTGCATGCAAAGTCATAAAGGGGCAAAACGTGATTATTTACAACTTAAAAAGTCACATATTTACTATAAGCAAGTCCAAAATTTATGAGAAAAACATGATTGTGATTTTTGTGAGAAAGAAAACAGACCTTCCAAATGATGACCCCCCCCACACACACACATTTCTAAGATTAAAAAAATGTGAAATTTACAACAGTTAAGTAACAAATTTACAAGAAAAAGTTTTTCTGAAACATTTTGTGGGACTAATAGAGGCTTATCTTATTTTTATACACTATATATATATATATATATATATATATATATATACGTGTATATATATATATAATATACACACAGTGGGGAAAAAAGTATTTAGTCAGCCACCAATTGTGCAAGTTCTCCCACTTAAAAGATGAGAGAGGTCTCCAATTTCCATCATAGGTATACCTCAACTATGACAGACAAAATGAGAAAAAAAAAATCCAGAAAATCACATCGAAGGATTTTTAAAGAATTAATTGGTAAATTCCTCGGTAAAATAAGTATTTGGTCACCTACAAACAAGCAAGATTTCTGGCTCTCACAGACCTGTAACTTCTTCTTTAAGAGGCTCCTCTGTCCTCCACTCATTACCTGTATTAATGGCACCTGTTTGAAGTCTTTATCAGTATAAAAGACACCTGTCCACAACCTCAAACAGTCAGACTCCAAACTCCACTATGGCCAAGACCAAAGAGCTGTCAAAGGACACCAGAAACAAAATTGTAGACCTGCACCAGGCTGGGGAAGACTGAATCTGCATTAGGTAAGCAGCTTGGTGTGAAGAAATCAACTGTGGGAGCAATTATTAGAAAATGGAAGACATACAAGACCACTGATAATCTCCCTCAATCTGGGGCTCCACGCAAGATCTCACCCCGTGGGGTCAAAATGATCATGAGAACGGTGAGCAAAAATCCCAGAACCACACGGGGGGACCTAGTGAATGACCTGCAGAGAGCTGGGACCAAAGTAACAAAGACTACCATCAGTAACACACTACGCCGCCAGGGACTCAAATCCTGCAGTGCCAGACGTGTCCCCCTGCTTAAGCCAGTACATATCCAGGCCCATCTGAAGTTTGCTAGAGAGCATTTGGATGATCCAGAAGAGGATTGGGAGAATGTCATATGGTCAGATGAAACCAAAATAGAACTTCATGTCATGGGTGGCTCTCGCGAGCCACCATAAGACACCACACAGTCACCAGTGAGTTCAGTGAGTTTTATTAACGGTGAAAATAGTGACAACACAAGCTGCTGAGACAATGACACTAGAGTCTACTCACAACAGGAGGCATAGGACTAAACAGCTCTACAGGTCCATAGCAGGAGACGGTCATACACAAGGCAGGCAAGGTTGGTGAGAATAATAATTACACCAGCTGCTAAGGCAGAGACACACAGAGATCGATACACACCGGGAGGGGTAAGGCTATACAGCACACTTACTAGTTCCGGAGAACGACGGTCAAGCCAAAGGCAGACGTGGTACGAATAAGTATCGTGCATCCGTAGCGTGACGGAGTGTAACAGACACTGCTGCGAGGATGTGGTCGCCAGCGAGGGTAAAAATAGTCCTAGCACTAACGACCACAAATGCAGCACAGCTGTTCAGGGTTTGACAGCTGAGCGGAAGCCTCCCCGAGCACTATCACAATAAGAGCTCGGAGAGCTAGAATAATAATGCCGCTATCAAACCCTGACAAGAATAACCCGAGCACCAAGACCTAGTGCTCGGGTCATGACAGTAGCCCCCCCCTCACTTGACGGGCTCTGAACGTCTAGTAACACCTGCCCCCCCCCCCAACCACAGGGCGAGTGGATTGAGGAACAGGCAAGGAGGGAGCCAACAAAACCTAACACCCTAAACAGGAAAAGAAACGAATACATCACTTGACATATCCATCCTATTTCCCCCCAGAACAATGATGAAAGAAGAAAAAACAAAACAAGACCTGACTACAAAACAAGGAGAACACAATCATACAAAGCAAAAAACACTTGACCCTGAAAATCTTCCCACCGAGGCCACAGACAACCCGTCTAACCCCAGTGTACATAACCTTGCCCCCCCCAAAAAAATAAACCCTCAACACACAGTAAGTATAGGAACAAAACAAGAAATAAATGCAAACACATAACCATGGCAAAAAGGAAAGAATTACATGACGGTAACTATGGAAACAAAACAAAATGCAAACACAAGATAACTATGGCAAAAAAAAAAAAAAGGAACCAGAAACACATGACGGCAACTATGGACACAGAAACAAGAAATAAATACAAACACATGATAACTATGGAAACAAAACAAGACGTAAATACAAACACATGAAGACTAAGAGCAAAAAATGCATACTAACACATGGTAACTCAGAAAAACAAGAAATAAATGCACACATGGTAACTATGGAAAAAAAAAACACCACAAGAAATACGTGCTAACACACTGTGACTATGGAAAAAACAAACACACACGAAACCAGAAATACATGTAAACACCTGGAAACTATGAACAAGAACACCATACTATGGCCCCTCAAGAAGAAGAGGGGAACAAAACAAAAAAAACAAAACACGGCCATAGCCCCTCAAAGGAAGAGGGGAGGACAAAACAAGAAAAAAAAAAAAAACAAAACCCAGACTAAGGACTACAACCCCACATGAGGCAAACAAAATAACTTTACATAACCTAACCAGACTATGGATACAAAAACTCATGAGGCAATCTAAATTGCTTTACATAACTTGACATAACCAGACACCGTATGGGCCAAAACAAAAGATGATCGGCGGAGATCCAACGCCCCCCCGGGCAGAGCTCCGGCGACCTCCTTGCCTCCGATGGCCCACGGATAGTCCCACAAAACAGCACATGGTCAGGCGTGTGCTGGGCCCAGTCCCAGGCCCCCAGAAACAAGTCCTCTGGTGGCCGAACCAGGTCACCCAGTAGCAACCACAGTTTATCGGGCGACCAACCCAAGACGCTGAACGCACAAAGCAGTTCCTCGGGTGGCCGACCCGCATCCCACAACCACCAGGACCGTGGAGGAATTGCATGCAGCCGCCCGCCTAATGACGACAAGACATGAGAGCGCCAGTCTGCCAGACAAAAACCTCCAACGGCCCCCAGCTGGTGGCTCCTGAAAGGGGAACAACCAAGTACTTGGACCCCCTCGAATCCTGATTGGGTCGCAGCCGCACCTGCGCTGGACCCCCACTGGACCTCGTCGGACCCCGACTGGGTCATAGCTGTACCCGCGTCGGACCCCGATTGGGTCAACTCGAACCCTGATTGGGTCGCAGCCGCACCTGCGCTGGACCCCCACTGGACCTCGTCGGACCCTGATTGGACCTCATCAGACCCCGATTGGGTCACCTCGGCCCATGAGTCAGACCCCAACTGGGTCAGGACGGACCCCGATTGGGTCACCGCTGCACCCGCGTTGGACCCCGATTGGGTCGCAGCCGCACCGGACCCCGACTGGGTCACCTCGGCCCACGAGTCGGACCCCAACTGGGTCAGGACGGACCCCGATTGGGTCACCGCTGCACCCGCATTGGACCCCAACTGGGTCACCTCGGCCCACGCGTCGGACCCCGACTGGGTCGGCACTGCACCGGCGACGACCTCCATCCCCGAACCTGGGACCTCCAGTCCCGTGACCTTGACAGATTCCAGACTGGTAACGCTGTGGAGAGGCTCAGACAACAAGAGAGAACCAGGATCAGTTCCACCGGCAGCGCCAGAGCCCAGCGAGACGAGCTCGGGTGCAGCAGACGGCTGCCCCTCGCTCGCCTCCCCATGAGGCAGGCAAAAATGCTCTAACACTGACATGTTGCAGGACCCAAGAGACAGACACAGAAACGGGCAGATACAAAGTAGTTACTCTTTATTGTCAAGTGTGAGTGAGTGTAGTGCAAGTGTAAGTGCAGATATAGTAGCCTGGTCACCGGAGCTGAGCGATACAGAAGACGACCTGGCAACCATGAGGTTGTCTCTGACTGTATCTGGCTGTTCCCCGATGTCCGTGAGCTGTGGTGATTCTGGTGCTTGAAGCTGTGACGGTGATAACTCCAGTAACCGTGGTGGAGTTCGTGGCGAGAGCGATGACTGCACTGACAGCTGTGACGTTGACTGTTCCCGTAGCCGTGACAGTGATAATGTCCGTAACCGTGGTGACAATGACTCCTGTGACTGAGGGAGTGACAGTACCTGCAGCTGCAGTGGAGAGAATTCCTGAATCAGTGAAGGCCAGGAGGAGCTCCGGAAGGGAGAGGGTAATTCTCCGTCCGTTGGAGATACCGGTCCGCCGCCTGGGAGGTCCACCTGTGCACAGGGGTAAAGATTAGGTGTAGAAAAGCAAATAGCCTTCTTACGTGGTAGGTCTTGTCGTGGCGTTCTTGACTTGGCTGTGAAACGAAGCTCTGGCTCCGTAGGCCAGGAGGAGCTCCGGAAGGGTGAGGGTAATTCTCCGTCCGTTGGAGACACCGGTCCGCCGCCTGGGAGGTCCACCTGAGCACAGGAGTAAAGATTAGGCGTAGAAAAGCAAATAGTCTTCTTACGTGGAAGATCTTGTCGTGGCGTTCTTGACTTGGCTGTGGAACGAAGCTCTGGCTCATACTCAGTCGAGGTAGACAGACGACTCCGTGCCGGGCTGTCCATGACGCTGGCTTTTAAGAGCCGCTGATTAACAACTGTTAGTCTGTGCGCGGCTGGAGCTGATGAGCTGGATGACGGCCCAGCGGCCGCCATGACAAACACACCATAAAGGAAAACAAGGAAGAGCACTTGCCTGCACTCGGGCTCTGGAGCCGTCCAGGACTTCGTCGATCCAGGTTCAGACAGACGCTTGTCGTCGGCTCCCACTCGGCTGCGTCGGGTTCCACAGCCGGCCTGATGGTCTCTGCAGCTGGATCCTCTCGCGCTGGCGTCCACGCCAATAACCCATATGGCGTGGGGGCAGTGGACCCTTGACCTGCTGACTCGGGCTGCATCTCTGAGGAACCCTGGGACGCTCACTCGTCGGCTCTGGCTCCTCGCCGCAGTCCGTTCTCCTCCTTTGTCCAACACAAGGCTGCAGGGCCGGGATATCTCCCAGAGTCGCAGGCCTCCCCCTCGTTCGAAGGCGTGGGACTGACGCCGAGGACCGCTCCGCAGGAGGAAACACAGAGGCAGCAGGTTCAGTATTACCGGCTACAGCTAGAGAAGGAAACTCGGGGAGCTGCGTACCCCGAGCTTCACCCCCAGGAGTCAGACAAGACAGATCACTATGATGGATAGGTAAGTGAAATTGAACTTGCCTGTCTCCTGCAGGGAAGATGGTGCCAGCTGTAGAGGACGTTGCTCCTTCCCTCGCTCGCTGGATGGTAACACAGGACCCATGGACGGAGCTCACCGGCACAGGACTCAGCTCACTCTCAGCAGCTGGCTGATTGAGCGGATCATTCCGGCGGCCCGGAACTGGATCCGGAGCAGGAGCTTGCTGAAGACGTGCTTGACCGCGGCGCCGACGCCGACGCCGGCCTCCAGATGGTGCGAACTCCAGGACTGGATCGAGGACGGGATCAGGATCCGTAGGCCAAGAGCAGGAGTGCCTCTTCTCCTGCTTCACGCCGCGTTCCTCCTCCAGCATCAGGAAAATCTCGCGTTGTGCGGCGATATCTTCCCTCCTCGCGTCGACTTCCGGGTGGTCGGCCCAGCGGGAAGGGAGATGACGAAGGACGTCTTCAGCAGCGTCTAGGTACCAGTGTATACTGTGATGGTAGTCCAGCAGGGAAGCGGAGATGAGCATCTCATCCACGACTTCCAGAAAGCCTGTCAGCTCATGGCTCGGGCTCCCAGCGCGGTCCCTCCACGACGGCATTCTTCCCACACACTCAGTACCCAGACGGGAACAGCAACTGTCCAAAAAACTCAAAACTCCCTGGTGAATTGCGTCTCGGGTTGGCGTCACCGTAAACGCCGTTGTGGCAGCAGTGTACTGTCATGGGTGGCTCTCGCGAGCCACCATAAGACGCCACACAGTCACCAGTGAGTTCAGTGAGTTTTATCAACGGTGAAAATAGTGACAACACAAGCTGCTGAGACAATGACACTAGAGTCTACTCACAACAGGAGGCATAGGGCTAAACAGCTCTACAGGTCCATAGCAGGAGACGGTCATACACAAGGCAGGCAAGGTTGGTGAAAATAATAATTACACCAGCTGCTAAGGCAGAGACACACAGAGATCGATACACACCGGGAGGGGTAAGGCTATACAGCACACTTACTAGTTCCGAAGAACGACGGTCAAGCCAAAGGCAGACGTGGTACGAATAAGTATCGTGCATCCGTAGCGTGACGGAGTGTAACAGACACTGCTGCGAGGATGTGGTCGCCAGCGAGGGTAAAAATAGTCCTAGCACTAACGACCACAAATGCAGCACAGCTGTTCAGGGATTGACAGCTGAGCGGAAGCCTTCCCGAGCACTATCACAATAAGAGCTCGGAGAGCTAGAATAATAATGCCGCTATCAAACCCTGACAAGAATAACCCAAGCACCAAGACCTAGTGCTCGGGTCATGACACTTTATTGTAAAAACTCAACTTGTCGTGTTTGGAGGAGAAAGAACACCATACCTACTGTGAAGCATGGGGGTGGAAACATCATGCTTTGGGGCTGTTTTTCTGCAACTATGACAGACAAAATGAGAAAAAAAAATCCAGAAAATCACATTGAAGGGCTGCACGGTGGCGCAGTGGTTTAGCACTGTGGCAGCACAGTTTTACCCTCGGCCGGGGGACCGCGGGGATCATGAGATCGTGGGTTCGATCCCAGCCCCCGACCAACAGTGAGCTGTGTGGAGTTTGCATGTTCTCCCCGTGTTGCGCGGGTTTACTCCGGGATTTCTCCGGTTTCCTCCCGCACACCAAAAAAAAACAAAACAACAAACATGTAGGTTTAGGGCGCTCGCGCACGCAGCGACCAGCAGCCGGTGGCTTGTCACCAGACTGCAAACCAAGTCTACCTACGGGTACAAATAAGTAACAAAAAAAAAAAAAAAATTGAAGGATTTTTAATGAATTAATTGGTAAATTCCTCGGTAAAATAAAAATTTGGTCAATAACAAAAGTTCATCTCAGTACTTCGTTATATACCCTTTGTTGGCAATGACAGAGGTCAAACGTTTTCTGTAAGTTTTCACAAGGTTTTCACACACTGTTGCTGGTATTTTGGCCCATTCCTCCATGCAGATCTCCTCTAGAGCAGTGATGTTTTGGGGCTGTCGCTGGGCAACACAGACGTTCAACTCCCTCCAAAGATTTTCTATGGGGTTGAGATCTGGAGACTGGCTAGGCCACTCCAGGACCTTGAAATGCTTCTTACGAAGCCACTCCTTTCGTTGCCCGGGTGGTGTGTTGGGTGTTTGGGATCATTGTCATGCTGAAAGACCCAGCCACGTTTCATCTTCAATGCCCTTGCTGGTGGAAGGAGGTTTTCACTCAAATGGCCCCATTCATTCTTTCCTTTACACGGATCAGTCGTCCTGGTCCCTTTGCAGAAAAACAGCCCCAAAGTATGATGTTTCCACCCCCATGCTTCACAGTAGGTATGGTGTTCTTTCTCCTCCAAACACAACAAGTTGAGTTTTTACCTAAAAGTTCTATTTTGGTTTCATCTGACCATATGACATTCTCCCAATCCTCTTCTGAATCATCCAAATGCTCTCTAGCAAACTTCAGACGGGCCTGGACATGTACTGGCTTAAGCAGGGGGACACGTCTGGCACTGCAGGATTTGAGTCCCTGAAGGCGTAGTGTGTTTCTCATGTAGCCTTTGTTACTTTGGTCCCAGCTCTCTGTAGGTCATTCACTAGGCCCCCCCATGTGATTCTAGGATTTTTGCTCACTGTTCTCATGATAATTTTGACCCCACGGGGTGAGATCTTGCGTGGAGCCCCAGATCGAGGGAGATTATCAGTGGTCTTGTATGTCTTCCATTTTCTAATAATTGCTCCCACAGTTGATTTCTTCACACCAAGCTGCTTACCTGTTGCAGATTCAGTCTTCCCAGCCTGGTGCAGGTCTACAATTTTGTTTCTGGTGTCTTTTGACAGCTCTTTGGTCTTGGCCATAGTGGAGTTTGGAGTCTGACTGTTTGAGGTTGTGGACAGGTGTCTTTTATACTGATAACGAGTTCAAACAGGTGCCATCAATACAGGTAACGAGTGGAGGACAGAGGAGCCTCTTAAAGAAGAAGCTACAGGTCTGTGAGAGCCAGAAATCTTGCTTGTTTGTAGGTGACCAAATACTTATTTTACCGAGGAATTTACCAATTAATTCATTAAAAATCCTTCAATGTGATTTTCTGGATTTTTTTTTTTTCTCATTTTGTCTGTCATAGTTGAGGTATACCTATGATGAAAATTGGAGACCTCTCTCATCTTTTAAGTGGGAGAACTTGCACAATTGGTGGCTGACTAAATACTTTTTTGCCCCACTGTATATACATATATACACACACACACACACACACACACACACACACACACACACATCTATTTATCTTTTTCTCTCTTGTTAATGTATAATTTTCTCACCAGTTAGTGAGGTTTTTACCTCCGCCAAGAAGGTTATGTTTTCATCGGCGTTGGTTTGTCTGTTTGTTTGTTTGGTTGTTAGCAAGATAACTCAAAAAGTTATGGACGGATTTTCATGAAATTTTCAGTGATTGTCAGAAATGGGGTATCCTACAGATGATTAGATTTTGGTGGTGATCCGGATCACCGTCTGGATCCAGGAATTTTTTAAAGGATTCTTTTTTCTTTTTTTTTTATTTAATATTGCGAGATAGGGCCATTTTCAATATTTTTTTTTGTGCATGTAACTCTGCCAAAAAATCGTCAGAACACTTGGACAAAAAAAAAAATACAGGACAACGTGCCCACAGGGGAACTGTGGCGCTTGGCGGAGGGCTACGCTCTCCGAGTGCTTTTCTAGTTGTTGTAAATGATTTTCTTGGAAAGTTAACTTTTTCAAAATACATTTTCAATTTTTTCCTGATAAATTTTTAACTCTTGGGTGGCACGGTGGCGGAGTGGTTAGCACTGCGGCAGCACAGCGACTCACCCTTGGCCAGGGGATCCTGAGTTTGATCCCAGTCCCCGACCAACAGTGATCTGTGTGGAGTTTGCATGTTCTCGCCGTGTCTGCGTGGGTTTACTCCGGGATTTCTCCGGTTTCCTCCCACATGCCAAAAACATGCAAGTTAGGTTAATTGGCATCAAAACTGGGGATTCTAAATTGTCTTTAGGTATGACTGTGAGAGTGAAAGGTTGTCTGTCTCTCTGTGTTGGCCCTGTGATGGACTGGCGATCTGTCTAGGGTGTACCCTGCCTCTCGCCCAAAGATGCTGGGATAGGCTTCAGTCCCCCCGCAACCCGAAAAGGATTAAGCAGAAGAAGATGAATGAATGATGAATGAATTTTGAATGAAGAAGATGAATGAATGAATGAAATTTTTCCTATAAATTAGCCATGTTTTTATGATAAAAACATGGTGTTTTTTATCAACATTTATGATAAAAACATTTCCTATAAAGGTTTTCAAGTTACAGGTGAAATAAATGCTGCCCCTATAAATATGGGCAGCATGGGGCTACAGCGGTTAGCACTGTTGCCTCACAGCTCAAAGGATCCAGGTTCAAATCCCCAGGCTGACAGGGGTGAGAACCTTTCTGTGTGGAGTCTGCATGTTCGCCCTGTGCTGTGTGGATTTACACCAGGTGCTCAGGTTTCCTCCCACAATCCAAAGACATGCATGTTAGGTTAATTATTGACTAAATTGTCCCTAGGTGTCTGTCTGCCCTTAGTGCGTTAGGGTACCTACTAGTTAGTCACTTTGAGGGTCTTTGTGAGTAGAAAAGTACTACATATGTACTGGTCCTTATCCCTACAAAATTTGCCACTTTTTTGTTGATTGTTCTTGTCCATGTGCTCCTCTCCTCTCACTGATAAACTAAGTTCAGGTTCAGGTTCAGGTTACTTTATTTGTACCCGTAGGTAGTTTTGTTTTGCAGTCAGGTGACATCCTTTTAGACACATATTTACAAAACACAATTACATTCAACATGAACACAAACATAGCCACACATGAAACTATTAACAAGATGAAAGTACTCAAGTCTCCACCAATCAGGACATAAGACAAAGAGATAAGAGAAAAAAAAGAGATAAGAGAGAAGGGTCATTGTAAAAAAGTTAAAAGCTAAATCAAAGAGATTAAAAACTCAATAAAAGTCTAAAACCCAATAAAAGATTTAAAACCCAAATAAAAAAACCTACAAAAATAAAAATAAATAAATATAAAATAAAATTCATTAATAGATAACTAAATTATGTGCAATATATTGCTACATCTTGTTCAACTCTGACAGCAGCAGGAACAAAGCTGTTTTTGTAGCGCTGGGTTTTACATTTTGGGACAACAAACCTCCGTCTGGAGGGAAGAAGCTTAAAGTGGCAGTGCAAATGGTGGGAGTCATCATTTAAAATGGAGGTAGCCATCCTCTGTACCTGTCTGTTATACAGGGATGTCAGGCCCAGCTGTAACTCACCAAGCTAACGACTGGACCATCTAACTACTTGGCCTAAGGATTTCCTTTGTTTCAGTTTTATCTGACCAAACCATGACACTAAAGAAAAGGATAAAACAGATTCAATAAAAGCCCAATAAAACATTGTCATTATGGTTCAGTCAATTTGAAAGTGTGCAAGTTTCCTTGAACAATGCAAATGTTGCTGACCCTTTTTGCACACCCTTTCACAGTTCTCATCAAAGTTTAACCCCTTGCACTCTGGTCAATTTCCCTAAAAACGCCTAAAAATAACGTACCCAAAGTAAATCAAAAGCTGTTCTTCAACCCTTTGCAGCATCTTCATGGGGTTGGTCTCATTTAAAAGAAAACACTTTGAATTTTTTGGCAAAACAGTCACAATCTCTCCAAGTGCTCCTGCCACTGAGTAACAGTCATCTAAACATACTGAACTTGAAGAAAATAAATTTCGCCTGGGTGTTTTTTTGGATACAAATGCTTGCAAATAACACACAGCTGTCAGATCCGGGCTGGAAAATGCAACAGAAATGTAGAACCAAGTGTTATCCAGCTGAGGTCAAAATTTTGTAACAATACCACAAAAAATGAATATATTACACAGCTTTTTTGTTAGGTTGTTCCCAGGCGTTTTTGAACTGTGCCAAATTGTGCCATATGGCACAGTTTGGAAAAACGTCTATAACTTTTGAATGATTCAATATAGAAGCTTGATCTTGGGCTCTCATGAAAGGTGACACTCAGAGCTGTGTGTGTGTGTGTGGGGGGGGGGGGTTTGTTTATTCATTCATGAATGAATGAATGAACAAACAAGCCCCCACACACAAAGAAGCATGCCACGTAAAAAATGTGTGGCTTTTTTTACAAGAAAAAATAACCTACAGTGCACTAAAAATTATACTAAAATATCTGTAATGTAGAAGATAACAACTCCCACCCCACCCCCACCCCCCACCCCCCGCTACAGAGGACGGACATCGCCCATCGCTACATGACGGACCGCAGTGACGGTGCGCCGCAGTCTACTACGCACAGTTGTACTAAAATATCTGCAATATATTTGCAATCCGCTACAGAAGAGTAGCGGGGGGGGGCGTTCATGGTCCGGATGCGGCGCACAGGTTTGTGCGCCGCGGTCCATCATGTGGCGATGACGCACAGTTGTAATTTACCGATCGGTCAAAAGTCATTTTGATTACAATTTTCAGGGATAAAGAATAATTTAGCTTACAACACTTACCTGTCCACAACAGCAGTGTTGCTGGCGAACTTCTCTTCCTCATTGTCAGACGAACATGACGCTGGTCCGCTTGTTACGACTCGTGGTTCTGGTCACGCGACCCGGTCAAACCATGATTCCATTATTGCGGTTTTGCGCTTCCATGATTGCGGTTTTGGCGAACGACTTTTCAAAACAAATAAGAACAGTAGTAATAAAAAAAGACTGGCGAACGCGTGTGTGTCACCCAGCGGCTTACACAAAACAGATTTTACGCACGGGACGTACGCTTTCAATCGTCGAACTTCTCTGCTTCAATTGGCTCGCTGTATTCGCAGCCGTTGGTAGGCGGGTACTTCTTGCTAGGTTTTCAGTCATTGGTTCTTCAAGGTTTCAGAAACCCAATTCAAGGCTCTTATTTGTCGAATGAGAGGTCAATCAAATCCAAACCAATCAAAGCACTCCTTTGGCTTTCTGTTCGCGGCTGTGTCTGTAGTGGAAGAACGGAAATGCAGCTTTTTTTTTCAGTGCGCTCTGAGACGCACAGTGTGTGTCCTAGTGTGCACTAGGACACAGTGACGTGACCACCCGCGGTATCCCGGAGTGCAAGAGGTTAAATTATTATCAACTAGTGTATAACCATGCATGCCCATTCATACCCGTGCATGTTCGTAGAAACCAAGTATAAGCAATTATTTCTGCATGCCCATAGAAAGCAAGTGTAAGCAAGCATTTCTGCATGCCTGTAGAAAGTTACTGTTACCATGGCAACAGTGCCATGGCGATCCCTACCTTTGATCTTTGACATGGTTAAGCAAGTATTTCTGCATGCCGGTAGAAAGCAAGTGTAAGCAAGCATTCCTGCATACCTGTAAAAAGAGTGTTCTGATCTCACAGGGTGCCAATGATATAGAAGGAGTTGTTCAAAGGAGTTGTTCAGAGCTCTTTATATGGTCATGTGACATCATAGGAACACAGTGTGCGCCTGTGATGTCATAGCTATGAATGCCCACAGCAACTCTATGGATCCCCTATGAACGTTCATTAAGGATTTCCTCTCCCAAACTTCCGCATGTGCTCTATGTGCCGTCATATAGACATTATATCTTTATGACGGCAAACGTCACACACACACACACACACACACACACAAACACACACACACACAGATTTCTCGCATCTCCTCGGTCTCAGCTTCTCTGTGCCTTGCATTCACTGTCCCTGGCCAGCCGACTATTTTGCATCTCCTCGGTCTCAGCTTGTCTGTGCCTTGCCTGGTGTGCAGCATTGCTTGCTTTGCGGGCATTTCGGGCTTCAGGTGACTCAGCACATGCATGACGCACTGCCACATGTTTCCTGTCTGTTTGTGCATCCCTTGTGTGTCGTACCCTATGCTGGTGAAGGGTGTCCTCCTGTCTCAGACGGGTGCGATGTACTGCTGGAACCTCAGGTGTTTCATCTTCATGGCATCTTTTCTGACGTGCAGCAGTTCTCCTCATTCTATTGCACTCCATCTGCTGGGTCTTCTTCTTCTTCTTCGTTGAGACCAGTGGTTGAAGGATAGGTGCGTTGTAATTCCAGTTCATGGACAGGATCATGAAAATAGATCTGAGCAAAAAGAGGCTTTCAGGCATGGACTCACTGTATATGACATCATAAAGACATGAAGGCAGCCTTGATGTATATGACATCATAAAGACATGTTAGGATGGCCTATGATGACATCATAAAGACATGTCGCCTGATGTCACTGTATATGACATCATAAAGACATGAAGGCAGGACGGCCTATGATGACATCATAAAAACATGTTAGCCTATGATGACATCATAAAGACACACTGATGTCACTGTATATGACATCATAAAGGCAGGCTTGGAGTCCTATGATGCCTGAGTTCATAGGCCGTCCTATGATGTCCTATGATGCGTGACAGACACACAGAGATTAAGTCATATCTTTAGTTTTTGTCGTATTCAGCTGCAGGTAGGAATCCTCACACCAGTGAACAAAATCATTGACTACTGGGCCAAGGCCGTTCTCACCATCCTGAAGGAGACTGACAATAACTGAATCATCAGCATACTTTATAATGTGTCTGTTGTCATGTCTGCTCTGACACATGTTTGTGTACAGGATGAAGAGTAGTGATGACAACACACACCCCTGAGGACAGCCAGTAGAACACTTTTGGTCAGTGTACCTTTGACCCTTACTGTCTGTGTCCTGTTGGTTAAAAAATCCAGAATCCAACCCACCAGATTATTACTCAAATCAAATTGTTGTAGCAGTCTTTCAACTAAAATGTGAGGTTGGATTGTATTAAAAGCAGAAGAAAAGTCCACAAATAAAAGCTTGGCATGTGTCCCATTAAAATCCAGATGTTTAAAAAGCATGTTAGGCAGAGTGACAGTGGCATCCTCCACTCCTCAGGCCTGTAGGCAAACTGCAAAGGATCCAGTGTATGCTCAGTCTGCTTTAGGACCTCAAATCTGACTCAGTTTTTTCAAAAATTTTCATTAAAGTTGAAGTCAAGGCAACTGGCCTAAAATCATTTACCATTTAAGGACAGCTGGATTTTGGAACAGAAACAACCACAGCTTCTTTCCAGACCTTAGGCACATGTTGTGTCTGTAAGGACTTATTAAAAATGCAGTGAAACACAGGGTTCATGTGCACAGGTCTTTACCAAGCACCCACATATATTATCAGGGCCCTGACTTTTGTTCACTTTTCCTGCACAGAATTCCCTTTTAACATCCTGCACCTCAATACTAAAGTGCTGATTGAGTTTCTGTTTTAAATCTTGGGTTTCTGTACTAAAATCAAAGGAATCAAAACGACCATAAAAACAATTAAGAGCATTAGCCAGCTCTGTGTCTGAATTAAAACCATCTAAAAACACACAATTACTGCGCTCTGTTTTCTGAAGGCCTGCAACAGTTTTCATACTAGTCCAGGCTGAACCAAGCTTCTTTGCTGCCATCTTGCTTTCCAATTCTGATTTATAATTCTGTTTTGCTCTTAAAATTTCAGACTTCAGCCCTTTTGTGGCAACCCACAGCTCAGAAACAACCCCCTGTTTAAAGGTAAGTGCTTTCCTCTGTAAGCAGGATTTAACTGATTTAGTAACCCATGGCTTGTTATTGGGATATATTTTTGACACGTTTACATGGAATGATCATATCCCTGCAAAAAACCATGTAAGAGCATGTCACGTCCACCAAAGAGTCCAAATCATCGCAGGACAGTGTGAATGCCTCCCAGCCCGTACAGTTAAAACATTCCTGGAGGCAGAGCACTGAATCATCTGTCCAGACCATTATGTCCCTGGTCTTCATCTTTTCTCTTCTGAGAGCAGTTTTATATGTGGGCAGCAAATGTACACAGTTGTGATCTGAGGATCCTAAAGGAGGAAGGCGAAGTGATTTAAAGGCCGCCTCTATAGATCCATAGCATAGGTCCAATGGTGAGAAAAGACATTGGAAAAAGACACTTAAAAACTTGGAAAAAGACACTTAAAAACTTTCATCAGTATGTCGGCGGAGACATACTGATAAAAGTTTTTAAGCGTCTCCTTTAAAGACACATGGTTAAAATCCCCAAGGATAAAATCTGGAGCCTCTGGGGAAATCAACTGCAACCGCTGTACCACATCATAAAGACGGTGCTGGAGGCGGAGGCAGCATCCGCCCTCAGGTGAATGTACACAGTCATTATGAAAAGTTAGGGGAACTCACAGGGCAGATAAAAGGGGCGTAGCGATATGGACAGAAGCTCCAAATCTGACGTACAGATGCGTTCTCTGACTGTGACAGATGTACAGTACTGTTTATTAATATACAAACATACTCCGCCTCCCTGACGTTTCCCCATTACCTCTCTTCCTGCCGGGCCTGATAAACTAAGCTGTCCTGTAGAAACCATGCTGACAGCTTTTATGGGGATGGAGGGGGCCAGGTTAATAACAGAGGGAAGGATCTTGGCTCATTTTGCTCACAAGAGGAAGAGACTTTTTAAGTTATTTTTTCAAGTATTTATTTATTTATTTGAATGGATGTTTAATATTTTATTTATTGAAAAACAAGCTTTTCATATTTTTGCAAAGATTTTTTGTATTTTGAACAGATTTATTTTTAATGGAAGCTGCGCATTTTTTGTCACTGACTTTTCATAATTAATGATGAAGACCATGGTCTCTATGTGAGTTGATAATTTTGTAAAAATCTACCATGAGTCTATATGTATTAGATGTACCAAATAAGTACAGTAAAATTTGCACTACTGTATGTATATTTCCTTTTTTCATTATTTAGGAGTACTTTTTTGGGAAACCATCTGCCCCCCAAAATGTCAATGCATATCACTGTGTATTGGTCTCATCTGGAAAATGGGTTTGTTAAAGATGCTCTACTAGCTAAAAACTGGAAGAATACAAAAGAATAAGACCAGTGGAATAGAAAAAATACATAAATGAAAACACTACAGGTCCATTCTCAAAAGTGCATTATAGATAAAAAGGTTTGGAAATGGTGACGACAATCAACATATTCACAAAGACAGATCATATCCTAGCATCAAACTGTCCACAAGAGTGGAGCTGACTAACCAAGGCTTTTGATGGAAATGGCTCCATCTTAAACCTGGGAATGTCAAATTCAAAATTTGGTTTGTGTTTGAGGGGCCCACACACTGTGCCGTACCCGGGGCTCAAATTTGGTGTTATGCCCCTGCTCAGACGTCAGCAACAGTATCTCTGAGGATATTTGTGGACATTCTACAGCCACAGTTCTGGCTCCGTTTTCACTCATGAGAATACTCCCTAAATAGCCTAAAAGCTGGTGACGAAGTGAACAGCCGGTGGGGTTCCTCCTCGGAACAGGCTCCAGGTTTATTTTGGAACCTGATGATGATGTTTTTTTCTGGGTCCTGATCAGCTGACTCACTTCGCGTCTGTTCTCCATCGTCATCACCACCTTCATTATTCTTATTTTACGCCTCAGTCAGTGGGCCCAGTGGAACCGACACAGCCTCATATGATCCAGATCTGTCTGATCTTCACTGTTCTGACCAAGACATGGTCCAGTCAGAACCTCACATGGAAAAAAAGTTCAGTTTACCAGGAAATAATGATTCAGTTCAGGAGAAAAAAATGTTTAATTCATGACAAAGACACTTAAAATAAAGAGAATCTTGCAGAACTTTATAAGATTATAACAAATGGCTGATCTCACTTCACGGCCTGGTCCTCTAAGGTCCATTCTCTGATTCAGGAACAGAAGAACAAAGCAGCACCCAGCTGCTGCCAGGACAGGCTGATACAACATCATTTTAGGACAATTCAGGTAATCACAGGACAAAAAAGGGAGCAAACATGATCAGAACAGAGAGAACAGGAAGAAAACAGGTGGTAATGGGGAAAAATATGAATGGGTTTACAAACTATGGGGAAAACTGAGGGGAAAACAGCCCAAAACAGGGTAAAATGGGGAAAACGAGAAAAAATATGTTGTTAAAAAAACAGAAGGAGGAAGTAAGAGCTTCAGTAAGAGCTTCATCACAGTAAGAGCTTCCTGCTCTTACTGTGATGCAAATGTCCCATGCCTTTCATGTATTGTCTGTAACTGGGTATTTAAGTGACTGAATATCATATGCTCATTCTCTCTCTGACTACTGCTGCTGACACACGCATTCTGTGTCTCCTCACGAGAGCCTGAGGACCCGCTCCAGCCCACCTGCACAGGGCTGGGGTGAGTTCAATGATGGCGGAATGAATGATAATAAACACCCTCAAAAACTCTCACTTCGCTGCTTATTATTTCATGTCGCCACATTGGTGACCCCGAGAATGCACACGCTTTGTGCAACGCAACCTTCTGGTCTGGACAGCTACAGTAGTACCCTTGTGGCAGTGTTGTGTTATGGCAGTGTAGTTACCTTAACTTTACTACCTGGAAAAAAGGGATAATTGGGCCAGATCAGACAGATTACAGGTTCGTAGGAGCCTGGAGGGCGTAACAACAGATGACACAACACAGAAGGTGTATGGAACTTGCAACTATATATATTTTTTCAAGTTGTGTACACATAAACAGATGTAGAGCGCTGATCATAATAATGATTCAATAATAAAAGAAAATACAATCCATATACTCCAAATATATTTACAATATATACAGTCCTTCTAGTATCAATTCCAGGTGACCAGTTGGGTCACTCTTACCAGATGATTAGGTTCGGGCAATTTGGCTCGCCATCCAGGTCTGGAGATTCACGGTTTCTTGATCCAGGAAACCAATAAAAAAAAACCTGACCTACAAAATAGGTCAGAACACAAAAACTTAAGCTATTATCCATAGCTATTACATGGGTTTCAAATAGTTCTAAGTTATACAATAATAAGTCAATTTCCTTAAATCAATAAATGTGCATAAAATAAACACATCTATTATTCAAACTTATCATCATGGTGCCATAACAATGAGTAAGTGCATTTGGAAGGCACTTGACATCAACAGGACATTTGTGCAGTGTGCTGCACCAAGATAACATCACATTTAGCACAACACTATCTCAATTTGACACATTAAACACATATAAACCACAGGTTCAACATTCACCATTAAGTAGCAATCAGTGGCAAGGGAATTGGGACCTTTGCTAACCGTTACAGCTTTGGAAAATAGCTTTTTCTCGTGAAAAACCTAGCCGAAATTAGCATTGTCGGTTAGCATTTCAAGCTAGCGATTAGCATTTCCCATACACACTAAATGGATAGCACTCACCATGCTAATCGACACGTGCGTCATGGGGTTCCTAATCGACACGTGCGTCATGGGGTTCCCGTGCTCAACGGCGTTAACAGCCTTTGGATCCAAATCTTAAAATTTAACAAACGGGGTATTAGAATTTGATGGTACAGCAATGTCTCATTGCGGGTATTAGTTTAGGCTTACCAATCTCAAGTTTTATCCAAGACAAAGACTGCTATTAGCACGTTAGCTCACCGTCTCCATAAGGGAACGCGCTCTCTCGGTCGATGTCTGCTGCGACTGAAAGCGTTCTGCAGGTTACACACAGACCGAGCGAGGGAGCGTGTGACCCCATTGACTGGCGTGACCCCATTGGCTGTTGCTGCCAAACAAACAACGCAGCCATTGATTTGCTTAGTATACCAAATAAAATTATCGGGAACTTTAGCAGAGCTTTCCAGAAAATGTTCCTAACTATTTATGAACATATTTTATGAACTTATATTGTATTTATATACCCATCTTCAAAATATTCATTCCCATTGTGAAATGAGTATTTTTTAAGCGGTATTGAGATCTATAATTTTATTTACGTTTTTAACACTGGGTTACATCAGCGTAATAGAAAGGGGGAAGGAGAAGTTGTGGGGGGTTTTTTTCCCCCTTGTCCTTTCAGGCAGCTAGGTGAGCTGAACAGAAATCTGCTACCCATATTGTGCCAAACAGATGTACCTTGCCAAAAGGAGCTTTATACAGTACCTATCTTTATACTGTATATTGTTGTAAACTTGTAAAAACTTTTAATACTTTATTTAAATTATTTTACCCATGAAGGACCCGAGAGGAGGGGAATGGGGAAAGAAGGTGCGGGGAGGGGGAAAGAAAAGGGAGAGGAACAGACAAAGAAAACAAACAAACCAACAACTAAAACAAACAGAAGATAGACTGCTTCTTCCACCAACAAGGTCTCAACACGAGTCTGGTATCCGCACCTGTCAAAAGGGGAGACATTTGTGTGTGTGCATCCATGTGTGTGTGTATGAGAGCACGTGGAATATAAGTGTGTGCATGTGAGTGCTTTGTCAGGAAACATACCACGAGCAAGCAGGTCAATGCCACCAACCCCCGCAGAGCACAAATGTCCTAGGCCAACAAGCCTCAGGAAAGCCAGGCATCCACCCCAGGATGGATGGCCGAGGGAGGCCAGGCCACCATGCAGTCGGCGCGGTGGGCCAACGCCCCCAGACCAGCCAACCCCCCGCCCCCCTAGTGGAGCCAACACCAGCCCCCGGGTCCCAGGCACCAGGAGGCCAGCACCCCCAGCCCCCGAGCCGGAGACCAGCCCTTGCCCCAGCACAAGCCCCCCAGACACCTCCACAGCGGGCCTGCCCCCACCCCAGTGCCACCGACGCACACCCCAGGGACTCCCACACCCAAAGAAGGTGCCCCCCTATCCAGGGGAGCCCATGCAGCCAAGAGGCACTACCCCTTCAATCCAGCACCTCCCGACCAGCACACACACCCATTCCCACTCATTCACACCCTCATGCTCTCATACTCACCCACGTGCATAAGGACACCCATACAGACCCACCCACTCTCTCCCACTCACGTACCCACCCTATCTTGCTCCCACTCCCACTCGCCCGCAGAATCACCCGCACTCACTCTTGTTCACCCATACACACACTCTCACTTGTGCTCTGACCTACTCACATCCATTCATGCTCTCCCCCACACATTCACCCACACTCATCCACCCTTATTCCTTAGGGTGACCACAATGAAGATGCAGCGAGCATGAGCATGCACCAGCACCTGGCAGTGGCCGGGGAGACCGCTGGCACAGGTCAGCAGCCACAACCCCGCCAACCTACCCCAGGGCAGCCGCGGCCACAGAAGCAGATCACCACCCCCAATGCCCACCCAAGCAACGGATCAGTGGACCACCGCAGGTGCCTCAAGATGCCACCCAACATGCAAAGCACCACACAAAACTGCCCCACCATCACCATCTCCACTCATCAGTCCCTCACTCTCGCTAACTCTCTTGTTCAATCACTCTCTCACTCCCTTGCTCGCATCTATTCATTTGGCCACACCCAGGAATTTTGACAACATGACAGGCCCCAGGCCCCTGGTAGAAGGAGGGCAACAGGGGTGGGAGAAGACCCCCCAGGCACTTAAGCTTCCACTAGGCAGTGGAGCTCACAGCCCCCGAAGCCCTCAGTGTCTAAAATGCAATTAAAATTGAGGTGAGGGCAGCCCCACTGTGCAGCAGACAGAGGTATCCCCTTCACCAACACAGTATGGCACGCCCCCACCCCAAAACCCGAAGTGAATCCAAGAAGATGTATGTTCCACTCAGAATTGGGGAGGGGGGGAGGGAGAAGTAAGACTAGGAGGGAGGTCTTCTTGATGTTGATTTGGAGGCTGAATTGGCTAGCTCAGGGGTGTCAAACTCATTCCATGGAGGGCCAAGACCCTGCAGGTTTTACCTCCACCCAGTGCCTTCAACAGGTGATTTCACCAAATTTCTTCCAACTGATTGCTGATGAGTGAAAACACCTGCTGAAAGGCACTGGGTGGAAGTAAAACATGCAGGGTCTTGGCCCTCCATGGAATGAGTTTGACACCCCTGGGCTAGCTGCTCTTGCAAATTTCTCCACTAAAGATTGCATATCTTCCACGCTGTGTGCAACTAGAGCACTGTCGTCGGCAAAGAGCATTTCTCTTACAATCTTTATTGATGTCTTACTCTTGGCTTTAAACTGTGCCACATTGAACAAGTCTGCTTCTTTCCTTGTTTGAATGTATACTCCTTCTGAAGTGTCTTTGAAGGCCACCTCAAGCATGGCTGCCAGATTTAGCGAGAAGAGTGTAGGTGCCAGCACACACCCTTGTTTCACCCCGTTGCTTACTGAAAAGTCTTTAGATACACATTGCCACGTTTGCTTGCATACCTGTATGGAGTGCCTCGATCAGGCTGACAAACTTCTCTGTACAACCATATTTCTTGAGTACCTGCCAAAGTCCTTGCCGCGAAACAGTATCGAAGGCTTTACTGAAGTCTATGAAGACTACATAAAGTGGCATGTTCTGTCCAATACACTTTCCTTGAACCTGTTTCAAGCAGAAAATCATGTCCATTGTGCTCCTTTCACTTCTAAAGCTGCACTGGGTTTCCGGTAGTACATTCTGCTAGATGTGTTCACTTCTTCCAGCTATCAGAGAGAGCAGACGCATTTCTTTCCTCTCCCTTCTCCTCCTCCCCCCTACTGATCCCAGCTTGCTGTGTCCTGTCTGTATCTCGCTCTTCTTCTGCTGCATCTCAACCCAAACGGAAATTATGGAAATTATGGAATTTAGCTGGGCTTTAATGCTATTGACACCACTTTTCAACAGAAAATCGGGCCAGGAGGAGCCCAAGTGGAGAGACTCATGGAACAATTGGAACTCATGTGTCTGCGTGATTCGATTGAAGATGTGGAAGACATCTACCTGTTTTGGCTTCATGATCACAGGATTTCTGTTGTTTGGCTCTGGAGTTTTCCTGGTGTATCGAAAATTTAAGAAGTTGGAAGAGCTAATCAAAATGCGGACCCGGCGTAGCTCCTCCAACAAATTCGACCAGCTGGGGAGAGCACTGATAGCGGCAAATATGTGACTAACATGGAATTTACCATCTGGCATGCACTGAAGAGAGATGGACTCTGTGGACATGTTTATCTATGTTTTGGAAGGTGGGAAACATCTGGAGTCGCTGGGTGCTCTCCAGGGAATGATTTTAAAGCCTGTGTGTGTAAATTGTGATGCACAGAATCGCATAAGAGAGGAAATTTCTATGCTCTAAGTGAACTGTGCTTATCAGGCCTTGATTCGGCATCCTTCCTCCAGGAGAAGAGATAAAGCAGAAGGGAGTTTTGGCTTCTCTTGGTTCCCTAACCCAAACACTGGTGTGCAGTAATCTGAACTCTCAAGGACAGCGTCATGTGACTAGCATGGATTTACCATCGGACATGCACTGAGAGATGAACTCTTGTGGACAGGCTATCTATGTTAAGGACACTAAAGACATAACATCTAAACGTTGCTCAGGAGAGGATTTTTGCTGTTCACCAGTGACTGATACACACACTGCATACAACATTGCATGACTGATACACATACACTGACACACACACACACTGTCTCTCTCAACTTGCTTTGTTAATGTGTGATCTGTATTGTCTGCTAACTGTGCATTAGAGGGTTTTTTTCTATGTGATCACAATCTTGCTCAAACGAGCTTTATTTTGATAAACTATGTTTTTTCTCTCTGCCCAATGTGTCATCCCCTCCCACTCCCCTTTTTTACCCCTCACTGTATGAGGCGCCTTGTATGGCTGCCGCGTCATTAGGGAGCGCTTAACATGAGCGCACCTTAGTGATAAGTGGAATTCCTGGTATGTGCAAGCATACTTGACGATAAAGTTGTTTCTGATTTCTGATTTCTGAGTCTGTTAAGTAGTACACGTGAGAGAATCTTACCAACAGTGGCTAGTAGTGATATACCTCAGTAATTTCCACAATCCTTCCTGTCACCTTTCTTGAACAAAGGCACAATACTTGCATCCTTCCAGTCTTGAGGTACTTTCTGGGCATCCCATATCTCTTGGATGAGCTTGTGCAGGCAGTTGGTCAGCTGAACACCACCAAATTTCCACACTTCTGTTGGAATTCCATCCCTTCCTGGAGCTTTACCATCCTGTGTTGTCCTGATAGCTGCCATTAGTTCATCAAAATTTGGTGGTTCATTCAGACTTGATACAGCTGGTCACTGCACTAGAGCTTCTTTAGCCTCTTCAGTGAGATCTCCAGGGTTGTTTAGTAGTTGGTCAGTGGTCTGCAAATCTGTCCAGGATCTTGTCTTTCTCCTGCAAAACTGTTTCACCATCCATAGCCTTTAGTTGGATCAATCCTCTTGGTTTAGGACCGTAGATTTCTCTCAAACCTGTGAAGAATGTTTTCATGTCCTTCCTGTCTGCTGCAGTTTGACGTTCCTCCGCTTTTTCATCCCACCAGTTGGACTTCATCTCTCTGGTGTTCTTCTGTAGCTCACTCTGAGCCTTTGAGTATTTCTTCTTCTTCAACCTTGTGTTACACTGTAGGTTTTCCTGCCTAACTGTATTCCTCACTTCTAGTAGTTTCTTCAGGTGTTCATCATGCTCATCAAACCAATCTTGATGTTTCCTCTCAGGGTAGCCTAATACATCACACGCAGTCTGATACACCGTATCCTTCAGTGTTGCCCATTTCTCTTCTATGTCATTCTCTGAGTTGCTGCTGTCCCAGTCTTTCAAGTTTTCATCCATTTCCTGTGTAAGTTCTTCTTGCTTCTTTTGGCCTTTCAGTGCACTAGTGTTTCGCTTCCGTGGTGGCTTTGCACCCATCCTGCAGTGCTGTTTTCATCTGAAAATCCTTAATCTAGATCTCAGCATGACATGATCATGCCACAGCCCGCACCTCTCATTGCTCTGGTGTCCAATACATCCCTTCTGTCTCTCTGCCTGACTATGATGTAGTCTAATAAGTGCCAGCGCTTGGCTCTTGGGTGCACGTCTTCTTGTGTGTGTCCTTGTGCTTAGAGTGTTGGTTATCACAAGGTTGTACTCTGAACATAGTGCAAGTAGAAGTTCTCCATTAGCATTGCACTTGCCTACTCCATGACTGCCTAGCACTCCTTTACATTTCTCGATGTCCGAACCAACTCTGGCATTAAAATCTCCAATGAGTATCAGCCTGTCATCAGTCGGTACACGCCTGATAGTCTCACGTAAATCACTGTAGAACTCTTCCTTCACCTCCTCTGTGTTGGTCATTGTTGGGGCATATACACTGATGAGTGTGGCATACATCTTCTGCTGTAGTGGGAGTCTCATAGTCATTATCCTGTCGTTGATTGGCACCGGTTCCTCTTCAAGCATTGCTCCTATCTCCTTTCTAACTGCAAAGCCCACTCCTGCTTCTCTCCTTTCTTGAGTTGATCTCCCACTCCAAAAGAAGATCTACCCATGGTCTTCCAAGCTGTCATATCCAGGCAATCTTGTTTTGCTAAGTGCAGCTATGTCTACATTGTACCTGTTCATTTCCAGGGCCACAAGCGCGGTCTGTCTTTCTGGGCGCTGTGATGTTGTTCTGTCCAACAGAGTGCGTACATTCCATTCTGCTACACACAAGGTTGCTGTTTTCCTCTTCTTTTTTCTTCCTGCTCCTAGCTTACTTTTCACTGCCTGTCAGAGTGTGAACAGATCAGCGCGGACCTTGTAAGCCCGGGCGGCGTCCGAGCCGGTATGAGTTGCTTTCTGATTGACCATTTCATGAAACTGCTTGCAAAGTATTTGAGTACTGCTAGCTTTTGCTGGACTAGCAGCACATTCTTGGCAGATAAAGGTAATATCAGTGGCAAGGACTGACATGAGTTCAGGCCCAGGGAACACGCACACAGGCTTGAGTCGATTGCAACAAGGATTTATTAAATATTAGGCGTGTGTGGATGCATGTGAATATGATGCTGGGAGACAGGATGCACCGAGGGCGGAGCAGCACGCCGTACAGCCAGGCAACCCTAGGGACAGAGCAGAAAAGTGGTTAGCTGCAGAGTCTGACCCAGTGGAATAATATTTGGGCTGTGGCTTACTTGCAGATGTTCTTGGTGGCTGACGTCGGCAAGCCGCAGGTCTCCTGCCTGGAAAACAGCGCTCCAGTGCGCTCTCGATGCTGTGAGTGAAGGTTGGGTGACGACGAGGGGAGAATCCGCCGCCAGGGAATCCACCTGTGCACAGGGGAGAAGAACTGGAGAGAAGGTGAGACGAGCGATGATGGCTTACGTGAGAAGGGATGGTTGGTAGTCTAGAGGCATCGGAGAAGAGAAGGCGAGTGCGGGTAGCACAGTCGTTGGTGAGCAGACGGCTCCAGACCGAGGCTTGAGGTGGAGCGGGCTAAATAGCCCGAGCTTGATGAGGCGCAGGTGTGCTTGCAGCTGGAGCGGGAGACAGGCGAGAGCGGGCTGTGACAGTACCCCCCCCCCCGAGCAGCGCCTCCCGGCGCTGGCTTACCTGGGTGCACCAGGTGGAACTCCGTGACGAGGCACTTGTCCAGCACAAACGATGGGTGCACCCAGGACCTCCACTCGGGGCCATACCCCTCCCAATCCACCAGGTATTGTAGCCAGCGACCTCGGCGGTGGGAGTCCAGGATGGAAGAGACCCTCCACGCTGGGTCGCCGTCGATCATCACGGGAGGGGGTGGAGCCCTAGGAGGAGGACAGAGAGGATGAGACACCACAGGTTTAATGCGGGAGACATGGAACGTCGGGCAGACGCAGAGACACAGTCACCGGATTGATGACTTTCGTGATGGGGTACGAGCCAATGAAACGTTGGACCAGTTTCTTCCTCTCGGCCTTCAGGTTGATGTCCCGCGTAGACAGCCAGACTTGCTGACCCACCTGATAGCGCGGTGCGGCCCTCCTGTGGCGGTTAGCCGTCCTGATGTTGCGCTCAGCCGTGCCTAAAAGCGCACAGCACACAGCTGTCCAAATGCGCCGACAGTGCCTGAGATGGGCCTGGATGGATGGCACGTCACCTCCCCCTCTTCTTCAGGGAACAACGGGGGGTCATATCCGAGCAACGCCCGGAAGGGAGACATCCCGAGGGCTGATGACAAGGTGGTGTTATGTGCATATTCAATCCAGACCAGACAGGCGCTCTAGGAGGAAGGGTTGGAGGATGTGACGCAGCGCAGCGCAGCTTCCAGCTCCTGGTTCGTCCGCTCGCACTGCCAGTTGGACTGGGGGTGGTGACCGGAAGACAAACTCACCGTGGCCCCCAAGGCCTTGCAGAAGCTCGACCAGACTCTGGACACAAACTGGGGACCCCGGTCAGAAACGATGTCCGCTGGAATCCCATGCAGCCTCACGACATGTTGGACCAGTAGGTCCGCCGTCTCCCATGCCGTAGTGAGACCGTGGAGCAGCATGAAGTGGGCGGCCTTGGAGAACCGGTCCACGATGGTCAGGATGGTGGTGAAGGAGTTGGACGACGGGAGACCGGTAACGAAATCTAAGGCCACATGGGACCAAGGTCTGCTGGGGGTCGGCAGAGGGTGGAGGAGACCAGCTGGGGGAGAGGAAGATGTCTTGCCAGTCGCACACTGGGGGCAGGCGCGGACGTAATTCGCGACGTTGCCCTGGAGGCCCGGCCACCAAAAGGACCTCTGAAGGAGCTCAGTCAGTCGGGAGATCCCAGGGTGACAGGCGAGCTTGGTGGTGTGAGCCCAGTGGATAACATCACTCCGGACCGACGAAGGAACGAACAGCCTACCCCAGGGGTGTCCAACCATGTGCCATGGAGAGCCAAGACCCTGCAGGTTTTACCTCCAACCAGTGTCTTCAACAGCAGATTTCAGTGAACTTCTTCCCACTGATTGCTGATAAGTGAAAACACCTGCTGAAGAGACTGGGTAGAAGAGAAAACCTGCAGGGTCTTGGCTCTCCATGGCACATGGTTGGACACCCCTGGCCTACCCGCTTGTCCGCCGCCAGGATCGGGTTCGGTTTCCTGTGCCCTCCAGACCTTATCCCTGATGGACCAGGAGACAGCGCCCACAACACACGAGGCCGGCAGGATGGTATGGTTCCGGTCCTCGGGGGCTTCTGGGTCAAACTGCCTGGACAGAGCGTCCGGTTTACCGTTCTTCAAGCCCGGACGGTAGGTGATTGTGAACCTGAAGCGGCCAAAGAACAGAGACCAGCGCGCCTGGCGGGCATTCAGGCGCTTGGCCGTCCTCAGGTACTCCAGGTTCTTGTGGTCGGTCCAAACCACGTGTAGCATCATTGTCTACTCAAACCAAGACAGAAGATCACTTCTCTCCAGTTTACAGGAATCTCATTTTATTCATTACACAGGAATATCACTTTTCTGCCTTTTCAGGAATATCACTGGCTTTTATGTCGACTCATGCAGGCTTCTTCCAGGCCTGACCAAAGATGCTTGCTTTCCCAGGACCCCAATGTAAACAGTTGCCTCTTGCAGAGATTGTAAGGATCAGAATTTGCTTTTAAAGGCTCAAAGGAACATAAAACTCAGGAGACCAGACCTCTCAACGTGAACACTGCATTTGATAACGTACCTTTTCACAGGAAACCAATGTTCTTAAAAGAGTCATAAACCACTTAATCTGACGGGTTTATAGCCGATGCTGTCCAGGTACCTTCGCCCAGATACTAAAGGAAATCATCTACAGCTCAACAGTACCTCCTAGCGGATACCTACGGAATGTGTTTTCAGTATGTAGGATGACTTTTAATTTGTTCTAAATATTAAGTTTCTTTCAGCTTATCCTCTGGATCCTAAGGACACTGAAAATCATCCCTCTTTTATCACCAACCATGGTTTGCTGCATGTTTTGCTGCAAGTTGATCTAAATGTGAATGCATGTATTATAATTATGTATAAGAAATGTTATATTCATGAGTGTTATTGGAGTAATGGTATAAATGCATGATCACCAAATATTAGCTAAGTCATTTAATTTAGTTAGATTTTATATTGAGCATTTATTTTATAAGAACTGACTGAGTGTTGATTTTCCCTCTGAAATTTCATGGGATGGTGTCTTCATTCGATTGGCTGCTCTCAAACAAAGAAGTGTTCTCACATTGGATAGCAGCCATTTCAAACTGCTTCTGAAAAAGCCGATTGGTCAGTCTTGCGATCGACTCATCAGTTTTACGACCCGGCGAGGTAACTTTAAAAGAGAGAAGTTAGATTTGAGTTTAGTTAAGAAAAAAGGTTAGAAGTAGAGACAACAGGCAGGAAGATTAGAACAGCAAAACGGTGATAAGATTAAGAATTAGAAACACAGAAAGAAGAAAGAAAGAGATTTTGAGAAAGATTAGGAACTAAATTAAGATTAAAGAAGCAGAATAGTAATCTAGATCTCAGAAGAAGATTTTATTCCACCGTTTCAAGGCCCTGTGAAGTTTTATTTTATTCTCTGTGTGTTTGTCAAGTCTTTCGTTATATTCTGGTCACTGAGGAGAAACCATTTTTCTTTAGAGCTCGTCCCTTTTAGAGAATCAAATTCTCAAACTTTTTCCTTCACCTCTTATCCTAGTAAATGTTTTTCTAATATTTTTTTTTCCATGACTTTTCACGCCATTAAAGTGGACCTTTAATTTGCCTAGTTTAAAGTGAACAGAGACTGAGAAGATTTTCCTTCAGTTTTTGGGTCGATCCCGCTACAAGAGACCTCAAAATTTGGATTCTTTTCCAAGGACTTTTCACGCCGCCCTGAGACAAACCACCCACGGCTGCAAGTGTCTCCTTGAAGGGCCCCCCAGCTGAGTTATCACCTCCACGGCTTGTGAGGATAGCAGCCGCTTCCTCCGACGTCCTAACTTCAAAACCCAGCGGTACCGACCCGCGGAAACTTGAACCTATGGCTGTTGTGTGAGTGAAACTTTTATTTCTCCTATCTGCTGGGTTAAAACGTGATGTCCTAACAATTAAATTACAATTGAATATGGCCCGTATTTCAGGGCTCAATTAGTCTCTCAGCCACAGGATAAAGCTATAAACTGAAGGAAAACTCTTAGTCATTTTTAAGTAACTGCCCTTAAATTTTTATAGATTAATTCAGGAGTCATTTCTAGATAATTAGCTTATGAATTTTCCCCATAAAATTGCGTTGTTTTGTTAAAACATTCCAGCCTCATTTACTGTTGAAACATAAGTCTAGTTCCTCTGTGGTTCTGCAGAGGTGTAACGCTGGATTTTATGTTCAGGAACCCAATATCAGTTGATGTGATATATTACGCTGTTATCATCTGAATCTGTTTATTCATCATTTGAACGCCATGCCATGTAACCTGAATGATTTTAATAAAAGAGTAAATGAGAGCAGTTGAAGTGTTTTCCTTTCGCATATACAGGTTTCCTAATCACGGCAGGACAAAAACTCACTGAAACTTTGAGACTGATTCATTAAGTAATTTAAGGTACAAAGTTAATTAAAATTAAAGTTAATATTATTGTCCGTTAGGGCTGGTGCCCCTTTTACGAGTGCTTTTATTTAATTTAGCGGATGTAGAAGTGACGGTTCAGCTCCGCCCCCTTTCACACCCACTATTAAATAAAATAAATAATTCCTGTACCTTATGACAAATATTTTTATAGGCAATTCACCCTACACACGAAAGGTTGAGCCGCCCCCTTGAGCCAGTGACGCCATTCCTGGAGCGCGAGCTTGACTGCCAGGAGCTCTCTGTCGCCGACGTCATAATTCTTCTCCGCAGCAGATAGGCGCCGGGAGAAAAAGGCGCAGGGGCGAACCACCCCATCCACTGGTGAGCGCTGAGACAACACCGCCCCCACCCCCGTATCAGAGGCGTCCACTTCCACAAGGCACTGCAGAGAGGGGTCCACCTGGGTCAGGACCCGGGAGGAGGAGAACTCCATCTTCAGTGCCGCGAAGGCAGCCTCAGCATCCTCAGTCCACTGAAAAGGCACCTTGGGGGAGGTGAGGCGGGTCAGGGGAGAGGTGATGGCGCCGAATTTAGGGACAAAACGCTGGTAAAAATTGGCAAAGCCGAGGAACTGCTGGATCTGCTTCCTAGACGAGGGGGTGGGCCACTCAACGACCGCCTTGCCCTTGGCAGGATCGGGGATGATCTGATTGTGAGAAATAATAAAGCCCAGGAAGGAGGTCTTGTCAGCATAGAATTCACACTTCTCCGCTTTTACATAGAGCCTGTTCTCCAAAAGGCGTTGGAGGACCCGCCTCACGTGAACCTGGTGCTCCTCCTGCGACCGGGAGAAGATCAAGATGTCGTCCGGGTACACAAAGATGAACACCCCCAGGAAATCGCGGAGGACGTCATTAATTAGGCGCTGGAAGACGGCCGCCGCATCCGTGAGCCCAAACGGCATGACAAGATATTCAAAATGACCGCTGGGCGTCCGGAACCCCGTCTTCCATTCATCGCCCTCCCGGATCCGGATGAGATGATATGCGCTGCGGAGGTCCAGCTTCGTAAACCAGGTGGCCCCCTGCAGAGAATCGAAAGCTGAGTCCATTAATGGCAGCGTATACCTGTCCTTGACTGTAATATCATTTAGCGCCCGGTAGTTGATGCATGGCCAGAGGGACCCATCCTTCTTGGCAACGAAGAAGAATCCTGCACCAACTGGAGACGAAGAAGGACGAATGATGCTGGAGCTAAGCGATTCCTTGATATAGGAGTCCATGGCTTCGCGCTCCTGTGCTGACAGGTTGTATGAACGACTGGAGGGCAAGGGCGCCCCCGGGCAGAGGTTGATGGTACAGTCATGGGGCGGTGGGGGGGAAGGGACAGCGCTTTGGACTTGCTGAAGACTACTCCAAGGTCATGAAACTCCGGAGGCACTAAGGAGAGGTCCGGAGGGGGCACGTTGGAGGGAGGAGGAGGAAGTGACGGGGCACAAGCAGCGGACTGGAGGCAGGCGCCCAAACAAAAGGTACTCCAGGAGAGGACGCTCCCCGACTGCCAATCAAAAGTTGGGCCATGCAGGCGCAGCCAGGGGTAGCCCAGAATGACGGAGGCGGCCGAGGTGGGCAGCACAAAGAAGCTAAGGTCCTCCCGGTGATTGCCAGAAATAATGACCGGGACTGGGACTGTCCGGTGTGTAACCCGCTCCAGGGGGTGGCAGCGAGGGAGACAAAATTCAAAGGGGCCGGCAGTGGTTGGCAGGGGATGCCCAGACAGGTTGCCAGGCCCTTAGAAATGAAGCTCTGCTCCACCCCCGAGTCCACCAGTGCATGAGTGAGGTGTTCTATGGGGTTATGACAGAATCTAATTGGTAGCATGCACTTAGATAGGGCGTTAGGCTGGGATGCGTCCGCGAGGCCCCCATAGTGACTCGCGGACTCCCCCTTTTGGCCTTACCGGGCAGGACTCCAAGGCATGCTGGTCGTCTCCGCAATACATGCAGAGACCCAGCTCCCTACGGCGCTGTTTCTCTGCCTGTGGGAGCTTCACCCAGCCAATCAGCATCGCCTCCGGCTCGTCGGCGGACTCAGGCGCGGGCAACGCCAGGGGGTGAGGTTGAGAGGAGCGGGGAAGAGCACCGCTCGAGTGGCTGAAGGACTTCCGCTCGGCGGCCCGCTCTCTCAACCTGTTATCCAGGCTAATGGTAAGGGTAATCAGCTCGGAGAGCCGCTCCGGCAGATCCTTACAGGTCAGTTCGTCCCAAAGGCTAGAGCTCAGGCTACGGATGAAAATGCTGCAGAGGGCAGCATCTCCCCACCCAACTTCCGCCGCCACAACCCGGAAGTCAACAGCGTAGTCGGCGGCTGACCGGCTACCCTGGCAAAGGTTTAGCAACCGGGTTGTTAGGACGTTATCATGGTCCGAATGGTAAAAAACCTCATTAAAATCTCGGACGAATTGAGCATAAGCTAGGTTAGCGTAGCTGGGTCGCGCCATGATGGCATAAGCCCAGGCTTACGCTCGCCCTTCCAAGAGGTTGGCGATGTAACCAATTCGGCTGTGATCCGTCGGGAAGTCCCCGGGGACACGCTGGAACACCGACTCACATTGGAGAAGGAACCCACGCGCCTCACCGAGCTTGCCGCCGAAGCGCGTGGGCGTGGGAATGGGAGTGAGCAGGGTTGGTGCCCCTGGGTTAGCCTGGCCAGCCGGAGGAGCGGCAGGAGCTAGCCCGCCTTGAGGAGCTGGAGGAAACACCTGCGGGGGATCCAGACGATCCAGCCGGTGGGTGATTACGGTGAGCTGGTTTAAAATCACCTGTTGCTGATGTATGACCTGATCGACTCGAGCCTCCAAGTTGGTTAACCGGTGTGCGAGCCCGCTGTCCGCTGGGTCGCGCTGCTGGAGCCGTACTGACATGAGTTCAGGCCCAGGGAACACGCACACAGGCTTGAGTCGATTGCAACAAGGATTTATTAAATATTAGGCGTGTGTGGATGCGTGTGAGTGAGTGTGAATATGATGCTGGGAGACAGGATGCGCCGAGGGCGGAGCAGCGCGCCGTGCAGCCAGGCAACCCTAGGGGCAGAGCAGAAAAGTGGTTAGCTGCAGAGTCTAACCCAGTGGAATAATATTTGGGCTGTGGCTTACTTGCAGATGTTCTTGGTGGCTGACGTCGGCAAGCCGCAGGTCTCCTGCCTGGAAGACAGCGCTCCAGTGCGCTCTCGACGCTGTGGGTGAAGGTTGGGTGACGACGAGGGGAGAATCCGCCGCCAGGGAATCCACCTGTGCACAGGGAGAAGAACTGGAGAGAAGGTGAGACGAGTGATGATGGCTTACGTGAGAAGGGATGGTTGGTAGTCTAGAGGCGTCGGAGAAGAGAAGGCGAGTGCGGGTAGCACAGTCGTTGGTGAGCAGACGGCTCCAGACCGAGGCTCGAGGCGGAACGGGCTAAATAGCCCGGGCTTGATGAGGCGCAGGTGTGCTCGCAACTGGAGCAGGAGACAGGCGAGAGCGGGCTGTGACAAGGACAAGCCAAGACAAACCGACTCCAGTATCTGTTGCAGTGACTGACCAGATGATAGGTTTGTTTATCTCTGCTCTTTGTGTAGTGCATGTCACAATGCACCGACTGGCACAGTCCACCACAGACCTTGTGACAGATGTGTTTATCTGCCAGGATGTCCAGTCTCACCCTGTGTAACTGGGAGTGGTCCACCACAGACCTGTGACAGATATTGTTTTTAGTTCTGCCAGGATGCCCTGTTTCACCCTCCACGCCCTCGGAAGGGCGGGGATGCCAGTTGAGTCGCCGACGGCCCGACCCATGAGACAGGTAGTACTGGTTTTCATGGTTATCCGGTAGCAAGCAAGCCAATGCCTGGACTGGTGCACAGGACCACATACCATGCATATAACTATCTGGGACATTGCTGGTGCAATGGGGGCAGATATTTTTGTAACTCAAGCACATTTTGAACATGCTTTGTCTTCTTTTTTTAGATTTGATTGGCGGTTGGCAGTCAGCTTATAGGTGCATTACCACCACATACTTCAACTCTATATCATCACTCTATCTGGTCAGGAGCTGAAGTCCTTCTATCATCATTGTGAAGTGTCCAGTCGAACCTCAACTCTATCTTCAGACATCACTCACTCAATATCATCACTCTATATCTTTGTATGAGTTCTTATAAGGAGTTCTGAACAACTCCTTATGTGTGAAAAAATTATCAGTCCTTGGACTGTGTCCTGGACGCTCAGGAGCTCCTGGTGATGGTGGAACCCGCAGCAGAACATCACTCTATATATAATTCAAGAAATCTCTGTGTCCTCTATCTGGTCATTACTCTATAAGGAGTTCTTATAAGGAGTTCTGAACAATCTTCTTCTTCTTCTTCTTCTTCTTCTAACAGTGACATTTCCATGTCTACATGATGTCTATAACACTCTATCTGGTCCCACTCTATATTCTTCAGGTCATCACTCTCACATCTGCACTCCACTGCACTAGTATCATCACTATCTTCTCCATTGTCGTCCAATATCACTCTATCCACGTACCTCTTCTTCTTCTTCTTTTACATTTGATTGGCCATTGGCAACCAGCTTAGGAAAGGCAGAACAATGGACTGAAGGAGGAAGTGCCCCAGGGGGTAATCAGATGGGACAGTAGTTCTATACACCTCCCGGGGAGAGGAAGACTAGACTGAATGAATGAATGATCTGAATGAATGAATGAATGAATCTTTATTTCAGATAGATTAGATTAAAAGATTAAAAGAAAGGAACAGAGTAATATAACAAAGGGAAGAAAAAAAATCCAACAAGGTCAAATTAAACAATAACTCCTCAGATTATACAATTCAATATAAGTTTTGCGAAATGGGTGATGGCTGAATCCGCAGCTTATATTGCCCACCCATGTTCCATCTAAGAATTCAAAAGGAAAATAAAATAAAAATGATTACAAATCAGAACAAAGCCAAGACAAAACATGACAAAAAACTAAGCAACAGCACAACACAGACTGGATATGATAATCCTTATGTGATTTTACTGTCACAGTCCGTGTGCTGACTCTGTCTGCACTCGGTGTGCGGTAGTCTCCCGTTCTCTCCTCTGGCGCACCTCCAGGCTTTTATTCTGACAGCGTCACAGCGGGGCTTCCGGCTGTCAAAACCGGGTCACATTGTGACAGCTGTTCAGCATTTCCACTAATCACTCTCTCCACTGACTGGGTGATCTTGGGGATTTAAGGGAGCAGCTGAGGGCTAATCCTTGCTGCAATCTTGTAGAACATTCCCTTGTCAAACATCCTCTCGTCCTAGATTCACGATTTGTGCCTTCTCACAGTAAGTGTGTTCGCTGAGAGTCCGTTCTTCTTTTCCCTTAGTCGTAGTCTTAGTTATTGTGTGTTATGCCCCCCGTGGCTCATTATTTTGTCATTGTCTTTCTTTAATAAATTATGCAAACTCATCGGTGGCCTATAGCGTCTCATTGTGGTCCGTGAAGGCCGCGCCATGACAGTAGATTGCAGCCAGAACAACACGCCAGTCACCGTGAGTTTTGCCTAAATTGGACTTCTTGTTTTCCCTGTCTGGGTACCTGCGTGCTGGGAGATTATGTCGCCGCTCAGGGGCCATGCTCGGAGCCTGGACTACGAGCTGGTGGAGGCCTTCGACTACATTGATGGAACCCTTTTCACCACTCGCCTCCATGACACTCCCAGCGATGTACGTCGGCACCTGGACCTCGCTGAGGCCATCATTAACCGCCATCCTCGTTACTCCAACCACCCTGAAGTCATGGCGAGGAAGGCGGACATCTCTGCGCTCCAGGACAGACTCCGTGGGCTGGAGGGAAACTCTGGCAGGAAGCCAAAGAAAAGGCACCCTCGCTCCTCGCTTCGGGATCCCGTTCCTGTCCCCGATCCAGTCCAGGAGTTCACACCACCCAGGGGTCATCCCCAAAGGAGTGAGATGTCAGTCGGGATTCCCCCGGAGAAGTTACAGCTGACAGCTACTTCGATCCGGGACCGAGTGGCTGCAGCTCGCTCCGCTGTCCACCCCACACAGATCATGAAGCATGTGACGGCGGTGGTCAGGCTGGTGGAGAGGAATCCTGAACTGTGTGATTATCCGGAATACGCTGACCTGCTCGCCTCTGTTACCGCGCAGGAGCGGCGTTTTCCTAACCTCACCTTAGCCTCGCCCTCAGCCAGTAAACATCATCTCCATGCAGATTGTACACCTCAGTGGTTAGCACTGTGGCAGCACACTTTTACCCTCGACCGGGGGATCGCGGGGACCGTGGGATCGTGGGTTCGATCCCTGCCGCCGGCCAACAGTGATCTGTGTGGAGTTTGCATGTTCTCCCCGTGTTTGTGTGGGTTTACTCTGGGATTTCTCCGGTTTCCTCCCACATGCCAAAAACATGCAGGTTATGGAGTTAAGGGGCGCTTGCGCACGCAGCGACCGGCAGCTGGTGGCTTGTCACCTGACTGCAAAACAAATCTACCTACGGGTACAAAATAAGTAAAAAAAAAAAAAAGTGAGAACCCCGTCCAGATCCTGTTCCAGGTAGCCACACGAACTCTGTCTCCCAGCCAGCTGCAGCCTCCGTGTCTCGCCATAGAGGTAAAACAGCCGTCTCCGCCTCCGGGTCATCTCTCCCCGCTGTTCCGTCAGCTCCTCGTTCCCGGTTCGCCTCGGCTGTTTCTCCCTCCACCTCGACATTCACCCAAGCTGCTGTGAGCTCCACGAGTCGTCTCCGGATGCTCCCGTTCCTGATCCGGTGCAAGAGGCTCCTCTTCGTCTTCCCAGGGGGTCCTCCATTTCCATCCAGCGGGGAAGGGAAGATTCAAGTTCACTGCGGCGGGTCCCATCAGCCCTCCGGGAATCAGGCAAGGGTCTATTCATTCTTTTCCTGTATTGAGTGAATTGCCTTGTTTGATTCCTGGGGGTGGAGTTCAGGGTTCACAGCCCCCCCCCGAGCTTCCTCCACCTGCTGCAGAAATTAATTATGAACCTGCCTCCTTTGTGTCTCCTTCCCCTGAGTGTTCCTCGGTGCCAGGACAACGCCGGCAGACAAGGAGGGAGCCTGCGGGCTTGGAGAGCCTGGATCCAGTCTCGCAGCTGTGACACGGGCAGAGGAGGAGGGCGGACTGCAGATTGGAGCCTGCGCCGACAAGCAAACGTCCCCGGATCTCCACTGAGGGACAGTCCGACCCGGCAGGTCACAGAGCCCCTGCCATCACGCCGTGTGGGCCCTCAGCGTGGACATCTGCATCAGGGAGTCTCCAGACTGTGGACTCCATCATGCTGGCTGCAGAGCCCGCCGTAGCCGAGTGGGAACCGGAGGACGACCTTCTTCCGTCTGACCCCGGATCGTCGAAGTCCTGGACGGCGACAGAACTCAAGTTCAGGCAAGTGCTCTATTTTGTCTTTCTCCTCTCAATTCTGGAGCATTCTTGCCTGTCTCTCGGGGAGACGAGCAGGGTGCAGCCGTCCACTGCATCCGAGCTCGTCTCACTGGGCTCTGTCGGTACCGGTGATCCTGATCCTGGTTCTTCTTCTTCTCCTGAGCCTTCTCCCAGGGTCACCGGTGTGGAGTCGATCCCGGTCGCTGTGCTGGAGGTTCCGGGTTCGGGTTTGGAGGCCGTCCCTGGCACTGCACAGACCCAGTCGGGGTCCATCGCGGGTGCGGCATTGACCCAATCAGGGTCCGATGTGGGTGCAGCCATGACCCAATCAGGGTCCATCGCAGGTGCTGCTCCGGCCCAGTTGGGGTCCGTCGTGGGTGCTGCTCCAGCCCAATCGAGGTCCGTCGTGGGTGCAGCGCTGACCCGATCGGGGTCTAGCAGGGGCGCAGCGCCGGTTGGGTTCGAGGTCAGTGAGGGAGCTGCAGATCCTCTGCCGTCTGACGCTGGACTGGTCTTTCATTCTTCCCCCAATCCTTCTCCACTGGGTGCCATTGGGGTTCCCCGTATTTGGCTCGGCATTCCCTCGCTATCCCCCTCTACAAGGAAGCCGTCTTCGATCTCTCCCCTGCGGTCCTGGTGGCTGAGTGACGCGGGCCGGCCGCCTGGAAGACTGCCTCGCCCGTTCGGCGCTCTGGGTCGGCCACCTGACCAACTGGACTCTCAGTTCAGCGATCTGGTCCAGCCGCCAGAGGGACTGTTTTTCCTGGCCTGGGACTGGGGTATGCCGCCTGAACTCTTCCTTTTTCCCCTGCCGGCGGTTTGGATGCTTGACGCAGGAAGACTCCCTAAACTGTTTATGTTGTACTATTGTGAACTGTATTTATCGCCGCTCTTTAGCGCGTGTTTTTTTTTTTTCTCTCCCCTTCGCTGTCTGAGGGATGATATGTGGTTGCCACGTTGTTTCTTATGGGCCTGTGTATCTGGGTTATAGGGCTTTTCCTCCTGTTATTTGCATTTATTGTCCTGTCTGTTGTGCCACCCGTGCATTAAGGAGTATTGTGTTTTTATTTTCCCATGCTCTGTAGTTGCCCGTGTTTGTATTTTCTGTATTTCTCCTGGTTCTGGCCCGCCTTGGCCTTTTTCCCCTTCCTCCCTCCCTGGGGAGGTCCCGTGGACCTTCCAGGTGGGGGGTCTCGATGTTACACCGCGTCTGGAATCCGCTTCGTGAACGGGGGCAACTGTCACAGTCCGTGTGCTGACTCTGTCTGCACTCGGTGTGCGGTAGTCTCCTGTTCTCTCCTCTGGCGCACCTCCAGGCTTTTATTCTGACACTGTCACGGCGGAGCTTCCGGCTGTCAAAGCCGGGTCACATTGTGACAGCTGTTCAGCATTTCCCCTAATCACTCTCTCCACTGATTGGGTGATCTCGGGGATTTAAGGGGGCAGCTGAGGGCTAATCCTTGCTGCAATCTCATCGAACATTCCCTTGTCAAACATCCTCTCGTCCTACATTCACGATTTGTGCCTTCTCACAGTAAGTGTGTTCGCTGAGAGTCCGTTCTTCTTTTCCCTTAGTTGTAGTCTTAGTTATTGTGTGTTATGCCCCCCGTGGCTCATTATTTTGTCATTGTCTTTCTTTAATAAATTATGCAAACTCATTGATGGCCTATAGCGTCTCATTGCGGTCCGTGAGGGCCGCACCATGACATTTAACATATTGTTTTGTGCATATGTTTGGAGTATTTCTTCCTTCAGTTTTTGTTTAAATTGACCAAGCGTTGTACATGATTTTAATTCAGGTCCAAAAGCGTTCCATAGTCTGACTCCTTGCACTGAAACACAGTGTTGCTTGGTGGTCGTTCTCACTGAAGGTTTTTGAAATATACAGTTAGGCCCAGAAATATTTGGACAGTGACACAATCTTCATGATTTGGGCTCTGCATGCCACCACATTGGATTTGAAACGAAATGACTTCAACGGAATTAAAGTGCAGACTTTAAGGTTTAATTCAAGGGGTTGAACAAAAATATACGATTAAACATGTAGGAATTGTAGCTATTTTTATACAAACGCTCCTCATTTCAGGGGCTCAAAAGTAATTGGACAAATAAACATAACCCTAAGTAAAATGTTACTTTTCAATATTTTGTTGAGAATTCTTTGCAGGCAATGACTGCCTGAAGTCTGGAACCCATGGACATCACCAGACGCTGGGTTTCCTCCTTTGTGATGCTTTGCCAGGCCTTTACTGCAGCTGTCTTCAGTTGTTGCTTGTTTGTGGGTCTTTCTGCCTTAAGTTTTGTCTTGAGCAAGTGAAATGCATGCTCGATTGGGTTGAGATCTGGTGATTGATTCGGCCATTGCAGAATATTCTACTTCTTTGCTTTAAAAAAACTCCTGGGTTGCTTTTGCAGTATGTTTTGGATCATTGGTGAAGCGCCGTCCAATCAACTTTGCTGCATTTGGCTGAATCTGAGCAGAAAGTATATCCCTATACACTTCAGAATTCATCCGGCTGCTTCTGTCTTTTGTCACATCATCAATAAACACAAGTGACCCAGTGCCATAGGAAGCCATGCATGCCCATGCCCTCACACTGCCTCCACCATGTTTTACAGAAGATGTAGTGCTTTGGATCATGAGCTGTTCCAATTCTTCTCCAAACTTTCTACTTCCCATCATTCTGGTACAGGTTGATCTTAGTCTCATCTGTCCAAAGAATGCTGTTCCAGAACTGGGCTGGCTTCTTCAGGTGTTTTTTGGCAAAGTCAATTCTGGCCTTTCTATTTTTGAGGCTGATTAATGGTTTGCACCTTGTGGTGAATCCTTTGTATTTACTCTCATGAAGTCTTCTCTTTATGGTAGACTTAGATACTGATACACCTACTTCCTGGAGAGTGTTCTTCACTTGAGTGGATGTTGTGAAGGGGTTGTGAAAGGATTCTGCGATCATCCACCACTGTTGTCTTCCGTGGACGTCCAGGCCTTTTTGAGTTCCCAAGCTCACCAGTGCACTCTTTTTTTCTCAGAATGTACCAAACTGTTGACTTGGCCACTCCTAACATTTCTGCTATCTCTCTGATGGATTTCTTCTTTTTTTCAGCCTCAGGATGGTCTGTTTCACCTCCATTGAGAGCTCCTTTGACCACATGTTGTGTGTTCACAGCAACAGCTTCCAAATGCAAACACCACACCTGGAATCAACTCCAGACCTTTTAACTGCTTAATTGATGACAGGTTAATGAGGGAAGAGCCCATACAGCCTTGTTGTTTTTTTTGTTTTTTTTTTGCAGCCTTCTGAGTCAATTGTCCAATTACTTTTGGTCCCTTGAAAAAGAGGCGGCTACGTATTAAAGAGCTGTAATTCCTAAACCCTTGCTCCAATTTCGATGTGAATACTCTCAAATTACAGCTGAGAGTCTGCACTTTAAGCCCATTTTGATTATATAATTGTATCCTGAATATGTTTTCGTGAACAGCTAAAATAACAAAACTTTTGTCACTGTCCAAATATTTTTGGGCCTAACTGTACATGTTCCTCTGAAATGAAATTGTTTCTCCCTTATTTGGAACAACTTTTGGATATTTGCGGGCAGTGATAGATTCTTCGCTTTAAACATTGTTACTGCAGTTTTAAAATCAACCAGATCTTTCAACTTGACAGCTTTTAATTTAAGAAAAAGTGGGTTTGTTGGTTCCCTGTAAGCAGCTTTGTTTATTATTCTAATAGCTCTCTTCTGAAGCATAACGACTGGATATATGTTTGTTTTATATGTATTTCCCCATACTTCAGTACAATATGTCATGTATGGGAGTATTAATGAACTAGAAAAGCACTCAGAGAGCGCAGACCTCCGCCAAGTGCCACAGTTCCCCCCATACAGTGTTTGTGTGTACGTTTTCAGCTTCCTTGACCATGAAAACATATGAGTAACAATTGGATTCACAATGATTATTTGTTTATTTGACAGGGACAGTGCAATAAACATAGACAATTAATCAATGACAATCAATCTGATAGTGATAGGATTAGTGGTTCAGTAGTAAAAGCATTGCCTCCTTGGCGGAGGTAATAAACTGAAGTGTTGCTGTTGTGTCCATGTCCTCCACTGACGGATGCAGATTGGGTAGACAGGTTGCCGTGGGTTTTATATTATATTATTGGGGTTGCGCTCCGCGGCAAAACAGAATTTAGAAGCCTCCCCGGCAGAGAGCTCGTGTTTGCGCAGCGCCTATGGCTGGCCGGTGAATTTCTGGCAAATGCACAGCACCTATGGCTGGCCGGGGGATTTCTGCCAAATAATCCGGCGGCGGACAGCTGCCCGTGTCAGGTTTTGCAGCTGCGCGTAAACACAGGCAAGCTGGCGGGCCCAGGCCACCAGTGTTTTCCGCGTGCTTTTGTGCGTAAAACGTTGAAGAATGCGGCGTTTGTGTTGGTCAGACACGACGACCAGCGCCCTCCATTGCACCTGTGCACATGTTGAAAATGGCCGTATGTCACAGTGTTAAAAAAATGCTTTAAAAAATTCCTGTATCCAGACGGTGATGCGGATCATCCCCAAAATTTAATTAGTTCTTCCTTGTACCATTTCCAACAACGCCTGAAAGTTTCATCGAAATCCGTCCAAAACTTTTTGAGTTATCTTGCTAACCAACAGACAAACAGACAAGCAGACAGACAGACAGACAGACAGACAGACAGACAGACAAACCCCGGCAAAAACATAACCTCCTCCTGGCCTTTTCGGCCTGGCGGAGGTAATGATACAAAGTATATAGTGTGGGTTGATGCAGCAAATATTTCACTCTGTGTAGTATTGCAATTGATTTGGATATTTTACCTTTAATATAATTAATGTGTGACTTCCAACACAGTTTATTATCAATTATTACTCCAAGGAATTTAATTTCAATCTCTACACCATTGACACTGAGTTTAGATACTGAGTTGTTGTGATGGTTGTTAAAAATTATAACTTTTGTCTTACTTAAATTGAACGTTAATTTGTTTGAATCAAACCACAGTTTGAGTTTTCCTAATTCCTTTCCGAGTGTATCCAAAAGTTGTTCCAAATTGCTTCCACTGCATAATAAATTAGTGTGATCTGCAAACAGTATTAAATCCATTTTTTCCAAAACTTTACATATATGATTTATATACATGTTGAATAACAGTGGCCCCAAAACTGAACCCTGTGGGAGTCCACAAGTAACCTTCAGTGACTCTGAGTTTTTGCTACCAACACATACATACTGATATTTGTTCTTTAAGTAACTACATAACCAGGACAGTGCTACCCCCAATACCATAATTTTGTAGTTTCTTTAACAATAATTTATGATCCACTGTATCAAATGCTTTTTTTAAGATTTATTGTGTGAGCAACAATATGGGTTCAGACACAAGAGGACAACTGCATTTGCTCTAATGGAATTTATAGAAAAAATATCAACTGCTGTTGAAAATAAAGAGTATTCAGTTGGGGTATTCTTGGATCTTAAAAAAGCATTTGATACAGTGGATCATAATCTATTATTAAAGAAACTACAAAATTGTGGTATTAGGAGGGTAGCACTGTCCTGGTTATGTAGTTACTCAAAGAATAGATATCAGTATGTGTTGGTAACAAAAACTCACAGTTACTGAAGGCTACTTGTGGAGTCCCACAGGGTTCAGTTTTGGGGCCACTGTTATTCAATATGTATATAAATGATATATGTAAAGTTTTGGAAAAAATGGATTTAATATTGTTTGCCGATGACACTAATTTATTATGCAGTGGAAGCAATTTGGAACAACTTTTGGGTACACTCGGAAAGGAATTAGGAAAACTTAAACTGTGGTTTGATTCAAACAAATTAACGCTAAATTTAAGTAAGACAAAATTTATAGTTATTAACAATCATCACAACAACTTAGTATCTAAACTCAGTGTAAATGGTGTAGAGATTGAAAGGGTATCCAAAACTAAATTTCTTGGAGTAATAATTGATAATAAAATGTGTTGGAATTCACATATTAATTATATTAAGGTAAAATATCTAAATCAATTTCAATACTACACAGAGTGAAATATTTGCTGAATCAACCCACATTATATACTTTGTATCATTCATTAATACTCCCATACATGACATATTGTACTGAAGTATGGGGAAATACATATTAAACAAACATATATCCAATCTTTATGCTCCAGAAGAGAGCCATTAGAATAATAAACAAAGCTGCTTACAGGGAACCAACAAACCCACTTTTTCTTAAATTAAAAGCTGTCAAGTTGAAAGATCTGGTTGACTTTAAAACTGCAGTAATAATGTTCAAAGTGAAGAATCTATCACTGCAAGCAAATATCCAAAAGTTGTTCCAAATAAGGAAGAAACAATATCACTTCAGAGGAACATGTATATTTCAAAAACCTTCAGTGAGAACTACCACCAAGCAACACTGTGTCTCAGTGCAAGGAGTAAGATTGTGGAATGCTTTTGGACCTGAATTAAAATCATGTACAGCGCTTGGACAATTTAAACAAAAACTAAAGGAAGAAATACTCCAAACATATATACAAGATGACATGTAAAATCACACAAGGATTGTCATATCCAGTCTGTGTTGTGTTGTTGCTTAGTTTTTTGTCACGTTTTGTCTTAGCTTTGTTCTGAATTGTAATTGCTCTTGTTTTGTTTTTCTTTTGAATTCTTGGATGGAATATGGATGGGCAATATAAGCTGCGGCTTCAGCCATCACCCATTTCGGATAATTTATGTTGAACTGTATGATCAGAGGAGTTATTGTTTAATTTGACCTTGTAAGATGTTTTTTTCCCTTTGTTGTATTATTCTGTTCCTTTCTTTTAATCTTTACTTTTAATCTATCCAAAATAAAGATTCATTCATTCATTCATTCAATATAAAAACAGGGTAAAGATCAAATATAAAACAATTTAAAGATCAATATAAAAACAGGAAAAATATCAAACATAACAACAGGGTATAGCTCAAACATAAGAACAGGGTAAAGATCAAATGTAAGAACAGGGTAAAGATCAAGATAAGAACAAGGTAAAATTCAATATAATTACATTGTAAAATCAATAATAAAAAAGGGTAAAAATCAAATATAAAAACAGTGTAAAAGTCAATATAAAAACAGGGTAAAAATCAATATAAAACAGGTCAAAAATCAATAAACAATGTAAAAATCAATATAAAACATGGTAAAAATCAATATAAAAACAGGGTAAAATCCATATAAGAACAGAGTAAAAAATCAAATAGAAAAATGGCAAAAATCAATATAAAAACATGGTAAAATCAAATATAAAATCAGGTTTAAAATAAATATAAAAGTAGGTAAAAATCAATATAAAAACAGGGTAAAGGGTAAAGCTCTAACATATGAACAGATCTAAAATGAAAATAGGGTAAAAAAAAAAAATAATATAAAAAGAGGTTAAAAATCAATATAAGAACAGGGTAAAAATCAGGACAAGAATGGGGTAAAAATCAATATAAAGACAGGGTAAAGATTAATATAAAAACAGCATAAAGATCAATCATAAGAACAGGGTAAAGATGAAACACAAGAACAGAGTAAAAATCAAGATAAAACAAGGGTAAAAATCAATATAAAGACAGGGTAAAAATCAAATATAAAAACATGGTCAAAATCAATATAAAAAATGGATAAAGATCAAACATGAGAACAGGTTTAAAATGTAATATAAAAAGAGGGTAAAAAAATAATATAAAAATGGTAAAAATCAATATAAAGACAGGGTAAAGATCAAATATAAAACAAGGTGTCGGTAAAATGACATGATTGCTCTGTCTTTCTCACACTTCTTTATCTGCTTGCTTCACACACTACACTGCAGAGTTTAGTTTACACCCTATAATTCATTTGCTGAAATCAGAATCAGCTCTGCACACAGCTGAGCTGCCACATAAGTGGAAATAACTGTTACTGATACAATAAGGAAACCACCCCCTTGTATGGTGTGTGGGGGAAGTTATATAAAAATTATAAGGCCCACTTTTCGAGTGGCACACTCTTGAGGAATTGCCTAAAGAGCTGTGTCCCAGCGCTGCTTGTATCCATATCTCACTTTCAGTAAATAAGAGAAAGTATACTTCATCTCTCAGCCTGGTTATTTGGCCGTCATATCAAAGAACTGGGGTTTAAGGTATTTTAGACGTAACAATTTGGTGTTTCCGCCTGGTTACGAGGCTAAATTTTAGTTTTAGTTTTGTAAACGGTGTGAAGATTTTTTCTCTACAGACTGGCGGCCGCAGCATGATAAGAGGGGAGCAGAAAACCTTTTTCAATAAATTTCTGCCTGTCCCTTCGGGGACAGCCCTTTCTGTAGAGATTAAATATTCATGCACGTGTGATTTTATTTGTGGAATGAAACTGAGATATGGTCTTGATTTGAGTTTATGATATGGTATTTTGAGAAGTATAAGTATCGAGTTTAATGAGTAAATCTCCAAACGGTTTTGACCCTGTGGGTTAAGTTGTACACGTTAAAACTTGCCCTAAAAGCTGAGTTGGGGATAGCTTGGGTAAACGGTTTAACTCCACAGTGGACATTATTTAGGATGCCTCCACTGGAAAGGCAAAGTTACCCCGAACGAGATTGCATATCTGATTAAAAGGTTTAAACCCCGAGGTGACTATTGTAGGGTTGCCATAAAAGCATTACTCAGCGAGTGCAATAGCCTTGCCAAAAGGTTTAAACCCCTTGAAATCATTGCTTGATTTCAAAAAGAGTTATTGGCACCCCTAGAGTATTAGCTCAGACCAAAAGGTTTTTACTCCTAGAGAAATTGCAACAGGCACATCTCTAAAATATAGTTGGTCTTACCACATTAGATAGGGATCTACTGTGTGTGAAATAAACACATAAGTTTTAAGTAACCCGATCGGGACGATCGGTTCATAGGTGATACATAATATAATTAAACTAATTATAGTAAAAAACATGGTGATGTGTGAGGCAATATTGTCATGAGGAAGTGGAAATAAATAAAATCATAATAGTAATTTCATCCTATGCTATAAGATATTGATATTAGACTATAACATGTAAAGATGGTTGGATTAAATGGCAACAGAACCGGATAATGATAAAATGGACAATGAGAAACATGGTTATTTTATTTTTGTGAATGTTAGATAGAAGCAGCTGCAGTTTGGGTTGTTTTGTCTTTCTGGAAGGGTGCTGCTTTGACCTTGTGGAGATCGGAGAGAGAAGCAATTCTGTGTTTGTGTGTGTGGTTGTTTTAGAAAAAAGGGAGAATGAAAAAAAACAGGCTGTGTGGGTGCTGATCTGTGACGGGAATGAAAAGAGAAGTAATCTAGATATGGGTATTTTTGCAAAGTTTTGGGGTTTAATTTTTTTCAGTCTAACTTTGCGGGTTTTTAACTAATGTTGCATATGTGATAAATTATTTACATATTTTTAAAGCAATTTTTGATGTATTACTGACTTTTTTCTTTGACTGAAGCATAACAGTGCACTTTACAGGAAAAAAAGGACACAGGATGTGACGACGTGACCACAGGCACATAAGAACACCAAGTTAAAAATAAATGTTTACATCTTAATCAATGTTACCAGCATGACAATAATGAAATTAATTGAATATTACAATATCATGATGTCACTTAATAATGCCTAATCACTGAAGGCTTTATGTTTACCCTATATTACATGATTTAAAGCATAGAGGTTCAAAAGAGATTGATAATTAATGTGTTTGTGCATATGATTTGCCAGAGACTACGGATTATCAAACAGAAGCCTGACCATGTAAATAAAAAAAGGGGAAGGCATGAGAGCAGGATCTGGGACAGTCCATGCTGTGACTTTTTCCCTTCTGCAGAGCATAGCAAGATGATGATGAAGTTTTTATTACTGGGAGATGGTAAATTTATGAACAGAAAAGATAGAAATAGCACAAGAAGTCTGATAAAATGGAGAAAGAGAATTTAATTTTAATCGTAAACAGACTGATTAGTGAGTTGTGTCAGTCTGACCTAGATAAGAATAGACAGACTCAGCCTTCAAAGAAAAAACACACAGGCCCCAGCTTTAGGTGTGATTTAAAGTTTTTTTTGCTATTCCTTATTCTTTGTTTTTCAAAAGGAAAGGGAAAAGCATTCAAAAAAAAAAATAGCTTTCACCAGGAATTAAATTTACTAAATTAACAAGAAATCATGATATCATCATTACCTTTTAATTTAATAAATCTTTAGTGACATATGCAATATGTAATAAAATAACAAAAAACAATAATTGACATTCATTGACTGGAAGGGGCAACATGGACGTTGACTGACCACAGGAGAAAGGACCCCTAAATTGATAAGCATTTTTTGAAGCTAAGTATGACTTTGCATGACATTGTAATTGACATAAAGCATAATGATTTAAATGACTCTGACTTTACAAATGTAATGTTTATATGATTTTGCACTGCAGGATACATTTGATGTTACTCACCACACAATGGTGTGACAACATCATATTTCAGAAATGTGACAGTAATAAGGAATGTGTTTTCCTGATGCTCAGCCATGGCCAAGCTGGGCCTCGGGACTACATTCCGCCCCATAATTTACCAAGGAATGTATAAAATGAGGCATTCCTTGTACAAAATTAAGCCAAATTCTAATTAGGCAAAATGCCCACCTTTCCATTGACTGAAGGAGTGTGATGCAATTTTTATTCATTTATACAGATTAAACCTATCTGTGTTCAACTGGACAAACTGACTTTATTTATCAATGCTAAAGCATATCAAATATGCACAGATAGCTATTTTGTTTTTCTTAAATGGAATTTGTAAATTAGTTCAAGAGACGTCATAAAAGAAGCCATGATTACTGAAATCTCATTTTGAAGGAGCTGTACTACCCACAAATTTTCATCTAAATTAAAAGTTGTAATGTGGAGCGTGTAATTGACGAGGCAGGTTTGTCTCAAGGCAGTTTATTACACGTCTCCAACATGAGCATTGTAGAAAGAGGACATCTCAGAAAAAACTTGTCCCTTATATACCCAGGTCTCCCCACAGCTCACAAGTCACATTGCATTCACATCAAAGGTAACTTTGCATTTCCTCTTAAATCCCTTAGCATCCCCCTCACAGTCTTTGGCCCACAAAGGATCCTCCAAGCAGTCTCTTGCATATAAAAAATTACACTTTCACAGCTTCCTGTTATCTCCAAGGAAACTCTGCACTTTGTTCTTATCTAAGATGTGAGGCATTATGCAAGGCATTAAGTAAGTCACATGTGTGGCTACACCCCCCCAAAAAAAACATTTTAGATCAAACAAAAGAATAACAGTCTGCATGCTGTGATAGAATCATTACACATCAATCCCCATGCTGCTTGGGCTTCAGTCTTCTCCCGTATCTGCTGTAACCAGGATTCGCCGCCTCAGCGGCGCTGTCATGCTGGGGAGCTGCTGTCTGGGGGTGAAAACCTTTTGTCAGTCCCTGCGGGTGTTCTGGGGAAATTTTACTCTGGGAAGCTCCTCGTGGGGGCCTTCCGCGCCGAGGGGCCCTCGCCAACAGCACTTGCTCGTCCGCCACCACAAAAGCGGGTTTAAGTCTGTTTAAGCCAACCTTTTCCCTCCTACCCCCCAAATCTAGCAAAAAATGCTTGTCCCCTGTTTCCAGCACTCTGAACGGTCCATCATAAGGCGGTCGCAATGGGGGGCGATGTGCATCGTGTCTGACAAAAACAAACTCCGCGTTTTTCAAAGTTTTAGGTTCAAAAACGCGCGGAAAACTGTGGTGGGCAGGGGCTGGCAGTGTGCCTGTGTCGATGCTACGCTGCAAAAGCCGAGATGGGGAGCTGCCTGGTGCAGGATTATCTGGGAGAAACTCCCCGGGCAACCGAAGTGGCTGCGCAAAAACGAGTTCGGCTGGGAAGCCTCTAAGTCCTCTTTAGGCGCAGAACGTAACCCCAATAAAACCCACGGTAGCTTGTCTACCCAATTTTCATCCGTCAGTGACGCTCTGAGAGCTGCTTTCAATGACCTGTGAAAACGTTCGCATAACCTGTTAGCCTGTGGATCGTACACGGTTGTACGGTGAATTGTGACGCCTAGGCTGCGGGCCATTGTTGACCAAAGTTCTGAAACAAATTGAGGGCCTCTGTCGGATGTAATGTCCGACGGGACTCCAAAACGCGCCACCCATGCTGTTACAAATGCGCGCGCCACCTCCTCGGCTGTGGTTGACGCTAAAGGAACCACCTCCGGCCACCATTGTCAGAAGGTGCGTGCACCCCTGTGATGGCGGGAGGGGACCCAGGAGGTCCACGTGAACGTGGTCAAACCTCTTAGCCGGAATGTGAAATGGCTCCAAGGGAGCTCTCGTGTGTCTGTGTACCTTGGCTCGTTGGCACGCCATGCAGGCTGCCGCCCACTCTTTAACTTGTTTGCGGAGGCCCGGCCACACAAATTTTTCTGCTACCATTTTGACCGACGCGCGCACCCCCGGGTGCGCCAAAGAATGAATTGAGTCAAAAACGCGGCGGCGCCACGCTGCCGGTACTACGGGACGCGGTCTCCCTGTGGCGACATCACAGATTAGAGGGGGCATACCATTCTGCAGCACCCTGCTCTCCAGCCTTAACCCTGTTTGTCCAGACTGGAGCGCGCGCACATCCGCATCACTAACCTGCTCTGCGGCCATGGCTGTGTAATCTATCCCCACGCGGACGGGGGCAGCCACGGCGCGCAAGAGGCAGTCTGCCACTACATTCAGTTTACCCAACACGTGCTGAATATCGGTAGTAAACTCTGAGATCGCGGCTAGCTGCCTCTGCTGCCGGCCCGACCACGGTTCTGAAACTTTGGCCATCGCGAATGTTAGTGGCTTGTGGTCAACGAACGCGGTGAAACAGCGCCCTTCTAGCCAGAACTGGAAGTGGCGAATGGCCAAATGGAGAGCAAGCAACTCCCTGTCAAACACGCTGTATTTACGTTCACTATCGCGCAAGGTCCTGCTGAAAAAGACGAGTGACTGCCAAGCCCCAGCTACATGCTGCTCCACGACCGCCCCTATAGCCACATCTGATGCGTCAGTGGTGAGCGCTATGCGGGCCGTTGGGTCTGGATGTGCCAACAACGCAGCGTTTGCCAGGGCTGCTTTGACTTCCGCGAACGCTCGCTCCCGCTCCGGGGACCACTCGATCTTATTCGCGGGTTTCTGTTTTTTGAGCGCGGCATACAGAGGTTGCATGAGTTGTGCTGCACGGGGGAGGAAACGGTTATAAAAATTCACCATTCCCAAAAACTCCTGTAACGCCCTGACCGTCTGCGGCCGGGGGAAGTCTGCTACCGCGCGCACTTTGTCAGGTAGCGGAACCGCTCCTTCGGGGGAGACGTGGTGTCCTAAAAAATCGATCTGCGTCACCCTGAACTGACACTTCGCTGGGTTGATTATTAACCCGTGCTCTCCCAACCTCCGGAAAACTGCCGCGAGGTGGCTTTCGTGTTCGTCTTCGGACGCGCTGGCTATCAAGATATCATCTAAGTAGACGAACACGAAAGAGAGATCGCGCAGCACTGCGTCCATCATGCGTTGGAACGTCTGTGCAGCCCCTTTAAGCCCGAATGGCATGTGCAAAAACTCGAATAGACCAAATGGAATTATCACCGCTGTTTTGGGTATGTCCTCAGCGCGCACTGGGACTTTTTGGTAACCGCGGACCAAGTCTATTTTAGAAAAAAACGCACGCCCCTGCCAAATGAACGGAAAAATCTTGGATATGAGGGATTGGGTAGCAGTCATGCGCTGTGGCGTTGTTCAACCTGCAGAAATCCCCGCAAGGTCGCCACGAACCGTCAGCTTTCGGGACCATGTGTAGCGGGGAAGCCCATGGGCTGTTCGAACGCCTGATGATGCCCAACCTCTCCAGGTTGGCGAACTCCTCGCGCGCTATGGCCAGTTTAGCTGCGTCCAAGCGCTGAGGTTTTGCAAAAACGGGCAGCCCGGTGGTGGTAATAAAATGTTCCACCCCGTGCTTAGCGACGGCTGCCGAAAATGTGGGGACCGTGAGTGCTGGGAACTGAGTGAGCAGTGTGTGGAACTTACCGCTTGCAGCTGTGACGTTGGCTTGTGCTGTTGGCCGGGCCGCTCGAGCTGTACAGGGAATAGAATCAAAAGAAAGTGCATTAACCAGGCGCCTGTTAGTGACATCAACCAACAAACCATGTGAGCACAAAAAATCAGCCCCCAATATATTGAAATTCAATGCTGCTATGACAAAAGTCCACTCAAATGTACGGCCGTGTAGAGACACAAGCAGAGTCCTCTCACCAAAAGTCTTAATCTCTGAGCCGTTCGCTGCTGCCATCTCGGGGCCGCTGGAACCTGCCAGCCGGTCAGCGTAGGAAGGCGTGATGAAACTCAACTGGGCGCCTGTGTCCACGAGGAAATGCCTCCCCAAGCGTGCGTCCGTCAAGTAGAGCAGCTTGTTCTTCTCCCCGAGGGCCACAGCTGCTACCGATCCCCGGTCTTGGCGATTCCTGAGCGCTTGAACTGGCACGGTGGTACACATTTGCATGCCTTCTCTGCAAAGCGGCGGTGGTAGAAACAAAGGGTGTCTCCTCCGTGTTCCTTGGCCCCCGCCGCTGCCGTCGTCGGTGGCTCTGATACCACTGTCAATGGCTCCCCGCCATCTCCGGCCGTCGCGCCGAGCTCCGTCGCTGCCGCCGTGGCCGTGTGTTCTCTGCTGGCCATGACAATCCGATTCGCCTCCCGGGCCAGCGCACGGTAGTCCCGCTTGGCCAACAACGGCGAACTGGCCAGGGCCGCTCTCGTCGCTGACGGCAGGTTCCTGAGGAAGAGGTGGGTAAAGATGAAGTGGTCATTGTCCAAGCCTTTCAACCTCAGCATCTTCTCCATCAGGTCAATGGGCGTGCAATCTCCCAACCCGGTCAGCGCCAGGAGTCTCTCTGCTCTCTCCTCCACCAAGAGTGTGTAGTGCTGGATGAGTGCAGCCTTCAACGCACCGTATTTGTCGCTGGCTGGTGGCTGCTCCAGAAGGCTCTCCACATGCTGAGCCATGTGGTTGTCGAGCTTTGTGATCACATGGTAGAATTTCGTGTCGTCTACCGATATTCCCCGGAGGGTGAACTGTGCCTCAACCAGGTGGAACCAGGAGCGCAGGTTGTGCTGCCAAAAGTCCGGTAGCTGGACCGTAACGGCATACGCTTGGCTGGGGGCTCCCAACGCGGCTGGCCCCGGGGAATTCTCTTCTTGCTGCATGCTACGTCTTGGGTCACCAGTGTGGAGTGTGTAATTGACGAGGCAGGTTTGTCTCAAGGCAGTTTATTACACGTCTCCAACATGAGCATTGTAGAAAGAGGACATCTCAGAAAAAACTCGTCCCTTATATACCCAGGTCTCCCCACAGTTCACAAGTACAAGCCATTTTTGGGCACACTCACGTACTTTTGCCCACGATGCTTCAGTAAAACGAATGATACTGCCCGAAAACTTATCGGAAATGTGAATAACACAGGAGAGGCTTTCAGCGCACGCTACCCCTGTGGGCGCTGCCATTTTGTTGTCACATGACCAAAGGGACGACGCTGATTGGTTAAAACGTCCCGGACTGGGCCATGTTTAAGGTAGCCAGACAATTATTACCGACTGACTTCAATCGCATTTTTCATACAGCTATCCACACCTTTGGAAGTGGGAACATCGATATTTTGTCTTACAATAATGTAATCTTAATTTAGAAACACTAAAATTTTAGTTCCCCGTTGGGTGCCACGAAACTGAACGAAAAGTGGCAGCTGCTCACGGCCTAACAGACCCCAACAGAAAGTAGCAGAACAACGTCGTGACTTATTCGAGAAAGGTGAGTGGCAGCCATTGTTTATGGTTGTACTGCGTGTGCCCTGGAGTCGTTTGGCTCCGATCATTTGTAACTCTAAATATGAACTAAAATGGAACCCTAGATGTCTAAAACCTTTGTCAACCGCTCACAGGGTGACCTAGTCCTGGTCTAAGACTCCGAGTAGGCCGATCTGGGGGTGTGGAGGCTAATAACCAAGAGACTCTGGGTGCCAGGTAACATAGTCCTAGTATAGATCTAGATGATACAGATCGACTCACTCTGATGATGCATCTATCCCCAGAACCCACCCTGGGCCTGAATTATAGTCAAAATATACCACTACCACAAAGTAGCTCAAATGGGAAAAGGGTAGCAATCCCAATGAGCTTAACTCTGAGTCTGAGGACCGGATGTACTTCTCAGCCCAAGCCCAAGGGGTGCAGTGTACTAGTAGGTGAGGGAGGAACAAGTTTGGGCATACATTTATATAGTTTGCACATAGTCACACCCATACTATCAAGCCTTAGGCGGATGGAAAATGGCCTGTTAAGGAAAGCCCATGAGCCCGGCGCCTGAATAGATCTTGAACTATGTGCACTGTTCATGCAAGCGGAGTAGGTGCGAGGCCAGCAGATGTACATGCAAGGCATCGGATCTCAGCTGCACTGATCTATGCGCCTGCATCGATTGCGTGAATCGTGTTCTTACAGAATCTGAAAGATCTGTGGAAGCAGAGGAGGAAGAAAATGAGGGAGATGATTCTGGTGATGAATAAGGTGGAGGTTGAATACAGGTTGTATCAGGATATGACAGCTATACATGTTGGATTTATGTAAATTAGCAGAGTTCTTTGACACTCAATCACATAACTGACCAGGAATCGATTTCTCGGGTCAACGTTATTTGGAAAAGATGTATCAAGATTCTAGGTAGAGTGGTTAAGAAGTTAGGCTATCCATGCCTATGACGGCCATCTTGGATTTATTTAAATGAATGGAGTTCTTTGACCCTCAATCACACAAGTGACCTCAGAAATCGATTCCTGGGCATAACATTATCCGAAAATGATGTCTCAAACGAGATTCTAGGTGGACTGATTAAAAAAGTTCATCCATCCATGACGGCTAATTTTGATTTATGCAAATAAGCGGAGTTCTTTGACCCTCAATCACATATTTGACCTCAGAAATCGATTCCTCGGGTCAACATTATGCAGAAAAGACGTCTCAAACGTGATTCTAGGTAGAATGGTTAAGAAGTTGGACTATCTATGCCTGTGGCGGCCATCTTGGATTTATGCAAATGAGTGGAGTTCTTTGAGCCTCAATCACAAAAGTGACCTCAGAAATCGATTCCTGGGCATAACATTATCGGAAAATGATGTCTCAAACGTGATTCTAGTTGTACTGATAAAAAAGTTAGGCCATTCATGGCAGCCATCTTGGATTTATGAAAATTAGTGGAGCCCTCAATCACATATCTGACCTCAGAAATCGATTCCTCGGGTCGACATTATCCAAAAAAGACGTCTCAAACGTGATTATAGGTAGAGTGGTTCAAAATATAGTCCATCCACACCCATGGTGGCCATCTTGGATTTATGCAAATTATCGGGGTTCTTTGACCCTCAGGCACACTAATGACCTCGGAAATCGATTCCTTGGGTTAACATTAGCCAAAAAGGACGTCTCCAACGTGATTCTAGGTAGAATGGCTAAAAAGTTAGTCCATCCATGGCAGCCATCTTGGATTTATGCAAATTAGCGTGGTTCTTTGACCCTCAATCACACAGTCGACCTCAGAAATCGATTCCTTGGCTCAACATTATCCGAAAAAGAGGCCTCAAACGTGTTTCTAGGTAGACTGGTTGAAATGTTAGGCCATTCATTCCCTTGGTTAGTCGTGGCAGCCATCTTGGATTTATGCAAATTTGACATAGCTATCCACACCTTTGACAGTGGGAACATCGATTTTCGGATTCAGCAGGTTTTTTTACATAGAAATCATCAAAGATCCCGTAGTTCCCATTTGGGTGCCACGAAAATCATTTTCTAGCCACATTTTGAGGGAGCTGCTCACGGCCTAATAACAGTGCAGTAAGATTATGAGTGGAGATTTTTGTTTAGTGTTTCTTTTTTTTCTTTTCCTTATTTAATAATGGAAGTGTATTAGGGCAAATTAAAGCTGAAACCTTTGTTAATACTGAACAGCAACCACAAGACATTTTAGGAGGTATTGACCCAGACAATAACTATTTTAATCATATTAACAATAAGTGTGCTTATTATGATCAACAATTAAATGGAATTATGAATTCGGATCAGACATTGACAATAATACATATTAATAGTAGGAGTCTATGCAAACTTTGATAGTATTAAGGAGTTTTAAATCAATTTAACACCCCATTTAGGATTATTGCAATAAGTGAAATATGAAGTATAAAAAAAAAAGGTATGATAAGGCAACAGCTGCATAACTGTACAGGGCTTCAAGGCCATCAAGCAGTTTACTCCCATGAGAGGAAAAAAAGAGGGGAGGGAGTGAGAGCATGAAACCCTTTAGTTGGTCACTGTGATGTAAAACTTTATCTTGGAACACAAAATACAATAGACATATCAAACAGCTTGTTAATATAGCATATTAAAACAGTTCATATATGGATAAAAGTTACAGTCATATGTTGTAACACACCCACACACACACTTATAAAATATGTGATTTCAATAGATAAATACATAATTAGTGAATTTCTATTACGAGATAATATTAGATGATAAAAGTAGTTGGAAATCACACGTCAGATAAATATAAAACAAAGTTGCAAAAAATATTGCAATTATAAATAAAATTAAGACAAATTACTTTATATCTTGTATTGCTCATTGATATTTCCATACCTGACCTATTGTATAGAGGCCTGGGGTAACAATTATAAAAGTATACTTAATTCATTGCTAACATTACAAAAAGGGCTGTCCATGTTATACACAAAGTCGGGTATCTTGAACATACTAATTTATTGTTTACACATTTAAAGTTATTGAAATTGTGGGATTTGGTTGATTATTATATAGCACAATTAATGTTTAGAAAAAGAAAAGAAAAAGAAAAACTTTTTGCATAATTAATCAATCAACTTACTAAAATAGTTATAAAATCCATAAGTTGCATACTTTTAATAAAGTTATTATAAAGTATAGCTTAAATTTTAGAAAAATCTTTATAAGAGCTAAAGGCTCAATAAAGCTTAATCTGGCATTGATAATCTTGTAGGTAGTTGGACTGATAATATACAGACGTGGACAAAATTGTTGGTGCCCCTCTGTTAATGAAAGAAAAACCCACAATTGTCACAGAAATAACTTGAATTTGACAAAAGTGGTAATAAATAAAAATTCTATGAAAATTAACCAATGAAAATCAGACAATGCTTTTGAATTGTGGTTCAGCAGAATTATTTTATAAAACAAACTCATGAAACAGGCCTGGACAAAAATGATGGTACCCCTAGAAAAGATTGAAAATAATGTGACCATAGGGACATGTTCAACCAAAATGTGTCTTCTAATTAACATCACAGGTGTCTACAAACTTGTAATCAGTCAGTCGGCCTATTTAAAGGGTGACAAGTAGTCACTGTGCTGTTTGTTGACATGGTGTTTACCACACTAAACATGGACCAGAGGAAGCAAAGGAGAGAGTTGTCTCAGGAGATTAGAAAGAAAATTATAGACAAGCATGTTAAAGGTAAAGGCTATAAGACCTGTCATGGCGGCCGCCGGGCCGTCATCAGCTCCAGCTGCGCACACACCTGCCGCCAATAACCAGCAGGCCTTAAAAGCCAGTGTCACTGACTGCTAAGCACAGAGTCGTCTGTCTTCATCGTTACGCAATGCGTGACACGGCCTTAAGCCAGAGCTTCTGCCAAGCCACTTCGTCAAGCCTCGTCACGTAAGCCACAGCAATCCTTACCTTGTCAAAGTATTCTCCCCTGTGCACAGGTGGACCTCCCTGGCAGTGGACTTGTCTCCCCTGGCAATGGAGCCTCTCCTCCTCCTCCTCGGATCTCCTCCTTGTCGTCACGACGCCAAGCTGCACGCTCACCTTGTCACACCAAGTCACGGAGCAGACAGGAGTCTCTCAGCGGCACCTGCAAGTAAGCAGCACACATTATAACATCCCTCTGCTGCGAGCTGCACTACTCCCCTGTGGTTGTGTGTTCCCAGGGTTGTCAGGTCGCAGCGGGACTCGCTCAGCTCCAGCTGTCCTCCAGCATCGCACTCACCCACACATCTACACACACAAACTACACATTGAGTTAATAAATAATTGTCAAGCTCCTCTACTCGTTTCAGTGTCTGTCTCCTGGGTAAAGCAATCATGTCAGTACGACTCCGTCAAGACGACCCAGCAGACAGCGCGCTGACGCGCCGCCTTAGCACTCTTAGCGCACGAGTAGACCGAATTTCCCATCAACAGACAGTTATCCTCAATCAATTAACTCAAATTAACACCCGGCTGGATCGCCTGGATGGACGCCAGGCTTTCCCCCCGGCCGCCGGGGCACCACCAGCCCCTGCCAATCCACCTACTAGCCAAACACACCAGCCTCCCTTACCTCGCCTCACTCCCATGCCTACCCCCACCCGCTTCAGCGGGAAACTCGGGGAGGCACGGGGTTTCTTGCTGCAGTGTGAAACAGTTTTTCACCGTGTCCCTGGAGATTTTCCCACAGATCACAGCAAGATTGGGTATATTTCTAACCTGCTCGAGGGGACAACGTTAACTTGGGCATAAGCGGATATGGCCAAGCCCAGCTATGCCCATTTAACATACCAGCAATTCGTAGTTTTTTGAAGTTTTTGATCATACTGACCGGGACATGGTGTTAACAGACCGTTTGCTGAACCTTCGGCAGGGCAGCAAATCTACCACCGATTTCGCTGTAGACTTCCGGGTGTTAGCTGCGGAGGTGGGGTGGGGGGATTTTGCTCTTTGTAGTATTTTTCTCCGCAGTCTTATCTCTGAGCTAAGAGATGAGTTAGCAACACAGAATAAGCCAGACAGATTAGGTGAACTGATCTCACTCACCATTAGTTTAGACAATAGACTGAAGGAGCGGGCAGCCGAACGTAGGGCTGCCAGTCGCTCGGTCAAACCACACCCCCGCTCCTCTCGGCCACCCCTCCTGGCTCTGCCCCCGCCGGAGGAACTTCCGGGGAAGGAGGAAATGACTATTGGGCAATCGGGTGTTTCAGCGGCTGAGAGACAGCGCCGAAGGAATCTGGGCTTGTGTTTTTACTGTGGTAGTGAGTCTCACGGGATAGCCGAGTGTGCCAACCGGTTAAAAGGGGAGGTCTGTGGGTTGCAGTAGGGGGACTCGCGGACGTAAACCAGAAAAAGCCCCTCACCTGTTGCCTCATTCCCATTAGAATAATTTGTAAACACAAGGAACACATTACACATGCTCTCATTGATTCTGGAGCTGAGCAAAGCTTCATTTCAGGAGACCTGGCAACCCGTCTGGTTCTCAGCTGTCAACCCCTTCGCCTGCCTGTCAACCTCATTACGCTGTCAAAGACCTCGCTAACCGCTGTCACCCACCAGACGGCCCCTGTGTCGGTAATTATTTCTGGAAACCATCAGGAGGATATCCGGTTTTTGGTGTTGCCCATCTCCTCCTCACCTGTTATCCTGGGTTATCCATGGCTACGATTACACAACCCCACCTTCGATTGGCAGGCGGGAAACATCACTGCGTGGAGCTCCTTTTGTCTCAGTGCCTGCCTCCAGTCTGCAGCATGTGCCCCCTCTGTATCGATGACCCCCACCCCCCACGACACTGCCCCCAGACCTGTCCAGGGTACCAGAGGTCTACCACGATCTGGGAGCGGTCTTTAGTAAGTCATGGGCGCTGTCCTCCCCCCCACCGCCCCTACAACTGTGCGATCAACCTCCGGGCGGGGGCCCCTCTCCCGGCAAGTCGATTATATAGCCTGTCAGCTCCGGAGCGTGAGGCCATGGACACGTATATTAAGGAGTCCCTCAGCTCTGGGATCATCCGACCATCTTCCTCAGCAGTAAAGCAGGATCTTTCTTCGTGGGAAAGAAGGATGGCTCGCTACGTCCCTGTATCGATTTCCAGGGTCTTAATGAAATTACCATCAAGGACAAGTACAAGCTGCCCCTGATGAACTCGGCCTTTGACTCTCTCCAGGGGGCATCATGGTTCACGAAACTGGACCTTCGCAACGCCTATCACCTGGTGCGCATCAAGGAGGGCGACGAGTGGAAGACGGCCTTCTGGACCCCAAGCGGCCACTTTGAATACTTGGTGATGCCGTTTGGGTTAACCAACGCTCCGGCTGTCTTCCAGTGTTTAATCAACGACGTCCTCTGGGACTTCCTGAACTCCTTCGTGTTTGTTTACTTGAATGACATCCTGATCTTTTCACACACGTTGGAGGAGCACCAGGTGCATGTTAGACGGGTCCTGCAGCGCCTCCTGGAGAACCAGTTATTCGTCAAGGCCGAGAAATGTGAATTTCACACCAACTCGACGTACTTCTTGGGGTTTATTATCGCACACAACCAGATGCTCCCTGACCCGGCCAAGGTCAAGGCGGTGGTGGACTGGCCCACTCCCACGTCCAGGAAACAGTTGCAGGGGTTTTTGGGATTCGCCAACTTCTACCGTCGTTTTGTGCCGAAGTTTGGGATCATCACCAAGCCCCTCACCAGCCTCACGTCCCCCAAGACCCCCTTCCGCTGGAGCGAGGAGGCTGCTGCGGCGTTCGGGAAATTGAAGGAGGAGTTCGCTTCTGCCCGCGTCCTGACCCAGGTGGACCCGGACCTGCAGTGCTTGGTGGAGGTGGACGCCTCGGATTCTGGAGTGGGGGCGGTCCTTTCTCAACGCTCCCCTGTGGACGGGGTGATCCATCCATGCGCCTTCTTTTCCCACCGTCTAACACCTGCCGAGAGGAATTACGGCATCGGTGACAGGGAGTTGCTGGCAGTCAAGCTCGCCCTGGAGGAATGGAGGCACTGGCTGGAGGGGGCTGCCCAGCCGTTCGTCATTTGGACGAATCACAAAAACCTAGACTATTCACCTACTGGCCAGGGAGCAAGAACATTAAGCCAGACGCCCTCTCCAGGCAGTTCGAGGCAGAGACTTCTGGGGATCAGGAAGAGACCATCCTGCCTTCATCCTGTGTGGTGGGCGCCCTCATGTGGGAGATCCAGGACAAGGCCAGGAAGGAGCAGGAGAGTGAGCCCGACCCGGGTGGGGGTCCCCTGGGCCGATTGTTCGTCCCCTCTTCGGTCAGGAGTGAGGTCATCCAGTGGGGTCATGCTTCTAAATTGGCGTGCCATCCTGGAATCGCTCGCACCATCGACCTGCTCCAGAGAGCCTTCTGGTGGCAAGGGCTGAGGAAGGATGTCACCAGCTATGTCCGGGCCTGCGTCCAGTGCGCCACAGGGAAATCGTCATCTTCCCCCCAGCAGGCCTTCTCCATTCTCTGCCAGTCCCTTCCCACCCCTGGTCCCATGTGGCGTTGGACTTTGTGACAGGCCTGCCCCCTTCTGACTACTTCACCTCGGTCCTGACCATAGTGGACCGCTTCTCCAAGGCAGCCCATTTTGTCCCCCTCCGGGGGCTGCCTTCAGCATGGGAGACGGCGGATCTCCTGGTGCAGCATGTGGTCCACCTTCATGGCATCCCTGCGGATATTGTCTCGGATCGAGGCCCGCAGTTCGTCTCCCAGGTTTGGAGGGTGTTCTGCACGGCGCTGGGGGCCACGGCGAGTCTCTCCTCGGGGTACCATCCGCAGAGTAACGGCCAGTGTGAGTGAGCCAATCAGGAGCTGGAGGCTGCGCTCCGCTGTGTCATATCCTCATGTTCCACTTCCTAGAGTAGGTTCCTGCCCTGGATCGAGTACGCACACAATGCTACGGTGTCTTCAGCAACGGGGATGTCCCCTTTCAAGACATCGTTGGGGTATGATCCACCGCTGTTCCCGGAGGAGGAGAAGGAGGTGGCTGTCCCTTCTGTGCAGGCTCACGCCAGGTGTTGTTGCCGGATCTGGACCATCACCTGCAGAGCCCTCCTCAAGACCACGGAACACAACATTCAGGTGGCCAACCATCACAGGAGACCTGCCCCAGATTATAAGGTGGGTCAACAGGTTTGGCTGTCCACAAGAAATATCAGTGTGCTGGCCGAGAAACGCAAATTAACCAAGCATTTCATCGGTCCATATGTGATTTCCCAGATTGTTAACCTGGTGGCTGTGCGCCTAGCTCTCCCCCCTTCCATGCGCATCTGCCCCACCTTTCATGTCTCCCAGGTAAAGCTTTACATCTCCGACCCTCTGTGCCCACCCCCCGCAGCGTGCCCCCCCCCCCCCCCGAGGATGATCGATGACCACCCGGCTTGGGGGGTTTCCGCCATCTTGGATGCCCCGCCGGGCCGGGGTCTTCAGTACCTGGTGGACTGGGAGGGATTCAGCCCTGAACACTGCTCCTGGACTTGCCCAGCGTTGATCCTTGACAAGAAGCTCATCCGCGATTTCCATCGGGCGCATCCAGGTAGTGTGGATGCGCTACCTGCCCCATCCAGATGGGGCAGGTGCCTGGAGGCACCTCTAGAGGGGGGAGTACTGTCATGGCGGCCGCCGGGCCATCATCAGCTCCAGCTGCGTACACACCTGCCGCCAATAACCAGCAGGCCTTAAAAGCCGGTGTCACTGACTGCTCAGCATGGAGTCGTCTGTCTTCATCGTTAAGCAACGCGTCACGGGCACGGCCTCAAGCCAGAGCTTCTGCCAAGCCACTTCGTCAAGCCTCGTCACGTAAGCCACAGCAGCCCTTGCCTTGTCAAAGTATTCTCCCCTGTGCACAGGTGGCCCTCCCTGGCGGCGGACTTGTCTCCCCTGGCAACGGAGCCTCTCCTCCTCCTCCTCGGATCTCCTCCTCATCGTCACGATGCCAAGCTGCACGCTCACCTTGTCACGCCATGTCACGGAGCGGACAGGAGTCTCTCAGCAGCACCTGCAAGTAAGCAGCACACATTATAACATCCCTCTGCTGCGAGCTGCATTAATCCCCTGTGCTTGTGTGTTCCCAGGGTTGTCAGGTTGCAGCGGGACTCGCTCAGCTCCAGCTGTCCTCCAGCATCGCACTCACCCACACATCCACACACACACAAACTACACATTGAGTTAATAAATAATTGTCAAACTACTCTACTCGTGTCAGTGTCTGTCTCCTGGGTCAAGCAATCATGTCAAGACCATCTCCAAGCAGCTTGATGTTCCTGTGACTACAGTTGCACATATTATTCAGAAATTTAAGATCCACAGGACTGTAGCCAACCTCCCTGGACGTGGCCACAGGAGGAGACGGTTAATGCAAATGGTAACAAAAGAGCCCAGAACAACCTCTAAACACATTCATTGTGAACTACATCAGTGTCAGATCGCATCATCAGTCGTTGTTTGAGCCAAAGTGGACTTCATGGGAGACGACCAAGGAGGACACCACTGTTGAAAATAAATCATAAAAAAGCCAGACTGGAATTTGCCAAACTGCATGTTGACAAGCCACAAAGCTTCTGGGAGAATGTCCTATGGACAGACGACACAAAACTGGAACTTTTTGGCAAGGCACATCAGCTCTATGTTCACAGACGCAAAAATGAAGCATACCAAGAAAAGAACACTGTCCCTACTGTGAAACATGGAGGAGGTTCTGTTATGTTCTGGGGCTGTTTTGCTGCATCTGGCACAGGGTGTCTTGAATCTGTGCAGGGTACAATGAAATCTCAAGACTATCGAGGTATTCTAGAGAGAAATGTGCTGCCCAGTGTCAGACAGCTTGGTCTCAGTCGCAGGTCATGGGTCTTGCAACAGGATAATGACCCAAAACACAGCTAAAAACACCCAAGAATGGCAAAGAGCAAAACATTGGACTATTCTAAAGTGGCTTTCTATGAGCCCTGATCTAAATCCTATTGAACATCTGTGGAAGGAGCTGAAACATGCCATCTGGAGAAGGCACCCTTCAAACCTGAGACAACAGGAGCAGTTTGCTCATGAGGAGTGGGCCAAAATACCTGCTGAGAGGTACAGAGGTCTCATTGACGGTTACAGAAATTGTTTGATTGCAGTGATTGCTTCAAAAGGTTGTGCATCAAAATATTAAGTTAAGGGTACCATCATTTTTGTCCAGGCCTGTTTCACGAGTTTGTTTTTTAAAATAATTCTGTTGAACCACAATTCAAAAGCATTGTCTGATTTTCATTGGTTAATTTTCATAGAATTTTTATTTATTACCACTTTTGTCAGATTCAAGTTATTTCTGTGACTATTGTGGGTTTTTCTTTCATTAACAGAGGGGTACCAACAATTTTGTCCACCTCTGTATTTGGCAAATGGGGAAAAATAATTCAAGGAGCCCTTATAAGTATAATTATTAGTTTATTGATCTTTGTTCTGTGGATGTTGTTGTATTCCCATAATTAAAGAATAAAAATTAAAAGAATAAAAGTAAAAAATAAAAGAAAGATCTATTTTAGTGGCCTTGTCTTCCAAGGACCCGCCTCCATATCAAGGGGACCCACCTGCCCACCTATTGCCAGGATGATGACGAGGTTGTGCCATGACTCAACCTACATGGGGATCTAGAAGATGCCAAGGAGATAGTTTAAGGTCTGCAATAGGGACTACAATGCACATTCACATGGTGTTAGATTTTGCTCTGCTGTGCTTCTGCCCTACAGGTTTCCTTTGTGATAAATGATTAATGAAAGAATAGATGCATGTATATGAATGTATTCATATATGCATATATTCATATATGCATTTTCACATATATTCATATATATGCATAGATGAGGATAGTTTAGTTTTGAATATATTTTACACATATAGGATTGTTAGCTATGTTAGCTTGTTAGCTAGCTAGCTCACTCACACGTGATCTGCATTGTTGTTTATGCAAATCCGACGGCGAACGCTGGGACAGCGCGTGACATCATCCATTCAGTAACCAGCAGGCTGCAGACAGAACACCCAGATGCTCTTCTCCTCATCTCAGGCGATTTCAACCATGTTTCACTATCTCCCATTCTACCTACGTTCACCCAGTATGTCACATGCCACACTAGAGACAATAAAACACTGGACTTATTCTACGCAAACACTAAGGAGGTGTACACCTCATCACAACTCCCCCCACTCGGGAGATCGGATCACAACTTGGTTCATCTCCGGCCGGTGTACAAACCCCTAGTGCACAGACAACCTCCGGCCATGCACACTGTGGAGTTATGGTCTGAGGAGACAATGGACACTCTAAAGGGCTGTTTTGAAGCCACCGCCTGGAAGCAGCTCTGCGATCCACATGGTGAGGACATTGATGGCCTCATTCACACCTTCACGGGCTACCTCAGCTTCTGTGTGGACAAATCCGTTCCCACCAAGACCATACGGCGTCACTCAAACAACAAACCCTGGATCAACCCTCAGATAAAAACACTTCTGAGAGAGAAGAAGGGGATCTTCAGGTCGGGGAACAGGGAGATGCTGAAGTCCGTACAGAGGGAGCTGAGGAGAAAGATCAGAGTAGGCAAGGACAGCTTCAGGAAGAAGATGGAGGACAAGCTGCAACACAGCGACATCAGCGGGGTCTGGAGAAACCTCAAAACCATCTCTGGGCTCCAGAATACCTCCCCCCAGGCCACGGGGGGCAGGGAGTGGGCGAACAACCTGAATCTGTTTTTCAATAGGTTTGACCAACCGCCCTCCCCCCTGTCTGCACAACAACCACTGCTGCCTCTAAAGAAATCAAGTCCTGCTGCCCACTCCCCACTCCACCAACACCCCCCCCCACTCCCAACACACAGCCCCCCATCCTGACCCTGACCAGGACCCAGGTGAGGACGGAGCTGAGGAAGATCAAGGCGAGGAAGGCGTCGGGACCGGACGGCATCAGCGCAAAGCTCCTCAAGTCCTGTGCAGACCAGCTGTGTGGGATTGTGACGTATATCTTCAACATGAGCCTGAAACTGGGGAGGGTACCACAGCTGTGGAAAACATCTTGTGTGGTACCTGTACCAAAAACTTCCCACCCCAAAGACCTGAACAGCTACAGACCGGTGGCCTTGACGTCCCACTTGATGAAGACCCTGGAGAGACTGCTCCTTGCTCACCTCCGCCCCCTGGTGGAACCAGCGATGGATCCACTCCAGTTTGCCTACCAGCATGGCATTGGGGTGGAGAATGCGGTGATCTTCCTCCTTCACCATTCTCTGTCCCACCTGGAGAAGCCCGGGAATATGGTGAGGATCATGTTCTTTGACTTCTCCAGTGCTTTCAACACCATCCAACCGATGATCCTGAAGGACAAGCTGCTGCGCGCAGGGGTGGACCAGCACCTGTCATCATGGATCCTGGACTACCTCACGAACCGGCCTCAGTTTGTGAGAACCCGGGACTGTGTGTCCGACACGGTCATCAGTAGCACGGGGGGCCCCCAGGGAACGGTGCTGGCTCCCTTCCTGTTCACTCTTTATACTGCGGACTTTTCACACAACACAACACACTGCCATCTACAGAAGTTCTCTGATGACTCTGCGATCGTTGGCCTCATCTCCAATGGAGATGAAGCTGAGTACAGAGGCTTATCCAGGACTTCGTGGACTGGTGCCATCGGAACTGCCTCCAGATCAACGCGAGAAAAACTAAGGAGCTGGTGGTGGACTGCTGCAGGCAAGGACAACCCCCCACAGCACCAGTAAATATACAGGGAACAGACATCGAGATGGTGACAGCCTATAAGTACCTGGGTGTTCATCTGAACAATAAACTAGACTGGTCACACAATACTGATGCACTCTACAAGAAGGGACAGCACAGGCTGTTCCTGCTGAGGAGACTCAGGTCTTTTGGTGTACAAGGCGCACTGCTGAAGACATTCTATGACACGGTGGTGGCATCAGCCATCACTTTTGGAGTGGTCTGCTGGGGCAGTGGCATTACTGCAGCCGATAGGAAGAGACTGAACAAACTGATCAAGAAAGCTAGCTCTGTCCTGGGGCAGCGCCTTGATCCAGTGGAGGAGATGGGAGAGAGAAGGACGGTGGCTAAACTGTCATCTCTGCTGGAGTCCGAGTTCCACCCTATGCAGGACATATTGAATGCACTGAGGAGCTCATTTAGCAGCAGACTACATCATCCCAGGTGCACAACCGAGAGGTTTTGCAGGTCCTTCCTACCAACGGCTGTCAGACTGTACAACCTAAGCAGGGCTGCTCGCAGAGATAGCAAAAAGACGTAACAAACTAATAGTTTTTTGAATGCAAAAGATGCAATAGACTTACACAATGGTCCCCTCCGGCATACAACTAGGAAAATACCGGTCGCTATGGAGAGTGAGAATATGTATGGGCACATAATCATACCATGTAGGATAACATGTCCAAGGACGTCAAACAGTCCTTGGACAGGGGTAATGTGGTAGGAGCTGTTTTTCTAGATCTCAAAAAGGCTTTCGATACTGTAAACCACAGTTTGCTTTTATCCAAAATGGTATCTTTTAACTTCTCCCCAAATACATTAGAATGGTTTGCATCTTATCTCCAGAATAGAGAACAGTGTGTAAAAGTTCACCAGGATAAATCCTCATTTTTAAACAACCGCATGGGTATCCCACAAGGGTCCATTCTTGGTTTACTTTTCAGCATTTTTATTAATGACTTGCCGTTACACTGCTCAGCTGCAACATGCCAACTTTATGCAGATGATGCAGTTATTTACACAGCTGCCAAGACTCCAGCACAGGCTGCAGATGTACTGTCTACAAGTATGGTTGATGTCCAAGAGTGGCTCCTCAAGAACCATCTATTGCTGAACCTTCAGAAAACAGTCTCAATGTGCTTTTCAATCAAAAAATGTAACCTGCAACATTTTAAAGTTAATATACATGATCATGACATCAGTTTAGCTACAGAATTCAAATACCTTGGCATTGTACTAGATCCTCAACTCAAATTTAATCTTCATATAAAGAAAATTTCAAAAACAGTAAAAAAAAATCTGAACTGCTTTAAATTAATTAGATATTACATACCTTACGAAGCAGCTGCACTGTATATGCATTCTATGGTTTTTTCTCATATATCATACTGTTTGACAGTCTGGGCTCAAGCAGCCCCTTCCACAATAAGACATATAGGTTCATTATATAATCAAACCCTAAAAATCTTGGACAAAAAGCCCATTAGGTGGCATCACTGTAATGTTTTAAAAAAATACAACCTATTGAGTTTTGAGAGCTTCATTGACCTCTGTCTTCTGAAATTAACGTTCAAATGTTTCCATAAATCAGCACCCGAGCCACTTGCTGGTTTCGTCCAAAGACAGGACAGCAGCAGAGCCACCAGGAGTTCTGTTAACAATAACTGTAAAATATTCCACCGCAGAACCACATTTGGACAAACAGCTTTCTCTATAAAGGGCAGTCACATCTGGAACACAATGCCAAATGAAATTAAAATAATAACGGACTTTAAAACATTCACTAAAAATGTTAAAAACTGGCTGAAAAATAAACAAGAATGTACTCATGTATGAATTATTTGTCTGCAAAGTGAGAGTGAATGAAGGGAAGGAATAAATGTGTTTGTTTATACGTCAAACAGGTTCATTTTGTCTTCTTTTAATTATTTATCCTTTTTTTTTTTTTTTTCCTTTGAAAGACAAAAGTAAAATAGAAAGATGTCTTTACCTTCTTTACATGTTTCAACTGCACTGCAGCCTTCATCAGAAGAGTCAGCTGATTGCTGCCAGGTGACATTTATCAGCTGATTTTCGTAGGCGGGGCCAGCTCAGCAGATCTGTCAGATCCACTGAGCCGGCCCCGCCTCCCGCCTTCAGATGGTCTCTGGAGAATGTGGTCCCAGGTGTGAGAAAGCATAAAGGCCCCCTCATCTCGGTTCATGGTGTCTTTTCCCCGCTTTCTGATCTCTATTGCCTCCTTGATCCAACGTTTGTGTCTGTTGCTCTCCGATCCAATAATTTTTGTGTTGTCCCAGTCCATGATGTGATTATTTCTTTTGCAGTGGTCCGATATAGCTGATTTTAATGTTTCTTGTTCTGCTTTTTCTTTTTGTGATCTTGTGAGTCGTCCTTGCGTTTCCTTCTCACATTCCTTTTTGGTGTTCTTTTTTTCTTGTGGTGAATAATCTTCCGGTTTCTCCAATGTAGGTTTTGTTACATGATCTGCATGATATTTCATATAATACATTGCATTTATTGTCTTGTTCTATTCTGTCCTTGGGGTGTACTAATAACTGTCTTAATTTTTTGTGTGGTTTGACTGCTGTGTTTATTTTGTATTTTTTCATGATCCTTAAACATTATATGAACGAGCCACCATCATCACGGAACAAGAAGACAGACAGGAAGAGGAAAACCACATAAAACATGCACTTATACGCTGCCAATATCCAGTATGGGCCATAAACAAAGGGAAACAGCAAGTCAAAAACAAAGAAAATAAACAGGACACAAGACATAGAACAAAAGCTGAAATCAAAAACAAGGACACCATAACTATACCATACATACGAGGGATCACGGAACCAATTCAAAGGATCATGAAAAAATACAAAATAAACACAGCAGTCAAACCACACAAAAAATTAAGACAGTTATTAGTACACCCCAAGGACAGAATAGAACAAGACAATAAATGCAATGTATTATATGAAATATCATGCAGATCATGTAACAAAACCTACATTGGAGAAACCGGAAGATTATTCACCACAAGAAAAAAAGAACACCAAAAGGAATGTGAGAAGGAAACGCAAGGACGACTCACAAGATCACAAAAAGAAAAAGCAGAACAAGAAACATTAAAATCAGCTATATCGGACCACTGCAAAAGAAATAATCACATCATGGACTGGGACAACACAAAAATTATTGGATCGGAGAGCAACAGACACAAACGTTGGATCAAGGAGGCAATAGAGATCAGAAAGCGGGGAAAAGACACCATGAACCGAGATGAGGGGGCCTTTATGCTTTCTCACACCTGGGACCACATTCTCCAGAGACCATCTGAAGGCGGGAGGCGGGGCCGGCTCAGTGGATCTGACAGATCTGCTGAGCTGGCCCCGCCTACGAAAATCAGCTGATAAATGTCACCTGGCAGCAATCAGCTGACTCTTCTGATGAAGGCTGCAGTGCAGTTGAAACATGTAAAGAAGGTAAAGACATCTTTCTATTTTACTTTTGTCTTTCAAAGGAAAAAAAAAAAAAAAAAAAAAGGAAAAAAGTGTTTGTTTATAGTGAGTGACGGAGGGAGGAAGGCCTGAAATAGGCAAATGTGAGTTATGTTATATGTGTTAAATGTGAGTCAGGCTGTTATATTTGTGTATTTATAATATTTATGTTAAAGGTGAGTCAGGCTGTTATATTTGTGTATTTATAATATTTATAATTGTGTATTTATAATTTTTCTGCATTGATGTATGTGGTTATTTTGTATATTTTTATCTTGATTCTTTTTTCTAAAGCCCATCCAGGGACAAGAGTTGCAAATTAGCTAATAGCTATACACTCTATGTGCAACACATCAGATTGATTGTCTTTGATTAATTGTCTATGTTTATTGCACTGTCCCTGTCAAATAAACTAATCTACTACCACTACTAAGTAGATGGTTGTGCTGTTTCATCCCATCTAGCAACAATGCTCTGCACTGTGTGTGTTTATATATTTACATATTTATTCCATCTAGCTACAATGCTCCGCACTGGGTGTGTTTATGTTTATATATCTATATATTTATTCCATCTAGCTACAATGCTCCGCACTGTGTGTTTATATATCTACATATTATTCCATCTAGCTACATTGCTCGGGACTGTGTGTTTACATATTCATATATTTATTCCATCCAGCTACAATGCTCTGCACTGTGTGTCTGTGTGTGTGTATATATATATTTTATAGTAATATGTATATATGTATATTAGCTGCTCTTGCTTGCTTGTTTTTTTTCTTGCCTTCTGATTGTTGCTCTGAGTGTTGCTATCCCTGTGCTGTTGCAATCCTGGAATTTCCCCGTTGTGGGACTAATAAAGGCTTATCTTATCTTATCTTATCTTATGTTAACTCATGATGTCTGCACCACACCTGATGTCCTCTGGAGAAATGGCGACCTGAGGGGGGCAGGTCTTTGCGAATACCAGAAGGAGGACATCACGCACATATAGAACTTTATAAACACTACACACAGGGGATAGAATAGGGTTATGAGATGGGTTTAGACCCATCTCAACAGGGGGAGATGCAAAAACGTAGGTTTAGGTTACTAGGTTATAGATAGATAGATAGATAGATAGATAGATAGATAGATAGATAGATAGATAGATAGATAGATAGATAGATAGATAGTGAGGTGCCCCATTAGGACACCTCAACAGGGGGTATTGTCGGTAAAATGACACGATTGCTCTGTCTTTCTCACACTTCTTTATCTCCTTGCTTCACACACTACACTGCAGAGTTTAGTTTACACCCTATAATTCATTTGCTGAAATCAGAATCAGCTCTGCACACAGCTGAGCTGCCACATAAGCGGAAATAACTGTTACTGATACAATGAGGAAACCACCCCCTTGTATGGTGGGTGGGGGAAGTTATATAAAAACTATAGGGCCCACTTTTCAAGTGGCACATTCTTGAGGAATTGCCTAAAGAGCTGTGTCCCAGCGCTGCTTGTATCCATATCTCACTTTCAGTAAATAAGAGAAAGTATACTTCATCTCTCAGCCTGGTTATTTGGCCGTCGTATCAAAGAACTAGGGTTTAAGGTATTTTAGATGTAACAAAGGTAAAGATCAAACACAAGAACAGGGTAAAGATCAAACACAAGAACAGGGTAAAAATCAATATAAAACAAGGGTCACAATCAATGTAAAGACATAGTAAAAATCAAATATAAAAACAAGGTAAAAATCAAATATAGGAACATGGTCAAAATCAATGTAAAAAAAATGGGTTAAGAGCAAACATGAGAACAGCCTAAAAATCTAATAATATAGGGTAAAAAAAATAATATAAAAAAGGTAAAAATCAATATAAAAGTTGGGTAAAAATCAATATAAAGACAGGGTAAATATCAAATATAAAACAAGGTAAAGATCAATATAAAAACAGGAAAAATATCAAACATAAGAACAGGGTAAAGATCAAACAAAACAACAGAGAAAAGTCAAGATAAGAACAAGGTATAAATCAATATTAAAAAAAGGGTTAAAATCAAACATAAAAACAGCTAAAATCAATATAAAACAGGGTAAAATCAAATATAAAAGCCGGGTTAAAATCAGTATAAAACAGGGTAAAAACCAAATATAAAAACATGGTAAAATTCAAATATTAAAAACATGGTCAAAATCAATATAAAACAGGTTAAAGCTCAAACATAAAAACAGGGTAAAATCAATATAAAAATCAATATAAAAACAGGGTTAAGATCAAATATAAAAAATAGGGTGAAGATCAAACATAAGAACAGAGTAAAAATCTAAAATAAAAATAGGGTAAAAAATTAATATGAGAACAGGGTAAAAAATTAAGTAGTACAGGGTAAAAATCAATATAAAGACAAATTACAAATCAATATAAGAACAGGCTAAAAATCAATATAAAACAGGGTAAAAATCAATATAAAAATGGGGTAACAATATAAAACAAGGAAAAAATCTAATAGAACAACAGGGTAAAAATCAATATAAAACAGGGTCATCATCATCATAGCAGTCTGTCGGGGGTGACAATGATGGTTTCATTTAGGTCTGATCAGATTCTTCCACGCAGCTCTGTCCTTTGCCTTCCGCTGCCTGGAACTCCTGACCTTGTTAACCCGGGCAACGTCTGAGCCGGCATGAGTTGCTTTCTGACTGACCATTTCATGAAACTGCTTGCAAAGTATTTGAGTACCGCTAACTTTTGCTAGATTAGCAGCACATTCTTGGCAGATAGAGGTATTATCAGTGGCAAGGACAGGCCACAAATCAATATAAAGACAGGGTAAAAAATCAAATATAAAAACAGGGTCAAAATAAATATAAAACAGGGCAAAAGTCAAATACAAGAACATAGTCAAAATTAAATATAAAAACAGGTTCAGGTTACTTTATTTGTACCCGTAGGTAGATTTGTTTTGCAGTCAGGTGACATCCATATTTACAAACCACAATTACATTCAACATGAACACAAACACAGGCACACATGTAGCTGACTATAAACATGATAAAAGTACTCAAGGCTCCACCAATCAGGACATAAGACAAAGAGATAAGAGAAAAAAACAAGGAGATAAGAGAGAAGGGTCATATTAAAAAGTTAAAGACTAGTCAAAGAGGTTAAAAACTCAAAAATCTAAAACCCAATAAAAGATTTAGAACCCAAATAAAAAACCTACAAAAATAAGTAAATATAAAATCAAATTAATAAATAGGTAACTAAATTATGCACAATATATTGTTACATCTTGTTCAACTCTTTGACAGCAGCAGGAACAAAGTTGTTTTTGTAGCACTGGGTTTTACTTTTTGAGACAGCAAACCTCCGTCTGGAGGGAAGAAGCTGAAAGTGGCAGTGCAAAGGGTGGGAGTCATCATTTAAAATGGAGGTAGCAATCCTCTGTACCTGTCTGGTGTACAGGGATGTCAGGCTCAGCTGTGACTCACCAAGCAAACGACTGGACCATCTAACTACTTGGTCTAAGGATTTCCTCTGTTTCAGTTTTATCTGACCAAACCATGACACTAAAGAAAAGGATAAAACAGATTCAATAAAAGCCCGATAAAACATTGTCATTATGGTTCAGTCAATTTGGAAGCATGCAAGTTTCCTTAAACAATGCAAATGTTGCTGACCCTTTTTGCACACCCTTTCACAGTTCTCTTCAAAGTTTAAATTACTATCAATAATCGTTCCACGATATTTGTAGGATTGTACACATTCAGTGGTCTGGCCTTTTTTTTTTCCCACAATATCTTTATTGAACCTTTTTTTTTTTTTAACAAACATGATACAAACAATCAAACACTAACACTAAAGTACTACAAAAAAAAAATGCACTAAAAACACCAACAACCACCAACAAAATCAAGTCTTCAACAATGCTCCTCTGTTTAGTCTAGACAATCCAATACATAAGTATACATATTATGTTCACCAGTTTGGAATTTACAAGGTCCACACACATCATTCACCTTCTTCTTCAAGAGTTATGTTTAAATTTTTTACATAATCAATAAAAGGTCTCCATATATTCTCAAACACAATTTCCTTTGATTTCAGTATATATGTTATTCTTTCTAATGGAAGGTTTGTTAACATCTGTCTTAACCACTGAGTCACATCTGGTCTATGAGTCTTTTTCCATAATAGTGCAATACATTTTTTGGCATTAAGCAAACTGAGGTCTATGAATGTTCTTTCACTTTTATTAAAATTATGCTTTTCTGGGTACAGACCCAACAAAAACAGTTTAGGATTCAATATGATTTGTTTTGAGATTATTTTTTCAATTGTTACCCTCACCTCTTCCCAAAACATTCTTATTAATCTACATTCCCATAAACAATGAAATAGGGTTCCTTTACTTTCCATGCATTTTGTGCATGTATCTGGTATATTTTTGTTATATCTATTTAACTCCTCCGGTGTAACATACATCCGCATTAACCATTTGAAATGTATCAATTTAAGGCGTGCATTTATTGATTTGGTTTGAGCTTCTGTACAAGCCAATTCCCATTGTTACTCTGAAATTTCAATTTGCAGATCTTCTTTCCAGTAGTTTAATCTTTTCAGTGAATTTTCACTTGAAGATAGTGTCAATGAGTTATAAAACTCTGAAATAATACCCTTTCTTTTACTATCTTTCATCATCATTTTTTCCAAGGATGAATAAATAGGTCGAGTGAGAGCTTTATTTTGATTTGATCGAATAAAGTTTCTAAGTTGAAGATATTTAAAAAAATGTGTTCTATTGAGATTAAATTTGATCCTCAGCTCTTCAAAAGACATTATGTCGTCTGCACATGGCAAATATAAATCCTGAATCTTTTGTATCCCTTTTAAATTCCATACTTTAAATACAGCGTCCGCTCTCCCTGGTTTAAAATATTGATTACCCCATATTGGACTAAATTGTGACAATAACTGTAGTTCTTTTAAATAGTTTTTAGCTTCACACCATATTTTGATCATATGCTTTACAAATGGATTTTTAACTTGTTTTTGTAATTTTTTTGCCGAATCTAACTAACTAACTAACTAACCTGCACTTATATAGCGCTTTTCTAGTCACAAAGACCACTCAAAGCGCTTTCATTAATACTAACCCTCTATTCTAAGGGCCTATAGGAAACAGATATCTAGGGACAATTTAGAACAGCCAATTAACCTAACATGCATGTTTTTGGCATGTGGGAGGAAACCGGAGAAATCCCGGAGTAAACCCACGCAACACGGGGAGAACATGCAAACTCCACACAGATCACTGTTGGTCGGGGGCTGGGATCGAACCCACGATCCCACGATCCCCACAATCCCCCGGCCAAGGGTAAACTGTGCTGCCGCAGTGCTAACCACTGCGCCACCGTGCAGCCCAATCTGAGTATATGAATAGACCTCAGTTGTGCCGACCAATAATACAACATAAAATTTGGACATTTCAGACCTCCACGATCAAATGGTAAATATAATAAAGACAAACGTAATCTAGCCCTCCTGTTGTTCCATATAAATTCCACTAACTTTTTTTTTATTCTTGAGAATAGATCTAAAGGTGGTGATAAGGGAATGTATTGAAATAAATAAAGTATTTTAGGTAAAATATTACTTTTAAGTATATTGATTCTCCCGATCATCGACATTGGTAGTGACATCCATCTCTGAGTTAACTCATTGATATCTGACATTAAGGCTTCATAGTTGACACTGGCGACTGATTCTAGCTTAGGCATAATATGGATTCCTAAATATTTAAACTGATTTACAACATTGAATTGATTTACCTCAGGGGCTGGGTAATTTCTCTGGGTCTCATTTAGCATTAATATTGAAGATTTAGTTTTATTTATTTTATATCCTGATATTTCCCCAAAATTCTTTATTAAATTCAACAAGGTTGGAATTGATTTTTTTAGATTCGACATAAACAAAATTATATCATCGGCGTACAGGGAGATTTTATGTTCTGTTGGTCCAACTTTAATTCCATATAATTGTGAATGTAAACGTATCGCTATCCCTAAAGGTTCAATTGCCATAGTAAACAGTAAAGGTGAAAGTGGACAGCCTTGTCGACATCCTCTATTGATTTTTATTGGTTTTGAAATATTGTTATTTGTTAGGATCTCTGCTGTAGCATTATTGTATATTATTTGAACCCATTTTATGAAATTATTTCCAAGTCCAAACCTTTGTAGGACTTCAAAAAGAAAGGGCCATTCAACTCTATCAAAGGCCTTTTCGGCGTCCAATGATAGGAGAGCTGTATCCGGTGCTTCTTTATTAAAATAAATAATATTAAATAGTCTTCTTACATTATGGAAGCCTTGTCTACCCTTTATAAAGCCATTCTGATCTCGATTAATAATATTTGGTAAAATTTCTTGTATTCGTCTTGCTAAAATTTTACAGATTATCTTAAGGTCGGCGTTTAATAGGCTTATTGGTCTCATATTTTCACATTTATTAGAGGGCTTACCTGGTTTTGGCAGCAGTATAATTAAGGCATTATTTATGTATGATGGTAAATTATTATTTTGAAATGCTTCTAAAACCATTTCCAAAAAAGGTTTTATTAATTTATTCTTAAATTTTTTATAAAGGTCAACTGGAAGACCATCTGGTCCTGCACTTTTTCCTGATTTCATATTATCAATGGCTAGCCCAACTTCTTCTTGACTAATTTTAGACTCCAATATCTCCCTGTTTTCATTTGGAATACACGGTATAGATAGTTCGTTCAAAAACCCATTTAGTTTTGTTAAATCAGGTTCATTTTTGGTATCATATAATTTTTCATAGTAATCTCTAAAGGCTCTATTAATTTCTAAAGGATCTATAACTACCTGTCCATTACTTATAATACTGGTAATTGGTGTTTTAATTTCCAATTGTTTAATCTGCCATGCTAATAATTTTCCTGATTTTTCACCTTGTTCATAAAAAGATTGTTTCAATCTTAGAAGACTCGAGGCAGCTCTATTCGCTGATTTTTTGTCGTATTCAGCTCTCAAAATCAGTAATTCATTCTCCAACCTTGGGTCACTTCCTGCATACACTTTTTCCTGAAGACTTTTTATTTTATGTTCCAATTTAGCTCTCTCCTCTCGAGTCTTCTTAGATTTTGATCCTGTATAACTAATAATATGTCCCCTAATAAAAGCTTTGAAAGCCTCCCACTTTACACATGCTGATGTTTGTGTAGTATTGATGTCAAAGAACTCGTCTATCTGTTTTTCTATATACTTGACAAATTCCTCATCCTGAAGCCATTTATGCTGAAATTGCCATCTACCTGATTCCTTTGTCAATTTTTTATCTACATATATTAGACAACAGGGTGCATGATCAGAGATCACGATGTTATCATAAAAGCAGTTTTGAATCTTGGACCTTAATTCTGTGGAAATCAAAAAATAATCAATACGTGAGAATGTCTTGTAGGTACTGGAATAACAAGAATAGGCTTTAACTTGTGGTTTCATTTCTCTCCATATATCTAACAATCTCAATTCTTTCATAAAATGAGTGGTCTGGCCTTTTAGTACAGTGACTTCGTGCCTGGGAGTTTTCCTCCTAAAGTCAATAATCATATCTTTAGTTTTTGTTGTATTCAGCTGCAGGTAGGGATCCTCACACCAGTGAGCAAAATCATCAACTACTGGGCCGTGGCCACTCTCACCATCCTGGAGGAGACTGACAACAACTGAATCATCAGCATACTTTATAATGTGTCTGTTGTCATGTCTGCTCCAACGCATGTTTGTGTACAGGATGAAGAGTAGTGGTGACAACACACACCCCTGCGGAGAGCTAGTAGAAGAACACTTTTGGACAATGTACCATTGACCCTTACTCTCTGTGTCCTGTTGGTTAAAAAATCCAGAATCCAATCCACCAGATTATTACTCAAATCAAATTGCTGCAGGAGCCTTTCAACTACAATATGAGGTTGGATTGTATTAAAGGCAGAAGAAAAGTCCACAAATAAAAGCCTGGTGTGTGTCCCATTAAAATCCAGATGTTCAAAAAGCATGTTAAACAGAGTGACAGCGGCATCCTCCACTCTTCTGTAAGGCCTGTAGGCAAACTGCAAAGGATCCAATACATGCTCAGTCTGCTTTAGGACCTCAAATCTGACCAGTTTTTCAAAAATTTTCATTAAAATTGAAGTCAAAGCAACTGGTCTAAAATCATTTACCATTTTAGGACAGCTGTATTTTGGAACGGGGACAACCATAGCATCTTTCCAGATCATGGTAAAAATCAATACAAAAAGGGTAAAGATCAAACATAAGAACAGGCTAAAACTCTAATATAAAAATAGATTAAAAAATAATATAAAGCCAGGGTAAAAAAATCAATATAAAAAACGGTAAAAATCAACATAAAGACAGAGTAAACATCAATATAAAACCAGAGTAAAAATCAATATAAAAACAGGCTAAAAATCAATATAAAGAAAGGTTAAAAATCAATGTAAAGACAGGGTAAAAATCAATTTAAAACAGTAAAAATCAGTTTAAAACACTGTAAAATTAAGTACAAAAACAGGGTAAAAGTCAATATAAAAACAGGGCAAAAATCAAATAACGGTAAAAATCAATACAAAATGTGTAAAAATCAATAAAAAAATGGTAAAAATCAATCTAAAGACAGGGTAAAGATCAACATAAAGCCACAGTAAAAATCAATGTAAAAACAGGGTAGTGCTGAAACATAAGAACAGTGTAAACTCTAAAATAAAACCAGGTTAAAAATCAATGTAAAAACAGGGTAAAAATCAAATATAAAAACAGGGTAAATATCAAACATAAGAACAGGGTAAAAATCTAATATTAAAATAAACATCAATATAAAAATAGGGTCAAATTTAATATAAAACAGGGTAAAAATCAATTTAAAAACAGTAAAAATCAATATAAAAACAGGGTGAAAATCATTATAAAGACAGGTTAAAAATCAATATGAAAACAGGGTGAAAATCAATATAAAAAGTGTAAAAATCAAATATATAAACTGGGTAGACAGTTTTAAGCAGGCTTGCTGAAAACCTCACGGCCACACCTCAGACACAGTCCAAGGATAATTTTTTTTTTCACACATAAGAAATTGTTCAGAACTCCTTATACAAAGATATACAGTAGAGTGATGATATTCAAGTCAGTGGCAGTAATGCACCTGTAGGCTGGTTGCCAACCACCAATCAAATCTAAAAGAAGAAGAAGAAAACCGGGTAAAAGTCAATATAAAAAAAGGTAAAAATCAATTTAAAACAGGGCAAAAATCAAATAACAGGGTAAAAATCAATATATTAACTGACTAAAATCAACATAAAAATGGTAAAAAAAAAAATCAAATATAAAAACAGGGCAAAAGTCAATATTAAACAGGGTAAAAATCATATTAATAAAAGGCTAAAAATCAATATAAATCAGAGTAAAAAGTACCTTGTTTTTATATTGTTTTTTACCCTGTCTTTATATTGATTTTTACCAGGGTTTTATATTGATTTTTACCCTGTTCTTATCTTGATTTTGACCCTGTTCTTATCTTGATTTTTGCCCTGATTTTATTTTGATTTGAACCCTGTTCTTAACTTGATTTTTACCCTGTTCTTACTTTGATTTTTACCCTGTTCATATGCTTGATCTTTACCCTGTTGTTATGTTTGATCTTTACTCTGTTTTTATATTAATCTTTACCCTGTTTTATATTTGATTTTTACCCAGTCTTTATATTGGTGTTTGCCCTGTTCTTATATTGATTTTTACCGTTTTTATATTAATTTTTTACCCTGTTTTTACATTACATTTTTACCGTTCTTATGTTTGATCTTTACCCTTTTTATATGTGATTTTTTTACCCTGTTTTTATATTAGATTTTACCCTGTATTTATGTTTGAGTTTTACCGTTTTATATTGATTTTGACCATTTTTTTTATTTGATTTTAACCATGTTTTATATTTGATTTTTACTCTGTTTTATATTGATTTTTGCCTGTTTTTATATTGCGTTTTACCCTTGTTTTATGTTGATTTTTACCCTGTTATCTTGATTTTTACCCTGTTATCTTGATTTTTTTCCTGTTATCTTGATTTTTACCCAGTTCTCATGTTTGATCTTTGTCCTGTTCTTATGTTTGATCTTTACCCTGTTCTTTTTTTAATCTTTTTCTTGTTTTTGTATTGATCTTTACCCTGTTTTATATTTGAGTTTTACCCTGTTCTTATCTTTTCTCCACCTGTTCTTATCTTGATTTTTACCCTGTTCTTATGTTTGATCTTTACCCTGTTCTGTTTGATCTTTACTTTGGTTCTTATATTAATCTTTACCCTGTTTTATATTTGATTTTTACCCTGTCTTTATATTGATTTTAATGGTTATTATCTTGATTTTTACCCTATTCTTATATTGATTTTCACCCTTTTTATATTAATTTCACCCTATTTTTATATTAGATTTTTACCCTGTTATTGTTTGCTCTTTACCCTGTTTTTATATTGATTTTTACTGTTTTATATTGATTTTACCCTGTTTTTATGTTTGAGCTTTACCCTTTTTTATATTGATTTTGACCATGTTTTTATATTTGATTTTGACAATGTTTTTATATTTGATTTTTATCCTGTTTTATTTTGATTTTACCCTGTTTTTATATTGAATTTTACCCTGCTTTATATTGATTTTTACAATTTTTTTATATTTGATTTTTTTTAAACCATTTTTTATGTTGGATTTTACCCTTTTTTCTTTTGATTTTTACCATGTTCTTATCTTGATTTTTACCCATTCTTATCTTGATCTTTTCCCTTTTTTATCTTGATCTTTACCCTGTTCTTATGTTGGATATTTAAGCTGTTCTTATGTTTGATCTTTACCCTGTTCTTATATTTGATCTTTGTCCTGTTTTTGTATTGATCTTTACCCTGTTTAACATTTGATTTTTATTCTGTCTTTATATTGATTTTTAACCTTTCTTTATATTTTTTTTAACCTGTCTTTATGTTGATTTTTACCCTGTTTTTATATTTATTCTTACCCTGTTTTTATATTGATTTGCTTGAATGCATATGAAATTCTGAAAGGAGTTTGAAGATGTTAGGTTTTAGAACTTATACAAGGAATATTCTGAAGAATTAAATTTAATTTGGACAACAGACCTTCAGCACAGCAGAGTCAGATTGTGTATCCTGTTGTGAACAGACCTTCAGGTACCAACCTTCATCCAGATGGATGTGTGTTGATGAAGTTGAGAGAAAATGGTAGGCAGGTTCTGCCACACCACGGTACTAGCACTTTGAATCACAACCGTAGAAGCTGGATGCTTGTCACACTGTTCGATGTCTCAGTTTATACACAGAAAAAAGAATTTGAAGTTTGGCCAGGTTGTCAAATTGCAGATAATATTTGTTTATCATTCAGTCTAATCAGAAAATGAAACTTGAAAAATTAAAAAGCAATCTGTTTCTTCCAATGTGTTGTGGTCAGAACAAAGTCGACTTAAGCTTGGTGAAAATCAAGATAAAATCTCAGCACAGTAATTTAAGAAAAAATCAAAATAGGAAAAGGGGAATTTTAAACAAAAAAGTTTAAAAAGTTACAAAAACATGGAGGGCAGCACGGTGGCGCAGTGGGGCAGCACGGTGGCGCAGTGGTTAGCACAGTGGCAGCACAGCAAGAAGGTCATGGGATCGATTCCACCCTTGACCATCGTGGGTTCGATACCACCCCCAGACCATTGGTGACCCTTCTGTGTGGAGTTTGCATGTTCTCCCCGTGTCTGCGTGGGTTTACTCCGGGCACTCTGGTTTCCTCCCACATGCCAAAAACATGCAAGTTAGGTTAATTGGCATCAAACTGGGGATTCTAAATTGTCCTTAGGTGTGACTGTGAGAGTGAATGGTTGTTTGTCTCTCTGTGTTGGCCCTGCGATGGACTGGCGATCTGTCCAGGGTGTACCTTGCCTCTCGCCCAAAGATGCTGGGATAGGCTCCATCCCCCCCGCGACCCGAAAGGATTAAGCGGTAGAAGATGGATGGAAGATGGATGGAAAAACATGGAGCTTGCATTTCGGGCCTGGCTTAGGAAGGGGAGAGCTGAAATTGATTCTCTCCCCGACTTTTCAAGACTCAACTGGGAAAAACAGAGGGAAAGTTTTTCAACTTGGCGGGACGGCCCAGTATTTTTTTTTTTTTTTTTTTTTTTGAAGGGCAATTGACCTGACCAATTACATTCAAAGATGAGGACTGGCCCATTTAGTGTAAACTTTTGACCAATTGCACTGAGTTCCTTTGTTTCAAGCAAGAGTTGTAAAGTTTCCAAAAAGAAGATACATAGACACTTGGAAGCTGATTAGTCAGTTCACAGTTTTTGTAATGTGAGTTTCCCACAAAGAAGAAAGGATGTGATATGAGAAGTAAAATCATCCTTAAACATATATCATCATCGGCAGTCCATCAAAATTAATGATGACTATCATGTTTGAAGTAATTTTTAGCATAGGCAGGCTCTCACGTGGGCTACAAGGCCCACTTTTGACCTGCAGCAGCGCTGGCATTTGCTGCAGGTAAAATCTTTTGAAGAGATGAAACGATGCCTTTCATGTGCTTTCTCATACTCTTTCTGTCTTTACTCTTCAATTACTGCAGTGGCTTGTTTGAGTTTATACTTCCATGTAGTATGCTGCATTGCTTCTTCTTCCCATGTGTCAGGTGAAATGCCAGCATTCTTCAAGTGCCTTTTTAGTACATGCTTAAATCATAGTTTTTTCCCATCTTGACTTCTCTTCCCCTGCCTAAACTTGGAATAAAATACTGCCTTTTGTAGTCGAGAATAATCCATTCGACAAACATGACCAGCCTAACACAGCTATGATGTAGTGATGAAGGCCTCAACACTAACAGAGTCAGCACAACGTCCAACCTCCACATCAGGGATGCGGTCTTGCCATCTGATATGCAGGATAGAACATAAATGATGAAGTTGTACTCTGGTCAGGGTTTTGATGTGTCTGTGGTATAAGGTCAAGCATTCCGTGGCATAGAGGAGACAGGGGAGGACAGGAGCCTTATAGACTTTCACTTTAGTGCTGCGACCAATATCATGGCAGTTCCATACGCCCTTCTTAAGGGAACCAAAGGCTTTTACAGCTGAATATATTCTACGTTCAGCCTCGAGGTCAGCAGAATTAGTACTAGCTACTGTACTGCCAAGATAGGTAAAGGCCTCAGTTGTTTTCAGGGGTTCTCCATATACTGTCACTAATTGAGGCTCACTAGTCCTGTTGAAGAGCTCTATAGGGGTTTGATAGAGCAGTTCTGTCTTTGATATGTTAATTTTTAGACCAAACAAATCTGCTGCACAGGTAAACTGATTCACTATGTATTGCATATCCTCTAGGTTGTTTGCAACAAGTGCCGAATCATCAGCGTAAAGGAGCTCCCTGATGTATAAATCCTTGGTTTTGGTGGTGGCACAAAGACGGGCAAGATTGAAAAGCTTGCCACATGTTCGGTACTGATATAGACCCCTTTGTGTAAATTGATGTTCATAGTGTCCAAGACAGCTGTAAGGAAGAGCAAGAACAACGTAGGGGCACCCCTGCTTTACACCATGATTGACCTCAAAGGCTTCACTGAGTTCTCCATGTACTAGGACTTGTCCCTTCATCCCTGTGTGGAACTGCTTAATGACATTCACAAGCTTCTCAGTGCAACCATAGAACTCCAATACTTTCCAGAGGGTTTCCCTGTCCACACTGTCAAATGCCTTTGAGAAGTCTATGAATACTATATTTTAAGCTGGTTGAGAATAATCTCTGCAAGGACTTTCCCAACAATGGTCAAAAGTGAAATACCCCGATGGTTTCCATGATCTGCCCGGTCACCCTTCCTCTTGTAAATGGTAACAATCAGAGCATCCTTGAAGTCTTGAAGTAAGCATTCAGAAGTGAGACAAGCGTTGAAAAGTTTCAGCAACTCCTTGCGAAATGTTTGACCACCATTCTTAATTACATCTGAAGGGATACCATCAAGTCCAGGTGCTTTGTGGCTAGCCATAGTCTCCAGTGCTTTCACAAGCTCCTTCATGGTGATTTCCTGGCAGAGATCATCACGTCTCTGATGTCTTTTTAACTGTGCACAGGCATCTGAGTGAGCAGAGCCTTGCTGGTTGAGCAGATCACAAAAGTATTCCTTCCATCTGTTTTTAATCTCTTGAAGGTCAGTGTGTAAGTTTCTCCCGTCAGCTGACTTGACAGGTGCCACAATGTTACTTAGATGGCCATAGATGTCTTTCAGTTCTTTGAAAAGACCATGGTAGTTGCGCTTGTCAGCCATGTGCTGCAGGGTCTCTGTCTGTCTGTGCTACCAGCCATCCTTCATCCATCTAACTTCTCTCTGTACTTTAGCCTTGATCTCTGCAAAGGAAGCCTAGCTCCTCTCAGAGTTTTCCTACAGATGATGGTGGTGCAGTTGTTGTGTTGGATCTCCTCTTCATTTTCCCAGAACCAGTCTGGTGTCTTGCATTGTTGATTACCCAGAGTCTCATCAGCTGCAGAAAAGACTGCCTTCTTTAGTACCTGCCACTGATCTTTGATGTCCTCTAAACTAGATGTGGTTGATGCTGAACTCTCGATTGTTGCCGAGACAGCTTCAGCCAGACTCATACGGTACTCCTCCTTTGCTAGCTTGCTAGTATCAAGCTTCTTATGATTTGCAGCTGTTCTGGTTTTTATGCGGGGGAGGGAGATATTGAGCCCCACAACACACTTCACAAGATAGCGATCCATTGAGCACTCTGGTCCATGCAGGGCCTTTGTGCACATGATCTCCTGTAGATCACTCTTTCTTGTGAGAACATAGTCCAGAAGATGGTAATGTCCAGAACAGGGGTGTTTCCATGTGAAATAGTTCTTATGGGGCTAGCAGAAAAAGGTATTTGTGATGCAGAGATCTTGTTGAATACAGAAGTTAGGAAGGAAGTCTCCGTTGGAGTTCTTTTTGCCCTTGCCAAACTTTCCAATAATGCCTGTATACATTTTACAGTCTGATCCCACCCTAATATTAAAGTCATCCAAGATCAGCAATTTATGTTGTGGTAGAACACTGCCTATGATCCTCATCAGCTCTTGGTAAAAGGCTTCTTTATCCTCCTCCGGGTAGGTCATTGTAGGGGCAAACATATTAATTAGAGTCAGGTGCCTCTCGTACCCAATGGGTACACAAAGGAACATCACCCTCTCTGAGACAGCTGTTGGTAGGGATGGCATCTTGTTGGTGATCTTGCTGTCGACAGCAAAGGCCACACCTGCATCATGTCTACCCTCTGCTTTCCCAACCCAGAAAAAAGTGTAATGCTCCTCTTGTAGCTGGCCTTGACCTTCGATCCTCGTCTCCTGAAGAGCTGCAACACTTACTCCATACTGGTATAATTCTTTTGCAATAAGCGCCATTCTCCTCTCAGGTCTTGAGTCTCCATCTAGCATTGTGAACACATTCCATGATGCTATCATCTTAGTTCTCTTTTTGCTTGTACCACTGCAGTGAAGTCCTGCTGGTCGCAGTAAACCAGCCAGGGTATGTTCTGAGCACGCTTTCTTTACCCCACCTTTTCTAGGGGCTCCCCAGTTGGGGAAGGCAGTGCTGTCCCTGAAAAGAGCTGCCCGGACAATCACATTGCTGCTTCAACCCACTGGTGCTCAGAGTTCAGTATGGGTTGCGACCATCAGATGTGAGCCACCTGTGTGCAAGTGTCCTGCTAGCAGCTCCCAACTACTTAAGCCTGCTGCCGTTGCAGTTTCCTCATCACCACAGGGCTTCCACCTATGCTCCTCCAAACAAGATGCCTTGCACAGTAATTAAGGTAGTTGGTGTTGTGCCCCCACCAGACTACCTCTCTGGACCTCCGCAACAGTTACCAAGTGGGGCACATAAATGCAACAAACAAGCTTGATGAGGAGGCTGCCCCACAGTACCATGTCACTTGCTTGTTGACGCCATCCGTTGACCAAAGTAATGGTTCCTTGGCACGCCATCTTGTGCTTGCACCATTGACTCAAGCAACAAGTTCCTCTGCTGCTCACACCAACCAGCACCCTGCTGCCAGTGCCTCACCGTATCCCTGGCTAGGGGGCTATGGGTGTGCTAACACTCGCCTAGGGTGTACACCCAGGCTAGTGGAGGGAAGGAGTCGCCTTACTTCTCCATTCTAGACCGGCTCCAAGCGAGATCTAGCCACTGATCTAGCCACTGATCTAGCACGCATATGCTGCCTATTAAAGCATAAATTCTTTAAACTATGAATTGTGAACAATGAAATAGCTTGTCATTCTCCACAGACAACAGCAGTTGAAGATATGGCTGGACCCTGTGATGGACAATTATGGTTTGAAATGCTTTCACTGATATGATTTGATATACTGTATGTCTCCTTATTTTCAGGAAGAATTAATTTTGTATGCCTGCTATAAAGAAATTACTACATTTACAATGTAGACACATTGTTCCTTTTCTTGTTAAAGTGTAGACACATTGTTCCTTTTCTTGTTAACCTCTTGCACTCCGTTGTTCCGCGGGCAGGCAAGTCTCTGCGTCCTAGGGCGCACGAGAGCGCACTCGTGCGCCCTCGTGCGCATGACGCATGATAAGGATATTGATGGTGGTGGTGTAGGTGGTGTGGCCTCCAAGCGCCACTGAAAAAAAAAGCTGCAAACACAGCCGCGAACAGATTAGTTCATCTGATTGACCTCTCATTCGACTAATAAGAGCCTTGAATTGGGTTTCTGAAACCTTGAAGAGCCAATGAATGAAAACCTAGGAAGGAGGACCCGCCTCCCAACGCTTTGAATGCAGTGAGCCAATTGAAGCAGAGAAGTTCGTGAGCTGTTTTATTTTTAAGGCTGGGTGAAGACTGACTGCTGAAGCGGATCAAAAAAGGACACAGGAAGAGCCCCACAGACCCAGCAGCATGGAGACCATCCACAAATGCAACCTGTGTGACAGGGAGTGCCATTCGTGGATCGGCATGTTCGGCCACAGGCGGTGCTTATTTTGTATTGGTTCCAGCAGAGTAGACGTTATGATTTCTTCCATGGTCATTATAGACCGACGGAGGCTGACGATGAAGGCTGAGTGACACACACGCCTTCGCCAGTCTTTTTTTAATTACTACTGTTATTTGTTTTGAAAAATCGTTCGGCAAAAACCGCAATCATGGAAGCACAAAACCGCAATAATGGAATTATGTTTTGATCGAGTCGCGAGACCAGAACCAGAGTGGACTAGCGTCACGTTCGTCTGACAATGAGGAAGACAAGTTCGCCAAGACTCCGCTGTGAAGAGGTAAGGTGTTATAAGCTAAATTATTCTCTATCCCTGAAAATTGTAATCCAAAATGACTTTTGACCGATCAGTAAATTATAGCTGTGCGGTTCACGAAGTCTGAAGTTCGTGTGCCACGGTACAAGGGGTTGCTCGCAGTGTACAGGCTGTGAACGCCCCCCCCCACCCCCGCTATGACGTGTCACTTTGGCATTCTTTTGGCAAATGGATTTGAGAGGAAATGACGCCAGATCCTGAGCAGGGAGTAACATATCCACTTTATGGCCGATGGCATAAGGTTTCACAGCTTCAGTCTTGGGTAAAAAGGAGGGATTTACAACCAGACTTTTGGGTGACACAATTTCTCCTCAGCGAGGAGTAATTTTATAAATTTGGATCCAGCGTATGATGCTACATTATCAAGAATAAAATCACAGGACACAGATAAAATAACTGGGGAGTGTTGCGTAAGAGTTTGATAAAATCCGCAGCCACTTCAGGTGTCAGATGGTGCTTCCTCACAGTTCACATAATGTCTCCCATTGCATAAAACCAGTGTGTCATGATTTATTAAGCTTGACAGCTCATGTTCATGATGCCAAAGCACAGGAAGGAAGGCGGCTTCGGGGGGAGGGGGGAGCAGAGAGGACTGGCCGAGAGGGGCTTAATGTGGGCGACGTGGAATGTAGGGTTCACCCATAGGGTCGGAGGCAGCTTCAGCTGAACCGACGCGTCATTTATCACCCGGGAGATGGTGTATGGCCCAAGGAAGTGGAGGGACAGCTTCTTCGACTTCTCTTTCAGAGGGATCTGACTTGCCGCCAGCCAGATCTGCTGCCCGACGACGTAATTGGACCGGAACCCACTTCCTATCAGCAGCAGCCTGGGTGTGTTCTGTGGTGCGGGCCAGGGTGGCCTGAGTAGGCAGTCAGATGTGTCAGCAGCGACGAGCATGGGCCCCTATGGATGGAACCGAGACCTCCCTCTCAGCCATGGGTAGAAGAGGCGGCGTGTACCCCAACAACGCCTTGAATGGAGTGAGTCCAGTAGTGGAGGAGACTGCAGAGTTCATGGAGTACTCCACCCAGGTCAGATGTGTACTCCATGATGACGGGTGATCGGCTGCTACGTACTGCAAGGCACCCTCCAAGGACTGATTGGCCTGCCCGTTGCTTTGTGGATAGTTTCTGGAGGAGAGACTCACTGTGGTTCCCAGGGTCTGGCAAAAGGCCCTCCAGACCTGGGACGTGAATTGTGAACCCCAGTCAGAAACAGTGTCCATAGGGATGCTGTGGACCTGGATCACGTGGTTGGTGAGGAGGACCGCCACCTCCAAGGCCGAGGGGAGCTTCGGGAGGGCCACCAGATGCACCGCCTTGGAGAAGTGATCCACGATGGTGAGAATCACCATCTTACCACGGGAGGGGGGGAGTCCGGCAACAAAGTCCATGGCAATGTGAGACCACGGACGACCAGAAGTGGGGAGGGGATGGAGGAGATCAGACGGGGGGGGGGAATCCGATTTCCCCCGGACACAGGTCTGACATGCTTTCACATACAGTACTCCTGTACGTCCCGCCGCAGCGTGGGCCACCAGAACACTCACCAGACAAAGTCCACAGTTCGAGTGATGCTGGGATGGCACGCAAAGCGACTGGTGTGACCCCACTGGATGACATTGCTGCGGAGGGTGGCCGGGACGTTCAGACGGTTCCGGGGGCACCCTACTGGCACAGGCTCCTGGGACTGGGACTGGCAGACCCTCCGCTCGATATCCCAAGTAAGGGCTCCAAGGACGCACGAAGGTAGTATGACGGTTTGGAGGTGGGGGGAAGGGGGCGCTACATCCCCGGAATCAAACTGACGCGATAGCGCATCCAGTTTGGTGTTCCGGGCACCAGGCTGGTAAGTGATGGTAAAATTAAATCACTGGAAAAATAGCACCCAGCGAGCCGGCCTGGCGTTCAGTCGGCGGGCAGACCGCAAGTACTCGAGGTTCTTGTGGTCGGTCCACACAATGATGGGGTTGATGGCCCCCTCTAACCAGTGCCTCCACTCCTCCAATGCCAACTTAATGGCAAGCAGCTCTCTGTCCCCCACGTCATAATTCCTCTCAGCTGGTGTAAGCTGACGAGAGAAATATGCGCATGGGCAGAGCTTCTGATCTGGGGGGCGTGCGCTGTGACAGTACAGCGCCAATCCCCGAATCAGATGCATCCACCTCAAGGACAAACTGGAGCTGCGTGTCAACCTGGGCCAAGACTGGTGTTTCCGTGAACAGGTGCTTTAATTTAACAAATGCCTGTTCTGCTGCCTCGGTCCAAGAAAAAGGGACCTTAACGGAGGTCAGTTGTGTCAAGGGCAGTGCCACCCCACTGTAGTTCCTGATGAACCTGCGCTAAAAATTCGCAAACCCAAGGAAGCATTGAAGCTCCTTACGGGAGTGGGGAGTTGGCCAGTCCAGCACTGCCCTCATCTTGGCCAGGTCGGCAATCAGTCTCCCTTCAGCCACTATGAAGCCCAAGAAGGTGGTAGATGTTGTAGAGAACTCACACTTTTTGGCCTTGACGTACAGCTGATTCTCCAAGAGCTGTTGTAAAATGGCCCTGACATGGGCTTCGTGTTCCTCTGGCGAGCGGGAGAAAATAAGAATATCATCCAAGTAGACAAACACAAATTGGTAAAGCATATCATGGAGGACATCATTAATTAACCACTGGAAGATGGCAGGGGCATTAGTGAGCCCGAACGGCATCATTAAATATTCGAATTGCCCCGATGTGTTTTGAAAGCCGTCTTCCCCTCATCGCCCTCATGAATGCAGACCAGATGGTATGCGTTCCTAAGGTCTAACTTGGTGAAAACCCGTGAGCGCTGAAGGAGCTCAAATGCTCAATTAATCAAAGGCAAAGGGTACCTATCTTTGATGGTAATAGCAGTGAGCTCCTGGTAGTTGACACATGGGTGCAACGAGCTATCCTTCCCGACGAAGAAGAATCCGGCTCCGAGTGGAGCCGAAGATGGCCGAATAAGGCCAGCATTCAGCTATTCCTTTATGTATTGCTCCATCACCTCCCTCTCCGGGCCAGAAATGCTATACAACCGGCTGGACGGCAGCCTAGCCGAAATGGGCGAGCTAAATTGCCACTTACTTGGGAAATCCAGGGAGAACTGGCAGGGACCCAGTGAGGAATAGATGAACCAGTAGGGTGGGGGGAGATGAGTTGATGGTGCCTGACCGGGTGGAGTAGGAAGCTAAAGGACAGTGAGATGTGGCAGGAGAGCGCACGCAGTCCAAGAGACATATCTACACGGTGGCAGCAACCTGAAGAAAGAGGAGAGATAAGGTTAGATGACATGTCAACACTTATAACTTTATTTTGCTTGCCTATACACAGGCAGTAGACCCAGACAAGCCAGCGTTGACTGCGCGGAGAGAGCCTCCTTAAGTACGCTGGCTGATGAGCGGGTGCAGGTGTGTCTTCTGCCTCAGGTGCAGTGATGAGTTGGTGAAAGTGAGGCAGGATGGGAGGGGCACGCTCTCACTGCCCATGACACAGTGATGTTAAAAAAACACACAGTAATGGTCAGATACAGAAAAGTCAACAACACTAGCAATAACTGAAGCGGTAGAAAAAATTTAAAACTCCATTGACCACGACAAGCACTCAGTTGGATTATTTATTGACCTTAAAAAAGCTTTTGACACAATCAACCATACAATATTAATCAGAAAACTTGAATGTTATGGAATCAGAGGGGAAGCACTAACCTGGTTAAGAAGTTAGTTTTGTGGGAGGCAACAGTTTGTGAAGTTGGGGGAGTTCTCATCTGCATGTTTGGACATTGCTTGTGGTGTCCCCCAGGGTTCAGTTTTGGGACCAAAGCTGTTCCTTCTTTACATCAATGATTTATGCCAAGTGTCAAATATATTGAAGTTTGTATTATTTGCTGATGACACCAACATATTTGTTTCTGGCAACAGTATTAAACAAGTACTTGATGATGTGATACATGAAATTGTTGTGTCTGGAAATAGGACAGTGGAGGCAATGGCTGAACTGAACAATGGTTTATTGAACAGAAGGTCTTAGCATGTGGAACATGCAGAGTACGCTAGCATGGTAGCTAACAGGAGGTACAGGCTATGTGTGCTGGCTAGAGGCAGAGCGCCAAAGAGGCAGTCTCCCACCGTAAGCCCCTTAATATAGTCACAGCGTGATGATGTCACATCGTGTGTGCATCCCCACGTCCATGACGTGCCTGATGTTAATATGCCCATATATAACATCTACTTCCCCCTGGAAAAGTCAAAACATTAACATTTAAACTCACAACAGCATTTTTTTTAAACAGAACCTGGGCCATCGTGTGGACCACCGGTGTACCCTGCATGACCGGGTGGACTACTCTGCCATCGTGAACCAGTCGTGCCCTGCTAAACACATTAAAACAGAGTCACTGTTGTGGTCTAAGTTTAGGGGGACCTCTGGCAAGCGTGGGAGCAGCTCTGGATGCACCGGCTGTGGCAAACCTGGGTGCCATCTTGAACCATTGGTCATCTGGAAATTGGTTGGCCCCAACCGCATGGTGCTCTGCATCGGCGGGGACAGGAACATCTGCGGGCCATTTGGGCATTCGGCTTGGCGGAACCAAACCCAATCAAGCACTGTGAGCTGCAATCTGTTCGGCTGGGTGGTTGTTAGTGGTTCTTTTGAACTGGGTGGCGGGCTTGATGTCAGTCGTATCGATCAGCACACCTTAGTGAAATGATTGAGCTTGCCACAGCGTCTGGATCACTGTCCCCGGGCTGGGCAGGAACACACGCTCTCTCAGTGCTTCGGGGAGCCACAGTTTCCACACGAATGGTGTCCCATGATGTTCCGTTGCCCCATAACATTCACCTTGGCGTCCTGCAAGCGACTTGTGGTGTACTTCAACTGGGGTAACTGCATGAACTAGTGGGATTTGTCATTGTGGCTTACCTAGGTGTGATGTTAGCTTGTCGGCGGCCACCCACTGGAACGCCAACTCCACCGCCTTTACCAGCAGTAGGTCGTCGGGCACCCTGAATAGCTTCGCCTGCAGCCGTGGGTTGATGGTGTCCTCTGCTAGCTGGTCCCATACCATTTCCTCCTCTAGTTACCCAAACTTGCACCTGCTCACCAGACAGCGGAGTCCGGCTCATCCAGCCACATCAGTTCTGAACTGGGCTAACAGGCATATGGAGGCGATGGTTGCACTGAACGATGGTTTATTGAACAGAAGCTCGTAGCATGGGGAGCATACAGAATATGCTAGCTTGGTATCTAACAGGAGGTACAGGCTATGTATGCTGGCTAGAGGCGGACCAAAGAGTTTCCCGCCGTAAGCCCTTAATATAGTCACAGCATGATGATGTCATGCCATGCGTGCGTCCCTATGTCCGTGACGTGCCTGGTGATAATATGTCCATATATAACAGAAATGCATAAACTGAAAGCCTGGTTTAATATGAACAAATTAACACTTAACCTAAACAAAACTAAAGTAATAATATTTGGTAATCATAAAATAAACACTCAAATAGAGATAGAAATAGATGGGGTCAACATTGAGACAGTAACTGAAAACAAATTCTTAGGTATCACAGTTGATAACAAACTCATCTGGAAGTCACACATTCATCAGTGTAGGAACAATTAGTCATAAGGTACAAAGACTATTTAGTTTATACCTAGAGGTATGTGTGTGGAAACAGAGGTTTAATTTGTGACCACAAACAAGAGGGAAACACTCATTTTGGGCCACCAGTCCAAAACTTGGACAGTTTATTAATAACTTATCTTTATAACTTCAATCAATGAGTCTCAATTATTCGTGAATTCTTCTGGGTGTCTTCATAAACAGACACAGGAAAAAGAAATCAAGCAGAAACTTCTATATACCGTTTACAGTTCTAATGATCAGACTCAAATTAAATGACATTACATTCAACTGATGTGTAAGCAGGTGAAATGATAAACAAGTATCAAATATCCTATTAACCAGTAACGGATTCCTGAGCAAAAGAGTGTTTTCACATTTGTGGAACCAAGGAAACCTTAGTATGAATTTGTAACTGTGATGTAAATGGAGACAGAAATAACTGTAACCAACAGATGAAGAAAATTGGACACAAATTTTATGAAGAAAACTATAAATGCTAAATATATGGAAAAGAAATTCTGAGTTACTCTAAAAATAAAAACAGAATTTAATGAAAGGAGGAATACTATTTCTCTTTAATTCTTTAGCTCCAATCAGAGTTATGAACTAGTTTTAAACCTGAGACAATTTATGATATACTTTAAGGCAATGGACATCCCATTACTCAGCAGACGAAACAAAGGAATCTTGATCACGTGGCTTTTGTGTTGGGGTTTTCTTCAGCTGGATCCAGGAGCTGAGATTTTCTTTGATGATTCTGGAAAATATCTGCCAGCAGATATTTCTTCCCAGGGACAAGCAGTCAGGAGTTGAGGTCCAGTGATGCTGATGAAGCTGCTGGCCGCTGATGCAGTATGTCATGTGGGACAACATGAGAGGGTTTTTTTCCAGCGGCTCTCCCAGGTCCAAATAAATTGGAGATGGTTCAAAGTCTGATCAAAGTCACAGAACTGGATAGAATAGACTTTATTTGTCATTATAACAAGTACAACAAAATTAAATGGGTTAGATAAAAAAATTCAAGCCACAAAATCCGAGTTCTTCAGATGTCGTGGTGACTGGTGAAAACAGCTTCCAGTGTGAGAAAAACGATCAGTCCACATTAAAACACGGTGAGGTACAAAAAATCAATAGGAAAAAGTTTAACAGCATAAAACTAGAAAAGTACTCATAGAGCGCATATCTCTGCCAAGGCTCCTTCCATTTCTCATGGATCACCTCCAAAATGTAATGGGTTTGTGTGTAGGCCTATAGCCACTTGTGGTGAAAATTGCATCAAAGTCTGTCCATCAGTTTTGGAGTATTGATGCTAACACATTGTGAGAAGATAAGAGCCTTGGCTGAGGTATGCATTCTCAGATCATCAGCAAAATATAATGGGTTCCTCTCTAGCCCAAGAACCACCTCTGGTGAAAATGTCATCGAAATCCGTCCTGTAGTTTTTGTTTAATCCTGCTGCACAAATACAAACAAAGCCCTTGGTGGAGGTATGTGCTCTCAGATCATCACCAAAATGTGATCATCTGTTCCCCGTGCCATTACACACCTTTGCTGAAAATTTCATCAAAATCCGTTCATAACTTTTTGAATATTGTTGCTAACACACTGTGAGAAGATAAGAGCCTTGGCTGAGGTATGCATTCTCAGATCATTACCAAAATCTAATCATCTGTTCCCCGTGCCATTACACACCTTTCCTGAGAATTTCATCAAAATCCGTTCATAATGTTTTGAGTATTGTTGCTAACACACTGTGAGAAGATAAGAGCCTTGGCTGAGGTATGCATTCTCAGATCATCACCAAAATATAATGGGTTCCTCTCTAGCCCAAGAACCACCTCTGGTAAATATTTCATCCAAATCCATCCAATAGTTTTTGTGTAATCCTGCTGCACAAATACAAACAAAGCCCTTGGTGGAGGTATGCACTCTCAGATCATCACCAAAATCTAATCATCTGTTCCCCATGCCATTACACACCTTTCCTGAAAATTTCATCAAAATCCGTTCATAACTTTTTAAGTTATGTTGGTAACAGACAGACAGACAGACAGACCCTGGTAAAAACATTACCTCCTTGGCGGAGGTAATAAAAGAAACGTCTGTGAACACAGAGTTTCACTCCATATAAAAGAGAAGTTTGAGCTCAAAACAGAAGAAAAAGTATTTTTCCCAGACATTTAAAGGAAAGAGAATTCAAGGCAGGACACAGACACTTTAGCAAAACTTTCACACAGAACAACTCTCTGAACTAGGGCGTTCCTCACTAAAAACTAAGTAAGTTTTCACGGGAAAAACTTTACTGACATGAAAGGGAACCAATTGTCTCCCATCGTGGAAGGTTTGAATGAACTCTGGTCCAGTGAGAAAGCAGTCCTTTGTCTGTAACCAATCAATAGAATGAAAGGGACATTGTCCAACAGAGACTGGCTGGTGATTGGCTGAGCCAGTCAGATGACTTGAGTAAGTTTTCTCAATTGGATGAAACACATCTTGATAAATGAAAATTCACTTATACTTATATATAAAATCTAAGCTAACTTCAGTGATTCATGACTAATTTTCAGTGAGCATGCACTTTCATAAACTTGTCCTTCTATAATTAACATGCATTAGAATAAGGTTCATTTAAGCATTTTCAAACATGCAACACATTTAACATCAATGATTAATGAAACATTTTAAACTCATCATTGTCCAGCACAGAGTTGGTCACCTCTTCAAATAGTGTCCTGAGAATTATCCTGAGGAATGAAAACTTGAAGAGAGAGTTAATGTTCAGTCAAAAAAAAATAAATAAATAAAAAAAAAACAGTCCAGCAGTTGACAGAAGTAATGCAAACATATTCCGTAGTTGTCCACCAGGGTGTAATGTTGAGCTGTGGATAATTCCTAGAGAACTTTGGAATTCTCTCAGTGTATCTGGAAGGTCTCAAACAGTACTTCAAGCATAAAACTGCCTGGCTGGGGAGGAAGTTCCGAGATTTATGATTGCAAACTAATACATTCCTGGCACGAAATGGGATCCCTATTGTCCCTTTTACCATGGAATGCTGGGGTTCTTAGGTGAAGGAAACAATTACAACCATCACAACTACCCAGTACCCAAACTCAGTGTAAATGGTGTAGAGATTGAAAGGGTATCCGAAACTAAATTCCTTGGAGTAATAATTGATAACAAACTGTGTTGGAAGCCACATATTAATTATATAAAAGGTAAAGTATCCAAATCAATTGCAATATTACACAGAGTGAAAAATTTGCTGAATCAACCCACACTATACACCTTGTATCATTCATTAATACTCCCATACATGACATATTGTAATGAAGTATGGGGAAATACATATAAAACAAACATATATCCACTCTTTATGCTTCAAAAGAGAGCTATTAGAATAATCAACAAAGCAGCTTACAGGGAACCAACAAACCCACTTTTTCTTAAACAAAAAACTCTCAAGTTGAAAGATCTGATCGACTTTAAAACCGCAATAATAATGTTCAAAGTGAAGAATCTATCACTGCCCGCAAATATCCAAAAGTTGTTCCAAACAAGGGAGAAACGATATCACTTCAGAGGAACATGTATATTTCAAAAGCCTACAGTGAGAACAACTACCAAGCAACACTGTATTTCAGTGCAAGGTGTCAGATTATGGAACGATTTTGGACCTGAATTAAAATCATGTACAAAGCTTGGACAATTTAAACAAAAACTAAAGGAAGAAATACTCCAAACATATTTACAAGACGACATGTAAACTCACATAAGGATTGACATTTCCAGCCTGTGTTGTGTTATAGCTTAGTTTTTCTTTTTTCTCTGTGACACTATGTCTTAGATTTGTTTTTGAATAGTAACCGCTTAACTTAGACTAGCTCAGTTTTCTTTTTCTCTCAGTCATATTTTGTCTTAGCCTTGTTTTAAATTGTAATCGCTCTTGTCTTGTTTTCTCTTTTTTCTCCTTTGAATTCTTGGATGGAATATGGGTGGGCAATATAAGCTGCGGCTTCAGCCATCACCCATTTCGGATAACTCACGTGGAATTGTATAGTAGAAGGAGTCTTTGTCTAATTTGACCTTGTTGTTATATTATACAGTTTCTTTTAACCTGTAATGTACTATCTGAAATAAATTCATTCAATTCAAATTCAATTCAATTCAATTCAATTCTTGACCAGACTTTTTGGATGAAACAATTTCTTTAAGGTGAAGAGTGATTTTATAGATTAGAGCCAAAGGGATTGATGCTACTTCAGATACAAACTAACCTATCTAAGAGCATCTCAGTTTTAAGTAAAGCCAAGCAGATATTGGACTACAACTCACTTCATTTTCTCTACTGTCCTCTGTTTTTACCATATTTGACATATTGCATTGAGGTTTGGGCAATAATTATAAAACATTACATCCACTTTTTATTCTTCAAAAAAGAGCAATACAAACAACACCTTACCATCCAACATTCAGAGACTGTTCAGTGATAGGGAAGGGTCGTATAAACTGAGGGAGGTAGGGGATTTTATGATGGAAGGGGTGAGGATCACTAGGAGGAGTTTCTGTGTTTCTGTTTGTGGGGCCAAGTTGTGAAATGATCAAAAGGGGAGCATCAAGCAATGTCCAGACATGCATCAGTTTAAATCTTTGTTTCAAAACATGGTGTTAGTGAGGTACAAGCTGGAAGAAGGGCGAAAACAGTCATGAGTATTCAAATGAAGTACTGTTAGGTGTTGTTTTTTTGTTTCATTTCCATTTCTTCTTCTTCCAGCTGCTCCCTTCAGGGGTCTCCACAGTGGATCATCTGCCTCCATCTCACCCTATCCCTTCATCTTCCTCTGTAACACCAACCCTCTCCATGTCCTCCTTCACTACATCCATGAATCTTCTCTGTGGTCTTCCTCTTTTCCTTCTGCCTGACAGCTGCCTCTTTAACACCCTTTGTCCAATATATCCACTATCCCTCCTCTGCACATGTCCAAACCATCTCAGTCTTGCCTCTCTTACTTTGTCTCCAAACCGCTCAACCTGAGCTGTCCCTCTGATATACTCATTTCTAATCCTGTCCCTCCTAGTCACTCCCAAAGAAAACCTTACCATCTTCAACTCTGCCACGTCCAGCTCCATTTCCTCTTTTTGTCAGTGCCACCGTCTCCAAACCATACATCATATCAGGTCTCACTACCGTCTTGTAAATCTTCCATTTCACTCTTGCTGCTACCCTTCTGTCACAAATCACCCCTGACACTTGTCTCCACCCACTCCACTCTGCACCTTCTTCTTCACCTGTCTTGTGCATTTTCTATTGCTTTGGATGGTTGACCCCAGATATTTAAACTCATCTACTTTCACTACCACTACTCCTTTCATCTTCACTGTTACACCTGCCTCCCTCTCATTCACACTCATATATTCTGTCTTGCTTCTACTGATTTTCATTCCTCTTCTCTCCAGAGCATACATCCACCTCTCCAGGTTCTCTTCCACCAGCTCCCTACTCTCACTACAGATCGCAGTGTCGTCTGCAAACATCATGGTCCACGGAGACTCCTGCCTGACCTTGTCTGTCAGCCTGTCCATCACCATGGAAGCAAGAAGGGGCTCAGAGCTGATCCCTGATGTAACCCCACCCCCACCTTGAACCCATCCATCATTCCTACACTACACCTCACCACCGTCTCACTGTCCCCACACATGTCCTGCACCACCCTGACATACTTCTCTGCCACTCCTGACTTTCTCATACAGTACTACACTTCCTCTCTTGGCACCCTATCATGTGCTTTCTCTAGATCCACAACGACACAGTGCAACTCCTTTTGACCTTCTCTATACTTCTCCATCAGCTCTCTTAGAGCAAACATTGCATCTGGAGTACTCTTTCTTGGCATGAAACCACTCTACTGCTCACTGATTGGCACCTCTCCTCTTAACCTGTGTAGTGAAATTAAAGGGTTTTATAGGTAATTTAATGTTGGTATACGTATTAGTGTAAATATGAATGTGATTAGGAATGAAGGTTTACATTTATCACACTCAATTCCTTGTTAGGGCACCATCCACGTTTTCATCATCATCATCATCATAGCAGTCTGTCGTGGGCAACAATGACTGTTTCATTTAGGTCTGAACAAATTCCTCCACACAGCTCTGTCCTTAGCCTTCCGCTGCCAGGAACTCCTGTCTATGTCCAGCTTCTTCAAGTTTCTTTTTACAGTGTCTTTAAATCTGAGCCTTGGTCTACCCTGATTGCGTTTGCCCTCACATAACTGTGAGTAGAGTAACTGCTGAGGGAGACGTGTCTCATCGTGTACGCGTGGAGTTTCTTCACCTGCACTCTGTAGACAGTCCAAGTTTCAGCACCGTACAATAGATCAGCCAGTACTGTCACTCTGTACACTTTGCATTTCACACGGATAGACACATGTCGATTGTTCCACAGTCTCTCTCTCAAGTTTCCAAACACAGTGCTCGCTCTTCCCATTCTGAGAGATAGTTCATCCTCCAGCCTAGCATTCTCTGAAACGGTACTCCCTAGGTACTTGAAAGTCTTGCACTTGACTAGTGGCTCAGTACCAATGCTGATCTCTTCTGGTAGTAATGTTGATAACTGGAACTTTGGTGGTTGATAAAGACATTCTGTCTTCTTGAGGCTGAATTGGCTAGCTGCTCTTCCAAATTTCTCTGCTAAAGATTGCATATTTTCCACGCTGTGTGCAACTAGAGCACTGTCATCGGCAAAGAGCATTTCTCTTACTACCTTTATCGATGTCTTACTCTTGGCTTTAAACTGTGCCACATTGAACAAGTCTGCTTCTTTCCTTGTTTGAATGTATACTCCTTCTGAAGTGTCTTTGAAGGCCACCTCAAGCATGGCTGCCAGATATAGCGAGAAGAGTGTAGGCGCCAGCACACACCCTTGTTTCACCCTGTTGCTTACTGAAAAGTCTTTAGATACTGAACCACTCATTGCCACGTTTGCTTGCATACCTGTATAGAGTGCCTTGATCAGGCTGACAAGCTTCTCTGTACAGCCATATTTCTTGAGTACCTGCCAAAGTCCTTGTTGCGAAACAGTATTGAAGGCTTTACTGAAGTCTATGAAGACTACATAAAGCGGCATGTTCTGTTCGATACACTTTTCTTGAACCTGTTTCAAGCAGAAAATCATGTCCATTGTGCTTCTTCCACTTCTAAAGCCGCACTGGGTTTCCGGTAGTACATTCTGCGAGATGTGTTCATTGAGTCTGTTCAGTAGTACACGTGAGAGAATCTTACCAACAGTGGCTAGTAGTGACATACCTCGGTAATTTCCACAATCTTTCCTGTCACCTTTCTTGAACAAAGGCACAATACTTGCATCCTTCCAGTCTTGAGGTACTTTCTGGGCATCCCATATCTCTTGGATGAGCTTGTGCAGGCAGTTGGTCAGCTGAACACCACTAAATTTCCACACTTCTGCTGGAATTCCATCCCTTCCTGAAGCTTTACCATCCTGTGTTGTCCTGATAGCTGCCATTAGTTCATCAAAATTTGGTGGTTCATCCAGACTTGATACAGCTGGTCACTGCACTAGAGCTTCTTTAGCCCCTTCAGTGAGATCTCCAGGGTTGTTTAGTAGTTGGTCAAAGTGGTCTGCAAATCTGTCCAGGATCTCATCTTTCTCCTGCAAAACCGTTTCACCATCCATAGCCTTTAGTTGGATCAATCCTCTTGGTTTAGGGCCATATATTTCTCTCAAACCAGTAAAGAATATTTTCATGTCCTTTCTGTCTGCTGCAGTTTGAAGTTTCTCCGCTTTTTCATCCCACCAGTTGGACTTCATCTCTCTGGTGTACTTCTGTAGCTCACTCTGAGCCTTTGAGTATTTCTTCTTCTTCAACCTTGTGTTACACTGTAGGTTTTCCTCTCTAGCTGTATTCCTCGCTTCTAGTAATTTCTTCAGGTGTTCATCATGCTCATCAAATTAATCTCGATTTTTCCTCTCAGGGTAGCCAAACACATCACTCGCAGTCTGATACACCGTATCCTTCAGTGTTGCCCATTTCTCTTCTGTCATTCTCTGAGTTGTTGCTGTCCCAGTCTTTAAAGTTTTCATCCATTTCCTGTGTAAGTTCTTCCTGCTTCTTCCTGCTTTTTTGGCCTTTCAGTGCACTAGTGTTTAGCTTCCGTGGTGGCTTCACACCCGTCCTGCAGTGCTGTTTTTGTCTGCAAATCCTTAATCTAGATCTCAGCATAACATGATCAGTACCACAGTCCGCGCCTCTCATTGCTCTGGTGTCCAGTACATCCCTTACGTCTCTCTGCCTGACTATGATGTAGTCTAATACAGTGGGGTAAAAAAGTATTTAGTCAGCCACCAATTGTGCAAGTTCTCCCACTTAAAAGATGAGAGAGGTCTCCAATTTTTATCATAGGTATACCTCAACTATGAGAGACAAAATGAGAAAAAAAAAATCCAGAAAATCACATTGAAGGATTTTTAATGAATTAATTGGTAAATTCCTCGGTAAAATAAGTATTTGGTCAATAACAAAAGTTCATCTCAATACTTTGTTATATACCCTTTGTTGGCAATGACAGAGGTCAAGCGTTTTCTGTAAGTTTTCACAAGGTTTTCACACACTGTTGCTGGTATTTTGGCCCATTCCTCCATGCAGATCTCCTCTAGAGCAGTGATGTTTTGGGGCTGTCGCTGGGCAACACAGACTTTCAACTCCCTCCAAAGATTTTCTATGGGGTTGAGATCTGGAGACTGGCTAGGCCACTCCAGGACCTTGAAATGCTTCTTATGAAGCCGCTCCTTCATTGCCCAGGCAGTGTGTTTGGGATCATTGTCATGCTGAAAGACTCAGCCACGTTTCATCTTCAATGCCCTTGCTGGTGGAAGGAGGTTTTCACTCAAAATCTCATGATACATGGCCCCATTCATTCTTTCCTTTACACGGATCAGTCGTCCTGGTCCCTTTGCAGAAAAACAGCCCCAAAGTATGATGTTTCCACTCCCATGCTGCACAGTAGATATGGTGTTCTTTCTCCTCCAAACACGACAAGTTGACTTTTTACCAAAAAGTTCTATTTTGGTTTCATCTGACCATATGACATTCTCTCAATCCTCTTCTGGATCATCCAAATGCTCTCTAGCAAACTTCACACGGGCCTGGACATGTACTGGCTTAAGCAGGGGGACACGTGTGGCACTGCAGGATTTGAGTCCCTGGCGGCGTAGTGTGTTTCTGATGTAGCCTTTGTTACTTTGGTCCCAGCTCTCTGCAGGTCATTCACTAGGTTCCCCCATGTGGTTCTGGGATTTTTGCTCACCGTTATCATTTTGACCCCACGGGGTGAGATCTTGCGTGGAGCCCCATATCGAGGGAGATTATCAGTGGTCTTGTATGTCTTCCATTTTCTAATAATTGCTCCCACAGTTGATTTCTTCACACCAAGCTGCTTACCTATTGCAGATTCAGTCTTCCCAGCCTGGTGCAGGTCTACAATTTTGTTTCTGGTGTCCTTTGACAGCTCTTTGGTCTTGGCCATAGTGGAGTTTGGAGTCTGACTGTTTGAGGTTGTGGACAGGTGTCTTATACTGATAACGAGTTCAAACAAGTGCCATTAATACAGGTAACAAATGGAGGACAGAGGAGCCTCTTAAAGAAGTTGTTACAGGTCTGTGAGAGCCAGAAATCTTGCTTGTTTGTAGGTGACCAAATACTTATTTTACTGAGGAATTTACCAATTAATTCATTAAAAATCCTTCAAAATGATTTTCTGGATTATTTTTTTTTCTTATTTTGTCTCTCATAGTTGAGGTATACCTATGATGAAAATTGGAGACCTCTCTCATCTTTTAAGTGGGAGAACTTGCACAATTGGTGGCTGACTAAATACTTTTTTGCCCCACTGCAAGTGCCAGTGCTTGAATCTTGGGTGCATCCATGTCTTATCCACGTTTTATAGAGGTGGAAACTCTTATGCAGAAAAACTTAAGCTTAAGAATTTAGCAATTGGTAAGTTAAGCTTAGTTAATAATCCTACTGAAAATATTTGATCATTCTCATAATAAACCCTTGTGTGAGTTCTTGTCTCTGATGATCAAGAAGATGGACATGAAATCAAACAATAACTCCCATATGTCTTTCAATGATTTAATAAGAAATGTCAGAATAGGTTAACATATTTGCATAACTTTAAAACGGAGAATTTACATGCATCATGGGCATCGACTGTTACTGAGTTACTTATGAATCAAGCATTTGTGGAACCACATGAAGCATAGTTTAATTTGTCAGTATAATGGAAACTGGAAAACCATAAAATAGCATTGGTTGAGAAAAGTGGATGCAATTTTATGAAGAAAATAATTAACTTTATAAAAAAAATAGAAAATTTGTTTTACTCTGAAAAAGACTGTAGATTAATGAAAGACAACATGCATTTTGAGATTCTGATGGGTGTTTGCATAAAATTAGGTTCAAAGAACTTATACCAGGAATATTCTGAAGACAAGTGTAAATTACATAACAGACCGTCAGCCGCAAAAACTTTGCGTCCCAATGAGTATCAGGCGGGTCCACTGGATTCTCTTTCACTGGACCAGCGTGGGTCTGTGGGGAGACTAACACTGTTAGGGCCTCCTCCCGGTATCACAAAGGCTGGTCTCCAGCAGACTGGGTGAGGTCTTCTCTGATGCACTGAAGAAGGAATTAGTTTACGGTGCAAAGTCTCATCAGAAAGTCAAATTATATCACAAACTCATTTCTTCCGATGTTGGTGGTTGAAATGAGATGGTTTAAGCTTTAAAAAAATAAATCTTCTTGCACAATGATTTATGTAAAGAAAAAGAAGAACAAAATAAGAAAAATGAATTTTAAAGAAAAGAAACAGGATTTACACAGAGCACGACAGGCTCTGGGCCCTTTTTAAAAATATAGGAGAAATTGGAGAAGCAGAGAAAGCTGCTCACAGCTTTGGCCAACCACACCTGAGCAGACTCTGAACAAAGAGCAATAAAACTTAAGTTTTTTCTAGTGTTGCAGGGTGGTCCCAAAACTTCATGAGACCTGAGGTGGCCCAATTATATTTGAGCTTCTTCCAACAAGGATCATAAACTCAACCTAAAAAGGGAAATGCAATGAAGATTTGAATTCTATTGGTCAGTTAAAGTGCAGCTATGGTCTCCTGAAGAATGAGGAGGGGAAGAGTCATTTGATCTGAGAAGTGAGACCCCCCCCCCCCTTTAAAGACATGTTGCTAAAAAAAAAAGCATAAATTCCTTAAACTTTAGTGACTAAGATATTCTACTCAATAAAGGAGCATAAAATGCATCTACATTTACTGTAATCAACTTGTGATAATAAGCATGCAAACGTTAATTTCTTCCTGAAAACAGCAGAACATATCACAATCATATCAAATCGAATCATATCAATAAAAGCATTTGTTGCGTCTAAAATGCCTTAAACCCCAAGTTCTTTTATATGAAGGCCAAATAACCAGACTGAGAGTGTCAGGTCTGGCCCTCACAAGCCAGCATAAGATGCCACAGTCCAGTGAAGTGCACAGGTGTTTATTAACAATTAAGGAAAAGGAAGGACAAAATAACCAGCCACATGGGCTAGACAGCAAGACTACCAAATAACGTACAGGACGACAATTGACAGCTGAGGCGAGGAACGCTCGCTCAGCATCAGATAAGGAAAAGGGTATGTCTGTGTGTGTTTATTTATATATTCATATATTTATTCCATCTAGCTACAACGCTCCACACTGTGTGTGTGTTTATATATTCACATGTTTATTCCATCTAGCTACAATGCTCCGCACTGTGTGTTTATATATTCATATATTTATTCCATCTAGCTGCAATGCTCCGCATTGTGTGTCTATATATTTATAGACACAGAGATATTTATATGTACATATGTATACTCGCTGCTCTTTTTTTCTTGCCTTCTGATTGTTGCTCTGAGTGTTGCTATCCCTGTGCTGTTGCAATCCTGGAATTTCCCCATTGTGGGACTAATAAAGGCTTATCTTATCTTAAAGGGTATCGAATACAAACGATAATCACAAGTGATAAATACACTTACAAATAGGAAGGAATCGTTGACTGTCGTAGACGAGCACTTGACGAGACTGCCGCGAGATGCAGCCGCTGGCGCTGACTTTTAAAGCCGGCCGCTAACGACCGCAAATGCAGCACAGCTGTTCAGACCTTGACAGCAGGAAACTCCCGAGCGTTTGTCCAGTCAGAGCCCGGGGAGCCAGAATGACAACGCCGCTGTCAAAGCCTGACAGGAATGGTGTGTGACCCGAGTGCGGACAAAATAGCGGTCGGGTTATGACAGGATCTCCCCCTCAAGGGCGGACTCCCGGACGCCCGTTAACATCCACACCCCCCTACCCCACCCCAGGGCGGGCGGATGGGGAAGCAGGCAAAGGGGAAACAGAATCAATCTCACAGAAAATGAAATCAGCCCGATATCCTACCACACAAATAACAAAGACAGGGCAGGAGCAGAAAACAACCAGGGCATACATTCACAGGGGGAAAAAAAAAACAAAAACCCACACACTATACAACACAAGAACACATACAGGGCAAAAAAAAAAAAACAGAAAAAAAACCCCACAGGGTAACGTAGTCTCAACCCTCCAACAGGAGAGGGGAAAAAGAAAAAAAAACATGCTAATTCCAACAAGCATAAACAGAGTCTTTAACCAAAACCCAAAAGTATAGACCGTTATAAGAAAAAGAAAAAAAAAACAATGAAAATATGGCACTCATGAAAAGAAATTTGCAGGCTCTAGGGAAACAAAAGCCCGCCAACAACAATGAACAGAAACAATTCACAATAACTCCATAAATATTCATTTCAACCTGGAATCCATACACACGTGGAAGAAATAAAACAACAAAAAAAAAAGTTCAAAAGAGTTTAGAGATCCCAGTCAGTACTTAACTATTCCAATGAGCAGTAGTCCGAAATGACAATCACCTATAAGTAATCAAAGGGTAAAGGTTCTGCAAGAAATTTAGCAGCTCAACTTTAAAGGCTGAACTTCAAATTCTAATTTAAAGACTGATCAGAGGAAAAAAAACAAAAAAACAAAAAAAAACACATGGCCAAACTTCTGAATGCAGAAGCTGAACGAGTTCATTTTCTTGGCAATTGAATTAGACCAACTGGATCCTATTTGGCAGAATAAAGACCTACTGTAGATATTTCAGCCCGTGTTTGCAACTACAGGGATGCAATGGTAATTTGCTCCATGGATCAGCAGTTACACGTTGCCTAGGAGCTTACACAGCAATATTGCAACCCTACAGAGTGCTCAGGGGCAAGCAGAATGGCCAGAAAGAAGAATAATCATGGTGGCATTATGTCTGATGAAGAAAACGAAAGGGCGGTCTGCTCTGAGGATTCCTTGATCAGAAATGTAGTAATCAAACAACACTTTACCATACTGGCTCCAAATTTCCATTAAACACAAAATAAGAGTAACCTAAATGATGTTTAATATAACCATAATAGGTCCTAATGTTGAGAAGTGTTTATCAAAATTAGATTCAACTCAACTCTCCTTTCCTAAGCCAAAAGGTCAAGAAAAAGAAAAAAAAACAAAACAAAACACGGTATATAAACAAGACAATGGGGGAGAAAAAAAAATCAAGCGGCCAAGTCACACATCAGAGCACACCATTAGATCCTGTATGTGGAGTATTTCAGTCTTAAAAAAACTACTCAAGATCACAGCAACTACTGAGGGGCGGAGGAAGGGGAAGAAAAAAAACACCAGGATGATAGGTATAATATACAGTCCAGGGAGCCTCCCAGCACCCAGCATCCAAGTCGCTAACACGGGTGGCGGGGCAAGTTCTGGCGGCCTACCTGAATCCCGGGCCGGGGATGACCGTGCCTCCGGCGGTCGGACCAGGGTGCCAAATATACAGTTCTGTTTATCAGGAGGCCGGCCCAGGACGCCAAACGGGAAAAACAGGCTTCCAGGCGGTCGACCCGCATCAACCTGCCAACAGGACCACTGGAGAGAGCTCGGTGGCGGTCTCCCAATGGAGAGGGGAAGCAAGGGAGAACCGGGCCAACAATGGTTAATCCCCACGGTTCCTGGTGAGGGAAAGAAGGAATGGGACGAGGATAAGGAATCAGTCCGGCGTTCATCAGCGGCGGGACTGCAGCTCCATCTCCGGATCCCACACAAACAGGCGTTAATTGGGCCGGAACCAATCCAGTAAAGAATTCCGACTGGGCCAACGCTGCACCCACGGTGGACCCGGATTGGGCCAGAACCCTCCGGTGATGAGCTCGAGCTGGGCCGACGCTGCACCCGCAATGGACCCCGATTGGGTCACGGCTGCCGCCAAGTCGGACCCCGATTGGGTCAGAACCACTCCGGTGACAAACTCTGATTGAGCCGACGCTGCACCCACGTTGGACCTCGATTGGGTCTGAACCACTCCGGTGACAAACTGATTGAGCCGACGCTGCACTCGCGTCGGACCCCGATTGGGTCAGAACCACTTCGGTGACAAACTCTGACCGAGCCGACGCTGCACCCACGTTGGACCCCGATTGGGTCTGAACCACTTCGGTGACGAACTTTGATTGAGCCGACGCTACACCCGCCTCAGACCCCAATTGGGTCAGAACCACTTCGGTGACGAACTCTGAGCCGACGCTGCACCCACGTCAGACCCCCATTGGGTCTGAACCACTTCGGTGACGAACTCTGATTGAGCCGACGCTGCACCCGCGTCGGACCCCGATTGGGTCAGGGCCGCACCAGTACCAACCTCCAACTCCGAACCCAGAACCTCCGGCACAGCGATTGGCATCTGCTCTGCACCGGCGATCTTGGGGGAGGGCTCAGAAGAAAAAAAAAAAAAAACGGGATCAGGATCACCGGCAGCGCCAGAACCTGGCGAGACAAGCTCGGATGCAGTGGACAGCTGCACCCGGCTCGCCCCCCCCCCCCCCCAAGAGACAGGCAAAAATACTCAATTATAGAAAAGACAAAGACAACACTGAGCACTTGCCTGATCTCAAGTTCGGACGCCGTCCAGGACTTCGACGATCCGGGCTTCAGGTTCCCATTCGGCTGCGTCGGGCTCCGCAGCCAGCAAGATGGCTTCTGCAGCCTGAGGACCCTCCGGCGCCATCGTCCACGCTGGCAACCCGTACGGCGTGGTGGCAGGGGGCCCCTGGCCCACAGGATCGGACTGATCATCCGTGGAGACCTGGGGCCGCTTAGTCGTCGGCGCAGGATCCATACAGCAGTCCGCTCTCCTCCTCTGTCCTTGGCGTGGCTGCGGGACTGGAATTACATGCTCCAGGGCCGCAGGCCCCCTCCTCATCCGATGACGTTTGACTGACGTCAAGGGACGCTCTGCGGAGGAAGACACAGAGGTAGCGGGTTTAGTTATTACCTCAGCAGGTGGTGGAGGCTCGGGGGGCTGCGAACCCCGAACCTCACCCCCAGGAGTCAGACAAGACAAATCACTATTAGGAGAGAAAGAGTGAACTTGTACTCGCCCGTCTCCCGGAGGGAGGATGGTGCCTGCTGTAGGAAACGTTGTTCCTTCTTCCCGCCGGGTGGTGGCAGAGGGCTCCCTGGAAGGATGAGGGGGAGCCGCACGTGATGGACTAGGCATGGGGCTCGCCGGAGCAGAACTCCTCATACACCCAGCAGCTGGAGAAGGCGTTGGGGAGGAGGGGGCGGCAGCCGAGACAGGCTGGGCACGGCGCGCTGACGACAAAGCGGGGGAGGATGGCCCGGGGATTCCCTCCTGGCGAGATGCTGAAGAGACAGCTGTCTGGTTAATGGGGTCATTCCAGCGACCCGGAGCAGGATCCAGACGGGATTCTTGCTGAGGTTCTCTGGCCGCGGCGCCGATGTCTTCGACGGACCTTGGGTGGTAAGAACTCCTGGCCTGGATCGAGGAGAGGATCGCCGTCTCCTCCGCCTCAGGTCGTCTCAGGTCGTCTTCTCCCTCGTACATCCGGAGTATCTCGCGTTGGGTGGCGATGTCAAGCCTCCTTGTGTCGACCTCTGGGTGGTCGGCGTAGCGGGGGGAAGAAGGTTGAGCACATCTTCAGTGCAGTCCAGGTACCAGCGTATGTCGGGATGAAAGTCGAGGAGGGAGGAGGCGATGAGGATTTCATCAACTTCGTCCAGCGCCTCGGTCAGCTTGTGGCTGGGACTCCGAGTGCGGCCCCTCCGCGACGGCATACTTCCAGTACACCGTACCCAGACAGGAAGGAGCAAAGTTCCCCCGAATGCAACTTCACTGCAAACGGCGTCTCCTTCTGGCGGCAGTCTACTGTCAGGTCTGGCCCTCACAAGCCAGCATAAGACGCCACAGTCCAGTGAAGTGCACAGGCGTTTCTTAACAATTAAGGAAAAGGAAGGACAAAATAACCAGCCACATGGGCTAGACAGCAAGACTACCAAATAATGTACAGGATGACAATTGACAGCTGAGGCGAGGAACGCTCGCTCAGCATCAGATAAGGAAAAGGGTACCGAATACAAACGATAATCACAAGTGATAAACGCCCTTACAAATAGGAAGGAATCGTTGACTGTCGTAGACAAGCACTTGACGAGACTGCCACGAGACGCAGCCGCTGGCACTGGCTTTTAAAGCCGGCCGCTAACGACCGCAAATGCAGCACAGCTGTTCAGACCTTGACAGCAGGAAACTCCTGAGCATTTGTCCAATCAGAGCCCGGGGAACCAGAATGACAACGCCGCTGTCAAAGCCTGACAGGAATGGTGTGTGACCCGAGCGCGGACAAAATAGCGCTCGGGTTATGACAGAGAGATGAAGTATACTTTCATTTATTTTACTGAAAGTGAGATATGGATACAAGCAGCGCTGGAACACAACTCTTTAGGCAATTCCCCAAGAGAGTGCTACCCAAAAAGTGAGCCCTATAGTTTTTATAAAGTTTAACCACTCCCTCGTGCAAGAGGGAGGGGTTTTACCTCATTGTATCAATACATTTCCACTTATGTGGCAGCTCGGCTGTGTGCAGAACTGATTCTGATTTCAGCAAATCAATTATAGGGTGTAAACTAATCTCTGCAATGTAGCATGTGAAGCAAGCAGATAAAGAAGTGTGAGAAAGACAGAGCAATCATGTCATTTTACCGACAATTTGAAACCCATTGTCCGTCCCAGAGTTCAGTCAGGTCTTTGTGGGCAGATATTGTCTTAAAAGAATATGAGTTAGCTCATAGTCCATAAGGCTTAAATTCCACTGCAAAGGAAACCTTTAAATATTCCTGATTCGTCCACCAAATGGCACAGTGAAACAGGTTGTTTACTGGAGAGTCTTGGGTTCCGAAGTCCTGACTATGTCGATCATAAAACTGTCAATTAGAACATTCCTTTGCCAAAGAGTCTTGGAGAAAGGGATTAACTTCCACTTTATGGCCGATGGATAGGGTTACAGCTCTAGTTCTTGGGTGAGAAAAGCAGTCTCAAAAGCCAGACTTTTGAGTTGAAAAAAAATTCTTCAGCAAAGAATAATTTATAAATTGGAACTCAAGGTCACGCTACACCTGGCTTCAACAACTCTTTCCCATATCTTCATAGTGTGGCTGATCAACTCTATGCCCCTGTAGTTACTACAACTCTGAGCATCACCTTTGTTCTTGAAAATTTGTACCAAAACACTTCTCCACTCCTCAGGCATCCTCTCACTCTCCAAGATTGGGTTAAAAAGTCCACTGCCATCTCTCCTAAACATCTTCATACCTCCACAGATGTCATCTGGACCAACCACCTTTCCATTCTTCATCCTCAACGCTGCCCTCACTTCTGCCTTGCTAATCCTCAGGACTTCCTTGTTCACCATCTTTCCTTCATCCATCCTCCTCTCTCTCATTTTCTTTATTCATCAGCTCTTCAAAGTTCTCCTTCCACCTTCTCAACACACTCTTGTCATCTGTTAGTACATTACCATTTCTGTCCTGAATCAACCTAACCTGCTGTACGTCCTTTCCAGCTCCATCTCTCTGTCTAGCCAGTCAATCCAAGTCCTTTTCTTCTTCCTTAGTGTCCAGCCTCTCATACAACTCACTATATGCCTTTTCCTTTGCCACCTCTCTTTGCCATACGCCTAGATTCCAAATACTCCTGTCTACTTCATCTCCCTGACTAGCCCACTTTTTCTTTGCCAACATCTTCCTTTGAATACTTTCCTGTACCTCCTCATTCCACCACCAAGTCTCGTTGTCTTCCTTCTTCTGTCCACTGGATACAACACATACCACTCTACCCATTTCCCTCAGTACTTTTGCTGTACTTTCCCAGTCATCTGGTAATTCTTCCCTACCACCCAGAGCCTGCATCAACTCCTTCCTGAACTCTGTGTGACCTCCTTCCTTCTGTAACTTCCCCCACTTAATCTTTGGCTCTGCCTTCACTCTCTTCTTCTTGCTTTCCAAAGTCATCCTACAGACGACCATCCGATGCTGTCTAGCTACATTCTCCCCTGCCACCACCTTGCAGTCTCCGATCTCTTTCAGATTTCTCCTTCTGCATAAGATGTAGTCCACCTCTGTGCGCCTTCCTCCACTATTGTAAGTTACCCTATGTTCCACTCTCTTCTTGAAGTATGTGTTCACCACAGCCATTTCCATCCTTTAAGCAAAATCCACAACCATCTGTCTTTCCATATTTCTCTCCTTAAGACCATACCTACCCAGAACCTCCTCATCTCCTCTGTTCCCTTCACCTACATGTCCATTAAAGTCTGTTCCAATCACCACTGTCTCCCCCCTGGGAACACTACCACTTCATCCAACATCTCCAGAATTCCTCTCTCTTCTACTTGACATCCAACTTGTGGGGCATACGAACTGACAACATTCAACATCACACCTTTGACTTCTAGCTTCAAACTCATGATTCTATCTGACTCCCTCTTTACTTCCTGAACACTTTCACATACTCTTCCTTCAAGATTACTCCTACTCGATTTGTCTTCCTATCTACACCGTGGTAGAACAGTTTAAATCTACCTCCAATGCTCCTAGCCTTGCTTCCCTTCCATCTGGTTTCTTGAAAACAGTATATCTACCTTTCTTCTCTCCATCATATCAGCCAACTCTCAACCTTTAACAGTCATAGTTCCTACATTTAACGTCCCTACTCTCACCTCCACACTTCTACCTTTCCTTTTCTCTCTCCCTTCTAACACACCTTCCCCCTCTCCTTCTCATCGATTTTTTTTTACCAACAGTACCCCACTTTACACCAGCACCCTGTTGGTTAACAGCACCAGTGGTGGTCGTTGTCAACCCGGGCCTTGATCGATCCAGTATGAAAGTCTCATTCGTCATGATCCGGATGTTTGATTTGACAAAGGTTTTACTGTATGTCTGATGCCCTTCCTGACAACCCTCTTCATTTACCCGGGCTTGGGACCAGCACTAGGAGTACACTGGCTTGTGCACCCCTGTGGGTGGGTTTGTTTTGTTTTCATTTAGTTTGTTAAATTGGGTCTTGCATTTTCTTTTCATTCGTTTTGTTTTTTTCTCTCTTTCTTCTGTCTTATACAGTATATACACATACCGTATATGAATGTGTGTATGCATGTAGTATGTATATATACGTACATACAAACACACACACTTACAGGTGATGGAGAATACCAGGGGACACCCGGAGGATACACACAGATGGGGGCTACGTCTAGGGAAGAATGGAACATAACGTCCAGAAATGCAAGACCACTGCAAGGAATGAACTACATTGGTCTGCTTAAATGGGGATGAATCCAATGGTAATCAGCTGTATGGAACAAATGATTAATGGATGACAGGTGTGGATACATGAGTAAGGGAGAACACATAATCAATGACAGCTGTGCAGCCTGCGAAACAGTTTGACAGCTGGAAGCTGCACAGCACTGTCAAAATGAAAGTACAGACCGGAAACTAAATAATACAAGAATAAAATAACACAACCCAAAAAGATGTAAATAATACCATAAATACAACATGGCAAACAAGACTATAAAGGCACAACTAAGAATACAACAACTCAGACATGAACAGAGACCAGATACAACAGACTATAATAAACAAAGAAATCAACAAACAGAAAAAAGACTAAACTCAAACTGGAAACTGAGCACAGCCCCCACCCGTGACACCCCAGGGCAACATCCAAAAAGAAAAGAGGACCCACCCACAAAGGAAACCCCCCTCTGACCGATGGAACTTATAATGTTGTGAACACCACCAAGTATGTGCCGGTAATGCACCTGTAAGCTGGTTGCCAACTGCCAATCAAATCTAAGAGAGGAAGAAGAAGAAGAAACCCCTCTCCCCAACAGGAAAAACAACCCACCCCGGGCAGGAGGAGGGGGGAACCTAGGCACGGATGGACCGAATCCAAGACAGACAAACAAAAAAATCTCATGACCCACAACCCAAACATATGGCAGCACAGGACTCTAGGGCCACTGGGAAAGCAGATAAGGCAGTTCGGGTGGCCTACTCAAGTGCCAACACCACCAGATTATGCGGTGGAGCACGTTCAGTGGCCTTCCAGAGTTCTTGAGCTACCTGAGCAGCTAGCATAGCCTGTCGGGTGGTCTCCCAGAGGTCTTGAGCCACCCAACCAAATGACGCACTTCGTCAGGTGGTCTCCCTACATCCCTGAGCCAACGGGCCGCAGGGCACAATGTGCCACTTCCTGGAGGAGGTAGCTGGAACCCGTGCCCCAATGGACCACATAGACTGCAACGTGGATGAAGTGGAAAAAGGGGTGCGGACGATTGACTCCCAATGCTGATTGCTGGCCAACAGCGGAGCAAGACGGCGATGAGGGCTGACCAGTGAAGAGACCAGATGAGGGGAGAGACTGCTCAACGGGGACCTCCGGTGAAGACGAGGAACCCTCCATGACCTCAGACCACGGCGAGGAACCCTCCATGACCTCAGACCACGGCGAGGAACCCTCCATGACCTCAGACCGAGGCGAAGAACCCTCCATGACCTCAGACCGAGGCGAGGAACCCTCCATGACCTCAGACCGAGGCGAGGAACCCTCCATGACCTCAGACCGAGGCGGAGCGCCCTCCATGGTCTCAGACCGAGGCGGAGCGCCCTCCATGGTCTCAGACCGAGGCAGAGCGCCCACGGAGACCTGGGACAGAGGCAGAGCGCCCACGGAGACCTGGGACAGAGGCAGAGCGCCCACGGAGACCTGGGACAGAGGCAGAGCGCCCACGGAGACCTGGGACAGAGGCAGAGCGCCCACGGAGACCTGGGACAGAGGCAGAGTGCCCACGGAGACCTTGGGCCAAGGTGGGGGGCTCACGGAAACCTTGGGTGAAGGTGGGGGGCTCACGGAAACCTCTGGTGGAGAGGGAGGGCCCACGGAGACCTCTGGTGGAACCATGATGACCTCAGGCGGAGATGGAGGACCCATGATGACCTCAGGCCAAGATGGAGGACTCACGGCGACCTTAGGAGAAGGCTCAGACAAAGAGGGGACAAGCACCGTGTCAGAGTCACCAGCAGCAGTGGAGCCCGGCGAGGACTCCGGTGCAACTGGCAGTTGCACTTAGTCCTCCCTACCAAGAGCCAGGCAAGATTTCTCTAAGACAGATGAAGTGAAAACAAAAAAGAGAACTTGCCTGAGCTCAAGTTCCACCACTGTCCAGGACTCCAGCGATCCAGGCTGGGGCATCTCGACTCTGCGCTCCTGACATTCCACCTCTGACTTGGCCACCTCAGACAGGAAGGAAGAGACAAACACCGGAGAATTACTGGCAGCAATGGAGCCCAGTGAGAAGAACTGAAAAGCAGAGGACATCTGCAACTGATTTCCTCCCCCTCCCCACCCCCTCCCCCATGAGCCAGACAAGAATTCTCTAGATCTGTAGATGGTAAAACAGAACCGAGTACTTGCCTGGACTCGAGCTCCACCACCATCCAGGAGTCCGACGACTCTGCTGTGGCGACCCCTACAGCAGGCATGGTGGTGGATGCAGCCCAAAGACCTCCAGGCGTGGCGACCGACGCAAGTGGGACTCCCGGCATGGTGGCTGGGACTGGAGGTCACCTCATCATTGGCACTGAGTCCTGGGCAACACTCCTCCTCATCCAGCCTGAAAATACTATAGTCTGTGCAGCCAGACATACCGCAAAAAGTACAAACTGAAATGCAAAAATAGACGGGAGGAAAAGAAAAAAGCAAAAACTCACAGCCACTGGCATTTCACACGGGCAGTGGTCTTCTGTAATAAAATGCCTTTACTAAGGCAAAACAGAGGACACCAATCGCAGGCTGTGAGGTTTGCACATTTAATAAAGGAAAAACACATATGAACAAAAATACACAAACGCGCACTTTCAGTTTCAACTCGCACTCACTTGCAGTTTTCCCAATATTGGCCTTTTGCTGCTCATTCAACCCAGGAACTTCTTCAGGATCTGCATCCAGCTCCGCCTCTGTAAGGTACTGGGCCTCCACATCATCATTGGCTTCCATGACTTTGTTGGCCTCAACTATGAATTTTTTTGAAGCGGATTCTGAGCTCTTCTTCGGACATTATGGCGTGCATCCAAGCAATGTGGTTGGCCAGCCGGGAGAACTGCCGCTTCGCAGATGTCCTATTGGCTTTAAGCTGCTCGAGTGACTTTGAGTCAGCCATCTTCTTTTCCGACAGGATTGAATAAAGGCACTTTTCCACTAGCCCAGCACACTTCGGCACGTCTCGATTCACTTCGACACGGTTCGGCTCGCTTTTGTCTCCATTACAACCATGTTAAGCTGGGGTGGGTGGGATTTCTATAACAGCGAGGCGGCGCCACACTCCCGTGACGTAAAACAAGCAACCCAAGCAAAACAAACACATACAGCTGTATAAGGCCACTCCTCGGTCTGTGGCTTTTTTCACCGTAAATGCCAAAAAAGGACCGCCAGACAAGGGTACAGGCAGCGAGATGAAACACTCTGGAATAGTTCTGCAGCTTCTGGGAGAGCCAAAGACGTGAGGATACAAACTAGGTCATATAGGACGGTAAGCTAATGTTGCTAATGCTAGTTTGCTATAGGTACGTCGTACTACACTGTAATGTCTGCAAGTTATCGCTGTTAGGTACTAAAATATGTACGCTGTGTGTTTCAGATGGCTCTGTTGTGGGGAAATTACTGCTTCAGTCAGTCTGGGCGTTCAGCACAGCCTGTCACGGATGTCAGCACAGCTTCACAAACGATCAGTGGTTATAGAGCTTAAGAATGTCTGTAGAAACGTTTATTTCCTGTACAACGCTCTGATCTGCTTGAAAATCATGGAGAGACTGTTGAGACATCATGGACGTACCTGCTTCTGCAGAACCGAGTCTGAGGTGTCTCTTTTTTATATGTGAAGGTTACCACCATGTGGCATAAATTAAATACTGAAAGATTGGAAAAGCTAAGAATAATCCAGCAGTTTGAGAAATCACTTTTGGTTTGGTGTAAGTCTGTCAACAGAATTATGAACCATAAAGCAGTTTGTGTTAAAATGTTAAATCCCATTAAACCTAATCCAGGGGCTTCCAATCATGTGCCATGGGGGGCCAAGACCCTGCAGGTTCTCTCTTCTACCCAGTCTCTTCAGCAGGTGTCCAACAATACAGTCTTCAGTTAATAAAATAATTGTTTTGGTTACTTTTTTCTTAAAAATGAGCCATTATTTTCAAGGTCACCGATAAATCCTTTGTACAGTTTACTCTTTTCCCCACCGGTGTCTTAACAGACAAAATAGAAAATCATGATGCAAACACATAAGTCACTAAATTGTTTATTACAATCAGCAGCAAATTCCAGATTATTCAGAATGTGCAAAATTCAAGCTGTAAAAAATAAAAAAAACTGGAATGGTCACACACGGCAGCCACGCTGCCTCACTGAGAAGCAACTGGATCAGACCCTCGTACTGGTCCTGGTTCAGCAGATCTTTAGCCTGCATCTCTGTAAATAGTGAGGCAAGGTCCAGTTGGGGTGACAGTTTCCCTATTGCCTAGACAAAAGACAAATGGGTGGTGGTTAATTAAAGCAAGTTTAAAACATATTTGGGAAATACACTTGTTGCTAAAAGCCAGTGGTGGAATGTAAATTAATGAATGAATCTTTATTTTGGATTGATTAAAAGTAAAGATTAAAAGAAAATAGAATAATATAACAGAGGAAAAAAATCTAACAAGGTCAAATTAACCAATAACTCCTCTGATTATACAGTTCAACATAGGTTATCTGAAATGGGTGATGGCTGAAGCTGCAGCTTATATTGCCCACCATATTTCATCCAAGAATTCAAAAGAAAAACAAAACAGGAGGGATTACAATTTGAATGTGACAATAAAGTACTTCGTTGTTGTATTTAACCACAGTTTTCATGTAGCTGCGCTTCGGTAGATTTTACAAGGGCTGCGTTACATTTAAAATCATCTGCTTTTTACTGTGGCCTCAGCAATCAGAATGAATTAATACATTCACTTGAATGGAATCTAGTACTTTAACTGAGGGAGTGCATCACCGAGTATGGAGTCGCTCAGTCAAAATATGAAGTTTTTATCAATAAAAGTTTGTCTTGTCTGTAAAAGTGTCTCTTCTTGCCCTGGCTTCATGTGTGGGCGGTGTTTTGTACTAGCATTGCTAAAATATAAAAGGAAGCACTACAATGGGTCTCAAATATTTGTAATGTGTCCTGTTACTGCATGAGTTTATTGATGATAGACTATAAACTACACATATAAAGTAAATTATATTGACGACTGAACATCTCACATTCGCCAAAGCATACAGTTATGAACATAACTCACAAAGGATCACACAAGTGATCTGACAAAAAAATAAATACATTAACAAGCGGTTTATTTTACAGTTGATGTGCCATATTCACACAAATAAATCTCAGTTCAGTCCCTTTTATATTAAGTGGAAATTGTGCTACTTTGGTTTTGACACTTTACCTATAAAAGCAAAGGATTTCAGTACGTTCCACAGTGGCGAGGTCCATTGTGGGCTGGCTGATTTCCTCTTGCCTAGATGAACGACAGAAATGGATGATGGTTAGTTTCAAGCAAGTTCAACACTTATACAGGCACATCTCAAAAATTAGAATACCATGAAAAAATTCAATATTTTTTTCCCCACTCATTTCAGAAAGTAAAACCCATATATAGATTCATTACAGGGACAGTGATATATTGCAAGTGTTTATTTTAATAGTGATGATTACGGCTACAGCCCACATTAACCAACATCTCAGCGGCCATCATTTATATTTAAAAACTATTTTTTAAAGTTAATTTTATGTAATATTCTATTTTTTTGCCAAATTGAATTTGGGGTTTTCAGGGGCTGTAAGCCATAATCATCAAAATTAAAATAAATAAACACTTGAAATATATCACTGTCTGTGTAATGAATCTATAATATACGGATTTCACTTTCTGTTTTTCATGACATTCTAATTTTTGGAGATGTAACTGTATTAGGGAAATACACCTGTGAAAGTCAGTGGTGGGATGTGACAAAAATGCTTCGTTTCCCTGACAAGCACTGCAGGATCTACAGAATAGGTGTGTGGGTCTATTCTGACGCTTTAAAAAAATTATATGATTGACTTTATAAATCACTGGTTTGGGAGACTCGGGTAGTGAAGATGGCTGCTTAGGTGAGGAGCACCGCAGTGCAGACAGCCTTTTTTTCTTCTCCAAGGACGTTTTTCTCTTGTTTCCTCAGCTGAAACTATTACTACTACTACACTTTGCATTGAGACTGGATTTGTGGAGAACAGGATTAAAATGCCAACGCAACAACAGAAACTTAATATTCGCTCCAAAGCCGGTGCTAGCAAGGAAAATCTGGCTAAAGCTGGCGATAACATAACGAGCCCTCCTCCCTCTCCGCCACCTTCAACAGGTGCAGGTGTTGCCAAAGACCAAATGGCGGAGGACATCTCTAAGATCTATGCACTGTTGAAAGAAATATCGGAGAGGCAAGACGCTAAACTTAACTCTATTGAGGCGTCAACGAGGGCGGTGGACACCAAGTTAACGGAGTTAGCCACCCGGCTGGGAGACGGGGAATCTCGCATCGCCTTTCTTGAGGATGCCAATGTAGCTCTGGATGCTAATCCCCCCGCAACCCAGACGCAGGTGGAGGATTTACTTCTGAAGCTGGACGACTTGGAAAATAGATCACGCCGAAACAATCTACGCTTTGTCGGCTTTCCAGAAAATTGTGAAAAATCAGATGCCCTTACCTTCATGCGCAAAGCTATCCCAGATCTGCTGAAAATGGAGTTCCCTGGAGGGCTGGAAATTGACCGTGCGCATCGGAGCCTCGCCAGACGCAAACCAGACGGCCAGCCACCCAGGGCTATCCTGATTCGACTTCTGCGCTTCCAGGATAGGGAGCGTATTGTGGAGGCAGCGCGCGGGATGGGAAAGCTGGATTGGAATGGTCATCACATCATGATTTTCCCGGATTATTCCAGACGAGTATCCGAGATGAGAGCGGCGTTCAAGCAGTGTAAACACCTGCTGCACCAGAAGAAGATTGCATTCTCTCTCAGGTATCCTGCAGTTCTCGTTGTGAAGTTGGCAAGTGGTAAACAGGAGTTCACTGACCCTAAGAAAGCATTGAACCTGATTCTTTCACTACCGTGAGACATTGATGAACAATGGTATGAATATATGCTCTATGTTTATTTGTTATATATTTTTGACGGAGGATTTGATGCAGTATTAATGTAAGGTTCCATTTTTTTTTTTTTTTTACTGCCCACGCTTTATTATCTGTAGGCATGAGGCTGCTGCGATGTTGCGGCTCTCCCTAAGTTTGTTGCACTGTTCACAGTCACGGTCCTAGAGTTTATTTTCTTTTTTTTGGTTGGTGCTGTTTTTATGCACCGATGGGTGACATTGGTTTTAGGTCACCGTTTATGTTACTTTATGATTAAGTGGTTTTCGTTTCTTTTTTTTGTATTTTTAATTTTTATTGTGTTTGTCTTTTGCCCAGTGAGGGGGTTTTTGGTGGAGAATTGCTGGATATTTTGGATGGTAATATGTACCGTTTATGATGTCGGCTAATTGTCAGAACTTTCTTAACCTCATAACTTGGAATGTTAAAGGCCTTAACCACCCAATTAAGAGGAAAAAAATTTTGGCGTTTATTAAATCAAAAAAAGTGGATGTAGCATTGCTTCAGGAGACCCACCTCACTAAAACAGAATCTAAAAAACTCTGTCGGGACTGGGTGGGCCATGGGTTTGCGTCTTGCGGTAATAGCCAGAGCAGGGGGGTGGCAATCCTTTTTCATAAACATTTGCAGTTCAAGTGTCTAAAAGAGGTTAGTGATGATGATGGACGACTCCTTATAATTCTTATAGAAATTCAGGGCCATAGGATGATACTCGCTAATGTTTATGCACCAAATATAGTTGATTGTGCATTTTTTGCACAACTGGAACACGAATTAAGCAAAATGGGTAATTATCCCATTTTAATAGGTGGGGATTTTAATCAGGTCATGGACAACATTTTAGATCGGAGCACCCCCTCACAGCATTCATCTAAATCTGGCTCTACATTGAAAGACATGTGCAATGCAATTGGTTTGGTAGACGTGTGGCGGCTTTTTAATCCATCCACAAGGGATTACACTTTTTATTCCACTGCTCATAATGTGTTTTCCAGGATTGATTACTTTTTAATGTCAAAATTCTCTGTTTTTTCTGTAAATTCGAGCTTCATTGGTAGCATAATACTATCAGATCATGCCCCTGTTTTTTTACATATGATCCTGCCTTGTCAGTTAAAAAAAATTCTAGATGGAGGCTTAATTCAAGCTTTCTTCTTAATCCAGATTTTGTGTCCTCTTAGAAAGCAGAGATTTCCTTATATCTTGAGACAAATTGGGATTCTGTTCCCTCTGCCAGTGTTGCTTGGGAGGCCTTTAAGGCATTTATTAGGGGACATATTATTCAACATGCATCTTTTAAAAAGAAAACTAACATTGCTAAACAGATTGATTTGGAGAGGAGAATAGCACTATTAGAGACTTCATTCAAACAGGACACAAATTTAGTAAATTTGTCACCCCTTCTGAAGCTTAAGTATGAGCTGAATTCAATCCTAACACAAAAAGTTGAATTTTCCCTATTTCGCCTTAGGCATAAACAATTCGAGGAGGGGGACAAAGCTGGCAAAATGCTGGCTAGATATATTAAAATGAAAGAAGCTCAGTGTACTATATTTGCTATTAGGACACAAGATGGTACTCTGGTGTCAGACTTAAATGAAATTAATGGTGCTTTCAGAGAATTTTACACTTCGCTTTATTCTTCTGAAATGGAGGCTGGATCTCAAGAGATCTATGCATTTTTGTCATCCCTGTCTTTGCCCTCCCTAACGAAGGAACAAATAGACTTGCTTGATGCCCCAATTACTAAAGAGGAAATTGTGAAAGTTATTAAGAGCCTCCCGACTGGAAAGGCACCGGGCCCTGACGGATCCACTGGAGAATTTTACAGGGCCTGTGTTGATGAGCTTTCTCCTTTACTTTTAGAAATGTTTGCGGAATCTTTTGAACAAGGCCGTCTGCCCCCTTCTTTAACAGAGGCTTTCATTTCGCTTATTTTAAAAAGCAATAAAGATCCGTGAGAGTGTAAGAATTATAGACCAATTAGTCTTATAAACTGTGACTGTAAAATTCTCTCCAAAATTTTGGCATTAAGATTAGATAAAGTAATGATATCTCTTATAAATCCTGATCAGGTGGGTTTTATTCGTTCCAGGGGTGCGGCAGACAATATTAGGGGATTTATTGATATCATATGGTCAGCTCAAAATGATCCCTCACTTGCACACCTCTCTCCAGTAGCAGCCCTCTCCCTGGATGCTGAAAAAGCATTTGACAGGGTTGAGTGGCAGTATCTCTTTGCGACTCTAGAGACTTTTGGTTTTGGTTCAAAGTTCCTTTCTTGGATTAAATTACTATATAATGAACCTAGAGCTTCAGTGATATCAAATCGAGCTACATCACAGCCTTTTAGACTTTATAGGGGTAAGCGCCAGGGCTCCCCTTTAAGTCCCCTGCTTTTCGCTTTGGCATTAGAACCATTAGCTGTTGCTATCCGCAAAGACGGCAATTTTCCAGGTATTCAGGTCCATGGCAGTACCCATAAGATAATGTTGTATGCTGATGATGCATTGGTACTGATTACACAACCTCAAAAATCAATTCCAACTCTCCTTAAAATTATTAACCAATTTTCCCGTTTGTCTGGTTATAGAGTTAACTGGATAAAATCAGAAATTCTCCCTCTAACATCTTATTGCCCTAAAACACTGTTTACATTTGGTCAAAATATAGGCTTCTCTTGGCCAAAATTAGGAATTAAATATCTTGGCATTCTGTTTCCTCACACTTTATCGGATCTGATTCAGATTAATTTTGAGCCTTTGCTCGAAAAATTTAAAAATAGACATAGAAAGGTGGTCACCTCTTTTTTTGTCTCTCTGGGGCAAGGTCAATGTTATTAAGATGATTTGTGCACCCCGATTTAATTACCTTCTGCAATCTCTTCCTCTTAGGATCCCAGTTGGTTATTTTCAACAATTTGATAGGTTGTGCAATAAGTTTTTATGGAATGTAAGCGCCCTAGATTAAAGTTGAAAAGATTACAAAAGCCTCTCCTCTTACCAAAAGCCAGTTTAGAAAGCTTGGGATCAGTCCGCCAAGGTCTCCGCCTTTGACTGCCACCTAATCCACATAGCACCGGACCTCCATGATCCCTCCTGCAGGTGGTGAACCTACTGGAGGGCGGACCCATGTAACTCCTTCGGGCTGAGCCCGGCCGGGTCCCATGGGTGGAAACCCGGAATCCGGGAGAGGCTCAGAGTAGAACCGCTGCTCCTCCACATTGAAAGGAGTCAGTTGAGGTGGTATGGGCATCTGATTAGGATGCCTCCTGGACGCCTCCCACTTGAGGTGTTTCAGGCACGTCCCACTGGGAGGAGACCCCGGGGCAGACCCAGGACTCGGTGGAGAGACTATGTCTCCCAGCTAGTCTGGGAACGCCTTGGTATCCCCTCTGAAGAGCTGGAGCAGGTGGCTGGGGAGAGGGAAGTCTGGGCTTCTCTGCTTGAACTGCTGCCTCCGCGACCCGGACCTCCGGAAAAGCGGTAGAAGATGGATGGATGAGATTACAAAAGTCTACAGATTCAGGAGGTTTGGGGGTCCCAAATTTAGTTTTATATCATTACGCTTTTAGTCTTAGACATTTGATTCATTGGGCTCTCCCCCCTGAGAGAGCTCCCCCTTGGTTTTATTTGGAGAGTTATCTGAGCAGCCCTCTTCCCCTAGTACATCTAATCACAATCAAACTTTCTTCTGAATTTCAGTCGCATCCTATTGTATCCTTTTTACAATACGTTTGGAAGAGGGTTGCTTCTATACTAGAGTTTAGCTCTCATCTCCATTCTATGGCTTCTATTTGGTTTAACCCAAGTCTCCATATTGGAAAATCCCCATTTATGTGGAAAATCTGGGTGAAAAAGGACATCTTGATGTTAAAAGATCTATATGAAGGGGGAACTCTCAAATCATTTGATGTTCTACGGGCACAGTATGGACTACCACAGAATCAGTTTTGGAAATATTTACAACTTCAACATTTGCTGTGTCAAGTCTTTGGATCTACAACTACCCCTCCTCCTGATGTAGATTGGCTCATCCAGGCTTTGAGTTCCTGTGGTAAAAGATCTAAGGCCTCAAATTTCTATTTAATGCTCCTTAAGAGCTCAAATAAAGATTCTTCATCCCTTAAACACGTATGGGAAAAAGATCTGAATTCACAATTTACTGATGTTGAATGGGCAAATATTTTAAAGAATGGGAAGAAAGTGTCGAGGGAATTGAAAACCAGACTTGTTCAATTTAAAATTTTGAATCGATTTTACTGGACACCTCGTAAAATGTTGAGAGCGAATCTCATTCATTCTTCAAGCTGCTGGAGATGTCTACAGGGGGAGGGGACATTAATCCATATGATTTGGAGTTGTCCGGTAATACAGGACTTTTGGTTGCAGATCCATAGACATATGACAATTGTTAAGCAAGAAGTGCCATTTACTCAGACTTTTTGTCCTTGGGGATCCATCAACGATTCAGGACCCAATCTCTGATGCCGAGTGGATTCAGAATGCTCTGATGGTGGGCTGAAAGTTGATCACTTCTTACTGGAAATCTTCCTCTGCCCCACCCGTAGCTCAATGGCTCAGGGAGTTGGGCAAGCTTGCCGCACTAGAACGCCTTTCATATAAACTTCTGGACAGGATGGACAGCTTCTACAATAAGTGGGGATCCTATCTTACCTTTATAGGTGTTGTAGATTAAGCCAATCATCTTAAGAGTATTAGGGTGGAAATGGAATGTTTTATCCTCTCACTGGGTATATTTGTTTTTTTGATTTTTTTTTGTTTGTTTGTTTGTTTGTCCCTCCTCCTCATGGATTGTCACCTTATCGTGGTGGGGGGGTTTGCGTGCCCCAGTGATCCCAGGAGCTATGTTGTCCAGGGGCAATTTGCCTCTGATAGGGTCTCCCAAGACAAACTAGTCCTGGGTGAAGGGCCAGACTAAGAACGATCCAACAGACTCTCATGATAAATTGTATATCAAGGATTCAGTGTACCCCGCCCGGTATAGGGTTACCGGGGCCCCACCCTGGAGCCAGGCCTGGGGGAGGGGCTCGAAGGCTAGCGTCTGGTGACCGGGTTTCCACCCATGGGACCCGGCCGGGCTCAGCCCGAAGGAGTTACATGGGTCCGCCCTCCAGTGGGTGCACCACCTGCAGGAGGGATCATGGGGGGCCGGTGCTATGTGGATTAGGTGGCGGTCAAAGGCGGAGACCTTGGCGGACTGATCCCAAGCTTTCTAAACTGGCTTTTGGTACGTGGAATGTCACCTCTCTGGTGGGGAAGGAGCCTGAGCTGGTGTACGAGGTTGAGCGATACCGGCTAGATATAGTCGGCCTCACCTCAACACACAGCTCCGGTTCCGGAACCAGTCTCCTGGAGAGGGGCTGGAGCTTGGCCTTTTCTGGAGTTGCCCTGGGTGAGAGAAGACGAGCAGGGGTGGGTATTCTTGTATCGCCCCACCTTGCTGCCTCTATATTGGAGTTTTCCCCGGTGGACGAAAGGGTTGCTTCCCTGCGCCTTCGGGTTGGGAAACGGGTCCTGACCATCATTTGTGCCTATGCACCAAATGATGTTTCAGAGTACCCACCCTTTTTGGAGTCTGTGACTGGGATGCTGGAGGGTACTCCTCCTGGAGACTCCATTGTCCTACTGGGGGACTTCAATGCGCACGTGGGCAACGACAGTGAAACCTGGAGGGGGGTGATTGGGAGGAACGGCCTGCCCGATCTGAACCCGAGTGGTGTTCAGTTATTGGACTTCTGTGCTAACCACAGTCTGTCCATAATGAACACCATGTTCAAGCATAAGGGCGTCCATATGTGCACCTGGCACCAGGACACCCTAGGTCGCAGGTCGATGATCAATTTTGTTATCGTATCATCAGACCTGCGACCGTATGTCTTGGACACCCGAGTAAAGAGAGGTGCAGAGCTGTCAACTGATCACCACCTGGTGGTGAGTTGGATCCGATGGCAGGGGAGGAAGCCATTCAGACCTGGTAGACCCAAATGTATAGTGAGGGTGTGCTGGGAGCGTCTGGCTGAGGCCCCTGTCCGGGAGGTCTTCAACTCCCACCTCCGGAAGAACTTCAACCACATTCCGAGGGAGTCTGGAGACATGGAGTCTGAATGGGCCATGTTCTCCACCTCTGTTGTTGAAGCGGCGGCCCAGAGCTGCGGCCGCAAGGTGGTCGGTGCATCTCGTGGTGGCAACCCCCGAACCAAGTGGTGGACACCAGTGGTGAGGGGGGCCATTAAGCTGAAGGAGTCCTATCAAGCTTGGTTGGCTTGTGGGACTCCCGAAGCAGCTAAGGTGTACCGGCAGGCCAAGCGGAGTGCAGCTCGGGTGGTTGCTGAAGCAAAAACCCGGGTATGGGAGGAGTTCGGTGAGGCCATGGAACAAGACTTTCGGTCGGCCTCAAAGAGATTCTGGCAAACTGTTCGGCGGCTCAGGAGGGGAAAGCAGCTCCCCATCCACACCGTGTATGGTGCGGATGGGACACTGTTGACTTCAACTGGGGATATCGTCGGGCGGTGGAAGGAATACTTCGAGGATCTCCTCAATCCCACTGATACGCCTTCCACAGAGGAAGCAGGGTTTGGGGACGAGGGGGATGACTCGCCTATCACAGGGGCTGAGGTCGCCAAGGTGGTTAAAAATATCCTTGGTGGCCGGACCCCGGGGGTGGACGAGATTCGCCCTGAGTACCTCAAGGCCCTGGATGCTGTTGGGTTGTCATGGTTGACACGCCTCTGCAACATTGCGTGGAGGTTGGGGGCAGTGCCTTTGGCATGGCAAACCGGGGTGGTGGTTCCTCTCTTCAAAAAAGGGGACCGGAGGGTGTGCTCCAACTTTAGAGGGATCACACTCCTCAGCCTCCCTGGGAAGGTCTATGCCAAGGTACTGGAGAGGAGAGTCCGGCCGTTGGTCGAACCTCGGATTCAGGAGGAGCAATGTGGTTTTCGTCCTGGCCGTGGCACATCGGACCAGCTCTTTACCCTCTCGAGAATTCTTGAGGGTTCGTGGGAGTTTGCCCAACCAGTTTACATGTGTTTTGTGGACTTGGAGAAGGCATTTGACCGCCTCCCTCGTGGATTTTTGTGGGGGGTGCTTCGGGAGTATGGGGTATCGGGCTTGTTGTTACGAGCTATTCGATCTCTGTACGACCGTTGTGAGAGTTTGGTTCGTATTGCCAACACTCGGTCGGAGTCATTCCCAGTGAGAGTTGGACTCCGCCAGGGTTGCCCTTTGTCACCGATCCTGTTCATAATTTTTATGGACAGGATTTCTAGGCGCAGCCAGGGAATGGAGGGTGTCATGCTTGGTGACCACAGGATCTCATCTCTGTTGTTTGCAGATGATGTTGTCCTGTTGGCTTCATCCAGCAATGACCTACAGCTCTTGCTGGGACGGTTTGCCGCTGAGTGTGAAGCGGCTGGGATGAGAATCAGCACCTCCAAGTCTGAGTCCATGGTCCTCAGCCGGAAAAAGGTGGATTGTCCTCTCCGGGTTGGGGACAGGCTCCTGCCCCAAGTGGAGGAGTTTAAGTATCTTGGGGTCTTGTTCACGAGTGAAGGGAAAATGGAGCGAGAGATCGACAGACGGATTGGAGCAGCTTCTGCAGTGATGCGGACGTTGTACCGGTCTGTTGTGGTGAAGAGGGAGCTTAGTTCTAAGGCAAAGCTGTCGATTTACCAGTCAATCTACGTTCCTACTCTCACCTATGGTCACGAGCTTTGGGTAATGACCGAAAGAACGAGATCGCGGATACAAGCGGCTGAAATGAGCTTTCTCCGTAGGATTGCTGGACTCACCCTCAGAGATAGGGTGAGGAGCTCAGTCATCCGGGAGAGGCTCAGAGTAGAACCGCTGCTCCTCCACATTGAAAGGAGTCAGTTGAGGTGGTATGGGCATCTGATTAGGATGCCTCCTGGACGCCTCCCACTTGAGGTGTTTCAGGTACGTCCCACTGGGAGGAGACCCCGGGGCAGACCCAGGACTCGGTGGAGAGACTATGTCTCCCAGCTGGTCTGGGAACACCTTGGTATCCCCTCTGAAGAGCTGGAGCAGGTGGTTGGGGAGAGGGAAGTCTGGGCTTCTCTGCTTGAACTGCTGCCTCCGCGACCCGGACCTCCGGAAAAGCGGTAGAAGATGGATGGATGTTTGTTTGTTTGTTTGCTTTATTTTCTAAATTGAAAATCCAATAAAAGTCAAATTACAAAAAATAAATCACTGGTTTGAAAAAGCAATTTTAATATGACGAGATTTCGGCTCCTGTGGTCCATTTCACCAGTATCACAATATAAACAGGGAGGCCAACCCCTGGCATGTGGAAACACATTCTAGCATTAAATTGCACACAATTTAATGCGCAGCACCAAAGTGCAATATAAAACAAACCAGGACTTTAACCAGGTTTAACATATTTCATCGTTTTGCTCTCACAAGCGAATATTTAGGAGAAAATGAGCGCAAATTAGCAGTTGGTACTAGCTAGCTACTAGCTAAAACTCGTTAGCCAGCACAGAACAGCGCTGTATGGCTCAAAAAAAGTGAGCTTACCACCAACAGGATAAATAAGCAAACAGATGCACATTATTACAAATCACTCACCATCGATGGTTCTCTCATGTTCGTCTTCAGCTTGTCTATAGTCCGGTTTTATGCTGGGCAGCCATCTGTATCGGTCCGGGTCACTCCTCACTGTGGATCTGCCACCAAGCAGAGAAAACTCCGCACCTCTTTGTTGGACCACGGTGTAGAGTTCCGCAAAACCTGCAACGCTGTCTGTATTAATATCGTATTTACTCCGTGACCGAGTTAGTCCGTGAAATATTGCAAATGGCGGTCGTGTAGATTCATCAGAAGACGGCAAAGACGGTCGCTTTCGTGACGTTATGACCTGACCAATCAGCGGCGACCAGTGTTTTAAAGTCACAACACGGCACGACTCAGCATGCTTGTACCCTGCCCTTGAGCGGGGCCGAAAATCGCGGCTGTTAAACTGCGTTGGGGCTAATGGAAAGACGTACAAAGCGTGCTAAGCTGTCCCATGTCGGGCTAAGCGGGACTAATGGAAAAGGCCCTTAAGGTGCTGTTCAGTGTGTTACCAGGCCTCTGGGCTTCCAGGTCTGGCCGGTTGCTGTTCAGGGTTGTCTGTTCCAGTCTCAACAGCAGTTTTGTTTTTTTTTTACTGTCAAGTGGCCCTCACTCTTGTGAGGTTTGACCAGCAGTTTCCCCCACTTGAACAGGAAGCTTGCTTCGGAAGATAGAACTGGAAGTCACTCAGTGACCAAGACTCAACTTTTTCCCTTTTCTTTCTTTTTATTTTGAAAAGTCATCAAGACCAAGCACAGGTAAAAAACCTTTATATACAAACACAAATAGAAGGTCAAGGAAAATGTAACCCAAGAACCCATAATAAATCAACATAACCCAAAATCAAATACTCAGTTTTTAAACTCCTAAAAATTAATCTTGAAATAAGTAGAAAATACCCACATCTAAAGCACCCCAAATACTAAATACATCTTAAAACACTGTTCAATAATGATTTTTAACCTTTCAACTTCAGCAGCTTTTAACTTTTTTAACTCTTTTAAAATACACTCCATTTTTAACTATACTTTCAAACCCACATGATATAAAATATATAACATTTTAACTTACATTTAAATCACGTGATTTTTTAATACATCACATTTAACCTAAATTTGATTAAATGATTTTCCAAATGCAGCTACAAAGACACATATCACAAATGAACACTCACCGGCTCCTTCTTCCTTGCTTGAAACAAGCTTTAGTCCTGCAGTCTCCCTTTATTCCAAGTCCAGACTCTCCAACCATTTCTCTCACACACTGCTTACTCCCCACTGCCCTGTGAGTAACTGCCTCCAAATTCCCTTAATCACCAGATCATTTCCATCTGGTGCAATCAACCAGCTGTCTTCAGGCTGGGAAGCACAACCAGACCTGAAGCACTCGGGCAGAGAGGGTGTGGCCTGCAGCTCAACTCAACAATGAGTAAGGGCTGTCATCTCCCTCCGCGTAAATGGCTATTGTGGGCCCCTCAGTGGATTGTGGAGGAACCGGCTCGGATGACGCGGGAGTGGGCGTGTCCAGGGAAACCCTGGAGGACCTCTTGACTGCATGAGGGAAGACGGCTGCTGACAATGAGGAGGGCTTCCTCTGGCGTTTCGATGCAGGATAACTTTTATGCCGTGGAGTAGGCTCCTCCAGGATAACTGGCTCCTCCTGCGTCCGGCGGCTCCCTCCCGGGACCAGCGGAGGTTTTGGGGAGACAAGAGAAACAGGAGGAAAAGCGGTAACAGCAGCTGATGATGGAGACTCAGTAGAGAGTAAAATCTGTTTCCTCGTCAGGAATCAGGCAAGTAACATCATGAGAGAGAGAGAGAGAGATTCCTTGCATTTATAGATAGATACACAAGTTAACAAAATCTAAACACTGTGGAAATGTGAAAATGACGAGGCAGAGTTTATCTCACGAGTCAGGTTTATTCACATCTTCCAACATCAGCAAAGCAGAAAAAGGAAAAACACAGACATTCGTCCTTTATATATCCAGGACCTTCAAAGCTCACAGTCACATTGCATTTAATCACAAGTAACAATGCATCTTTTCTTAAATCTTATAACGTCCTCCTCATAGTCTCTGGCAGACCAGGAAATCCCCCAAGGCCGTCTCTTGCATACCAAAGACTAAATTTTCACATCCTCCTGTTATCTCCAAGGAGGCCCAGTTCTTTGTTCTCTCTGAGATGTGAAGCTTAAAGTGATACACATGAGTCCCACATGACCCCCCCCCCAAACATCTAAGATGGAACAACAGAATAACAGTCTGCATGTCATGATAAAATCATTACACATTAACCCACATGCTGCTTGGGCCTCAGTCTCCTCCCGTATCTGCTGTAAGCGGGCTTCGCCACTTCTGCGGCACCATCCCGCTGGGGCGCTGCTGTCTTGGGGTGAGAACTGTTTGTCACTCACTGTGGGTGTTCTGGGGAATGTCCCCGGGGGGGTCTGCCGCGCCGAGGGGCCCTCACCAACAGCACATCCTCGTCCGCCACCACAAAGGCGGGTTTGAGCCTGTTTATGCCAATCTTTTCCTTCCTGCCCCCCAAACCCCAAATCTAGCAAAAAATGTTTGTCCCCTGTTTCCAGCACTCTAACTGGTCCATCATAAGGTGGTTGCAGCGGTGGGCGATGGGCATCGTGTCTGACAAAAACAAATTCCGCGTTTTTCAAAGCCTTAGGCACAAAAACGCACGGAAATCTGTGGTGAACGGGGCCAGGCAGCGTGCCCGATTCCGTGCCACACTGCAACCGCTGAGACGGGGAGCTATCCGGCGCAGGATTATCTGGGAGAAACTCCCCGGGCAGCCGAAGTGGTTGCGCAAAAACTAGCTCAGCCGGGGAGGCTTCTAAGTCCTCTTTAGGTGCAGAACGCAACCCCAATAAAATCCACGGTAGCCTGTCCACCCAATTTGCATCCATCAGCGACGCTCTGAGAGCCGCTTTCAATGACCTTTGAAAATGTTCGCATAACCCATTAGCCTGCGGATTGTATGCGGTTGTGTGGTGGATCGTTACCCCCAGGCTGCGGGCCATTGCTGACCAAAGTTCAGAAACAAATTGAGGGCCTCTGTCGGACGTAATGTCCGACGGGACTCCAAAGCGCGCTACCCATGCTGTTAAAAACGCGCGCGCCACCTCCTCGGCTGTGGTTGATGCCAGTGGGACCACTTCCGGCCAGCGCGTGGTGCAGTCCACCATTGCCAGAAGGTGTGTGCACCCCTGTGACAGCGGGAGGGGGCCTACGAGGTCCACGTGAACATGATCGAACCTCTTAGCCGGGATGTGAAACGGCTCCAAGGGAGCTCTCGTGTGTTTGTGTACCTTGGCTCGTTGACAAGCCATGCAGGCTGCTGCCCACTCCTTAACTTGTTTGCGCAGGCTCGGCCATACAAATTTCTCTCCTACCATTTTGACCGACGCGTGCACTCCTGGGTGCGCCAGAGAATGAATTGAGTCAAAAACGCGGTGGCGCCACGCGGCCGGTACCACAGGACGCGGTCGCCCAGTGGAGACATCGCAGATTGGGGGGGCATACCGTCTTGCAGCACCCTGTTCTCCAGCCTTAACCCTGTTGGTCCAGACTGGAGCGCGCGCACGTCCGCGTCGCTAACCTGATCCGCGGCCATGTCTGCATAATCTATCCCTACGTGGACTGAGGCCGCCACGGCGCGCGAGAGACAGTCTGCCACTACATTCAGTTTACCCGCCACATGCTGAATATCGGTAGTAAACTCTGAGATAGCGGCCAGCTGTCTTTGCTGCCGGCCTGACCACGGTTCTGAAACCTTGGCCATCGCGAATGTCAGTGGCTTGTGGTCAACGACGCGGTGAAACGGCGTCCCTCCAGCCAGAACTGGAAGTGGCGAATGGCCGAGTGGAGAGCTAACAACTCCCTGTCGAATGCGCTGTATTTTCGTTCACTATCGCGCGAAGTCCTGCTGAAAAAGGCGAGTGGCTGCCAAGCCCCGGCTACATGCTGCTCCACGACCGCCCCTATGGCCTCATCTGACGCGTCAGTAGTGAGCGCTATGCGCTATGGGTCTGGATGTGCTAACAACACGGCATTTGCCAGGGCTGTTTTGACCTCCGAGAATGCTTGCTCTCGCTCCGGAGACCATTGGATCTTATTTGTGGGTTTTCGTTTTTTGAGTGCGGCATACAATGGTTGCATGAGCTGTGCTGCGCGGGGGAGGAAACGGTTATAAAAATTCACCATTCCCAAAAACTCCTGTAACGCCTTGACCGTTTGTGGCTGGGGAAAATTTGCTACCATGCGCACTTTGTCAGGCAGCGGAACCGCTCCTTCTGGAGAGACGCGATGCCCCAAAAAATCAATCTGCGTCACCCTGAACTGACACTTTGCTGGGTTGATTATTAAACCGTGCTCTCCCAACCTCCGGAAAACTGCTGTGAGGTGGTTTTCGTGTTCGTCTTCGGACGCGCTGGCTACTAAGATGTCGTCCAGGTAGACGAATACGAAGGGGAGATCGCGCAACACCGCGTCCATCATGCGTTGGAACGTCTGCGCAGCGCCTTTAAGCCCAAATGGCATGCGCAAAAACTCGAATAGACCAAACGGAGTTATTACCACTGTTTTGGGTATGTCCTCAGCGCGCACTGGGACTTGGTGGTAACCGCGGACCAAGTCTATCTTAGAAAAAACGCGCGCCCCCGCCAAATGAATGGAAAAATCTTGGATATGTGGGATTGGGTAGCGGTCGTGCGCTGTGGCGTTGTTCAACCTGCGGAAATCTCCGCAAGGTCGCCACGAGCCGTCAGCTTTCGGGACCATGTGAAGTGGGGAAGCCCATGGGCTGTTCGAACACCTGATGATGCCCAACCTTTCCAGGTTGGCGAACTCCTCGCGTGCTATGGTCAGTTTAGCTGAATCCAAGCGCCGAGCTTTTGCAAAAACGGGCGGTCCGGTGGTAGTAATAAAATGTTCCACCCCGTGTTTAGCGATGGCTGCTGAAAATGTGGGAACCGTGAGTGCTGGGAACTGAGTGAGCAGTGTGTGGAACTTACCGCTTGCAGCTGTGATGTTGGCTTGTGCTGTCGGCGGGGCCACTCGGGCTGTACAGGGAATAGAATAAAAAGAAAGTGCATTAACCAGGCGCCTGTTAGCAAGATCAACCAACAAACCATGTGAGCACAGAAAATCAGCCCCCAACATATTGAAATTCACTGCAGCTATGACAAAAGTCCACTCAAATGTAAGGCCGTGTAGGGACAGAAGCAGAGTCCTCTCACCATAGGTCTTAATCTCCGAGCCGTTCGCTGCTGACACCCCGGGACCTCTGGAAACCGCCAGCCGGTCAGCGGAGGAAGGTGTGATGAAACTCAACTGGGAGCCTGTGTCCACGAGGAAATGCCTCCCCGAGCGCGCATCCTTCAAGTAGAGCAGCTTGTTCTCTTCCCCGAGGGCCGCAGCTGCTACCGACCCCCAGTCTTGGCGTTTCCCGAGCAGTTGAACTGGCACGGTGGTATACATTTGCGTACCTTCTCTGCAAAGCAGCGATGGTAGAAACAGAGGATGTCTCCTCCGCGATCCTTGGCCCCCGCCGCCGCTGTCATCGGCGGTTCTGCTACCGCCATCTCTGGCCCCCCGCCATCTCCGGCCATCGCGCCGAACTCCGTCGCTGCTGCGGTGGCCACGCGCTGTTTGCTGGCGTTGAGAATCCGGTGCGCCTCCTGGGCCAGCGCGCGGAAGTCCTGCTGGGCCAACTACGGCGAACTGGCCAGGGTCGCTCTCGTGGCCGACGGTAGGGTCCTGAGGAAAATGTGGGTGAAGATGAAGTCGTCGTTGTCTGAGCCCCTCAACCTCAGCATGTTCTCCGTCAGGTCAATGGGCGTGCCATCTCCCAAGTCGTTCAGAGCCAGGAGCCTCTCCGCTCTCTCCTCGACTGAGAGAGTGAAGCACTGGATAAGCGCAGCCTTCAACCCGCCGTATTTGTCGTTGGCCGGTGGCCGCTCCAATAGGCTCTGCACATGCCGAGCCGTGCGGTTGTCGAGCTTTGCAATCACATGGTAGAACTTCGTGTCATCTACCGTTATCCCCCAGAGGGCGAACTGTACTTCGACCAAGTGGAACCAGGAGCATGGGTTGTCTTGCCAAAAGTCCGGTAGCTGGACGGTAGCGGCATACGCTTGGCTGGGAGCTCCTGACTCGGCTGGCCCGGGGGAATTTCTTTCATCCATGATACGTCTTAGGGTCACCAGTGTGGAAATGTGAAAATGACGAGGCAGAGTTTATCTCACGAGTCAGGTTTATTCACATCTTCCAACATCAGCAAAGCAGAAAAAGGAAAGACACAGACATTCGTCCTTTATATATCCAGGACCTTCAAAGCTCACAGTCACATTGCATTTAATCACAAGTAACAATGCATCTTCTCTTAAATCTTATAACATCCTCCTCATAGTCTCTGGCAGACCAGGAAATCCCCCAAGGCCGTCTCTTGCATACCAAAGACTAAATTTTCACACCCTCCTGTTATCTCCAAGGAGGCCCAGTTCTTTGTTCTCTCTGAGATGTGAAGCTTATAGTGATACACATGAGTCCTACAACACTTTTATACCAAAGTCTTTTGGTATTGGGTTACAAGAAAATTAGTTACAGTATGTCCAAGCAAAAATAAATGTGAAAATTACACTTTTAACAATTAAAATAAATTGAAAAAGAACAGGTTAATATCACAAAAGACCTTTGTGATTTGCTCACAGTGAATGAAGATCTTCTCCCAATGTTTCTTTGTTTTCATCCACTGCCCACTTTTCCATACAGCTTCAAGTTCCCTGGGTCTCTTGCCACTGTTAAAACGATTGGGTGGTCTGGCAAGAATTCCGGCTTCTTTTTAGCCACAGGACAATGAGCCAGACTAATCAGAGAGAGAGAGAGAGAGAGAGAGAGAGACTTTGACTTTTAAAAAAAACTTTTATTGCACAATTCAAAAAAAAGTAAGCGCACCAACATCATTCCACCAAGTGTCTCACATTGGAAAAAGTGCAAACATAAGTCTTCCCCCCCCCACACACAACACAGAGTATTCTTTGCAGTCCACCTATTCCACATTGGCAGTGGCAGTAGTGCGAGTCCTCCTCATAGTCCGTGCAAAGACGAGCCAGAGGCCCCCAGTTCTTAAGCAAGGCCAAGTCCCCTTCCTCCGGCAGCAGAGATGGCGCTGCACGGCCACAGCCAGTGCCATTGCACATCCCAGAGACAGTTTCCTCAGATGGATTGGAGTCCTTTGACCATGTGGGATTTTCAAGCAAGTCATCTGTGCAGCAGGCTCGTCCAGAGTGTAGAAAGAAAACGGTGGGGCATCCATGCCCTGCAGGTAAAGATCCAGTTCCTTGACAGTCAATTACAGTCAATTAGAAACGTCATATAAAAGTCTGATCAAACAATATTCCAAAAACGTGTAAAACAGGCAGAGGAACGACCAGCATTCATTCCTCCTGTCGGGCGCGCTTGACCCCTGTTCTCCCTGCTGCTTTACGCAGGGCTGTCAGGTGTTTCTTGAGGCGAAAACGTTTCCTTTCATCCAGGAGGTCAAGACCAACCTGCCTCCTTAGCACATCAGCAGACTTAATGAATTTATCAGTGTCACTGAAGTAGTCAGTGACGTTAATGGCTTTGTTATAGGTTTCATCCAGAAAAGCATTTATTTCTTCCAGTGAATACAAACTCGTGTTTGTACTGCATTTTGCCCTAATAGACTCAGTATTAGACACAGTGTCGGGATCAGATTCCATTTCTTCGTCAGCACAACTCAGCTGACTGTTTGGTTCTCCTGGGCCAGTGGATTCATCATGGGCCACATTTTCCTGGACGCCACCCACAGCAGCTGACTGTCGCCGTTCCATCCCCTGCTGTGAAACGGTAGCAGCCTCCGGAAGCACAGCTGCTGATGTCACACAGCGAGATTCTGACTCACCATCAGGTCGGTGCTCCGTCTCCTGCTCTGAAACGGTAGCAGCTTCCGGAGGCACAGCCGCTGATGTCACACAGCGAGATGATTGTGACACACCATCAGTGACATTTTTGGCGCCATCACCAGCAACGCTCTCGGCCGTAAGCTGGGCCGCGGGTGCCACAGCCGGGCCGTCCACAGACACAGCGGCAGGCTCCGGAGCAGGGCCGGCGGAAGGCCCTGCAACGTCGTCCGCAGCAGTGGCGGGAGCGGAGGCCATGCCGCCGTCCGCAGCTGCGGCGTGAGCGGAGGGCTCGCCGCTGGCACCATCCGCGGCTCCATCAGGGCCCTCCGCCCGCTGCCTGTGCGGACAAGCGAACCGTTTATGGCCCACGTCTCCACATTCAAAACACTTCATCTGTCCTGAGCTCGCATACACCATATAGGAGCCATCCCCGTGTTTGACCCGGAAGGACACTTCCAGAGTTTGAGTGGGCGAGTCTAGAAATATGAACACCTGTCGCCTGAGTGATTTCACATGTTTTAACTTGGTCTTCTTGCATCCCAAAGTCAGAGTTGTAAACGGGCCCGCAAACTTCCCAAATCTGCGGAGCTCCGTCGCCAACTGCTCGGCAGTGATGAAAGGCGGAACTCCTGAGACAGTGATTTGCGTTGATGGGACAGATAAGGGGGACACCTGTACATACGTTTCCCCGATAACAACACCGCTTACAATCAGGGTGTGAACATCCTCTTCAGCAGCCAGAAACACAATTACAGCTCTATTCATTCGGGACGCAAAGCAGATCGCATCATGGCCCACCTGCTCAGCCACAGCCAGAAGCACCTCCTCCACAGTAACAGTGCTGTCCGGGGGAATGATCCTCACCCCCTGGTGGATAGATGGAGGTGGCATTTCCAAGGTCGCCATCCTCCACACAAAAAAAACAAAAACTGAAAATGCGGCCAGTAGTAGAAAACCGAAAAAAAGTCCAAACAAACCACGGAGTTCCCCATTTCCGCCCTCCTCCTTCGGCAAGAGAGAGAGAGTTTGAGTTTTAAAAAATGGCTTTATTGGACAATTCAAAAATGTAAGAACACCAATATCATGCCCCCAAGTGTGTCACATCTCAAAAGTGCAACCATAACTCATCCCCCTCTCCCACAGAACACAAAACATTCCCCACAGAGAGAGAGTTTTGAGTTTTAAAAAATCCCTTTATTGCACAATTCAAAAGTGTAAGATCACCAATATCATTCCACCAAGTGTCTCACATTTCAAAAGTGCAAACATAACTCATCCCCCTCTCCCACAGAACACACAGAGCGAGAGAGAGAGAGAGAGGCACTGAAGAAGCACTTGCCTGAATTCCTGGGGGGTGATGACATCAGCTGCTGTCCCAAGGTCATGCTCCATCTCCCCGGGAGTAGGAAGGGAAGTCTGGAGGGGAGAAAAGGACACAGGCTGTGGATGGCGAACTCTTGGTTTCCGGGAGCGCCTCGTCGGCTGCCGGGGTTGTACGGGGAATGGCTCTCTCACCGCTCCCTCGAGATGCTGTCAAGACTCAAATATCGTGAGGAGCGGCATTAACCCCAGGTATCTCCACAGACTGGGACACATCTGAACAACCCTGACAGCGTTATCCAACAAATGAAAAACGGCTTCAGGAGAGTGGGTGACACAAGCCCTGGGGGCGAAATCCACTGCCAGCTCAGCCGCTGCACACTCGTCCGCGCTCAGTCCAAAAACTTTGAAGTCCATGTCGAGCTACTCCAAAACAGGTGGGTGAAAAACACAAAAGATGAAAAACACACACACAACACTCCTGCTGGGTTCCTATTCGGGTCGATTCATTCTGTCATGACTTGCTGCCCTTCCGGGGCAGAAGAGACAAAGAGCCCAAGTGCGGGATGATGTTGTGTGTTTATTAACATAAATATCTTTGACAAAAGCTCCAATGAACAAACAGCTGAGCAAACAAACAACTGTTTTTGCTCTAGTACATGTGAGAGTCTGTAAACTAACACCTTCTCCATCCATTTCCCTAAGTGTGACGTTAATGCTACTGGCCTGTAGTTGCCTGGGTGAGCTGGATCTTTCCCTGGCTTATTAAAAGGTAAAATTACAGCCTTTTTCCACCCACTTGGGATAACCCCCTCCTTCCATATCCTGTTAAACAACTTCAGCTCCAGTGCCATTGATTGCATAGGCAACTGCCGGAACATAGCATAGCTTAACTGATCATATCCTAGAGCTGTGTATCCACTATCTTGCAAAGCTCTCTTAAGCTCTGACACTGTGAGCTTGAGGTCTAACGCAGTCATATCTTCTTTCACTTCCTTTTTTAAGTTTGCATTTTCTCTGAGTTTATGCTCCCTTTGCTGTCTATGACTCGCACCAAGATGGTCTCCTCTATGCACTGCTGCAAATGCTCTACTTGGGACTTATGCCTTGTCTTTGTTCGATACAGCCATCTTGTCCCCATCCACTAGAACTGGAATTTTAGCTGATACCCTTTTCCCACTCATTTTTTTTAAACATACCCCAGACATCACCTAATTCTGTTTTCCTACCAAGGGTGAAATAAAATTCTCTCCATGTTGACCTTTTCCTGTTTTTAATAATCTGTCGAGCTACTGCCCTTTTCTTTTTATAATCTATTAAATTTTCACTATTCATATTCTTCCTCAGCTCACTGAATGCCTTGTTTTGCTCTTTTACTGCAATACTACATTCCTCATTCCACCAGGGTACAACTTTCTTCCTACTCTGTGTAATTTTCTTAGGTATACTTGCTATTGCAGCATACAGAATGTGATTGGTTACCTGACTTGAACACTCTTCTATGCCACCTTCTAATGTTACCAAATGACGTGATTGTACACAGTATTGCCTAAATTTTCCCCAATCTGCCTTGTCAAAACACCATCTTGTAAAACATCTTCCCTCTTGTATACTGTACATACTTAAGTTTTAATGACTGTAAGTATTGGGAAGTGATCACTTCCCATAGTTGTACTGTTCATAACCATCCATTCACAGGCACTCACTAAAGAATCAGATATCAAAGTCAGGTCAATACATGATGATGTGCCCATATGCACATCCACCCTGGTACCTTCACCACTGTTGAGACAAATTAACAATCTTTCATCTAACATCTTTTCCACAACATTTCCATTGTTATCTGTATGTGTGCTTCTTCACAAGCTATTGTGGGCATTGAAGTCTCCACACCATACCTCTTTCATATGCCTTTCCCTTGCCGTAACACTGAATATACTGCATCTGCCGTTAACTTCCTACATGAGTTGTAAAAATTAATCAGCTTAATATTTCCTTGTCCATTTGGCCTACATATTTCAATAATATTACACTCTGTATCCTCAGGGGAGGGAATCACCCTATATGCCAGGCCATCTTTAACCCTTAGATCACAGGTGTCAAACTCATTCCATGGAGGGCCAAGACCCTGCAGGTTTTACCTCCACCCAGTGTCTTCAACAGGTGATTTCACTGAATTTCTTCCCACTGATTGATGATCAGTGAAAACACCTGCTGAAGACACTGGGTGGAGGTAAAACCTGCAGGGTCTTGGCCCTCCATGGAATGGAAGGTTGTCATGCATCTAAGGCTTAGATGCATGACCAACCAATTCCAACACTCTTCCATGAGTGTGGTCAAAATGACCCCAACTAGAATGTGTGTGTTTTATGCTGTAAACTTAAGAAATTTCTTTCATTTTGTTTAAAGATGATTATTTTTATTATATTTTGGGTGATTATTATTATTACTATTATTATTATTATTATTTTAAATTATATTTTGGTCAACAAAAGAAGGGGACAGCTTGGGGTCATTTTTGACCCCACAGATGGAAAAGTGTGGTACTGATACAAAAAATGCAATTAAAAAATATAACAATTAGATACAAATCCAAATGGCCTCATGTCAAAGACAACCTATTTGAGGAATACATGGAAGATTAAATGATAAAAAATTAAAATTACAAAGATATTGTAAAAAAAAACAACCGCTCGGGCATTTTTGACCCCTGCATCTAACAATACCTACATTGTCCTCACTGTATACACTGTATTGTCCTCATCTGTTTACCCTCTCTGTTCACCCTCGGCATCCAGTCTGAGATGCTAATTGCAGCGTCTACAGAGTTACCGATAACCGTGGTGAGATTCAAAAGGGGACAGCTGAGGAAAAGCATCTGGTCATTTTTGACCCCACATATGGAAAAGTGTGGTACTGATACAAAAAATGCAATTACTTAAAAAATATAACAATTAGATACAAATCCAAATGGCTTCATGTCAAACACAACCTATTTGAGGAATACATGGAAGATTAAATGATAAAAAATTAAAATTACAAAGATATTGCAAAAAAAAAAAAACAACCGCTGGGGTAATTGTTACCCGTCTTATGCATCTAATTAATGAAAGTGGCACATCCTTCTCTATTTACACTGTTAATTCTATCCTGTCTGATTGAAGGGTGTCCTGGAATAACAAAATCTAAGTGAGGTTGAAGCCATGTCTCCTGTACACACACTACCTCTGGAACAACTTGAAGTTCGTAAAGACACTTCTTCAGTTCTTGTCCATTTGCTATAAGACTCCTTGCATTCCACTGTAGTATGTGTAGTACCATAACTAAGATCTTAAGTTTCAACATGTGCATTCTCCCCAGTTTCAGCTGTCAATAAAACATGAATCTCATCGGCTTTGATAGCTTTCACATCTAGGAATCTTCCTGCTGCTTCCACAATGGTTTTGATTCTGTCACTTTTCTTCTTTAGCTGTGCTGCAACATTAATGGTGTGGCTGATAAAAAGCTACAAAGTTTGTCTTTTTAATTATCAATGCGTCATCATCTATTTTGCATTTGTGATCACAAAAATTCCTTGCAGCGGCATGATCTTGTGTTTGTGTGGGATTTCTTGATGGCTGGGCTTCCTTTTGAACTGAACTTCTTTGAGGAAGGCCTGTTGCGTTTCTGACCATTCCTGCCTTTCTAACTGTCTTTAGAGCTTCCGTATATGAGATTTTCTTACTTACAGTATTCTAAATTCCTGGGCTTGTCTAGCTTCCCTCTGCACAACACATCCTCCATATTGCAGCACTGTGGTCACTCCCGCAGTTGCAACACTTTACTTTGGCGTCCTTTTCACATTGACTATATCCATGCTCCCCTCCACATTTAGCACATCTTAACTTTCCCTTACATTGCTGAGCAGTGTGACCCATCCTTTGACATTTGTAGCACCTGAGTGGCTTTGGGACGTATTCTCTGACACTGTAATGCAGGTATCCTATCTGAGCTGATTCTATGATCATCACTCTATATATAATTCAAGAAATCTCCTCTTCTTCTTCTTCTTTTAGATTTGATTGGCGGTTGGCAAAAAGCTTACAGGTACATTACCACCACATACTTCACTCTATATCATCACTCTATCTGGTCAGGAGCTTTAGTGCTTCTATCATCATTGCTGTGTCCAATTGAATCTCAGCTCTATCTTCAGACATCACTCTTCTTCGTCTCCTCTTACTTTACTCTATATCATCACTTCACCCTATATCATCGCTCTACACATCTTGGCCGTAGCAACCAAGATGTCGGCCACCCAGGCTGGTCTCTTCTTCTTCTTTTACATTTGACTCAAGAAATCTCCTCAGCATTGTCGACCAACTCTTAGCCTATAGATCAAAGGAAATGGTGGCGTCCTATGAAGACTATACGATATCATAGGCATCCCACATGATGTCATAGACAGCCTATATGTCCTAGACATCCCATATGATGTCTTAGACATCCCATTTGATGTCTTAGACATCCTATATGATGTCACAGAAGAAGAACAGACACACGAGCACGTTAAACCACACCCATTCAGTATGTCAGAAAAGGCAGACATACAGGATGGAGACACATAGAGCAGTTGCCACGTAGTTGGACTGTTTGAAGAAGAAGAAGAAGAAGGTTGGGACTGCATTTACATCTGTGTTTGGCTGGCGGTAGGAGTGATTTGTTTGTGGCAGATAGAAAAAACTGTACGCTGACTGTGACATTATGGCATCTAGCTCTGACGGGTATGAAAAACATGAGGTGGGCTGGACACTATCCAGGTTTGGGGGGTGGAAAAGAGCAGCTGGTGGGCAACAAGACCTAGAAGCGGGTCAGATGAGAGTGATGCGGGAGGAAGTAACAAAGTGAAGAAAACACAAACTAGCCAAAATGGATGGTAGTTTGAGGATGTAGGGAATGACTGGAAGGTTGTCATTGAGTTCAATCAGGGTGGGGGGCACTATCACCCAGTTAAGCTAACAAAAGCAATTGAGAAAGAAATTGGGAGAGTTAAGTTTGCAAAGTTCTTGAATAATAACCGGCTGTTAATTCATGCAACAAGTAAACAACAGCAAGAGAAAAAAACTGGCAATGACATATCTAAATGGAGAACAAATGAAGGTGCATGTTCCTGGTGCAACAGCTAACTTGAGGGGAGTTATATCAGGTGTCCCTTTGAGCATGTCTATGGAAGAAGTGAAAAATGAGATCCAAGGAGGAAAGGTGAAGGATGTGAAAAGGCTAAAGAGTAAAAGAGAAGGTTGACTGAAGGACACGCTGTCTGTAATGATTCAGTTTGAGGAAACACTCCCAAAATCAGTCCTAATAGGATACATGTATCACAGTGTCAGAGAATACGTCCCAAAGCCACTCAGGTGCTACAAATGCCAAAGGATGGGTCACACTGCTCAACAATGTAAGGGAAAGTTAAGATGTGCTAGATGTGGAGGGGAGCACGGATATGGTAAATGTGACAAAGACGTTAAAGTAAAGTGTTGCAACTGCGGGGGTGATCACAGTGCTGCATATGGAGGATGTGTTGTGCAGAGGGAAGCTAGGCAAGCCCAGGAAATCAGAATAAGTAAGAAAATCTCATATGCGGAGGCTCTAAAGACAGAGAGGTAGGAACAGTCAGAAACACAACAGGCCTTCCTCAAAGAAGTTCAGTTCAAAAGGAAGTCCAGCCATCAACAAATCCCACACAAGCACAAGATCATGCCGCTGCAAGGAATGTTTGTGTTCACAAATGCAAAATGGATGATGACACATTGATAGTTAAGAGGACAAACTTTATAGCTTTTATCTGCCACACCATTAATGTTGCTACACAGCTAAAGAAGAAAAGTGACAGAATCAAAACCACTGTGAGAGCAGCAGGAAGCTTCCTAGATGTGAACGATGTCACAGCTGACCAAATTCATGCTTTATTGAAAGCTGAAACTGGGGAGAATGCACGTGCTGAAACAAGACTTTAATTATGGTACTACACGTACTACAGTGGAATGCGAGGACTCATAGCAAATGGACAAGAACTCAAGAAGTATCTTTACGAACTAGAAGTTGTTCTACAGGTAGTGTGTGTACAGGAGACATGGCTTCAACCTCACTTAGATTTTGTTATTCCAGGATATAGTTCAATAAGACAGGATAGAATTAACAGTGTAAATGGAGGTGGATGTGCTACTTTCATTAAAGATGGCCTGGCATATAGGGTGATTCCCTCCCCTGAGGATATAGAGTGTAATATTATTGAACTATGTAGGCCAAATGGACAAGTAAATATTAAGCTGATTAATTATTACAACCCATGTAGGAAGTTAACAGCAGATATTTTCAGTGTTATGGCAGGGGAAGGGCATATGAAAGAGGTATGGTGTGGAGACTTCAATGCCCATAATAGCTTGTGGGGAAGCACACATACAGATAACAATGGAAATGTTGTGGAAGAGATGTTAGATGAAAGATCGTTAATTTGTCTCAACAGTGGTGAAGGTACCTGTCATGAACCTGGGTTTGGTTGTTCCAAACCCAGCTCTGACTTATGGTTATTTTTGCCCTATTTTCCATCGGGTGCATCAGGGAGCTATTTAGGTCCTTTGCTCCCTGACAGCTTGGGCACACCTCCTCCTCTTGTCAGTGCCATCAGCTGTTTCCCATTACGGGCGTTCACGCACACACACACACACACACACACACACACACACACACACACACACACACACACACACACACACACACACACACACACACCATTCATTCCTATTCACACACTCTGACAATCATTTATGCACACCAGGGATTAATTATGTTCAGCCCCACGCTTCCTCACACCGGCGATCTACAAATACGCTGCATTAGTAGGAAAAGATCGTCGGAGCATTCACCTCCATACATGGCAGCGTGATCCTCCACGTATGTGTGTTTACTACCTACTTGTTATTCAGCCAGACATTTTAAGACAGTTTATTCCTTGATGTTGCAGCTGACTTTGCTTCACTCCTTCATCCACCAGACTGCACGGACAGCCCTGGATTGCTCCAAGCACCGTAAGTCATGTTTGCCATTTTTCCTGTGCCGACAGTAGCTCTGCAGCGCTAGGCATTGGCTTCGCCGGGCTGTAGAGCATCCGGTAGGCGGCCTGTATGTCTGGTGACCTTTACCCCATCATTGAAACTCCCTGTATTTGTGTGGTCATAACTGGACTTGTTATTTTCCTGGTTTACGTTAATAAATGGCACGTTCTACTCTCGTGATTGGGTTTTTCATTCCCTCCCTTGTGTGCTGCGTAATGGCGCACAGGGATTCATGACAGTACCAGGGTGGATGTGCATAGGAGAACGTTATCATGTATTGAACTGACTCTGGTATCTGATTCTTTAGCGAGTGCCTGTGAATGGATGGTTATGAATAGTACAGCTATGGGAAGTGATCACTTCCCAATACTTACAGTCATTAAAACTTAAGTATGTATACAAGAGGGAAGATGTTTTACAAGATGGTGTTTTGACAAGGCAGATTGGGAAAATTTTAGGCAATACTGTGTACAATCGTGTCATTTGGTAACATTAGAAGGTGGCATAGAAGAGTGTTCAAGTCAGGTAACTAATCATATTCTGTATGCTGCAATAGCAAGTATACCTCAGAAAACACAGGGTAGGAAGAAGGTTGTACCCTGGTGGAATGAGGAATGTAGTATTGCAGTAGAAGAGCGAAACAAGACATTCAGAGAGCTGAGGAAGAATATGAATAGTGAAAACTTAATAGAGTACAAAAAGGGCAGTAGCTCGAAGGACTATTAAAAACAGGAAAAGGTCAACATGGAGAAAATTTTGATCCACCCTTGGTAGGAAAACAGAACTAGGTGATGTCATTGACATTGACATTGATTTTTATTTGAACATTCTTAAAAAAAAGAAGATAATTCAAAACAAAACAAAAAAACAAGCCAAAAATAAAATGTTTAATGTTTAAAAAATGAGTGGGAAAATGGTATCAGTTAAAACTCCAGCTCTAGTGGATGGGGACAAGATGGCTGTATCGGACAAAGAAAAGGCAGAAGTCCAAGGTAGAGCATTTGCAGTAGTGCATCGAGGAGACCATCTTGGTGCGAGTCATAGACAGCCAAGTGAGCATAAACTCAGAGAAAATGCAAACTTAAAAAATGAAGTAAAAGAAGATATGACTGCGTTAGACCTCGAGATCACTATGTCAGAGCTTAAGAGAGCTTTGCAAGATAGTGGATACACAGCTCCAGGATATGATCAGTTAAGCTATGCTATGTTCCGGCAGTTGCCTATGCAATCAATGGAACTGGTGCTGAAATTGTTTAACAGAATATAGAAGGAGGGGGGTATCCCAAGTGGGTGGAAAAAGGTTGTAATTTTACCTTTTAATAAGCCAAGGAAAGATCCAGCTCGCACAGGTAACTACAGGCCAATAGCATTAACGTCACACTTAGGGAAATGGACGGAGAAGTTTACAGACTCTCACATATACTAGAGCAAAAAACGATTAATAAACAACTATCGGAATGGTTTTAGAAGAGGAAGGTCCACACTGCATGCTCTAGTTAGGGTAAGTAATGATATTGAAAAGACTCTCAAAATGAAAGAAGTAATGGTTATAGTTTATCTGGATATTGAAAAGGCTTATGACTCACTGTGGAGGGATGGACTTCTTATGAAATTGAATAAAATGGGCATTGGTGGTAGGATGTATTATTGGATAGTGGATTTTTTTTAACAGGACAATCAGGGTTAAAGTAGGATCAGAAGTTTCTAATGACTTTGAAATAGAAAATGTGTTCCTCAGGGGAGTGTGATAAGCCCAGTTTTATTCAATATAATGATTAATGACATATTTGAGGATCAAGAGGGATACATCAAAACAGCACTATATGCAGATGATGGAGTCATATGGATGAGGGGAAGAAATGAGAAATTTGTGTTCAAAAACATCAAGAAAGCAATGGAGAAAGTGGAAAAGTGGTCATATGACTGGGGATTTAAATTTTTAAACAGTAAAACCTGCTATATGACTTTCACAAAAAAAAAAAAAAAACGCAGAACTGGTACAGAACCATATACATTATATAATTAACCAAGAGAGAACGTGAGTGAGTTCAAATATCTAGGATTGTGGTTTGGTAGTGCATACACATGGAGAGTTCATGTTGAAAATCTGGAGACAAAGTGCAAAAAAGTCATTAATCTCATAAAAGCTGTAGCTGGACACAAATGGGGTGCAGATAAACAGGCATTAATTGACATTTACAGAGCACTAATGAGATCGACAATAGACTATGGATGCATGATTTATGAAGCAGCGGCAAAAACGACTCTGGAAAAAATAGAATGCAGCATAGAGCGCTTCGCCTGTGCATTGGAGTCGTCAAAACAACACCAAACAATGCAGTTTTAATAGAAGCAGGAGAAATGTCACTGGATTTGAGAAAAGATAAATTTGCATTATCATACTGGGTCAAGCTGAAAGGTAGTGAGGAAGTGAATATTTCAAAAACAACACTACAAGACTGCTGGGAATATTCTAAATTCCAGGGACACGTGTTTGGGTAGACACTTGAGAGAAAAGCCAGAATGTATGGCCTACGCACTATCATGATATAGCTAACACCAGTCCAGTGAGTAATGTCCCCCCTTGGCTGTTTCTGGGAAAAGAAGTAGATGCTAGTCTGCTAATGAGGAAACAGGATTGGCATATGAGTGAAGTTGGTGTTAAAACAAGCATTTACCTCAGGAACAATTACGTGAACTTCTTACAGCTCTATACTGACAGTTCAAAGAACAAATACAGCTCTGTTGGAGTTGGTGTATAAGTTCCAGAGTTTAAAGTGATTATCGCAAAAAGACTCTCCAACAATACATCCGTGTTTACAGCAGAGATGGTGGCAATAATTATTGGTTTGCAATGGGTGGAGGAGGTCAGACCAGACCGGGTGGTGGTGTGCACAGACTCACTTGCAGCTTTAAAAACCATACAGACACTAAAATCTACAAGGGAAGACTCGGTGATTGAGCTATATCACAGTTTATTTAGGGTACACAGGGGTAGTGGAGTGTGATGGTTCGCTCTGGCTGCCTATCATCCTCAGCTGCGCGCACACCTGCTCCCCATCACAGCCAGGGCTATTTAGACCGCGCTGCCCTCAGATCAGCGCGGAGTTGTCTGTCTCTTCTCCTAATGAGATCAGCACTCGCATTCATCCTCGTTCCAGAGTTTCCTCACCTCAGCCTACCCTCGTCATAGTATCCTGCCTCCTGCCGTCCGACGTTTGGAGGAATCCTCATCACAGCTCCAAGTAACTCCTTGCTCAATTCATCTTCATCTTCACTCGTTCCCATGTGCACAGGCGGAGATTTGTGGCAGCAAACCTCTCTCCCTCCTGGCGGCGGACAGAGCTGCACCGCACTTCCCCAGACTCACCAACACCCTCCAACTGCAACCGGGAAAGTGGGCACTGTCTTCCTGGCCCTAGCCGCCGAGCTGAACCTGAGCTTAACCAGAGTCTACTCTCTGGGTCAATAAATCATGTCAGTACCACTACGCCAAAGCGACCCAGCAGACAGTGCGCTAGCGCGCAAAGTTGACAACCTTGAGACTCGAGTAGATCAATTAGCTTACCAACAACAGATCATTCTTACTCAATTGACCCGTTTAACTGATTGGTTGGATCGCCTGGCATGTCCGCAGGCCTTCCCTCCGGCCCCAAGTAGCGCCTCTGCTCCCGCTAGCTCCCAGTCCGGCCAACCTGTGCAGGGCCCCACATCCTGGCTAACTCCAATCCCCATTCCCACCCGCTTTGGTGGTAAGCTTGGGGAAGCCTGGAGTTTCATTTTCCAGTGTGAGATAGTTTTTCAGCGGGTGCCCGGGGACTTCCCCACAGACCATAGCCGGATAGGCTACATAGTCAACCTCTTGGAAGGGCGAGCGCTAGCTTGGGCATACGCAGTAATGGCTAGGGCGAACTACGCTAGTTTGACATACAACCAGTTTGTCAGTGAGTTCAATGAGGTGTTCGACCACTCCAACCATGACAGTGTGCTTACCTCCCGGCTGTTAAATCTAAGACAGGGAACCAAGTCCGTAGTGGACTATGCTGTCAATTTCTGGGTGGTGGCCACGGAGGTGGGGTGGGAGGACGCCTCGCTCTGCACCGTCTTCATTAGGAGCCTTAGCCCTAGCCTGCAGGATGAGTTAGCCCGCTTAGAAAAACCAAGTAAGCTAACTGAAATGATTTCCCTAGCCATTAGCCTTGATAGCAGGCTAAGGGAGCAGGCAGCGGAGCATAAAACTTCCAGTCTCTCGGATACCTCATATCGCCGCTCCCTGCAGCCCCCCCATTGGCCCTACCTCCCCCGATTCCCTGGACACCCCAGAGCCAATGGTAGTAGGACAGTCAAAGCTGCCGTTAGCAGAGAAACAGCGTCGCCATGAGCTGAGGTTGTGCCTCTACTGTGGTAGCGAGGAGCATGAGGTAGCGTCATGTCCCATACGGCCAAAAGGGGGAGTCCGTGCGGAAGGAGAGCTCTAGAGAGGGGATTGGATCGAGGTAAGTCCGTGTGTTGCAGTAGGGGGACTCACAGACTCACCTCGATCCAGTCCCCTCTCTAGAGTTCTCCTTCCTATCCGCTTCATTCATAATCACACTGAAATAGCCACACACGCATTGATTGATTCAGGGGCTGAGCAGAGCTTCATCTCGGGGGAACTGGCAACCCGGCTGGGGCTCCCCTATCAATCGTTAAGGACCCCACTCAAACTCATTGCCTTGTCTAAAGCCCCCCTTGCCGTAGTATCCCAACAGACCGCCCTGGTGTCAGTCATAGTGTCTGGTAATCATCGGGAGGAGCTGAGGTTATTCGTGCTGCTGGTTTCCTCTTCCCCAGTAATCCTCGGCTGTCCCTGGCTCAGACTTCACAACCCCTCTATTGACTGGAGCTCCGGGAGCGTGGTTTCATGGAGCTCATTTTGCCTCAGTGCCTGTCTACAGTCCGCTGCTTGCTCGCCATCCGTGCCCCTGGGTGTCCCCGTCACCTCCCCTCCCAACCTGTCTAAGGTCCCTCCGGAGATTCACGACTTGGAGGCCGCCTTCAGCAAGACCCAGGCCCTTTTCCTCCCCCATCACCACCCATACGACTGTGCAATCAATCTCCATGCCAGAGCCCCGCTGCCGTCGAGTCAAATCTACAGCCTGTCAGCACTGGAGCGGGAGGCTATGGAGGCCTATATTAAGGAGTCATTAAACTCAGGCATAATCCGGCCGTCGTCCTCGGTGGTGGGGCGGGGTTTTTTTGTGGGCAAAAAGGACGGCTCTCTGATGCCGTGTATTGACTTTGAGAGTTAAATAATATCACCATCAAGGACAAATACACTCTTCCCTTAATTAATACAGTATTCGATTTCCTCCGGGGACCCTCCTGGTTCACCAAGCTGGACCTCCGCAACGCTTACCATCTGGTGTGGATCTGGGAGGGCGACGAATGGAAGAAGAGCTTCCGAACCCCTAGCGGATATTTTGAGTATCTGGTAATGCCGTTCAGACTGACCAACGCCCCCATCGTATTCCAGTGCCTTATTAACGATGTGCTGAGGGACCTTTTGGGTGCATTCGTGTTTGTCTATCTGGATGATATCCTGATTTTTTCACAGTCCTTGGATGAGCATTGGATGCACGTGAGGCGAGTATTGCAGCAGCTCCTGGAGAATAAGCTCTTCGTGAAGGCCGAAAAGTGTGAGTTTCACACCTCCAAGACATCTTTCTTTGGTTTCATCATCTCCCACAATGAGATGACAATGAGATGATCATCCCCGACCCCGACAAGGTAAAAGCGGTGGTAGATTTGCCCACTCCTTCCTCCAGGAAGCAGCTCCAGCAGATTTTGGGATTCACCAATTTCTACCACCGCTTCATTAAGAACTATACTATTATTGCTCTTCCCTTGACCCGTCTTACATCTTCCAAGGTGCCCTTCTGGTGGACGGAGGAGGCAGCTGCGGCCTTTGCTGAGCTCAAGGGTAAATTCTCTTCTTCTCCCATTCTGGCACAGGTGGATCCCGCTCTTCAATGCCTGGTGGAGGTGGACGCCTCGGACTTAGGGGTTGGAGCCGTATTATCCCAGCGCTCCACGGTTGATGGCAGGATCCGGCCCTGTGTGTTCTTCTCCCGTCGTCTATCTCCGGCAGAGCAAAATTATGACATCGGTGACAGGGAGCTCCTGGCGATAAAGCTCACACTGGAGGAGTGGCACCATTGGCTGGAGGGGGCCTCCCAGCTGTTCGTTGTCTGGATGGATCACAAGAACCTGGAGTATCTCAGGATGGCCAAGCGCCTGAACGCGCGCCAGGCTCGCTGGTCCCTGTTCTTCAGATGCTTTGATTTCACCATCGCCTACTGCCCCGGGTCCAAGAATACCAAGCCGGATGCCCTGTCCAGACAGTTTGCCCCGGATCTGCAGAGGTGGCAGAGCATCCTATTCTTCCCCTATCGTGTGTCATGGGCGCCCTCTCATGGGTCATCAAAGAAACAGTCCTAAGAGCGCAGGAGGCTGAGGTGGACCCAGGCGGGGGGCCAGCGGGGAGATTGTTTGTCCCATCTGCCGTTCGGGGCGAGGTGATCCATTGGGCCCACTCTTCCAGGTTCTCGTGTCACCCCAGGAGGACTCGCATGGTGGCACTCCTGCAAAGGACATTTTGGTGGCCTTTGCTCCAGAAGGACGTCGGGGAGTACATCCGCACCTGCCCCCAGTGCGCCGCCGGCAAGACGTCCTCTTATCCTCTGGCCGGTCTACTCCACCCACTCCCTACTCCCAGCAGGCCCTGGTCCCATGTGGCGTTGGACTTCGTTACCGGTCTCCCACCTTCTAACCACCACACTGTAATTCTCACCATCGTCGACAGGTTTTCTAAGGCCACCCATTTCGTTCCCCTGCAGGGGCTGCCTATGGCGAGGGAGACGGCGGACCTTCTCGTCCAGCATGTGGTGAGGTTACATGGTATTCCCCTGGACATCGTCTCCGACCGGGGACCCCAGTTTGTTTTCGAAGTTTGGAGGTTGTTTTGCAACGCCCTTGGGGCTACAGCGAGTCTGTCTCCTGGATATCACCCTCAGCGTAATGGACAGTGTGAGAGGGCAAACCACCACTAACCCGGCATCTTGGAGCACCAATCTCCCTTGGATCGAGTACACTCATGACACCACCATCTCTTCAGTGATCGGCATGTCCCCATTTGAGGCCTCGCTGGGTTACAGCCCCCATTGTTCCCTGAAGAGGAGAAGGATATTGACGGTCCCTCTGTCCGAGCTCACCTGAGATGCTTCCGCCGGCTCTGGAGGGCGACCCAGACCGCACTACCACACACGGCAGAGCGCAACTCCACAACCGCTAATCGTCGCAGGACGCCGTCCCCTCCCTACCGGGTGGGTCAGCAGGTATGGCTATCCACCAAGCAAATTAACTTGAAGGCAGAGGCGAGAAAGATGTCTCAGCAGTTCATTGGGCCTTTCGCCATAACCCGCATTATTAACCCTGTGTCTGTGCGCCTAGCTCCCCCCCCCTCCCTCCGCATCTGTCCAACCTTCCATGTCTCGCAGGTCAAGCCCTTCTGTTCCAGCCCTCTGTGTCCCCCTCCAAGGTCTCCACTTCCCCCAGTGGTGGTCGACGGCGACCCAGCATGGAAGGTCAATGCCATCTTGGACATCCGCCGCCGGGGTTGCAGCCTGCAGTACCTGGTGGACTGGGAGGGTTACGGCCCGGAATGGAGGGCCTGGATGTGTCCCTCCTTCGTATTGGACAATCAACTCATCAGGGACTTCCAGCGGACGCACCCAGGTAGGCTGGATCGACCGCCAAGAGGCATCTCGTAGGGGGGGAGTACTGTGATGGTTTGCGCTGGCTGCCTATCATCCTCAGCTGCACACACACCTGCTCCCCATCACGGCCAGGGCTATTTAGACCGCGCTGCCCTTGGATCAGTGTGGAGTCGTCTGTCTCCTTTCCTAATGAGACCTAATGAGACCTGCACTCGCCTTCATCCTCGTTCCAGAGTTCCCTCGCCTCAGCCTACCCTCGTCTTGGTATCCTGCCTTCTGCAATCCAACATTTGGAGAATCCTCATCACAGCTCCAAGTAAGCCCTCGCTCCTTTCATCTTCATCTTCACTTGTTCCCCTGTGCACAGGCAGAGATCCGTGGCGGTGGACCTCTCTCCGTCCCGGCAGCGGACCGAGCTGCACCACACTTCCCCAGACTCACCAACACCCTTCAGCTGCAACAGGGACAGTGGGCAGTGTCTTCCTGGCCGCAGCCGCCAAGCTGAACCTGAGCTTAACCACATCTCAACAAACAGTAAGCACTGGACAATCCTGTACATCTCCTCTGGTGTCTGCCGCTAACTCTCCCTGTCTCTGTTTGTCCCTAGGGTTGCCAGGTTGCATGGTGCTCTGCTCGCCCCCAGCTGTCACACGATCACACGCACACACGCACACACGCACACACTTACACTAATCTCAATAAAGATAATTGTATCTACTTTGAGTCCGAGTCTACTTTCTGGGTCAATAAACCATGTCATGGAGAAGTTCAGTTTTGTTGGGTTCCTGCACATGAAGGGTTGAAAGGGAATGACTGCAGACAAATTAGCAAAAAGCACTCTTGGGAAAGAAATAACTTTACCATTGTCTCTTGGAAAAGGTGAAGGGAAAGCAGTAATTAAGAAAAAAAGGAATTGAGCTATGGCAAAAAAACAAAAAAGATGGGAAGAAGATCATAAAGGTAGATTGTATTACAAAATACAAAAATCTATTGCAATAAAAAATTACATAACAACCAAAAGGAGGGAAGACATCGTTATGGCAAGACTCAGACTGGATCATACAGGTTTAAACAGCACTTTACTCACCATGGGGAAAAGTGAAAGTGACAAATGTAGGGAATGTGGAGTAAAAGAAAATGTTGAGCACATCTTATTACACTGTCACAAGTATGGAAATGAAAGACAGATAATGAAAAATGAAGTTCGAGAGGCCGGTAGGGAATGGGATTTAACTGGGATTCTGGTAACAGATGGAGATGGAGAGATAATAAGAATCACGAGAAGGGATCTTTTCTCTTTTTTAAAAAACACAGGATTAAGTCATAGAATTTAAGGCTCGGGCTCAAATGGCATAATGTTGCACACTCTTGTACAGTGGGTTGCAGTATGCGCCTTTCAGCTGTTTGCTATCCGCCAGTAACTGAGAGAAGAGAAGAAGAAGAGTTGTGAGTTCTCAGACAGCCACGGCAAGACTTCCCACCCCAAAGACCTGAACAGCTACAGACCAGTGGCCCTGACGTCTCACATGATGAAGACCCTGGAGAGACTGCTCCTTGCTCACCTCTGCCCCCTGGTGGAACCAGCGATGGATCCACTCCAGTTCGCCTACCAGCATGGCATTGGGGTGGAGGATGCAGTGATCTTCCTCCTTCACCGTTCTCTGTCCCACCTGGAGAAGCCCGGGAATGCGGTGAGGATCATGTTCTTTGACTTCTCCAGTGCTTTCAACACCATTCAACCAATGATCGTGAAGGACAAGCTGCTGTGTGCAGGGGTGGACCAGCACCTGTCATCATGGATCCTGGACTACCTCACTAACCGGCCACAGTTTGTGAGAACCCGAGATTGTGTGTCCGACACAATCATTGGTAGCACGGGGCCCCCCCAGGGAATGGTTTTGGCTCCCTTCCTGTTCACCCTTTATACTGCAGACTTCTCACACAACACAACACACTGCCGTCTACAGAAGTTGTCTGACGACTCTGCGATCATCGGCCTCATCTCCAACGGAGATGAAGCTGAGTACAGAGGACTTATCCAGGACTTCGTGGACTGGTGCCATAGGAACTGCCTCCAGATCAACATGAGGAAAACTACGGAGCTGGTGGTGGACTGCCACAGGCAAGGACATCCCCTCACGGCACCAGTAAACATACAGGGAACAGACATTGAGATGGTGACATCCTACAAGTACCTGGGTGTTCATCTGAACAATAAACTAGACTGGTCACACAATACGACGCACTCTACAAAAAGGGACAGCGCAGGCTGTTCCTACTGAGGAGGCTCAGGTCTTTTGGTGTACAAGGGGCGCTGCTGAAGACATTCCACGACACGGTGGTGGCATCAGCCATCACTTTTGGAGTGGTCTGCTGGGGCAGTGGCATTACAACAGCCGATAGGAAGAGACTGAACAAACTGATCAAGAAAGCTAGATCTGTCCTGGGGAAACGCCTTGACCCAGTGGAGGAGGTAGGAGAGAGAAGGATGGTGGCTAAACTATCATCTCTGCTGGAGTCCGAGTCCCACCCTATGCAGGACATACTGAACGCACTGAGGAGCTCATTTAGCAGTAGACTATATCATCCTAGGTGCGCGACCGAGAGGTTTCGCAGGTCCTTCCTACCTACGGCTGTCAGACTGTATAACCTAAGCAGGGCTGCTCGCAGAGATAGCAAAAAAACGTGACGACCTAATAGTATTGAATGCAAAAGACGCAATAGACTTACACAAATGGTCCCCTCCAGTATACAACTAGGACAATATCAGTTGCTACGGAGGGTGACAATATGTATGGATACATATTCATACTATGTAGGATAACTAAGTAGACTGTTATGCTGGTTATTCCATCTAGCTACAATGCTCCGCACTGTGTACATATATTTATATATTTATGTGTACATACAGTGGGGCAAAAAAGTATTTAGTCAGCCACCAATTGGTCACGTTCTCCCTCTTAAAAGATGAGAGAGGTCTCCAATTTTCATCATAGGTATACCTCAACTATGAGAGACAAAATGAGAAAAAAAAAATCCAGAAAATCACATTGTCTGATTTTTAAAGAATTTATTTGCAAATTATGGTGGAAAATAAGTATTTGGTCACCAACAAACAAGCAACATTTCTGGCTTTCACAGACCTGTAACTTCTTCTTTAAGAGGCTCCTCTGTCCTCCACTCGTTACCTGTATTAATGGCACCTGTTTGAACTCGTTATCAGTATAAAAGACACCTGTCCACAACCTCAAACAGTCAGACTCCAAACTCCTCTATGGCCAAGAACAAAGAGCTGTCAAAGGACACCAGAAACTAAATTGTAGACCTGCACCAGGCTGGGAAGACTGAATCTGCAATAGGTAAGCAGCTTGGTGTGAAGAAATCAACTGTGGGAGCAATTATTAGAAAATGGAAGACATACAAGACCACTGATAATCTCCCTCAATCTGGGGCTCCACGCAAGATCTCACCCCATGGGGTCAAAATGATCACGAGAATGGTGAGCAAAAATCCCAGAACCACACGGGTGGGGGGGGGGGACCTAGTGAATGACCTGTGGAGAGCTGGGACCAAAGTAACAAAGGCTACCATCAGTAACACACTACGCCACCAGGGACTCAAATCCTGCAGTGCCAGACGTGTCCCCCTGCTTAAGCCAGTACATGTCCAGGCCCGTGTGAAGTTTGCTAGAGAGCATTTGGATGATCCAGAAGAAGATTGGGAGAATGTCATATGGTCAGATGAAACCAAAATAGAACTTTTTGGTAAAAACTCAACTTGTCGTGTTTGGAGGAGAAAGAATGCTGAGTTGCATCCAAAGAACACCATACCTACTGTGAAGCATGGGGGTGGAAACTTCATGCTTTGGGGCTGTTTTTCTGCTAAGGGACCAGGACGACTGATCCGTGTAAAGGAAGGAATGAATGGGGCCATGTATCGTGAGATTTTGAGTGAAAACCTCCTTCCATCAGCAAGGGCATTGAAGATGAAACGTGGCTGGGTCTTTCAGCATGACAATGATCCCAAACACACCGCCCGGGCAACGAAGGAGTGGCTTCGTAAGAAGCATTTCAAGGTCCTGGAGTGGCCTAGCCAGTCTCCAGATCTCAACCCCATAGAAAATCTTTGGAGGGAGTTGAAAGTCCGTGTTGCCCAGCAACAGCCCCAAAACATCACTGCTCTAGAGGAGATCTGCATGGAGGAATGAGCCAAAATACCAGCAACAGTGTGTGAAAACCTTGTGAAGACTTACAGAAAACGTTTGGCCTCTGTCATTGCCAACAAAGGGTATATAACAAAGTACTGAAATGAACTTTTGTTACTGACCAAATACTTATTTTCCACCATAATTGGCAAATAAATTCTTTACAAATCAGACAATGTGATTTTCTGGGGGGGGGGTTCTCATTTTGTCTCTCATAGTTGAGGTATACCTATGATGAAAATTGGAGACCTCTCATCTTTTAAGTGGGAGAACTTGCACAATTGGTGGCTGACTAAATACTTTTTTGCCCCACTGTATGTATATTCACTGCTCTTATTTTTATTTTTCTTATCTTCTTAATTATTGCTCTGAGTGTTGCTATCCCTGTGCTGTTGCAATCCTGGAATTTCCCCATTGTGGGACTAATAAAGGCTTATCTTATCTTTATCTTATGAAGAGGCTGCAACTCTCTGCTGAAGAAGAAGGTGATTCGACCAGGACATGAATTAAACTAGGAAGAATGGAGGTGGGAAGCGAGGAACAGGAAGTTTGGAGCACGGTGGAGTCTAAAAGAAAGAAAAGTAGATGTCAAGAAACTCAATCAAGACCGTTATCAAGTGCTGAAGAATCAAAGGATGAACGATCCCAAAATGAACAGAAGGAGTGGAAAGTAATCATTAAACTTACTCAGGAAGGGGCATTGTTTCGTGAGTGGAACCCAATTAAGCTCACAAATTGGTATAGGGATGGCGGCAGCGCGCATGGACGCAGCGGGCCCTCTTGGCATCAGCGAGTGTGAGAGTTTTGAGTGTTTTAATCATCCCAGATGTACATTCTGTAAAACTTACAACCGTGAGACCTTATTAAACATCAAGGTACTGCACGCTGCAAGAATCGCGGCGATCGGTTGTGATTTGGACATTCTACGCCAGCATGGAATTCTGGCGGAGTCCCCGCTAGAAGGTACCCGAGAGAGGAGCAGGCGTAAGCGGAGCGAACGCAAGCAAAAGCGTGGAAAAAGGGCTGGGATCCATGCTAGGCTAAAGGCTAACCCCTCCAGACCAGCGGTACCGTCGCTCATTCTCTCTAACGTCCGCTCCCTCGACAACAAGCTGGACGAGCTGCGTCTGCTGAGAGAAACCCGGAGAGAGTGAAGAGACTGCTGTGTGCTTGTGTTCACGGAGACATGGCTCCACGACAACATCCCTGACAAGGCCATTCAACTGGAAGATATGGCGATGTTCCGTGCCGACAGGGAAACGGCGAGCTCCGGAAAGAGCCGTGGAGGTGGGCTATGCATCTATGTTAACAAGAACTGGTGCGTTAATGCCACGTTAGTGTCTAAACACTGCTCTCCGTTGGCGGAGTTCCTTATTGTAAATTGTCGGCCATATTATCTGCCGAGGGAATTCAGCAACGTGTTTGTAGCGGCTGTTTACATAGCGCTGAGCGCTAACGCTAATGCTACGAAGGCACTCGGAGAACTGCCCAATACGATTAGTGAAATCCAAACTTCACACCCGGACAGTTTTGTGGTGGTTGCGGGGGATTTTAACCACACCAGCTTAAAGACTGTGCTCCCCAAGTTTAAACAATGTGTAGACTTTAAGACCAGAGGAGAGAATATGTTGGACTTAGTGTACACAAACACAGATGCATATAAGGCGATACCCCGCCCCCATCTCGGCCTTTCTGACCACATATCCGTGATGCTGCTGCCTGCCTACAAACCTTTATTGATGCGCAGCAGGCCAGCAGTGAAACAAATCAGAATTTGGCCAGAGAGTGCAACCTCTGCACTGAAAGACTGTTTTCTGCACACAGACTGGGAGGTCTTCAAAATAGCAGCCTCCCAGGAAGACAAGACAGATGTGGAGGAGTATGCTGAAACGGTCACCAGCTACATCGCGAAGTGCACAGAGGATGTCACTACAGTGAAGACCATCACTATGCGGGGTAACCATAAGCCCTGGATGACTGCAGAGGTGCGCTTGCTGCTTACAGCCAGAGATACAGCCTTCAGAGCGAAGGACAGGATCCCTCTCCGCTCAGCCAGGTCCGTGCTCTCAAAGGGAATTAAGGCGGCAAAGCGCGCCTATGCGGAGAAAATCCAGAGACACCTCTGTGACACTAGGAACACCAAGCAGATGTGGCAGGGAGTTCGGACACTGACGGGCTATAAGTCTAGGCAAGGGGTCGATGATGACGATGCTTCACTTCCAGACAGGCTCAACGACTTCTTTGCACGTTTTGAAGCATCAAACGCGACAATCAGAGGGAGGGCTGGCCCACCCCCACCATCGGTCGGACCAGCTTTTACCATCAACACAGCAGACACACGGAGGACCCTAACCAGAGTCAACCCATGTAAAGCTGCAGGTCCGGACAACATCCCGGGACGTGTGCTCCGAGACTGTGCGAGCGAGGTGGCGGATGTCCTGACTGACATTTATAACATCTCCCTGAGTCAGGCCATCGTTCCCAGATGCTTCAAGACCTCTATCATTGTACCGGTGGCAAAGAAAACAGTTGTGTCCTGTTTGAATGACTATCGTCCTGTTGCACTGACACCAATTGTGATGAAGTGTTTTGAACGGCTTGTCAAACCACACATTACAGCCTGCCTCCCTGCATCACACGACCGGCTTCAGTTTGCATATCGTTCAAACCGCTCCACGGAGGATGCTGTAGTCACCACCCTACACTCTGTCATCACCCACCTGGACCAGAAAGACACCTACGCCAGACTCCTGTACATTGATTTCAGTTCAGCATTCAACATCATTATTCCCCAGAGACTGATGGAGAAATTACTCCTTCTTGGTCTGAACACCGCCACATGTCTCTGGATCCTGGATTTCCTGACTGAGAGACCTCAGTCTGTCCAGGTTGGAAACAACATCTCCAACTCTGTCACGCTGAGCACCGGATCCCCTCAAGGCTGTGTACTCAGTCCACTGTTGTTTACACTTCTAACACATGACTGTGTATCCAGACACGAGGGGAACCAGATTATTAAGTTTGCAGACGACACCACGGTGGTGGGACTTATTCAGAGGGATGAGGAATCAATGTACAGGGAAGAAGTGAGAGACCTGGAGGGCTGGTGCAGGGAGAACAATCTGGTGCTCAACATGGACAAAACGAAGGAGATGGTTATCGACTTCCGGTGGTCACAGCCTGAACACGTCCCCCTCAGCATCGGCGGCCGTTTAATGGAGAGAGTGGAGAACATCAAGTTCCTCGGAGTGCAGATCTCGCAGGACCTGACCTGGAGCAAGAATTCCTTGGGGATCAGGAAGCGGGCTCAGCAGAGACTGCACTTCTTGAGGAAACTCAAACAGGCCTCTCTCCCCATCTGTATCCTCAGGACCTTCTACAGAGGTGTGGTGGAGAGTGTTCTGACGTACTGCATTGCTACATGGTACTCCAGCTGCAGTATGTCAGACAAAAAAGCCCTGCAGAGGATAGTCAAGGGGGCTGAGAGGGTAATTGGAGTATCCCTCCCCTCTGTCCAAGAACTTTTTCAGAACCGTTGTAGGAGCAGGGCACTGTACATTGTCAAGGACCGTTCTCACCCTCTGCATAAACATTTTGAACTTCTTCCATCTGGTAAACGATTCCGGAGCATCAGAGGCAGAACCACCAGACTGATCAACAGCTTCCTTCCACAAGCTGTCAGGATGCTGAACAGTTGACCCGGAATCTCTCATACACACCACTGCACCTACGGACATTTTGTAAATTATTTGTATATTATAGTTAGTTAGTTTTTTCCCAAGTATGTCTCAGGGATGTGTGAATGGGTGGGGGGTGGGGGTGGGGGGGTGAAGCTATGTGTGAGTGTGTCTTAAATCATGCTGCTTCTATTTATGTGGATGCCGAGAGAAACGCAATTTCATCTTGCCTGCACTACAGTTGTATGTACAGCAATATGACAATAAAATTTGATTTGATTTGATTTGAAATGCAATTAATGGGTTACTTAGAGAAGTTTTAAATGCAAGGGTTCTTCGTAGTGGTTCCTTGCTGGTTGTGTCATGGTCTGAGCGCTGATATTGTCCGCGCTCGGATCATCCAGTAATTTCCCCATTCTTCTGTGTTGTGTTCCTTATGGCCGTCCAGGGCTTTTAGTGTGATACCGTCACCTCACCTTCGGCTTCCTGCTGGAGTTCCCCTCCGGTCCATGGGTCTTCTCCCGGAGAGCTGTAATTTCCGCCATCCTCTTCCTGACTTTGGCGTCATTGGCAAGGGGAGGATTGCGATTAATAGCCACCTCAGCGAGGTCCACGAACCAGCGTGCGTCGAAGGGAGTGAAGGCCTTATGAACGGCGTCGAGGGACTTCTGGCTGTCAGAGCCGAGCTGCGCCATGAAAGCTGATTCACGTTCCACTGATTACTTTCTTATTAATGATTGTGCCTTATTTAAGGGAGCAGCTGAGATTTCTCCTGGCTGCGACCTCGCACAACGTTGGTTTTCCACAACGTTCGGCTGGAGTCCCTGACCCCGGCTCCAGTCACCCTCTTGATTCTCAGTCTCAGTAAGTGTGTTGTTCAAAGTCTGTTATCTTGTGTCCTTAGTCTTAACCATAGTCATAGTCCATGTTTTTGCCCCACGTGGCTGTTTATTTTGTTATTTGTGTCTTCATTAATAAATATGCAAACTCATCGGCTGGCCTATAGCGTCTCATTAATGGCCCGCGAGGGCCACCTATGACAGTAGGTCACAGCCAAAACGAAACGCCGGTCACCGTGAGTTTGTTTTTTGGGCTTGTAGTTTTTTCTTTGTTTTCCGCGTACCAGCGTGTCAGAGATAGCGTCACCAGGAACGGGTTACTCCTTAGACTTGGGCTACGAGCTGATCGTAGCTCTCAGAGAGGTAGACTACTTCCTCGACGCCGTTCATAAGGCCTTCACTCCCTTCGACACACGCTGGTTCGTGGACCTCGCTGAGGTGGCTATTAATCGCAATCCTCCCCTTGCCAATGACGCCAAAGTCAGGAAGAGGATGGCGGAAATTACAGCTCTCCGGGAGAAGACCCATGGACCGGAGGGGAACTCCAGCAGGAAGCCGAAGGTGAGGCATCCTCGTTCCTCGCCTTGGGATCTAGTTCCTGTCACCCATCCAGTCCAGGAGTTCATGTCACCCCAGGGCTGTTCCCATCCACAGCGGAGGAGGACGTCAGCCGGGACCCCCCGTGAAGAGACACAGTGGGTAGCTGAGCTCATCAGGGGCCACTTGGCTGAAGCTCGCTCTTCCTCCAATCCCAGTGACATCCAAAAGAATATGGTGGCGGCAGTTAGACTGGTGAAGATCAACCCGAACTCCATGATTACCCCAAATATGTTGACCTGCTCGCCTCTATCTCCGTGCAGGAGCGGCATTTCCCAGACCTGACTCAAGCCTCGCTCTCTGCCGATAAACGCCGTCACCCTGCTCATCTCCAGCCTCGGCGAGATCCCCGTCCAGATCCAGTTCCGGGGAGCCATAGGAACTCTGCCTCCCAGCCAGTGGTGAGCTCCACAAGTCTAACTCCGGCTGTGCCCGTTCCTGATCGAATGCGAGCGGCTCCTCTTCGTCTTCCCGGGGGGCCCTCCGTCACCATCCAGAGGGGAAAGGAGAGAACCAAGCCCACTGCAGCAGTTTCCATCAGCCCTCAGCTGAACAGGCAAGTGCTAGTTCATTCTTTTCCTTCACTGTGTGAATTGCCTTGTCTGACTCCTGGGGGTGGAGTTCGGGGCTCATAGTTCCCCGAGCTTCTTCCACCTGCTGCTATTAATTGTAAACCTGCATCCTCTGTGTCTCCTTCCCCTAAGCGTCCCCCGGTGCCAGGAATACACCGCTGGATGAAGAAGGAGCCTACGGCCCTGGTGAGCCTGGTACCAGCCCCGCAGCCATGTCACGGGCAGAGGAGGAGGGCGGACTGCTGATTGGAGCCTGCACCGACGATTAAGGGTCCCCGGGTCTCCATGGAGGAACGGTTCAACCCAGCAGGCCATGGGTCCCCTGCCACCACACCGTGCGGGCCTTCGGCGTGGACTTCAGCATCAGGGAATCCTCAAACTGTGAGAACCATCATGCCGGCTGCGGAGCCCGCCGCAGTCGAGTGAGAACCAGGAGTGGACCTCCAGCTCGTGGAACCTGGATTGTTGAAGTCCTGGGCTGCAGTAGAACCCGAGATCAGGCAAGTGCTCTATTTTGTTTTTCTCTTTTCTCTTCTGGAGCATTATTGCCTGTCTCTTGGGGAGACGAGCCAGGTGCAGCTGACCACTGCATCCGAGCTTGTCTCGCCGGGCTCTGCCACTACCGGTGATCCTGATTCCGGTGCATTTTGTTCTTCTGAGCCTTCTCCCAGGGTCACCGGTGACAAGTCGGTTCTGATCGCTGTTCTGGAAGTTCCAGGTTCGGGTTTGGAGGTCATCCCTGGCGCTGTTCTGGCCCAGTTGGGGTCCGTCGTGGGCACTGTTCTGGCCCAGTTGGGGTCCATCGTGGGTGCAGCATTGACCCAATTAGGGTCCATTGTGGGTGCAGTGTTGACCCAATCGGGGTCCATCGTGGGTGCAGCGTTGACCCAATCAGGGTCCGTCGTGGCTACGGCACTGATCCAATCAGGGTCCGTCGTGGGTGCTGTTCTGGCCCAGTCAGGGTCCGCTGTGGGTGCAGCACTGTCCCGATCGGGGTCCAGCAAGGGCGCAGCGCCAGTTCGTGTGAAGTTCGGAGAAGGAGCTGCAGATCCTCTGCCGTTCGACGCTGGACTGGTCCCTCATCCTTTCCCCGATCCCTTTTTTCCTCCACCGGCTGCTGCTGGGATCCCCCGTATTCGGCTCAGCTTCCCCTCGCTATCCTTCTCAGTAGGGAGGCCGCCTCCGAGTCCTCCCCTTCGGTCCTGGTGGCCTAATGACGTGGGTCGGCCACCCGGGAAACTGCTTTGCCGGTTCGGCGTTCTGGGACGGCCACCTGACGGACTGTTTTCTTTGTTCAGTGACCTGGTCCAGCTGCCAGAGGTACTGTTTTTCTGGGCCTGGGATTGGGGTAGACCGCCCGAACTGTTTCTTTTTCCCCTGTCAGCGATCTGGAAGCTGGATGCAGGTAGACCTCCCGAACTGTTTGTTTTTTGTTTTTCTGTGCTCTGCCTGCCAACATCCCTGTAAGTGTTTTTTTCCCCTCTGTAGTTTTAGGGTTGCTCTTGTCTTTTTGTCTATGGACTCTATTAAACTGTTTGTATAAAACTGCTCGGTAGCGTGTTGAGTTATTTTTCCTGGTATTATAGGGTACGCTGTTTTTATGTTCCTGTATTTCAGTTTTTCTTGTTTCCTCTGTGGTTTGAGAGATGAGCTTTTGTTTTTTTTTGTTTTGTTTTTTTCCTTGCCTGTTACTTGATTAGACTGTATTCATAGTGTGCTGCGCTGCTTGTAGCGGTCTGAGGTTTTTTTCTCTTCTTGGTATTTTTTTGGGTGCAGCGAGTTGTATGTACCTGGATTTTGGTTTCTTTTGTATTTCATCTGTGCTCTTGGTTTGTTGTAGCATGTCGTTATTTTTCTATGTTTGAGCCTCATCATTTTGATTATCGTTGTTGCCCTCCTTTGTGGGTTTTTTTTTCCTCTCATCTCCTTGATAACGGTGTTTTTGTTGGTTCTTGCCCTCCTGGCCTGTTTCCCCCTCCACCCTCCCTGGGGTGGCCCTGGTGCCCTTCTGGGTGGGAGGCTTGGATGTTATGTTGCACCTGGAATGCGCCTTTTGAGGGGGAAGTACTGTCACGGTCTGAGTGCTGATATTGTCCACGCTCAGATCATCCAGTATTTTCCCCATTCTTCTGTGTTGTGTTCCTTATGGCCGTCCAGGGCTTTTAGTGTGACAGCGTCACGGCGGGACTTCTGGCTGTCAGAGCCGAGCTGCGCCGTGACAGCTAATTCACGTTCCACTGATTACTTTCTCATTATTGATTGTGCCGTATTTAAGGGAGCAGCTGAAGTTACTCCTGGCTGCGACCTCGCACAACGTTGGTTCCCCACGTTTGGCTGGAGTCCCTAACCCTGGCTCCAGCCACCCTCTTGATTTTCAGTCTCAGTAAGTGTGTTGTTCAGAGTCTGTTATCTTGTGTCCTTAGTCTTAACCATAGTCATAGTCCGTGTTTTTGCCCCACATGGCTGTTTATTTTGTCATTTGTGTCTTCATTAATAAATATGCAAACTCATCGGCTGGCCTATAGCGTCTCATCAATGGCCCTCGAGGGCCATTTATGACAGGTTGCATGTAAAGATAGAGTTCAACAAGGAAAAGCAGTCATAGTCACTCAGATGGAGGGAAAAAATGTTCAGTGTTCAGTATTGGAAGGAAATAAGGCAATGAGAGGAGTGATATTGGGCATTTCAACGGCTGTCTCAACTGATGAAATAATGAGGAACTAAACTGGAGCAAAAGTGACAGAGGTACGGAGATTGAAAGCTAATAGAAATGGCGAAAAATGTGATAGTCTGTCAGTAATGTTAAAATTTGATGAAACAAGACTGCCAAGTAAGGTGTATATTGGCTTCATGAGCTATGAAGCCAGACTTTATGTTCCCCCTCCACTCAGATGTTTCAAATGTCAAAAGTTTGGTCATGTAGCAGCGATATGCAAAGGTAGACAATGATGTGCCAGATGCTCCGGTGAACATGAATATGGAAAGTGTGAGAGAGGAACCAAATTAAAGTGCTGTAACTGTGGTGGGGAACATAGCTCTGCATATCGAGGTTGTGAAGCCAGCAAAAGAGCAGCAGGAATTCAGCAGATAAAAGTCTCCCAGGGACTAACATATGCTGAAGCTGCGAAAAAGGTGCCAGCTAAAAAAAGTGGGAGTGGATTCAAACAGGGAAAGTGTGCAGACTTCCAGTGCATGCAGTAGAATTAAGGAAGATACCCTGGTTTTGAAGGAAAATAATTTTGTCTTATTTGTGATAGATGTGATAAACTGCACTGCACAGACTTCCAAGAAAACAGAAAAAATCTAAATCATTGTGAAAGCAGCAGAAAAATATCTTGGCATTAAGGGGCTACAGTGGGAAGCAGTTTTAGACTTCTTCTTCTTTTAGATTTGATTGGCGGTTGGCAACCAGCTTATAGGTGCATTACCACCACGTACTTCACTCTATATCATCATTCTATCTGGTCAGGAGCTGTAGTCCTTCTATTATCATTGCTGTGTCCAATCGAACCTCAACTCTATCTTCAGACATCACTCTTCTTCGTCTCCTCATCCTTCACTCTATATCATCATTTCAATATCATCACTTCACACATCTTGGCCGTGGTAGTTCACTGTATATCTTTGTATCAGGAGTTCTTCTTCTTTTAGATTTGATTGGCGGTTCACAACCAGCTTGAAGACTTGTTAAGTGGGGGACCTTTAAGTTCAAAGACATCATAAGCTGGTGGATCAACCGCCAATCAAGTCTAAATGAAGAAGAATAATGAGATGAGACACAGATACAGACTACAGCTAGAAGAAGAATAATGAGATGAGATGCAGATATGATATTAAAAAAGAAGAAGAGCATCACAAAGCTATGAGGAAAACGTCACAAAGCTATGAGGAAAACATAAGGCCATGAGGAAAACATCGCAAAGCTATGAGGAAAACGTTGCAGGGTTATGAGGAAAAACAGACACACAGAAAGACAGACATATATGGGGTGTGTGGCGGTGGTGCTCCTGTGGGCTGGAAGTTGTTGTTCAGAACTCCTTATACAAAGATATAGAGTGATGATATTCAAGTCAGTGGTAGTAATGCACCTGTAAGCTGGTTGCCAACCGCCAATCAAATCTAAAAGAAGAAGAAGATAACAGACACACAACTACACACCATGGAGATTTCTGACAATGGTTCTGAACTCTGGTTTCCATGACAACAGTTCAAATGAGAATAAGTTAGTTTGGAATGCACCTGTGGTACAAAGATATAGAGTGATGGTCAAGTCAGTGGCGGTAATGCACCTGTAAGCTGGTTGCCAACCGCCAATCAAATCTAAAAGAAGGATTAGTCTTCAGTTTGACTTCAGCTTCTCCACATGGTGAGTCCACTTTATTTTTCTCTACACAACAGGGATTCAATAATTCACTTTTCCTGTGAATGTGTTACTTTTTTTTGATAAAAAATATCTAATTTTTAAGATCTGAAAAAAAAAAATAATAAACAGGAAATACAAGGTTGGAAATAACAGAAAAAATGAGACTTTATACAACAAAATGATAAAACATGAATGACAATGAGGTCAGTGTTGTGTCTGTGAATGAGGGACAGTGTTGACGATGGCTGTGCTGAACGGTGCCTGTTATTAGCCAAAACTGGTAACATGTGGAATAGATAATACAAGCTAACATGAGCAGGGTGCAGGCTGTGTTTAACTAGAGGAGGAGCACCAAAGACCCCCGGTCACCGCCATCAGTCTCTTATTATAGGCATGGCATGATGATGTCACCCGTGCCTGATGTTCCAACCATGCTCTGTTAAACAATTCAAAACAGTTATTCTCAGTTCTACTTCAGGGGCCTCTGGCGAGCCCGCAGTGGGTGCATCCCTGGAGGTGCTGATTCAAAGATTCAAAGGCTTTATTATCATTTGCACAGTTAAGAAATGCAGCATTTCCTGAGTAACGAAATTCTTACTCTGCTGTCCGCATTGAATGCCAAGATAATAAATACACATCAATACTACTAATAATAAAGGTAATAAACACACCTTAATACTAATACTAATAAATATACATTAAAAGCAATTAGTGTCATGAATCGCCCCTTTGGGGCAGAGAGAAAGACCCAGTCACTGGACTGCAGTTTGTGGTATTTATTAAGAAAACACAAAATCCATAAAGTGCACAAAAATAAACTTACAAGAAGTTGATGGCGGAGTAAGCATAGGAAAAAATGTCAGGTCAGAAAGAGGGGCCTGACGGGAGTAGATTGATATGGGAAGAGGATGATGAGACTCTGACAAAGAGTAGATGAGCAGGCCCATCTTAAATAAGGCAAACAATTATCACAAGTGCCATCAGGTGTGAATCACATGAGTGGACAAGAGGTGAAAGGGATTACAATCAGCTGTGAGTCATAAGGAGAGGAGACATGGCTGACAGTTTGACAGGGGCACCGCCCAAAACCATGGTAAAACCCAGAAGTGCTGCAACCCCGGAGCGAGCGAGAGAGAGAGAGAGAGAGAGAGAGAGAGAGAGAGAGAGAGAGAAGGAACTGGCAAAATACAAATACAATGTGATAATTAGAATGATGACAAATAAAGACTGAAGGAAGAATACAAGTAAACTAAAATATCAATATATAATTCAAGAAATCTCTGTCATGACCATAGGACTCACTAAAAGATCATAGGATCGCCTATGATGTTCCTGTGATGTCTACATGATGTCCTATGATGTTCCTATGATGTCTTCATGGTGTCTATATGACGTCATATCGACCATAGGACTCGCTAAAAGATCAAAGGATCACCTATGATGTTCCTATGATGTCTACATGATGTCTATATGACATCATAGGATTGCCTATGATGTTCCTATGTCTACATGATGTGTATATGACGTCATCTAGCCCATAGGACTCGCTAAAAGATCATATCATAGGATTGCCTATGATGTTCCTATGATGTCTACATGCCGTCTAGATGACGTCATATAGACCATAGGTAATTCAAGCAATCTCTGTGTGTCTGTCACGACCATAGGACTCGCTAAAAGATCATAGGATCACCTATGATGTGCCTATGATCTCTACATGATGTCTATATGACGTCATACAGATACCATAGTATAGACTCTATACTATGGTATCTATATGACGAGATTCAAGAAAATCTGTATGTGTCTGTGTGATCAAAGGTAGGCATCACACACGATCACAGGACATCAAAGAGCAAAGGCAGGCGGCACTCACGTTCATAGGACTCGCTATGACATCTTCAAAGATCGAATGCAAGCATCATAGGGCGTGCTTTATCATCATCTAAGATCATAGGATCACGCACGATCATAGGACTCACTGTGACATCATCAAAGATCATAGGATTTGCTACAACATCAAAGATCAAATGCAGGTATCATCGGACTCGCATTGCCATCATCAAAGACCATAGGACTCACTATGACATCCTCAAAGATCAAAGGCAGGTTTCACCATGGTTATTGCTGCCATGGTAACCATGTCAAAGATCAAAGGCAGGCATGCAGAAATGCTGGCTTAGTTTTGCTTTCTATGGGCATGCAGAAATACTTGCTTATACTTGGTTTCTACGGGCACGCACAGGTATGTACTAGTATAAATACCAAAACTACAGTGAACAAAAACGGGAAAATAAGTCACACTAAGAAGCAATACAAGATATGTGAAAACCAACCAAGGATAAAATAGCAAGAACTAGAACTCAAAAATAAGATAAGATAAGATAAGATAAGCCTTTATTAGTCCCACAACGGGGAAATTCCAGGATTGCAACAGCACAGGGATAGCAACACTCAGAGCAACAATCAGAAGGCAAGAAAAAAAACAAGCAAGCAAGAGCACCTAATAAACATATGTACGTATTACTATAAAATATATATATATACACACACACACAGACACACAGTGCAGAGCATTGTAGCTGGATGGAATAAATATATGAATATATGAACACACAGTGCAGAGCATTGTAGCTAGATGGAATAAATATGTAAATATATAAACACCCACAGTACGGAGCATTGCAGCTAGGTGGAATAAATATGCAAGTATATAAACACACACAGTGCGGAGCAATGTAGCTAGATGGAATAATATGTAGATATATAAATATATAAACACCCACAGTACGGAGCATTGTAGCTAGATGGAATAAATATGCAAATATATAAACACACACAGTGCAGAGCATTGTTGCTAGATGGAATGAAACAGCATAACCGTCTACTTAGTTATCCTACATGGTATGATTATGTGCCCATACATATTCTCACCCTCCATAGCGACCGGTATGTTCCTAGTTGTATGCCGGAGAGGACCATTGTGTAAGTCTATTGCATCTTTTGCATTCAAAAAACTATTAGTTTGTTACGTCTTTTTGCTATCTCTGCGAGCAGCCCTGCTTAGGTTGTACAGTCTGACAGCCGTTGGTAGGAAGGACCTACGAAACCTCTCGGTTGTGCACCTGGGATGATGTAGTCTGCTGCTAAATGAGCTCCTCAGTGCATTCAGTATGTCCTGCATAGGGTGGAACTCGGACTCCAGCAGAGATGACAGTTTAGCCACCGTCCTTCTCTCTCCTATCTCCTCCATCGGATCAAGGCGCTGCCCCAGGACAGAGCTAGCTTTCTTAATCAGTTTGTTCAGTCTCTTCCTATCGGCTGCAGTAATGCCACTGCCCCAGCAGACCACTCCAAAAGTGATGGCTGATGCCACCACCGTGTCATAGAATGACTTCAGCAGCGCCCCTTGTACACCAAAAGACCTGAGTCTCCTCAGCAGGAACAGCCTGCGCTGTCCCTTCTTGTAGAGTGCATCAGTATTGTGTGACCAGTCTAGTTTATTGTTCAGATGAATACCCAGGTACTTATAGGATGTCACCATCTCGATGTCTGTTCCCTGTATATTTACTGGTACTGTGAGGGGCTGCCCATGCCTGCGGCAGTCCACCACCAGCTCCTTAGTTTTCCTCGCGTTGATCTGGAGGCAGTTCCGATGGCACCAGTCCACGAAGTCCTGGATAAGCCCTCTGTACTCAGCTTCATCTCCATTGGAGATGAGGCCAACGATCGCAGAGTCATCAGAGAACTTCTGTAGATGGCAGTGTGTTGTGTTGTGTGAGAAGTCCGCAGTATAAAGAGTGAACAGGAAGGGAGCCAGCACCGTTCCCTGGGGGGCCCCCGTGCTACTGATGATCGTGTCGGACACACAGTCCCGGGTTCTCACAAACTGAGGCCGGTTCGTGAGGTAGTCCAGGATCCATGATGACAGGTGCTGGTCCACCCCTGCGCGCAGCAGCTTGTCCTTCAGGATCATCGGTTGGATGGTGTTGAAAGCACTGGAGAAGTCAAAGAACATGATCCTCACCATATTCCCGGGCTTCTCCAGGTGGGGCAGAGAACGGTGAAGGAGGAAGATCACCGCATCCTCCACCCCAATGCCATGCTGGTAGGCGAACTGGAGTGGATCCATCGCTGGTTCCACCAGGGGGCGGAGGTGAGCAAGGAGCAGTCTCTCCAGGGTCTTCATCAAGTGGGACGTCAAGGCCACCGGTCTGTAGCTGTTCAGGTCTTTGGGGTGGGAAGTTTTTGGTACAGGTACCACACAAGATGTTTTCCACAGCTGTGGTACCCTCCCCAGTTTCAGGCTCATGTTGAAGATATACGTCACAATCCCACACAGCTGGTCTGCACAGGACTTGAGGAGCTTTGCGCTGATGCCGTCCGGTCCCGGCGCCTTCCTCGCCTTGATCTTCCTCAGCTCCATCCTCACCTGGGTCCTGGTCAGGGTCAGGATGGGGGGCTGTGTGTTGGGAGTGGGGGGGTGTTGGTAGAGTGGGGAGTGGGCAGCAGGACTTGATTTCTTTAGAGGCAGCAGTGGTTGTTGTGCAGTCAGGGGGGAGGGCGGTTGGTCAAATCTATTGAAAAACAGATTCAGGTTGTTCGCCCACTCCCTGCCCCCTGTGGCCTGGGGGGAGGTATTCTGGAGCCCCGAGATGGTTTTGAGGTTTCTCCAGACCCCGCTGATGTCGCTCTGTTGCAGCTTGTCCTCCATCTTCTTCCTGAAGCTGTCCTTGCCTTCTCTGATCTTTCTCCTCAGCTCCCTCTGTACGGACTTCAGCATCTCCCTGTTCCCCGACCTGAAGATCCTCTTCTTCTCTCTCAGAAGTGTTTTTATCTCAGGGTTGATCCAGGGTTTGTTGTTTGAGTGACGCCGTATGGTCTTGGTGGGAACGGATTTGTCCACACAGAAGCTGAGGTAGCCCGTGAAGGTGTGAATGAGGCCATCGATGTCCTCACCATGTGGATCGCAGAGCTGCTTCCAGGCGGTGGCTTCAAAACAGCCCTTTAGGGTGTCCATTGTCTCCTCAGACCATAACTCCACAGTGTGCATGGCCGGAGGTTGTCTGTGCACTAGGGGTTTGTACACCGGCCGGAGATGAACCAAGTTGTGATCCGATCTCCCGAGTGGGGGTAGTTGTGATGAGGTGTACGCCTCCTTAGTGTTTGCGTAGAATAAATCCAGTGTTTTATTGTCTCTAGTGTGGCATGTGACATACTGGGTGAACGTGGGTAGAATGGGAGACAGTGAAACATGGTTGAAATCGCCTGAGATGAGGAGAAGAGCATCTGGGTGTTCTGTCTGCAGCCTGCTGGTTACTGAATGGATGACGTCACGTGCTGTCCCAGCGTTCGCCGTCGGATTTGCATAAACAACAATGCAGATCACGTGTGAGTGTTCTCTCGGGAGATATGTAGGCCTCATGCTAACAGCTAGCAACTCAATGTCTTTGCTGCAGTGTCGTTGTTTAACAGTGATATGTCCCGGTCTGCACCAGTTGTTGTTAACATACATGATCACTCCACCGCCCCTAGCCTTGCCACTGTCTGGTGTTCGGTCAGCTCGTATCATGTGAAAACCCTCCAGCTCAATGTTAGCATCTGCTGCTAGTTCAGTTAGCCACGTCTCAGTAAACAAAAGGAGAGAGCACTCCCGGTATGTGCTATCATAACGGGAGATAGCCGCTAGCTCATCTAACTTTCCCAGTATCGACCGTACATTTCCCATGACAACAGATGGAAGGGAGGGTCTGTACCTTATATTTTTTGTCCTCCGCCTTACTCCAGCCCGGCAGCCGCGGCGCTTTCGCCTCAGTTCACTCGGTATGTCGAGTTTTTCCAATGGGACCGGGTGGCGGTTGAATGCTAGCAGCTGTTCTCTGCTGTATCGTATCCTGCTATAGACAGTGGCTCCGTCCACCGGCTCAGGAGACATTTAGGACGATCTGTGTGTCCATGATATAAGTGGGGTGAAAAAAAAAGACGGATCAAAAGAGAGAGGAAGGGAAAAAGACTCGGAATCGAGCCGCTGTTGCAAAAGGCAGCCGACTCGTGTGGCGCCGAGAGAAAAAAAAAAAAAAAAAAAAAAAAAGAAAAAAAAAAAAAATGCAACAAATATACAAATATGGAAAAAGGCAATGAGACTGAGCACGGCAGAATCCCCGTGCTCAGATCGTGACAGGACAATTAAAGCAGTTCTTCTTCTTTTAGATTTGACTGGTGATTGGCAACCAGCTTACAGGTGCATTACCGCCACGTACTTCACTCTATAGAGGAAACAAGATGAATGAAAATTCACTGGGTGACTATAACCTGTCCCTGAGTAAAATAAAAATTCACTGAGTGAGAATGACTTGTCTCTGAAAATACTCAATAGACTGTACAATGGAAATTTTAATATCAGAGATAATATGAACGTGAGATGGCATTCCTCTGTGTAAAGCCATGTGCCCTGATAATACCCAGTAGACTGTACAATGATAATTTAGCAGCAGAGACGATATGGACGTGAGATTGGGTGAGACTATGTACACTGTGCAAATGAACAATGTGCAAATTTATCATCCAGTGTGTGAATTCCTGTTTGCAGAGCTGTGTCCAGAATTGTGTTATTTGTTCAGGAGTCTGATGGCAGTGGGAAAGGAGTTTTTTAGTCTGGATGTCCTGCATTTCATGCTTCTGTACCTCTGGCCTGAGGGTAGAAGTGTGAACATTCTGTGCTGGGGGTGGGTGGGGTCCTCCAGGATGGAGGCAGCTCTCCTTTGGACTCTGCGGTGATAGATGTTCTGCAGAGAGGGGAGTGGAGTCCTGATGAATGATGATTGTAGCGGACCTGGGTGCTCTCTTGCTGGTGTCACTCTCTCGTCAGCAAAGTCCCAGTCCGAGTGCCACATTGGCTGGGTCTGCTCTAGCATCGTGGCTTGATCTGGGGCAGCTGCTCTTACCTTTCACAGATGTCTGGCATGCCATCTCAAACCATCAGCTATCCGGAAGGTGGCTGGCCCCAACTGCATGGTGATCATCATCAACAGTGACTGGAGCATCTGCAGGTCCAGGTGTTCAGATCGACATACCCAAACCCAGTCTGATACTGCAGATGGCGATCTTGGCTGCACACAGTGCTGCTCTCGTGTCCAGTGTTGGTTGCTGTTGTGGTGGTGTGCCTTTCACACCAGCAGCAGGACGTGCTCTGGATTGGCGTTCTGCTGGATCCTGCTCGGCCACAGACACTCTCTCTTGCAACGCTGTGGCGGCTCCCTGAGGCTTATGTTGGGTGAGGATCAGAAACAAGTTCAGTTTATGCCCTTTCTCCGTGTTCCGTTCTCTGTTTGGTGTCAAGCTTGGAGCAGCTGTATCCATGTCCGGGTGTGATATGCTCCAATCATCAGTTGTCAGAATCCCTGGTTGTCGTGAATGGTAAAGCCTAATTCATAAAAAAAGGTCCCACCCCAAATTGTCTCCATGTGTGGCTACCTGAAAGGTGAACGCCGGGAGGACTCTGGACCCGTAGCAAAAAGTCAGCGTTATTGTTCCTACGAGGCTGATACGAGCATATCCATAACCATAAAGCTCAGACGTGGTTTTCCTGATAGAATGACAAGGGAAAAATCTCTTCACTGTGACCCAGTTCATCATTGAACTCGTAGCAGTTGTGTCCAAGCAGACTGATGTCATCGAGCCTCCACGTGCATCACTAGTGCTCTACTAGTTCACTGTATGGATGGTGGTTGGGTTTTTTTTCCCTCTTCCTATCAGGCAGCTAGGTGAGCAGAACAGAAATCTGATTCCCTTATTTGCCAAACAAATTTACTTTGCCAAAAGGAACTTTATACAGTACATATCTATGTACTGTATATTATTTATATTATTTATAAACTCCTCTTGTAATAGCTTTTAATACTTTATTTAAATTGTTTTACCCATGAAGGACCCAACAGGAGGGAAATGGGGAAAGAAAAGGGAGAGGAACAGACAGAAGAGACAAACAGACTAACACACAACTGAAACAAACAGAAGATAGTTTCTTCCACTGAAAAGGTCTCAACACAAGTCTGGTATCTGCACCTGTTAAAGGACAAACATGCAGTATATGTGCATGCATGTGTATGAGAGCGCATGCAAAATAAGTGTGTGCGTGTAAGTGGTTTGCCAGGAAACAAACAAAGAGGGTGGCAAGTCACAGCAACCCCCCCACCACCACCAGAAACCCCAAGCAAGCAAGACAGCAACCCCCACAGAGCATCCCGAGCCAGGCATCTGCCCCAGGAGGAACAGCCGAGGAAGGCCGGGCCGCCAAGCCGCCGGCACGGTGCACCCCGTACTGGCCAGCCCCTGCCCCCCAGCGGGGCCAACACCAGCACCTGGGCCCCAGGCACCAGAAGGCCAACACCCCACCACTCCCCCCCTTGGGCCGGAGACCAGCCTGTGTCCCCACAGTGGGTCCACCCCCACACCCAAAGAAGGCAGCAGCAAGGCACAGGAGCCCCACAGGGGGTCAGCACCCCGTCCAAGGGAGCCCACGCAGCCAGGAGGCACCAGGAGGTGCCACCCCCTCAATCCAGCACCCCCCGACCAGCACACACACCCATTCCCACACACTCACACCCTCATGCTCTCATACGCACTCACTCACTCTCATTTGCCCTCTCCCCCACACTCGCACTCCCAGACCCACCTATTCTCACCCACTCCTGTACCTGCTCAGTCTTGCTCCCACCCCCACTTGCTCTGAGTTGCCTGCCCCCACTCACACTCACCCATACGAGTGTTGTAGTCAAGACCACACTAACCGAGACCAGAGTGAGCCAAGACCAAGACAACATCGAGACTTTAAGGGTTCGAGACCAAGACAAAGACCAAGACAGTTCGAGACCGAGACCACATACAGTATCTTATATACAGTCATGTGAAAAAATTAGGACACCCTGTATAAGCCTGTGTGTTTTTTAAACATATTTGGACATATGGATATTTAATATCAAAGGGCAGCGCGGTGGCGGAGTGGTTAGCACTGCAGCAGCACAGCAACTCACTTTTGGCCGGGGGATCCTGGGTTCAATCCCAGCCCCTGACCAACAGTGATCTGTGTGAAGTTTGCATGTTCTCCCCGTGTCTGCTTGGGTTTACTCCGGGATTTCTCCGGTTTCCTCCCACATGCCAAAAACATGCATGTTAGGTTAATTGGCATCAAAAACCGGGGATTCTAAATTGTCCTTAGGTATGACTGTGAGAGTGAATGGTTGTCTGTCTCTCTGTGTTGGCCCTGCGATGGACTGGCGATCTGTTCAGGGTGTACCCTGCCTCTCGCCCAAAGATGCTGGGATAGGCTCCAGCCCCCCGCGACCCGAAAAGGATTAAGCGGAAGAAGATGAATGAATGAATGAATGAATGTTAATAAAAATACTGGGAGATTCATTTAATACAACTAAAACAATTAAAAATGAATTAAAGACTTTTTTCAATTCTAAACAAATAGTGAGGAATAAATTAGGACACCCCCATCTATTTTAGGACCCCCCCCCCCATTCATTCCCACTTACAATGGCTAAAATAAATGTTAAAAAAAATGCAAAATAAAAACATAAACAAGGTTAGACATAGATATGTGAACATTTCTTAATAATGAACTGAATATTTAATTGGGTGTCCTCTAATTTTTTCACATGACTATACACACACGCGCACGCGCGTGCACACACACACACACACACACACACACACACACACAGACACACTAGTGTATCTTAAAGAATTGTAATATCATGATTCATTAACTATTTCAAAAAAGCTTTAAGTCATACACATTAAAACAAAAATGGGCCTGAAATATTTCACTTCATGTGTGATAACATAGGATATATAGACATTTGCCTTTGAGAATTAAATTGTGGAAAAATCAAGAACTTTTTCTTGATATTCTAATGCAAGTCTGTGGTGAACCACTCCCAGTTACACAGGGTGAGACTGGATATCCTGGCAGATAAGCATTTCTGTCGCAAGGTCTGTGGTGGACTTTTGCCAGTCAGTGCATCGTGACACTACACAAAGAGCAGAGATAAACAAACTTATCATCTGGTCAGTCACTGCAACAGATACTGGAGTCAGTTTGTCTTGGCCTGTCCTTGCCACTGATAATGCCTCTGTCTGCCAAGAATGTGCCACTAGTCCAGCGAAAGCTAGCGATACTCAAATACTTTGCAAGCAGTTTCATGAAATGGTCAATCAGAAAGCAACTCATACTGGCTCGGATATCGCCTGGGTTAACAAGGCCAGGAGTTCCTGGCAGCGGAGGGCGAAAGACAGAGCTGCGTGAAGGAATCTGATCAGACCTAAATGAAACAGTCATTGTCTCCCCCAACAAAGTGCTATGATGATGATGTTGAGTTGCACTAGTATATATAGTTTTTGTTTTCTAAATAAATACATGATAGTTGAAATCAGTTTAACCACCTTTAATTGACAGACATCCTCAAAAGTCCCATCAACTTCAAACGGTGTGAAAAATTTTGCTTGCATTCACAGAACATGAGAGAATGTAACAAGCAGTTCCTTTTCTTTCAGCAAATACAAGCAGCACAGATGTAGAAATGAATTTAGCCATCTGTAATAAACATGAAATGTCCATAGGTCCTCAAATGTCCCAGCAAAAGAAAAAATGTTTAAGCAAGAAGTTGGTTGCATTTAAGGAACATGGGAGACTGCAACATTTTGTGACTTAAACGTGCATGATGGAATCTCATGAGAATGCCCCCTCTACTGAAAACCCTCTCAACTGGTGCTGAGGAAGCAGGGACAGATGTCACCTTCACTACCAAGTTGTGGAGCTGTGGGAATCTGTCACGGTTTTTGACCCAGAACACAAGTGCACTCTCAATGTCAGAGTCCTGGGTGGCATCAAAATATTTCCTTACCTGTGTAACAATACTGGATTCCTGGCCTGAGCTGCACTTCTTGTGAGCCTTGTAGCGAGACAAAAGGTGTGGGCATTTGACTGGTGATGAGTCACTGTGGGATTCTTCATTTGAAGGATCCAAGTCAGAAGCACTTCCTTCTAAGTCCACCAAGTTCTCGACCTTGGAGATCAACATGTCTGAAAAACAAACAAAAAGCACAACTACTGAGCTAGCAGTCAAGTAATTTTGTGCCTGTAAGCAGGACATGAAATATTTTCACAATCTCTTATCAACAGCAGCCAAGTTCATAGCTGGTTAAATATAAAAACTCTGTTAAGTTCAGATGGATGGATGGAGGTTCAGTTGATGAAATATGAAAATTCTATGACAGTAACATGAAACATATATAGTACATGAAATTATATAATAATGTCAAGACCTTTTAAGGCTGTATAACACATTTAAAGCTTCATAGTTGCAATTGGGGAAAAAATCTTTACTGAATGTGAAATTTTTACTAACCTGTCAGTGTCTTCTTTAGTTCATCTCTAAACTTCTTCACTGTTGTATTTTCTCCATTAGTGGCATCCAGATCCACCCAGCTTAGTCCAAACTGTGGATCTAGCATTGTAGCCAAAAAGTCCACATCATGTTTAAAGGGTTCCTCTCTTTCGCTCTGTTTGACCATGTTTGTTTTTGTAAAGATTCCAGAGAATCTTTTCACCAGATACAGGCGGAGGGCTTTTATTAATGGCCGGCACTGTATTCGGTGTCCTCCATCTTCAGGAGGTGCGTGTTCAAGTCGAGGACAGTTGGAACCCCATACTAATAGTAACTGATCTCTCTCCTTCTGTCAGGTCAGTTGCCTCAGAAAAAGGTGTAAGAACTGTAGTCAGTTCCTTTAGCTGGTTCCACTCACGAACCGTAAACACCACTTTAGTCCTTGTGCTAGTCCTGAAATGTGTAGTCCTTGCTACACATTTCAGTCAGGGTTTTATGGTCCAGAGCTGTGAGGGCCAGTATTTGTTTGAAAGTGCTGTTCTAGTGAGTGTTGTTGGCTGTTGGAATAGTCTTATCCATGTTAAATATAGCCTCAAACTTGTCTTTGAATTGTGAGCTGCTGTGTAATAGAGTTGTGAATCTCAATGGTTTGGCTATGGTTCGGGAGATGGCCTTAACCTCCTTAAAGCCATCAATCATAACTAACTGTAGGGCGTGAGCAAAACAAGAAAGGCACTCACCTGATGGCCAAGGTAACTCTGCACCATTCAATGGATTTGTGTCCTCCCATAAGTGTTCATCATGAACAGATTTTCCTCCTCACTCTCACTGTCAGACTGGGGTGGCATGTGCACATTTCATATTGGCAGCAAATGGTCAGTCAGAAAGCAATTCATATCGGCTCGGACATCGCCCGGGTTAACAAGGCCAGGAGTTCCTGGCAGCGGAGGGCAAAGGACAGAGCTGCGTGGAGGAATCTGATCAGACCTAAATGAAACAGTCATTGTCGCCCCTGACAGACTGCTATGATGATGATGATGATGTATGTGATGATGTAACTTATCTTCTGACAGATACCATATTCATCTGTGATCTCCTCAAAGGCAGAAGCAATTCGCTAGCCACTATGTCTACCTGTAAAACGTCTATAGTCAATCAAGTAAGACTCAAGTGCATAGGACTCCTTTGATTTGTTGCATACATGGGCAGTGACTCCGAGGAAAGAGCGTAGCCTGCGATCAGACCAGAGATCAGTTGTTAATGACACAACTGGCTGGGTCTCCAGCTTCTCCAAAATAGTTTCCTTGACTTTCTCAGCCAACACTGGTGTGCATCTTACAGAAATTGTTCTTCTTGAGATGGGTGTGTACTTGCTATCAATAACCTCAAGGAAGTGTTTAAAATGGGCATTTTCCACAAGTGACAGTGGAAGAGAACACCCAATTATCAAATCTTTGATGATGGCATCACTTACAGCTTTCTGCCTTGGAATGGAGACTGTAGATCTGCACTGTATGGAAAAATGATGTGATAGTTGGCGGCATGGAATCTGTTTGTTGTCCTGCTTTGTACTCTAGGAACCTGAAATTAGAAAAAAAGGATGATGTCTGTCATTTGAAAAATATTTGCTGTGTCTTAAGAAAGGCAACAACATTTTGTCAATGAATTATTTGGTTGTGTTTGAGTTTATGCAGCACTAACTGTTACGTATGGCTCTTGCAAGCCATAAATAAGAGCCAAGGGCTGACCGGTGAGTTTGCGTTGTTTATTAACAATAAGGAAAGGAACAAAGGAAAATAGCCTCGTGGGGCAAAACACAAACAATACAAACGGTACACTTACGAATAATGATGAATGATGAGAGGAGGACTGGAGCCGGACGTAGGGGTTCCAGCCTTACCCACACCGGAGAAGAGCGTGGATAATATGCACGAGGTCACACCACTGAATAATCAGGACCGCTCCCTTTTATAGTGGTTGACGGCGCCTCAGCTGATGAGAGGTAATTGGCCTCCAGCCGTCCCATAGAGCTTGACAGCTGGAGGCCCGCTGAAACGCTGTCAAAGTAAGAGCTGGGCTGAGGAGGAATATGGTCTGAGTGGCGGTAAAAACGGCGCATGTGACAGTACCTCCCCCTCAAGGCCGGGCTCAGAACGGCCAGTAACAACCAAGCCCCCCCCCCCCCCCCCCACAACCTAGGATGGGTGGATGAGGTGCAGGCCAGGAGGGTGAGAATCAGAAAAAGGGGAGAGGGGAAAAACCACAATATTGGCAGGGAACAATGAAGCAATTACAGAGTATGGAGGAAAAAAAAGGCACAATACTCCATAAAATGCTAATAATATGCAGACAGACCGAAAGAAAAACAACCCCAGGAGACCTAAAAGGAGAGCTGAGGCTCCTAAGGCGAAATCCACAGATACAGGACATCCCTCAACAGGAGGGGGAGAAAAAAAAACACACTAACCGTGAAATGACTATAAGAAATCATATACCTGCACACTCACAAAATCACAAAGGACTAGGCACAGGAATAACAGCAGAAACAATACAGTTCAGGGGCTCTCCCCGCACCCAGCGTCCAAACCACCAACAGGGGTGACGGGAAACATTCAGGCAGCCTACCCGAATCCCAGGCCAGGAAAAGCAGTACTTCGGGTGGCCAGACCAGACCGCCAAACAGAGAGTCCAGTGGGTCAGGTGGCCGAACCAAAGAGCCGAATGGGTACGGCAGTCCCTCTGGCGGCCGACCCACATCGCTCAGCCACCAGGCCCGCAGGGGAGAGAAAGGCAACGGCTTCCCTGTGGAGAGGAATAGCGAGGGCGAGCCGGGCCGACAGTGAGAGGTCCATACGGGACCTGGTGGAGAAGGCTTGGGGGGGATGATGGCGACGGTGAAGATGGGGATGGAGATGAAGATGAGCCGGTCCAGTGTCCGGTGGCAGGGGATCTGCAGCTCCCTCACCGAACCTGGATGCTGCTGGTGCTGCACCCTCGTCGGACCCCGATTGGGTCGCGGCTGCTCCCGCGACGGACCCTGATTGGGTCGCGGCTGCACCTGCGTCGGACCCCAATTGGGTCAGGGCTGCACCCGCGTCGGACCCTGATTGGGTCGGCGCCGCACCAGAACCGACCTCCAACCCCGAACCTGGAACCTCTGGCACAGCAGGCGAAAGCAGCTCCTCGCCGGCGACCCTGGAGAAGGCTCAGGAGAGAGAGAAGAACCGGGATCAGGATCACCGGCAGCGCCAGAACCCGGCGAGATAAGCTCAGACGTAGCAAGCGGCTGCACCGAGCTCGTCTCCCCAAGAGATAGGCTAAAATGCTCTAAGACTGAAAGAAGAAAGACAAAACAGAGCACTTGCCTGATCTCGGGTTCTGATGCCGTCCAGGACTGCGAAGATCCGGGCTCAGACGGCAGGAGGTCGTCATCAGGCTCCCACTCAGCTGCGTCGGGTTCCGCAGCTGGCATGATGGTGTGCGCAGCTTGAGAATCCTCCGGTACCGATGCCCACGCCGATGGCCCACACGGCGTGGTGGCAGGAGAACCTCGACCCGCTGGACCGGACCACTCCTCCGTGGAGACCCGGGGACGCTTCCTCATTGGTGCAGGTTCCACGCTGCAGTCCGCTTTCCTCCTCCGCCCACGGCGTGGCTGCGGAACCGGAACCAGGCTCTCCAGAACCGCAGGCCCCCTCCTCATCCAGCGAGGATGTTGGCCTGGCATCGAGGACCACTCAGCGGAGGGAGACACAGAGGATGCGGGATTAATAATTAAAGCCACAGCAGGTGGTGGGAGCCCGGGGAGCTGCGAACCCCGAACTCCACCTCCAGGAGTCTGACAGAGCAAATCACAATAATGAGAGTGTGAATGAACTTGGACGTGCCTGTCTCCTGGAGGCTGAGTGGTGCCTGCTGTGGCGGACGTTGCTCCTCCCTTTCCCCGTCGGACGGTGACAGAGGACCCCCTGGGAGGATGACGACGGGGAGCCATTCGAGATGGTTCCGGAACGGAGCTCGCCAAGTCAGGACTCTGAGTACACACAGCGGCCGGGGAATGCGTCGAGGAGGAGGGGGCGGCAGCCGAAACGAGCCGGGCACGGGACGCTGACGAGAGAGCAGGAGAAGATGGCCCGGGGGGAGATGAAGCTGCGGTGATTCCCCTCTGACGAGGCGCAAGAGTGGCAGCTGTGCGAGGAATTGAGCCCTTGTGGCGACCCGGAACTGGATCCAGGTGGGGTTCATGCTGAGGAGGGTTATGGAGGTAACGACGGTTTCTGGCGGAGGGCGAGGCAAAGGTGAGGTCCGGGAACCACCGCTCCTGTGCGGAAACAGAGGCGAGGAGGGCGGCGAGCTCGGGGAAATCACGCAGCTCAGGATTCCTCTCCACCAGTCTAACTGCCGCCGCCACATGCTTCATAATTGATGATGGATGCACAGCGGAGCGAGCAGCAGCCACTCGGTCCCCGATTTTGATTGCTGTCAGCTGCAGCTCCTCTGGGGGAATCCCGAGTGACGACATCCTAGATGGGGGAAGACCTCCGGATGGTGCAAACTCCCGGGCCGGAACGGAGGCAGGAGCGGGATCCCGAAGCGAGGGGCAACGTCTCCTCCTCTTCGGCTTCCTGCCGGGATTTCCCTCCAGCCCACGGAGAATCTTGCGCTGTGCAGTGATGTCATATCTCCTCGCGCTCACCTCAGATAATCAGATAATCGAAGATCTTGTCAGCTTGGTCCAGGTACCGGTGCACGTCGCTGCTGAAGTCGAGGAGGGAGGCGGTGATAAGGATCTCGTCCACGCGCTCGAGGGCATCTGCGAGAACATCACCCTGACTCCGAGTGCGGGACTTCCGCAACGGCATGCCTCCAGCACGGTACCCAGACAGGTAGGAACAAACAGTCCAATTAGCAAACTCACAGCAGCCGGCAACTCACTGGCTGTGACCTACTGTTACGTATGGCTCTTGCGAGCCATAAATAAGAGCCAAGGGCTGACCGGTGAGTTTGCATTGTTTATTAACAAAAAGGAAAGGAACAAAGGAAAATAGCCTCGTGGGGCAAAACACAAACAATACAAACGGTACACTTACGAATAATGATGAATGACAAGAGGAGGACTGGAGCCAGACGTAGGGGTTCCAGCCTTACCCACACCGGAGAAGAGCGTGGATAATATGCGCGAGGTCACACCACTGAATAATCAGGACCGCTCCCTTTTATAGTGGTTGACAGCGCCTCAGCTGATGAGAGGTAATTGGCCTCCAGCCGTCCCATAGAGCTTGACAGCTGGAGGCCCGCTGAGACGCTGTCAAAGTAAGAGCTGGGCTGAGGAGGAATATGGTGTGAGCGGCAGTAAAAACGGCGCATGTGACACTAACCTATAACACGTTTAAACTACAGTATATTTTGTAGCAGTAATCTTTATTTTAATTTTGCAAAATACCTGAAACTATCAAGTTTATGTGACAGAGTAAAAGTTATAATACTGGCTTCCACCATTGCATTGAAATTTGAGTATAAAGGAGTATAAACAGGTAATACTCAAGTACAAAAACCCTAAAATTTTAAACATCTCGTAAGCCGCCATGTTGTGTTTTGTTTGTGTCGCGTGTTTTATGTCACGGGAGTGTGGTGTCGCCTTGCTGTAAAAAAAATCCCACCCACCCCAGGCGGTACTCTGCTGTAATGAAAACAAAAGCTAACTGAGTCAAGTAAGACCGTGTTGAAGTGAGTAGGGCCAAACAGGTTGTTAGGATAATTTTCAGTATAATTATCTGAGTCAAAAATCAGGCAGGATACTTAAATGTAAATAGATTTATTTTCCACATGGCCAATGAGGGAGAGGCAGTTTACATGGCAGCAGCTTCATATCCATGCACACATACCTCTGAAAAAAACATAATTCTCAGTGCAACTTTTAAAGCTGTCTTTATCAATGGGGAGTGAGAGAGAGCGATTAATGTCCTGCAAGATGTACAGTCTTGTCCTTGACAGTCCATGAAGCATAGTCCTTATCTTCTTTACTCACAGGAAACAGGGAGATAAATACACTCTCAGTCACACAGAACTGAACATGACGAATTGAAAACAGCTGTGTCTTAACGAATATCTGAACACCACAGTCACTCATAGCCTGGACATCCATTAACAGCTATGTGATTTATAATTGCTAAATCATGCACTCTTATACACAGAATGAAGCTGCCCCAAGGCCATATATAAAATGCACATATGACAACATAAAAGACATGGAATAATATAAGAATAATATAACAATTTTTTGTTATATTACTTTAGCAGGTCAGGCATTGGCTTGCTTGCTACTGAGTAACCATGAAAACCGGTACTACCTGTCTCATGGGTTGGGCCGTCGGTGACTCAACTGGCATCCCCGCCCTTCCGAGGGTGTGGAGGGTCAAACAGGGCATCCTGGCAGAACTAAAAATAATATCTGCCACAGGTCTGTGGTGAACCACTCCCAGTTACACGGGGTGAGACTGGACATCCTGGCAGATAAACACATCTGTCACAAGGTCTGTGGTGGACTGTGCCAGTCAGTGCATTGTGACATGCACTACACAAAAAGGAGAGATAAACAAACCTATCATCTGGTCAGTCACTGCAACTGATACTAGAGTCAGTTTGTCTTGGCTTGTCCTTGCCACTGATAATACCTTTATCTGCCAAGAATGTGCTGCTAGTCCAGCAAAAGCTAGCAGTACTCAAATACTTTGCAAGCAGTTTCATGAAATGGTCAATCAGAAAGCAACTCATACTGGCTCGGACGTCGCCCGGGCTTACAAGGTCCGCGCTGATCTGTTCACACTCCCGACAGGCAGCAAAAAGTAAGCGAGGAACAGGAAGTCAAAAGGAGAGGAAAACAGCTGCCTTGTGTGTAGCAGAATGGAATGTACACACTCTGTTGGACAGAACAACATCACAGCGCCCAGAAAGACAGACCGCGCTTGTGGCCCTGGAAATGAACAGGTACAATGTAGACATAGCTGCAGTTAGTGAAACAAGATTGCCGGGATATGACAGCTTGGAAGACCATGGGTTCATCTTCTTTTGGAGTGGGAGATCAACTCAAGAAAGGAGAAAAGCAGGAGTGGGCTTTGCAGTTAGAAAGGCGATAGCAGCAATGCTTGAAGAGGAACCGGTGCCAATCAATGACAGGATAATGACTATGAGACTCCCACTACAGCAGAAGATGTATGCCACACTCATCAGTGTATATGCCCCAACAATGACCAATACAGAGGAGGTGAAGGAAGAGTTCTACAGTGATTTACGTGAGACTCATCGCCTGGGTTAACAAGGCCAGGAGTTCCTGGCAGCGGAGGGTGAAGGACAGAGCTGCGTGGAGGAATCTGATCAGACCTAAATGAAACAGTCATTGTCGCCCCCGACAGACTGCTATGATGATGATGATGATGATGATGATCAGGCGTGTACCGACTGATGATCGGCTGATACTCGTTGGAGATTTCAATGCCAGAGTTGGTTCGGACACTGAGAAATGGAAAGGAGTGCTGGGCAGTCATGGAGTAGGCAAGTGCAATGCTAATGGAGAACTTCTACTTGCACTATGTTCAGTATGTTCAGAGTACAACCTTGTGATAACCAACACTCTATTTAAGCACAAGGACACACACAAGAAGACATGGATGCACCCAAGATCCAAGCACTGGCACTTACTAGACAACATCATAGTCAGGCAGCGAGACATAAGGGATGTATTGGACACCAGAGCAATGAGAGGTGTGGACTGTGGTACTGACTGTGTTATGCTGAGATCTAGATTAAGGATTTGGAGATGAAAACAGCGCTGCAGGACGGGTGCGAAGCCACCACGGAAGCTAAACACTAGTGCGCTGAAAGGCCAAAAGAAGCAGGAAGATCTTACACAGGAAATTGATGAAAACTTGAAAGATTGGGACAGCAACAACTGAGAGAATGACATAGAAGAGAAATGGGCAACACTGAAGGATACGGTTTATCAGACTGCGAGTGATGTATTAGGCCACCCTGAGAGGAAACATCAAGATTGGTTTGATGAGCATGATGAACACCTGAAGAAACTACTAGAAGCGAGGAATACAGTTAGGCAGGAAAACCTACAGTGTAACACAAGGTCGAAGAAGAAGAAATACTCAAAGGCTCAGAGTGAGCTACAGAGGTACACCAGAGAGATGAAGTCCAACTGGTGGGATGAAAAAGCGGAGGAACTTCAAACTGCAGCAGACAGAAAGGACATGAAAACATTCTTTACAGGTTTGAGAGAAATCTACGGCCCTAAACCAAGAGGATTGATCCAACTAAAGGCTATGGATGGTGAAACGGTTTTGCAGGAGAAAGACGAGATCCTGGACAGATATGCAGACCACTTTGATCAACTACTAAACAACCCTGGAGATCTCACTGAAGAGGCTAAAGAAGCTCTAGTGCAGTGACCAGCTGTATCAAGTCTGGATGAGCCACCAAATTTTGATGAACTAATGGCAGCTATCAGGACAACACAGGATGGTAAAGCTCCAGGAAGGGATGGAATTCCAGCAGAAGTGTGGAAATTTGGTGGTGTTCAGCTGACCAACTGCCTGCACAAGCTCATCCAAGAGATATGGGATGCCCAGAAAATACCTCAAGACTGGAAGGATGCAAGTATTCTGCCTTTGTTCAAGAAAGGTGACAGGAAAGATTGTGGAAATTACCGAGGTATATCCCTGCTAGCCATTGTTGGTAAGATTCTCTCACATGTACTACTGAACATACTCAATGAACACATCTCGCAGAATGCTGAGTGTTGAATGTGTAATATTGTTGTAGCAGTGTCGAAGAAGAATTTCTGTCACTGACTGGGACAGACAATAAAGTTATCTATGTACTACCGGAAACCCAGTGCAGCTTTAGAAGTGGAAGAAGCACAATGGACATGATTTTCTGCTTGAAACAGGTTCAAGAAAAGTGTATCGAACAGAACATGCCGCTTTATGTAGTCTTCATAGACTTCAGTAAAGCCTTCGATACTGTTTTGTGACAAGGACTTTGGCAGGTACTCAAGAAATATGGCTGTACAGAGAAGCTTGTAAGCCTGAACAAGGCACTCTATACAGGTATGCAAGCATATGTGGCAATGAGTGGTTCAGTATCTAAAGACTTTTCACTAAGCAACGGGGTGAAACAAGGGTGTGTGCTGGCACCTACACTCTTCTCGCTATATCTGGCAGCCATGCTTGAGGTGGCCTTCAAAGACATTTCAGAAGGAGTATACATTCAAACAAGGAAAGAAGCAGAGTTGTTCAATGTGGCACAGTTTAAAGCCAAGAGGAAGACATTGATAAAGGTAGTAAGAGAAATGCTCTTTGCTGATGACAGTGCTCTAGTTGCACACAGTGCAGAAGATATGCAATCTTTAGTGGAGAAATTTGCAAGAGCAGCTAGCCAATTCAGCCTCCAATTCAACATCAAGAAGATAGAGTGCCTTTGTCAACCACCAAAGTTCCAATTACCAACATCACTACCAGAAGAGATCAGCATTGGTACAGAGCCGCTAGTCAAGTGCAAGACTTTCAAGTATCTAGGGAGTACTGTTTCAGAGAATGCTAGGCTGGAGGATGAACTATCTCGCAAAATGGGAAGAGCGAGTGCTGTGTTTGGAAAGTTGAGGGAGAGACTGTGGAACAATCGACATGTCTATCCGTGTGAAATGCAAAGTGTACAGAGCGACAGTACTGGCTACTCTATTGTACGGTGCTGAAACTTGGACTGTCTACAGAGTGCAGGTGAAGAAACTCCACGCGTACATGATGAGACACCTTGGAGCCATAATGAACATCTCATGGAAAGACAAGATAACCAACATTGAAGTGTTGAAACGAGCTGGTCTACCATCAATGGAGGACATGCTAATACAGATGAACCTGAGATGGCTCGGACATGTTGAGAGGATGGACCACCTGCGTCTCCCTTGGCAGTTACTCTACTCACAGTTATGTGAGGGCAAACGCAATCAGGGTAGAGCAAGGTTCAGATTTAAAGACAATGTAAAAAGAAACTTGAAGAAGTTGGAAATAGAGAGAAGTTCCTGGCAGTGGAAGGCTGGGAATCTGATCAGACCTAAATGAAACAGTCATTGTCGCCCACGACAGACTGCTATGATGATCATAGGACTCGCTAAACAATCATAGGACTCTCTATGAGATCAAAGGCAGGCATCACTCACTATTATAGGACTTGCTAAAAGATCATAGGACTCGCTATGACATCATCAAAGCTCAAAGGCAGCCATCACAGATCAAAGGCAGTCATCACTGAACAAGTGGTGACATCAAAGATCAAAGGCAGGTTTCACCATGGTTACTGTTGATTTCAAAGGCAGGTTTCACCATGGTTACTGTTGCAATGGTAACAGTAATTTTGTATGGGCATGCAGAAATGCTTGCTTACACTTGCTTTCTATGGGCATGCATAGGTATGCACTAGTCACTTAAAATGAAGACATAATAAGACGCCTAAGCAGGGCTGCTCGCAGAGATAGCAAAAAGACGTGACAACATAATAGTTTTGAATGCAAAAGACGCAATAGACTTACACAATGGCCCCCTCCGGTATACAACTAGGAAAATACCGGTCGCTATGGAGGGTGAGAATATGTATGGGTACATAATCATACCATGTAGGATAACTAAGTAGACGGTTGTGCTGTTTCATTCCATCTAGCTACAATGCTCCGCACTGTGTGTGTTTATATATTTACATATTTATTCCATCTAGCTACAATGCTCCGCACTGTGTGTTTATATATATATCTATATATTTACTCCATCTAGCAACAATGCTCCACACTGTGTGTGTTGATATATTTACATATTTCAGGGGTGTCCAAACTTTTTGCAAAGAGGGCCAGATTTGGTCAGGTGAAAATGTATGGGGGCCGACCATTCAGTCTGACGTTCCTCGAACCATTACCATTGTAAATTACCATGTAAATATATATATATATATATATCCATCCATCCATCCATCTTCTACCGCTTTTCCGGAGGTCCGGGTCGCGGAGGCAGCAGTTCAAGCAGAGAAGCCCAGACTTCCCTCTCCCCAGCCACCTGCTCCAGCTCTTCAGAGGGGATACCAAGGCGTTCCCAGACTAGCTGGGAGACATAGTCTCTCCACCGAGTCCTGGGTCTGCCCCGGGGTCTCCTCCCAGTGGGACGTGCCTGAAACACCTCAAGTGGGAGGCGTCCAGGAGGCATCCTAATCAGATGCCCATACCACCTCAACTGACTCCTTTCAATGTGGAGGAGCAGCGGTTCTACTCTGAGCCTCTCCCGGATGACTGAGCTCCTCACCCTATCTCTGAGGGTGAGTCCAGCAATCCTACGGAGAAAGCTCATTTCAGCCGCTTGTATCCGCGATCTCGTTCTTTCGGTCATTACCCAAAGCTCATGACCATAGGTGAGAGTAGGAACGTAGATTGACTGGTAAATCGACAGCTTTGCCTTAGAACTAAGCTCCCTCTTCACCACAACAGACCGGTACAACGTCCGCATCACTGCAGATGCTGCTCCAATCCGTCTGTCGATCTCTTGCTCCATTTTCCCCTCACTCGTGAACAAGACCCCAAGATACTTAAACTCCTCCACTTGGGGCAGGAGCCTGTCCCCAACCCGGAGAGGACAATCCACCTTTTTCCGGCTGAGGACCATGGACTCGGACTTGGAGGTGCTGATTCTCATCCCAGCCGCTTCACACTCAGCGGCAAACCATCCCAGCAAGAGCTGTAGGTCATTGCTGGATGAAGCCAACAGGACAACATCATCTGCAAACAACAGAGATGAGATCCTGTGGTCACCAAGCATGACACCCTCCATTCCCTGGCTGCGCCTAGAAATCCTGTCCATAAAAATTATGAACAGGACCGGTGACAAAGGGCAGCCCTGGCGGAGTCCAACTCTCACTGGGAATGACTCCGACCGAGTGTTGGCAATACAAACTAAACTCTCACAACGGTCGTACAGAGACCGAATAGCTCGTAACAACAAGCCCGATACCCCATACTCCCGAAGCACCCCCCACAAAAATCCACGAGGGACGCGGTCAAATGCCTTCTCCAAGTCCACAAAACACATGTAAACTGGTTGGGCAAACTCCCACGAACCCTCAAGAATTCTCGAGAGGGTAAAGAGCTGGTCCGATGTGCCATGGCCAGGACGAAAACCACATTGCTCCTCCTGAATCCGAGGTTCGACCAACGGCCGGACTCTCCTCTCCAGTACCTTGGCATAGACCTTCCCAGGGAGGCTGAGGAGTGTGATCCCTCTAAAGTTGGAGCACACCCTCCGGTCCCCTTTTTTGAAGAGAGGAACCACCACCCCGGTTTGCCATGCCAAAGGCACTGCCCCCGACCTCCACGCAATGTTGCAGAGGCGTGTCAACCATGACAACCCAACAACATCCAGGGCCTTGAGGTACTCGGGGCGAATCTCGTCCACCCCCGGGGCCCGGCCACCAAGGAGATTTTTAACCACCTTGGCGACCTCAGCCCCTGTGATAGGCGAGTCATCCCCCTCGTCCCCAAACCCTGCTTCCTCTGTGGAAGGCGTATCAGTGGGATTGAGGAGATCCTCGAAGTATTCCTTCCACCGCCCGACGATATCCCCAGTTGAAGTCAACAGTGTCCCATCCGCACCATACACAGTGTGGACGGGGAGCTGCTTTCCCCTCCTGAGCCGCCGAACAGTTTGCCAGAATCTCTTTGAAGCCGACCGAAAGTCTTGTTCCATGGCCTCACCAAACTCCTCCCATACCCGGGTTTTTGCTTCAGCAACCACCCGAGCTGCACTCCGCCTGGCCTGCCGGTACACCTCAGCTGCTTCGGGAGTCCCACAAGCCAACCAAGCTTGATAGGACTCCTTCTTCAGCTTAATGGCCCCCCTCACCACTGGTGTCCACCACTTGGTTCGGGGGTTGCCACCACGAGATGCACCGACCACCTTGCGGCCGCAGCTCTGGGCCGCCGCTTCAACAACAGAGGTGGAGAACATGGCCCATTCAGGCTCCATGTCTCCAGACTCCCTCGGAATGTGGTTGAAGTTCTTCCGGAGGTGGGAGTTGAAGACCTCCCGGACAGGGGCCTCAGCCAGACGTTCCCAGCACACCCTCACTATACGTTTGGGTCTACCAGGTCTGAATGGCTTCCTCCCCTGCCATCGGATCCAACTCACCACCAGGTGGTGATCAGTTGACAGCTCTGCACCTCTCTTTACTCGGGTGTCCAAGACATACGGTCGCAGGTCTGATGATACGATAACAAAATCGATCATCGACCTGCGGCCTAGGGTGTCCTGGTGCCAGGTGCACATATGGACACCCTTATGCTTGAACATGGTGTTCGTTATGGACAGACTGTGGTTAGCACAGAAGTCCAATAACTGAACACCACTCGGGTTCAGATCGGGCAGGCCGTTCCTCCCAATCACCCCCCTCCAGGTTTCACTGTCGTTGCCCACGTGCGCATTGAAGTCCCCCAGTAGGACAATGGAGTCTCCAGGAGGAGCACCCTCCAGCACCCCAGTCACAGACTCCAAAAAGGGTGGGTACTCTGAAACATCATTTGGTGCATAGGCACAAATGATGGTCAGGACCCGTTTCCCAACCCGAAGGCGCAGGGAAGCAACCCTTTCGTCCACCGGGGAAAACTCCAATATAGAGGCAGCAAGGTGGGGCGATACAAGAATACCTACCCCTGCTCGTCGCCTCTCGCCCGGGGCAACTCCAGAAAAGGCCAAGCTCCAGCCCCTCTCCAGGAGACTGGTTCCGGAACCGGAGCTGTGTGTTGAGGTGAGGCCGACTATATCTAGCCGGTATCGCTCAATCTCGTACACCAGCTCAGGCTCCTTCCCCACCAGAGAGGTGACATTCCACGTACCAAAAGCCAGTTTAGAAAGCTTGGGATCAGTCCGCCAAGGTCTCCGCCTTTGACTGCCACCTAATCCACATAGCACCGGACTTCCATGATCCCTCCTGCAGGTGGTGAACCTACTGGAGGGCGGACCCATGTAACTCCTTCGGGCTGAGCCCGGCCGGGTCCCATGGGTGGAAACCCGGCCACCAGACGCTAGCCTTCGGGCCCCTCCCCCAGGCCTGGCTCCAGGGTGGGGCCCCGGTAACCCCATACCGGGCGGGGTACACTGAATCCTTGATATACAATTTATCATGAGAGTCTGTTGGATCGTTCTTAGTCTGGCCCTTCACCCAGGACCAGTATATATATATATCACTTTGCTGTCTGCAGCTAGGTTGACATTGAAAATGAGAATCTGTTGTCAACTGCATTACCACCAGGATAGTTAAAGGTTAAAATAATAATAAATTACATACAAATAAACTATTTTATGAAATTTGACTGAATATTTTTAAAAACGTGTATCTATTGATTTTGTTTCAACAAATCACATCCCAGTGCATTTTGACAAAGAATAGTATAGTCAAATTAAATGACAGAAATTTGACAAAACTGTGGTTTGATCATCACAAAAAAATCAATTCACTGAGACTTTGGAATTTATTCTCCTCAGAAGAATAAAAAAAAATGTACCTGCATTAATGTGAAGGGTGACACTGGTGTTTCGACTGCAGTAAGGTGGCCAGGTCTGGCTCAAAAGCAGTGGTTTTGATGCGCAAGATGTCACGCAGGTGAGAGTCACTTAGTCTTGTCCTCACACGGTTCTTGTTAATGTTCATAACCGAGAACGTCTTCTCGCACAAGTATGTCGAGCCAAACAAGCTCAGCATTTTTTTAGCAAATGTTTGAATCTCTTGGAACCTGTCTTTGTCCAACTGGCGGTAAAAGTCGACAAGAGGGAGTTGTTGGTGGCGACCGTGACACTCCGCGTCACACTGCAGCTCGATGAGCTCCAGCTGCAGGTGGTCTGGAGCGTCATTAGGATCCACGGAAAAAGGAGTGGAAAAAAGTGTGATCTCCTTTTCAATAGCTGCAAAATCCCTGAAACGCTGTTGAAACTCCTCAGTCAGAGATGAGATGTTTTCTGCGTACCTCCTCATTTGCGCACTAATATTGTTTTCTGGAAAACTGGTCATCATTTCCTGCAGTGATGGGAAATGTGTGGTATTGGGCTGCGTTTGTGACAGGTGCCTTTGGAAAAGTAGCAGCTTTGTCCGAAAAGCTTTTATGTATGAATACAATTGGCTCACCACTGCATTTTGCCCCTGAAGGCTCGTGTTCAGTGCGTTCAGATGTCGTGTTATGTCAACTAAAAATCCAAAATCAGCCAGCCAAACAGGATCGCAGAGTTCCGGCATCGGTTGTCCCTTTTGTGCCAAGAATAGTCCGATTTCCTTTCTGAGAGAGAAGAATCGCTGCAGTGCAGACCCCCGACTGAGCCATCTTATGTCATTGTGATACACAACATCTCCATATTCAGCGTGGATGTCGAGTAGAAACTGTTGAAACTGGCGGTGGCACAGGGCTCTGGAGCGAATATAATTAATAGCCTTTATCACCGGTTTCATAACGTGATCATATTTCAGATGTTTGGCACATAGAACTTGTTGGTGAATAATACAGTGGAGTTTTATAGCTTTGCCGTCTTCTTCACTGACTTTTTTACAGACTAGCGTTGATAGCCCACTTTGCTCACCAACCATGGCAGGTGCGCCGTCCGTAATAATCCCAGTGATTTTATTCCATTGCAGTTTCATGTCATTCACGGTGGAACAAACAGCAGCAAACAAATCTGTTCCTCTGGTTTGGTCCTTAAGGCTCTGAAGGTCAAGTAGCTCTTCACTCACGTTCATTTCATTGTCCACTCCTCTCAAAAAAATCAGTAACTGAGCGGTGTCAGATGCATCTGCGCTTTCGTCGCAGGCTAACAAAAAAAAGTCAAACTCCATTCCTTTTGCCTCTAACTGTCCCTTGATGTTAGATGAAATTTCTTCAATCCTCCGTGCCACAGTGCTACGACCCAGGCAGACATTGGCAAACTCTTGCTTTTTCTCAGGACAAATTTTCTCCACCATTTTCATCACGTAGTCTTTAATGAATTCACCCTCAGTAAAAGGTTTGCAGTGCTTGGCAATCAGCATTGCCACTTCATAGCTTGCCTTTGTAGAATTTTCATTTGTGTCACGGGCTCTTGTGAACAAACGCTGCTGTGCTGTCAAAACAGCTTCCAGTTGCTTCAGTTTTTCGGGGCGTTCGTTCGATGTTAGCTTGTCGTAGTTAGCATGTTTCGTCTGGTAGTGCATCTTAATATTGAACTCTTTGAAAACAGCCACAGTCTCTTGGCAAATTAGGCAGACACAGTTGTTTCGTATGTCAGTGAAAAAATACTCCGATTTCCACTTGTCCTGGAAACGGCGGCCCTCGCTGTCAACTTTCCTCTTTTTATTTCCAGTTGCCATTTTAGAAATGAGCTAAAAACATACCACAGGGGTAAAAGTTCACACAGGGGTCACGCAACGAGAATGCGGCCACAGGTCTACTGCCACCCTCTGGTGAAATATAAAATTGCTGTTTTTGGTGTATTGTGTGTATTGTTTACTGTGGGAAACTGTGCTGGCGGGCCACATATTATTGATTTTATGACAGGACGCTTTGGGCCAGTGGAAATTTGGACACGGGCCGGATTTGGTCCGGGGGCCGGACTTTGGGCATGCCTGACATATTTATTCCATCTAGCTACAATGCTCCGCACTGTGTGTGTTTATATATCTACATATTCATTCTAACTAGCTACAATGCTCCGCACTGTGTTTATATATTCATATATTTATTCCATCTAGCTACAATGCTCCGCACTGTGTTTATATATTTACATATTTATTCCATCTAGCTACAATGCTCCGCACTGTGTGTGTTTATATATCTACATATTTATTCCATCTAGCTACAATGCTCCGCACTGTGTGTTTATATATTCACATATTCATTCCATCTAGCTACAATACTCCGCACTGTGTGTTTATATGCTCATATATTTATTCCATCCAGCTACAATGCTCCGCACTGTCTATATATATATATTTATATTTATATGTACATATGTATACTTGCTGCTCTTGTTTTTTCTTGCCTTCTGATTGTTGCTCTGAGTGTTGCTATCCCTGTGCTGTTGCAATCCTGGAATTTCCCCATTGTGGGACTAATAAAGGCTTATCTTATCTTATCTTATATTAAACCAAAATAACCCGCACAGAAAAATAAGAGTAAAATTTAAGTGGAAAACTTGTTTTCTTGATCAATGGAGGGCCTGCTGCTGGCACAATATATCATTCTACCAATATACCTTTTTAACAAAAAAAATAAATAAAATTATAGACAAGAGCCAAGCCCCGTCTCGGTCACTAACGACACATCAATAAACCACTAACATCAGTCACAGTCATCAATATGTCTAACGTCCGTTTAAATGGGTTAGTTAGGTTAGTTTAAGCATTTAACGAGGGGGCAAATTACTGTTAGCAAGTACTAGTACGCCCTGCAATGACATCATGTAGATCATAGGACTCGCTAAAGTTTAGCGAGTCCTGAATGTTTAGCAAGTCTAGCAAGTCCTAAATGTTTAGCGGCTAAACGATCCTAGGACTCTCTATGAGATCAAAGGCAGTCATCACTCACTATCATATGGCTTGCTAAAAGATCATAGGACTCGCTATGACATCATCAAAGATCAAAGACAGCCATCACAGATTGAAGGCAGTCATCACTGAACGTGTGGTGACATCAAAGATCAAAGGCAGGTTTCACCATGGTTACTGTTGATTTCAAAGGCAGGTTTCACCATGGTTACTGTTGCAATGGTAACAGTAACTTTGTATGGGCATGCAGAAATGCTTGTTTACACTTGCTTTCTATGGGCATGCACAGGTATGCGCGGGCATGCACAGGTATGCAATAGTCACTTAAAATGAAGACATATTAAACCAAAATAACCCACACAGAAAAATAACAGTAAAATTTAAGTGGAAAACATGTTTTCTTGATCAATGGAGTGCCTACTGCTGACACAATATATCATTCTACCATTATACCTATTTAACCAAATAAATAAGATAAGATAAGATAAGCCTTTATTAGTCCCACAATGGGGAAATTCCAGGATTGCAACAGCACAGGGATAGCAACACTCAGAGCAATAATTTAGAAGATAAGAAAATAAGCAGTGAATATACATATGTACACATAAATATATAAATATATATACACAGTGCGGAGCATTGTAGCTAGATGGAATAAACAGCATAACCATCTATTTAGTTACCCTACATGGTATGAATATGTACCCATACATATTGTCACCCTCCACAGCGACTGACATTGTCCTAGTTGTATACTGGAGGGGACCATTTGTGTAAGTCTGTTGCATCTTTTGCATTCAATACTATTAGGTCGTCACGTTTTTTTGCTATCTCTGCGAGCAGCCCTGCTTAGGTTATACAGTCTGACAGCCGTAGGTAGGAAGGACCTGCGAAACCTCTTGGTCGCGCACCTAGGATGATGTAGTCTACTGCTAAATGAGCTCCTCAGTGCGTTCAGTATGTCCTGCATGGAGTGGGACTCGGACTCCAGCAGAGATAACAGTTTAGCCACCATCCTTCTCTCTCCTATCTCCTCCACTGGGTCAAGGCGTTGCCCCAGGACAGAGCTAGCTTTCTTGATTAGTTTGTTCAGTCTCTTCCTGTCGGCTGCTGTAATTGCCGTTGCCCCAACAGACCACTCCAAAAGTGATGGCTGATGCCACTACCGTGTCGTAGAATGTCTTCAAGAGCACCCTTGTACACCAAAAGACCTGAGTCTCCTCAGTAGGAACAGCCCGCGCTGTCCCTTCTTGTAGAGTGCGTCAGCATTGTGTGACCAGTCTAGTTTATTGTTCATATGAACACCCAGGTACTTGTAGGATGTCACCATCTCAATGGTAATTGAGATGAATAAATAAATAAAGAAAGAATAAAGAAATAAATAAGTAAAATTATAGACAAGAGCCAAGCCCCGGCTCGGTCACTAACGACACATCAATAAGCCACTAACATCAGTCACAGTCATCAATATGTCTAACGTCAGTTTAAATGGGTTAGTTAGGTTTAAACATTTAACGAGGAGGATGTTGAGGAGCGGATCCGGAAGTTGATGCCGTGATCACGAGAGACAATTGCGCAATAATTTGAACGGCGACTGCTGTCACCAAGATTAAAACAAACTTCTCCACAGGTAGTTTTTTTTTGGGGGGGGGGGTTGTAATTAATTCATTAATTAATTGTCTGTGTCTTTCTTTTTTTTTTTTACGGAGCTGGAGGATTTAGAAAGCTATATCGACGCATTTTACGACCGTTTTTGTGTCATGGAGCAGGCGAGTGTGTGTTCTGCTGCTGCCTCTGCTTCTCAGTCTAAGCAACCGAGACCCGCAGATTCACCCAAAATAACGCCCGAGAAATCACAGCAGGGCACCGAGGTCAGTGATATCCTTTTCTCTATTGAGAGTAAACTTACCAGCATGGATGGCAGACTGGCGCTGGTTGAGCTTCTTCATAAAGAATTCCAAAATTTGTGGGAGAGCCTTGAGTTTAGTCAAGCGCAGCTCGTCTCTCTCGTGGAGGAAAATAACAGCCTGAAAAAGTCAGTCACCACACTAACCACGCGCTTGGCGTTGTTGAGGGAGAAAATCGGAAAATGAAGGAGACCGTTCTCAGTTTGCAGTCACGCAGCATGAGAGATAACCTCGTTTTTTCGGGAATTGTTGAAAAAAATAATGAAAATCCAGAACAGCTGGTCCGAGAATTTATGTCATCACAACTAAAACTATCCCCCGAAGTCACAAACTCAATTACCTTCCAATTCCCAGAATAAACGTCCCAGACCTATTGTTGCCAAATTTGAACATTTTAAGCAAAAAATTTTGGTACAGAGGCAGGGCAAGCAGCTTAAAAACACCAATTATGGTCTAAATGATCAATTTCCACAGGAAATCTTGGAAAGGAGAAGGATATGGCTGTGTTGTGAGACATGTATATGTTGGACACTGCATATGTGATTTAACCACGATGAAGGAGAGCCAGCCCCCTGCGGTGCGGAGCCACAGAGCCTGGACCCCCTGCGGAGGACAGGGGACAGAAGACTTCCTGACCACTGAGGCTCGGGAAGAGAGAAGGGGGAGTTATGTAAATAAAAGGCTAATGAATGTGAATAAAGAGATTTTGAGAGAGATGTGTGATTTCCCCCGTGAGGGAAATGGTTTGATGTCAGAATGTTTAAATGAGAGAACTTTGGTGGGTTCACTCTCTTTGTTCGCTGCTCAAGAATAAGAGCAGACAGTGGAATGATTTCTTGAATAAACTGGAATGGAAGACAATTCGGTTTCGTTATTCAAGTCTCCCCACAAAGGAAGCTTTTTCCCATTAGGAAACAATACATCCAAGAAGGTAAACGAGCTATTGTTTCTGTGGATAGATTGTATATAGATGGCAAGCTGTTTATGGATGAAACTGTAACTCCCTGGTTATTCTAGAGCCCTTTTTTTTTTTTTTTTTTTTATTTTATTCACTATTTTATATATTTCTTTTTCTTTTAGCTACAGGTGGAAAAAAAGAGTGGGATTGTGCGCAGGTCTCTTACTCGATTTCAGTTTAATTTGTTAACATTTGTCAAAATGTTTATTTCTTTGTTGTTGAGGTTGTTGTTTGTTTGTTTGTTTGTCTGTTGTAGGTTTTTTTTTTTTTAAGTTTTTAGGTCATTGTTGTATGTTGTCTTCATTTTTCCACCACTTACTAACTTTCATGTCTGTTTTTTCTCATACTTCTGGTTTATAGGAAATAACTTGAAATACATGTACCCCATTTGCTTGCAATTGCAGGCAAATGGCACAGAGACATCATGCGCGCACACCCAATTATATATGCATAGGTGTATACACACAACATATATATACATACAGTATATATGCATACATTACAGACATATCACATAGGCACATATAGTTTACACAGTTAGTCTTTAGTACACAACCAGTTAGTGAAAACATGTCTTCATTTAAGTTTGTCACGTGGAACATACGTGGAATTGGAGATGGGGAGAAGAGGCTAAAAGTTTTTAATCGATTGAACGATCTACAGGCAGACTTTGTTTTATTGCAGGAGACACATGTCTCTAAGTCGTCTGTAGATGTGCTCACCTCACCAGAATCCCCCCATATGTACTCAGCCGGCTTTAATTCTAAGCAAAGGGGGGTAGCTATACTGGTAAATGGAAGAATACACTTTGTTATGAATAACACCATAATAGATCCAGAAGGTAGATTTATAATACTAAAAATTTCAGTCCAAAATCTGGATCTATGTATTGCAAGCGTTTATGGCCCAAATGTTGACGACCCATCCTTTTTTCACACTTTTTTCACTTCTCTTTCTGAGCACTTGGACACCACACTTATAATAGGAGGGGACTTCAACTTGGTATTAAACCCTGCACTCGACAGGCTCAGTACATCGGGGATTTACCGAAAATGGCTGGCTACTGACACTCTCAAACAGTACATGAATGATTTTGGTCTTTGCGATGAATGCCGATCTCTTCACCCAACTCTTCGGGAATATACCCTTTTTTCATCAGTTCATAGTTCATATTCACGTCTAGATTTCTTCTTAGCCAGTAACTCTATTGTGAGGGACATCATAGACACTGAAATATGTTCAAATCAAGCTATTAGCGATCACCATCCAGTTTCTCTTACACTAGTAAATAGGGAAGCTACAAGGGAAACTAGGAGCTGGAAATTTAATATATCACTACTGAAAGATGAAGACTTTATTAACTATTTTAATAAAGAGTGGGAATCATATCTGGAATATAATGATGTGCCAGGAATATCCCCAGGTGTTCTTTGGGAAGCAGCAAAAGTGGTCATGCGAGGTAAAATAATCTCTTACTGTTCATACAAGAATAAAAAAGAAAAAGCACTGATACTGGATTTAGAACAGAAGATTAAATCACTGGAGACAACCTGTGCCATTTCCCCACAGGAACAGGCACTTAACGATTTGAGAAAATTAAAGCTGGAATTAAAAGAAATTACAAACAAAAGAGCACAGTTTTTAATACAAAGACTGCGTCTTGAGAACTTTGAACACAGTAATAAATCGGGGCGATATCTTGCGAACCAGCTTAGATTGAATAAAGAAAAAACAACTATCCATTCTATCAAGGATATGACTGGAAATATTACCCATGTGCCTAAAGAAATAAATAACTCCTTCAGAAAGTTTTATGAAAATCTCTACTCATCACAGCTTAACTCATCAGACTCAAGAGATAAATACATTTTTGGACAATATTAATTTACCACAATTGAATTGAATTGAATTTATTTATTTCGGATAGTACATTACAGGTAAAAAGAAACTGTATAATATAACAACAAGGTCAAATTAGACAAAGACTCCTTCTACTATACAATTCCACGTGAGTTATCCGAAATGGGTGATGGCTGAAGCCGCAGCTTATATTGCCCACCCATATTCCATCCAAGAATTCAAAGGAGAAAAAAGAGAAAAACAAGACAAGAGCGATTACAATTTAAAACAAGGCTAAGACAAAATGTGACTGAGAGAAAAAAGAAAACTGAGCTAGTCTAAGTTAAGCGGTTACTATTCAAAAACAAATCTAAGACATAATGTCACAGAGAAAAAAAGAAAAACTAAGCTACAACATAACACAGGCTGGAAATGTCAATCCTTATGTGAGTTTACATGTCGTCTTGTAAATATGTTTGGAGTATTTCTTCCTTTAGTTTTTGTTTAAATTGTCCAAGCGTTGTACATGATTTTAATTCAGGTCCAAAATCGTTCCATAATCTGACTCCTTGCACTGAAATACAGTGTTGCTTGGTGGTTGTTCTCACTGTAGGCTTTTGAAATATACATGTTCCTCTGAGGTGATATCGTTTCTCCCTTGTTTGGAACAACTTTTGGATATTTGCGGGCAGTGATAGATTCTTCACTTTGAACATTATTATTGCAGTTTTAAAGTCAATCAGATCTTTCAACTTGAGAGTTTTTTGTTTAAGAAAAAGTGGGTTTGTTGGTTCCCTGTAAGCTGCTTTGTTGATTATTCTAATAGCTCTCTTTTGAAGCATAAAGAGTGGATATATGTTTGTTTTATATGTATTTCCCCATACTTCATTACAATATGTCATGTATGGGAGTATTAATGAATGATACAAGGTGTATAGTGTGGGTTGATTCAGCAAATTTTTCACTCTGTGTAATATTGCAATTGATTTGGATACTGTATTATCCTGCTCCTTAAACCTGGAAAAGAACCTATGCTTCCATCCAACTACCGTCCCATCTCGCTTATGAATGTCGATTTCAAAATAATTTGTAAAGCTCTCGCCAAAAGACTGGAAAGGATAATCCCGTTTATTATACACCCAGATCAAACAGGTTTTATCAAGGGTAGGCACTCAGCTGATAATACACGCAGGCTATTTAATTTAATAGACTACTGCAAGATCAATAATGTAGAAACTACAATCTTGTCCCTGGATGCAGAGAAAGCCTTTGACTGGGTTAACTGGAAATTTCTTTTTATGGTGTTAAACAAGTTTGGGTTTGGTTCATCTTTCATAAACTGGGTTAAAACACTATATAGATGTCCAGTTGCGTCTGTCCGAACAAATGATCAGACTTCCCGAAGCTTTAATCTCCAGAGAGGTACTAGGCAGGGGTGTCCACTCTGTCCCTCACTTTTTACCATCTTTATTGAACCATTAGCAGCAGCCATACGACAAAATGTTGATATCAGAGGTATTCAAACTGGAGAAAAGGAACATAAGATAAGTCTTTATGCTGATGATGTATTGATTTTCCTTGAAAACTCAGAAAGATCTCTTCTTCAGACAGTGGCGCTCATTGATAAATTTTCATCATTATCAGACTACTCTATTAACTGGGTAAAATCAATAGCTTTACCCATAAATTGCAATTTCCCAAATACATCTACTATTCCAATACAATCAGGGAATGTTAAATATTTAGGAATAGATATTTCCCCCAGGCTCTCAGAGTTATTGCGACTAAATCATCCCCCTTTTAAAAAAGATACAAGACGATCTTACGCGCTGGAGGACACTACCTTTATCATTAATGGGAAGAGTCGCAACCATTAAAATGATGGTCCTTCCTAAAATTAATTAGTTGTTCTCAATGATCCCTACCCAACCATCAATGGCCTGGTTTAAGTCTCTAGACTCAAATATAAGTAAATTTTTATGGAAGGATAAACCATCACGGATTAGTTTAAAAACCCTCCAAAAAGCGAAAGAGTACGGAGGCTTAGATTTACCAATTTTTTTTAATTACTTTTTAGCCAATAGATTGCGGTTTGTTTGAAAATGGACAAAATCAACCCCACTAGGGAACCCATGGTTAGATGCTGAACAGGCTCTCTGTGGGTCGCTAAATATCTCTGACTTACCTTTTATGCTAAATATCTCTGACTTACCTTTTATAAGTCCCTCTATTAAACGCCATGAGTGTTTTAAAAGTATTAATATCAGTTCCTCTCTGACGGCTTGGTGGAAATTTTTAAAAATAACAGGGTCTTCACTTGTCCCCTGTAAACTCGCGCCCATTTGGAATAATCCTGATATCCTGCAACAAAAGAGGACATTAAAATTTCCACTATGGCAAGAGAAGGGAATAAACAACTTAGAACATCTTATTCAAGGTGGAAATTTTATTCAATTTCAGGATCTAGTGTCACAACATGAAATCCGTGATAAAAAGTATTTTGAATATCAACAGCTTAAATCCATAATAAAAGCAAGATTTAATCTTAATCAGACAGATTTAGAAGTACCAGTTTAGGTGGCAGAGTTTCTAAATCTCCGTTCCCCAAAATTGATATCGAAAATATATGGGCTCTTATCAAAGTTGGATGAGTCCATATCTCTTCCAATATCAAAATGGGAGACAGACTTATCGATTAATAAGGAGGAAAGTTTCTGGACACAAATATGTTTAAACACTTTTAAGATGACTAAAAACTCTAACTTACAACTTATACAGTATAAAGTTCTACATAGAATTCATTATACAGGACAAAGGATGTTCAAAATGGGGCTGAGTCACACAAATATCTGCTCTCACTGTACTAGCAATGCTATGTGGTCCTGTGCACCGGTTCAAAAGTTCTGGCAGAAGACATGTGAAGACCTGTCGGCGTGGCTTGGGTATAGTGTTCCACCCTCACCCACACTTTGCATATTAGGTGATTTAAGTGAAATAAATATAGATGCAAGGATGTCACACATGGTTCTCACTGCCTTATGCATCACAAAGAAAGCTATCCTCATGAACTGGAAAACAAGAAATAACTTATGCACGACTTACTATAATAACTTACTATTGGATTATATTAGCCTGGAAAGAATGTCAGCCTCCTCAAATAATCAATTGGCAGAATTCAATTCTCTCTGGTCCCCGCTTATTAATTCTATAATCTGAGGGGTGTCGGGCGGTGACTCACTCTCCTTGGCACCTCTGGCGGCTGGCTGCGCCCCGACCGCAGGTGTCCGGGGCTGGCCGTCTGTCTGGCCCTGGGGGGGGGGGGGGGGGGTTGGTGGGGGGGGGCTGTGGGGTGGGCCGGGGGGGTTGGGCTGTGGCCCCTGGCCGGCTGGCCTCGCCCCACGGGGGGGTCTGGGTCTGGCCCTGGGCCCCTGGTGCTGGGGGGGGGGGGGGCGTCCCCCCGCCCCGGGCCGGGGCCGGGTGTGCGCCAGCGGTGGGGGTTGTCCCTGATGCATCCTTGCGCGGTGGGGTTGTGTGTTTCCTGGGGCCCTGGTGCCGCCCTGGGGCTGGTGCCCGCATCCTGGGTTGCCCTTCCCATTCACTGGGGTCTGCGGGTGGGGGTGTGTGTGGGTGTGAGTGTAGGCTTGTGTATGAGCGGATGTGGTAGTGGGTGTGTGTCGAGTGGGCAGGTGGGGTTGTGTGTTTGTGTAGGTGGGTTGTGTGATGGTGGGTGGAGTTATGTGTGTGTATAGAAGCGGTTACTTGTGGGTAGATGTCTAGGGGGCTGAGGATGTGTGTATGGGTAGGAGAGCTTTGTTGGGTGGCAGGGGTTGGGCAGTCCATCTAGTGGCATGGGGGCTGGCGTTTCGGGGCTTGCTTGTCCTGGCCGCCCTGCTGTTGTGTTGGGGGGTGAGGCACTTTGCTACATCGCCCCTGGTGTCATTGGCAGCGGGTGTGTGTTGGTGCTTGGGGGTGGCTGGGGGGTCATTGGTGCGGGTTGTTGGCCGTGTTTCCATTGGGTTGTTCCGAGGTGGCTGTGGTTGCAGGGCGGCCTGCAGCTGTCGGTGTGTGTCTGGGGTGGGTGGTCGTGGGCCTGTGTGGGCGCTCGGGGGTGTCGCCTGCCGTGTTGGGCGCTGTGTGGGTCCGGCCCATTGTTCACTATTGTGACTGTTGTTGTCCATGTTCGTGTCTGTAAAATGAGTGGAAATATGTTTGGCTGCCCCATCATGTTAGTGGTGCTGGAGCGCCGGGGCGTGATGCTGGTGGGTCCTGGGCTGTTTCCACTGGCGGCCCTCGCCCTGGGTTGGGATTTGGAGGCAGTGGGTGGCCTCATAAACCAGTCTGCAAGCTGGCTTCTGGGGGGGGACGGCCTTGTTTTTAGACCGCCTACCTCCCAGTCTTATTTCCCGCCCTCCCCCTCCCCCTGATCTTTTTTGTTACATTTAGGGCTTTGGGGTGGGGGGGGTGCCGCACTGTGTCGGTGAAGGGGATACCTTTGCTGCATGGTGGGGCTGCACTCACCTCAATTTTAATTGCATTTTAGACACTGAGGGCTTGGGGGATGGGGGCTCTGCTGCCCATCACAGTGGCTAACAATGCTTCAATCATTATCCCCCCAATTTTAATTGCACTTTAGTACTCCACATATTTATACACAATTATATCATATAACCGACACACACCCACCATGTTCTGTGCGGGGGGAGGAGGTGGGGGTCCTCCCCCACCCCTGTTGCCCTGCTCGTGCTGGGGGCGTGGGGGCCTGGTGGGGAGCCTGGGACCTATCATGTTGTCAAAATCCCTGGATGCTACTAAATATATAGATACAACCAAGGAAGTGACGGGGGGCTGAATATCAGTCTAAGTGTGAGTGAGAGGGTGATGAATGGAGGTGGTGATGGTGGGCCGGTTTTGTGCGGCTCTTTGCATGCCGGGTGGCATCTTGGGGCGCCTGCGGTGGTCTGCTGTTTGTTCGCTCAGATGGGCGCCGGGGGGTGGGGGTCTGCTTCTGTGGCCTGCGCCGGTGGCCTCCCTGGTCACTGCCGGGCACTGGTGCATGTTCAGGCTAGCTGCATCTGCTTCGCAGCGGCCTTTTGAAATAAAGGTGAATGAAGAGTGAATTTGAGTGGGTACTGGAGTGAGAGAGAATGGGTCGGTCTGGGTGAGTGAGAGGGATGTGCATGGGAACATGTGGGTGTGAAGGTATGGGGAGGGGTGTGCCTGCAAGTCGGGAGGTGCTGGATTAAGGGAGGTAGTGCCTCTCAGCAACGTGGGCTCACCTGGGCGAGGGGACTTCTTTGGACATGGGGGTCCCCGGGGTGTGTGTCCGAGGCGCTGGGACGGGGCCGCTGTGGGGGTGCCTGGGAGGGCTCGCGCCGGGGGGCGCTGGCTGGTCTCTGTCCTGGGGGCTGGGGTCGCTGGCCTCCTGGTGCCTGGGGCCCGGGGGCGGATGTTGGCCCCGCTGGGGGGGTGGGGGTCGAGCGGGTCCAGGAGTGTGGGCTCACCGCGCCGGACGCCGGGTGGCCTGCCCTCCCTTAATCGTCCCTCCGGGGGTGGATGCCTGGTTTTCCTGGGGCTTGCTGACCTCGGGGCTGGGGGTTGGTGGCGCTGCCTTGCCTGCTCGGGGTCCTCGGGGGGGAGCTGCTGCGACCGGCCCTCCGCTCGTATGTTTCCTGACAAACCACTCACATGCACACACTTATTTTGCGCGCATTCTCATATATAGGCACACAGTCATACATGCACAAGTGTCTCTCCTTTAACAGGTGCAGAAACCAGACTCGTGTTGAGACATCTCTGGTGGAAGAAGCAGTTTGTCTTTTGTTTGTTTTAGTTGTCAGGGGTTTTTTTGTTTGTTTGTTTTTTGTTTTTTTTGTCTGTTCCCCTCCCTTTTCTTTCCCCCTTCACACACTTCCTTTCCCTCTTCCCCATCCTTTCGGGTCTTCCATGGGTAAAACAATTTAAATAAAGTATTAAAAGTTATTACAGGAGGGGACTTCCGGTTATGGCGGCCACGTAGGAAGACGTGGTTCACTCTGCTCTGCTCCTAAAAATAAAAAGTTGGCAAATAACTCTCCCAATTGGAACAAAATCTATCCCAGCGTTTGGGCGCGGATATGCCGGTAAAGCCTAAGACTGGGAAATTAGGTGGAGGAAAAACTGAACCGCCGAAACAGTCCAAGTTAACGGACTTCCACGTTCGTGACGAAGCAGAAAAATCTCCAGATATGGCAGAGCAAGCTAGCGGCGGAGCAGTGACTGCTGGCGAGGGCACAGGTGCGGTGCTCGCTGCCATTAGCGCAATGAGAGCAGACTTTTCCGCTAAATTTGATGGGATTATAGCAGCGATAGAAGGAATGAGGAAGGAAATAAGTGACTGTATGGAGTGAGTTTCGCAGGTGGAGCTCCGAATTTCCAGCGCTGAGGATGACGTCACCAGCCTACAATTAAAGGTGCGCACATTGGAATTAAAAAATAAACGTCTGGAAGATAGTGCCCTGGAATTAGAATCCTGGTCGAGACGGAACAATCTGAGGCTGGTGGGCCTCCCGGAGGGAACAGAGGGACGGGACCCATGTTCCTTTTTGGAAAAGTGGATTCCAGAAGCGCTGAACAACGCGGAGCTGCAGTCATCGGTCGTCTTAGAGAGCGCCCACCGAATCGGCCCACTGAGAGATAATAAGGCACCACCGAGGACGCTGATTATGAAGTTCCACAGCTACAGAGACAAGATGACGATCTCCAACGCGGTGCGAGCTAAAGGAGAAATTAAATATCAGGATCAACAGGTGCGGTTTTACCCAGATCTGGCCACAGGAATCCAACAATTAAGGAAACAGTTTGACCCCGCCCGTAGAGAGCTGCGCAACCTCGGGATTCGTCATGGAGTGATTTATCCGGCAAGACTGCTGGTCACATATAAAGGGAGAACCCACACCTTCAAGACCCCTGAGGAGGCGCAGGTGCTTATCAAGCAGATCCAAGAAGAGACTGGTGGGAGCTAAGCATGAAGCATGAACAAAATATAAAGGTAGAATATTTAAGTATTTGCACAGGCATCTGACTGATCTGAAGCATATAGCAAGTTTACAAAATATAGATTGAAAAAAAACCTATGATGTACAAAGTTGCTATAAAATTTTGGAGTTAAGTTGGAAAACTACAGAAGAGAGTTAATGTTATGTCATTAAAAGCAGTAGAGTCAGGGTGATTGAGAGGAGAAAGAGTGGTTTTGACTGATCCTCGCGGGTGTGGACAGTAAATGGCTATAGCGGGAGACGGAATTTTTTTTTGATTTTGGGGGGATTACCACGAATGTGGGAAGGGGGAATTTGTTTGTGTGTAGTTTGTAGGATGAATGTTCAACCACTCACGTTTTTGCTTCTCTGTATGAGCATGTTTATATTGCGAGGTAATCTCAAACTCCTTATTGATCATAGACCAAAGCGTTAATCTTAATTTAACTTCATGGAATTGCAGAGGTCTACAAAATTTAAAAACACTTAAACAAGTTATGAATAAAATAAAAGACATAGGTTCAAAAATTGTGTTTTTACAAGAAACTCATCTAATAGAGGAGGATGTAAAAAGAATTAGGAGAAGATGGCAGGGAAGTGTGTTCACCTCATCATTTTCATCTCGAGCCAGGGGAGTTATGACTCTCATACATAAATCAGTCCCATTTCAAGTGAAAAATGTAATTGGAGACAAATTAGGAAGATATCTAATCATCCAAGGATCTTTGTTATTAGAAAATATAAATTTGGTGAACTTATACGGTCCCAATATAGATGATCAAAACTTCTTTGCTAATTTATTTCTTATTTTATCATCACTTACAGGGCAACATATAATAGCAGGGGATTTTAATTGTACATTGAATCCCGGTATAGACAGATCAACAGGACTGGACTGTACGCACAATGGATGCAGGATGATCATTAATCATTCTATGAAAGAATTGAGATTGCTAGATATATGGAGAGAAATGAAACCACAAGTTAAAGCCTACTCTTGCTATTCTAATACCTACAAGACATTCTCACGTACTGACTATTTTTTGATCTCCACAGAATTAAGGTCCAAGATTCAAAACTGTTTCTACGATAACATTGTGATCTCTGATCATGCACCCTGCTGTTTAATATGTGTAGATAAGAAATTGACAAAGGAACCAGGTAGGTGGCAATTTCAGCATAAATGGCTTCAGGATGAGGAATTTGTTAAGTACATAGAAAAACAGATAGATGAGTTCTTTGATATCAATACTACACAAACATCAGCATGTATAAAGTGGGAGGCTTTCAAAGCTTTTATTAGGGGGCATATTATTAGTTATACAGGTTCAAAATCTAAGAAGACTCGAGAGGAGAGAGCCCAATTGGAACATCAAATAAAAATTCTCCAAGAAAAAGTGTATGCAGGAAGTGACCCAAAATTAGAGAACGAATTACTGATTCTGAGAGCTGAATATGACAAAAAATCAGCGAATAGAGCTGCCTCGAGTCTTCTAAGATTGAAGCAATCTTTTTATGAACAAGGTGAAAAATCAGGGAAATTATTGGCATGGCAGATTAAACAATTAGAATTTAAAACACCAATTACCAGTGTTATAAGTAACAGACAGGCAGTTGTAGATCCTTTAGAAATTAATAGTGCCTTTAGAGATTATTATGAAAAACTATATGATACAAAAAATGAAACTGACTTAACAAAACTAAATGGGTTTTTGGGTGGATTATCTATACCATGTATTCCAAATGAAAACAGGGAGATACTGGAGTCTAAAATTAGTCAAGAAGAAGTTGGGCTAGCCATTGATAATATGAAATCAGGAAAAAGTGCGGGACCAGATGGTCTTCCAGTTGACCTCTATAAAAAATTTAAGAATAAATTAATAAAGCCATTTTTGGAAATGGTTTTAGAAGCATTTCAAAATAGTAATTTACCACTATATATGAATAATGCCTTAATTATACTGTTGCCAAAACCAGGTAAACCCTCTAATAAATGTGAAAATATGAGACCAATAAGCCTATTAAATGCTGACCTTAAGATAATCTGTAAAATTTTAGCAAGACGACTACAAGAAATATTACCAAATATTATTAACCTAGATCAGAATGGCTTTTAAAGGGAAGACAAGGCTAATGTAAGAAGACTATTTAATATTATCTATTCTAATAAAGAAGCACCGGATACAGCTCTCCTATCATTGGACGCCGAAAAGGCCTTTGATAGGGTCGAATGGCCCTTTCTTTTTGAAGTCCTACAAAGGTTTGGACTTGGAAATAATTTCATAAAATGGGTTCAGATAATATACAATAATGCTACAGCAGAAATCCTAACAAACAGCAATATCTCAAAATCAATAAATATCAATAGAGGATGTTGACAAGGCTGTCCACTTTCACCTTTACTGTTTACTATGGCAATTGAACCTTTAGCGATGGCAGTACGTTTACATCCACAAATAAATGGAATTAGAGTAGGACCAACAGAACATAAAATCTCCCTGTATGCCGATGACATAATTTTGTTTATGTCGAATCTTAAAAAATCAATTCCGACCTTGTTGAATTTAATAAAGAATTTTGGGGAAATATCAGGATATAAAATAAATAAAACTAAATCTTCAATATTAATGCTAAATGAGACCCAGAGAAATCACCCAGCTCCTGAGGTAAATCAATTCAAAGTTGTAAATCAGTTTAAATATTTAGGAAAATCAAATTTTGGCTAAGCTAGAATCAGTCGCCAGTGCCAACTATGAAGCCTTAATGACAGACATTAATGAGTTACTTCAGAGATGGATGTCACTACCAATGTCGATGATTGGGAGAATTAATATACTTAAAAGTAATATCTTACCCAAGATACCTTATTTATTTCAATACATTCCTTTACCACCACCTTCAGATCTATTCTCAAGAATTAAAAAAAAGTTAGTGGAATTTATATGGAACAATAGGAAGGCTAGATTACGTCTGTCCTTACTATATTTACCATTTGATCGTGGAGGTCTGAAATGTCCAAACTTTATGTTGTATTACTGGTCAGCACAACTGAGGTCTATGACATATTATTTTTCATCAAATGATCTCCCTCACTGGACTGAAATGGAATCATACAATTTACCTTTACCTCTTCCCATATTCATATACTCAGACTCGGCAAAAAAATTACAGAAACAAGTTAAAAATCCATTTGTAAAGCATATGATCAAAATATGGTGTGAAACCAAAAAATATTTAAAAGAACTGTAGCCCGTGTACTTGTGCCTACATATGTTTAAGCATAAAGTGGATGCTGAGATTACATATGGAGATTGACCTCACGACCGAAGGGGACAATGGGTCTGGACCACCTGCGGGGAACAACAAGAGGACGGGGGGTACGATAAAAGGACTTCCAGACCCCCGAGAGACAGGTGGGGGACTGAAGGTCTGGAAGAGGAAGAAATGTCAATAGAGGGTTTTGACGGGGATACGTGACTCTTCCTTTGTGTGAATCATCTGTGTGAAAAGCCTTTGTGTGAAATGTTATAAATGTGAAGCTGGGATGTAGCTCAGTCTCTTTGCTCGTTTGAGAGAGAAGGCTGGGGATGGTGTGATGCTTGAATAAACCTGAAATAAAAAGGAATTCAGCTTCTTTATTCCACGCTCCCCACATTGGTGACCCAGTGACGTGGAGAATGCCTGGAGAGGGTCTCCGCGTTCCGGACTCGCTGGAGTCTGCCCTAGTGAGCGCCGTAGCCGTCAAACTGCCAGAATTCTGGCAGGACAACCCACAGTCGTGGTTCCTACAAGCGGAGTCACAGTTCGCGCTCGCAGGGGTAACGGCGGATGACACTAAGTTTCACCATGTCATCGCTAGGCTCGACAACCGCACAGCCCGGTGCGTGCGGAGCTTGGTACAGCAGCCACCCGCCCGCGACAAATACGGCAGGTTGAAAGCTGCCCTCACCAAGTTTTTCACGCCCTCAGCCGAAGAGAGGGCTAGGAGGCTCCTGGCTTTGCTCAACCAAGGAGGACACAGGCCAGGCGCCCTAATGGAAGACATGCTGCAGCTGAGGGGGTCAGACAACGATGATTTCCTCTTCAAATACATCTTCCTAACTAACCTCCCGACGCACATGAGAGGAACGCTGTCTGGCGTACGTTGTGAGAGCCAGGAGGATTTCCGGGAGCTGGCCCAGGAGGCAGAGAGGCTCCTGGACGCCTGCAGCAAGCAGACAATGGCAGCGGCGACCCAAGGCAGCAGTGAGCCAGAGGCAGCAGACCCAACCCTGCCAACAACGGCAGCAGCGCGGCCTCGACGCGGTGGAGGTGATGGTTCAGTGGCAGAGGTGCGGCCCCGACGCAGCGGAGGAGAGGATCTCTGCTTTTACCATCGGAGGTTCGCCGAGAGGGCACACAGGTGTGTGCCACCATGCAGCTTCAGGAGTTCGGGAAACGGCAAGACCGAGGGTCGTTAGCAGCTTCGACTCTCAGCGAAAACAGCAAGCTGCTCTACATTACAGATGCGTGCTCCGGGCGGGAGTTCCTCATAGACACCGGAGCCCAAGTGAGTTTCATCACCCCAACCTATGCTGACCGGTTGGCTGGGCCCCGTGGTAGCGGAGCGACGGCGGCAAACGGCTCGAGCATCAACACCTACGGGAAAAGGACTTTGTCTTTACGCTTACATGGCCGCACGTATGAATGGACTTTTGTCATAGCGGCGGTGAGTTTCAACATGTTGGGGGCTGATTTTTTGTGCTCACATGGTCTGTTAGTTGATCTGGCCAATAGGCGGCTGGTAAATGCACTCTCTTTCTACTCTCTCCCCTGTTCAGCTCGAGTGTCCCCGCCACCAGTACAGACCAACGTCGCCACAGCAGGTGGTAAGTTCCACACACTCCTCACCCAGTTTCCAGCACTCACAGTACCCACTTTTTCAGCAACGGTCGCGAAGCACGGGGTGGAACATTTTATAACTACAGCTGGCCCCCCTGTCTTTGCGAAGGCTCGGCGCTTGGATGCTGCCAAGCTCTCCATAGCGCGCGAGGAGTTCGCCAGCCTGGAGAGGCTGGGCATCCTTCGCCGTTCGAAAAGCCCATGGGCTTCGCCGCTCCATATGGTCCCGAAAGCTAACGGCTCCTGGAGGCCGTGCGGCGATTACCGCAGCCTAAACAATGCCACAGCACATGATCGCTACCCCATCCCACACATCCAGGATTTTTCAATACATCTGGCGGGGGCGCGCATTTTTTCAAAAATAGACCTGGTTCGCGGCTACCATCAGGTTCCAGTCCGACCTGAGGACATTCCTAAAACAGCAGTAATAACCCCGATCGGACTTTTTGAGTTTCTACGCATGCCGTTTGGTATTAAAGGGGCAGCGCAAACGTTCCAACGGATGATGGACGCCGTGTTACGCGATCTCCCATTTGTGTTTGTTTACCTCGATGACGTTTTGGTCGCCAGTATTTCAGAGGAAGAACACGAAAAACACCTCACTGCGGTTTTTAGGAGGTTGGGAGAGCACGGTTTAATAATTAATCCAGCCATGTGCCAGTTCGGCGTCGCGCAGATCGATTTTTTGGGCCACCGCGTTTCCCCAGAAGGGGCAGTTCCGTTACCGGATAAGATGCGCGCAGTGGCGGATTTTCTCCGACCACAAACGGTCAAGTCATTGCAGGAATTTTTAGGGATGGTGAATTTTTATAACCGTTTCCTGCCCCACGCAGCGCAGCTCATGCAGCCATTATACGCCGCGCTAAAAAACAAAAACCATCCAATACTATCGAGTGGTCCCCAGAGCGGGAGCGCGCGTTCACGGAGGAAATCAAAGGAAACTCTGTTTGAGAATATATGGAGAGCTTTTATTGATTATGTAAAGAATTTAAACATAACTTTTGAAGAAGAAGGTGAATGATGTGTGTGGACCTTATAAATTCCAAACCGGTGAATGTATAATATGTATACTTATGTAATGGATTGCCTAGACTAAACAGAGGAGCATTGTTGAAGACCTGTTCCTGTTAGTGGTTGTTGGTGTGTTCTAGTACATTTTTTTTATTACTTTAGTGTTAGTGTTTGATTGTTTGTGTTATGTTTGTAAAAAAGGTTCAATAAAAATATTGTGGAAAAAAAAAAAAAAGCTTTGGCTGACGCTGCGCTCCTAGCTCATCCTGACCCATCGGCGCGAATCGTGCTAACGACCGATGCATCAGAGGTGGCCATAGGGGCCGTGATAGAACAGCAGGTTGCCGGGGTTTGGCAACCGCTGGCTTTCTTCAGCAAATCCTTGAGCGAGGCCGAGCGAAAATACAGCGCGTTTGACAGGGAGCTGTTGGCGCTTCATTTGGCTATTCGCCATTTCCAGTTCTGGCTGGAAGGGCGGCGTTTCACCGCTTTCGTGGACCACAAGCCGCTCACGTATGTGATGTCCAAAATTTCAGATCCGTGGTCGGGCCGGCAGCAGAGGCAGCTGGCCGCAATTTCGGAATTTACCACTGACATTCGACACGTAGCGGGTAAACTCAACGTAGTAGCAGACTGCCTCTCGCGCGCGGTCACGGCACCGGCGCGCGCAGAGGCAGATTACCCCACCGCGGCCGCGCAGCAAAGTAGCAGCGCGGGAGCGCGCGCGGCCCCAGTTCACATGGGGATAGATTACGCAGCCATGGCAGCGGAGCAGGGTGCAGATGCGGACGTGCGCGCGCTCCAGTCTGGACCAACAGGGTTAAGGCTGGAGAGCAGATGCTTGCAAACCTGTACACCCCCCTTAATCTGCGATGTGTCGACCGGGCGCCCACGCCCGGTGGTCCCATACCGCATGGCGTCGCCGCGTTTTTGACTCAGTCCACTCCTTGGCACACCCGGGAGTGCGCACTTCGGTGAAAATGGTAGCGGAAAAGTTTGTTTGGCCGAGCCTGCACAAGAACGTGAAGGAGTGGGCAAAGGCCTGCATGTCCTGTCAGCAGGCTAAAATTCACAAGCACACGAGAGCCCCTTTAGAACCATTTCACATCCCGGCCAGGAGATTCGACCACGTGCATGTCAACCTCGTGGGCCCCCTACCGTCATCGCAGGGTTTCACACATCTTTTGACAATGGTGGACCGAACCACACGTTGGCCGGAAGTGGTCCCACTGGCATCGACCATGGCTGCGGAGGTGGCTCGCGCTTTTTTAACGGCCTGAGTAGCGCGTTTTGGGGTTCCGTCGGATATTACGTCCGATAGAGGGCCTCAATTTGTCTCTGAGCTTTGGTCAGCGATGGCCAGCAGCTTAGGAGCAAAAATTCACCACACAACCGCTTATCACCCTCAGGCTAATGGTTTATGCGAGCGTTTTCATAGATCTTTGAAGGCAGCCCTCAGAGCGTCACTCACGGATGCAGATTGGGTAAACAAACTACCATGGGTTTTATTAGGGTTGCGTTCTGCGCCCAAGGAGGATTTAGATGCCTTCCCAGCGGAGTTAGTGTTCGCACAACCTCTCAGGCTGCCAGGCGAGTTTTTACCAGAACACCCGGAGCCAACCCACCTACCGGCTCTTGGGCCGCTAGCGGGCCCCGTTCATCACGCTTTTCCACGCGTTTTCGTTCCCAAAGCTTTAAAAAATGCTGAGTTCGTTTTTGTCAGCCACAAGGCTTTAAGATCAACCCTCAGACCGCCATATGATGGGCCATATAGAGTGCTGGAGACAGGTGATGAGCATTTTGTGCTAGATTTGGGAGACAGAAAAGAGACAGTTAGTATTGACAGACTGAAACCTGCTTTTGTGATGAATGACGAGTCTGTACGGTTAGCGAGGGCACCTCGATGCGGCAGACCCCCCAAGGGAAGCGTCCCGGGGCCCCCGCAGGGATCAGATAACCACTCTCTTCCTCAGTCAACAGATCCTTCACAGAGGGGCGCCGCAGGGAAGGCGAGGCCGGCTTACAGCAGATTCGGAAGGCGGTTGAAGCCCAGGCGGCGCACAGACTGAGTGTTTGATGTTAGATGTACTGTTGATAGTAGCATGTTCACTGAAAATTGAATGTATTGTCCATTCTTCATCGTGTGGGGGGGGGTTATGTAGCCCGTGTATTTGTGCCTACATATGTTTAAGCATAAAGTGGATGCTGAGTGAAAAGCCTTTGTGTGAAATGTTATAAATGTGAAGCTGGGATGTAGCTCAGTCTCTTTGCTTGTTTGAGAGAGAAGGCTGGGGATGATGTGATGCTTGAATAAACCTGAATTAAAAAGCAATTCAGCTTCTTTATTCCACGCTCCTCACAGAACCACACTTATTGTCACAATTCAGCCCAATATGGGGTAATCAATATTTTAAACCAGGGAGAGCGGATGCTGTATTTAAAGTATGGAATTTAAAAGGGATTCAAAAGATTCAAGACTTATATTTGTCATGTTCAGATAACATAATGTCTTTTGAAGAACTGAGGATCAAATTTAATCTTAATACAACACATTTTTTTAAATATCTTCAGCTTAGGAACTTTATTCGATCAAATCAAAATAATGCTCTCACCCGACCTACTTATTCATCCTTGGAAAAAATCTTGAAGAAAGATAGTAAGAGAAAGGGTATTATTTCAGAGTTTTATAACTCATTGACATTATCCTCAAGTGAAAACTCACAGAAAAGACTGAATTATTGGAAAGAAGACCTGCAAACTGAAATTTCAGAGGAACAATGGGAATTGGCTTGTACAGAAGCTCAAACCAAATCAATAAATGTATGTCTTAAATTGATACATTTTAAATGGTTAATGCGGATGTATGTTACACCGGTGGAGTTAAATAGATACAACAAAAACATGCCAGATACGTGCACAAAATGTATGGAAAGTAAAGGAACCCTATTTCATTGTTTATGGGAATGTAGAAAAATTAGAATGTTTTGGGAAGAGGTGAGGGTAACAATTGAAAAAATAATTTCAAAACAAATCATATTGAATCCTAAATTGTTTTTGTTGGGTCTGTATCCAGAAAAACATAACTTTAATAAGAGTGAAAGAGCATTCATAGACCTCAGTTTGCTTAACGCCAAAAAATGTATTGCACTATTGTGGAAAAAGACTCATAGACCAGATGTGACTCAGTGGTTAAGACAGATGTTAACAAACCTTCCACTAGAAAGAATAACATACATACTGAAATCAAAGGAAATTGTGTTTGAGAATATATGGAGACCTTTCATTGATTATGTAAAGAATTTAAACATAACTTTTGAAGAAGAAGGTGAATGATCTGTGTGGACCTTGTAAATTCCAAACTGGTGAATGTATAATATGTATACTTACGTAATGGAGTACCTAGACTAAACAGAGGAGCATTGTTGAAGACCTGCTTTTGTTAGTGGTTGTTGGTGTTTTTAGTATATATATATTTTTTTAATCACTTTAGTGTTAGTGTTTGATCGCTTGTGTTATGTTTGTAAAAAAGGTTCAATAAAAAATATTGTGGAAAAAAAAGTTATTACAGGAGGAGTTTACAACAATATACAGTGCAAAGTTAGGTACTGTATAGGCTCCTCTTGGCAAAGTAAATCTGTTTTGGCACAGTAAGGGTGACAGATCCCTGTTCTGTTTGCCTAGCTGCCTGACAGGACAAGGGGGGGGGGGAAGCATTTAACGAGGGGGCAAATTACTGTTAGCAAGTTCTAGCAAGCCCTGAAACACAGAATGTGTTGTAAAACTACACAAGTTAGCTAATATATTGTCGGGTCGATAAGTTAATTTATGCTAAATGTATTTTAGGTGAGGAACTTTTTAGAGTTGTAGCACAGGAAGCTAGCTTTGCTAATGTCAGCCTACACTTAACATTAGCTTAGCTTTCTTTATGTTTCCTTTCAAGTTGCTGGTAGAAGGTGGATGTCGTTCCAGCTGTTTCTGTTAGCTGTGTACTGCAGAATCTGCACACTGCAGAGTGTTTGTTTGCATGTCACTTTTACAGACAAATTCTTTGTGGTGTTGAAAACCAAACTTAATAACTTGAGTTTTCCGACATTTCTGCTCCTACCACACAGCCTCCAGTCTCCGTTTCCTCGTCTTCTCCCACTTGTGTGAAGGGGCGGGGTTGTGACTAATGGTGTGGAGGAATGATGTGACGAGACACGAAAGATGCTTATTCAGAACTTTATTCTCTCCAACAAAAAGACTGACTCCTTGGTACCAAGGTGCATACATTAACACATCCTGCCCCAGGTGCCAAGGCGCATATATTTACATGCGCCTTGGCGCATACACCACTTTCCCCAGGTGCATACATTTCCGCCCCCTGGGTGCCAAGGCGCCTGCATTTACATCTGCCCCAGGCACATACATTTACATTTCCTGCCCCTTCCCCCTACTCCCCAAGTCACTGGGTGAAAGAGTGAGACCTCCTGGTGGTACACTACAATGGCATATAAGTAAACTTACAAATTGCATTATTGCTACATTTAAGGGGGGTCATCTGTTTGCAATCATAATAATTGTGTGGACAATAAACCAGTAATGGTCTTGATTTAAATTCCCAAGACTATTTTGTCCAAGACCGAGTCAGACTGAATGAAAATGACTCTGAGACCAAGACGAGACCGAGACCTTGAAAAACTGATCTCGAGAACTACAGCACTAACCCATACACACACTCTCACTCACACTCCAATTAACTCACATCCACTCCTGTTCTCCCACACACACTCACTCTCTCTCACTTGCCCTCTCCCCCACACAATCCCACACTCTACTCCCAGACCCACCCACTCTCACCCACTCCTACCCATTCAATCTTCCTCCCACTCGCCCTCAGAGTTGCCCGCACCCACTCACGCTCACCCATACACACACTCTCACTCATGTTCCGACTTATTCACATCCACTCATGCTCTCCCACAAACAGTCACCCACACTCATTCACCCTTATTAGTTGGGGCAGCCGCGGCGCAGATATAGCTCACATGAATGTGCACCAATGCCCAGCAGCGGCCGGGGAGATCACCGGCACAAACCAGCAGCTACACCCCACCCCCCACCCCCGGGCGACCACGGCCACAGAAACAGACCACTACCCCCAACGCCCACCTAGAGCGACTGATCAATGGGCTACTGCAAGCACCCCGAGATGCCATCAAACATGCAAAGCGCCACACAAATACAACCCACCACCACCATGGATGGTGGCTGTTAGCGGTGGTTCAACTGAACTTGGTGGCAAGCTTGTTGATAACCATGTTGAGTGGCACACCGTGGCGAAGCAATTAAGCTTTGGCATCTCTGCCCCCTGGCCAGGCAGGTGCGCACTTGCATTCAGTGCATCAGGGAATCACAGTTACTGTACATTTGGCATCCTATGATGTTCCGTTGTCCCGTAATGTTCACCTCGGCATCCTCCGAAAAGGTCACGGTGTAACCAGGTTCTTCTGCTGGGGTAACTGCTTGTGCTAGCGGGGTTCGTTGTTGTGGGTCACCTAGCTGTGATGTTAGCTTGTCGGTGGCTGCCAGCTGGAATGCTAACTCCACCACCTTCACCAACGGCAGGTCATCCAGTGCAATCCAGTGCTTTGCCCGCAGCCATGGGTTGCTGGTGTGCTCTGCTGCCTGGTCCCACACCATTTCGTCCTATAGTTGTCCAAACCTGCACATGCTCGCCAGACAGTGGAGGTCTGCGACATATTGCTGGGTTGTCTCTTCCGCTCTCTGTCGGTGCTGGTAGAACCTTATGCTCCTCACCAGCACATTTTTGGGTGTTGCACAATGTCCGACGACTCCTATGTGTCCATCAGTCCCAGTGTAGTAAACACCCGTTGTCCCTCGGTACCCAGGCGGTGAATCAGAAGCACACGTAGCTGCATCTTGCCAACCTTAGCCAGGTCCATAGCCAACACATACATCTAGAATGACTCAAACCAGCCAGGCCATGGGATGGGAGGCTCACCTGGGGACATGAGGAACAGTGGTAGGGGTGCCAAGCACACTTCTTTGTCGCTGTTTTTTAAAGTTTCTCCTCTCCGCCAATGTTGTGTCTGTGAATGAGGAAAAGCGGAGATGATGGCTGTGCTGAACAGTGCCTTTTATTAGCCAAAACTAGTAGTATGTGGGACAGATAAAACAAGCTAATATTAGCAGGGTGCAGGCTGTGTATGACTAGAGGTGTCGTGTATGCATCCTGTCATTATTAAATGGTACCACTCATTTTTAACTTATCATAAACAGCAAGTTAGTGTAAATGGAACTTTATCTAAATCCAGAACCCTCAGCACAGGAGCTCCTCAAGGCTGTGTTAGTTCACCATTTTTGTTCACCTTGTACACTGATGAGTGCAGAAGTGTCTATCCAGGCAATCAAGTTATTAAATTTTCTGATGACACTGCTATTTTATCACTACTTCAAAAGACTCATGATCTGTCAAGCTATTTTATAGAAATTCAGAGGTTTGTCAGTTGGTGTGATGACAGTCATCTCATTTTGAATACTGATAAAACAAAGGAGATAGTGTTTGACCCTCGGGGAGTTGGTGACCACAGGCCTGTGGTCATCCACAACCACACTATAACACAGGTTAGTTCCTATAAATATTTGGGAGTATTTATTGACAATTCATTGACCTGGAGCACACATATTGATTACCTCTGTAGTAGACTACAACAGCGGCTGCATTTCTTGCGTAGATTAAGAATACATGGCGTTGATAAAAGGATTATGCTAATATTTTACCAGGCTGTGTTGGAGAGCTGTATTAGATACAGCATTACAGCTTGGTTTGGCAACCTTTCTGTGAAACTAAAGAACAGAGTGTTGCGTTTAATTCATACAGCATGGAAAATTATTGGAGTTAAACAGTATTTACCTGTGCAGATCTTACACGACCAGGCAGCCTGTAGACAAGCTCAAAAAATAATCAGTGACATGAGCCATGTACTAAACAATGAATATGTGCGGCTGCCCTCAGGGAGGAGATACAGAGTCCCCAAGTGCAGGTTCAATAGATACAAGAACTCATTTATCCCAACGTCAGTAAAACTTTTAAACTCAGATAAATAGGTCAGGGACACTTATAACTCCTGTTCTTAATGACTGCTGTTATATATTTATGTATGTATGTACTTGTATTACTTATTGGGTTTTATTTCATTTATTATGTACTGCATCCATTCTGTATGTGTGGATTGTGTGGTTGCAGCACGGGTGACAAGCCCAAGACAAATTTCCCCTTGAGGCACAATAAAGTGTATCGTATCGTATCGTATCTTATCTTATCTTATCTTATCTTATCTTATCTTATCTTATCTTATCTTATCTTCCTTCAGAGCAGAAGGACAGACCCAAACGCTGGATTGTGTCAGTGCAATTTATTAAAGAAAAGAATAAACACGGGGTGCTCCAACAAACTTATCAGGAATATATCAGGAATATACGTATATAAATCAGGCAAGACATTTCATCATGAATTGAAGTTAAATAAAACTTGTCTGTTTTCCCGGACCTTGATGTTCTCTGCTGTCATGTGTGGAGCGTCATCCCTCTCCATGGCTCTGGTGAGCTGGAGCCCCTCATTGGAGTGTGGAGGAACCGCCCCTGGAGTCACGGAGATGGGTGTGGCCAGAGAAAACGCAGAGGACCTCTGGGCAGCTGAGATGCCATCGAGGAAATGGAATTTGCAGCAGCTTAAGAGGAAAAATAGACTGACGTGACGGCAGGAAAAGGAGAACGAGAAGAGGAGGCTGCTGCGGGAATAGTCTTGCTCGATGAGAGAGGAGCTGCTGGCGAGAAGGAGATGGCGTTTCTCCAGCGATCCAGGACTTGTCGCCGCCGCCACCGCCGCCATCAAACTGGCGGCGGACATACTGGAGCTGGAGGTATGGGTGGCAAAGCGAGAGGAGAGATGGCCGCGAGCTGTGGAGAGCACCTCCGCTTCAGCTCCGCCATAAACGCCCCGTCCTCAGATCAGGAAATGCTTGCTGGAGCACGCAGACCAAAGATAACAGCTCTGTGTACTGTGGATAACTCCAGAGGCCGGGGTGCGCCTCCAGAATACCCACCAGAATACCCACAGCTCTATCCAGACAACTCCATTTCTTCTTGGGTCCTTGGGCTTCAAGAGCTTAAACCAAAAAAGTCTCAGATAAAGTTCACCGCCCACTCTTCCTCCACAGTCGGAGACCCCGCTGCCCATCCTCTTCCACTGGTGTGAGAACGGTGAACCAGGGATATCATAAGCTCCAGAAACAGGTGAATGAGAAACACAAAAAAGGTCAAAAATGCACAGACACAACAGCTGGGTCCTTTAGTGGTGGTTATTTTCTGTCATGTATGCTCCTTCAGAGCAGAAGGACAGACCCAAATGCTGGATTGTGTCAGTGCAATTTATTAAAGAAAAGAATAAACACAGGGTGCGCTGACAAACTTACTGGTGAGCACAGAAAAAAAATAAAGAATTGTACAGAGCACTCCAACAAGCTTACTGGGGAGCGCTCAGGTGGAGATGAAAGCTGACAATCAAAATAACTGCACTGCCACAGTGAAATAGCAGTGCTTAAATACAGACGTGGACAAAATTGTTGGTACCCCTCTGTTAATGAAAGAAAAACCCACAATGGTCACAGAAATAACTTGAATCTGACAAAAGTCTTAATAAATAAAAAAAATCTATGAAAATTAACCAATGAAAATCAGACAATGCTTTTGAATTGTGGTTCAACAGAATTATTTTAAAAAACAAACTCATGAAACAGGCCTGGACAAAAATGATGGTATCCCTAGAAAAGATTGAAAATAATGTGACCATAGGGACATGTTCAACCAAGATGTGTCCTCTAATTAACATCACAGGTGTCTACAAACTTGTAATCAGTCAGTCGGCCTATTTAAAGGGTGACAAGTAGTCACTGTACTGTTTGTTGACATGGTGTGTATCACACTAAACATGGACCAGAGGAAGCAAAGGAGAGAGTTGTCTCAGGAGATTAGAAAGAAAATTATAGACAAGCATGTTAAAGGTAAAGGCTATAAGACCATCTCCAAGCAGCTTGATGTTCCTGTGGCTACAGTTGCACATATTATTCAGAAATTTAAGATCCACGGGACTGTAGCCAACCTCCCTGGACGTGGCCGCAGGAGGAGATGGATAATACGAATGGTAACAAAAGAGCCCAGAACAATCTCTAAACAACATTCAAGGTGAACTCCAAAGTCAAGGTACATCAGTGTCAGATCGCACCATCCGTCATTGTTTGAGCCAAAGTGGACTTCATGGGAGATGACCAAGGAGAACACCACTGTTTAAAACAAATCATTAAAAAGCCAGACTGGAATTTGCCAAACTGCATGTTGACAAGCCACAAAGCTTCTGGGAGAATGTCCTATGGACAGATGAGACAAAACTGGAACTTTTTGGCAAGGCACATCAGCTCTATGTTCACAGACGCAAAAATGAAGCATGCCAAGAAAAGAACACTGTCCCTACTGTGAAGCATGGAGGAGGTTCTGTTATGTTCTGGGGCTGCTTTGCTGCATCTGGCACAGGGTGTCTTGAATCTGTGCAGGGTACAATGAAATCTCAAGACTATCAAGGTATTCTAGAGAGAAATGTGCCGCCCAGTGTCAGACAGCTTGGTCTCAGTCGCAGGTCATGGGTCTTGCAACAGGATAATGACCCAAAACACACAGCTAAAAACACCCAAGAATGGCTAAGAGCGAAACATTGGACTATTCTAAAGTGGCTTTCTATGAGCCCTGATCTAAATCCTATTGAACATTTGTGGAAGGAGCTGAAACATGCTGTCTGGAGAAGGCACCCTTCAAACCTGAGACAACTGGAGCAGTTTGCTCATGAGGAGTGGGCCAAAATACCTGCTGAGAGGTGCAGAAGTCTCATTGACAGTTACAGAAATCGTTTGATTGCAGTGATTGCCTCAAAAGGTTGTGCAACAAAATATTAAGTTAAGGGTACCATCATTTTTGTCCAGGCCTGTTTCATGAGTTTGTTTTTTAAAATAATTCTGTTGAACCACAATTCAAAAGCATTGTCTGATTTTCATTGGTTAATTTTCATAAAATTTTTATTTATTACCATTTTTGTCAGATTCAAGTTATTTCTGTGACCAATGTGGGTTATTCTTTCATTAACAGAGGTGTACCAACAATTTTGTTCACGTCTGTACACACAGAGAAATGAGCTGCAGGTGTGAATCATTGAGCAAGCAGAGCCTGATTACCCAGCTTCCTACAGCTGAGCTGAAAGGGTAAGCTGTGGGCAGTGGGAGGAAGTGTCTGGGAAAGGGAAGGCACAAATGAGACCAATTCCAAAGTTTGTACAGAAAACTAACAAAATTAAATTAATCAGACATACAGTACTAAAAATAAAGTGAGGGTCTGAGCTCAGAGAAAACCTGAGCTCAGACATATGACAGAGCCCCCCCTTTAAGGGGTGGATTCCATACACCTCCAGGTAACACCCAGAAGACCCCCCCCCCCCCCGAGTGTAAGAGGTACATCACAGAACCACCCCTGGGAGGGAGGTGGGAGGGAAACAGGCTAGGAGGGGAAAACAAACCCGCTCATGACAAGCACCTGCGCTATACCAGGACCCTAGGGCCCCAAGGTTCCACAGCTCCAGGGTTCGGGTGGCCGGCCGAAGTCCCAGGCCAGCCAGATGGCCCGGAGAAAAGAGTCAGGCGGCCTGCCGGAGAAAGTGGGCCACCCGACCCAGAGACCCAGTCTTTCGGGAGGCCGGCCAGCGTTCTTGAGCCACCAGGACCAAAGGGGTGATCCAGGAGATGGCTTCCACACCAGAAGGCTCAATGGCAGGAAGCTGGACCGGAGGAGGGGACCCCAACGGTGTCTGGTGGTGGAGGAAGGGGAACTGCGACGGTGTCCGGCAGAGGAGAAAGAGGAACCCCAGCGGTGTCTGGCAGGGGAGAAAAGGCCTCACGTCCTCAGACTGGCCAGCCGCAACCTCAGTGGTCCTAGTTTGGGACATAGTTGCACCCGCGGTGGCTCCGGGCTGGAACGTAGCAGCACCCGCGGTGGCTCCAGGCTGGAGCACAGCTGCACCTGCGGTTGCTCCGGGCTGGAGTGTAGCAGCACCCTCGATGGCTCCTGGCCGGAGCACTGCAGCACCCTTGGTGGCTCTGGGCTGAAGCACTGCAGTGCCCTTGGTGAACCCCGGCTGGGCCAACGTTGCACCCTGGATGGGCCCCGGCTTGACCAACGCTGCACCCTCAGTGGCTCCAGGCTGGAGCACAGTTGCACCCTTGGTGGCTCTGGGGTAGAGCACAGCTGCACCCTCGGCGGGCCCCGGGCTGGAGCATGGTGCCCATGGTTGACCCAAACTGGAGCACAGCACCCACGTCGGGCTGATGCTGGTGCACAGCACTCACGTTGGTTCCTGGCCGGAAAGCAGCACCCACGGAGACTCAACTGAGGAGGGACCCACACGACGGCAGAGAGGAAGCTGCACCCATGGAGGACCCGGCCTGGGTTGGAGCTGCACCCGTGATGACCTCCAGCGGCGAGCCTGGACCCACGGAGACCTCTGGCTGTGTTGGTGCATCTCCGGTGACCCTAGGAGAAAGCTCAGACAGACAGAGAGAAGGGGATTCAGGGTCAGCGGCAGCGGTGGAGTCCAGCAAGGTGTGCCAGGTGCAGTGGGCAGCTGCACCTGGCTCTCCTCACTCCTCATTTTCCCACTGCTCACCAAGCTGTGGGCAGTGGGAGGAAGTGTCTGGGAAAGGGAAGGCACAAATGAAACCAATTCCAAAGTTTGTACAGAAAACTAACAAAGTTAAAGGTGACGGACAGACGAAAACTCAAAATCGCTAAATCATATCTCAAATTGTTGTCTGAGACGAGCTAATTGGAACCCCACATGTTTTGGTGTCAACGTATGTCGCATAAGGTGACAATGCGCTCTTGAAGTACGCTGTTGTGGAGAGCTGTCTGACCCAGCCAAGAACAGCGGCTAAAATGGCCACTGACTGTGTGACGTCATTTCGGTGTGGCACACAGTCGGCGGACATTGCTTTTTTTTATTTGATGTTTACATTTTAAAATCGGCGATTACGGATATTTCTCGGAATACTTTTGGATTACAAATAGATTATTTATTAACATTAGGATTTCAGGAATCGAATTAATTATGGTTTGTCGTTGTGTTGTGTACGGGTGCGACGTTATACCAGAGGAGCATGCTGTGAGTGTTTTTGAATGTCCCATCCCTGTGAAAATCAGAACGGCATGGGTGAAATTCGTTCAGAAAACGCAAAAAAAAATGGACTTATGTCGGTAAAACACCAAAAATGTGCAGTAGAGATTTCGTTGACAGCGATTTCGAGAATAAGATGCAATTTGTGTCACGACTCGCCGCTCCTCAGCGGATTCAGCTGCGCGCACACCTGCCCCTCGTCAGCACATCCCCATAAATCCATTCACACGCACCTGCTTGTTGAATAAAGCTGTTAAATCTATCCTAAGCCTGCGTGCGTGTTTCCTGGGCCAGACATTATGTCAATTTGAAATGAAATTTGCCAAAAGATTTCTGATAAAGAAAACGGCTATTCCAACTATATATGCCTCGATTTCCAAGTGTGACTCTGAGAACGGGGTCAGTGACAATCAACTGTCAGAATACGAGAAGTAAACAGGGTAACTTTTTTTATTTTTAATATTCACTGCAAATGTTTACTAAACATCTTAAATGAATTCCAAGCCATGGTTTGCATTGCCTTACCAACTTATCAAATATTAGCATATTAGGGTGTTCATACTCATCAAATATGAAATATTCAGTGCTGTATAGGGAGGTGGTTGTGCCTGTTTGATCAATTTATATTTCTATGTATGTAATCCAATTTGAGACCTCTTGGATAAAATTATGATCTACTTTTTTTGCAGATTTTATCAACTGTCACTCAATGTTGATGTTTCTGACCAAGCAGAGGAAGCTGATGAACGGGACTTTTATGTAAATCCAAATTTATACCATAAAATGGTAGAAAAATTATTGAAATGTATATGACATGCGACTTTGATGAATGCTGAGCTATGAGAACTATAACATTGACATGAACATTAAGAAACTCAATATATGATTTTACAAAACTTTATTTAAATAACATTGTTCACAAATCTAGTAGGCAAAATCCCTTGTAGTGATGAGATGGGAATGTTTCTCTGATGAGGCTCACCACACAGGCAGGCAACATAACCCTCAGAATCAGAATCAGAATCAGAATCAGAAAAGATTTATTGCCAAGTACATTAACAGATCACTGATAACATACGAGAGAATTTGACTTGACACAGAAAATGAACCTGCATTTCCAGTGACACGGCTGCATCAGGGACGCGCCTGCCAACAGGATAGAGGGTACAGATAGCATAAGAATAATACAAGGAACAATAGGAAGGAGCAAAAAAATCATTGATTCAGAATACTGGTTGCATAATCAATCAATATTATGATTACAAGGGGAAAAAAAAGCTCTCAATGCACATTCGCAGACAAGTTACACAGGACACAAGAGAGCAGTGTGTGTATCTTTATTTCAGTTCGTGGATCAATATGTGTGCACTGTTGATGCAAAGTGTTGTGATAATAGGAGAACAACAAGGGCACTTGGCAGGAGATGTTTTGTCTGGCTGCTCGCCAATCGTCCTTGCGATTATCTGAGCAGGTGCTGTCCAAGGCCTTGTGCTCGTTGTTTTGAAAACAGACTGCAGACAGCCAGGAGGAATTTTCATGGGGAAATTGGGCCAAATAGGACTGATCACAGAGAAGGAGCTTTTTATTTCTTCTGTAGATTCAGTACTTAATCCTTCATTGCGGGGCTTTGAGTCCGTCGTGGATAGACCTGAGCGTGAACATGATGTAATCCACCTTCCAAGACAGTTCTCCATTTGTCGCTATCAGGGTCTTCTCCAATTTTTCAATTTGACAGATGCACCTCGCCTGGCCAGCATTTTGATAGGTTGTATCCATCTTCAGCAATTTGCGGTACACCAGGACAATCCCAGTTCCAATCAGAAAGATCCCGATCACCATTATTACGAAGACATACAAATCTTCAATATCTTCGATAGAGAGATTAGTGAGACACAAGATCCTCCAATTACTTGTGTCACGTAAATAGCCCGCTGGAGCCGTTCCTGCGGGGCAGACAGCTTCCCCCGGAGCACTTTTCCTTGTTGAAAAAATAGTGTCAATTGTGTTCAAAGCCCAGCTTATTAACTCCATAATTTCTTTCGACGGTCGCAGTTAGACGCAGACAGACAACAGCAAGCTGGGATCCAGTAGTTGGGGGGGAAGGAAAAAAGGTCAGAGCAAAAGAGAAGGAAAAAGCGTCTGCTCTCTTGGGAGGGCTTCTTCTCCAAAAAAATCCCCAACACTATGAATCTGTATCGCCTGAAAAATATGGGGTTGGCATTGATTATTCCGTTTGCATTGATTATTGAATGTATTGAATGGTTTCTTCATAATTCATCTGGGAAATTAAATCAAATGAATAAATATTGTTTATAAACTCACTCGTGTGGACGATGACGGCCGCTGGGCTGTCATCTGTCTCATCAGCTCCAGCTGCGCACAGACCAGCAGGTGCTAATCAGCGGCTGAGAAGATGATGATTAACAACATGTCATCAGGCAGCAAGTGACCAATGGGTAGTTTTATTTTTAAAATTAAGTGTGTGACCATGCATGTCGCCAAAGAAAAATATTTGTAAGCATCTTTTACCTAGAAATATCTTACAGCCGATCGTAAACGTGTTCTTTTCCCGTCCGTGTTGCGTCTTCCTCCTCTCCCTCTGCCTCGAACAAATAAGGCTGACAGGCCACACACCACCCAAAACGTCTTCATTGTCAATGTAATCATTTGTAATCATTTATATTGAGGTCGTCAAACTCTAGAAAATAATCGCTGTCCGAATCACTTTGCTCTCGTTCTGCAATTTTTTTTCATACCGAATTGACGTGAAGGCTGCACGCACCTATCGGGAGATGGCGGTACTGCAGCATCACTGAGTGAAAGATGGGCTATGACCAAATAATTTCATTTATGGAGGATGGTGACACATATTAAATCAGGGGAATGGGAAGAATGGAATATTTTCATACAATCAGTTGATTGGCTCAATAAAAAAATGTCAATGTCCGTCGCCTTTAAACTAATCAGACATACAATACTAAAAATGAAGTGAGGGTCTGAGCTCAGAGGAAACCTGAGCTCAAGACACATGACAAGAGGTGGAGCGCCAAAGACCCGGGCTGCCACTGTCAGTCTCTTATTATAGGAACAGCGTGATGATGTCACCCATCCCTGCGCCATCACATCCGTGCTGTGCAAATGGGTGGATAGCAGGATCTGTGAAGGGCTTTGGTCATCGAGAGATGAGAAAAAGCACTATATAAATGAACACCATTTACCATTTTAACATAGTGTTATGGCAGCACACAACAGTCAGTCATTATAAACAACTTTATTCTCTGTATTTAAACAATTGACTCACTTATGATAATAGTAATTTAATAATAATAGTGATATTTGGGGGTCTTTGGATAGTTCAAACTGTGGATATCATAACAACTGCTGATTAAGAATTCACAATAAACATTTTCTTCAGATTTCCTCAAAGCTGATGATGCCCCACATCTCCTCCTCCTCCTTCCTGCTCCTCCTGCTGCTGCTCCTCCATCCCCTGACTCCTGCTGACACGGAGAAGGTGGAGGAGGTCCCCATGGAGGTGATCACCCAGAACTCCCCCTGCAGCGCCACCTGTGGGATTGGAGTTCAGAGTAAGACTGTGTGTCTACTGTCAAACAGCAGCGAGGCCATGGAGGAGACAGAGACGAATCAGACTGGAGGTCAGGTAGGAGAGGAGAGTGTTAACGAGTCCTTAATGAGTTCATAACAAGTCCTTAACTAATCTTTAACAAGTCAGAGTGGAACTGAGGTAGGAGAGAATAGTTAACGAGTCATTAACAAGTCCCTAATAAGTCCATAATGAGGCTTTAATGAGTCAAGAGTGGAGGTCAGGTAGGAGAGGAGAGTGTTAATGAGTCCTTAACGAGTCCCTAGCAAGTCTTTAACTATTCTTTAACAAGTCAGACTGGAACTGAGGTTGGAGAGAGCTGTTAACAAGTCTTCAATGAGCTTTTAACAAGTAAGAGTGGCGGTCAGGTAAGAGAGGAGAATGCTAATGAGTCTTTAATGAGGTCTTCAACAAGTCTTGGAACAAATCATTACTTCATCTTTAACAAGTCAGTTTAACTCAGGTAGGATTTTTTTAGATTCTTTGGATTTAGATAAAATTATTTTAAAAATCTTTTATCCTATTTAATGAGTCTTTAATGAGAAATAATGTTAACTTGTCTTTAACAAGTCTTTTAACAGGTCTTTAATAAGTCTTTTAATGGTTTTTTAATATGTCTTGACTGTGTCTTTCAAGAATCTTTAGATAGTGTCCATCAAGTCTTTAATAAATCTAAGTCTTTAGCAACTCCTTAATGAGGCCTTAACTAATCTTTAACAAGTCCTTGACAAGTGTGCAACTAGTCTTTAACAAGTCTTTAATGTGTCTGGAACACATTCTCACTAGTCTGTAACAAGTCTTTTAACAAGTGTGTTACTTCAACAGTTCTTGAAACAGTCTTGAATAATTCTTTAGCGAATCTTAAACCAGTCTTTAATGAGTGATTAACCAGTCTTAAACAAGTCTTAAATGAGTCTTTGAGTCTGGAACACATTTTATCAAGTCTTAAATCAGTCTTTAGTAAGTCTTTAACCAGTCTTTTATCAGTCTTTTACCAGTTTGTAACCAGTCTGTAACCAGTCTTTAATCAGTCTGTAACAAGTCTTTAAGAAATCTTTAATGAGTCTTTAACCAGTCTGTAACCAATCTTTAATAAGTCTTTAACAACTCTCTAGCCATTCTGTAACCAGTCTTAAACAAGTCTTTAAGAAGTCTTTAATGAGTCAGTAACCAGTCTGTAACAAGTCTTTAATGAGTTGGTAACAGTCTGTAATGAGTCTTTAACCAGTCAATAACCAGTCTTTAACCAGTGTTTTAACAGTCTGTCACTAGTCTTTAACCAGTCTTTAATGAGTCTGTAACCAATCTGTAACCAGTCTTTAACCAGTTTGTAACCCGTCTTTAATGGGTCTTTAACCAGTCTGTAACCAGTCTTTAACAAGTCTTTAATGAGTTGGTAACCAGTCTGTAATAAGTCTTTAACCAGTATTTAACAAGTCTTTAACGTGTCTGTAACAAGCCTTCAACAAGTCTTTAACAGGTCTTTGATGAATCTGTAACCAGTCTGTAACAAGTCTTTAACCAGTCTTTAACGAGTCTTTAACCATTCTTTAACAAGTCTTTAAACAGTATTTAACAACTCTTTAATGAGTCTGTAACCAGTCTTTTACCAGTCTTTAATGAATCTGTAACCAGTCTGTAACGAGTCTTCAACAAGTCTTTAAATAGTATTTAAAAAGTCTTTAATGAGTCTTTAACCAGTCTGTAACCAGTCTTTAATTCAATTCAATTCAATTCAACTTTATTTGTATAGCGCCATTTCACAATAACAGTTAATTCATAGCACTTTCAACTATAGGGGAAACCCCCACAATTGCAGAAAGACCCCAGCAATCAGACTTTAACAAGTCATAGAAATATTGGAAGTACAATAATGGATAATGCTAGCAGCATCTTGCTTGTTAAAGTGGAAAAAGAGGAAATACTTAATGTACTGTAGTAAAAGAATGTACTTCAGTCAATCAGTCATTGACTGATTTTGTTAACGTAGGCATGGCTCTAGTCAAAAACATCATTGATTATGTAATTGAACCGTTCACCTACATCTGTAATCTGTCTTTTTCAACACGAACATTTCCTGACTGCATGAAAATACCCAAAGTCAGTCCACTCTTCAAAACCGGAGATAAACATGTTTTTTTCCTAATTATAGACCTATACCACTGCTTCCACAGTTTTCAAAAATATTAGAAAGATTATTTGTAAATAGGCTGATATTTTTTTAAATAAACACAACATTTTATGCAATAGTCAGTATGAATTCAGGACCAATCACTCTACATCAATGGCACTTATAGACCTTATAGAAGAAATGGCAGCATCAGTAGATATAAAGCACTTTTTTGTGAGTATCTTTGTGGATCTCAAGAAGGGGTTTGACACTACTGCTCATACAGTACTACTCAAAAAATTTCAGAAAATATGGTATTAGAGAGTTGGCACATCAGTGGGTCAGTAGTTACTTAGCATGTAGAAAAAAATATGTCCAATGTTATTTAGTTTATTGGTTTATTTGTCAGGGACCATGTACAGCAAAAACATTAAACCCAGGGTATCGATGCTCTGTACCAGATTATAGCGTTCTCACTAATTTCCATCTGTAGTCCCTGAGGCAGGCAGGAAGATATTAAAAGAAAAACAGCACATATAGAAAGTAATTCAGGTTGGGTTTCAGAAACTGTTGACCCTGAAAGAAGCACGGAGTAAGTTTAAACGGTAAAAAGATAAGAGAGACGGACCACTTGAAAACAATTTAAAGAGTACAATTTCAAATCCCATTTAAGGGGAAGAGTCAATCCTGGCAGGCTTGATTACTAGTAAAGTCAGAACTAAACAATATAACGTGGGATTATTAGCCTTTTGTTTTTCTTATTAGGCAGAGAGAAAAAAGGAGATGTTTTTACATTTACGTTTCAACTGTCCACTGCAGTCCTCCTCAGAAGTGTCAGCTGATTGCTGTGAAGTGTCATTTATCAGCTGCCTTTCCTAGGCAGGGCCAGCCCAGCAGAACTGTCAGATCCACTGGGCTGGCCCCGCCCTGCTCCGTCAGATGGTCTCTGGAGAATGTAGTCCCAGGTGTGGGAAAGCATAAATGCCCCTCATCCCGATTCATGCTGGCTTTTCCCCACTTCCTGATTTCTATGGCCTCCTTGATCCAGCATTTGTGTCTGTTACTCTCCGATCCAATGATTTTTGCGTTGTCCCAGTCCATGGTGTGATTATTTCTTTTGCAGTGATCTGATATTGTTGATTTTAATATCACTTGTTCTGCCTTTTCTTTTTGCGATCTTGTGAGCCATCCTTGTGTTTCCTTCTCACATTCCTTCTAGTGTTCTTTTTTCTTTGTGGTGAATGTTCTTCCTGTTTCTCTGATGTAGGTCTTGTTGCATGAGCTGCATGATATTTCATATATTACGTTGCATTTTTTGCCTTGCTCTATTTTGTTCTTGAGGTGTACTAATAACTGTCTTAATTTTTTGTGTGGCTTTACCACTGTGTTTATTTTGTGTTTTTTTCATGATCCATTGGATTGGTTCTGTTATCCCTCAGATGAATGGTATGGTTATGATGTCCTTGTTTTTGATTTTGACTTTTGGTCTGTGTCTTGTTTCCTGTTTGTTTTCTTTGTTTTTGACTTGCTGTTTCCCTTTATTTATGGCCCATATCAGATATTGGCAGCGTGTTAAGTGCATGTCTTATGGGGTTTTCCTCCTCCTGTCTGTTTTCTTGGTTTGTGATGATGGTGGCCCGTTCGTATAGTGTCCAGACAATTAATAGTTTGTGTGCTGTGGGGTGTTTTGATGTCCATAGTAGGTACTGATCCATGTAGGTTGGTTTCCTGTAAACTGAGATTTTTATACTGCTGTCATCATTGTGGTGGATTTTCTTGTCCAGAAAGGCTATGGTACCATTTTCTTCCTCTTCATGTTTGAATTTTATGTTCCCCGTACTGTCCGTGTTGTTCAGATGGTCTGTGAGTTCTTGTGTGTGTCCTTTTTCTATTTTCTCCCAATGTGTCGTCCACATATCTCTTCCAGAGGGTGGGTTTGCATTGTATGGCTGCTGTGTTGATGGATTTATTTTCCAGATCCTCCATGAAAAATCTGCTCATGTTGGCTGATAGTGGGTCTCCCATTGCAAATCCTGCTTTTTGTCTGTATGTTCTTTCTCTGTATTGAAAAAAGGTGGATTTCATCATCAAATCAGGAAGCAGGGAAAAGACAGCACGAATTGGGATGAGGGGGCATTTATGCTTTCCCACATCTGGGACCACATTCTCAAGAGACCACCGGATGGAGGAGGGTGGGGCCAGCCCAGTGGATCTGTTCTTCTGGCTTGGCCCCACCTAGGAAAGGCAGCTGATAAATGACACTTCACAGCAACCAGCTGACACTTCTGAGGAAGACTGCAGTGGACATTTGAAACATGTGAAGATAAAAACATCTCCTTTTTATCCTTGTCTTTAATAAGAAAAACAAAAGGCTAATAATCGAAAAGAAGACAAAATGAACCTACTCGAGCAACATGTGGGATTCCTCAGGGGTCAGTACTTGGATCAAAACTGTTCATCCTGTATATAAAAGATGTTGCTAAAGTATCTCAGCTCCTCAACTGCATTCTATTTGTCAATAACATTACTTTTTTCTACTCCAGGGGAGAATTTAACTGAGGTGATAAAGGTGGTGGAAAAAGAATTCATGCAAATAAAAAGTTGGTTTGATTAAACCAAATTATCACTAAATCTTAGTTAAACTCATTATATAATATTCTCTAACAAAAACACAGATACAAATGTCTCCATCAATATAGACGGTACTGCAGTCAATAGAGTCAAAGACACCCAAGTTTTTAGGGGTCATTCTGGATGAAAACTTAAATTGGAAATCACATATAAATAATATAGAATTAAAAATGTCAAGAACAATTGCTGTTTCATACAAAGTAAAGTGCTTTCTAAATGATAATACACTCAGGATGTTGTACAGCACTATGATCGTTCCATATCTCACCTATGGTCCTGAAGTCTGGGGAAATTTTGGGAAAGCAGTCATGCAGTAAATGTTCATTTTACAAAAAAGAGTCATTAGAATAGTCAGTAGGAAACCATATAGAGAGCCAACCAACCCCCTATTTTACCAACTAAAACTGTTAAAATTTCAGGACTTAGTGGAATATTGGATATTACAAATTAGGTTTAAAGCTCATAAAGACTCATGACCAAATAAACTTCAAGGTAGATTTGAAAAGAGAGAAAGCTGTTATAACCTCAAAGGAACAGAGGTGTTTATCAAACCAAGATTTAGAACTAAATTTAGGGAATGTTGTGATACTGTTTGTGGAATAATTTGACAGAGGAAGCCAAAACAATACAAAATGGGAGAGCATTCAAAAAAATTATTTAAAAAAAAACTGTGCAATAAGAAAATACAATGACTTGTGCTAGTCAAGGATGAAGTTGTTGAAATCAAGAAAATGGGAATCAGACAAAAAGTGTTCTCTTTTTTGTTATTTGTGTTACCTCATCACCCCCACCACCACCACCACCACCCCGAAAGTCTGGCTCACCTCCTGCCTGTGTACAAACCCCTGGTACAAAGACAACCTCTTGTAACTCGCACAGTGAAGATATGGTCTGAGGAGGTGGAGGATGCTCTGAAGGACTGTTTTGAATCCATTGTGTGGAAGCAGCTCTGTGATCCACATGGTGAGGACGTCAACAGCGTCACACACACCATCAAAGACTACATCAACTTCTGTGTAGAGAACAGCATACATACCAAGACCATATGGTGTTTCTCATACAACAAACCCTGGATCAACCCTGAGATAAAGTCACTGCTGAAGGAGAAGAAAAAGATCTTCAGGTCAGGAAACAAGGAGGAGCTGAAGTCCGTACAGAGGGAGCTAAGGAGGAAGATCAGAGAGGGGAAGGACAGCTACAGGAAGAAGATGGAGGACAAGCTGCAGCAGAATGACGTCAACAGTGTCTGGAGAAGCTTCAAAACCATCTCTGGGCACCAGAATACCTCCACCCAGGCCATGGGGGGTAGGGAGTGGGTGAACAACCTGAACCTGTTCTTTAACAGGTTTGACCAACCGCTCTCTTCTTGCCTGCCCACCAATCACTGCTGCCTCCACCTTCATCTAGTCCTACTGTCCACTGCCCTCCCTCCACCCCACCTCTTACATCCCCTGCTGTTTTTCTCCCCACAGACCCAACATGCCCCCCTCCCAGCACACAGCCCCCCTGCCCCAACCTGACTCTCACTTACTGGGACTACCCAGGTGAGGTTAAGACCCAGGTGACAGCTGAGGTGAAGAAGATCAAGGTGAGGACACCTTCAGGTCCGGACGGCATCAGCTTGAGGCTCCTCAAGTCCTGCACAGACCAGCTGTGCAGGATCGTGGACCACATCTTCAGCCTGAGCCTGAAGCTGAGGAGGGTACCACAGCTGTGGAAAACATCCTGTGTGGTACCCGTACTGAGACCTCGCACCCCAAGGACCTCAGTTCAATTAAATTCAACTCAAACAACTTTATTTATCATTCAAGGGGCAATAACTGAAAAAGCAACTTGTATAGTGATGCACCGAGTTGTGCAGACACAATAGACAATAAAAGAAGATAAACTGAAAGTCACATCTAACCAACCATTAGAGAGAGTACAGAAATAAGTAGTACTATAAAGAAATACAACATTAAGATTGGGGGTTACTAAAAGAATAAAAGAATGGTCATGATAAAAACAAAAACCTGAACAGCTACAGACCAGTGGCCCTCACATCACACCTAATGAAGACCCTGGAGAGGCTGCTCCTTGCCCACTTCTGCCTCCTGGTTGGACCAGCGATGGACCCACTTCAGTTTGCCTACCAGCATGGCATCCGGGTGGAGGATGCAGTGATCTTCCTTGTACATCATTCCCTGTCCCACCTGGAGAAGCCTGGGAGCACTGTGAGGATCATGTTCTTTGATTTCTCCAGTGCTTTCAACACCATCCAACCAGTGATCCTGAGGGGCAAGCTGCTGTGTTCAGGAGTGGACCAGCACCTGTCATGATGGATCTTGGACTACCTCACAAACCAGCCACAGTTTGTGAGAACCCAGGACTGTGTGTCTGATACCATCATCTGCAGTACGGGGGCCCCCCAGGGAACAGTTCTGGCCCCCTTCCTGTTCACCCTCTACACTGCTGGCTTTTCACATAATTCACCACACAGCCATCTACAGAAGTTCTCTGATGACTCTGCAATCGTCGGCCTCATTTCTGATGGGGATGATGCAGAGTACAGAGGAGTTATTCAGGACTTCGTGGACTGGTGCCTGTGGAACTGCCTCCACATCAATGTGAGGAAAACCAAGGAACTGGTGGTGGACTGCCGCAAGTGAGGACAACCCCTCACAGTACCGGTAAACATCCAGGGAACAGACATTGAGATGGTGACATCTTACAAGTACCTGGGTGCTCACCTGAACAATAAACTGGACTGGTCACACAACACCAATATAGTGCTCTACAAGAAGGGGCAGCGCAGGCTGTTCCTCCTGAGGAGACTCAGGTCTTTTGGAGTGCAAGGGGCACTCCTGAAGACCTTCTACGATTCAGTGGTGGCATCAGCCATCAGATTTGGAGTGGTCTGCTGGGGAAATGGCATCACGGCAGTCGACAGGAAGAGACTGAACAGGCTGATCAAAAAAGCTAGCTCTGTTCTGGGGTGACACCTCGACCCAGTGAAAGAGATAGGAGAGAGGAGAATGGTGGCTAAGTTGTCATCTCTGCTGGAGTCCGAGTCTCTCCCCATGCAAGAGATGCCAAATGCACTGAGAAGCTCATTTAGCGGTAGGTTGTGCAATCCTAGGTGCATGAAGGAGAGGTTCCGCAGGTCCTTCCTACCTACGGCTGTCAGACTTTAAAACCTAACCAGGGCGGCTCGTAGAGGTCGTATTAAACGTACTAAACATAACAACTTTGCACAATAGAGATTGTCCCCTCCAGTAGACAGCGAAGACAATTACAATTATTATTGAGGGTGGCAAAAACACTGTTGATTCAATGAGAAATATACTGTCTGGATACATATTCATATTCTGCAGGGTAATTTTGTCATGATCCTAGACACGAGCAGGGGCAGTGTCCAGTCTCCTGCTACACCCCCGTCTGCACCTAAGGTCACCAGGGGTCGACTGTTGTCGCCTAAGGTCACCACTGACCAGCCATCCTCGAGGTCAGCCTTCCATGGCACAGTCCCTGTAGTCCATAAGGGGCAGGGGTTCCAGCTGCCACCTCTGGGGGGAAGGGGGGTCTCATGCCCTGCAGTTCGGTGGCTCAGGGACACTGAGAGATGACCCCGATAGGTCTTCTAGGGTAGTCGGTGGGTGTTGAGACGATGGGAGGCCACCCAATGGACTTCATCCCCAGCTGTGGTGGCTCTGGAGTTCGGGGAGGCCATCCAATTCATCCCATCACAAGCTCCAGTAGTCCTGGGACTCTGGGAGACCCCCTGAACTGCCTTGTTTTTTTTCCATCTACTCTCCTAGAGTCTGCCACCACAGTTTTTGGATCTTTCTGTGGGTCATAAGTGTTTTTTGTTTTGGTTTTTGGTTGGGTTTGGTCCCTCCGTACCTAGGTTTCCCCCTCCTCCCCCCCGGGGTGGGTCATATTTCTTGTTGGGGGGGGTCTTCTTTGTGTGTGTGTGTGTGGGGGGGTTCTTTTCCTTTTGATGTTGCCCTGGGGTGTCTGGGTTCCACCCCTTGAGGAGGGGCTCTGTCATGAGCATGGGCATGAGCATGGGCCGTGCCCAGTCTACTGTTGTAGTTTAGTCTTCTTTTGTTTATTTCCTTGTTCATTTGTATCTGTTGTATTCATAGTTGTCTTTATTGTCCTGTTTATAGTGTTATTTTGTGGTTATGGTATTGTTTTATTTTGTGGGGGTTATTTTCGTCTGTATTCTTTGGTTTCTTTCTCATTTAATAGTTATTTCTTTTCTGGTTGTTTCTGTTTACTCTGCCAAGGTATCATTATTTAGTATCCTGGCCCATGGAGGTGCTGTGACAGCTCGTGCATCATTTCCAGGTGTCAGGTTCTGTTTGCTGACTGTCACAGCTGCCTCCAATTTGATATCTTCCCCACTCATGATCCCACAGCTGTTTTCATTTATGTTGGCATTATTTAAGACCAAGGGGTAAACTTGTGCCTCACAGCGGTCTTGAGTCCTGACGAGTTTATCCTCGTTAGTGTATTGCTCCCCAGGTGTTCCCCGGTGTCTTTAGTAAGCTTTGTGTTCTCGTATTTTAGGTTTTTGTTCTCCTTTGTAAATAAATGTGTGACCTTACCGTCTGCAATTGGTGCCCTCCTTTGCCCTAACCAAGGCGATTCCTGACAGAAAATCACTGCCAACTAGGCACCAGCAGCTGTAAGTTTTGCCTTTTTTTTCCTCTTTCTTTTCCACTCCAGTTATTTTGCTTTAGTCGTGGGTTTCTCCCCGTTTTTGCAACCTGCCAGTCAGTACGGACTACGAGACTTTTGGTTTGAACAAAGTGGAGTGCTGGGCGATCGGAGTGCTGGAAGGCATAATTTCTGAGGCCCGTGCCTCCTGAACATCCGAGGCAGCTCGGGAGTGTTTGGACGGCGCAGCACAAGTTCTGGAAGCGTGCCCCAGCCTGTGGAGCCGTCCGGGACTTATGGACCTCCTCATGTCAGCCACCAACCCACAATCCATGCTCCACGGGCAGGTAGAAGCCTCATCCACTTCTGTGCCGGAGCCGACGAGGAAGCAGCCCCATGCACGGAGGTCCTGAGCCTCCTGCCATTCTCCATCAGCTGCAGTCCCGCCTTCATCTCCTAAACAAGGGCCTGCACCACCGGCCGATCCTCAGATGCTGGGAAAACCCACAGTCTGCCGGATCGGGCACGTCACTTTTGTGCTCCCAGACGGTCCGACTGCGGAGGAGCTAGAGGAGTACCAGTGGGTTTTGGCGGCGGAAAGGGAGCTGATTTTGGACCATAAGCCATGGCTCCTTGTGGAGTTCATGCAGCAGTCAGAAGGAGCTTCATTGGGTGGAGCGGAGTCTGTCCCGACGATGGGACGTCCTCAAACTCCGGTGCTCCACCCATCTCACCAGACGACCTCTACAGCTCCCAGGTGTCTCTACAGGAGACATCATCGGGACCTGTAGCAGCTGTTAACACCGAGCCCTGGGAATTAAGGCAAATACCTCTTAATTTATTTACTCCTAATAATTCAATTCAATTCAATTCAACTTTATTTATATAGTGCCATTTCACAACAACAGTCCTCTCATAGCACTTTCAACTGTAGGGGAAACCCCCACAATTGCATAAAGACCCCAGCAATCAGGCGATCCTCTGTGAGCAAGCGCTTGGCGAAGGTGGAGAGGAAAAACTCCCTTTTAACAGGAAGAAACCTCCAGCAGAACCAGACTCAGGGAGGGGCAGTCATCTGCTGCGACTGGCTAGGGGGTGAGGGGATAGAGAAGATGAAAAGAACAGACATGTAGAGAACAAACAGCACGATGGAGACTCAATCTGTGGGAGAGAACAAACAGATGTTAATGACCAGCAAAAAAAAAAAAAAAAAAAAAAAAATCATTGAGAGTGAAGAAAGGAGTGAAGCCCAGTGCATTATTGGAGGTCCCCCGGTTGTCTAAACCTATTAACAGCATACAGTAACTAAGGGAGGGTTCAGAGACACATGATCCCTCCCCTAGTTGTAGGCTATATCAAAAAGGAAGGTTTTATCCCTTTTCTTAGAAACAGAGATTGAGTCTGACTCCAGAATCCAGATTGGCAGCTGGTTCCACAAGAAAGGAGCTTGATAACTGAAGGCTCTGCCCCCAATGTACTTTTGGAGATTCTAGGTATTACAAGTAATCCAGCATTTTGGGAGCGTAGTGCTCTGTTAGGATAATAGGGTAGTATCAGCTCTTTTAAATAAAAAGGGGCCTGATTTTTTTAGAGCTTTGTTTGAGAAGAAGGATTTTAAATTTAATTCTAAACTCTATGGGAAGCCAATGAAGGGAGGCCAGATCTGGAGAGATATGATCTCTCTTTCTAGTACCTGTTAAAACTCTTGCTGCAGCATTTTGGATCAACTGAAGACTTTTTAGAGATGTTTTGGGACAACCTGATAATAAAGAGTTACAATAATCTAATCTAGAGCTAACAAAAGCGTGGATCACTTTCTCAGCATCACTCTGAGACAAGTTGCTCCTAATCTTGGCAATATTATGTAAATGATAGAAGGCAGCCTTAGAAACAAATTTAATATGTGAATTGAAAAACAGATCTTGATCAAAAATAACTCCAAGGTTCCTCACAGAACTATTCAGAGAAAGAGTAACCACATCCAAACTAAGAGTTTGATTTGGAAAGGTATTTCTAAGGTTTTTTGGACTAACAAGAATAACTTCAGTCTTATCTAAATTTAATAGCAGGAAATTACAAGTCATCCAAGCTTTGATTTCTTTGATTTGTCAAACAGGCTTCTAACTTGGCTAATTGATTACTATCATCTGGCTTCATTGACAGGTATAATTGTATGTCAGCTGCATAACAATGAAAATGTATACAGTGCTTTCTAATAATGTTACCTAATGGAAGCATTTATAAACTAAAAAGAGTAGGGCCTAGCACAGATCCCTGTGGAACTCCATGACTGAGCTTTGAGTTGAAAGAAAACTCATTATTGACATGAACAAACAGGAACCTATCAGATAAATAATATGTAAACCACTGCAACGAAGTTCCATTAAGTCCAACATAGCATTCTAATCTATTAAGTAGAATATTATGATCGATAGTATCAAAAGCTGCACTAAGGTCTGAAAGGACAAGTACAGAAACAAGTCCATTATCAGATGCGATAAGGAGGTCATTAGTGACCTTCACTAAGGCTGTTTCAGTACTATGATGGATTCTAAACCCAAACTGAAATTCTTCAAATAAACCATTTCCCTGCACGTGGTCAAATAATTGTGTAGCAACAACTTTTTCTAAGATTTTTGAAATGAAAGGGAGATTAGAGATTGGTCTATAGTTAGCTAAAACTCGTGGATCCAGCGTTGGCTTTTTGAGTAAGGGTTTAATTACAGCAGTCTTAAAAGCCTGCGGTACATGGCCTAATGTTAATGAAGAATTGATTATTTGAAGAGCAGCGCTACCAATAAATGGGAAGACTTCTTTAAATAACCTGGTAGGAATAGGGTCTAAAAGACAAGTTGAAGGCTTGGATGAGGAAATTATTTTATCTAACTCTAAAAGGTCAATTGGGGTAAACTCATCCAAACAGATATCAATTGAAGGAGTTGTAGTAGTTACTATATTTTAAGTTACCGGTAATGGTGGGAAGAATCTGACTGATTTTATCTCTGATAGATGAAATTTTATTATTGAAAAAGTTCATAAAGTCCTGACTAGTAAGCTCTAAGGGAATGCTAGGATTGACAGAGTTCTGTCTCTTTGTCAGCCTGGCTACAGTGCTGAAAAGAAACCTGGGCTTATTCTTGTTCTCTTCTATTAATGCAGAATAATAACTTGTTCTAGCTTTTTTAAGAGATTTTTTTTATAAATTAAAAGATGATTTCTCCAAGCTAAATAGATTTCATCTAAATTAGTGGAGTGCCATTTTCTTTCTAATTGATGAGCCTTCTGTTTTAAGCTATGAGTTTCTGTGTTGAACCAAGGAGTTAGAAATCTCTGATTAGACTTTTTCTTTTTCAAAGGGGCCACCATGTCTAGAGTCTGATGCAGAGAAGCTGTAACACTAGCTACCATGCTATCAATTACAGAAGGAGCAAGCTGTCTATAGCTTATTTCTGTTGTGTTGACACATGGCATAGAGGAAACAATCTGCATAAATTTAGTAACAACATCATCTGAGAGGCATCTGTTGTAGTAATATTTTTCTTTAGGAGCCAAATAGTCAGAAATAGTAAAATCAAAGGTTAACAGACAATGGTCTGACAGTGCAGGGTTATGAGGAGACACTACCCAATTTTCTATTTCTATGCCAAATGTCAGAACAAGGACCAACGTGTGGTGGAGATAATGGGTAGAATGTCCTACTTTCTGAGAAAACCCCATCGAGTCTAATATTGAATTAAAATGCCATATTTGTCAACGATGGCCCTCACGAGCCATCAACGAGACGCCGAATGCCAGCCAATGAGTTTGCATAATTTATTAACAAAGGACAAATGATAAAATAATGAGCCACAGGGGGCAACAACACAACTAAGGTTCGACTCAGATACAGGAACACAGATACTCAGGAATTACACTTACAAGAACGGATGGTAGATGAAGGAATCTTCAATGAGGTCGCAGCCCCGAGCAAACAGAGCTGCTCCCTTAAATAAGGTTTGACAGATTGATCAGCTGATGGAGTTATCGGCTGATTGGGATCCAGCCGTCCCGCGGAGCTTGGCTTCTGACAGCCGGAAACCCCGCCGAGACGCTGTCAAAATAAAAGCCCAGAGGCCAAGAGGTGCACTACAGAAGAGAATGGGAAACTACCGCACAACCCGAGTGCAGACAGAGTCAGCACATGGACCATGACAGTTGCCCCCCGTTCACGACGCAGATTCTAGACGTGGTGGAACATCACGCCCCCCCACAGGGAAGGTCCACAGGACCGCCACAGGGAGGGAGGAGGGGGAAAAAGGCCAAGGAGGGCCAGAATCCAACCTAATCACAGAAAAGAAAAAAAAAACTCAAAATGACCAGCAGAACCTCAGAAGACAGAAACTCAATGCAGGCACAAAATTGCAGCACATCCCATAATAACGGGGGGAGAGAAAAAGAAAAAAAAAACACACGCTACCTGGCGGAGACATACAATAGTTCAACAAGGATGGACAGACGGGCACATCACCAAATACAGAGTACAAAAAAAACACGCACAGAGCGGAGATATAGGCCAAATAACGGGCACAGAAAACAATCCTCAGACTACAGAGGAGTGGAAAAAATAACACTGTCTAAAGAGCAGCGATAAACAGTTCCAAAAAGTCCAAACACAAAGCATCCCCAATCATACAGAGGAGGGAAAAACAGGGATGACAACAGGCAGAGCATAACGAAGTAAAAAAAACAACAAGTTCAGGTGGTCTGCCTGCATCTAGCGTCCAGATTGCCAATAGGGGAAAAAGGATTTGTTCGGGTGGTCTTCCCCAGTCCCAGGCCCGGAGAAACAGTACCTCAGGCGGCCGGACCAGGTCGCCGAACAAACAAGGCAATCCTTTGGGCGGCCTACCCGGAACGCCAAACCAGAGAAACAGTCTCCCGGGCGGCTGACCCGCGTCTCTTGGCCAACAGGGCCGGAGGGGAAAGCTCGGAGGCAGCCCCCCTACTGAGAGGGATAGCGAGGGAGAGCCGAGCTGAACATGGGGAACCCCTGCAGCACCCAGTGGAGAAGGATTGGGGAAAGGATGAGGGACCAGTCCGGCATCGCTCAGCGGAGGATCTGCAGCTCCACCTCTAAACATCACCAGAACAGGTGCTGTCCTCCTGTTGGACCCCAGGTGAGCCCGCGCTGCACCAACGATGGACCCTGATCGGATCGCAGCTGCATCCACGATGGACCCTGACTGGGTCGTGGCTGCACCCACGATGGACCCCGACTGGGTCGGAACAGCATCTAGGATGACCTCCAACCCCGAACCCGAAACCTTCAGAGCTGAGACCAGGACCGACTCATCACCGGCGACCCTGGGAGAAGGCTCAGTAGAGGGAACAGAACTGGAATCAGGATCACCAGTAGCAACAGAACCCGGCGAGACAAGTTCGGATGCAGCGGACGGCTGCACCCGGCTCGTCTCCCCGAGAGACAGGCAAAAATGCTCCAGAGTGTAAAGAAGGAAGACAAAGTAGAGCACTTGCCTGATCTCGAGTTCCGTCGCCATCCAGGACTTCGACGATCCGGGCTCAGGATGAAGAAGGACGTCCTCTGGCTCCCACTCGGCTACGGCGGGCTCCGCAGCCGGCATGATGGTCTCCACAGACTGAGGACCCTCCAACGCTGACATCCACACCGACGACCCACACGGCGTGGTGGCAGGGGATCCTCGACCTGCTGGATTGAACCGCTCCTTCATGGAGACCCGGGAACGCTTTGTTTGTCAGTGCAGGCTCCAAACTGCAGTCCGCTCTCCTCCTCTGCCCGTGACGTGGCTGCGGGGCTGGAACCAGGCTCTCCAGGCCCACAGGCTCCCTCCCCGTCCGGCGGCGTAGGCCTGGCGCCGCGGAACGCTCAACAGAAAGAGACACAGAGGCAGCAGGTTCAATGTTAGAGGCTACAGCAGGTGGAGGGAGCTTGGGGGACAGCAAACCCCGAACTCCACCCCCAGGAGTCAGACAAGGCAAATCACAAGAACAAGGGGAAGAATGAAATTTCACTTGCCTTTCCTCTGGAGGGCCGATGGTGCCTGCTGTAGCGGGCTGAGCTCTTCCCTTTCCCCTCCGGATGATGATGGAAGGCCCACCGGGAAGACGAGGAGGAGCCACCTGCACAGGATCGGGGATGGCAGTGGCTGTTATACCCCTCTGACAGGACGCAGGAGCATCAGCTGACTGGGAGATGGAGTCTCTCTGATGACCTGGCACTGGATCCGGACGGGGTTCTCGTTGAGGCTTATTTGGAGCATGGCAACGACATTTACTGGCTGATGGTGAGACGAAGATGGGACCAGGAAAACATGGCACCTGGGCTGGACGGGTGACAGGAGCTGAATCCCGAGGCGAGGAGCGGGGATGCTTCTCTGTCAGCCTCCTGCCGGGGTTACCCTCCAGTCCGCGGATCTCCACCCTCGTCGGGAATGCCGTACTCGGGGGAGAAGGTGAGGGTTCCTTGGCCGCCTTCTTGAGCGCTCTCTCGATCAACTCTCGTTGCGCCACATTCCACGTCACCCTCTCCTTTCCTTCCAGAAAAGAGGTGAGGTGATACTTTAATAAAGTCCTCTGGGCGAGAAACAGGTAGTCGTGTGCCACATGGGTGGGCATGAGGAGACAGGCCTTGGCCAGGTAGCCATCTATCTCCTGAAACCACTCAGGGCAAAACCCACGCTCGAGAGCGGACATACTAACACCACACAAGCCCCAGCGAAGGGAAAAAAACTCAAGCCCACGGCAAACTCACGGTGACCGGCGTCTCGTTCTGGCTGCGACCTACTGTCAATGATGGCCCTCACAAGCCATCAATGAGATGCCGAATGCCAGCCGATGAGTTTGCATAATTTATTAACAAAGGACAAATGATAAAGTAACGAGCCATGGGGGGCAAAAACACAACTAAGGTTCGACTCAGATACAGGAATACAGATACTCAGGAAATACACTTACAGGAACGGATGGTAGATGAAGGAAACTTCAACGAGGTCGCAGCCCCGAGCAAACAGAGCTGCTCCCTTAAATAGGGTTTGACAGATTGATCAGCTGATGGAGTCATCGGCTGATTGGGATCCAGCCATCCCGTGGAGCTTGGCTTCTGACAGCCGGAAACCCCGCCGAGACGCTGTCAAAATAAAAGCCCGGAGGCCAAGAGGTGCGCTAGAGAAGAGAACTTCCTGGAAACTACCGCACAACCCGAGTGCAGAGTCAGCACACGGACCATGACAATATTAAGACAATCACTATCTACATCTACATGTATGTTAAAGTCCCCTACTATAATTATTCTACCTGATATCAGCACTAAATCAGTTAAGAATTCAGCAAATTCAGATAAAAACTCTGAGTAGGTTGATGGAGGACGATAAACTATGGCAAATAAAATTGGGTTTAACCTAAAGTTGCTAAAATGCCCAATACTGAGGACCAGGCTCTCAAAGGAATTATAACGTGTTTTTTGCTTTATATTAACTAGTAATTTGTAATGGTAAATTGTTGCTACTCCTCCTCCACAACCAGAACTTCTGGGATTTTGACAGTTTAAATAACCAGAAGTTGGTGATTCATTTAAACCAACATAATCCTCTTGCCCTAACCAAGTCTCTGTAAGAGATATTACATCAATCTGATGATCAATTAACAGATCATGGACTAGGAGAGACTTGGGAGTTAGAGACCTAATATTTAACAAACCGCATTTAATTTTTTAAATTATGAGGAGGAACAGAGGTCAAATCATTCAATTTAGAGACTCCATGTTTAATTTGAGTTTTACCAACTTTTTGTTTAATCACTTTGGGATGCTTATACATTATATTTTTATTTACTTTGGAGGGAGCAGACAGTGATTCTCTCATGGGGGAAGACAGGGGCTAAGTTGAGGGGTGGCGGATGAAGAGGAGCTGCAGAGAGGCGTGTAACACTGCGACTCTGCTTCCTGGTCCCAACTCTGAGTTGTCAAGGTTTTGGAAATTGGATAAAAACAATGCCAGATTGTTAGATAAAAGAGACGCACCATCCAAAGTGGGATGGTCGCCATCTCATCTAATAAGACTAGGTTTTCCCCAAAATGAGTTCCAATTGTCTATGTAGCCCACATCGTTTCCAGGACATCACACAGACAGCCAGCGGTTGAAGGATGACAAGCGGCTAAACATGTCATCACTGGTCAGATTGGGGAGGGGCCCAGAGAATACTACAGAGGCAGACATTGTTTTGGCAAAGTCACACACCGATTCCACATTAAGTTTTGTGACTTCTGACTGCCGGAGTCGGATGCTATTAATGCCGGCGTGGATAACAACTGTGGAGTATTTACAGTTACTTTTAGCCAGCATTTTCAAATTTGACTCTATGTCGCCTGCTCTGGCCCCAGGAATGCATTTGACTATGGCCACTGGAGTCTCTAGGTTCACGTTTCTGACTACAGAGTTGCCAATGATCAGTTTTTTCTTCAGCAGGTGTGTCGCTAAGTGGAGAAAAATGATTAGAAACATGAACAGGTTGGCGATGTACCGTGGGCTTACGGCTAAGCTTCCTTCTCACCGTCACCCACCCGTTCTCCTGGCTGCTCAGGAGGACCGGAGGACCGCTAGCAGGCCGCCCTATGCTAGGGAGCTCCGCTGCAGCTAAGGGGCATCCGTCATTATTAACTGGCGCAGACGGTGTTTCATTGCAGTGGACCCGGGATTCCAACTCAGACAACCTCGCCTCAAGTGCCTCAAAAAGACAACATTTATTACATTTATCGTTATCACTAAAAGAGGCAGAGGTGTAGCTAAACATTTGATACAGAGAGCACACCAGAGGAGTACGGGAAGGAGAGCTAGTAGCCATAGCTAGTGGCTAACCCGAAGCTAACACAAACGCCGATGAAAGATGAACAGAAGGCTAAAGAGGGTGATTAGGTGACACTGAGTGCACACGCAGGTGCAAGAGGCTTGTTAAACAGAAGTGAGAGTTGACGGTAGATGGAAAAAAGTGATTAAAATACAATTAAAGGCAATAATCCTCAGGAGATTGAGGAGAGCTAAACACAGAGCAAACCACACAGACAGACAGCAACACAGGAAGTGACGATACGTTACCACCAAAGAATAACACACTCACAGTTGGCAGAGTTCCAGCTGCTGCCTCCGGGGGGGGGGGGGGGGGGGCATGCCATGCCCTGCCGTTCGGTGGCTCACGGACACTGGGAGATGCCCCCAATAGGTCTTCTAGGGTAGTCGGTTGGTGTTGGGATGATATCAGGCCACCCAATGGACTTCATCCCCAGCTGTGGTGGCTCTGGAGTTTGGGGAGGCCATCCAATTCATTCCATCACAAGCTCTGGTAGTTCTGGGACTCGGGAGACCTCCTGAACTGCCTCATTTTTTTTTCCATCTACTCTCCTAGAGTCTGCCACCACCGTTTTTGGGTCTTTCTGTGGGTCATGAGTGTTTTTTGTTTTGGTTTTTGGTTGGGTTCGGTCCCTCCGTGCCTAGGTCCCCTAGCTTTTTGTCAGGAGCCGAGCTGGCTTGGTTTCCTCGGCTCGGTCCTGACCTCCCTGTGGGTCTAGGTGCCGCTGTCTATGTGTATATTATGTATTTCAGTGTGCTTCCCTATCCCTAGCCACTGCTCTCAGGCCGGCAGCAGTGAGGCAGCTCTCTTTGGCTCACTCTTCTGTGAGCGCTGGCTGACAGTCTGCCGGTCCAACCATGCCCCCTCACTCATTACCATTAGCTGTTCCATTCCTGTTTGCCATCTCCCCGCTCCTTGCCCAGGTGCTGGCAATCACACCATCACCAGCAATGCGTGTACTTAAGCAGCCTTTTGCCAGTCACTCATTGCTGGGTCATTGCATTGCGTTGTATTGTCAGTGAATTGTCAGTGTACAGTTTGTTGTCAGCACAATTTACGACGTTTTAGCCACTCCGCGTGAGTCGTGGTTCTCTTGCCTCCCAACAGTGACACCGGCTGTGGGACACCAGCATGGCCACACATCTCTCCTCCTGGGTTCGTGGGGCAATGCCATCCCCCGAACACCAACCACAAGTGTTTCTTTGTATTTTTGTAAGTCTTCACTTTTTTTGGGAACTGTTTGTCATCAGTCTGTGTGTTCAGTAAATGTGTTGTGGTGTAACCCTTGCAAGTAAATCCTTATCATTTCTCCCCTCTCCATGCACTGCGTAAAGGCGCACGGGGAGGTTCATGACAGAATGACCCAGCCTGAATAGAGGATTTAGCTGGTACACCCACACATCCCTTTTGTCCTTTTTTATGTGTCATTTTTTGGGACTCACCTGTGTTGGAGTTTGCCATGGATTTGGCGGGCCGGAGTTATCCTTTCAGCCTGGGATGGGAGTGTTGCCAAGCGTTAATGGATATCGATGGGCTAATCGCCTCGGCAAGCATATATTCCACCTCGGAGGACATACTCTGGTATATAGGTCTGGCGGAGGCAGAGGTCCAGCGGTGCCCTCAGCTCGCTCGGCATGCAGAGGGAATGGAGAGGATCACCCGGTTGGCAGCGCTGCAGCGTGGATGCGGTGAAGGGGTGAGGAAGTCTCCTAAGAAGACCGAGCTCACGCCGAAGGGGGAGCGCTCCCGGGGCTCCATTCTTCCTGCTTCCCGCCAGAGTGTGACACCCACTCCTGTTATGGCTCATCCAGCTCCAGCATCCAGTAATCGATATCGTCCTGCGAAGAGACGACAGGGGAAGTCCTCTTCGTCCTCAGCAGCCATCATCCCTCTAGCTGCTGCAAGGACTGATAGGGCCGCCCTGGGAACGCCCACCTCCGTCACCAGGGAGACAGCTCCTCCACCTTTGACGGGGAGGGACTGCAATCAGCCTGCTACAGCCGTGCACAATGAACTCCGGGAGAACAGGCAAGTGTTTTTTCATCCCATTCAATTAAATCATGAAGGACCTTGTCTGTCTCCCGAGGGAGAGGCCCAACCTCAGCAGTCCGCTGGGTTCTCTCCTCCGGCTGCAGTTGATAACTCATCCCCTATTTGCTCTGTGTCTCCTCCCTTTATCCCTTAGTGCCCTTCGGTCCTGGAACTGAGCCACCAGACATCAGAGGAGTTTGGGGCCCTGGATGGTCCTGCCTGGGGGCCCGCACAGAGGTGTTTCCCTGCAGCCATGCAGGTGGAGTCCCCTGTGTTGGAGCCGCTGCATGGTCCTGCCTGGGGGCCCGCACAGAGGTGTTTCCCTGCAGCCATGCAGGTGGAGTCCCCTGTGTTGGAGCCGCTGCAGGGGTATGAAAGGACTGCTATGACCATCTCGCCTGCTGATTAGGCTGCTGCAGCAGAATGGGAGCTGGAGATGAACCTCCTCGAGGCCGGACCCAGGCTGTCATTGTCAAGTTCGATGGAGTCCTGGACGGCCGTGGAGCTCCAGCTCATGCAAGTTCTCTCCCTTGTATTCCTTATGTTTGTACTTGAGAGATCTTGCCCGGCTCTTGGGGAGGAGAGTCAGATGCAGCCCTCGGCTGCATCTGAACTCGCCTCGCCGGGCTCTGCCGCTGCCATTGACCTTAACCACCTCTCTTTTCCTGCTGCCTCTGAGCCTTTGTTTAGGGTCACCAGAGAGGGTGTGTTGTTGCTGGAGGTTGCCGAGGGTTCGGTCCAATCGGAGGAGGACGCCGCCGTTTCAGCTCCTCCACCCAAGGTCGTCAGGGTTCCCCCCATTGACTGCTTCCTCAGCCTGGTGTTCCTGCGGATTGGGCCGCTCGCCACAGGTGCTACATGGCTCCAAACGGAGTCCACCGCAGGTGCGACATGGCTCCAGCCGGAGTCCACCACAGGTGCGACATGGCTCTAGCTGGAGTCCCCCGTGGTTCTGCATGGCTCCAGCCAGAGTCAATTCAATTCAATTCAACTTTATTTATATAGCGCCATTTCACAACAGCCATCTCATACAAGTAGCACTTTCAACTGTAGGGGAAACCCCCACAATTGCAGAAAGACCCCAGCAATCAGGCGATCCCCTGTGAGCAAGCGCTTGGCAATGGTGGAGAGGAAAAACTCCTTTTAACAGGAAGAAACCTCCAGCAGAACCAGGCTCAGGGAGGGGCGGTCATCTGCTCCGACTGGCTGGGGGGTGAGGGGATAGAGAAGATGAAAAGAACAGACATGTAGAGAGCAAACAGCACGATGGGGACTCAATCTATGGGAGAGAACAAACAGATGTTAATGACCAGCAAAAAAAAAAATATTTCACTGAGAGTGAAGAAAGGAGTGAAGCCCAGCGCAATTATTGGAGGTCCCCCGGCTGTCTAAACCTAATAGCAGCATAACTCAGGGAGGGTTCAGAAACACATGATCCCTCCCTAATTGTAGCCTATATCAAACAGGAAGGTTTTAACCCTATTCTTAAAAATAGAGATAGAGTCTGACTCCAGAATCCAGATTTGCAGCTGGTTCCACAAGAGAGGAGCTTGATAACTGAAGGCTCTGCCCCCCAATGTACTTTTGGAGATTCTAGGTATTACAAGTAATCCTGCATTTTGGGATCGTAGTGCTCTGTAAGGATAATAGGGTAATATTAGATCTTTTAAATAAAAAGGGGCCTGATTGTTTATAGCTTTGAAAGTGAGAAGGAGGGTTTTAAACTTAATTCTAAACTCTGTGGGAAGCCAATGAAGGGAGGCCAGAACCGGAGAGATATGATCTCTCTTTCTAGTACCTGTTAAAACTCTTGCTGCAGCATTTTGGATCAACTGAAGACTTTTTAGAGATGTTTTGGGACAACCTGATAATAAAGAGTTACAATAATCTAATCTAGAGCTAACAAAAGCGTGGATCAGTTTCTCAGCATCACTCTGAGACAAGATGCTCCTAATCTTGGCAATATTACACAAATGATAGAAGGCAGTCTTAGAAACAAATTTAATATGTGAATTGAAAAACAGATCTTGATCAAAAATAACTCCAAGGTTCCTCACAGAGCTATTAAGAGAAAGAGTAACTGCATCCAAACTAGACATTTGATTTGGAAAAGCATTTCTAAGGTTTTTTGGACCAACAAGAATAACTTCAGTCTTGTCTGAATTTAATAGCAGGAAATTACAAGTCATCCAAGCTTTGATTTCCTTAAGACAGGCTTCTAACTTGGCTAATTGATTACTATCATCTGGCTTCATTGACAGGTATAATTGTGTGTCATCTGCATCCATCCATCCATCTTCTACCGCTTAATCCTTTTCGGGTCACGGGGGGGGGGGGGGCTGGAGCCTATTCCAGCATCTTTGGGCGAGAGGCAGGGTACACCCTGGACAGATGGCCAGTCCATCGCAGGGCCAGACAACCATTCACTCTCACATTCATACCTAAGGACAATTTAGAATCAACAGCATAACAATGAAAATGTATACAATGCTTTCTAATAATGTTGCCTAACGGAAGCATATATAAACTTAAAAAGTCCACCGCGGGTGCTGCAGAGCTCCAGCCAGGAGCCACCGCGGGTGCGGCAGAGCTCCAGCCAGTAGCTACCGAGGGTGCAGCATTGACCCAGTCGGGGTCCACCACGGGTGCAGCTGTGTCCCGGGCCAGGACCATCGAGGGTGCTGCCGGTCAGCCTGAGGACACCGGGGCCGTTACTCCTCAGCCTGACGTCGTCGAGGTCCCCATCTCCTCCCAGTCTGGCGCTGTGGGGCTTCCATCCCTATAGTCCAGTCACCCACCAGAGAGCCTCCCGATGGGCAGGTCACCTCCTGCTCCACCCGCCAACCCCCAACCCCAGTCCTGGTGGCTCTACAATGTTGGCTGACTGCCGGAGGGACTGAGTCTCTGGGCCAGATGGCCCGTGTTTTCCGGCAGGCCGCTGGACTCAGTTCGCCGGACTGCCTGCTGGGCCTGGGAATCTGGCAGCCTCCCGAGCCTCCATGCCTTTGGACTTGGGGGGGTTAATTGTGGGCCCTGGGCAGGGTATTGTGTTCCCTCCTTTCCTGTTCCCCCTACCTCCCACCCTGGGGTTATTTTTTGCTGTTGTTCCTGTTGGGGGGGGGGGTGCCCCCTTGAGAGGGGGGCTCTGTCAGGAGCCAACCCAGCTTGGTTTCCCTGGTTCAGTCCTGACCTCCCTGTGGGTCTAGGTGCCGCTGTCTATGTGTATATTATGTATTTCACTGTGCTTCCCTAACCCTAGCCACTTCTCTCTGGCTGGCAGCTGTGAGGCAGCTCTCTTTGGCTCACTCTTCTGTGAGCGCTGGCTGACAGTCTGCCGGTCCGACCACGCCCCCTCACTCATTACCATCAGCTGTTCCATTCCCGTTTGCCAGCTCCCCGCTCCTCGCCCAGGTGCTGGCAGTCACACCATCACCAGCAATGCGTGTACTTAAGCAGCCTTTTGCCTGTCATGCATTGCTGGGTCATTGCATTGCATTGTATTGTCAGTGAATTGTCAGTGTACAGTTTGTTGTCAGCACAATTTACAGCTTGTTAGCCACTCCGTATGGGCGGTGGTTCTCTCGTGTCCCAACAGCGACACCGGCTGTGGGACGCTAGCATGGCCACATGTCTCTCCTCCTGCGTTGATGGGGCGATGCTGGCTGCTGTACGCCATCCGTAAGTGTTTCTTTGTATTTTTGTAAGTCTTCGCCTTTTTGGGAACTGATTGTCATCAGTCTTTGTGTTCAATAAATGTGTTGTGGTGTAACCCTTGCACGTAAATCCTTATCATTTCTCCCCTCTCCATGTGCTACGTAAAAGCAGATGGGGAGGTTCATGACACTTTTGGTTTGAGCGAGGTGGAGTGCTGGGCGGTCAGCATGCTGGAAGGCATAATTTCTGAGGCCTGTGCCTTCTGAACATCCAAGGCAGCTCGGGAGTGTTTAGACAGCCCAGCACAAGTTCTGGAAGCATGCCCCAGCCTGTGGAGCCGTCCGGGGCTTATGGACCTCCTCATGTCAGCCACCAACCCACAATCCATGCTCCACAGGCGGGTAGAAGCCTCATCCGTTTCTGTGCTGGAGCCAACGAGGAAGCAGCCCTGTGCACGGAGGTCCCGATCTTCCTGCCGTTCTCCATCAGCTGCAGTCCCGTCTTCATCTCCTAAACAAGGGCCCACACCACCGGCCGTTCCTCCGATGCTGGGAGAACCCACAGTCTGCCAGATCGGGCCTGTTGCTTTCATGCTCCCAGACGGTCTGACTGCGGAGGAGATAGAGGAGTGCTAGTGGGTTTTGGTGGTGGAGAGGGAGCTGATTTTGGACCATAAGCCATGGCTCCTTGTGGAGTTCATGCAGCAGTCAGAAGGAGCTTCATTGGGTGGAGCGGAGTCTGCGTCGACAGTGGGACGTCCCCGGACTCCAGCGCTCCGCTCATCTCACCAGATAACCTCTACAGCTCCCAGGTGTTTCTACAGAAAACATCATCGGGACCCGCAGCAGCTGTTAACACCGAGCCTTGGGAATTAAAGCAAGTACCTCTTCATTTATCTACTCCTAATCATGAATTGTCTTGCCTTATTCCCGGTGGTGGAGCTCAGCAGCAGCGGCCCAATGTGGCTGAGCTCTTACCATCAGCTGCTGCTACCTGTTTATCACCTGCCTCTCTCGTGTCCTCCCCTGTTTTCCCTGCTTATCCGCCAATCCCGGGAGGGAGCCATCGGATGAAGAAGAGGTCAGTGGTTCTGGAGGATCCGGTGACAGCCGTGCAGCCATACCCTGGGATGGAGAGGAGCACCCCCTGTGGGCCGAAGTTTGAGCCAATGAGGAGTCCCCTGATTTTGGCATTGCAGCACCCAGCACCATCAGTGAGGCGAGTTCTGGGTCCACCAGCATTAGCCACCACGCCTGGAGGTCCACCAGCACCCGTCGCCTCATCCAGGGTCCCGCCAGTAGTAGCCATCACACCCGGAAGGTCGCCAGCTTCCTTCGCCACCATGCCTGCTGCCTGGGCCACCGCAGCAGAGTCACCGGAGTCCTGGATGGTGGTCGAGCTCAAGTCCATGCAAGTGCTCTGTTCTGTTTTAACACCCATGAGATTCAGAGAATCCTTGTCTGGCTCAGGGTGGGGAGAATCAGTTGCAGATGTCCTCTGCTCCTGAGCTCTCCTTGCCGGGCTCCACTGCTGCCGGTGATTCCTCTCCGGTGTTTGTCTTTTCTCCTTCTCCCGAGGTGGCCGCATTGGGAGAAGTTGCCCAGACGGTGGAGGCCGAGAGGTCTCAGCTGGCATCGCCGGAGTTCTCCGTGGTGCCTGTCTCATTGCTGGAGGTCTCCGTGGGTCTTGCCTCATCGCTGGAGGTCTCCATGGGTGCTGTGCCCCAGTCCGTAGCCTCTGTGGGTGCTGCTCCTCCGTCCAAAGCCACCGTGGGTGTGACGCCTCCGTCCGAGACTGCCACGGGTGCTGCGCCCCCGTCCAGGGCCTACGCGGGTGCTGCTCCCCCTCCGCCCAAGGTCTCCATGGGTGCTGCTCCCCCTCCGCCCGAGGTCTCCGTAGGTGCTCCCCCTCTTCCCGAGGTTCCCAAGGGTGCTGCACCCCAGTCCAGGGCCTCCGCAGGTGCTGTGTCCCAGTCCGGGGCCACTGCAGGAGCTACGCCTGCACCTAAGGTCACCAGGGGTCGACCGTCATCACCTAAGGTCGCCACTGACCAGCCATCCTCGTGGTCGGCCTTCCATGGCACAGCCCCTGTAGCTCATAAGGGGCAGGGGTTCCAGCTGCTGCCTCCGGAAGGGGTGTCATGCCCTGCGGTTTGGTGGCTCAGGGACACTGGGAGACGCCCCTGATAGGTCTTCTAGGGTTGTCGGTGGGTGTTGGGACGATGGGAGGCCACCCGATGGAATTCATCCCCAGCTGTGGTGGCTCTGGAGTTCGGAGAGGCCATCCGATTCATTCCATCACAAGTTCTGGTGGTCCTGGGACTCTGAGAGACACCCTGAACTGCCTCATTTTTTTCCACCTACTCTCCTAGAATCTGCCACCATCATTTTTGGGTCTTTCTGTGGGTCATGAGTGTTTTTGGTTTTGGTTTTTGGTTGGGTTTGGTCCCTCCGTGCCTAGGTTTCCCCCTCCTCCCCCCCCGGGGTGGGTCATTTTTCTTGTTGGGGGGGTCTTCTTTGTGTGCCCGGGGGGAGGGGTCTTTTCCTTTTAATGTTGCCCTGGGGTGTCTGGGTTCCACCCCTTGAGGTGGCGGGCTCTGTCATGATTTTGGCCATGAGCAGGGGCCGTGCCCAGTCTACTGTTGTAGTTTAGTCTTTTTTGTTTGTTTATTTCCTTGTTCATTTGTATCTGTTGTATTCGTAGTCGTCTTCATTGTCCTGTTTATTTACAGTGTTATTTTGTGGTTATGGTATTGCTTTATTTTGTGGGGGTTGTGTTATTTTCATCTGTATTCTTTGGTTTCTTACTCGTTTAATAGTTATTTCTTTTCTGGTTGTTTCTGTTTACTCTGCCAAGGTATCATTATTTAGTATCCCAGCCCATGGAGGTGCTATGACAGCTTGTGCTTGCTTCATTTCCAGGTATCAGGTTCTGTTCGCTGGCTGTCACAGCCACCTCCAATTTGATATCTTTCCCACTCATCATCCCACAGCTGTTTTCATTTATGTTGGCATTATTTAAGACTGAGGGGTAGACTTGTGCCTCACAGTGGCCTGCGTCCTGACGAGTTTATCCTTGTTAGTGTACTGCTGCACGGGTGTTTCCCGGCATCTTTAGTAAGTTTTGTGTTCTTGTATTTTAGGTTTTTGTTCTCCTTTGTAAATAAATGTGTGACCTTACCATCTGCAATTGGTGCCCTCCTTTGCCCTAACCAAAGCAATTTAATCAATCAATCAATCAATCAACCTTTATTGTCATGATGCTATGCAGACAACTGTAGTGCAAGCAAGATGAAATTGCATTTCTCTAGGCATCCGTATTGTAAAAAGAAGATAATTTTATCAACACACTCACACCCCTCACCCCGACAGCCATTCACACATCCCTGAGACACATATGGATATTACAGTAATGAAATTAACTTATTACAGTTGCAGTTAAAATGATAATAACTGCCTATGTATATATAAAACAATTAAAATGGCTAAGTGAATCTAAGTAGCTAAGAGAAATAAATACTTAAAACTGACTAAAACCATAATATACATATAATATACATAATGTCCATAAAGTGCAGTAATATGTGTAAAGGATTCCAGATCAACTGTGCAGCATCCTAACAGCTTGTGGAAGGAAGCTGTTGATCAGTCTTATGGTTCTGCCTCTGATGCTCTGGAATTGTTTGCCAGATGGCAGCAGTTCAAAGTGTTTGTGCAGAGGGTGAGAGTGGTCCTTAGCAATGTTCAGTGCCCTGCTCCTACAACGGCTCTGAAAAAGCTCTTGAACAGAGGAGAGGGAAACTCCAATTACCTTCTCAGCTCCCTTAACTATCCTCTGCAGAGCTTTTTGTCTGACATACTGCAACTGGAGTACCATGTTGCAATACAGTACGTCAGAACACTCTCCACCACACCTCTGTAGTGTCACGCCGCGCCATTCATCAGCGGCGCCACCTGCTCACGCACCTGCTACTCGTCAGCGGCGAAGGATAAAAGCCGCCTCGCCCTGAGCGTCGGCCTGAAGCCGTAGACTTCGTTTCCTTTGCATGGACTTCTACCACATTCTCTTCAGCATCCTCTTTACCGGTAAGAAGTTCACTTACCTCATCTCTCCAGTCTGCTCCCCTGTGCACAGGTGGATTCCTCGGCGGCGGACAATCCCGTCCCTCGTCTCTCCTCGCTGCTGCACCGAGCCCTGCAGGTGGCTGTCTCCCGGGCTTCCATCCTTGAAGCGCCAGTCATCTGCCCAAACAAGTAAGCTTCTCTCCCTCGCCTATTCTCCTCCCGTGTTGGTGTGTGCTCATCACCCTGTGTCTGATTTCTCCCATAGGGTTGCCGGCTGAACGGTCTCCTGCCTCTGGGTCCGAAGCAGACGCCCCCACCAACACATTAACATTCTGCAGACACGCACCCAAACATCCCTGTTGTTAATAAACAGTTTGAACTACTCTGAGCCTGTGTGTGTGCGTCTCCTGAGCCGAACGTTATGTCAGTACGGCTTCAGCAGAGCGGCTCGGCGGACGGCGGGCTCGCACACCGGTTTACCATCCTCGAGGCTCGGGTGGATCAGATTGTTTATCAGCAACAGGTGGTTCTTAACCAATTATTAGAACTGACTAACCGATTGAACCGCTTGGACCCCCAACAGCCGTTCCTCCCGACTCGCCAGGGTGGCGCGGCTCCTGCTGTTCCAGCGGCCGTCCAGCCGGCTCCAGTGGCACCGGTTCGGCTCACGCCGATTCCGACCCCCGCCCGCTTTAGCGGTAAGCTCGGCGGAGCGCGGGGGTTTATTATGCAGTGTGAGTCCGTGTTCCACCGTGTGCCCGGAGATTTTCCCTCGGATCACAGCCGAATTGGTTACATAGGGAATCTTCTGGAGGGGCGTGCGTTAACTTGGACCTACGCCGTAATGGCGAGGCCCAGTTATGCCACCCTCACCTATGACCAATTCGTGAGGCGCTTTCTGGAGGTCTTTGACCACTCACAAACCGAAACGGTCCAGGTCGATCGGCTTCTCGCTCTCCAGCAGGGAAGCCAGTCGGCAGCGGACTACGCGGTCGACTTCCGGGTAGCGGCGGAGGAATTGGGCTGGGAGGAACGCTCCCTCTGTGGCCTGTTCCTCCGCAGCCTCAATAGTGATCTGAGGGATGAACTGGCTGGTCGGGATATCCCTGGGACGCTAGCGGAGCTGACGTCCTTAGCGATAAGTTTGGATAACAGGCTGCGCGAGCGCTCCTCGGGGCGGAGGTCTTCTTCTTCTCGCCCTCGTGGAGCCTCGCCGCACCTGTTCCAAGCTCGCCCCCTGGCGGCGCCGCCAGCATCGCGCCCCGAGGAGTCGGAGCCGATGGTGACGGGCTGGACTAAACTTTCCCCTGTGGAGAAACAACGCCGCCGTGAGTTGGGCCTCTGCATGTATTGCGGAGGCGACCAACACACCGTGGAGTGTTGCCCACGGAAAGCCAGTCGGTGGGGTCCGCGAGTCACTGTTGGAAGCCTCGCGGATGTCAATCGGTTAGGATCACTGACTCAATTGAAGCTGCCCATCCGTTTCTGCCATAACCCTACTGGGCACCTCACCCACGCACTGGTGGATTCGGGCGCAGAAGGCAGCTTCATTTCACAAAGCCTGGCAACCCGATTGGGCATCCGCTGCCAGGCACTCAATACTCCCATCTCCCTAATCCACCTCTCCCGTGCCACCCTCGGGAGAGTGACACATCAAACTGTTCCCCTACCGGTCATCATCTCGGGAAACCACCGGGAGGAAATGACCTTCTACGTCCTTCCCAACTCTGTGTCGCCCGTCATCCTGGGGTATCCCTGGCTCCGCCTTCACAATCCGGTCCTGGATTGGAAATCAGCTGGGATCTCGGCATGGAGTACGTTCTGTATGGGCACCTGCCTTCAGTCCGCTGCCTGCTCTCCGTCCGCTCCTCCCCCTGCGACGGACGCTGCACCCCCGGACCTGTCTCTGGTGCCCCCAGAATTTCACGACCTGGGTATGGTGTTCAGCAAAGCGAAAGCTATGTCTCTTCCCCCTCATCGGCCCTATGACTGCGCCATCAACCTCCGCCAGGGGGCTCCCTTACCTTCTGGTCGCCTTTATAGCCTGTCTGCGCCGGAGAAGGAGACGATGAACGCCTACCTGAAGGAATCTTTAAGTGCTGGGATTATCCGCCCATCATCGTCACCCGTGGGGGCAGGGTTCTTCTTCGTGGGGAAAAAGGATGGGTCCCTCCGCCCTTGTATCGACTACCGGGCCCTCAATAATATCACGGAGAAGGACCGTTACACCCTGCCTCTCATGGACACTGCTTTCCACTCCCTCCAGGGGGCGACCTGGTTCACCAAGCTGGACCTACGCAGCGCTTACCACCTCGTCCGGATCCGGGAGGGAGATGAGTGGAAAACGGCCTTCCGTACCCCGAACGGCCACTTTGAATATCTGGTGATGCCGTTCGGGTTGACCAACGCTCCTGCAGTCTTCCAGCGCCTCATAAATGACGTCCTCCGGGACTTCATTGGCCTTTTTGTGTTCGTCTACCTGGACGATATTCTCATCTTCTCCAAGTCCAGGGATGAGCACCAGGTCCACGTGAGGCGGGTCCTCCAAAGGCTGCTGGAGAACCGTCTGTACGTTAAGGCAGAAAAGTGTGAATTTTACGCCAGGAGCACGTCCTTCCTGGGGTTCATCATCGCCCACGATAGGGTGCTCCCCGACCCAGAGAAGGTAAAGGCGGTGGTGGAATGGCCCACACCTGCATCCCGGAAACAGGTGCAGCAATTTGTTGGCTTCGCCAATTTCTACCGCCGCTTTGTCCCCAACTTCAGTGCCATCGTGGGACCACTGACCCGCCTCACGTCCCCGAAGGTCCCGTTCCGGTGGACCGAAGAGGTCGCTGCCGCCTTTGAGGCGCTGAAGGCGGAATTCTCCTCCTCCCGGGTCCTTCGCCAGGTCGACCCCGCGCTGCAGTGCATCGTAGAGGTAGACGCCTCGGACACGGGAGTGGGAGCAGTGCTGTCCCAGCGGTCACCGGACGATGGCGCCAAGCGACCGTGCGCCTTCTTCTCCCGGCGCTTGTCCCCGGCGGAGAGAAACTACGATGTGGGGGACAGAGAGCTCTTGGCCATCAAGCTCGCCCTGCAGGAGTGGCGCCACTGGTTGGAGGGGGCAAGCCTGCCGTTTGTGGTCCTCACGGACCACAAGAACTTGGAATACTTACGATCTGCCAAGCGCCTGAACGCCCGCCAGGCGCGCTGGTCCCTGTTCTTCGCCAGGTTCCAATTTTCCATCACCTTCAGGCCTGGCTCTAAGAACGTCCTGCCTGACGCCCTCTCCAGGCAGTTCGCCCCCGTGGAGTCGGAGGAGGCGCCCCACTCCATCCTGCCCAGGTCGTGCGTCGTGGGAGCCATCTCGTGGGACATTAAGAGCAAGATCCGGAAGGCACAGCAGGTGGAACCTGACCCTGGCGGCGGACCGGAGGGGAGGCTGTTCGTGCCATCCGCGGTCCGAGGAGAGGTCATCCACTGGCTCCACACCTCCAAGCTCACCTGTCACCCTGGCACCTCCCGGATGATAGATCTCCTCCAACGGTCCTTTTGGTGGCCAGGCCTGCGGAGGGATGCAGCCCGCTACGCCCGGGCTTGCCCAATCTGTGCCACCTGCAAATCGGGAAATGCCCCTCCAGCGGGTCTGCTCCAGCCCCTGCCCGTCCCTGGCAGGCCCTGGTCGCACATCGCTCTGGATTTCGTCACCGGACTCCCCATCTCCAACTCCTATGACACCATCCTGACCATCGTGGACCGCTTCTCCAAGGCCGTGCACTTCATCCCCCTGCGAGGCCTCCCTACTGCCCTGGAGACGGCGGACCTCCTCGTCCAACACGTGGTCAGGCTGCATGGGATTCCGGTGGACGTGGTCTCGGACCGGGGCCCCCAGTTTTCATCTGAGGTTTGGAGGTCATTCTGCAATGCCATCGGAGCCAAGGTGAGCCTCTCCTCCGGCCATCACCCCCAATCCAACGGGCAGTGTGAGAGGACCAACCAGGAGCTGGAGGCTGCGCTCCGCTGTGTGTCCAGATCCAAACCCGCGTCCTGGAGCAACCATCTTGCCTGGGTTGAATATGCCCACAACACCGCTCGCTCTTCTGCTACAGGGATGTCCCCCTTCAAAGCGTCCCTGGGTTACGACCCCCCGCTGTTTCCGGAGCAGGAGAGTGAGGTAACTGTCCCGTCAGTTAGGGCCCATCTCAGGCAGTTCCGCTCCACCTGGGCTGCCGCGCGCCATGCGCTATTACGCACAGCGGAGCGCAACAGGACTGTGGCGGACCGGCGTAGGAGACCTGCCCCGGCGTACAGAGTTGGGCAGCTTGTTTACATTTCCACCCAGGACGTCACTCTAAAAGGCGAGAGGAGAAAGCTGGCACAGCGCTTCATGGGTCCCTACCCCATCACCCGGATCATCAACCCGGTGGCTGTGCGCGTGGCTATTCCCCCCTCCCTCCGCATTCATCCTACTTTCCACGTGTCGAAGGTGAAACTGGCGGTTTCTGACCCCCTTTGCCCTCCTCCTGCAGCGCAACCCGCGCCCCGGATGATTGGTGGCCATCCGGCCTGGTCCGCTTCCTCCATCCTGGACTCCCGGCGCCGGGGTCGTGGGTTGCAATACTTGGTGGACTGGGAGGGCTATGGGCCCGAGCATCGACAGTGGGTGCCCCCGTCGTTTGTGTTGGACCCATCGCTCATCGCGGACTTCCACCGAGCGCACCCGGATAAGCCATCGCCAGGAGGCGCTGCTAGAGGGGGGAGTACTGTCACGCCGCGCCATTCATCAGCGGCGCCACCTGCTCACGCACCTGCTACTCGTCAGCGGCGAAGGATAAAAGCCGCCTCGCCCTGAGCGTCGGCCTGAAGCCGTAGACTTCGTTTCCTTTGCATGGACTTCTACCACATTCTCTTCAGCATCCTCTTTACCGGTAAGAAGTTCACTTACCTCATCTCTCCAGTCTGCTCCCCTGTGCACAGGTGGATTCCTCGGCGGCGGACAATCCCGTCCCTCGTCTCTCCTCGCTGCTGCACCGAGCCCTGCAGGTGGCTGTCTCCCGGGCTTCCATCCTTGAAGCGCCAGTCATCTGCCCAAACAAGTAAGCTTCTCTCCCTCGCCTATTCTCCTCCCGTGTTGGTGTGTGCTCATCACCCTGTGTCTGATTTCTCCCATAGGGTTGCCGGCTGAACGGTCTCCTGCCTCTGGGTCCGAAGCAGACGCCCCCACCAACACATTAACATTCTGCAGACACGCACCCAAACATCCCTGTTGTTAATAAACAGTTTGAACTACTCTGAGCCTGTGTGTGTGCGTCTCCTGAGCCGAACGTTATGTCATGTAGAAGGTCCTGAGGATGCAGATGGGGAGAGAGGCCTGTTTGGGTTTCCTCAAGAAGTGCAGTCTCTGCTGGGCCCGCTTCCTGATCCCCAAGGAATTCTTGCTCCAGGTCAGATCCTGCGAGATCTGCACTCCGAGGAACTTGATGTTCCTGACTCTCTCCACCGAACGGCCGCTGATGCAGAGAGGGACGTGTTCAGGCCGTGACCACCGGAAGTCGATAATCATCACCTTCGTTTTGTCCACGTTGAGCACCAGATTGTTCTCCCTGCACCAGCCCTCCAGGTCTCTCACTTCTTCCCTGTACATTGATTCCTCATCCCTCTGAATAAGTCCTACCACTGTGGTGTCATCCACAAACTTAATAATCTGGTTCCCCTCGTGTCTGGACACACAGTCATGTGTTAAAAGTGTAAACAACGGACTTCTGGGAAGATGGCGGAGAGACATAACACTTAAACAAAGAGCTCTCCCTAGCCGGATTAAAAATCATCGGTAAATGGCCAACTCGACATAAACGAATCAATAAACTAAGGGATGAAAACACGAAGGAACCGGGCACAAGGACAAAAACAGGGTAAAATTGAAGAATTCCTCTCCAACAACGCAGGAAAAACCGCTGTACGCAAAGCCCAAAAAACCGAGATGTCCACAGCAGAGAAAATGGAGGACACCAGACTCGACAACATGAACGCTGGCATCGCCAGTTTGGGTGAAGAGTTGAGAGAATTCAAGCGACAGCTACAACAGGATTTAGCGGCTCTTAAGGAGGAACTGAAAAAAGAAATTAAGGAGGAAATCATGGACCTCCGAAGAGAAATGGAGCGTAAATTAACGGAAAACATGGAGGAGCTGCGCTCCCAGCGGGCGTGTATGACAGAAGCGCAGACCCGAATTTCGGAACTAGAAGATTGGAAAAGCGAGGCAAACGAACAACTACAGACCCTGACGACGCAAACGCAGAGGATGCAGGAGAAAATAAACGACTTGGAGAGCAGATCCCGACGAAGCAATATGCGCATCTTTGGAATTCCGGAGGGCATTGAAGGCAACTCGATGACAAAATTCATGGATCAGTTCTTAAAAAAAGAACTGGAAATACCCGGAGAAACGGATCTGCAGATTCAACGGGCGCACAGAACACCGGCACAGAACCCGAAAACAAACTCTCCACCCAGGTCAGTTGTGGTAAACTTTGTGAAATATGACATAAAGGAAAGAATCCTGACGCAAGCATGGAAAAAAAAGATACGAATCGGCGACAAACAGGTATTTTTTGACCATGACTACCCGACAGAAATCGTGCAGCAGCGGAAGAAATATGCCAATATTAAAAAAACGCTGAAAGAGAAAAAAATTAGATTCCAAACGCCGCTAACGAAAATGAGGATTCATTGGGAGGAAGGCACAAGAACCTACAACACGGCCGAAGAGGCAGCGCGGGATATGATGGAGCGGGGCCTTGAGGTGAGCGTGCCGAAGGAGACGGCTGGAGCAGCGGCGGCCCTGAACGCACCACGACAGACGGAGTGGAGACGAGTGAACGGCGGAAGAAGGGGGAGAGACGTAGAGCAGCGGGCCCAGGACAAGCTACAAGGCTTTCAACTGAAAGCCTAGATCATAACAAAGATTAAGGAAGGCACAGAAGAAATGAAGGCCAAGAAGACAAGGTAAAAGAGAAACAGACGGCTAGGAGAGGTTTAAGTGATATTTGTTGGACATTTCTAGACTTATGACTATTACTTTGATAGTAATTAGAAGTCTAGGGAGGGCCCTTCACTCTGTGAAGACAAACCCCCCACCCACCAACAGGGACCAGTGGGCAGAAGAAAGGCCCAAAGTACGGAGGTCGAGTTTTTTTAATGTGTTTTTATATAAATATGTGTTATTTTTGTTGTTAAAGGGGCTAGGAGCACAAGTTAAAAAAATGGAAAAACATGAATATGGGTAAAAATCTTAAGATAATGACACTAAACGTGAATGGTCTGAACTCACCTGTTAAAAGGGAAAGAATAATAAGAAAATTCAAGAAGGAAAAAGCTGAAATTATATTTATGCAAGAGACACATTTGAGCAAGGCAGAACATGTGAAACTAAAGAGATTTGGCTATAAGAACTCCTACTACAGTTCATTTAAGGGAGGAGCAAAAAGGGGGGTTATGATACTAATCTCAAACAAAATACAATTTGAAAGTGAACAGGAAATCCAGGATAAAGAAGGCAGGTATGTAATAATAAAGGGAAGAATAGATGGTATGCAGATCACATTAGTGAACATCTATGCCCCACCAGAAAGTGACAAGGGTTTTTTTCAACATCTGTTTGATCTCATAGCAACACACAGTGAAGGAGTCCTAATTTGTGGAGGAGACTTAAATGCTGTCATGGATCATGAAGTTGACACAACAAGTGTTAAGAAGACAAAAAAACATGTAACAAAGTTCATAAGAACCTCACTGGCAGAAATGGGTATGGTAGACATATGGAGGGACCTACACCCACTCGAAAAAGACTATACACATTATTCAGCAGCCCATAAAGTACACTCTAGAATAGATTACTTCCTTATGAATGAAGGTGACAGACACAGGGTGAGAAATTGTTGGATTGGAGGGGCAGAAATATCAGATCATAATCCTATATACATGGAAATATATTTAAACAATAGAAAACGACAAACAACATGGAAACTTAACGTAGGACTGTTAAATGATGAGAAAATGAAAGAAAGAATAAAAATAAACATAAACGAATATATCCAAGAGAATGACAATGAAGAAGTGGACCCAACAATACTATGGGACGCACTAAAAGCCGTGTTAAGGGGTAAATTAATTGTTGAAACAGGAAAAGCAAATAAGACTAAACTGGAAGCGTATGAACAAAGATGTGAGAGACTGAGGGAATTAGAACGTAAACATCAAAGCACAAATGATCCAAAAATATATCAAGAAATTAAAGAAGAAAAAACAAAGATAAAAGAAACACAAATGGATGAAATTGAAAGGAAAAATAGATATCTAAAGCAAAAATATTATGAAACGGGGCCAAAAGCCACAAAACTGCTGGCAAAACGGTTAAGAAAACAACAAACAATGAATAATGTGTACAAGATTAAAGACCCCACCACAAATAAAACCACAGTTAACCCAGAAAACATCGAAGAAATTTTCCATAATTTCTACCAAGAACTATACTCGCAACCTGAAGAAACAAATACTAAAGATATCAAAAAATTTCTAGACACATTGGACTTGCCATCAATAGGAAATCAACAAAATGAAAAACTAACAGCAGAAATAACAACACAAGAGATCAGAGATGTGATTAAGTCACTTAAAAATGGTAAATCACCAGGTAGTGATGGATACTCTTCTGAGTTTTATAAGCTGTTTATAGAAGAACTCACGCCACAACTCCTAAAGTCATTTAATTGGACGCTGAACAACAACAAAATACCTCCAACATGGAACGAAGCCATTATTTCAGTTATTTTAAAACCAGGGAAAGATAAAGAACAATGCGGAAACTATAGACCAATCTCTTTATTAAATGTAGATTATAAAATATACACAACAATTATATGTAAACGAATAAAGACATTCTTGACGGAATTGATAGAAGATGATCAAACTGGATTCATAGAGGGACGCCAAACACATGACAATATCAGGAGAACAATACATATAATTAACCAAATACATAAAGAAAAGAAAAGCGCAGTAATAATGAGTTTAGACGCAGAAAAAGCATTTGACAGGGTTAACTGGAAATTCCTATATAGTGTACTGGAGCGCTTTGGATTTAACGAAAAATCAGTACAATGCATAAGGACGCTATATCAAGAACCTGTGGCAAGAATCAAGATAAACGGTAGCTTAACAGACAAAGTAAATATACAAAGATCAACTAGGCAGGGATGCTGCTTATCGCCCACCTTGTTTGCTCTGTTCATAGAACCATTGGCTCAAGCGATACGACAAAATAAGAAATTAAAAGGTGTAACAATAAAGGGGGCGGAACACAAGATTGGGCTATTTGCAGACGATATTATAGTTTACCTTGAACAACCAGATAAGTCAATAATGGAAATGATGAACTTGATAGAAAATTTTGGAAAATTATCAGGATACAAGATAAACATAACAAAAACACAAATACTGACATTCCACTATAACCCTCTAAACCAGATAACTGATAAGATCAAACTAAACTGGAAGCAAAAAGAAATAAAATACCTTGGAGTGAACATACCTAAAGACCTAAGCAAAATATATAAAGCAAACTATGATAGGTTGGAACAAGAAATAAAAAAAGATATTGATAGATGGTCAATCTTAAATATGGATCTGAATTCAAAAATTGAGACAGTCAAAATCAGCATACAACCTAGATTACTTTACCTCTTCCAGGCTATACCAACAGAGATTCCAGATGCCCAATTCTCAAAGTGGGACAGGATGATATCGAGATTTGTTTGGGGAGGTAAAAAACCAAGAGTGAAATATAAAACCCTCCAATTACCAAAAGAGAAAGGAGGCATGGGCCTACCGAGTCTAAAGGAATATTACTACTCAGCACAAATAAGATATATCATATGTTGGTGCGACGAGGGATATGAGGCAAAATGGAAAGAAATGGAAAAGGAAATTGAGGGACTCCCAGTACAAAGCATAATAGGGGATAAAGATGCATATAAGCAAATCAAACAAATAGACCCAATCACTAAATTTACTTTAGAACTGTGGTATAAAATAGTACAAAAATATAATATAAGGGAAGACATAAAACTATTGAAATGGGTAGCATTTGACAGTCAGTTTGAACCGGCAAAACAAGATAGGGGATACAAAAATCTGGTGAACAAGGGAATCACAGCATGGGGCAATATCGGAAAAAAAGATCTCGGGAGCTTTGTAAATATCAGGAGAAAATTTAAATTAGAAAGATCGGAATTTTTCAGATATCTGCAGATGAGAGATTACTATATGAAGAAGATTAGGCATAACCTCCAAACAGATGTGAACGAGATTATACAACTTATTTTAAGCTCATATGCAGGAAATAAAATAAGAATTATTTCAAAACTATATCAGAAACTTATGACAAACAATCATACAAGTAACTATATAAAGGAGAAATGGGAGAAAGAGCTCAATTTAAACATAACAGAAGAAAGCTGGCAGGAAATATGGAAAACACAACACACATCAACAAATTCAAGGGCATGGAGGGAATTTGGATGGAAAAACCTGATTCGCTTTTTCATTACACCACAGATTCAAGGAAAATATTCAAATACCCAATCTTTATGCTGGAGGGGATGTGGGGCTCAAAATGCAGACCACTCACATATGTTTTGGAAATGCTACAAAATATCATCATTTTGGAAATCTATGCATGTGACAATACAGAGGATATTAGGATATAATATACCAATGAACTGTAACCTGATGTACTTATGTGATCTTAAAAAAGACAGTGTTATACAGGCTGAGGACAGATATCTAGTTAAAATCTTGTTGATTGCATGTAAAAAAACTATCTCAAAAAAATGGCGATCAGAAGTTCTTCCTGACCAAGAACAATGGACTGACATTGTTGAGGACATACGTATGATGGAAAAACTAACATATCGACGAAGAATGCAAGAAGGAATATGGGAGAAAAAATGGCGGAAATGGACACACTACAAAGTGCAACAACGAGGCAGAAATTGAAAGAATAACCAAAGACACTGAAAAAACCAGAAGAATTAAGAGATGGAAACTAAAAACTTGATGCTCCAACATTTGTCCCCCCCCCTTTTATTTTTTATTTTTTATTTTTATTTTGTTTATTTTTTTTTATTTTTCCCTACCCTAACCCCTTTGTTTTTTAAATGTAGAATGTGATCTGAATGCATTATATATGATGAAAAATGAATAAAAATCTAAGTTACAAAAAAGTGTAAACAACAGTGGACTGAGTACACAGCCTTGAGGGGATCCAGTGCTCAGCGTGATGGAGTTGGAGATGTTGTTTCCAACCCGGACAGACTTAGGTCTCTCGGTCAGGAAATCCAGGATCCAGAGACATGTGGCGGTGTTCAGACCGAGAAGGAGTAATTTCTCCATCAGTCTCTGGGGAATAATGGTGTTAAATGCTGAACTGAAATCAATGTACATGAGTCTGGCATAAGTGTCTTTCTGATCCAGGTGGGTAGTGACAGAGTGCAGGGTGGTGACTATAGCGTCCTCTGTGGAGCGATTTGAACGATATGCAAACTGGAGCAGGTCATGTGATGCAGGGAGGCAGGCTGTGATGTGTGGTTTAACAAGCCGTTCAAAACACTTCATCACAATTGGTGTCAGTGCGACAGGACGATAGTGATTCAGACAGGACACAACTGCTTTCTTTGCCACCGGTACTATGATAGAGGTCTTAAAGCATCTAGGAACGATGGCCTGACTCAGGGAAATGTTATATATATCAGTCAGGACATCCGCCAACTCGTTCGCGCAGACTCGGAGCACACGTCCCGGGATGTTGTCCGGACCTGCAGCTTTACATGGGTTAACCCTGATTAGGGTCCTTCGTGTGTCCGCTGTGTTGATGGTGATAGCTGGCCCACAGATGGTAAAGATGGGCCAGCCCTCCCTCTGATTGTCAGGTTTGATGCTTCAAAATGTGCAAAGAAGTTATTGAGCCTGTCTGGAAGCAAAGCGTCATCATCATCAACCCCCTGCCTAGACTTATAATCCGTCAACGCCCGTACTCCCTGCCACATCCGTCTGGTGTTCCCTGTATCACAGAAATGTTTCTGGATTTTCTCCACATAGGCGTGTTTCACCATTTTAATTCCCTTTGCGAGCGCAGACCTGGCTGAGCGGAGGGCGAGCCTGTCCTTCGCTCTGAAGGCTGCATCTCTGGCTGTGAGCAGCGAGCGCACCTCTGCAGTCATCCAGGGTTGATAGTTGCCCCGTGCAGTGAAGGTCTTCAATATAGTGACATCCTCTGTGCACTTCACGATGTAGCTGGTGACCGTTTCAGCGTACTCCTCCACATCAATCATGTCTCCCCGAGAGGCTGCTGTTTTGAAAACCTCCCAGTCTGTATGCAGAAAACAGTCCTGAAGTGCCGAGGCTGCACCCTCTGGCCAAGTCCTGAATTGTTTCTCTACTGGCCTGCTGCGCTTCAGTAAGGGTTTGTAGGCAGGCACCAGCATCACGGATAGGTGGTCAGAATGGCCGAGGTGGGGGCGAGGTGTTGCCTTGTATGCATTTGGGAAATTTGTGTACACCAAGTCCAACATATTCTCTCCTCTGGTCTTAAAGTCCACACATTGTTTGAACTTGGGGAGCACAGTCTTTAGACTGGTGTGATTAAAATCCCCTGCAACCCCCACAAAATTGTCCAGGTGTGAAGTTTGAAATTCACTGATGGCATCATGCAGCTCTCTGAGTGCCTCGTTAGCATTAGCTTTAGCTTTAGCACTCGGAGCTATATAAACAACAGCTACAAACACGTTGGTGAATTCCCTCGGCAGATAGAATGGCCGGCAGTTTACGATAAGGAACTCCGCCAACGGAGAGCAGTGTTTAGTTGCTAACGTGGCATTAACACACCAGTTCTTGTTAATATAGATACATAGCCCCACCCACCCCCGGCTCTTACCGGAGCTAGCGGCCTCCCTGTCTGCCCGGAACAATGTCATCCCTTCCAGCTGAATGGCCGCTTCAGGGATGTTGTCGTGGAGTCATGTCTCCGTGAACACAAACACACAGCAGTCCCTCCACTCTCTGCGGGTTTCTATCAGCAGACGCAGCTCATCCAGCTTGTTGTCAAGAGAGCGGACATTGTAAAGTAGGAGCGACGATACTGCTGGTCAAGAGGGGTTGGCCTTTAGCCTAGCATAAATTCTGGCCCTCTTTCCTCTCCTTTGTTTGCGTTCGCGCCGCTTACGCTTCCTCCTCTCCTGGGTAGCTGCCAGCCTAACCCCCGATAGTATTCCATGCTGGCATAGAATGTCCAAATTGCAGCCAAACGCCGCAATTCTTGCAGCGTACATTACCTTGACGCTTAATAAGGTCTCTCGGTTGTAAAGTTGTACGTCTGGGATGATTAAAATACTCAAAACTCTCACACTCACTGATGCCTAGAGGGGCCGCAGCATCCATGCGCGCCGCCATCCATAAACACTGCGCAGGCAGAAGATACAGGGATGGCTCTGGACTTCTGAAGCTCACATTTTCTCTGGGCCATGGCAATCCTGTTCAGTTCAAAGGAGGCAGCACCTTTGCTGGTACGGCTACGCCAGTCTGGTCGGTCTAGCGCTAGGGTCTCCCAGGTGTCAGGACTGATGTCAGAGCTCTTCAGGGAAGCCTTAAGAGTGTCTTTGTAGCACTTCTTCTGACCACCTTGTGAGCGCCTACCTTCTGCTAGTTCATCATAGAACAGTCTCTTTGGTAGGCGTGAGTCAAGCATACGAACAAGGTGGCCAGCCCACCTATTCTGGGCTCTCTTGAGCAGGGTGTGTATGCTCGGCAGCTCAGCTCGGGAGAGGACCTCTGTGTCAGGGATTTTGTCCTGCCACGTGATCTTCAGGAGCTTTCTGAGGCAGTTCAGGTGGAAGCAGTTTAGCTTTCTGGCATGGCACTCATAGACTGTCCATGTCTCGCAGGCATACAATAGGGAAGGCAGGACAACTGCCTTGTACACCTTCAGTTTTGTGGTCAGCCTGATGCCTTTCCTTTCCCACACTGCTGCATGTAGCTGTCCGAATGTGGAGCTTGCCTTGGCAGTGTTCAAATCGACCTCATCGTTGGTGTTGACAGACCTGGAGAGTGTGCTGCCGAGGTACATGAACTTGTCGACAGACTTGAGGGTCTCCCCATTGACAGTGATGGCTGGTTCCATGTAAGTCTTCTGCAGTGCAGGTTGGTGCAGGACCTTGGTTTTTTTCGTACTTATTGTGAGCCCAAAGTTGTTGCAAGCACTGGAGAAGCAGTTCATACTCTGCTGCATCTAGGCCTCTGTAGTGGCATTGAGTGTACAGTCGTCTGCGAACAGGAAGCCATGCACTGAGTCCCCTTCTACCTTGGTTTTGGCTTGGAGCCTCCGGAGGCTGAAGAGCCTGCCGTCCATCCTGTACCTGATCCTGATGGTGCTTTCTTTATCGTGGCAGAAGGCATCAGACAGCATGGCTGTGAACATCATGCTGAAAAGTGTGGGCGCAAGTACACAGCCCTGCTTGACCCCGCGGGTGACTGGGAAAGCTTCAGAGGAGTCTCCATTGTCCAGTACTTGAGCAAGCATGCCGTTGTGGAACTGGCGCACCATGCTCATGAACTTGTCCAGGCAGCCGAACTTTGCCATGATCTTCTACAGCCCCTCACAACTGACGGTATCAAAAGCCTTGGTCAGATCTACAAATGTTGTGTAGAGGTCCCTGTTCTGCTCTTGACATTGAAGTTGGCATGTGGCGAAGATCGTGTCAGCAGTTCCACGACCCTCTCTGAAGCCACACTGGCTCTCCATGTGCTGAATGAGGCGGTTGAGAAGGACTCTTGCGAGGATCTTGCCAGTGATGGCGAGGACAGAGATCCCACGGTGGTTGTTGCAGGATTGCCTGTTTCGTTTTCTCTTGTAGAGATGGACAATGGAGGCATCCTTGAGCTCCTGGGGGATAGCTTCTTGCTGCCACATGGTCTGAAAGAGCTCGGTGAGTTTCTGTATTAGAACTGGTCCTCCTGCCTTGTAGATTTCAGTTGGGATGGAGTCAGAGCTTGGTGCTTTGCCATTCAAAAGGAGTTTGATCACTTTTTGGACTTTTGATTCCGTTGGAGGTTCTGCCAAAGATGTGTTCACCTCTACTTGGGGCATGCGAGTGATGGCTTCTGCACTGATGCACAAAGGTCTGTTCAGGACGCTGCTGAAATGTTCTGACCATCTTTCCAGGATTGTGTTCTTGTCAGTGAGGAGAGTGGACCTGTCAGCGCTGAGCAGTGGTGATGTTCCAGAAAATGGAGGCCCGTAGATGGTCTTAAGGGCATTGTAGAAGCGTTTGGAGTTGTTGCTGTCAGCGTACTGCTGTATCTCATCTGCCTTTTTGCTGAGCCAGAAGTCTTGCATCTCTCTGAGCTTTGCCTGCACCTTTCCTTTGATGGGAGTTGAAGGTTGCCTCCATATCCAGATCTGCTGTCTTGCTGGTACGCTCTGTGGGCTTCACGCTTCTCATCAAGATGAAAATGTCCTCATCATTGTCATCGAACCAGCCTTGGTGTTTGTGCATGTTCTGGCCCAGATGAGTGCGTGAGGTGTCGTACACCATGTCCCTGAAAGCTGCCCAGTCTTCTTCTGCTCCGTACGCCCCGAGGTCGAGCTGACTAAGCTTGCTGTCCAGGTCCTCACTGAGGTTCTGTCACACAGAGTGCTGTTCCAGCTTGCTGACACTGAGTCGCTTGTTTGTCTTTTTCCCCTGTGGATGCTGTTTGGGCTGGATGTGCATGTTGAGCTTTGAGAGGATGAGTCTGTGAGCCGTCCAGCAGTTGGCACCACACATCACCTTCATCACTCTTAACTTCTTACCTGTCTCTCCTTCCCACACTGATGTAATCGATCAGATGCCAATGCTTAATGCGTGGATGCATCCAGGAGGTCTTATTGCAATTAGGCAAGTGGTAGACGGTATTAGTGATCAGAAGGTCTCAAGAGGCGCACGTCTTCAACAGGAGAAGACCATTGCTGTTGCACTTTCCAACTCCCATTTCTCCCAAGGACTCCCTCCCACGTCTGGTAGCCTGTACCAACTCTGGCGTTAAAGTCTCCAAGAACAATGAGTTTGTCCTCCTTCTATACGCCTTCAAAGAGAGTCTCTAAGTCCTCGTAAAACTTGTCTTTGATCTCATCTGGGTTTGTCATGGTGGGGGCATATGCACTGATGAATGTGGCATGGCGCTTTCCTCGAAGGGGGAGCCGCAGGGTCATGAGGCAGTTGTTGGTTCCTTTGGAGATGCTGGTAAGCTTGCTGATCAGATTGGATCTGATTGCAACACCCACTCCTGCTTCACAGCGTTCTTTGCTGCTTCGGCTGCTCCAGAAAAAGGTGTAGCTGGCTTTGACTTCTGTCAGCTAACCTTCGTCTGCAAACCTGATCTTGCTCAGAGCTGCAATGTGGATGTTGTACTGGCTGAGTTCTCTTGCGACAAGTGCTGTCCGTCCCTCAGGTCTGTCCACTTTGGAGCTGTCCATGAGCATTCGTACATTCCAAGTGCCAATGGTGAGTGATTTCACCTTAGTTGATTTCTTGTGAGAATTTTGACCGCTAGGGTGGGATCCCCGCCAACCTCGGCTTGCTGGCCAGAGTGTAGCAAAGCAGTCTTATGTTTAGGGCACCTTTTCTAGCCCCTTCCTCAGGCCATGGAAGTGAGCGGAGTGAATCCTAAAGAGGGCTGCTCAAAGACCCAGGGGGCTGCCGAACTCCACTACTGCTTCGGTCCAGTAGAGAGCGACACTATGCCCTGGGCCGTCTGTGTGTGGGATTGTGGCTACAGCTTCCAGTGTATCCGCACCTGCTGCTTCATCATTTGCCCATCGCCACAGGCCTTGGAGGGAGAGGGGGAAGAATGAGAAGGAAATGGGGGGGGGGGGCGATGTCTTGACTTGTGCGTGAATTTGATTTACGTGAGGGAGAGTTGTGCAGGGTCGTCAGCCTCACTTTCTTGTTGGATCCGGTGGCAAGACATAGTCAAGATGGCTGGAGATAGGTTAGGATACAGTGGATGGCCAGCAGTGTCCTACGTGTCTCACTGTGTCCTAGTTGTGCTCCACAATGCTTTGCTGGGTCTGCCTTCCTGCCCATTGAGCCAATCTGGTGGTTTCCTCTGCGCAGTCCACCAGGTCCAGTCTACGCATGTATAGGTAGACAAGTACTACCTCACCGAGGGTTTCAAATCCGTCGGCTATCCTCACCAGGTTTCGCCTGCCAGTTGAAGCGGTTTACCAGGGTGTGGCCACTGTTGCATGCAAACAGCTACTTGGAGCCACAGGATAGAGTTGAGTGCCAAGTGGGAACCAAAGTGGACCGACCACCTGGAGGTGCGACTGTTGCCCCGTCAGAGGCACTATCCCTCCCTGACACTCCATACACCCCCACGTCTTTAACAGGTCTTTAACCAGGCTTTAACAAGTCTAATGAGTCTGTAACCAGTCTGTAATGAATCTTTAACCACTCCTTAACCAGTCTTCAACATGTCTTTAACCAGTCTTTTACGGGTCTTTAACCAGACTTTAATGAGTCTTAAATGAGTCAGGAATACATCTATAAAGTATACTTAACCAGTCTTTAATAAGTCTTTAACAAGTCTTTAATGAGTCTGGAACACATTTTTTAACGAGTCTTTAATGAGTCTGTAACCAGTCTGTCATGAGTCTTTATCCAGTCTTACAAGTCTTTAACAAGTCTTTAAGTGGTCTTTAACCAGTGTTTAACCAGTCTTCAGCAAATCTTTAACCAGCCTTAAATGAGTCCTAAATGAGTCTGGAATACATCTGTAAAGAGTATTTAACCATTTTCTAATGAGTCTTAAATGAGTCTGGAACACATTTTTAATGAGTCTTTAACCAGATTTTAAAGGGTCTTTAACAAGTCTTTATTGAGTGTGTAATCAGTCTGTAAAACCAGTCTTTAACCAGTCTTTAACAAATCTGTTATGAAGGGTTTTAATGTGAAGTGCGGTGTGATGATGCCGGCTCCCTGTTGCATCATCACACTGCCTATATTACGGGGCAGCCGCCATGAGGACTTCCTCTTGTGTTGGATGACTCCGCTGGGTGCATACTGTGTATGGTGTTATCTACATTCAGTAAAGCTACGCTCAGTGCTACATCTCTGTCGGCCTCATTCATCACCAGGTTTGTGGACATAACATTTGGCGGATGAGGATTAACGTATGGAGGCATGCGTTACACCACTCTGTCCTTTCCTGGAGCTCCTGGGCGAGCCACCGATGCCATGGCCTTGCTGGTGCAAGGCCTTCCAAACTTACATCATGGCGCTGGACCTCGGGAAGCTCGATAAGGTGAGGGCACATGCGTTCCTTGTCCACAACCTGGGTATTGAAGGCCAGTGGATCCTACAGACGCTCAGCGCTTCGGACTCGTTCAAGGATGTCGTCGAGCTGCTAGCTAACCATTTTACCACCCCAGACAGCATGACTGTTCGGAGAAATCGCTTTCACCAGAGACGTCAGCGTGTTGGTGAGCCTATCCACCAGTATGTCGCTGATTTGAGGCAGCTAGCTATTGAGTGTTGTTTTGGACAGTTAAAAGACGAGATGGTGCATGACCAATTTGGCGAGCACACGTGCAACACTGGACTGCCTGCTAGGCTATTGACAGCGCCTAATGACTTGATGCTAGCTAGGGCTGTCAAGCTAGCTCTCCAGTTGGAGGCCATAGATAAGCTAGCTTTGGAGCTAAACTGGCACCAGTTACAGAAACTGCCAGATCTGCCTGCCTCAGCTAATGTTGCGGACCCTGATAACGAGGATAGCTTGGATGAAGATGATTATGAAACCAATGCTGCCAGCCAAAGGTCTGCCTCGGGGGACCCCGTTTGCAGGGCTTGTGAGTCCACAACGCACCGCCATAAAGTGAGAGAGTCCCCAGCAAGAGGGAAACGATGCTGTAGATGTGGACACTTGAATCACTATGCCAGAGTGTGCTGCTTGTCTGATCCGGTGAGCCCACGGAAGAAATCCCCCCATCCGCCCCGACAACTATCCACTCGGTGAGTGCCAATACCGACAGATATGCGTATTGTGCAGTGGAGTTAGACGGGGTGGAGGTGCCACTGTTACTCGACACAGCGGCAGTGCGGTCGATGCTGAATTGGGCCACGGTGAAAAAGTTTTCCCCCCACCACTGGATTAGGAGTAATCCAGCACTGTTGTATGGCTATGGCAGTAGCAGGCTGTGCACTGTTGGGACTGTGGAGTTGACTGTTTGTTACAAGTCTGAAACGAAGATTGACTTCATGTTCCAAGTCGCGGTGCACAGCGATAATATCATGGGGTGTGATCTATTCTACGGACTGGGTTTCGCCATCAAGGACAGTGCTGGGAACGAATGGTCTGGTTGTGGTTGCAGGGCCTCATGGGCTCCAGTGGTCGAAGAGGACGTGGTTTGGGATGAGGAGCTAATGGACACCCTTGCTTTTGAGCCAGACCAGTTTCGCTCAGTGTCAGTGCGGGAAAGTCTCAGTGCCTGCGCTCGAAAAGAGGTAGTTGGGGAAGCCGAGCGTGATGGCGGGACACCCATGCCGACAAGCGACATCATGCTAGCTCTGGATGCCTCCAGTATTTGGCCGCAGTTGGGTGGGGGGTCTGCTGCTACGACGGTGACCACTGCAATGTTCTTAGAAGAGGGTGGGGCACAACCAACGAGCACAGAGTTACTGCATGCTCAGCAGCAGCACATCAGGCCAAGTAAGGTCCCACTTGGGGTATGGACTTGGTTCAGGTTCGGGGTGACAAATGACCACAGTGAAGTTGGGCCAGACGATAGCCAACAAAACATCAAGCACACCTGTGGATAGTGTTGAAGTTTGGAGCGGCGTGCTTCCGGTTGTCTTGACAGCTCGATGAGACACACTAACCAGCTGCAGTGTGTCCAGGTGAATTCTCCAGGTGGCGTGGCTTGACGGGAGTCGGTGAAGGTGGTTTATGATCCGGGCTCCATCGTCCAGAAGATCAGCCATCGCTCCAGGAGCTTGCCGACTCCAGGGGCGCCCCTGCTGCAGGGCTGCCCAGGGACAGTTAATGTGTTTATAGTTCTGTGTGCTGTTCTGTGTTTAGTTTAGGAGCATGACAACTTTTTAGTTGAAATAAAGAGTCTTAGTTTTACCAGTGGCAGAATAACTCACTGTGTCGTGCGGGCCGTGTGGTAGTCCACCCACTGGTCCTATTTTGAATTTGAATGGGAATTTTATTTGGTAATGAACATGAACATACAATAAAACAACAAAAATATGTAGGACACATAGAGCAACCGAAAGGGTGTAGGCTGAAGCTAGTACTTATATAGCGCCTACCCCATTACAATTTTAAAATCAATAACATAAAATTTAAGTCATACCCAAAACTTAACAAAGAAAATCAAATAGAATAAGTAGAAAAAATAAACAAACAAAAACCTTTAAGTTATTACAAGTTTATCTCCTAGCATTTACAGTGAGATACTGAGATATTTTCTCATCTTTGTACAATTTTTTGAATTGCTTCAAAGTAGAACAGGTTTTAATATTTTCAGAGCAACAGTTCCACAGTTTAACTCCAGTGACAGACATGCAATGATACTTTGTATTTGTTCTGACCTTTGGTTTGTTAAAAACAGAATTTCCTCTTAGCTCATATTTGTGTTCCCTTTTTTTAAACGGTCTCTGAATATTGACAGGTAATTGGTTATCATTTGCTTTGGACATGATTTGAATGACGTTATAATCTACCAGATCTCTAAATTTAAGAGTATATAATTGAATGAACATTGGATTTGTTGGTTCACGGTAAGGTTTCTTTGATACAATGCATACAGCTTTTTTCTGTAGTAAAAAGATAAGTTTGACTTCCGGTTATGGCGGCCACGTAGGAAGACGTGTTTCACACTGCTCTGCTCGTAAAAATAAAAATTTTACTAAAACTCTCTTAATTGGAACAAAACCCATCCCAGCGTTTTGGCGCGGATATGGTAAAGACCAAGGTTGGAAAATTAGGTGGAGGAAAAGGTAACTCGACAAAACAACCCAAGCTAACAGACTTCCACACTCGAGGCGAAACAGAGAAAACTCCAGAAGCAATGGCGAAGGAGGGAGCCAGCGGCGTAGCGGGAACTGCTGAAGAGGGGACAAACGTAGTGCTCACTGCCATCAACTCCATGAGAACAGAGTTTTTGTCTAAATTTGATGGGATTATAGCAGTGATAGAAGGTATGAGAAAGGAAATAAACGACTGCATGGAGCGAGTGTCACAGGCGGAGCTCCGAATTTCAAGCGCTGAAGATGACGTCACCAGCCTACAATCTAAACTGCAAACACTGGAATTAAAATGCAAAAGTCTGGAAGATAACGTCCTAGATTTGGAATCCCGCTCGCAATGGAATAATCTGAGGCTGGTGGGCCCTCCCAGAGGGAACAGAGGGACGGGACCCATGTTCCTTTTTGGAAAAGTGGATTCCAGAAGCGCTGAATAACGCGGATCTGCAGTCATCGGTCGTCTTAGAGAGAGCTCACTGAATCGGCCCACCGAGAGATAATAAGACACCACCGAGGACGCTGATTATGAAGTTCCTCAACTACAGAGACAAGATGACAGTCACCAAAGCGGCGCGAGCTAAAGGGGAAATTAAATACCAGGATCAACAGGTGTGGTTCTACCCAGACTTGGCCACAGGAATTCAACAATTAAGGAGGCAGTTCGACCCGGCCCGCAAAGAGCTGCGCAACCTAGGGATTTGTCATGGAGTAATTCATCCGGCAAGACTGCTGGTCACATATAAAGGGAGAACCCACACCTTCAAGACCCCTCAAGAGGCGCAGGAGCTCATTAAGCAGATCCAAAAAGAAACTGGTGGGAGCTAAGCATGAACATGACAACGGTAGAACATTTAAGCATTTGTACAGGCATCTGATTGATCTGAAACATATAACATGTCTACAAAATACAGACTGTATTTAAAAAAAAAAGCTATGATGTACAAAGTTGCTATAAAACTTTGAAGTTATGTTGAAAAAACTACAGAAGAGAGTTAATGTTATAAGAATAGTAGTAGTGTCAGGGTGATTGAGAGGAGAAAGATAGAGTGGTTTGACTGATCCTCGCAGGTGTGGAACAGTCACTAGCTATAATGGGAGACGGAATATTTTGATTTTGGGGGGATTACCACGAATGTGGGGAAAGGGAATCTGTTTTTGTTTAGTATGTAGGATGAATGTTCTATCATCCATGTTTTTGCTTCGCTGTAAGAGTATGTTCATATTGCAAGGTAATCTCAAACTCCTTATTGATCATAGATCAAAGCGTTAATCTTAATTTAACTTCATGGAATTGCAGAGGTCTACAAAATCTTAAAAAACTTAAAACAAGTTATGAATAAAATAAAAGACATAGATTCAAAAATTGTATTTTTACAAGAAACTCATCTATTAGAGGAGGATGTAAAAAGAATTAGGAGAAGATGGCAAGGTAACGTATTCACCTCATCATTTTCATCCCGAGCTAGGGGAGTTATGATTGTCATACATAAAACAGTCCCATTTCAAATGAAAAATGTAATTAGAGACAAATTTGGAAGATATCTAATCATCCAAGGATCTTTGTTATTAGAAAATATAAATCTGGTGAACTTATACGGCCCCAATATTGATGATCAAAACTTCTTTGTTAATTTATTCCTCACTTTATCATCACTTACAGGGCAACATATAATAGCAGGGGATTTTAATTGTACATTGAATCCCAGTATAGATAGCTCAACAGGACTGGACTGTATGCACAATGGATGTAGGATGACCATTAATCATTTTATGAAAGAATTGAGATTGCTAGATATATGGAGAGAAATGAAACCACAAGTCAAAGCCTATTCTTGTTATTCTAATACCTATAAGACATTCTCACGTATTGGCTACTTTTTGATCTCTACAGAATTAAGGTCCAAGATTCAAAACTGTTTCTATGATAACATTGTGATCTCTGACCATGCACCCTGCTGTCTAGTATATATAGATAAGAAATTGACAAAGGACCCAGTTAGGTGGCATTTTCAACATAAATGGCTTCAGGATGACGAATTTGTTAAGTACATAGAAAAACAGATTCTTTGATATCAATACTACACAAACAACGGCATGTATAAAGTGGGAGGCTTCCAAAGCTTTTATTAGGGGGCATATTATTAGTTATACAGGTTCAAAATCTAAGCAGACCCGAGAGGAGAGAGTCCAGTTGGAACGTAAAATAAAAATTCTTCAAGAAAAGGTGGATGCAGGACGTAACCCACAGTTAGAGAACGAATTACTGATTCTGAGAGCTGAATATGACAAAAAAATCAGCGAATATTGCTGCCCCGAGTCTTCTAAGATTGAAGCAAACTTTTTATGAACAAGGTGAAAAATCAGGAAATTTATTGGCATGGCAGATTAAACAATTAGAATCTAAAACACCAATTACCAGTATTATAAGTAACGGACAGGTAGTTATAGATCCTTTAGAAATTAATAGTGCCTTTAGAGATTATTATGAAAAACTATGATACAAAAAATGAAACTGACTTAACAAAACTAAATGGGTTTTTGGGTGGATTATCTATACCATGTATTCCAAATGAAAACGGGGATACTGGAGTCTAAAATTAGTCAAGAAGAAGTTGGGCAAGCCATTGATAATATGAAATCAGGAAAAAGAGCAGGACCAGATGGTCTTCCAGTTGACCTCTATAAAAAATTTAAGAATAAATTAATAAAACCACTGTTGGAAATGGTTTTAGAAGCATTTCAAAATGGTAATTTACCACCATACATCAGTGCTTCTCAATTATTTTTTGCAAAGCCCCCCCTAGGAAAGAGAAAATATTTCGTGCCCCCCCCACTCGCCGCGGTGACTATAAATAAGATCATTATCTATAAAAATTGTATAAGTATACCTAAAATTGTATCCTTTAACATTAACAAAAGAAAAAAGCAATATAAATCAACTTTCAACAAATATTAACTTTATTTTGCCACACAGAAACCCTGTTATAGTCTAAAACAGAAAAAACAAAACTTAAAGTGCATCAAAGTGCCTGAAATAAAAAATATGTCAATCCTTATTTAAACTAGAAACATTTTTGACCAACTGAACCATTTGATGCTGAGAAAAATAATTCAATCAATAAATAATATTAAATGTAAATTGATCTGGAACATTAACACAGGAGCACCAATATATTTAACATTTTAGTCTGAAGAAAAAGGTATAAAACATTGTGCTGATTTTTTTCTAAATCACATTAATGAAGTAATCATTAATGGCTACAATGAGCACGTTTTGCGGAGCACAGCTTTTCAAAGCGGGGTTTGAAGCATGATAGTGCAACTCTCAGCTCCTGCTCAATGTTTAGCTGGGACCTGTACTTGGTCTTCAGTGCAGCAACAGCAGAGAAGCCAATCTCACAAAGGTAAGAAGTTGCAAAGGGAGGAAGAATGCCCATAGCCTTCTGTCCAAAGAGTGGATACTGCCTCTCTACACTCAGCCAGAATTCACTCAGTGTCTGTGATGTGAAGCTCAGTCTCAAAGTGGAGTCAGATGTCACGTCAATGAACTGTTCCTCCTCTGCAGAGGTGAAACCAGTAGGAGCTGGTGCATTGAAAGGATCTCTCACCCAGTCATACTGGGAACTGTTTTCAGGAAAGTACTTTTTGAAGAATCCCATCAATGATGCAATATGCTGCTTAATAACTGGAATCACTGAGGTGGCATCATAGTCAGTGGTGTCAACAAATTCATGTAGATTCTCAAATGCATCACTTCTTCCTTCATCAAGTTGCCTGCCCCACATTGCAAGCTTTCGAGTGAAAGAGCTGATCTTGTCTGTGACCTGAGGGAGGTGTTTATTTTTCCCTTGAAGCTGTAAATTTAGTTCATTTAGCTTTCCAAATATGTCACTCAGGTAGGCCAGTTTTGCCAGGAAGTTCTCATCACTAAATTTTGCTTCATCTTCATACTTATGTTCCTGCTCCAAAAACACTCTTATCTCCTCTCTGAGCTCAAAAACATGGGACAAGACCTTTCCTCGTGACAGCCGCCTTGCTTCACTGTGAAAGACCACAGCCTGGTGTTCAGCTCCCATCTCCTCACAGATAGCAGAGAAGATTCTGGATTTTAGTGGTCTGGTCTTTATAAAATTGACTACACCTACACCACGCCTTCTGAGCTACAGGTTGCCACCAAGGAACTGAAGGCCAAAATTTTAAGAGCAAAACAGAATTATAAATCAGAGTTGGAAAGCAAGATGGCAGCAAATAAACTTGGTTCGGCCTGGGCCAGTATGAAAACTATTGCAGGCCTTCAGAGCACAGAGCGCAGTAATCGTGTGTTTTTAGATGGTTTTAGTTCAGACACAGAGCTGGCTAATGCTCTTTACTGTTTTTATGGTCGTTTTGACTCCTTTGATTTTAGCACAGAAATCCAAGATTTGAAACAGAAACTCAAAGACAATCAGCACTTTAATATTGAGATGCAGGATGTTAAAAGGGAGTTCTGCGCTGTAAAAGTGAACAAAAGTCAGGGCCCTGATAATATATGTGGACGCCTGGTAAAGTCCTGTGCACATGAACTGAGTCCTATATTTCATTATATTTTCAATAAGTCCTTACAGACACAACATGTGCCTAAGATCTGGAAAGATGCCGTGGTTGTTCCCGTTCCAAAATCCAGCTGTCCTAAAACGGTAAATGACTTTAGACCAGTTGCTTTGACTTCAATTTTAATGAAAATTTTTGAAAAACTGGTCAGATGTGAGGTCCTAAGGCAGACTGAACATGCATTGGATCCTCTGCAGTTTGCCTATAGGCCTCACAGAGGAGTGGAGGATGCCACTGTCACTCTGTTTGACATGCTTTTTAAACATCTGGATTTTAATGGGACACACGCCAGGCTTTTATTTGTGGACTTTTCTTCTGCCTTTAATACAATCCAACCTCATATTTTAGTTGAAAGGCTCCTGCAACAATTTGATTTAAGCAATAATCTGGTGGGTTGGATTCTGGATTTCTTAACCAACAGGACGCAGAGAGTAAGGGTCAATGGCACATTGTCTGACCTAAAGTGCTCTTCTACTGGCTCTCCTCAGGGGTGTGTGTTGTCACCACTACTCTTCATCCTGTACACAAACATGTGTCAGAGCAGACATGACAACAGAGACATTATAAAGTATGCTGATGACTCAGTCATTGTCAGTCTCCTCCAGGATGGTGAGAGTGGCCACGGCCCAGTAGTTGATGACTTTGCTCACTGGTGTGAGGATTCCTACCTGCAGCTGAATACAACAAAAACGAAAGATATGATTATTGACTTTAGGAGGAAAACTCCCAGGCACAAAGTCACCATACTAAAAGGCCAGACCACCGAATGTGTACAATCGTACAAATATCTTGGGACGATTATTGATAGTGGATTGAACTTTGAGGTGAACTGTGAAAGGGTGTGCAAAAAGGGTCAGCAAAATTTGCATTGTTTGAGGAAACTTGCACGCTTCCAAATTGACCGAACCATAATGACTATGTTCTATCGGGCTTTTATTGAATCTGTTTTATCCTTTTCTTTAATGTCATGGTTTGGTCAGATAAAACTGAAACAGAGGAAATCCTTGGATCAGGTAGTCAGATGGTCCAGTCGTTTGCTTGGTGAGTCACAGCTGAGCCTGACATCCCTGTACACCAGACAAGTACAGAGGATGGCCGACTCGATTTTAAATGATGACTCCCACCCTTTGCACTGCAACTTTCAGCTTCTTCCCTCCAGACGGAGGTTTGCTGTCCCAAAAGTAGAACCCAGCGCTACAAAAACAGCTTTGTCCCTGCTGCTGTCAAAGAGTTGAACAAGCTATAAAAATTATATTGTACATATTTTATATTTACCTATTTTGTAAGATGTGTGCCTGTGTTTGTGTCTATGTTGAATGTAATTAGTGGCTTGTAAATATGGATGTCACCAACTGCAAAACAAATCTACCTACGGGTACAAATAAAGGAACCTGAACCTGAACCTACACCTATAATGTCAGTCATAACCTCACTTAATTCAGAGGAAAGGTGCCTTGATGCCAGTGCTTCTCTGTGTATAACACAGTGTGTCCACTCAGCATTAGGTGAAGCCTTCTTGATGAGCGCTCGCAGTCCTTTTCTCATCCCTGACATAGTCTGTGCACCATCACTGCAAACACCAATGCAGTTCTCCCACTTCAGCCCATTCTCAGTTAGGAAGCAGTCCAGCATTTTAAATAGCTCCTCAGCTGTGGCTCTGTTTTTGACATATTTACAGAAAAGCGAATCCTCACACAGGGAGTTTGTCATGTCAAAATGCACATAAGCAATAAATAAACAGTCTTTGTTGCTGTCAGTTGCTTCATCGAATTGTAAGACAAACCGTTTGTCTTTGAGTTTATCTACCAGCTGTTCCTGGAGATCGTTCGCGATGTCATCTATGCGTCTTGCGACCGTGTCATTGGACAGTGGGATGGTTTTTATTTTTGCAGCACTTGCGTTGTCAAGCATGACAGAAACCATGTCTACTGCTGCAGGCAGTATCAACTCCTCTGCAATTGTGTGGGGTTTTTTGCACTGCGCAATTTGGTACGCCACTTTAAATGATGCTAAAAGTGCTCGCTGGTTTACTGATGTAGCGTTCACAAAGCGGGATGATTGTTAGCCATACTCCGCACGTTTTCACTGAAAAAAATCAAGCGGCTTATCAACGTGTTGAGGATGTAATGTCTGTAGGTGACGTCTTAATTTATTTGGCTTCATGCTGTCCGTTGCCAACATTTTCAGACACAGTAAACACACCGGTCTTTCCTCGTCTCCCACCGTAGTCACAGTGAAGCCAAGCGCTAGATAAGCTTCGTCATATTTCCTCGTCTTAGCTTTTGGGAGACTTTCATTTGTCTCTTTACCTTTGTCTCTCTCCGCCTTTCTTTTCGTTACTGTTAAATATTTCTCCATGGTGTCTCTCGAGGGGTTTGTTGACAGCAATTTAAAAAGTTTTAAACTCCCGCACAGACTTTGACAGTGAGAGCGCCACTGCACCACCTGCTGCCGTGGATGTGCAATTACACTTTACACGGCAAAAGCAAAGCCTGTTCCCCGGGGTCATACGCGCCCCCCCGGCATCGCATTTGAGAAGGACTGCCATACATGAATAATGCCTTAATTATACTGTTGCCAAAACCAGGTAAACCCCCTAATAAATGTGAAAACATGAGACCAATAAGCCTATTAAATGCTGATCTTAAAATAATCTGTAAAATTTTAGCAAAACGACTACAAGAAATATTACCAAATATTATTAACCGAGATCAGAATGGTTTTATAATGGGAAGATAAGGCTTCCATAATGTAAGAAGACTATTTAATATTATTTATTCCAATAAAGAAGCACCGGATACAGCTCTCCTATCACTGGACGCCGAAAAGGCCTTTGATAGGGTTGAATGGCCCTATCTTTTTGAAGTCCTACAAAGGTTTGGACTTGGAAATAATTTCATAAAATGGGTGCAGGAGCTCAAACCAAATCAATAAATGTACGTCTTAAACTGATACATTTTAAATGGTTAATGCGGATGTATGTTACACCAGTGGAATTAAATAGATATAACAAAAACATACCAGATACATGCACAAAATGTATGGAAAGTAAAGGAACCCCATTTCACTGTTTATGGGAATGTAGAAAAATCAGAATGTTTTGGGAAGAGGTGAGGGTAACAATTGAAAAAAATAAATTTCAAAACAAATCACATTGAACCCTAAACTGTTTTTGTTGGGTCTGTATCCAGAAAAACATAACTTTAGTAAGAGTGAAAGAGTATTCATAGACCTCGGTTTGCTTAATGCCAAAAAATGTATTGCACTACTGTGGAAAAAGACTCATAGACCAGATGTGACTCTGGTTAAGACAGATGTTAACAAACCTTCCACTAGAAAGAATAACATATATACTGAAATCAAAGGAAAATGTGTTTGAGAATATATGGAGACCTTTCATTGATTATGTAAAGAATTTAAACATAACGTCTGAAGAAGAAGGTGAATGATATGTGTGGACCTTGCAAATTCCAAGCTGGTGAATGTATATTATGTATTCTTATGCAATAGATTACCTAGACTAAACAGAGGAGCATTGTTGCTGACTTGTGTTTGTTAATGGCTGTTGTTGTTTTTATTACACTTTTTTTTGTTATTGTTCTTTTTAATTTTTAAATTACTTTTGTGTTAGTGTCTGATCATTTGTGCCATGTTTGTAAAATGGAAAAAAAAAAGATTAAGTTTGTGTTTGTTATGTATGTGCTTCCACAGCTCTTCCCACAGTATGTCATATCAGGAACTATCAGTGAATTATAAAAAATGCAAAGAGATTTCTGACACAGGAGATCCTTAACTTTATTCAGTACGGCAATGGATTTAGATATTTTAGTTTTGACATAATTTGTTTGATTTCTAGTTTAGTTTGTTATCAACAATGACACCTTAGGAACTTGGTTTCCAAAACTGTGTCAGTTTCAACATTATTTTAATTTTTCTGTGATTATATAATTTGCAGTTTCCAAATATTATACATTTTGTTTTTCCAAGGTGAATAGATAATTTGTTGGCAGTGAACCATTGGTTTGTTTAAGTTCATTTTCATCTGAATCCAGAAGCTGCTTAAGATTTTCTCCACTACAAAAAAAGTAGTCATCTGCAAATAAAATACACTTGAGCAATTTAGACACAGAATATAAATCATTAAAATACAAAATAAACAGCAAAGAACCAAGTACAGAACCTTGTGGTACCCCACATATCATCTTCAGCAACTCGGAGTCTGTATTATTCACCAGTCAAAAGCAATTCCTCTGATGCCACACTTGCATAATTTACTGAGGAGTAATTTATGGTCAACTGTATCGAATGCCTTTTGTAAGACCAGAAATATTCCAAGTGTATTCTCTTCTATCTGTTGCATCCGTGAGCTGTTCAACAAAGTCCATGAGTGCCAGTGAGGTGGTCTGGTTCTTCCTGAATCCATACTGTTGTTTGCAGAGTATATTGTGCTTAACAATGAAATCATTTAGTGTCTGAACAAATATTTTTTCCAGAATTTTGGAGAACTGAGGTAACAATGAGATGGGTCTGTAGTTTGACAATAAGTGTTTGTCACCCGTCTTATACAGAGGAACGATTCTTGCTATCATCTTCACCGTCGCCAAGCGCTTGCTCACAGGGGATCGCTTGATTGCTGAGGTTTTTCTGCAACTGTGGGGGTTCCCCCTACAGTTGAAAGTGCTATGAGATGACTGTTGTTGTGAAATGGCACTATATAAATAAAGTTGAATTGAATTTTCTTGGGAAATTTACCAGCAGTAAGTGACATGTTGCATATGTAAGTGAAGTGTTTAACAATACAATCAATAATACGTTTAACCAAGAACTGTCATAAATCCTTAAGGCAAAGGAGGACGTCAAGCGCAGGCGGTGAGTTTGCATGTTTATTTTCGACAGTGAACAAAACCCAAAATTCCAAAACAAAACTCACTGAGGACACCAGGGAAATCCAGGAAGGAAAACACAGAGACCCACGTCTGAACACAAGACAGCTGTAGTGAGACAACAACAGCAGTCAGATTGTCAACAGGTGTGAGTGCATGAGTGAAATGCAATCAGACTGACAGGTAACGGCTGTGCAGCCCATGAGACAGTTTGACAGCCGGGGCTGTACAGCACAGTCCAAATAAAAGTACAGACCAGAACTAAATAATACAACTCAAAAAGATATAATCAATACCATAACTGCAAAATGGCACACCATAAATAGAGAGGACCATAAGAACAACCCAAGAGTCCCACACTCCAAAAATAAACAGATAAAATGCAACAGATCATGATAAACACAGAAACAAACAAACAGAAATAGACTTAACTCCAAATGGAGACTGGACACGGCACCCACCCGTGCCCAGGATCATGACAGAGCCCCGCCCCCCACAAGGGGTGGGTCCCAGACACCCCAGGGCAACATCAAAAAGAGAAGACCTCCGCCCCCCACAAAGAAGACCCCCCTCCAACAAAAAAAGCCCCACCCCTGGGGGGGGGGGCACCAGCTGGCACAGCCCATCAGGTGGTCTCCCAAAGTCTCAGAGCAAATGGGCCGTGGGGCACAACGCGCCCACACCTGGAGGTGGCAGCTGGAGCTAATGCCCCCAACAGCCCGCACAGCCCGCAGTGTGAATGAGACGGACCCAGGGCTGCGGCACAGCACCCATGGAGCCCTCGGACGGAGGGGGTGCAGCACCCACAGAGCCATTGGATGGAAGGGGGGGCAGCACCCACGGAGACCTTGGATGAAGGCGGCGCAGCACCCACGGAGGCCTCAGACAAAGGCATTACGCCCACAGTGGCCTCAGACAATGGCGTTGCATTCACAGTGGCCTCAGACGACAGCGTCGCACCCACAGTGGCCTCAAACGAAGGCATCGCCCCCACAGTGGCCTTAGACGAAGGCTTTGCACCCACAGTGGCCTCGGGCGGGTAGGCAAGACCTCCAGACACCTCAGGAGAAGAGTCAGGGAAAGAACAGACACACACCGGATCACAGTCACCAGCAACAGTGGAGCCCAGTGGGGGGAGCTCAAGCGTGGCTGACGGCAGCACTTGGTCCCCCAATCAAGAGCCAGATTTGAATCTGATGATGTTAAAACAGAATAGAGTATTTGCCTGGACTTGAGCTCCACCGCCATCCAGGACTCCGGCGACTCTGCTGCGGCAACCCAGGCAGCAGCCATGGCAGCTGACACTATCCCCAGTGAGGTGACAGGCACTGGTGGACCTCCAAGCGTGGTGGCTAACACAGGCGGCCCCTCTGATGTGATGGCTGAAGCAGGGAGAACTCCAGCGCAGCATGACAGAGCCAAGAAATGGCTCATCGATGGTACCGGGTCCCGCGATGCCGAAACCAGGGGACTATTAGTCAGCTCAGGTTTCAGAACCTTTTTTTCCAAAAAAAAAAAAAAAAAAAAAAAAAAATGGGGGGTGCTCCTCTCCCATCCGGGGTATGGCTGCACGGCTCACACCGGATCCTCCGGAACCACTGACCTCCTCTTTGTCTGGCAGCTCCCTCCCAGGACCGGTGGACAAACACGGAAAACAGGGAAGGACACAGGAGAGGTAGGTGAAAATAAAGAGATGACTGCAGCAGCAGGCAAGGAAGGCTCAGCCAACTTGGGTGACTGTTGCTGAGCCTTCCCACCGGCAACAAGGCAAGACAATTCATCCTCAGATGTTATTAAATGAAAAGATACTTGCCTATGCTCCCGGTGTGTGGTGGTGGCTGCTGCAGATGGGCCAGAAGACTCCTCCCTCCTGGCTGTGGGGACTGAGGACACCAATGCAGATCCTGGCTGATCCGGTCCTGCAGGCATGATGAGGGATGGAGCAGAAAATCCTCCCTTGACTGCCTCCACAACCTGCTAGCATTCCTCCAGCTCCTCCACCAGTGGTGCAGGCCACTGTTTGAGAGGGGAAGGCGGGGCTGCTGCTGCTGGAGAGCGGCGAGAGGCTTGGGGCTTCCGCGCCCTGGGCCGCTTTCTCGTTAGCTGCTGCATGGGAGTGGAGGAGGTTTCCCCCAGCCTGTGGAGCATGGCCGATGGGTTGGTAACGGAGAGGAGAAGGTCTGTGAGCTCCAGATGGCTCCACAGATTGGGGCATGCTTCAAGCACTTGTGCGGTGCTGACCAGACACTCCTGAGCCACCTCGGGAGTGCAAGAAACATGATCCTCCGATAAAATGCTCTGAAGCACATTCACTGTCCAGCACTCCACCCAGCTAAGCCCACACTGCCCATAATCTGAGGGCGCTGTCATACCAGCAAAACAGATTTAACGGAAAATACGGGAGGGGAAAGAAAAATGGAAAAACTTAGTGCCACTGGCATCTCACTTGGCAGCAGTCTTCTGTCATAAATCCTTAATTCAGGCAAAGGAGGACGCCAAGCGCAGGTGGTAAGTTTGCACGTTTATTTTCGACAGTGAACAAAACCCAAAATTCCAAAACAAAACTTACTGAGGACGCTGGGGAAACTCAGGAAGGAAAACACAGAGACCCACGTCTGGACGCAAGACAGCTGCAGTGAGACAGCTACAGCAGTCAGCTTAAATAGAGCTGTGCAGATTGTCGACAGGTATGAGTGCATGAGTGAAACGCAATCAAACTGACAAGTAAGGGCTGTGCAGTGAGACAGTCTGACAGCTGGGGCTGCACAGCATTGTCCAAATAAAAGTACAGACCAGAACTAAATAATACAGCTCAAAAAGATATAAACAATACCATAATTGCAAAATAACACACCATAAATAGAGAGGACCATAAGGACAACCCAAGAGTCCCACACTCCAAAAATAAACAGATAAAATAGAACAGGTCATGACAAACACAGAAACAAACAAACAGAAAAAGACTTAACTCCGACTGGAGATGGGGCACGGTCCTCACCTGTACCCAGGATCCTGACAAGAACATTCTGAAATCATTACAATCAGCTGATTTTTCGTCTTTGAATTTGTTAACAATGTCAAGAATTTCTTTTTCATCTATTTCTTTCATAAACATTGAGTAAGCATTTATGTTGATGACATTGTTAACGCCATTTGTATTTGCTAATGATACAGTGGAGTTGGCGACCTTTTTTCCTATATTAACAAAATATTCCCCGACCAACAGTGATCTGTGTGGAGTTTGCATGTTCTCCCCGTGTCTGCGTGGGTTTACTCCGGGATTTCTCCAGCTTCCTCCCACATGCCAAAAACATGCAAGTTAGGTTAATTGGCATCAAACTGGGGATTCTAAATTGTCCTTAAGTATGACTGTGACAGTGAATGGCTGTCTGTCTGTGTTGGCCCTGCGATGGACTGGCAATCTGTCCAGGGTGTACCCTGCCTCTCGCCCAAAGATGCTGAGATGGGCTCCAGCCCCCCCCCCCCCCGACCCGAAAAAAGGATTAAGCGGTAGAAGATGAATGAATGAATTCATGAAACATGTTGGAGATCAAGCTATTTTCACTGATCATTCCATTTTCTGAATTTAAATAAGAGATGTGTTTGGAATTTAGTTTTCCTCTCTTTGTTATATTATTTAACACTTTCCATATATTACATGTATTAGTTTTGTTATTTTCCCAATAATTTCCTGTAATACATTTTTTTACTCGATCTTAAAATACTAATGAGTTTATTTTTATGTCTTGTATTTCTTTTCAGCTTCCACAGTTCTTAGTTTCAGAAACGTTTTGTATAACAAGTTTTTCTTTTTACAAGCATTTTGCAGGCCCTTGGTGATCCAAGGCTTATCTCTGTATTTAAGTTTAGTTTCCTTTACCACTAGAGTGCAATGTCTGTTATATAGTTTGGATAAAATACAGACAAATTCTCCATATGCTGTGTCAATGTCATCAACATATATGCTGCTCCAGTCTTGGATTTTTAGATCATTTCTAAGATGGGTTATTGTGGGTTCTGTTACAAGTCATTTAAAAGCCTTATCTATTTCATCGTTGTGTTACACCAGAGTCTGAAGAAACAAACAGGCAGATGGTCTGTCACATCATTGATAATAAAGCCAGCAGTTACATTCCCCTCAGTAACATTTGTGAAAATGTTATCAATAAGCACTACTGAACGTGTTGCTGTTCTACTGGGGTACGTTATTGAAGGGTAGAAACCCATACAAAACATGGAATTTATGAATTCATTTATTTGGAAATGGCCATTTGGATTTAATAAATCAATACTGAAGTCTCAACAAATAAATACCAGCTTCTTATTACCTACTGCACTGAAAAGCTCAGTCAATTTTTCTTTGACAATGTCAATATCGGTAGCTGGTGCTCTATAAATACAGCTGATTATGATGTTTTTTGTAGTTGTTGTGATTAATTCCACAGTTACACACTCCATGATGTTTTCCATTTCAAAAGACATATTATCTACAACTTGGCTTTGGTAGCAGGACCTGATATATAAACCAGCACCAACATCCCTTTTTTTTTTACCTGTTTGTAGTATATAAATCATAGCCTCTCATTTGCCCTTGGTCAGTTTTTAGCCAAGTCTCAGCAATTGCAACAGCAGAAAAATTTGTGTTATATTCCAACAAACTGTCCTCGATTTTGGAAAAATTTATGTTGAGACTTCTACTATTAAAGTGTACTATTGACAATGATTGGTCAGAAATAGTATTTTTTAGTTGGTCTGAGCCAAAGTATTTAGACTGATGTTTAATACTGTTGAAAAAGTGATTTTCAGGATCAATTTCATATTCAACACGATGTGGCTTATGTTCAGTATATTCGTACCCTTTAAAAATGGGGTTGTTTCCTATAAAAGTTTGCATCTTAAAACATCCTCATTTTATATATATAAAATGTTACAGGCATTTGATTAGTTTTGAGTTGTTTGTGGGTTCAGTTGCTCCAGGTGATGGATGTGGTCTGGTGGGTGGTTTGGGGTTTTGTCTCTTTGCAGTGTTATTTTTCTACCACCAGGCTGTGCTGTTGCACAAATGTGTCTTTTGCCAGTATGGATGACTGGTTGCCTTGGAAACAACAGCCATTGGAGACGCCAATCTTTTTTTTTTTTTTTTTTTTTTTTGCTGTCTGAAAAAAACATTTTCTTGGTCCGTGAAATAAAGATTTTTTTCATGAAATTTTCAGTCAGAGTCTGTCTTCGTTCTGCCTTCTACATATATATACAGTCGTGGACAAAATTGTTGGTACCCCTCTGTTAATGAAAGAAAAACCCACAATGGTCACAGAAATAACTTGAATCTTACAAAAGTGGTAATAAATAAAAATTCTATAAAAATTAACCAATGAAAATCAGACAATGCTTTTGAATTGTGGTTCAACAGAATTATTTTTAAAAAAAACAAACTCATGAAACAGGCCTGGACAAAAATGATGGTACCCTTAACTTAATATTTTGTTGCACAACCTTTTGAGGCAATCACTGCAATCAAACGATTTCTGTAACTGTCAATGAGACTTCTGCACCTCTCAGCAGGTATTTTGGCCCACTCCTCATGAGCAAACTGCTCCAGTTGTCTCAGGTTTGAAGGGTGCCTTCTCCAGACAGCATGTTTCAGCTCCTTCCACAGATGTTCAATAGGATTTAGATCAGGGCTCATGGAAGGCCACTTTAGAATAGTCCAATGTTTCGCTGTTTGCCATTCTTGGGTGTTTTTAGCTGTGTGTTTTGGGTCATTATCCTGTTGCAAGACCCATGACCTGTGACTGAGACCAAGCTGTTTGACACTGGGCAGCACATTTCTCTCTAGAATACCTTGATAGTCTTGAGATTTCATTGTACCCTGCACAGATTCAAGACACCCTGTGCCAGATGCAGCAAAGCAGCCCCAGAACATAACAACCTCCTCCATGTTTCACAGTAGGGACAGTGTTCTTTTCTCGGTATGCTTCATTTTTGCGTCTGTGAACATAGAGCTGATGTGCCTTGCCAAAAAGTTCCAGTTTTGTCTCATCTGCCCATAGGACATTCTCCCAGAAGCTTTGAGGCTTGTCAACATGCAGTTTGGCAAATTCCAGTCTGACTTTTTTATGATTTGTTTTCAACAGTGGTGTCCTCCTTGATCGTCTCCTATGAAGTCCACTTTGGCTCAAACAATGACGGATGGTGCAATCTGACACTGATGTACCTTGACCTTGGAGGTTCACCATGAATGTGTTTAGAGGTTGTTGTGGGCTCTTTTGTTACCATTTGTATTATCTGTCTCTTCCATTTTTCATCAAGTTTCCTCCTGCGGCCACGTTCAGGGAGGTTGGCTACAGTCCCGTGGATGTTAAATTTCTGAATAATATGTTCAACTGTAGTCATAGGAACATCAAGCTATTTGGAGATGGTTTTATAGCCTTTACCTTTAACATGCTTGTTAATAATTTTCTGTCTAATCTCCTGAGACAACTCTCTCCTTTGCTTCCTCTGATCCATGTTTAGTGTGGTACATGTGGTCTACATTAATCATATATCCCATAACCTACATATGTATAAGCATGTGAGAATGTTTGGTGATTACATATGTAAAGCGACTTCACACCTCAGAACAGGACAAAGAGGTCTCAACCGCCAGCGGGGATCAAAGAGCATCCGAGGCACTGCGGTGGAGACCAGATCGATCGCCCTGACCTCCCAAGGCCAGGTGGAGGGATACGGAGACAAAGGAGGGGGATTAAGATAATGTGGGATGTCAGCTTTGATATGCATGTCTTTTGTTATGTGTAGGTATAAGTATGTAGAGCTGAATATGTTCTGCCTCTTTCTACTTCTGCTTCTGCACTGAGATGAGACTTGTTAGAGGAGCGAAGCTGATAATAAACTTTGGTTTATAAGTCGCATCGCCTCGTTATTCCAAGCTCTTCTACACTGGTGACCCTGACGCGAGGATGGACCAGAGGCGTTGACTCATCTGAGGCGACCCAGGCAGACGCCGGCGCCCATGCAGACAGGGGAACGGATGGAAGACGTTCCCCCACGGCAGAAGAGAGGGCTCAACCGAGCACCAGCCCCGCCGTGAGAGCAGAAGAAAGGCGCTCTCACCCGGCGGACACATCAAGGACGGCCCACACAAGCGCCATCACCGTCAAGCTGCCAGAATTCTGGCAAGAAGACCCGAGCTCGTGGTTCCAGCAAGCTGAGGCTCAGTTTGCACTGGCGGGCATAACGGCGGACGAGACGAAGTTTTATCACATTGTCGCCAAACTCGACGCAGCCACGTCAAGATGCGCGCGGAGCATAATCCGACAGCCGCCTGCCTATGAAAAATACAGAGAGCTGAAGGCGACCATCGTCGAGAACTTCGTCCCCTCAGCCGAGGAGAGAGCAGAGAAGATCCTGGCGATCTACGGCCACAGAGGATGCAGACCCAAGGCCCTCATGGAGGACATGCTGCAGCTCAAGGAGGAGGACAATGACAACTTCCTCTTCCAACACATCTTCCTCAGCACTCTGCCGCCACACATGAGAGGGACGCTGATCAACATGCGGTGCAGCACCCAGCAGGACTTCCGCACGCTGGCCCGAGAAGCGCAGCGACTCACCAACGCCTGCAGGGAACAGGTGGCCACAGCAGCATCCGCAGATGCCCAGAGCAGCGGAAAACCACAGACAACCGAGCAGAGCCCGCCCACCATGGCGGCAACACGACCAAGACGCAGCAGGCGGAACGACATCTGCTATTACCACCACCGTTTCGCCGAGGGGGGCGTACAAATGTGTTCCCCCCTGCAAGTTCAAAAGTTCGGGAAAACGTCCAAACCGAGAACCGTTAACGGCTGCGGTTCTCGGCGAAAAAAATAAACTTCTTTATGTGACTGACGGACACACCGGCAAACAGTTCCTAATTGACACTGGAGCTCAACTGAGTTTTATCATGCCCTCCCACGCAGACCGGGCCATGAGCCCCCGGGGCAATGGAGCAATGGCAGCCAACGGCTCCATCATCGACACTTATGGTGAAAGGAACCTGCCCCTCTGCATTCATGGCCGCAACTACAGATGGACATTTGTTGAAGCAGCGGTGAGTTTTAACTTGTTGGGCGCAGATTTTTTGTGTGCACATGGGTTATTAGTCGATCTAGCAAACAGACGCTTGGTTAATGCATTGTCATTTGCTTCTATTCCCTGCTCAGCTTGAGTTTCTCCATCACCCGTGCAGGCCAGCGTCACTACAGCAGGAGGTAAGTTTGATCAACTCCTCACCCAATTTCCAGCACTCACAATTCCCAAATTCTCAGCTACAGTGGCTAAGCACGGGGTCGAACACTTTATTCCCACAACGGGCCCACCCGTATTCGCCAAAGCTCAGCGCTTAGACGCGACCAAGCTCGCCATAGCTCGGGACGAGTTTACCACCCTTGAAAAACTAGGCATTATCAGACGCTCAAAAAGCCCCTGGGCATCGCCACTACACATGGTCCCGAAATCCGATGGTTCTTGGAGACTGTGCGGCGATTACCACAGATTAAACAATGCGACAGCGCATGACCGCTACCCAATTCCTCACATCCAAGATTTTTCACTACATCTGGCGGGTGCGTGCATTCTTTCTAAAATAGACCTGGTCCGTGGCTATCACCAAGTCCCCGTTCGAGCAGAAGACATTCCTAAAACAGCTGTAATAACCCCCTTCGGTCTTTTTGAAATTTTGCGGATGCCTTTTGACCTCAAAGGCGCTGCTCAAACCTTTCAGCGGATGATGGACGCGGTATTACGCGACCTCCCTTTTGTGTTCGTCTACCTCGACGATATGCTGGTAGCCAGCTCGTTGGAGGAAGAACACGAACAGCATCTCACTATGGTTTTTCAGAGACTAGAAGAGCACGGGTTAATAATCAATCCAGCCAAATGCAAATTTGGCGTGTCACAAATTGATTTTTTGGGACACAGAGTTTCACCGAAGGGGGCAGTTCCGCTGCCAGACAAAGTTCGCGCAGTAAAAAATTTTCCACGGCCACAAACGGTCAAATCGCTGCAAGAATTTTTGGGAATGGTTAATTTTTACAACCGTTTCCTCCCCCGCGCAGCTCAGCTCATGCAGCCCCTATATGACGCGCTCAGAAAACAAAAACCTTCCAACGCAGTCGAATGGACCCTGGAGCGCGAACGCGCCTTCGCGGAAGTAAAAAGTGCCCTAGCTAACGCAACATTGTTGGTTCACCCTGATCCCTCGGTCCGCATTGCGCTAACCACAGACGCTTCAGACCTGGCCATAGGGGCGGTTGTAGAACAACACGTTGGCGGAACCTGGCAACCTTTGGCATTTTTCAGCAAATCGTTAAACCAAACTGAGCGTAAATACAGCACTTTTGACAGGGAGCTGCTAGCGCTTCATTTATCCATCCGTCACTTCCAGTTCTGGTTGGAGGGGCGGCGTTTCACGGCTTTTGTAAACCACAAACCGCTCACCTTTGCGATGGCTAAAATTTCCGAACCGTGGTCAGGCAGGCAACAAAGACAGCTAGCTGCGATTTCAGAGTTCACCACAGACATTCGACATGTGGCAGGCAAACTTAACGTGGTAGCAGACTGCCTCTCTCGCGCTGTGACATCGCCAGAGCATGAGGAGACAGATTATACTACCTCAGCCGCAGAACTCTTCGCCAACGCGGACACATACGCGGCCCCAATCCACGTAGGGATAGATTAAGCAGCCATGGCGGAGGAGCAAAGTAGTGATGCAGACGTGCGCGCACTCCTGTCTGGACCAACAGGGTTAAGGCTGGAGGAAAGGGGTTTACGCAACGGTGTGCCCCCCCTAATATGCGACATCTCAACTGGCCGACCTCGCCCGGTAGTCCCAGCTGCATGGCGCCGCCGTATTTTCGACTCAATTCACTCCCTCGCGCACCCGGGTGTGCGCGCTTCGGTTAAAATGGTCGCCGAAAAGTTTGTGTGGCCCGGCCTGCGCAAAAACGTAAAAGAATGGGCAAAGACTTGCATGTCTTGTCAGCGCGCCAAAATACACAAACACACAAAAGCTCCTCTAGAGCCTTTTCGAATCCCAGCTAGAAGGTTCAACCACGTCCATGTCGACCTCGTGGGACCACTACCTTCCTCCCAAGGTTTCACTCACCTGTTAACAATGATAGACCGTACTACGCGCTGGCCTGAGGCGGTCCCTCTGGCGTCAACCACAGCGGAGGAAGTCGCTCGCGTCTTTTTAACAAACTGGGTGGCACGTTTCGGCGTCCCATCGGACATCACGTCCGATAGAGGGCCTCAATTTGCCTCGGAGCTTTGGTCAGCCATGGCCAGCAGCTTAGGAGCAACAATTCACCGCACCACTGCTTATCACCCTCAGGCTAATGGGTTATGCGAGCGTTTTCACAGATCTTTAAAGGCCGCCCTCAGAGCCTCACTAACGGACACAAATTGGGTAAATAAACTTCCCTGGGTTTTATTGGGGTTGCGTGCTGTGCCTAAAGAGGATCTAGACGCCTCCCCAGCAGAATTAGTTTTTGCACAACCTCTCAGGCTCCCAGGGGAATTTTTACCAGAGAACCCAGAGCCAGGGCATCTTCCAGCCCCGAGGCTTTTAGGCAGCAACGGACCGGACACTCTCCCCGGACCGGCACATCACTCTTTTCCACGGGTTTTTGTTCCCCAAGGTTTGAAAAACGCTGAATTCGTTTTTGTTAGGCATGAAGCTTTAAAACCAACCCTCCGTCCACCATACGATGGACCTTTCAGAATGCTGGAACCTGGTGATAAGCATTTTGTGCTTGATTTAGGGGACAGAAAAGAAACAGTCAGCATTGACAGACTTAAACCTGCCTTCTTGTTGAGAGACGAACCTGCACGGTTGGCGAGAGCACCTCGGCGGGGTAGACCCCCCAAGAGAAAAGACTCAGCCCCCCTTCAGGGAACAAATAATCACTCTCCCCCCCAAGCTGCAGATTCCTTACAGGAAGGTCCCACCAGGACGCCCAAGCGGACCCACAGCAGATTTGGGAGAAGATTAAAACCCAGACGGCACAAGGACTGATGCAAACTACCCAAAAGTTGTTCACTAATTGTGCTGTAACAGTTTAAGACTGACTTGTGATATTACTGCGCTGTTATGATTACCACTGAATTCTCTACAGGAGCATAGCTGCTAGAAAGTTTCTTCCTTGTCAAGAGGTGTAGCAGTTAGTATGTCATAATAATTATCTTAAACTGTGAATTTTTCTATTGTCCTTTTCTTAGTCGTTTGGGGGGGCTGTGGTCTATATTAATCATATATCCCATAAGATAAGATAAGATAAGATAAGATAAGCCTTTATTAGTCCCACAACGGGGAAATTCCAGGATTGCAACAGCACAGGGATAGCAACACTCAGAGCAACAATCAGAAGGCAAGAAAAAAAAAAAAACAAGCAAGCAAGAGCAGCTAATATACATATGTACATATTACTATAAAATATATATATACACACACACACACAGAGACCATAACCTACATATGTATAAGCATGTGAGAATGTTTGGTGATTACATATGTAAAGCGACTTCACACCTCAGAACAGGACAAAGAGGTCTCAACCGCCAGCGGGGATCAAAGAGTATCCAAGGCACTGCGGTGGAGACCAGATCGATCGCCCTGACCTCCCAAGGCCAGGTGGAGGGATACGGAGACAAAGGAGGGGGATTAAGATAATGTGGGATGTCAGCTTTGATATGCATGTCTTTTGTTATGTGTAGGTATAAGTATGTAGAGCTGAATATGTTCTGCCTCTTTCTACTTCTGCTTCTGCACTGAGATGAGACTTGTTAGAGGAGTGAAGCTGATAATAAACTTTGGTTTATAAGTTGCATCGCCTCGTTATTCCAAGCTCTTCTACAGTACACACCATGTCAGCAAACAGCACAGTGACTACTTGTCACCCTTTAAATAGGCCGACTGACTGATTACAAGTTTGTAGACACCTGTGATGTTAATTAGAGGACACATCTTGGTTGAACATGTCCCTGTGGTCACATTATTTTCAATCTTTTCTATGGGTACCATCATTTTTGTCCAGGCCTGTTTCGTGATGTTTTTTAAAATAATTCTGTTGAACCAGAATTCAAAAGCATTGTCTGATTTTCATTGGTTAATTTTCATAGAATTTTTATTTATTACCACTTTTGTCAGATTCAAGTCATTTCTGTGACCATTGTGGGTTTTTCTTTCATTAACAGAGGGGTACCAACAATGTTGTCCACGTGTGCATGTAAGATAAGATAAGCCTTTATTAGTCCCACAATGGGGAAATTCCAGGATTGCAGCAGCACAAGGATAGCAGCACTCAGAGCAATAATTAAAAAGATAAGAACAAATGAATATACATATGTACACAGTTATATACACAGTGCGGCAGCATTGTAGCGAGATGGAATAAACAGTATAACGGTCTGTTAAGTTACCCTGCAGAATATGAAAATGTACCCCTACAGTATATTTTGTATTTGAATCAGCCGTGTTGTCACCCTCGGTAATGATTGTCCTAGTCGTATAATGGAGGGGACCATTTATTGTGCAAGGTTGTTACGTTTTGTACATTCAACACGACCTCTACGAGCAGCCCTGGTTAGGTTATAAAGTCTGACAGCCGTAGGTAGGAAGGACCTGTGGAACCTCTCCATCGTGCGCCTAGGATGACATAGCCTACAGCTAAATGAGCTCATTGCATTCAACATGTCCTGCATGGGGTGGGACTCAGACTCCAGCAAAGATGACAACTTAGCCACCGTCTTCCTCTCTGCTATCTCGACTGGGTCGAGGCGCCGCCCCAGGACAGAGCTAGCTTTTTTGATCAGTCTGTTCAGTCTCTTCCTGTCAGCTGCCGTGATGCCATTGCCCCAGCAGACCACTTCAAATATGATAGATGATGCCACCACTGAATCGTAGAAGGTCTTCAGGAGTGCCCCTTGTACTCCAAAAGACCTGAGCCTCCTCAGGAGGAACAGCCTGCGCTGCTGCTCCTTGTAGAGCACGTTGGTGTTGTGTAACCAGTCCAGTTTATTGTTCAGGTGAACACCCAGGTAAATGGTATTCACTTATATAGCGCTTTTATTCTTATCTCTTGATGACCAAAGCGCTTTACAGATCCTGCTATCCACCCATTCACACACTGATGGCGGCATGCTGCCTAACATGGCGCTTCCAGACCCACCAGGAGCAATTAGGGGTGAAGTGTCTTGCCCAGGGACACAACGGCAGGATATCCGGGGAGAGCGGGATTTGAACCGCCAACCATGTGGTTATTGGACAACCTGCTCTACTTGTACTTGTAGGATGTCACCATCTCAGTGTCAGCGTAGCAGACATCTCAATGGAGCAGGCAATCTCTCAAAAATGTAACAGGTCAAAAGAAAAAAAATCTCATTGAGAAATTTACTGTTCTTAAATTTTCTGCTCCATGCATAATCATTCTCCAGGATTTATTGGTTCTGCTTCCATTGCGGAATCAAAACAGCGCTGATGTGGTGTCAAAAAGTAAATGACATTTAAGGGGATTTTATGTTATTTTAATGGACAGAGTTGTAACAGTCAAAATATAATCACCCGTCAACCAGGCCTTCCCTCAGGCAGGGCTCCTCCCTCCTGGCAAAAGCTCTCTCCTCAAGCAGGGCCTCTCTCTGGACTGCCAAAGCACCTTTTATATCATGTGCGGCCACAGGTGCTGCACATCCCAATCAGCACAGGTGCTGCTGCTGATGATCATTAGGGGAAGCAGGGTGGAAGCAAACAATATCTCCAGCTAAAAGCACACAATTAAAATACAAAAACTGCAAAACATGCAAACTTATAAAACATGCAATATCAATTTAAAACTATATAAAATAAAAAAAACAAAATACTTCCACCCTGTGACAGATGTCTGAACTGAGTTTTGGTCTAAAAAAAACCATCTGTTTTCAACGGCATTTCAGTCAGCGTTTGCCAAAGGAGCTTAACTTAGGCTGACTTTGGTGAACTCTGCATGACTTAGCCCAGCGCTCCGGAAGTTTTACAAACTGAGCACAACTTTCACCAATGTTTATTTCCAAACGTCAGCAAATATTCAGCATGCTGAATATTCTCAGTGAATACAACATTCGCCAACAAATACCAACTATCATTAACTTTTATCAACTTTTGCCAGCAGAGTCAGACGTTTGCCAAAACATCAGTAAAAGTTGGTCCAAAAGTTGTAGTGTGAATCCACCCGAAAAAGCAGGTCCAGGATGGCAGGAAGCTTCCACAAACGCTGACCTTTATATCAGCCTGATGCTGATGTCAGCTGACCTGTGCTGAGTATTAGCTTAAGTTAACATAAGTTGGCAACTGCAACACATACACTAGCCTAAGTTGGCAAAAATTTGCCAACACTCAACGCAACGCTGGCAAATGCTAGCAAAAGTTTGTAAAAGTTTGTTAAAGTTGGTGTGCGCTGGATTAAAAAAAAATCTGCTCACAAACGTAATTTCACCAACGTTTGGACTGATTTCTCTTGATTTTTCAAAATGTCTGTAAAGTCAGTCCAAACGCTGTAGTGTGAACCCAGCTTTACAGGCACTAGAAAGTATGATCACATCATTCCAGTTCTGGCAGGTCTTCACTGGGTCCCAGTCCATTTCCGCATCAGTTTTAAAATTCTCATATTTACGTTTAAGGTTGTGAATGTTTTGGCATCTTTTTATCTAACTGACCTTCTGGACTTTTATTCTCCTGCTCGAGCATTAAGGTAATCCAACCAGCTGCTTTTAGTGCAGCCTAAAAGTGAATTAAAGCAGGGAAGGGATAGGGCCTTTGCAGTGGCAGAACCTAGATTATGGACCAACCTGCCACTCCATAGATGCACCACAGAATCCCGACAGGCTGTTAAATCACAACTTAAAACCATCTTTTTAATTCAAGTTCAGTTTGAGTCCTACAGGTCATGTTATGTAGTGGTCCCTGTGTTTTGGGGGGGTTTAAGCTTGTCTTAATTTTTTTTTTTTTTTTACATATGTATTTTATCGGTTATTTTATTTTTTTATCACGTGTAAACCACTTTGGCCAAACTTCTTGTTGTTTTCAAATGTCGTATATGAATAAAGTTGACATTGACATTCTCTGTACTGTGAGCCAAAGGTGTCAGAGCATTGCCGTGTCCAGAGGGTGGCGTGCAAGGACTCATGGCAGTGTGGACTCACCACCATGACGGTGACCTCAGGAGAGCGAGTGGAGCTGGACTGTCTGGGAGAAGTCATGGAGGCCATGGGGAGGTTCTCCTGGAGGTGAGGAGGTGATGGGAGAGGGGAGGAGGAGGAAAACACTGGAAACATGTTCCACTGATGAAACCACAGTTAGTTCTGATGAAGCAATCTGATTGGTCAGCGATGATTCCAGGACTTCCTGTATTCCCTGATAACCACTCAGATGTCATTCTGTCTTGAACAAACACTGTCAGTCACTGATAAAATCTGTCAGCATGTTTACAGTCAAAATGTTGAATAAGTAATAGGTGTCCTCAGGGGTGTCCAACATATGGCTCCAAAGTCAGATGTGGTTCATTGGTCCACATAAAAAGAAGAAAAAAATTTTCAAATGTAAAAATCTACATTAAGACATTCCAACGTCCCAATAAAAGGCCAAATGTTTCTGTTCTAATTAACGTCCTGATTTGTTGTCTAGGGTGTCGTGGCGTTACGCCCACGGGGTCATCACCTCTGATAACTCCCTGTTCGCTCGCTGGGAAGCTCCTCAGCTGGACCAAGTGGTTCTGGAGCCGATCGGGGAGGAGGATGCAGGTAAGAACACCCGGACAGGAGCTTCGGTCTAACCTGCGGGGTTCCCCAGGGGTTCGTTCTAGGCTCACCCATTCCCCGTGTCCCCGTCCTCAGGTACGTACCGCTGCGATGTTCAGGATGCCTCCTTCCGCCGGGTGAAGAGGATTTACTTTGGAGTCCGAGTCCTCCCTGCAGGAGTCCTGGACCTGGACTACCAGCACTCCCTGATGCTGTGGGACTCACCAGGACAGAACCAGAACCAGACCAAAGATCAGCAGGACTACACGCCAGCTCTCCTTCATCCAGTAAGCTCTGAGTTTTTCCAGACAAACTTTATTTCTGTACATTTGAACCTTTTTTCTTTCATGTCACCAAATCCTCCTCAGACATCTCCAATTCTTTCATCTTTGAAAAGATTTTTCTTTTAAAGTCACAGTTTTTGGTAAATATCACTTCACATTCATTCACAAATATTTGACTTTTTAGTGCAAATTTGCCAGAAAAATCTGAATGAATGAATGAATTTATTTCGGATAGTACAGTACAGGTTAAAAGAAACTGTATAATATAATAAGAAAAATAAGAAATCTCATGAAATAAGAATCTCATCAAGAAATCTCAAAAGAAAAATCTCATCAGTTTGCTGTGATCTTTTCCTCCTATAGTTGGTATAAAAAGTATCCATGCCAGGTTTGTTGGGTTTTTAATGTAAAAAATGAGATCACCATAAATAATTTTCAAATTGTCCCATCTTTAATGTGATCTGTACAGTTCAGCATAAAAACAAACATACCTGCTAAACTAAGGGTGGTGAAGCAAGAGTCTGCCAGTATTCCACATCCTCGGTTGGCAATGTCTGTCCACTCCTCCTTACTAAAGACCTCCAGATCTTTCAGACTGTTCAGAGCCCTGGTCAAGTCACCCCACAGATTTACAGTAGATTCAGGTCTGGATTCTGGCTGATCCATGGTGAAGCATGGTGGTGGCAGCATCATGCTGTGGGGTCGCTTTTCTTCAGCTGGAAATGAGGCTTTAGTCCAGGTGAAGGGGATTATGAACAGTTCCAGCTGAAGAAAAGCAGCCCCTAAGCATGATGCTGCCACTACTGTACCTTACCATAGTGAAGCATGGTGGTGGCAGTATCATGCTTTGGGATTATGAACAGTTCCACATACCGGTCTGTTTTGGCCCCAAAGCTTCAGCTGTCTGCTAGAAAGTTGAAGAAGATTTTCCCCTTTCAGCACCACAATGACCCCAAACAGATGTTACCAGAACAGAATTAAAGCTTTGGAATGGCCTAGACTTAAATCCAGCTGAACATCTGTATGACCTGAAGAGGGCTGTGGACAGAGATGTCCTCGTCATCAAACAGACTGGAGTGATATAACATAATTGCAATTAAATGAACTGGTTGAACCTTTATTATATTACAGAGGGTTGTAAATGCTTTTCCTGAACTGGATTTTTTGGTAATGTTTTGATTGTTTTTTTTACCAATTTATATTATTATTTTTATTTTAGTTTTATTGTTTTTAATTGTTTTATATTGTTTTACATGTGCTGACTTTTGTTATCTGTTGTTTTATGTACTGGTCTGCCATCTTGGCCAGTTCTCCCTCGAAAAAGAGCTGGCAATTCCATGGGACTTCCTGGTTAAATAAAGGTTATATATGAAAATAATTTTTAAAAAATCACGGAGACATGGTGAGATGTTGCCGAATTAGGATGTGGCATGTTGCTAGACTTCTGTTACAAACACAGAATGCCTGAAATAAATCAGACACAAAGTATTAGTTTAAGGGTGTGCACACTTATGCAACCAGTTTCCAGCACATTTTTAAAAATTTTTTTCTATTTTGTGTTTGTACAGGAAATGATTGGTGGTCTTGATTATCAGGAGTTGGGACAGTTTCTGTCCACTGTAGATTTCAGTGTTTGATCTCTTCTTCTACATTTGCTCGTGCTAATTTATGTGTGATGCATTAATGAAGTGGAGGATGTTGTTCTGTTTTAAAATCATCGCTCCATGTCTCTGTCCTCTCAGCTATGGATCGCTCTCTCCATCACTGGACTCGTTCTCGGCCTCGCCGTGTTTGGATTCAGGATCAGACCATTTTGGAGGAGAAAGAGAGCAAGAGGGGAAGTGTAAATAAAGTTTTGTTCATTGGTCAAAAATTGTGCCTTTTTTGGTGTTTTTTTCCTCTTCATTTCCTTAACAAATCTGCAACTCCTTTGTCACTTTTCAGGCTTTTCTCATAAATTTATAACAGGTTTTCCACTGAAAGCTGCAGCTGTTTCTCATAAAATTCAGAGCTTTTTCTCCTAAATTTGCATATTCGTTTTGCAAATAAATATTTTTTTCTTATTAATTTTGTAACTTTTCTTGCATTTTTTAATTTTGTTTTTCTTGAAAATTTGCAACCTTTTCTGTAAATGTGTTATTTTTCTTGTATGTGAAGCACTATGCTTTTCTCTTTAAATGTAAACCTTTTCAAAAATTTATAATGTTTTTCTACATAAGTTTTTACATGTAAATGCAGAACCCCAACAGCACACCAACATCTGCCCAATGTACAGTTTGCATTGGGAATACAGTACGCTGACGTCTTGCCTATGTCTTCGCAGTGTGTAAACCACCTCTATAAGATGTATATTCTGGTGCAGACTGGCTGACATTGGCCCAGCCTGTGTGTGTGCTGTTGGGCAAGTTTTTCCATCTACATGTGTTACCGTTTTTTGACTCCTGACAGGACCTTTCGTGTCTGCTCAGGACAGAAATAAAATGACCCAGCAGGGCCTTTACAAAACCATCATCATCATAGCAGTCTGTCGGGGGCGACAATGACTGTTTCATTTAGGTCTGATCAGATTCCTCCACGTAGCTCTGTCCTTCACCTTCCACTGCCAGGGTTTATTTATTCAGCTGCAGTTCTCAGATCATCCTGTAGGGGTCAGCATTGGTTGAGTTTAATGGGAGTTGGTTTTCCACCTTCAGTACAGAGGTTTCATCACTTTTGTCTCAGTTAACTGAGGCTGCTTTTAAAGGTGCTGAACTCCTGAAGCAGAGCTGGGCGAGGAGAAGTGACGTGCACAGACATCTTGGGGGAGGGGGTTCCAACCCCCCCCCCAAAATGTGCACTCCTAATACAGAAAAAATTAAAGTTGCATATACTAGTGCAAAATTTATTGTGTGTAATTGGTATATCAATTTTATTTTAATACCTATACACTCATTGATGCCCCAGAGATTTTAACCATGTGTCTTTAAAGAAGACACTTAAAAACTTCTAACAGTACGTTTCCTGCCCAACCAGGCAGGAAAAGACATTGGACCTGTGCTACGGATCTATAGAGGGTATGATGGTTCGCTCTGGCTGCCTATCATACTCAGCTCCACGCACACCTGCTCCCCATCACGGCCAGGGCTATTTAGACCGCGCTGCCCTCGGATCAGCATGGAGTCATCTGTCTCCATTCCTATGAGGCATGCACTCACCTTCATCTTCGTACCTGAGTTTCCTTGCCTCAGTCTACCTTCGTCTTCAAATCCAGCCTCCTGCCAGCTGACATCAAGAAGGATCTACTCCACAGCTCAAAGTAAACCTTCACTCAATTCACCTTAATCTTCACTCGTTCCACTGTGCACAGGCGGAGATCCATGGCGGTGGACCTCTCTCCCTCCTGGTGGTGAACCGAGCTGCACCACGCTTCCCCAGGCTCACCAACCACCTCCAGCTGCAACCGGGACAGCGGGCACTGTCTTCCTGGCTGTAGCCACCGTGCTGAACCTTAGCTTAACCCCATCACTACAAACAGTAAGCAATGGACAATTCTGTACATCCCCTCCGGGGTCTGCCACTAACTCTCCCTGTCTCTGTTTGTCCTTAGGGTTGCCAGGTTGCACGGTGCTCTGCTCGCCCCCAGCTGCTACATCATCACACACACACACTCACACACATACACTTATCATAATAAAGATAACTGTCTACTTTTGAGTCCGAGTCTGCTTTCTGGGTCAGATAGCCATGTCAGTACAACTCCACCAAAGCAACCCAGCAGACAGCGCGCTAGCGCACAAAGTTAACAACCTTGAGGCTCGAGTAGACGAATCAGCTTACCAACAGCAGATCATTCTTACCCAATTGACCCGTATAACTGATCGGTTGGATCGTCTGGCAGGTCCACAGGCCTTCCCTCTGGCCCCAAGTAGCACCTCTGCTCCCGCTAGCTCCCAATCCAGCCAACCCGTGCAGGGCCCCACATCCCGGCTAACACCAATCCCCACTCCCACCCACTTTAGTGGTAAGCTCGGGGAGGCTAGGGGGTTCATTCTCCAGTGCGAGATAGTGTTTCAGTGGGTACCCGGGGACTTTGCCACAGACCATAGCTGGATCGGCTACATAGTCAATCTTTTGGAAGGGCGAGCGCTAGCTAGGGCATATGCTGTAATGGCTAGGGCAAACTACGCTAGTTTGACTTATAACCAGTTCGTCAGTGAGTTCAATGAGGTGTTCGACCACTCCGACCTTGACAGTGTGCTTACCTCCCGGCTGTTAAACCTGAGACAGGGAACCAAGTCCGTAGCGGACTATGTTGTTGATTTCCGGGTGGTGGCCACGGAGGTGGGGTGGGAGGACGCCTCGCTCTGTAGCATTTTCATCAGGAGCCTTAGCCCTAGCCTGCGGGATGAGCTAGTCTGCTTAGAAAAACCAAGTAGGCTAACTGAATTGATTTCCCTAGCCATTAGCCTTGATAACAGGCTAAGGAAGTGGGCAGCCGAGTGTAAAACTTCCGGTCACTCGGATACCTAATATCACCACTCCCTATAGCCACCCCCCCCCCAACTGGCCCTACCTCCCTCTGATTCCCCGGATGCCCCGGAGCCAATGGTAGTCGGACAGTCAAAGCTGCCGTTAGCAGAGAAACAGCACCACCACGAGCTGGGATTGTGCCTCTACTGTGGTAGCGAGGAGCACGAGGTAGCGTCATGTCCCATATGGCCAAAAGGGGGAGTCCGTGCGTCGCAGTAGGGGGACTCAGAGACTCACCCCAATACGATCCCCTCTCTAGATTTTTCCTTCCGATCCGCTTCATTCATAATCACACTGAAATGGCCACACACACACTGATTGAGTCAGGGGCTGAGCAGAGCTTCATCATGGGGGAACTGGCAACCCGGCTGGGGCTCCCCTGTCAATCGTTAAAGACCCCACTCAAACTCATTGCCTTGTCTAAAGCCCCCCTTGCCGTAGTATCCCAACAGACCGCCCCAGTGTCAGTTATAGTGTCTGGTAATCATCGGGAGGAGCTGAGGTTATTCGTGCTGCTGGTTTCCTCTTCCCCGGTAATCCTCGGCTATCCCTGGCTCTGACTTCATAACTCCTCTATTGACTGGCGCTCCGGGAGCGTGGTTTCATGGAGCTCATTCTGCCTCAGTACCTGCCTGCAATCCGCTACTTGCTCGCCATCCGTGCTCCTGGGTGCCCCTGTCACTCCCCCTCCCGACTTGTCTAAGGTCCCTCTGGAATATCACGACTTGGGGGCCGTCTTCAGCAAGATCCAAGCCCTTTCCCTCCCCCCTCACCGCCCATACGACTGTGCAATCAATCTCCGGGCTGGAGCCCCGCTGCCGTTGAGTCGACTCTACAGTCTGTCAGCACTGGAGCAGGAGGCTATGGAGACCTATATTAAGGAATGATTGAACTCGGGCATAATCCGGCCTTTGTCCTCAGCGGTGGGGGCGGGGGTTTTTTGTGGGCAAGAAGGACGACTCACTGAGGCCATGTATTGACTTTAGGGAATTAAATAATATCACCATCAAGGACAAGTACACCCTTCCCTTAATTAATATGGCGCTCGATTCCCTCCGGGGGTCCTCTTGGTTCACCAAGTTGGACCTCCGCAATGCTTACCGTCTGGTGCGGATCCGGGAGGGCGATGAATGGAAGACGGGCTTCCGGACCCCTAGCGGGCATTTTGAGTATCTGGTAATGCCGTTCGGACTGACCAACGCCCCCCGCCATATTCCAGCGCCTTATTAACGATGTGCTGGGGGACTTTTTGGGTGCATTCGTGTTTGTCTATCTGGATGATATCCTGATTTTTTCACAGTCCTTGGATGAGCATCAGGTGCACGTGAGGCGAGTATTGCAACGGCTCCTGGAGAATAAGCTCTTCGTGAAGGCAGAGAAGTGTGAGTTTCACACCTCCAAGACATCTTTCCTTGATTTCATCATCTCCCACAATGAAATCATCCTGGACCCCCACAAGGAAAAAGCGGTGGTAGATTGGCCCACTCCTTCCTCCAGGAAGCAGCTCCAGCAGTTTTTGGGATTTGCCAATTTCAACCACTGCTTCAATAAGAACTATAGTGTTATTGCTCTTCCCCTGACCCGTCTTACTTCTTCCAAGGTGCCCTTCCGGTGGACGGAGGAGGCGGCTGCGGCCTTTGCTGAGCTCAGGGATAAATTCTCTTCCTCTCCCATTCTGGCACAGGTGGATCCCGCCCTTCAATGCCTGGTGGAGGTGGACGCCTCGGACTCGGGGGTCAGAGCCGTGTTTTCCCAGCGCTCTCCGGTTGATGGCAGGATCTGGCCCTATGCATTCTTCTCCCGTCGTCTCTCACCGGCAGAGCAAAATTATGACATTGGGGACAGGGAGCTCCTGGCAGTGAAGCTTGCTCTGGAGGAGTGGTGCCACTGCCTCCCAGCCGTTCGTCATCTGGACGGATCACAAGAATCTGTGGAGTACCTCAAGACAGCCAAGCACCTGAACGGGCGCCAGGTCCGCTGGTCCCTGTTCTTCGGATGCTTTGATTTCACCATCGCCTACCGCCCCGGGTCCAAGAATACCAAGCCGGATGCCCTGTCCATACAGTTTGCCCCGGATGCTGCGGAGGTGGCAGAGCATCCTATTCTTCCCCCATCATGTGTCGTGGGCGCCCTCTCGTGGGGCATCAAAGAAAAGGTCCTGAGAGTGCAGAAGGCCGAGGCGGACCCGGGCGGGGGGCCAGCGGGGAGATTGTTTGTCCCATCTGCTGTTCGAGGCAAGGTGGACCATTGGGCCCACTCTTCCAGGTTCTCATGTCACCCCGGGAGGGCTCGCACGGTGGCGCTCCTGCGAAGGACATTTTAGTGGCCTTCGCTCCAGAAGGACTTCGGGGAGTACATCCGCGCCTGCCTCTAGTGCACCGCCAGCAAGATGTTCTCTTCTCCTCCAGCCGGTCTGCTCCACACCCTCCCCACTCCCGGCAGGCCCTGGTCGCATGTGGCGTTGGACTTCGTTACCGGTCTCCCACCTTCTAACCACCACATTGTAATTCTCACCATCATCGACATGTTTTCTAAGGCCGCCCATTTCATTCCCCTGCAGGGGCTGCCTACGGTGAGGGAGACAGCAGACCTTCTCATCCAGCATGTGGTGAGATTACATGGTATTCCCCTGGACATCGTCTCCGACCGGGGACCCCAGTTCATTTCCCAGGTGTGGAGGTCATTTTGCAACACCCTTGGGGCTACAGTGAGCCTGTCTTCAGGTTACCACCCGCAGAGTAATGGGCAGTGTGAGCGGGCAAACCAGGAGCTGGAGGCTGCACTGTGGTGTGTCGCCACCGCCAACCCGGCATCATGGAGCACCCATGTTCCATGGATCGAATATGCTCATAATACCACCGTCTCCTCAGCGATCGGCATGTCCCCATTTGAGGCCTCGCTGGGCTACAACCCCCCGTTGTTCCCCGAGGAGGAGAAGGACATCACCGTTCCCTCCCTCTGAGCTCACCTGAGGCGCTGCCGCCAGCTGTGGAGGGCAATCTGGACCGCACGACGACACATGGCAGAGCGCAACTCCACGACCGCTAATCATCGCAGGATGCCGGCCCCTCCCTACTGGGTGGGTCAGCAGGTATGGCTATCTACCAAGCATATTAACTTGAAGGCAGAGGCGAGAAAGATGTCTCAGCGGTTCATTGGGCCCTTTGCCATAACCCACATTATTAACCCTGTGTCTGTGCGCCTAGCTCTCCCCCCTCCCTCTGCATCTGTCCAACCTTCCATGTCTCGCAGGTCAAGCCCTTTTGTTCCAGCCCTCTGTGTCCCCCTCCCAGGTCTCCTCCTCCACCAGTGGTGGTCGACGGTGACGTGGCGTGGAGGGTCAATGCTATTCTGGACGTCTGCCGCCGGGGTCGCAGCCTGCAGTACCTGGTGGACTGGGAGGGTTACGACCCAGAATGGAGGTCCTGGGTGCATCCCTCCTTCGTGTTGGACAATCAACTCATCAGGGACTTCCACCGGACACACCCAGGTAGGCTGGATCAACCGCCGAGAGGCGTCTCGTGGGGGTGGGGGGGGGGGGTACTGTGATGGTTCGCTCTAGGCTGCCTATCATCCTCAGCTGCGCGCACACCTGCTCCCCATCATGGCCAGGGCTATTTAGACCATGCTGCCCTCGGATCAGCGTGGAGTCGTCTTGTCTCCATTCCTATGAGACCTGCAGTCGCCTTCATCTTCGTACCTGAGTTTCCTTGCCTCAGTCTACCTTCGTCTTCGAATCCAGCCTCCTGCCAGCCGGCGTCAGGGAGGATCTACTCCACAGCTCAAAATAAGCCCTCGCTCAATTCTCCTTAATCTTCACTCGCTCCACTGTGCACAGGCGGAGATCCATGGCGGCAGACCGAGCTGCACCACGCTTCCCCACGCTCACCAACCACCTCCAGCTGCAACTGGGACAGTGGGCACTGTCTTCCTGGCCATAGCCACCATGCTGAACCTGAGCTTAACCCCATCACTACAAATAGTAAGCACTGGACAATTCTGTACATCGCCTCCGGGGTCTGCCGCTAACTCTCCCTGTCTCTGTTTGTCCTCAGGGTTGCCAGGTTGCACGGTGCTCTACTCGCCCCCAGCTGCTACACGATCACACACACACACTCACACACATACACTTAACACAATAAAGATAATTGTGTCTACTTTTGAGTCCAAGTCTGCTCTCTGGGTCAGATAACCATGTCAGAGGGGGCCTATAAATCTCTTCCCCTTCCTCCTTTAGGCTCCTCAGATCACAACTGTGTACATTCACTGTCCACATATAAAACTACTCTCAAAAGAGAGAAGACGAAGACCAGGGAAATAAAGGTCTGGACAGATGACTCAGTCCTCTGCCTCCAGGAATGTTTTAACTGTACGGACTGGGAGGTGTTCACACTGTCCTGCAGGGATGATTTGGACTCTTTGGTGGTGGATGTGACACGCTCTTATATGGCTTTTTGCAGGGATGTGATCGTTCCACGTAAATGTGTCAAAATATATCCCAACAACAAGCCATGGGTTACTCAATCAGTTAAATCCTGCTTACAGGATTAAATCCTGTTAAATCCTGCCTTTAAACGGGGTTGTTTCTGAACTGCAGGTTGCCACAAAAGACCTGAAGTCCAAAATTTTAAGAGCAAAACAGAATTACAGATCAGAATTGGAAAGCAAGATGGGAGCAAAGAAGCTTGGTTCAGCCTGGACTAGTTTGAAAACTATTGCAGGCATTCAGAACACAGAGCAGTAGCTCATGTAGGTTCATTTTGTCTTCTTTTAATGATTTACCTTTTGTTCTTATTAAAGACAAAAATAGAAAGGGGATTTTTTTTTACCTTCTTTACATGTTTCGACTGTTCACTGCAGCCTTCGTCAGAAGTGTCAGCTGATTGCTGCGAGGTGTCATTTGATCAGCTGACTTTCAGAGTGCAGTAATCGTGTGTTTTTAGATGGGTTTAATTCAGACACAGAGCTGGCTAATGTTCTTGTTTTTATGGTCGTTTTGATTCCTTTGATTTTAGTACAGAAACCCAAGATTTGAAACAGAAACTCAAAGACAATCAGCACTTTAATATTGAGGTGCAGGATGTTAAAAAGGTGTTCTGTGCTGTAAATGTGAACAAAAGTCAGGGCCCTGATAATATATGCGGGCGCTTGGTAAAAGTCCTGTGCACATGAACTGAGTCCTGTGTTTCACTGCATTTTCAATAAGTCCGAACAGACACAACATGTGCCCAAGGTCTGGAAAGATGCTGTGGTTGTCCCTGTTCCAAAATCCAGCTGTCCTAAAATGGGAAATGATTTTAGACCAATTGCCTTGACTTCAATTTTAATGAAAATTTTTGAAAAACTGGTCAGATTTGAGGTCCTAAAGCAGACTGAGCATGCACTGAATCCTTTGCAGTTTGCCTACAGGCCTCACAGAGGAGTGGAGAATGCCACTGCCACTCTGCTTAACATGCTTTTTAAACATCTGGATTTTAATGGGACACATGCCAGGCTTTTATTTGTGGACTTCTGCTTTTAATACAATCTAACCTCACATTTTAGTTGAAAGGCTCCTACAACAATTTGATTTGAGTAATAATCTGGTGGGATGGATTCTGGATTTTTTAACCAACAGGACACAGAGAGTAAGGGTCAATGGTACATTGTCTGACCAAAAGTGTTCTTCTACTGGCTCTCCTCAGGGGTGTGTGTTGTCATCACTACTCTTCATCCTGTACACAAACATGTGTCAAAGCAAACATGACAACACATTATAAAGTATGCTGATGATTCAGTTATTGTCAGTCTCCTTCAGGATGGTGAGAGCAGCCACAGTCCAGTAGTTGACTTTAGGAGGAAAACTCCCAGGCACAAAGTCACTTTACTAAAAGGCCAGACTACTGAATGTGTGCAATCTTACAAATATCTTGGGACGATCATTGATAGTAATTTAAACTTTGAAGAAAACTGTGAAAGGGTGTGCAAAAAGGGTCAGCAACATTTGCATTGAAACTTGCACACTTTCATATTGACCAAACCATAATGACAATGTTTTATCGGGCTTTTATTGAATCTGTTTTATCCTTTTCTTTCATGTCATGGTTTGGTCAGATAAAACTGAAACAGAGGAAATCCTTAGACCAAGTAGTTAGATGGTCCAGTTGTTTGCTTGGTGAGTCACAGCTGAGTCTGACATCCCTGTACACAAGACAGGTACAGAGGATTGCTACCTCCATTTTAAATGATGACTCCCACCCTTTGCACTGTCACTTTCAGCTTATTCCCTCCAGACGGAGGTTTGTTGTCCCAAAATGTAAAACCCAGCGCTACAAAAAACAGCTTGTTTTTGTCATAGCCAGGAGCGGTACTGGGGTTAAGCTCCCAGTGCTCATAAAATGCTCCTTACGGCGTGCATCTCGAAAAGCCTCTGACAACTAAGTCCAACTCCTAGCCTGCCCGTGTGGTTTAGTCTCTAAGCCCAGCGGAACTGCTTTTACTAATAGGAGAAGGGGCGAGTGCGGATCTCTGGCGCCTTAAAACCAGATGCTTCGGGTAGATGGTGGCTCGTCAACCTGGGAAGGTAGCCCATCTAGGAGAAGGTAAACCCTTATTTCAAACCTCCGCTACCTTGCGGCACACCCGGTCACGGGAAAGGCTTTGGGAGTCAACCCTGAGGAAAAATCCGGAGTCGGAGCCCCTGAGGCAGTTCTCTGTTGTGCTCAACATCATTCTGGCAGCTCCTGCAACGGCGCTGGTGCCAAACTATAGCAGCCCTGCTGTTCCTTTGGATTCATCAGTGACGTGGAGAGGGGGGACATGCTGCATGGGTAACATCTTGTCCTCCATATCTTCCTGCCCAGGCTTGAATCCTACCAACGCCCAATGCTGGAAGGTAGAACACCGGTGCGCATCGGCCTGTTCAGCCACAGGCGGTGCTGTTCCAGCAGAGTAGACGTTTAGGATTCTCTTCCATGGTCATCATAGACCGACGGAGGCCGACGACAAAGAGTTGAACAAAATGTAGCAATATATTGCACATAATTTAGTTATCTATTTATGAATTTTATATTTATTTTGTAGGTTTTTTATTTGGGTTTTAAATCTGTTATTGGGTTTTAGACTTTTATTGAGTTTTTAATCTTGTTGGCTTAGCTTTTAACTTTTTTACTATAACCCTTCGCTCTTCTTCTTTTTTTAGATTTGATTGGCGGTTGGCAACCAGCATACAAGTGCATTATCGCCACAAACTTTACCCTATATTGTCACTGTATATCTTTGTATCAGGAGTTTTTATAAGGAGCTCCGAACAACTCCCCATGTGTGAAAAAATTATCCGTCCTTGGACTGGACGTGTCCTGCCACCAAGTCCTGGCTGCTGCTTCTTCTTCTTCTTCTCTCAGTTACTAGCGGATAGCAAACAACTGAAAGGTGCATACCGCCACCTACTGTACAAGAGAGTGTAACATTATGTCATTGAGCCCAACCTCTAAAGTCTATGACTTAATCCTGTGTTACTGAAAAACGAGAAAAGAGCCCTTCTCGTGATTCTTTTTGCCTCTCCATCTCCATCTGTTCCCAGAATCCCAGTTAAATCCCATTCCATACCAGCCTCTCGACCTTAGTTTTTCATTCTCTCGCTTTCATTTCCATACTTGTGACAGTGTAATAAGATCTGCTCAACATTTTCTTTTTCTCCACATTCCCTACATTTGTCACTTTCATTTTTCCCCATGTGAATAAAGTGCTGTTTAAATCTGTATAATCCAGTCTGAGTCTTGCCATAATGATGTCTTCCTTCCTGTTTGTTGTTTTATAATTCTTTATTGCAATAGATTTTTGTATTTTGTAATACGATCTACCTTTATGATCTTCATCCCATCTTTTTTGCCATAGCTCAGTTCCTTTTTTTTTTTTTTTGATTACTGCTTTCCCTTCACCTTTTCCAAGAGGCAGTGGTATATTACAGCCATGGACAAAATTGTTGTTACCCCTCTGTTAATAAAAGAAAAATCCACAATGGTCACAGAAATAACTTGAATCTGACAAAAGTGGTAATAAATAAAAATTCTATGAAAATTAACCAATGAAAATCAGACAATGCTTTTGAATTGTGGTTCAACAGAATTACTTTAAAAAACAAACTCATGAAACAGGCCTGGACAAAAATGATGGTACCCCTAGAAAAGACTGAAAATAATGTGACCATAGGACATGTTCAACCTAGATGTGTCCTCTAATTTAACATCACAGGTGTCTACAAACTTGTAATCAGTCAGTCGGCCCATTTAAAGGGTGACAAGTAGTCACTGTGCTGTTTGCTGACATGGTGTGTACCACACTAAACATGGACCAGAGGAAGCAAAGGAGAGAGTTGTCTCAGGAGATTAGAAAGAAAATTATAGACAAGCATGTTAAAGGAAAAGGCTATAAGACCATCTCCAAGCAGCTTGATGTTCCTGTGACTACAGTTGCACAGATTATTCAGAAATTTAAGATCCACGGGACTGTACCCAACCTCCCTGGACATGGCCGCAGGTAGGCAGATAATATGAATGGTAACAAAAGGGCCCAGAACAACCTCTAAACACATTCATGGTGAACTCCAAGGTCAAGGTACAGCAGTGTCAGATCGCACCATCCGTCGTTGTTTGAGCCAAAGTGGACTTCATGGGAGATGACCAAGGAGGACACCACTGTTGAAAACAAATCACAAAAAAGCCAGACTGGAATTTGCCAAACTGCATGTTGACAAGCCACAAAGCTTCTGGGAGAATGTCCCATGGACAGACGAGACAAAACTGGAACTTTTTGGCAAGGCACATCAGCTCTATGTTCACAGACGCAAAAATGAAGCATACCAAGAAAAGAACACTGTCCCTACTGTGAAACATGGAGGAGGTTCTGTTATGTTCTGGGGCTGCTTTGCTGCATCTGGCACAGGGTGTCTTGAATCTGTGCAGGGTACAATGAAATCTCAAGACTATCAAGGTATTCTAGAGAGAAATGTGCTGCCCAGTGTCAGACAGCTTGGTCTCAGTCGCAGGTCATGGGTCTTGCAACAGGATAATGACCCAAAACACACAGCTAAAAACACCCAAGAATGGCTAAGAGCGAAACATTGGACTATTCTAAAGTGGCCTTCTGTGAGCCCTGATCTAAATCCTATTGAAAATCTGTGGAAGGAGCTGAAACATGCTGTCTGGAGAAGGCACCCTTCAAACCTGAGACAACTGGAGCAGTTTGCTCATGAGGAGTGGGCCAAAATACCTGCTGAGAGGTGCAGAGGTCTCATTGACAGTTACAGAAATCGTTTGATTGCAGTGATTGCCTCAAAATGTTGTGCAACAAAATATTAAGTTAAGGGTACCATCATTTTTGTCCAGGCCTGTTTCATGAGTTTGTTTTTTAAAATAATTCTGTTGAACCACAATTCAAAAGAACTGTCTGATTTTCATTGGTTGATTTTCATAGAATTTTTATTTATTACCACTTTTGTCAGATTCAAGTTATTTCTGTGACCATTGTGGGTTTTTCTTTCATTAACAGAGGGGTACCAACAATTTTGTCCATGTGTGTGTTTCTTTCCCAATTGCACTTTTTGCTTATTTGTCTGCACAATCATTCCCTTTCAACCTTTCATGTGCAGGAACCCAACAAAGCTGAACTTCTCCACCACCCCTGTGTACCCTAAATAAACTGTGATATAGTTCAGTCACCAAGTCTTCCCTTGTAGATTTTAGTGTCTGAATGGTTTTTAAGGCTGCAAGTGAATCTGTGCACACCACCACCCGGTCCGGTCTGACCTCCTCCACCCACTGCAAACCAATAATTATTGCCACCATCTCTGCTGTAAACACGGATGTATTGTTGGATAGTCTTTTTGAGACGGTCACTTTAAACTCTGGAATGTATACTCCAACAACAACAGAGCCCTCTTTGTTCTTTGAACCATCAGTATAGAGCTGTAAGTAGTTATAGTAATTGTTCCTGAGGTAAGTGCTTGTTTTAACACCCAACTTCACTCATATGCCAATCTTTTTTCCTCATTAGCAGACTAATGTCTACTTCTTTTCCCAGAAACAGCCAACAGGGAACATTACTCACTGGACTGGTGTTAGCAATATCAATAGCGTGTAGTCCATACATTCTGGCTTTACAGTTTTTATTTTACTGAGGAATTTACCAATTAATTCATTAAAAATTCTTCAATGTGATTTTCTGGATTTTTTTTTCTCATTTTGTCTCTCATAGTTGAGGTATACCTATGATGAAAATTGGAGACCTCTCTCTTCTTTTAAGTGGGAGAACTTGCACAATTGGTGGCTGACTAAATACTTTGTTGCCCCACTGTACTTCCAATTGTCCACCCAAACCCATGTCCCTGGAAGTTAGAATATTCCCAGCAGTCTTGTAGTGTTGTTTTTGAAATATTCACTTCCTCACTTCCTTTCAATTTGACCCAGTATGATAATGTGAGTTTATCTTTTCTGAAATCCAGTGGCATTTCTCCTTCTTCTATTAAAACTGCATTTTTTGATGTTGTTTTGACGGTTCCAATGCACGGGCGAAGCGCTCTGTGCAGCATTCTGTCTTATTTTTTCCAGAGTCGTCTTTGCTGCTGCTCCATAAATCATGCATCCATAGTCTATTGTCGATCTCATTAGTGCTCTGTAAATGTCAATTAATGCCTGTTTATCTGCACCCCATTTGTGTCCAGCTACAGCTTTTATGAGATTAATGACTTTTTTGCACTTTGTCTCCAGATTTTCAACATGAACTCTCCATGTGTATGCACTATCAAACCACAATCCTAGATATTTGAACTCACTGACTTTCTCTATTGGTTGATTATATAATGCTAATGGTTCTGTACCAGTTCTGCATTTATTTTTATTTTTTTTGTGTGAAAATCATATAGCAGGTTTTACTGTTTGAAAATTTAAATCCCCACTCATATGACCTCTTTTCCACTTTTTCCATTGCTTTCCTGATGTTTTTGAACACAAATTTCTTTTTTTTTTTCCATACACACACATAACTCCACCCACCATCACACATACCCACCTACACAAACACACAACCCCACCTGCCCACTCAACACACACCCACTTCCACATCCGCTCATACACAAGCCTACACTCACACACCCTCTCCCCCACCCGCAGACCCCCGTGAACAGGGAGGGCAACCCAGGATGCGGGCACCAGCCCCTGGGTGGCACCCGGGCCCCAGGAAACACACGACCCCACCACGCAAGGATGCATCAGGGACAACCCCCACCGCCGGCACACACCCGACCCCGGCCTGGGGCGGGGGGACGCCCCCCCAGCACCAGGGGCCCAGGGCCAGACCCAGACCCCCCATGAGGGGCGAGGCCAGGGGCCACAGCCCAACCCCCCCGGCCCACTCCACAGCCCCCCCCCCACCAACCCCCCCCCCCCCCCCCCCCAGGGCCAGACAGACGGCCACCCCGGAGCAGGCCCCCCGGACACCTGCGGTTGGGGCGCAGCCAGCCACCAGAGGTGCCAAGGAGAGTGAGTCACTGCCCGCCACCCCTCAGATTATAGAATTAATAAGCGGGGACCAGAGAGAATTGAATTCCGCCAATTGATTATTTGAGGAGGCCGACATTCTTTCCAGGCTAATATAATCCAATAGTAAGTTATTATAGTAAGTCGTGCATAAGTTATTTCTTGTTTTCCAGTTCATGAGGATAGCTTTCTTTGCGATGCATAAGGCAGTGAGAACCATGTGTGACATCCTTGCATCTATATTTATTTCACTTAAATCACCTAATATGCAAAGTGTAGGTGAGGGTGGGACACTATACCCAAGCCATGCCAACAGGTCTTCACATGTCTTCTGCCAGAACTTTTGAACCGGTGCACAGGACCACATAGCATGCATATAGCTATCCGGGACATTGCTAGTACAGTGAGGGCAGATATTTGTGTGACTCAGGCCCATTTTGAACATCCTTTGTCCTGTATAATGAATTCTATGTAGAACTTTATATTGTATAAGTTGTAAGTTAGAGTTTTTAGTCATCTTAAAAGTGTTTAAACATATTTGTGTCCAGAAACTTTCCTCCTTATTAATCGATAAAGTCTGTCTCCCATTTTGATATTGGAAGAGATATGGACTCATCCAACTTTGATAATAGTCTATATATTTTCGATATCAATTTTGGGGAACGGAGATTTAGAAACTCTGCCACCTTAACTGGTACTTCTGAATCTGTCTGATTAAGATTAAATCTTGCTTTTATTATGGATTTAAGCTGTTGGTATTCAAAATACTTTTTAATCACTGATTTCGTGTTGTGACACTAGATCCTGAAATTGGATAAAATTTCCACCTTGAATAAGATGTTCTAAGTTGTTTATTCCCTTCTCTTGCCATAGTGGAAATTTTAATGTCCTCTTTTGTTGCAGGATATCAGGATTATTCCAAATGGACGTGAGTTTACAGGGGACAAGTGAAGACCCTGTTATTTTTAAAAATTTCCACCAAGCCGTCAGAGAGGAACTAATATTAATACTTTTAAAACACTCATGGCGTTTAATAGAGGGACTTATAAAAGGTAAGTCAGAGATATTTAGCGACCCACAGAGAGCCTGTTCAGCATCTAACCATGGGTTCCCTAATGGGGTTGATTTTGTCCATTTTGAAACGAACTGCAATCTATTGGCTAAAAGTAATTAAAAAAATTTGGTAAATCTAAGCCTCCGCACTCTTTCGCTTTTTGGAGGGTTTTTAAACTAATCCGTGATAGTTTATCCTTCCATAAAAATTTACTTATATTTGAGTCTAGAGACTTAAACCAGGCCATTGATGGTTGGGTAGGGATCATTGAGAACAAATAGTTAATTTTAGGAAGGACCATCATTTTAATGGTTGCGACTCTTCCCATTAATGATAAAGGTAGTGTCCTCCAGCGCGTAAGATTGTCTTGTATCTTTTTTAAAAGGAGGATATGATTTAGTCGCAATAACTCTGAGAGCCTGGGAGAAATATCTATTCCTAAATATTTAACATTCCCTGATTGTATCGGAATAGTAGATGTATTTGGGAAATTGCAATTTATGGGTAAAGCTATTGATTTTACCCAGTTAATAGAGTAGTCTGATAATGATGAAAATTTATCAATGAGCGCCACTGTCTGAAGAAGAGATCTTTCTGAGTTTTCAAGGAAAATCAATACATCATCAGCATAAAGACTTATCTTATGTTCCTTTTCTCCAGTTTGAATACCTCTGATATCAACATTTTGTCGTATGACTGCTGCTCATGGTTCAATAAAGATGGTAAAAAGTGAGGGAGAGAATGGACACCCCTGCCTAGTACCTCTCTGAAGATTAAAGCTTCGGGAAGTCTGATCATTTGTTCGGACAGATGCAACTGGACATCTATATAGTGTTTTAACCCAGTTTATGAAAGATGAACCAAACCCAAACTTGTTTAACACCATAAAAAGAAATTTCCAGTTAACCCGGTCAAAGGCTTTCTCTGCATCCAGGGACAAGATTGTAGTTTCTACATTATTGATCTTGCGGTAGTCTATTAAATTAAATAGCCTGCGTGTATTATCAGCCGAGTGCCTACCCTTGGTAAAACCTGTTTGATCTGGGTGTATAATAAACAGAATTATCCTTTCCAGTCTTTTGGCGAGAGCTTTGCAAATTATTTTGAGATCGACATTCATAAGCGAGATGGGACGGTAGCTGGATGGAAGCGTGGGTTCTTTTCCAGGTTTAAGGAGCAGGATAATACTAGCCAAATTCATATTCGGAGGAATTACATTATCTTCTTTGATTTGGTTCACCATTTTAAAAAAAAGTAGGTGCCATCACGGGCCAAAATTCTTTATAAAATTCTACTGGAAAACCATCTGGGCCTGGGGCTTTGTTGTTTGGGATGTGCTTAAGTGCCTCCTGGAGTTCAAACACCTGAAGAGGTGCATCCAGAGCCGCAATCTGTTCATTATTTAATTGTGGTAGGTTAATATTGTCCAAAAATGTATTTATCTCTGAGTCTGATGGGTTAACCTGTGATGAGTAGAGATTTTCAAAAAACTTTCTGAAGGAGTTATTTATTTCTTCAGGTACATGGGTAATATTTCCAGTCATATCCTTGATAGAATGGATAGTTGTTTTTTCTTTATTCAATCTAAGCTGGTTCGCAAGATATCGCCCTGATTTATTACTGTTCAAAATTCTCAAGTCTTTGTATTAAAAACTATGCTCTTTTGTTTGTAATTTCTTTTAATTCCAGCTTTAATTTTCTCAAATCATTAAGTGCCTGTTCCTGTGGGGAAATGGCACAAGTTGTCTCCAGTGATTTAATCTTCTGTTCTAAATCCAGTATCAGTGCTTTTTCTTTTTTATTCTTGTATGAACAGTAAGAGATTATTTTACCTCGCATGACCACTTTTGCTGCTTCCCAAAGAACACCTGGGGATATTCCTGGCACATCATTATATTCCTGATATGATTCCCACTCTTTATTAAAATAATTAATAAAGTCTTCATCTTTCAGTAGTGATATATTAAATCTCCAGCTCCTAGTTTCCCTTGTAGCTTCCCTATTTACTAGTGTAAGAGAAACTGGATGATGATCGCTAATAGCTTGATTTGAACATATTTCAGTGTCTATGATGTCCCTCACAATAGAGTTACTGGCTAAGAAGAAATCTAGATGCGAATATGAACTATGAACTGATGAAAAAAAGGTATATTCCCGAAGAGTTGGGTGAAGAGATCGCCATTCATCGCAAAGACCAAAATCGTTCATGTACTGTTTGAGAGTGTCAGTAGCCAGCCATTTTCGGTAAACCCCCGATGTACTGAGCCTGTCGACTGCAGGGTTTAATACCAAGTTGAAGTCCCCTCCTATTATTAGTGTGGTGCCCCAAGTGCTCAGAAAGAGAAGTGAAAAAAGTGTGAAAAAAGGATGGGTCGTCAACATTTGGGCCATAAACACTTGCAATACATAGATCCAAATTTTGGACTGAAATTTTTAGTATTATAAATCTACCTTCTGGATCTATTATGGTGTTATTCATAACAAAGTGTATTCTTCTATTTACCAGTAAAGCTACCCCCCTTTGCTTAGAATTAAAGCCGGCTGAGTACATATGGGGGAATTCTGGTGAGATGAGCGCATCTACAGACGACTTAGAGACATGTGTCTCCTGCAATAAAACAAAGTCTGCCTGTAGATCGTTCAATCAATTAAAAACTTTTAGCCTCTTCTCTCCGTTTCCAATTCCACGTATGTTCCACGTGACAAACTTAAATGAAGACATGTTTTCACTAACTGGTTGTGTACTAAAGACTAACTAAATGTGTAAACTATATGTGCCTATGTGATATGTCTGTAATGTATGCATATATATGTATATATACTGTATGTTGTGTGTATACACCTATGCATATTGTGACGTTTGCAAGGGTTCACACAAAGACAATGGAGCAAGATGGTTGTGATGAATAGGCTTTATTTACACACCCCCGACCCCAACTTGCTTCTCAGCACAGACGGAAGCGGGGGTCATTCCCCCAGACCCCTGTTTGAATCATGGTTACACACACATGATACATCTTGCCCTAATCCTGCTAAACACTGCTGGGTCATTATAATGCAGTTATAATGACACAGCAGTATAACCCAGAAGTAACACATTTAACACACACAGTAACGTTTCAAACTGGCAAAGCATGCTGGGAAATCCCTGGCTCCCTTAAAATGGCCCCGACGTTACACTGCCCCCCCCTGGACTGGTTTCTGTCCCCAGAAAATTCAAAGTCCACTTTCAGAAATCCAACGCGAGTCAGCCCGGTGCCAGGGCGGCATGCACGGGCCATCTGAGTCTCGGTCAGAGCATCTGGTTGGGGTAGGGTTCCGGTTTGGCCATCAGCGGGCGGATGGACACATCTGACAGCCTCTGTAGGACCACGCACAGTCCCTTCCCTGGCAGCGGGAGTCCCAGGCCCGCTCCGGCCGACTCCCACCGCTGCCAGTTCTTCCAGGCGGCCGCTGGCCCGCATCCATGCGTCCAGCCTTTGCCGCGCCTGGAAAGTGGCCGCATCTTCGTCCTGTTCGCTCCGCTGCGTCGCTCCTGCGACTCTGACCTCATCTGCCGGGGGAAGCATCTGCAGGAGGCGGCTTTTTCCCCGTCCACGCCACCTCGCTCTAATTTAGCGTCGGCGAGGGGCCAGTTTGTCGTGCGCTGTGTGCGGGGCGGTACCATGCCATGTACCCTTCCTCGCGCCGCGGCCGTCTCCTCCGTGGACGCGCCGCCGTGGTCTGCGGTAACTCCTCCTCCTCCCCCTTGCTGTCAGCCGTGGCCTGGAAGGTTCTTGGTCTCGGCGTTGACGCTTCAATGCTGTGATTCATCAGCGGCTCCACCCGCTCTGCTTCTGCCCCTGTAGTCTCCCTCGTGCACGCGCTGCCGTGGCTCCTCCTCCCACTCGCTTTCAGCGCGGCGGCCAGCTCGACCTGGGACAGGTGGTCATCAAACAGGTTCTCGCCGTTGTAGCGGGGAATCTTGGCCCGCTGCCGGATGAATGGGACGGTCACGTGCCGGTCGATCACCGCTCCTGATCGCCCTGGAATCGCCAGCCCCTCCTGCCCTGAAAAGGGCGGGAAACGGGGCTGGTTTGCTCTCCTCGGCCCGTGGGGTCCGCTGCTCCGTCCATCGCGGCGAATCTCTCCGGGGGCCGGCGCTTCAGCTCTACGCTCCGTCCCCAGCCGAGCGATGAACCGCTCCGGCCGCATGACGTCCGCCTGGATTCGCATCTCGCTCCATACCCACTCCTGACACCAGTGTGACGTTTGCAAGGGTTCACACAAAGACAATGGAGCAAGATGGTTGTGATGAATAGGCTTTATTTACACACCCCCGACCCCAACTTGCTTCTCAGCACAGACGGAAGCGGGGGTCATTCCCCCAGACCCCTGTTTGAATCATGGTTACACACACATGATACATCTTGCCCTAATCCTGCTAAACACTGCTGGGTCATTATAATGCAGTTATAATGACACAGCAGTATAACCCAGAAGTAACACATTTAACACACACAGTAACGTTTCAAACTGGCAAAGCATGCTGGGAAATCCCTGGCTCCCTTAAAATGGCCCCGACGTTACACTATATAATTGGGTGTGCGCGCATGATGTCTCTGTGCCATTTGCCTGCAATTGCAAGCAAATGGGGTACATGTATTTCAAGTTATTTCCTATAAACCAGAAGTATGAGAAAAAACAGACATGAAGGTTAGTAGGTGGTGGAAAAATGCAGACAACATACAACAATGACCTAAAAACTCCAAAAAAAAAAACCTACAACAGACAAACAAACAACAACCTCAACAACAAAGAAATAAACATTTTGACAAATGTTAACATATTAAACTGAAATCGAGTAAGAGACCTGCGCACAATCCCACTCTCTTTTCCACCTGTAGCTAAAAAAAAAATGAAAAAAAAATGGGCTCTAGAATAACCAGGGAGTTATAGTTTCATCCATAAACAGCTTACCATCTATATACAATCTATCCACAGAAACAATAGCACGTTTACCTTCTTGGATGTATTGCTTCCTAATGGGAAAAAGCTTCCTTCTCCTTTCCAAGATTTCTTGTGGAAATTGATCATTTAGACCATAATTGGTGTTTTTAAGCTGCTTGCCCTGCCTCTGTACCAAAATTTTTTGCTTAAAATGTTCAAATTTGGCAACAATAGGTCTGGGACGTTTATTCTGGGAATTTTTTTGCCCTATTCGGTGGACTCGGTGGAAGGTAATTGAGTGAGGAGCGGATCCGGAAGTTGATGCTGTGATCGCGAGAGACAATTGCGCAATAATTTGAACGGCGACTGTTGTCACCAAGATTGAAACAAACTTCTCCACAGGTAGTTTTTTTTTTTTTTGTAATTAATTCATTAATTAATTGTCTGTGTCTTTCTTTCTTTCTTTCTTTCTTTTTTTTTTTACGGAGCTGGAGGATTTAAGATAAGATAAGATAAGATAAGCCTTTATTAGTCCCACAACGGGGAAATTCCAGGATTGCAACAGCACAGGGATAGCAACACTCACTCATTTAGAACGTTATATCGACGCATTTTACGACCGTTTTTGTGTCATGGAGCAGGTGAGTGTGTGTTCTGCTGCTGCTTCTCAGTCTAAGCGACCGAGACCCGCAGATTCACCCAAAATAACGCCCGAGAAATCACAGCAGGGCACCGAGGTTAGCGATATCCTTCTCTCTATTGAGAATAAACTCACCAGCATGGATGGTAGACTGGCGCTGGTTGAGCTTCTTCATAAAGAATTCCAAAATTTGCGGGAGAGCCTTGAGTTTAGTCAAGCGCAGCTCGTCTCTCTCGTGGAGGAAAATAACAGCCTGAAAAAGTCAGTCACCACACTAACCGTACGGCTTGGCGTTGTTGAGGGAGAAAATCGGAAAATGAAGGAGACAGTTCTCAGTTTGCAGTCACGCAGCATGAGAGATAACCTCGTTTTTTCTGGAATTATTGAAAAAAATAATGAAAATCCAGAACAGCTGGTCCGAGAATTTATGTCATCACAACTAAAACTATCCCCCGAAGTTACAAACTCAATTGAACACAAATTTCTGATTTCTTCCCCTCATCCATATGGCTGCATCATCTGTATATAGTGCTGTTTTGATGGATTTCTCTTGATCTTCAAACATGTCATTAGTCATTATGTTGAATAAAACTGGGCTTATCACACTCCCATGAGGAACACCATTTTCTATTTCAAAGTCATTAGAAACTTCTGATCCTACTTTAACCCTAATTGTCCTGTGTGTTAAAAAAAAAATCCATGATTCAATTATACATCCTACCACCAATGCCCATTTTATTCAATTTGATAAGAAGTCCATCCCTCCACAGTGAGGAGTCATAAGCCTTTTCAATATCCAGATAAACTATAACCATTACTTCTTTCATTTTGAGTCTTTTCAATATCATTACTTACCCTAACTATAGCATCCACTATGGATCTTCCTCTTCTAAAACCATTCTGTTAGTTGTTTATTAATCGTCTTTGCTCTAGTACATGTGAGAGTCTGTAAACTAACACCTTCTCTATCCATTTCCCCAAGTGTGACGTTAATGCTATTGGCCTGTAGTTGCCTGGATGAGCTGGTATCTTTCCCTGGTTTGTTAAATGGTAAAATTACAGCCTTTTTCCACCCACTTGGGATAACCCCCTCCTTCCATATTCTGTTAAACAATTTCTGCACCAGTTCCATTGATTGCATAGGCAACTGCCGGAGCATAGCATAGCTTAACTGATCATATCCTGGAGCTGTGTATCCACTGTCATGCAAAGCTCTCTTAAGCTCTGACATTGTGAGCTCAAGGTCTAACGCAGTCATATCTTCTTTCACTTCCTTTTTTAAGTTTGCATTTTCTCTTGAGTTTATGCTCCCTTTGCTGTCTGACTCTCACCAAGCTGTTCTCCTCTATGCACTGCAGCAAATGCTCTACCTAGGACTTCTGCCTTTTCTTTATCTGATACAGCCATCTTGTCCCCATCCACAAGAGCTGGGACTTTAACTGACACCCTCTTCCCACTCATTTTTTTAAACATACCCCAGACATCACCAAGTTCCGCTCTCCTACCAAGGGTGGAACAAAATTCTGTCCATGTTGACCTTTTCCTGTTTTTAATAATCCTTTGAGCGACTGCCCTTTTCTTTTTATAATCTATTAAATTTTCACTATTCATATTCTTCCTCAGCTCTCTGAATGCCTTGTTTCGCTCTTTTACTGCAATACTACATTCCTCATTCCACCAGGGTACAACTATCTTCCTACTCCGTGTTGTTTTCTTAGGTATGCTTGCTATTGCATTATTCAGAATAATAATGCAATAGCACGGTGGCGCAGTGGTTAGCACTGCAGCAGCACAGTTTACCCTTGGCCGGGGGATTGTGGGGATCGTGGGATTGTGGGTTCGATCCCAGCCCCCGACCAACAGTGATCTGTGTGGAGTTTGCATGTTCTCCCCGTGTTGCGTGGGTTTACTCCGGGATTTCTCCGGTTTCCTCCCACATGCCAAAAAAAACATGCATGTTAGGTTAATTGGCTGTTCTAAATTGTCCCTAGATATCTGTTTCCTATAGGCCCTTAGAATAGAGGGTTAGTATTAATGAAAGCGCTTTGAGTGGTCTTTGTGACTAGAAAAGCGCTATATAAGTGCAGGTTAGTTAGTTAGTTAGTTAGTTAATATGATTAGTTACCTGACCTGACTTGAACACTCTTCTATGCCACCTTCAAATGTTACCAAATGACATGATTGTACACAGTATTGCCTAAATTTTTCCCAATCTGCCTTGTCAAAACACCATCTTGTAAAACACCTTCCCTCTTGTATACATACTTCAGTTTGAATCAGATACCAGAGTCAGGTCAATACATGATGATGTGCCCCTATGCACATCCACCCTGGTACCTACACCACTGTTGAGACAAATTAGCGATCTTCCATCTAACATCTCTTCCACACCATTTCCATTGTTATCTGTATGCGTGTTTCCCCACAAGGTGTTATGAGCATTCAAGTCTCCACACCATACCTCTTTCATATGGCCTTCCCCTGCCATAACACTGAATGTATCTGCTGTTAACTTCCTACTACATGGGTTGTAATAATTGATCAGCTTAGTATTTCCTTGTCCATTTGGCCTACATATTTCGATAATATTACACTCTATATCCTCAGGGGAGGGAATCAACCTATATGCCAGGCCATCTTTAATGAAAGTGGCACATCCTCCTCCATTTACACTGTTACTTCTATCCTGTCTGACTGAACTATATCCTGGAATAACAAAATCTAAGTGAGGTTGAAGCCATGTCTCCTATACACACACTACCTCTGGAACAACTAGTAGTTTGTAAAGATACTTCTTGAGTTCTTGTCCGTTTGCTATAAGACTCCGCATTCCACTGTAGTATGTATAGTACCATAGTTCAGATATTAAGTTTCAAGTTTGATCTGTCAGTAAACCATATATCTGGTTGGTTTTGATAGCTTTCACCTCTAGGAATTTCCCTGCTGCTTTCCACAATGGTTTTGATTCTGTCACTTTTCTTCTGTAGCTGTGCTGCAACATTAATAGTGTGGCAGATAAAAGCTACAAAGTTTTGTCCTCTTAACTACCAATGTGTCATCATCCATTTTGCATTTGTGAACACAACAATTCCTTGTAGCGGCATGATCTTGTGCTTCTGTGGGATTTGTTGATGGCTGTTCTTCCCTTTGAACTGAACTTCTTTGAAAAAGGCCTGTTATGTTTTGGACCATTCCTGCCTCTCTGTCTTTAGAGCTTCCGCATATGAGATTTTCTTACTTATTCTGATTTCCTGGACTTGTGTAGCTTACCTCTGCACAACACATCCTTCATTTGCAAAATTTCTTCGCATTGTTACTTTCTCCCGCGTCACTCTCATCTGACCCACTTCTACCTCTTGATGCCCCCCTAGCTGTTCTTTTCTGCCTCCCATACCTGGGTAGGTTCCAACCCATCTCATCTTTAGCAAACCCGTCAGAGCTAGATGCCATGATATTACAGTCAAGAGTACAGCACAAACAAATCACTCCTACCACCAACCAAACACAGATGTAAATGCCGTCTCAACCTTCCACCTGTCGAAATCCCTCTGCCGCCCCAGTGGTAACTGGTCTTCTTAAAAGTGTTAAGTCTTAAAATTCCCAACTGTGTAAGTGTCCTTCTTCTTCTTTTAGACATCTTCTTCTTCTTTGGCCCAAGGCCACGTACTTACCCTTCTCTCTTTATCTCTTTTTTTTTCTCTTATCTCTTCAGATTGGCGGAGCCTTCTTCTTCTTCTTCTTCTTTTAGATTTGACTGGCAGTTGGCAACCAGCCTACAAGTGCATTACCGCTTTTTTTGCTATCTCTGCGAGCAGCCCTGCTTAGGTTATACAGTCTGACAGCCGTAGGTAGGAAGGACCTGCGAAACCTCTCAGTCACGCACCTAGGATGATGTAGTCTACTGCTAAATGAGCTCCTCAGTGCGTTCAGTATGTCCTGCATAGAATGGGACTCGGATTCCAGCATAGATGACAGTTTAGCCACCATCCTTCTCAAGGCATTGCCCCAGGACAGAGCTAGCTTTCTTGATTAGTTTCAGTCTCTTCCTATCGGCTGCGGTAATGCCGTTGCCCCAGCAGACCACTCCAAAAGTGATGGCTGATGCCACCATCGTATCGTAGAATGTCTTCAAGAGCACCCCTTGTACACCAAAAGACCTGAGTCTCCTCAGTAGGAACAGCCTGTGCTGTCCCTTCTTGTAGAATGCGTTGGTATTGTGTGACCAGTCTAGTTTATTGTTCAGATGAACACCCAGGTACTTGTAGGATGTCACCATCTCAATGTCTGTTCCCTGGATGTTTACTGATGCTGTGAGGGGTTGTCCTTGCCTGTGGCAGTCCACCACCAGCTCCTTAGTTTTCCTCGCGTTGATCTGGAGGCAGTTCCGATGGCACCAGTCCACGAAGTCCTGGATAAGTCCTCTGTACTCAGCTTCATCTCAGTTGGAGATGAGGCCAACAATCGCAGAGTCATCAGAGAACTTCTGTAGATGACGAGTGTGTTGTGTGAGAAGTCCACAGTATTAAGACTGAACAGGAAGGGAGCCAAAACCGTTCACTGGGGGGGCCCCGTGCTGCCAATGATCGTGTCGGACACACAATCCGGGGTTCTCACAAACTGTGGCCAGTTAGTGAGGTAGTCCAGGATCCATGATGACAAGTGCTGGTCCACCCCTGTGCACAGCAGCTTGTCCTTCAGGATCATCGGTTGGATGGTGTTGAAAGCACTGGAGAAGTCAAAGAACATGATCCTCACCGCATTCCAGGGCTTCTTCAGGTGGGACAGGGAATGGTGAAGGAGGAAGATCACTGCATCCTCCACCCCAATGCCATGTCGGTAGGCGAACTGGAGTGGATCCATCGCTGGTCCCACCAGGGGGCAGAGATGATCAAGGAGCAGCCTCTCCAGGGTCTTCATCATGTGAGACGTCTGGCCTGTAGCTGTTCGGGTCTCTGGGGGTGGGAAGTCTTTGGTGCAGGTACCACACAAGATGTTTTCCACAACTGTGCTACCCTCCCCAGCTTCAGGCTCAGGTTGAAGATGTGCTCCACAATCCCACACAGCTGGTCTGCGCAGGACTTGGAGCTTCGCGCTGAATGATGTCTTTCCTCCTTTTGGTTGTTCTGAAATTCTTGATTGCAATAGATTTTTGTATTTTGTAATATGATCTACCTTTATGATCTTCATCCCATCTTTTTTGCCATAGTTCAGTTCCTTTTTTTTGATTACTGCTTTCCCTTCACCTTTTCCAAGAGTATTACAATGGTATAGTTATCTCTTTTCCAAGAGCACTTTTTGCTCATTTGTCTGCACAGTCATTTCCTTTCAACCCTTCATGTGCAGGAACCCAACAAAACTGAACTTCTCCACCACCCCTGTGTACCCTAAATAAACTGTGATACAGCTCAATCACCAAGTCTTCCCTTGTAGATTTTAGTGTCTATGGCTTTTAGCGCTGCAAGTGATATACAGTATATGTCTGTCTTTCTGTGTGTCAGTTTTTCCTCATAACTTTGTGACGTGTTCCTCATAGCTTTGTGACGTTTTCCTCATAGCTTTATGACGATTTCCTCATAGCTTTGTGACATTTTCCTCATAGCTTTGTGACATTTTCCTCATCACTTTGTGACGTTTTCCTCATAGCTTTGTGACGTTTTTGAGTACTTTTATCGTGTTTATAGTTAGCTTCATGTGTGCCTGTTTTTGTGTTCATGTTGAATGTAATTGTGTTTTGTAAATATGTGTCTAAAAGGATGTCACCCGATTGCAAAACAAATCTACCTATGAGTTCAAATAAAGTAACCTGAACCTGAACCTGAACCTGATATCTATATGACATCATATATAGACATCATAGGCACATCATAGGCTCAGTGATGCATCAATAAAGTTTTGATGCATCACTGAGCCTATGATGTTCCACGACCATAGGACTAGCTAAAAGATCATAGGATCGCTGATGTTCCTATGATGTCTACACGATGTCTGTATGACGTCTATATGACGTCAGTGTCTATGTGTCTGTGTGTCTGTGTGTCACGACCATAGGACTTGCTAAAAGATCATAGGATCACCCACGATGTTCCTATGATGTCTACATGACGTCATATAGACACCATAATATAGTCGCCTATGACATTCCTTTGATGTCTACATGATGTCTATATGATGTCATATACAGTATAGGCATCATAGGCACATCATAGCCTCAGTGATGCATCAAAACTTTGTTAAGCAAAACAATACAACATTGCATTGGCAATGGCAAGAATTGGCATGTTTGTGTGTCACGACCGTAGGACTCTCTAAAAGATCATAGGATCGCCTATGATATTCCAATGATGTCTTCACGATGTCATATAGACACCATGTCTACATGATGTCTACGGTATATGATGTCAGTGTCTGTGTGTCACGACCATCGGACTCGCTTAAAGATCATAGGATTGCCTATGATATTCCTATGATGTCTCCATGATGTCTATATGATGTCATATAGACACCCTAGTATAGAATGATTCAAGATATGCCTGGCTTCAACCAAGAGGACACAGTCCAAGGACGCATATTTTTTTCACACATAAGGAGTTGTTCAGAACTCCTTATACAAAGCTATAGAGTGATGATAATCAAGTCAGTGGCGGTAATGCACCTGTAAGCTGGTTGCCAACCGCCAATCAAATCTAAAGAAGAAGAAGGCATACGTATACAAGGTAAAGTTTATCATTACATGGATGTTCCTCTTCCTGAACAGGGTCATGCTCCTATTTTCGTGATCCTGTTACACGTGGCTCTAGGGAGCCACACAATAAGAGCCGAGGGCGAGCCAGTGAGTTTAGATGTTTATTATAAGGAAGGGTTAGGAACAAGGGATAAGGACACGGGGTAAGGAACACGGTCGTTGTAGACCCAAAGCACAGCTACTCATAAACAGGTTAAACTCAAGAGTAGAACGGTACAGGAGTAAAGGGCTGGCACCGGAGAATAGGATACCAAAGCATAATACTCACAGCAGGGAACACTCACAAGGTTACTGCAAGAGGAGTAAAGGCTGACGCCGGGAATAGGGGTTTCAGCCTGTAGTGCTTTAAGTCGCAGCCCCGAGTGATCGAGGCTGCTCCTTTTTATTCTCATTAGCAGCGCCCCAGCTGATGAGGATTAATTGGCCCCAGCCGTCCCGTAATACTGACAGCTGGGAGCCAGCTGAGACGCTATCTAATGAGAGGCGGAGACGAGGAGACATGGGCAGAGCGCCGAAATGGTGTCTCCTCCCGTGGTGACAGAGATGCTGCCTAAAGAGAGGCAGGGATGAAGAGACATGGGCTGAGCGCTGAGACGGCGTCTCATCCCATGGTGACAGATCCTGCCCATGAACTGGAATTATGACGCACCCATCCCTCAACCAGTAGTCTGAACGAAGACTTTTTGCTTAAGGCATAAGACCCACGAGATGGAGAGCAATGGAGTGTAAACAAGAAAAACAATACAACAATGCATTGGCAATGGCAAGTATTGGCATTAAGGAGATCCCTATGCCTGGCTTCAATCCAGGTATACAGTGGGGCAAAAAAGTATTTAGTCAGTCACCAATTGTGCAAGTTCTCCCACTTAAAAGATGAGAGAGGTCACCAATTTTTATCATAGGTATACCTCAACTATGAGAGACAAAATGAGAAAAAAAAAATCCAGAAAATCACATTGAAGGATTTTTAATGAATTAATTGGTAAATTCCTCGGTAAGATAAGTATTTGGTCACCTACAAACAAGCAAGATTTCTGGCTCTCACAGACATGTAACTTCTTCTTTAAGAGGCTCCTCTGTCCTCCACTCGTTACCTGTATTAATGGCACCTGTTTGAACTCGTTATCAGTATAAAAGACACCTGTCCACAACCTCAAACAGTCAGACTCCAAACTCCACTATGGTCAAGACCAAAGAGCTGTCAAAGGACACCAGAAACAAAATTGTAGACCTGCACCAGGCTGGGAAGAGTGAATCTGCAATATATAAGCAGCTTGGTGTAAAGAAATCAACTGTGGGAGCAATTATTAGAAAATGGAAGACATAGAAGACCACTGATAATCTCCCTCGATCTGGGGATCCACGCAAGATCTCACCCTGTAGGGTCAAAATGATCACGAGAACAGTAAGCAAAAATCCCAGAACCACACGGGGGGACCTAGTGAATGACCTGCAGAGAGCTGGGACCAAAGTAACAAAGGCTACCATCAGTAACACACTACGCCACCAGGGACTCAAATCCTGCAGTGCCAGACGTGTCCCCCTGCTTAAGCCAGTGCATGTCCAGGCCCATCTGAACTTTGCTAGAGAGCATTTGGATGATCCAGAAGAAGATTGGGAGAACGTCATATGGTCAGATGAAACTAAAATAGAACTTTTTGGTAAAAACTCAACTTGTTTGGAGGAGAAAGAACACCATACCAACTGTGAAGCATGGGGGTGGAAACATCATGCTTTGGGGCTGTTTTTCTGCAAAGGGACCAGGACGACTGATCCGTGTAAAGGAAAGAATGAATGGGGCCATGTATTGTGAGATTTTGAGTGAAAACCTCCTTCCATCAGCAAGGGTATTGAAGATGAAATGTGGCTGGGTCTTTCAGCATGACAATGAGCCCAAACATACCGCCCGGGCAATGAAGGAGTGGCTTCGTAAGAAGCATTTCAAGGTCCTGGAGTGGCCTAACCAGTCTCCAGATCTCAACCCCATAGAAAATCTTTGGAGGGAGTTGAAAGTCCGTGTTGCCCAGCGATAGCCCCAAAACATCACTGCTCTAGAGGAGATCTGCATGGAGGAATGGGCCAAAATACCAGCAACAGTGTGTGAAAACCTTGTGAAGACTTACAGAAAACGTTTGACCTCTGTCATTGCCAACAAAGGGTATATAACAAAGTATTGAGATGAACTTTTGTTATTGACCAAATACTTATTTTACCGAGGAATTTACCAATTAATTCATTATTCGTTGAGGTATACCTATGATGAAAATTGGAGACCTCTCTCATCTTTTAAGTGGGAGAACTTGCACAATTGGTGGCTTGTGGAGCGTGTAAATAACGAGGTGGATTTGGCTCAGACAATTTATTACACATCTCACACAAGAAGCATAGACAGAATGACAACTCAGCAGAGACTCTTCTCTTAAATAGCATGGCATTCCTCTAGAAGCTTCTAGCACACAAAAGGTCACATTGCATTCACTTCCTTAATCCTTATCATTCCTCTAGAAGTTTCTAACACACAAAAGGTCACAATGCATTCATCCTTCACACCTCCCTGTTATCTCCCAGGGAACCCCTGCTCTTTGTTCCTGTCTAAGATGTTATACAATTATGCACTCCCCATGTGCTGCCATAGGCTGACTAAATACTTTTTGCCCCACTGTACATATACAAGGTAAAGTTTATCAATACATGGATGCTCCTCTTCCTGAACAGAGTCGAAAGCCACTCTTTCCTCAGGTCTATTTTCGTGATCCTGCCCATGAACTGGAATTACGACACACCCATCCCTCAACCAGTGGTCTGAACGAAGAGTTTTTGCTGAAGGCACAATGTTAAAATCCCGATTCGTTGATTGAAAAATCCAAGAATAAGCCAGAGAATTCTTCAATTCAAAGATGCAGCATTTATTCAGAGGTCACATGTAAAGCAAGCAGCGCTGGGTTCAGTGTGACGCAGCTCCCTCAGGAGCATCGCCAGACTGACCCCGACCTCCAGGTGCAACTTACATTCATCTTCTCGGGTTGGTTGGGTCAACCCCGTACAATAGGATGGACTTGTACGCAACCGTCTGATTGGCCAGTTTAACCCTGATGTGAACAGGCCATCCGCTATTCACGTAAATTATCTCTTAGGATGTAGTATGAAAAGTGTGTGTGTGTGTGAGTGTTGATTTTGGGTGTGTAACTAATGTAATAGCCCTGACTAATAGAAGGGAGAGAGAGAGAAAGAGGGCTCTATAGCTTTTCCTGATTCCTGTTTATCAGATTGTGGTTGTGTAACACTTCAGATTCTAGTTTAACACTTAACATATTTGTTCATAAGAATGTAAACAGAATATGTATAGAATATGCATAGAGCATAATGGGAGATTACCTACAGAATTATTATTTTGGCACTCTTTTAACTTTTCATAACCCTTTCATTCCCCCCTTTGACATGATTTTATCATGTCAACCATACATAGTGTGAGATACGCTAGCGGTTAGCAGATGGTGAACAAGGTAGGTCCCTACATTGTGTGTCAACCCAGTCAGTCAACCCAAGATAGGTTTGCACCATTGGTTCTGATACCCTTGCCTCCCCCCTTGCGGACACCCCCAGCGCGGTACATAGTGCCTAAGAGGGCATACCGAGGCAACACGTCTTTGTCCAGATGAACTGCAGTCACATAATTGTCCTTGTCCACCAAGTCATGTACCCCCACCGAGATCTCCTCCTGATCATCTTTGTCCAGTGGAGTGGATCATGTGGGGGACATAAGGTCGAACAGGGTCAATCCACGAAGCCCACGAAACCAGGGCTCGCATCGTTCAGCTGCAGTCATCACACGGTTGCGACAGGGGTTTGACCTTCCTCTGTGTCTGCTTCCTGTATCCGCAGCTGTGGAGCACAGTCCCATCTCGTAGACACACACCGGTACCATTAGAAGCAAAACAACTGTGTGCCCACGCTCTCAGAGGCACATCTTGTCCCATGAAGTTTATAGGACAGTCTGGTGGATGCAGCAGAGTAGACAACATCCAGTCCAGCCAGTGAACAGTTCAGTGATGCTGTCCCAGGGATGCCACCCACTGGTGTATAATCAGTGGACAGAGGTAGAGAGGCTGATGTTGCTGAATCTCGAGCCCCTGTGCCCACTGTAGCTGTATGGGCCTTGTCTCCCACTGTGAGGGGTAGCGTTGGATCAGAAAATGCTGTCTCCTCCGTGTGGCTGATCTGACTACACCCAGGTGCTGGAGGTGCGGTGGGTGCACATGAGTACCAATTGCTCCATCTTCCAGGGACTGAAGTCGTACAGTCACTAGTCCCATGACCTCCTTTTCTACGTCGCAGGCACACGTCTCCAGGTGGGCGTGATGGTCTGGTGCCCCCCTGTTTGCACCTCCCCCACACCCTACACCCTTGCTGGGGTGCCAACACAAAGGGCTCGGCCAGGACAGGATCCATAATGGCCTGAGGGGTTGTCACTACAATGGCTGGAGCCTGTACCGTTTTATCCTTATTCACTACAGCTGTAGTTGACAATGTACTGTTGTAAGTTTTCTCCCATCAGCCTTTGAGTGCATGATTGTCGGCTATGTGCAAGCTACAAGCAGTGGTGTTGTGATAAGTGAGCTGGGTAATGAGACCTATGTGTTCAGCAGTAGGTTTGTTATGGTGAGTGAGCTGGGTGATGAGACCTATGTGTTGCAGTGTAAGCAGGTAGTAAACAAAATCGTTCAAAGTTAGGAGACATCCTTATCCATGCTTGTTGTATCCGGGCCTCTAGAGCTTCTAACCTTCACAATTATCCTGACTACCTAACCGCAATTAGCATGATGTAAATAATAACGCAAGAATACTATAAGTCTCACACCCCTACGTGTGTGTGGTGAGCTATGTATGATTCATGTATTATCAGTAGCACATTGTGTTTACAAATAATCTGTAATAGCACAATGGTCTTCCTCGTCATCATCTTCGGTCTTGGGGTCTTCAGGTCCTCCTTCTCCGGGCTCAGCAATTGGTTTCTATTAGGAGGTATGAGATGTGCAAGATTTGCTGATGACTACCACTGTGGAAAATTGCATTTGGATATGTGATCCTGGCACACAATGAGCACAAGGAGGTTAAGAGCTTTGTTAATTCCTGCATGCCCTGCGTCATCAGGGTGTTTCCTACAGGACTGATGACGCTATGATATCTGATGCTTTTGGTTTTATGGCCTAGTTAACACCCTTCTGGGCTTCTGAATATATGGTCTATAGTGTCATTGTCTGCTAGATCTACATCTGTTTAATCCTTTTACCTTAACGAATTTAGAATTTGCTTCAAATTTTCTCATCTCCTTGTTTGTTAATGTTTAGACTGGTTATGTAGGAGATCTCTGGGTGTCAGTGTGCACAGTCTTTTGTGCTGTGGTTACCCAGTTAAATGACAATGCGCATGTTTCTAATTTAAGATAATATTCTATCTTCAGGTCAGGTGTTGGCTTTCCATGGATGGCTATATTCCCCAGCAGAGGTGACAAAATGTCCAACATTTTCCAATCCATGTGTATGGGTCTAACCAGCAAGATGTGTGGAACCCCCATTGGTTAAAATGTATCTTATCCTCTTCAATTAGGACAATGGATGCTTCCACATATTCTCTCGTTTACCAGTACAAGTTTTATGACCAATCTGGAGGATGGATCTGCAAAGAATGGTTGTTCATAATTTGGATCAGATCCATTCAATTGCCTATAGTGCATGGGGTACAATGCTACTTTTACAGATTTTGATAGGTATTCTACTGTTAGTTTGCCATTTGCAGATTTTAACTATTATCTTTTATGACCTTGAAAAGTCCTATATGTCATTACCCGAAGTTACTACTTTACATGCACCTGCACCGTACGAATTTAATCGGAGTACCTTGAACCTCAGAGTCAGGTAAATGGAAGATGTCTGCTATTTTCTAATAATTTATTTTTTGCTAATTTTCTGTATATGTGTAGAAGTGAGTCCATTTATCTGTTTTAGCCTAGTCTTAAGCATGCAGTCCAGTTTTTCTGTAGTGGATATGGATCATGGGTGCCTCCCCTCCCAGCGGCCGGTCTCGCCATCACTGTTTCCATTGTGGGTGCGTTGGCCCCTCCCAGTGCTGTCCTTCCACTCCTCCTTTTGGCTTCCTTTGATAAAAGAAACAGATTCATGGGGAGCCTCAGGCTCCCCGTGTGTCAGCCATTCCATAAATAAGTGCGGGTTTTTCCTTCAAATTTTATTTTCCTTTCTTATCTAGATTTCCAACTTTGAGTCAAGAAAGGCTTTAACTCCATGTGTTGTATGAATAGTGATTTGATTGCCCATTGTCAGGTGCAATGTCTTTTCTACAGCCTTTCTTATAGCGGCTACATGTTTCACACAAGCCGAATGACCTATTCCTACGTTGTCTAATTTGCTACTATAGTACATTAGCACCTTTCTATCCGTGCTTTTCCCACTCTCCCCCTTTTGAAACAGAACAGCATTAACAAAGCCGTTCTTTTTCAACATCCAAATGAGGACCATGTAGGGGAGGATACCCATTGTGTTGCAAATTGGGGGACCCCCCAGGGTGCCTTTGTGAGTATTATTGTGGGCCCAGTGGCCATATTGCCAGCATTGGAAGCATTGGTTTCCCCCCCCCCCCTCATGGTTTACTGTTAACATGGCCTCTGCCTCCATTATTAAACCTCTAACCATCTCCTGTGACCTTGCGGCTGATACTGATAGGGCAGATTAGGTGGGGGGTCTGGGTAGGGTCCATATTGTTGTGATGTGAGGTCCTGGGGTGCATAGATAGAGTTTGGTGGGGCATGGGTTGTTGTGGCATCTGCTTAGCAGAGGCTTTATTTTGGTTTTTACCTTCTCCACATCTTTTTCTAAAAATACTTCAGTTTGCTCAGTATGTGATTTTGGCACCTCTCTGATAGGGCTTTTAGTAAATGAGATTGCTGGTCAGTTATATTGAGATGTGATTTTAGCGGTAGTTTTAGGCGCCAGTTATGCAATCCTCAATTCTCGTGAACACATGCTGACTACAGCTGATTCACGAATACTGTTTACGCACACTTAGAGAACATATGAGTAGTTTGCTGAATCTGGAATGGCTTGTTAGCACCAACACAGCTTCCTGGCAAAATATGTATGGCTTACGCAGACTAACACTTAAAGTTCATGAATGACATTCAATATCTGAGACGCTGTCCGAAGGTAAATGTAAAGCAACAATATAATTTATTGTACTTATGTGTGCTCTGTTGATCCTCTTTGACCCATCTTTCGATGTCCCTTTGTTTTACATTCTTTTACTGTTGTTGCAGAGAGAGGAGGGGGTCGCTAGGCGATGGTGTGGAGGGGGAGGGTGGATGCAGCCAATTCTAGAGGGCCTGAAGAGGGTCTCACACGGTCACTGGGGGAGGGATGATCCACAGCCACCACCATTATTTTGGATTATTAGAGAAACAGACAAGCCATTAAACAGCGTGTGTTTGTCCATTCCCGTTTTATCATGTTTATTGATTATTTTGCTTTCGTTTTCACTGTTGCAGCATAAGTCTCTTATTCTTGCGTTTTTCTTTCCTTCTTTCAATTATTTCTCCATATTTTTCTCGTGTCCTGCACAAAACTTTTGACAATTCATCAGCCTTCAATTTTTCTCTAAAACCAAACTTCTTTTTCCATTTTCTGTCCACACTCACTTCCACAGTGCTCATCAACACAATTTTTGTTTATTTATTCATTTATTTTTATTTTATTTATTTATGTATTTATTTATTCTAATTTGCAATTTTCCTTTGTTCTTTATTTAAATTACCTCACCTTTATATATTGTCCACCTAGGATTTTTCTACACTTTTATTGTATAAGTAGGAATAAATCACCTTATGCACGGCTGCACGGTGGCGCACGGTGGCGCAGTGGTTAGCACTGCGGCAGCACAGTTTACCCTTGGCCGGGGGATTGTGGGGATCGTGGGATCGTGGGTTCAATCCCAGCCCCCGACCAACAGTGATCTGTGTGGAGTTTGCATGTTCTCCCCGTGTTGCGTGGGTTTACTCCGGGATTTCTCCGGTTTCCTCCCACATGCCAAAAACATGCATGTTAGGTTAATTGGCTGTTCTAAATTGTCCCTAGATATTTGTTTCCTATAGGCCCTTAGAATAGAGGGTTAGTATTAATGAAAGCGCTTTGAGTGGTCTTTGTGACTAGAAAAGCGCTATATAAGTGCAAGTTAGTTAGTTAGTAGTTATTCTCCCCTCTGCCCAAATTAAAGTTGAACCTTTTCTCTCCAGCTGATTGGGCAGGCCTTGCCTCACTACATCAAACCTGCATGGACAAGCATGGGAGGGCTTCATTTTTCCGTGCACGAACTTAAAGCTTTCCTTTCAGCCAGAGAGATAAGCTTCCAACTTTATTAGGAAGATCTGAAGCCCTATTTGGCAGTAGATTTATGAAAGAATGCACTTCCTACATTTTGCCACACGATGGAGGCACTGTGCCACAACTTGAAGGTAGTTCAAGATGGTGTTTACCCGCACATGGCAACTGAATGCCACGTGGCCGCCCCTGCCACGTGCAATGTGGACGCGCAATATGGCCACAAAGTCTATTGTCCACAAACCACAACTTGTTTTTCAAAGAAACTGGAGCGCTGCCTCCTTAAATTCAGCTGTAAACATGCAAGAATAGCCTTACAACTTTAAGTTAGCGAGCCACCTTAATACTGTTACCTCAAATAATCTCCTCTCAGTAACCTGTTTTAAACAATATCAGCTATGAGGAAAACGTCACAAAGCTATAAGGAAAACATCACAAAGTACTTCTTCTTCTTCTTCTTTTAGATTTGATTGGCGGTTGGCAACCAACTTACAGGTGCATTACCGCCACTGACTTGATTATCATCACTCTATATCTTTGTATAAGGAGTTCTGAACAACTCCTTATGTGTGAAAAAATTATACATCCTTGGGCTGTGTCCGAGGTGCGGCCGAATCCTGTGGCTGTCCACCACACACTCTATATGTGTCTAACATCACAAAGTTATGAGGAAAAAGAGTGATGATATAGAGTGAAGTATGGTGGTAATGCTAACCTGTAAGGTGGTTGCCAACCGCCAATCGAATTTAAAAGAATAAAGTACGAGGAGATGAAGAAGAGTGATGTCTGAAGATATAGTTGAGGTTCGACTGGACACAGCAATGATGATAGAAGGACTACAGCTCCTGACCAGATAGAGTGGTGATATAGAGTGAAGTACGTGGCAGTGATGCACCTGTAGGCTGGTTGCCGGCCGCCAATCAAATCTAGAAGAAGAAGAAGAAGAAGCTGAGACCGAGGAGATGTATAACGTACGACAGACAAGGGATGACTTGCGCCATCAGGAAATGCATCGTGCACTTCTGGAACAGGCATACAAAAATAACCATAATCTCGCTCGGTGTGATAATACAGACTTCTTTCAAGAGGAACTTTATGGCAATTACAGGCACACACTGAGTAAGACATCACTGTTTGAGTGTCCTACATGCTCACATTGTAGTGCCTATATATGGAAAGAGGAGAGGAAAGGATTTTGTTTTCAACAGAGTGAAGTATGTGGCGGTAATGCACCTGTAAGCTGGTTGCCGGCCAGAAACAGAGTGATGATATGGAGTGAAGTACATGGTGGTAATGCACCTGTAAGCTGGTTGCCAACCACCAATCAAATCTAAAAGATTAATCAAATCAAAAAGAAGAAGAAGAAGAAGAATCCACGCCGCCAAGGACACAGTCTGGGGACGGATGGTTTTTTCACACGTGGGGAGTTGTTCAGAACTCCTTATAAGAACTCCTTATGCAAAGATACAGATTGATGGGCAATTGCCGCAGCCAGGATGTGTGGAGTGATGATATAGAGCGGTAGGTGGCGGTGGTGCACCTGTGAGCTGGTTGCCAGCCAGCAATCAGATCTAGAAGAAGAGTGATATAAAGTGAAGTGTGTGGCGGTGGTGCACCTGTGGGATGGTTGCCAGCCGCCAATCGGGTCTAGAAGAAGATATGTGGAGTGATGATGTGGAGTGAAGTGTGTGGCAGTGGTGCACCTGTGGGCTGGTTGCCAACCACCAATCTTCTTCTTCTTCTTCTTTTGGATTAGATTGGCGGTTCGCAGCCAGCTTGCAGGTGCATTGCCACCACTTACTTGATTACCGTCGCTCTATATTTTTGTATAGGGAGTTCTGAGCGGCTCCTTGTATGTGAAGGAATTATCCGTCCTTGGACTGTGTCCAGGAGCTGCAGCTAACTCACTCTAATTTGCTGGTCGCTCAAGTCTAGGAGAAGAAGAACAAGAAGATATAGTGATGGCAATCAAGTCAGTGGCAGTAATGCACCTGTAAGCTGGTTGCCAACCACCAATCAAATCTAAAAGAAGAAGAAGGATTTTGTTTCATGTCCAGAAAGATAGACCTCACCTACGATGCCACAAAATCCAAGCCTGGCTCAATCCCACCGCAACCACCAGATGCTGTCAAGGACCTTTTCATTAATCAAAACTTTGTTAAACAAGCAAAACAATACAACAATGCATTGGTAATGCAAAGTATTGGCATTAAGGAGATCCCTATGCCTGGATTCAACCCAGGCATACGTATACAAGGTAAAGTTTATCGTTACATGGATGCTCCTCTTCCTGAACAGGGTCGAAAGCCACTCTTTGCTCAGCTCTATTTTCATGATCCTGCCCATGAACTGGAATTACGACGCACCCATCCCTCAACCAGTGGTCTGAATGAAGACTTTTTGCTAAAGGCACAACAGGCTATTCTTTTTTTTTATTTAAGTTTTTGTAAAGGGTATACAGGTCATTACAGCATTGCATTGTTAACATTTTCATCGTACGTTCCCTTATATTTTGCTATTTGACAACATTGGTAGAATAGTTATTACAACACCCCCCCTTTTTTTAAAGTGAAAGAAAAAGTGAAATTAAAGAGAATTAAATTTAAAAAAACAAACAAACAAAAAAAACCCGAATAAACAAACAAACAGAACAGCAAAAAACAAACAAACAGAAAATTAAGTAATTAAAAGTAAAAGAGCATCTGAGTAGCGTTGGAACAAAGAGTGGGACCATCATTGAAATGGTATTTGTCAAAGATTAGATCTAATGGAAGACACATATGCGATCCAGGGTTGCCAAAAGTTCATGAACCCATCCATGTCCTGTCTCAGTGCGAATGTCAACTTTTCCATCGAGTAAATGTGTTGAATCACGTTAATCCAATCTTCAGGTGTAGGACAGTCCTTCAGCATCCATTTTTTAGTTAGGGCTTTTTTACTTGCCAATATTAAAACATTGAATAAGTATTTATCTCCTCGTCTTTCCAGTGAGTCCGGTAGTAAACCCAGATACAAAGTTATAAAAGAAAAGGGAACTGTTATTTTGAATATTTTCCCCAATATTGTCTGTACATTGGTCCAATATTGGTGGATAACTGGGCATGACCAAAACACATGAAAATGATTTGCAGTCTTTTCACCACACAAGCGCCAACAGTTCAACCCCTTATGGGTAAATTTGTTTTGTGCAGGTGTTCTGAAAAATCTTACCAAATTTTTCCATCCAAATTCTCTCCACTGCAGGAATGAGGTACTTTTCCATTGCTGTCTATTTAGCTTTTCCCATATTTCCAATTGTAAAGTGAAATTCCCCTCTTTTTCCCATCTCTCTTTTATATATGATGTGTTGTCTCCTTTTAAGTCTTGAAGACCTTGGTATATTTTAGAAATGTATCTGATCCCTGGGATCCCTTTATATGCCATTAAGAAGACCTTCAGAACACCTGACTGGGCCCTTTCCAAATCCTCCTTTTTAAGTATATTGTTTATGTGGTGTCTAAGCTGAAAGAACCTGTAAAGGTCTTGATTTATTAGACCTTGTTTTTTCAAGTCTTCAAAACTTCTTAAAGTTTGCCCCTTAAAGAAATCGTAATATTTTATCAGCCCTTTCTCTTTCCACTCTTTAAATCTAGTGTCTGTTTTATTGGGGGTAAAGTCTTGATCATAGGCAATCCATTGCAGAAGTCGATAGGGCTCTTTAGCTTGATTCTCTCTGACTATCTTAAACCAAATTTTTAGCGGGGTCTCTATCCACGGGTTAGTGTTATTCAAGAGTTTAGGTAAGGCATTGTTCCCTATTATCGCCTGTAGGGGGATGTCACTTGTTATTTGGCATTCCATCTCCTTCCATTGTGCAGTGTAGACTGGGTTACATATCTCTACTAAAGTTTTAATTTGTGCAGCTATAAAATAGTCCCTGATATTTGGCAGCGCGAGCCCACCTTTGTCTTTGTTTAGCTGTAGGGTTCTATATCTGATTCTAGGTCTCTTGCCCTGCCATATGAATCTTGAGATCCTTCTGTCTAGCTCCTGCCATGTTTTTTGGGGGGGTTCTACCGGTATTGTTTGGAAAAGGTATAGAAGACGTGGGAGTATATTCATTTTGACTGCTTCAATTCTTTGTGCAGTACCTAAGAATGGTATCATATTCCATCTTGCTAGGTCAGATTTTATTTTTGTCACCAGTGGATCATAGTTTAGTGTTATAATTTTGTTGAGTTGTTTCGGGATATTGATCCCCAGATATTTCATAGATTCCAGCTCCCAGTTAGTTTTGAGTTCACTTAATGAATAATGATTTGGGTCATAGTTGAATGTTAAAACTTGGGTTTTATGCATGTTTAATTTGTACCCCGATAAATCTCCATAGTCTGAAAAAACTGAGATTAGTTCTGGTAAAGAAGTGTCTGGTTGCCCTAGGTATATTAAAATGTCATCAGCAAAGAGTGCTATTTTATGTTCCTTCTGACCAAGTGTAATACCTTGAATTTTTTGATTTTGTCTTATCCATTGGCTCAGAGGTTCTATGAAGATTGCAAAGAGCAGTGGAGACAGGGGGCAGCCTTGACGACATCCTCTTTCCAGCTCAAAAGATGATGATAAATTACCGTTAATCCTTATTTTAGCTGTTGGTTTTTTATATAATGCCTGTATAGTTCTAATGAAGTTGTTATGAAAATTGAAACTGGATAAGATTCTATATAGGAAAGACCAGTCAACCGAATCGAATGCTTTTTCAGCATCTAATCCCAATATGACTGCATTTAAGTTATATTTTTTTTATATGATGAATTATGTGTAAAGTGCGTTGAATGTTGTCTTGTGTCTGTCTTTGTCTTATAAAACCTGTTTGGTCTAGGTGAATTAAGTCTGTCAGTATGTTTTCTAACCTTTTGGCAAAGATAATGGTAGAAAGCTTATAGTCCTGATTTAATACACTGATTGGTCTGTAGTTGGAGCATTCTAGTTTATCCTTTTCAGGTTTAGGTATAACTGCAATGACCCCTTCTCTCCAGGAGGGGGGGATTTCCCCTGTGTGGAGGACATAGTTAAATGTTTTCAGGAGGAGAGGAGATTGTTGCTGTTTAAAGGTTTTGTACCATTCTGCTGTATAGCCATCTGCTCCTGGGGATTTGTTAGCTTTAAGTTTCATAATTGCTTTTTCCAATTCTTTAGGTTGTATTTCTGACAGTAGTGTTTTATTTTGTGATTCCGTAAGTTGGGGAAGGTGTAATGTGTTTAGGAATGTCTCGGATGCGTTTTTATGTTTTTTGTGGGAGTATAAGTTCTTGTAGTAATTCTCGAAGCTTTTAAGAATATCCTGAATTCTGAATTTTATTTCCTTTGATACTGGGTCTCTGATTTTGTAGATTGCTCTTTCTGTTTGTTGTTTCCTCAATTTATAGGCTAGTAATTTTGCCGATTTACTGCCTGCTTCATAGTGTTTTTGTTTCAGAAATGTAAGTTTCTTCTGGATTTCTATTGTGTAGATCTCATTTATTTGATTTTTAATTTCTTTAATCTTAAGCGAGCCATTAGAATGAGTGTTGTTTTTGTGTTCTTTTTCTAGGTTCTTGAGTTCTGACTCTAGTGTGATTAGTTTTTCTTGTCTCAGTTTCTTTTGGGTTGCCAGTTTTGCAATAATTTTTCCCCTTATTACAGCTTTGCACGCGTCCCACAGTATTAAAGGGGATACTTCACCATTATCGTTTTCTTCCAAATATTTGAAAATATCTGATTCCAATTCATCTTTCAGTGGTCCTTTCAGGACATTTGAATTCAACCTCCAGGAAAATGTATTATTTGTGTATTTTTGGATGTTTAAGTCCATATAGATCGGACTGTGGTCAGAGAGATCCATCAGTCCTATTTTACATGTTTTTACTCTTCCAATGTCTCTATTAAACATAAAAAAGTAATCAATCCTTGAGTAAGATGAATGTGGCGTTGAATAAAAAGTATAATCTTTTACATTGGGGTTGAATTCCCTCCATACGTCACAGATTCCCATTTCTTTTAGTAGCATCCGAGTTTTCCTATTTTGAGTGTTATTTTGATGTGAAGATTACCTGTTGCATCCCAGTATGGATTCAGTCTTAGATTGAAGTCTCCACCACATATCACTAAACCTTGGGCTTTAGTTATCATTAGGTCGAATACATTTTTATAAAATTTCCATTTAGCCCCTGGTGGTGCATATACATTCAGCAGGGTGATATCTTCTCCCTCTAGCCGTCCAATTACCAAACTGTACCTCCCTTCTTTATCTTTGTGTTCTGATTTTTTTTCAAATGTAATTTTGGTTGATATCAATGTCGCTACTCCCCTCCTCCTCCCTGATTTATATGAAGATGAAGAGATCATTTTAAACCCTTGTCTATTGAGTTTAGTGTGTTCCACGTCTGTTAGGTGGGTTTCTTGTAAAAATATTATTTCTGCTTTGTCTTTTTTCATTTTGCGTAGAATCTTGGATCTTTTAACTGGATTCAGGATCCCTTTTACATTATATGAGACTATTTTGGTTACACCCTGTTTCTCCATTGTATTTTCTTATTTAGTATAACAGTGTGGTGGCCCTCTTTTTTGCTACTCAGAAACTGAAAGAACATTAAGAACATAAAAAACATTAAGAACATAGTGTACGAAACTTTAAAACAAAAAACTGTCAAAAAAACTTCCTGAGCTGGGGTCTCTTTAAAGACCCTGTAAGAGCCCCGATGGAGTGTAGGCTCTGAGGGAAATTCCTCAAACTCTGTTACGTGTTGAGGGCCCTCTCTTACCCCTGTAAGTTGTCCCATGTTTTTAACGTGAATTTCAGATCCCAATCCGAATTTGTGACGATTTTTTTTTTTTTTTTTATGCCTATACCCTATGAGATTGTGTGCACCCTCCCACCCCCATCACAGCAAACCTTCACTCTAGTACAGTATTTGTTAGTGTGGGGAGAACATGTGGGTCATTGTTACATTTCTATTTTAACAAGATTTTTTTTTTCCTTTAAATTAAGAAGACATTTGTTTCTAATGCTATAACTGCTCCATGAAAGGTTTTACCACATGCTGATTCTGCATCTCCTTTAATGTTTGTTACCTTGTAGGAGGGGGGATGGAAGTGCAGAATGACTGAAAAGAGAGAAAAAAACAAAAAGGTCGCTATTCCTTCCTGGAACTGGAAAGCTTATCTTTGTAGCTCTGGGGCTGGGTTTCCCGCTGCTGGCCCGTGGATTTAGAAGGTCTTTGAGTGGACCACGTTTGAGCTCTGATCCTCTCGCTCAGATTCGCTGCGGGTTTAAACACCGTTACCGGGAGTCCTCTTCTCGCCATGTCAGTTGTTGCTTCTTCCGCTGAATTGTAGAGACATGACTCTTCACCATAGAAGACCCTTAACTTCGCCGGAAATGGCGTCTGAAAGCGTAGATTCTTTTCCCGTAAAACCTTTTTGGTGTCGTTATATTCCCGTCGCTTTTTAAGAACCTCAGGGGCGTAATCGTGCTCCACGAAGACTTTTCTTTCTTGATGCATAAATCCTTTTTTCTGCCAAGCCCGTCTTACAACCTCTTGTTTTATTTTGAAATCGGAGAATCTTACCAACACTGAACGCGGGTGTGCTTCTGCCGCTGGCTTTGCGGCTAATGTACGATGGGCCTTTTCTATTTTCAAATCGGTGGTTTGTGGAATATCCAACTTCTCTCTCAATAAGGATTCCACGCATTCCGCCACTGTGTTGAAACCATCTTCAGCTCCTTCTTTCAGACCGTGAATTCTGATGTTATCTCGTCTCTGTCTTCCTTCTTGGTCGGCTAGCTTAGCCTCCAGCCTTGACTGTTTTCTGTGTAAATCCAGCATAGAATCTTCAAGCACTTTTACTCTTTCTTCAGCTTCCAAGATTCGGTTTTCGGCCTGGTCCAATCTGCTGTTCGTCCTTGTTAGTTCCTCTCTGAATTCGTGAAATTCGGCCCGAAATCGTCGTAATTCGTTATATAGCGATTTCAGGCTAACCTTTTTGTTAGCTAGGCCCAGCTCTTCGTCTCCTGAATGGAGGTCCTCGGGATCAGATTCTGCGGCCGCCGCGCGTCCTGACCTGGGGAATGCCAGTTTCTTCTGTTTGTGGTTAGGCATGGTGTTTTTGTCTTTTGATTTTTATTCTTCCAAAAATCCGTTAAGTCTGATTTTGACGATGTTTTCCTTGGATTGGATCTGGGAGGTTCAGCGTTAAGTTGCTATCACCATGGCGTCCAGACCGGAAGTCACAACAGGCTATTCTTGAGTCCAACCCATACGTGCAACAATTTCAGTCAGCAATTGAGTATGTGACTCAAAATGACAATGCCAATGAGCTGAGAATTGTCCTAACAGCTTGCACTCAACGCCGTGACCTTCATCATCCATCCATCTGTCTTCTTCCACTTAATCCTTTTCGGGTCGCGGGGGGGGGGGCGGGGGGCTGGAGCCTATCCCAGCATCTTTGGGCGAGAGGCAGGGTACACCCTGGACAGATAGCCAGTCCATCGCAGGGACCTTCATCATGGCACTGTGAATCTTCCATCACTAGATAGTGATGTTGCTGTCATTGCTCCGGGGACAAGTGTTACTGATCAGTTTGGGAAGCTGGCTGTTTCCCTTCACCTCAGAGGAGGAACACAAACAGTCAATGCCATGCATCCAGTATATGACCCATTATCTTATGTGCTTGTTCTGCCACAGGGTTTCCAAGGATATCACACAGGACTTGCAGGCATCACACCTACATGTTTTTACCATTTCTACCTACAAGTGTGCGACACCACTCATTACTTGAATTTACTGCTTCGTGGTGGAAGACTCACACAACAGTATGTATGTGCAATGATGGTAAAAATTGAGTCACAACGTCTTAACTGGATTCACCACAACCAGAAATCTATCAAGGCAGAAAAGTATAAAGTCATTGTTGATGCCCTGAGTACTAACACTAAGATTATCCCAGGATGCCTAACCATCCTGCCACCCACAATTTATGGATCACCACGATGGTATGCTAAAGAGTTCCAAGATGCCATGGCCTTGGTCAGAGTCAAAGGCAAACCAGACTTTTTCCTCACCTTCACTTGCAACCCCAAATGGCCTGAAATTACTTGATCACTTTTTTAGGGTCAGCAGACCAATCAAAGACCAGACATCATTGCTAGAGTATTCCACATGAAGGTGGAAGCTCTCCTTACAGACCTCCTAAAGTATGATATATTGGGACATGTGGATGCATATGTCATGGTGAAAGAAACTCAAAAGAGACATCTTCCACATATATACAGTATATGCTCATTACCATGGCACCATGAGACAAACCCAGGACCTCTACTGACATCGATCATATCATCTCTGCAGAGATTCCTGACAGGGATACAAATCCGGAACTACAACACATTGTCACGTCACACATGATTCACGGCCCATGTGGACAATGGAATGCTGACAGTCCATGAATGGTAGACAAAAAGTGCTCCAAGGATTACCCAAAACCACTGAAACAACACACAAGCTTTTCAGACAACTCTTACCCGCTGTACCGCAGACGTGCAGAAGGAGCACCTGGCTTTCCAATTACAAATTCCATCAGAGGTGGCATTGTGTCTGTCGATAATAGATGGGTTGTGCCATACAATCCATACATCCTGCTATGATACAATGTGCATATTAACCTTGAAAACATCTGTGCTGTCTCCAGTGTCAAATATCTCTACAAATACTCAGAGAAGGGGCCAGATCAGTGCCTGATGAAAATGGATATCCCTGAGGAACTTCAACGTGATGAAGTGACACATTACGAATTAGGACGTTACATCACTGCATCTGAGGCTTACTGGTGTATATATGATTTCCCCATCCAGCGGAAACAACCACCAGTAAGGATGCTGGCAATTCACCTAGAGGATGAACAGGTTATCACGTTCAATGATGAAGGCGTTGCCCAGAACCTATTGGACACAGGGCCACCTGCCACTACACTGACTGCCGTTTTTGAAGCCATGGATTTTCATCCAGATATGCAACACATTGTATACCCAGATGTCTTTCAACACTTCACATATACAGAGAAGAAATTTCAATTGCGGAAGAAAACATTAAGTTCCCACCATGACCACATGGCTGACGCTGTTGGACGAATCCCAGTGATTGCCTTCAACCCACACAATGCTGAACTTTTTTTTTTTTATCTCAGAATGCTTTTGTACTGTGTGCCAGGACCACATCCTTCACAGACCTCCGTAAAGTTGGAGATGTGGTCATGGACACCTATCTGGCTGCCTGCATTGCCCATGGCATTATTGACAATGATCAAGAAGTAGAGTCTGTTATGGAAGAGGCAGCAAATGTGACATTTGGCCCAGCACCGCGTGAGGTATTTGCCAACATGCTCATGTTTGTACTTAGAGGAGAGCACTTGCAGTTCTGGGAAAGGCACAAGCATGTTCTTTGTGAAGACTTCATGCACAGAGCTAACATGAATGAGCCAGATGACTATACTGTGAATCTGTCATGATCTGGTGAGCGCACTCTCCCCCTCCCTTCCTGTTCAACTTTCCCTGACTCCACAGGCAATCACTTCACCTGCGTGATGAGATGCACCTGCTGCCTCTGCCTCGCCAGCGCTTAAAAGGACCTTCACTTCAATGCTTCAGCGCTGACTTGTTGGGTATACTACCTACTAAAGCAAGTAAGTTATATTCTCTGTCTCAGAGGAAATTTATTAATTCCTCTTGTCCTCTCCTCTACAGGTTGCTACTATCTTCATGGTGCATATCTATGGTTGTTGTGCGCTCACCTGCCTCATCATCATCACCACTTCAGCAGCCATATCCACCCCGTCAGATACCGAACCCAGCTCTACTCCTGCCTTCCAGCCTCTATTCCTGGTTTGCCATTTGTGCTGGGTTTCGCTGCTAGGTTCTCTGTTTCTCCCACGTGAGTGCATCCTATTTTCCCTTTTCAGTCTCCCTCCTTATCTAACCTGCTCTCGTCTCTCCTTCCAGGCTGGGTCTTCCTCTGGCAAGTGACGTTTTTCATTAACAAAGCTTTCCCTTTTGAATTAATAAAATTCAAATTAATTTTAAGGCACAAGCATGTTCTTTGTGAAGACTTCATGCACAGAGCTAACATGAATGAGCCAGATGACTATACTGTGAATCTGTCATGATCTGGTGAGCGCACTCTCCCCCTCCCTTCCTGTTCAACTTTCCCTGACTCCACAGGCAATCACTTCACCTGCGTGATGAGATGCACCTGCTGCCTCTGCCTCGCCAGCGCTTAAAAGGACCTTCACTTCAATGCTTCAGCGCTGACTTGTTGGGTATACTACCTACTAAAGCAAGTAAGTTATATTCTCTGTCTCAGAGGAAATTTATTAATTCCTCTTGTCCTCTCCTCTACAGGTTGCTACTATCTTCATGGTGCATATCTATGGTTGTTGTGCGCTCACCTGCCTCATCATCATCACCACTTCAGCAGCCATATCCACCCCGTCAGATACCGAACCCAGCTCTACTCCTGCCTTCCAGCCTCTACTCCTGGTTTGCCATTTGTGCTGGGTTTCGCTGCTAGGTTCTCTGTTTCTCCCACGTGAGTGCATCCTATTTTCCCTTTTCAGTCTCCCTCCTTATCTAACCTGCTCTCGTCTCTCCTTCCAGGCTGGGTCTTCCTCTGGCAAGTGACGTTTTTCATTAACAAAGCTTTCCCTTTTGAATTAATAAAATTCAAATTAATTTTCTCTCAGTGTCATCATGTGTTTTCTCTGGTGTCACTCCCTGCACATCAGCTGTCAATTATTACCAATCATGACAGAACGAGCCAGCCATAGTGTAAGCTCAGCAGGAGCAACACCAGTGGAGCACTCTGCTTTAGATCGCTTAGATGCCACAGAGAGGCAGGTGGCCGTGCTTAGCAGCAGCTGCCTATGATTATGCAGCAGCTGGGCATGGTCGCCGAACATTTGGCTCATTTGTCTTGTCCAGGTTCCAACCCTTCACCTGTCGCCCCAGTTTCTTTCACCGTGTGCTGAACTACCTCCATTCCCTCACCTGCCCCATATGCGGGAGAGGTAGGGAAATGTAAAGGCTTTCTTTGTTATGTTCGGCTTTATCTGCGCCAAGGTTGTCATAGCCAGGAGCGGCACTGGGGTTAAGCTCCCAGTGCTCATAAAATGCTCCTTAGGGCGTGCGTCTCGAAAAGCCTCTGACAACTAAGTCCAACTCCTAGCCTGCCTGTGTGGTTTAGTCTCTAAGCCCGGCGGAACTTCTTTTACTAATAGGAGAAGGGGCGAGGGCGGATCTCTGGCACCTTAAAACCAGATGCTTCGGGTAGATGGTGGCTTGTCAACCTGGGAAGGTAGCCCATCTAGGGGAAGGTAAACCCTGATTTCAAACCTCCGCTGCCTTGCAGCACACCCGGTCACGGGAAAGGCTTCGGGAGTCAACCCTGAGGAAAAATCCGGAGTCGGAGCCCCTAAGGCAGTTCTCTGTTGTGCTCAACATCGTTCTGGCAGCTCCTGCGACGGCACTGGTGCCAAACTATAGCAGCCCTGCTGTTCCTTTGGATTTATCAGTGACGTGGAGAGGGGGGACATGCTGCATGGGTAACATCTTGTCCTCCATATCTTCCTGCCCAGGCTTGAATCCTACCAACACCCAACGCTGGAAGGTAGAACACCGGTGCACATCGGCCTGTTCAGCCGCAGGCGGTGCTGTTCCAGCAGAGTAGACGTTTAGGATTCTCTTCCATGGTCATCATAGACCGACGGAGGCCGACGACGATCTGCGCCAGGTCGGTGGGGAGTACCCGGCTGATACAGCTAAAATTCATTTTATGACCCTCCTGCTACAAGATTGGGCCCAGCTGAGGGCCCTATCTATTCTCGACAGTCTGGAGGGCCCTAATTACTCATTTGATACATTTGTTAATGAATTTACTCGCGCGTTCGACCGGATAGAGAGCGAAGGGAACATCGTGAGCTGAATTATGTCACTCCGTCAGGGGAGTCGGTCTGCCACTGACTACTCTGTGGAGTTTCGGGTTGCCGCGGCGGGCTCTGGATGGAATGACGTTTTGCCACCCAGCATCTTCCTCCGGGGTTTAAATGAAAACCTCCGTGATAACCTAGCGGTTCATGCAGTTCCCTCCTCCCTAGATGGTCTTATTGATCAGGCTGTCAGTTTAGACAACTGATACCGTGATCGCACAAGAGAGCGCAAGGCCTCCTCCAACCTGCCCAGTGTGCACATGCCCTCTTCGGCTACTGACACAGGTGGAGCCGGCTTCTACTCCGAGCCTATGGAGCTCAGCCAAGTCCGTTTGACTCCGGAAGAGCACCAGTGGCGGAGGAGAACCTGCGTATGCATGTACTGTGGCTCTTTAAAGCAAACACTGCATAAATGCCATCTGAAGCCTAAAAGACAGGGCCCGTTAGTAGCCATGGGGGGTATGACGGGCGGAAAATCTTTTCATTCCACCAGGAACTTCTCCATTTTGGCCCTCATCCAGTTGACGGGGGTCAAGAGGAGAGTCAATGCTTTGATTGATTCAGGGGCAGAGCAGAACTTTATTTCTGCGCGCCTCGTGCAAGATGTAGGCATCCCCACAACCAAATTGCCCACGCCCCTCAATGTCACTACACTGTCGGGCAAAAATATAGCATCCATCACCGAACGCACGGGGTCGGTCTCCATCCTTCTTTCCGGTAACCACCGGGAGACAGTTTCATTCCTTATTCTCCCTAAATCGTGTCACCTGGTGTTTCTAGGGCTCCCGTAGCTCCAGAAACATAATCTCATTATTATTTGGACACGTAACTCCATCTCTTCCTGGAGCCCATATTGTTTGGCATGCTGTCTTAGCTCGGCCGAGTGTTCACCATCGCTACCTATCTCCTCCCTTCCGGCGGAGCCGCTGGACCTCAGCCCAGTACCCAAGGTCTATCATGACCTCGGAGAGGTCTTCAGCAAGTCGAGAGCACTTTCTTTACCTCCCCATCGCTCTTACAACTGTGCCATAGACCTTCTCCCGGGTGCGCGGCTGCCGTCCAGCTGGCTCTACAGTATTTCTGGACCGGAGAGAGAAGCGATGGAGAGCTACAGTATATTAAAGATTCTTTGAACGCCAGCCTCATTCGGCCTTCATCGGCTCCTCTTGGGGGGCAGGATTCTTCTTTGTCAGGAAGGACAGTTCCTTGTACCTGTGCATTGATTATCGGGAACTTAATGCCATAACTGTTAAGGATAAGTATCCTCTACCCCTGATAAATTCCATGTTTGAGCTCCTTCAGCACACGTGAGTCTTCAGCAAATTGGATTTGCGTAACGCCTACCATCTGGTTTGCATTCATGAAGGGGATGAATGGAAGACTGCCTTTAAAACACACTTGGAGCAATTTGAATATCTGGTGATGCTGTTCGGGCTCACCAATGCCCCTGCTGTCTTCCAGCGTATCATCAATGACGTCCTCTGCGATATGGTTAATCAATTTGTTTTTATCTACCTTGACAACATTTTGATATTTTCCCGCACGCCAGAGGAACACGCAGTCCATGTCAGGGCTGTTCTACAATGGCTCCTGGAGAACCAGCTTTACATTAAGGCAGAGAAGTATAAGTTCTCCACTCGCTCCTCTTTGTTCCTCAGTTTTGTCGTAGCTGAGGGGGAACTGAGGGCTGACCCGGTCAATGTGAAAGCTGTGCTAGATTGGCCTACACCTCACTCCCACAAGGAGCTCCAGCGCTTCTTGAGGTTCTCGAATTTTTATCGTTGTTTCATCAGGAACTATAGTGGGGTAGCACAGCCTCTTACCCAGCTGACCTCGGTTAAAGTGCCCTTTAGTGGGTCCGAGGCAGTGGAACAGGCCTTTTCCAAATTGAAGGGCCTGTTCTCCAACGCCCCTATCTTGGCCCAGGTTGACCCCCAGCTCCAGTTTATTCTAGAGGTGGATGCTTCTGACTCGAGGGTGGGCGCTGTCCTATCACAGCACTCAGCTTCAGATCAGAAGCTCCATCCATACGCGTATTTCTATCAGTGGCTCACGCCTGCACAGAGAAATTACGACATAGGGGACCGAGAGCTCTTGGCCATTAAGTTGGCCCTTGAGGAGTGGAGACACTGGCTGGAGGGAGTGGCCCAGCCCATTACTGTGTGGACCAACCACAAAAATTTAGAATATCTTTGGTCGGCCTGCAGGCTGAATGCCAGGCAGGCCCGCTGGGCCTTATTTTTTGCTAGATTTAATCTTACCATCTCTTACAGGCCTGGTTCCCGCAATGTTAAACCGAACGCTCTCTCTCACCAGTTCTGCCCCGACCCTCCTATCCTTCATTCCCTTCCCCAGCCCATTGTCCCACCCTCTTGCTGCCTTGAAGCTCTCACGTGGGACATTGAGCAGAGGGTCCGGCGGGCTCAATCCACGGAACCCAAGCCAGATGGGGGTCCTGACAGTCTGTTCATCCTGGCTGCTCTCCGCAGTGATGTCATCAGGTGGGGCCACACCAGCTTTTTCGCCTGCCATCCTGGTATCACGTGCACCATCACCCTCATCTGTCGGGTGTTTTGGTGGCCCACCCTGAGGACCGACGTCTGGGATTATGTCAATGCCTGTCAAGTCTGTAGTTGCAATAAATCTGACTCCTCACCCCCTTCTGGTCTCCTCCATCCACTTTCCATCCCCAGCTGACACTGGTCCCACATTGCCCTGGACTGTATTACTGGACTTCCCCCCTCTCACGGCAACACCGTAATCTTCAGCTGTGTGGATCGCTTCTCTAAGGCAATCCACCTGGTGCCCCTTCCCAAATTACCCTCCGTTTCAGAAACAGCGAACCTCCTCACGACCCATGTCGTAGACTTACACAGCATTGCTGTGGACATTGTGTCTGACTGGGGCCCACAATTCACCTCCCAAGTCTGGAGATCCTTTTGCAACTCCCTAGATACCACGGTAAAGCTTTACATCAGGATACCATCCTCAGAGCAACGGGCAGACTGAGCGCGCCAACCAATCCTTGGAGGCCGCCTTTAGGTGCGTAGCAGCCTGCAACCCTAGTTCATGGAGCACTCATCTGGCCTGGGTGGAATATTCACGCAACTCTGCTATCTCAACAGCCACCAGACTGACCCCATTCAAGGCATTCATGGGGTACACTCCCCCTCTGTTACCAATGATGGAGAGGAACGTGGCTGTACCATCGATGGCGGCCCACGCATGCCGCTGTCGCCGGCTCTGGAAGGCCACTCATGCTGCTATTGCTCATTCAGCTGAACACAACCGCAAGTACGTGGATCACAGGCGTACTCCTGCCCCCAAGTATTCCACCGGGCAGCAAGTGTGGCTGTCAGCGGACCAGGTGCCCTTGAAGACGGAGTCCAGGAAACTTTCTCCTCGCTTCCTGGGCCCATTCCCCATCTTCAGGGTTATTAATGATGTCACAGTCTGCTTGAAGCTTCCGCCAGCAATGCAGATACACCCCACCTTCCACGTTTCTAAAGTCAAGCCCCTCTCTGCCAGCCCTTTCTGCCCCTCACTTCCCCAAAGCTGCCTCCTCCCCCTCGGATCCTCGATGGTCAAACCACCTACACCGTCCAGAGAATTCTGGACGTTCGCTGTCGGGGCCAAGGGCTTCAATACCTTGTCCACTGGAAGGGCTACGGACCAGAAGAAAGATTGTGGATCCCCAATTCCTACTTCCACGACAAGGGGATGGTCCAGGCCTTTCACAAGGCATATCCCAACAAGCCCAGTGGACCGCCAGGAGGCGCTCCTTGAGGGGGAAACACTGTCATGTTCTGGTCAACGCACTCTCCCCCTCCCTTCCTGTTCAACTTTCCCCGACTCCACAGGCAATCACCTCACCTGTGTGATGAGACGCACCTGCTGCCTCTGCCTCACCAGTGCTTAAGAGGACCTTCACTTCAATGCTTCAGTGCTGGCTCATTGGGTATACTACCTACTAAAGCAAGTAAGTTATATTCTGTCTCTCAGAGGAAATTTATTAATTCCTCTTGTCCTCTCCTCTACAGGTTGCTACCATCATCTCTCCTTCCAGGCTGGGTCTTCCTCTGGCGAGTGACTTCTTTCATTAACAAAGCTTTCCCTTTTAAATTATCATCCATCCATCCATCTTCTTCCGCTTAATCCTTTTCGGGTCGCGGGGGGGCTGGAGCCTATCCCAGCATCTTTGGGCGAGAGGCAGGGTACACCCTGGACAGATCGCCAGTCCATCGCAGGGCCAATACAGAGAGACAGACAACCATTCACTCTCACAGTCATACCTAAGGACAATTTAGAATCCCCAGTTTGATGCCAATTAACCTTTTGAATTAATAAAATTCAAATTAATTTTCTCTCTGTCATCGTGTGTTTTCTCTGGTGTCACTCCCTGCACATGAGCTGTCAATTATTCCCAATCATGACAGAATAAAGTGCTACTAGACCTTAAGGACCACGTTGAAAGACATGGCTTCACCCTGCATGGAAACTTTGAAATCCCTTAGCCTGATCCACTTCACATCAACAGTAGAATTCCTAACATTATACAGCGCAAGACTGAGCACAACATGGAGGAACTTCAAGCTCACATTACTGTCACAAAGAATAGACTTAATCATGAGCAGCAAGCAGTCATTACAACAGTGATGGAAAGCATGGAGCAGGGACTTGTCAAAATGATAGCACTTGATGCAAGTGGCGGGACTGGGAAAACATTCGTATTATGCCACATTCTCAACAAAGTCTGCACACAGGGCAAAGTAGCTCTTGCAACAGCTGCAAGGGGCATTGCAGCTACCCTGCTGCCTAAAGGCACCACCTTTCACAGTAGAACAAAATGTCCTCTCATTCTCACTGATAACTCAACTTGCAGTGTAAGTGACAATGACAACACTGCAACACTCATTAGAATGACACATCTCATGGTCATGGATGAAGTGTCCATGATGGATTGGCATGCATTGGAAGCAGCAGTTCGAACATTTCAATGGCTCCAGGGGTCACACAAGCCATTTGGTGGCATCACAATGGTCTTCAGTGGCGACTGGAGGCAAATCCTTACTGTTGTACATGGTAGCAGAACTGAAATCATAGGAAGGTGTTTCAAGAGCTCATACCTATGGAAAAATGTTGAAACCATTTGTCTAACACAAAACATGAGGATCTGTCAAGCTGTAGAAGATCAACAAGCTGAAGAACATTTTGCTAAATTTCTCTTGGACCTTGGGGAAGGAAAAATTCCAGTAGCTCCAGAGCAGGACGAGTTTGCAATTGAACTCGATGAAAGACTAATGATTCCAGGGGACAAACTGGAAGACACTGTCAATTGGGTGTATGAAGACATGCAAGTTAATGTTTCAAATCCAAGATGGTTATGTGAACATGTCATATTATGCCCGACAAACTCTGAAGTTGGCACAGTCAATGAGTATATGACAAAGATTTTCCCAGGAGAGGAACATGTTTGCAACAGTGTTGACACTGTAGACTCTGAGGGTAATCATACATACCCAACTGTAGTTTCTAAATACACTGTACCCATCTGGAATGCTTCCTCATCGCATCACTTTAAAGGTGGGAATGGTGATCATGCTACTGCGAAACTTTGACCAACAAAACGGACATTGCAATGGCTCAAGATACATCATTGAACAAATACAGCCTCACCTGTTGTTGCAACATCTGTGATTGTTGTCAATGCTGGACGCTCTCTCCTGATTCCACAAATCACAGTCACACCATCTGACAACATGTTTCTATTCACCTTGCGACGTAAACAGTTTCCAGTAAGCCCCTGCTTTGCCATGACTGTGAATAAGTGACAGGACCAGTCTTTACAGCGCGTTGGTGTTTTCTGCACAAGAAATTTCTTCAGCCATGGCCAATTCTACGTTGCCGCAAGCAGAGTTGGCAGATCAAGCAGTCTTCATATTCTTGCTCAAGATGAAGAAACTAAGAAAAAGCGTCGCTTTCTGAGCAATGTTGTTTTGAAAGAGATGTTGACACAGTAAAAATGTGTAACCTTGAAGAATGGCAGTCTACACTACAAATGTGTAAAATGCCAAGCAAAGCATGGATTTTCTCCGGGTGCTCCAGTGTCCTCCCACATTCCAAAAAATGATCACGCTGTCCATTTATCACTGAACGAGAGGTGAATGGCAGTCTACACTACAAATGTGTAAAATGCAAAGCAAAGCGTGATTTTCTCCAGGGGCTCCGGTTTCCTCCCAAATTCCAAAAAATAATCAGGATGTCCATTCACCACTGAACGAGTGGTATGACATCAAAGATCAAAGGACTCACTATATGTATGGTGTCTATTCATAGGCACATCATAGGCTCAGTGATGCATGGGTATGCACAAGCATGCATGGGTATGCACTAGTATTTAATAAAGTGGAATGACACAGGAAATAAGTATTGAACACACTTGGTGAAATTCATTTAATAAGTAGAAAAGCCTTTGTTGCTAATAACAGCTTCCAGACGTCTCCTGTATGGAGAAACTAGGCACAGGCATTGCTCAGGAGTGATTTTAGCCCATTCTTCCACGCAAACTGTCAAATCTTGAAGGTTCCATGGGTGTCTTCTATGAACTCTGATCTTCAGTTTGTTCCATAGAGTTTCAATTGGATTCAGGTCAGGTGACTTACTGGGCCATTCTAACAGCTTTATTTTCCTTCTCTGGAGCCAGTTGAGAGTTTCCTTGGCTGCATGTTTGGGATCACTGTCTTGCTGAAATGTCCACCCTCATTTTATCTTCAGTGCTTTGGCAGACGGCAACAGGTTCTTATCAAAGATGTCTTTGTACATTTGTCCATTCATCTTTCCTCTGCCTGTCTGCCTGTACCATGTGGTGAAACACACCCCAACACCATGATGGGAGGTGCAGTGCCATTTCTTCTTCTTCTTTTAGATTTGCTTGGCGGTTGGCAACCAGCTAACAGGTGCATTACTGCCACAAACACTACCGTTCAAAAGTTTGGGGTCACTTAGAAATTTCCTTATTTTTGAAAGAAAAGTTCTTCTTTTCAATGAAGATAACCTAAACTAATCAGAAATACACTCGATACATTGCTAATGTGGTAAATGACTATTCTAGCTGCAAATGTCTGGTTTTTGGTGCAATATCTACATAGGTGTATAGAGGCCCATTTCCAGCAACTAGCACTTCAGTGTTCTAATGGTACAATGTGTTTGCTCATTGCGTCAGAAGGCTAATGGATGATTAGAAAACCCTTGTGCAATCATGTTAGGTCTGCAATGCTATAATTGCTGCAAATGGAGGATTCTTTGACGAAAGCAAAGTTTGAAGGAAAAAATTATTTCAAATACAAATCATTATTTCTAACCTTGTCAATGTCTTGACTATATTTTCTATTCATTTTACAACTCATGGTGGTAAATAAGTGTGACTTTAAATGGAAAACACAAAATAATTGTCTGGGTGACCCCAAACTTTTGAACGGTAGTGTACTTCACTCTATATCATCACTCTTATCTGGTCAGGAGCTGTCTCCACTGTATATATCTTTTGCAGTGCCATTTCTCCTCCAAACATGCTGTGTATTGTAGCATCTAAAAAGTTCAGTTTTGGTCTCATCTGACCAAACTACATTCTCCCAATATTTTACTGGCTTGCCCAAATGTTATGCAGCAAACTTTAAACAAGCTTCAATATGCTTTTTCTTCAGCAATGGAGTCTTGTGAGGTGAGTGGACATAGAGCACATGTTGGTCGAATGCATTACTTTGTGGGCCTCAGGCCTCAGGTTATTTCACACCTTAGACAGAGACAATGAATACACATGGGAGAACAGTGGGAGTGGGGGTTGAATGAAGCGAAGTGTAGATGTCCTGCTGTTATTAGGAAGTGCCTTGAATCTTTTGAAGTGTAACTTGAGGCAGAGAAAAGGATGTTCAATGTGACTAGTCAGTGTTCTGTGCTCGTGATGTGACGTCATTCTGTTCAGTGCTCGTGAGATGTGAGTGTGCAATAAATCATTTGAAATGAATCTGCCTGTGATTTTACATACTCCACAACTTATTGTTTTCTTTGAAACAGCAGTACCTGCTAACCCCAGGTCTTTCTGGAGCTCTCCATGAGTGGTCTTTGGCTCTTGGATAACCCTTCTGATAATTCTTTTGACTCCTCTGTCAGAAATCTTGTGAGGAGCTCCTGGCCGTGGCTGGTTAATGGTAAAATGATGTTCTTTCCACTTCTGGATGATGGCTCCAACAGTGCTCATTGGAACATTCAGCAGTTTGGAAATGCACCTGTAACTACTGCCATCAATATGTTTTGCGACAGTAAGGTTGCGAAGGGCTAGAGAGAGCTCTTTGCTTCTACCCATCATGAGTTCTTTGCGGTGTGACAATCTGATGTTCACAGACATTTTTAAAGGTTATCAGTCGGGACTTTAAAGCCAGTTTAGAAAGCTTGGGATCAGTTCACCAAGGTCTCCACCTTTGACCGCCACCTAATCCACATAGCACCGGACCCCCATGATCCCTCCTGCAGGTGGTGAGCCCACTGGAGGGCGGACCCATGTAACTCCTTCGGGCTGAGCCCGGCTGGGTCCCATGGTGGAAACCCGGCCACCAGACGCTGGCCATCAAGCCCCTCCCCCAGCTCTGGCTCCAGGGTGGGGCCCCGGTAACCCCATACCGGGCGGGGTACACTGAATCCTTGATCTAGAATTTATCATGAGAGTCTGTTGGATCGTTCTTAGTCTGGCCCTTCACCCAGGACCAGTTTGTCTTGGGTGACCCTATCAGAGGCAAATTGCCCCGGACAACATAGCTCCTGGGATCACTGGGGCACGCAAACCTCCCACCACGATAAGGTGATGATCCATGAGGGGATTAAAGGTGGTTAAAAATCTCCTTGGTGGCCGGGCCCCGGGGGTGGACGAGATTCGTCCTGAGTACCTCAAGGCCCTGGATGTTGTAGGGCTGTCATGGTTGACACGCCTTTGCAACGTTGCGTGGAGGTTGGGGGCAGTGCCTTTGGCATGGCAAACTGGGGTGGTGGTTCCTCTCTTCATAAAAGGGGACTGGAGGGTGTGCTCCAACTTTAGAGGGATCACACTCCTCAGCCTCCCTGGGGAGGTCTACGCCAAGGTACTGGAGAGGAGAGTCTGGCCGTTGGTCGAACCTCGGATTCAGGAGGAGCAATGTGGTTTTCATCCTGGCCGTGGCACATCGGACCAGCTCTTTACCCTCTCGAGAATTCTCGAGGGTTTGTGGGAGTTTGCCCAGCCAGTTTACATGTTTTTTGTGGACTTGGAGAAGGCATTTGACCGCATCCCTTGTGGTTTTTTGTGGGGGTGTTTCGGGAATATGGGGTATCGGGCTTGTTGTTATGAGCTATCCGGTCTCTGTACGACCGTTGTGAGAGTTTGGTTCGTATTGCCAACACTCGGTCGGACTCATTCCCAGTGAGAGCTGGACTCCGCCAGGGCTGCCCTTTGTCACTGATCCTGTTCATAATTTTTATGGACAGGATTTCTAGGTGCAGCCAGGGAATGGAGGACATCATGCTTGGTGACCACAGGATCTCATTTCTGTTGTTTGCAGATGATGTTGTCCTGTTGGCTTCATCCAGCAATGACTTACAGCTCTTGCTGGGACAGTTTGCGGCTGAGTGTGAAGCAGCTGGAATGAGAATCAGCACCTCCAAGTCCGAGTCCATGGTCCTCAGCCGGAAAAAGGTGGATTGTCCTCTCTGGGTTGGGGACAGGCTCCTGCCCCAAGTGGAGGAGTTTAAGTATCTTGGGGTCTTATTCACGAGTGAGGGGAAAATGGAGCGAGAGATTGACAGATGGATCGGAGCAGCATCTGCAGTGATGCGGACGTTGTAATCAGAATCAGAATCAGTCAGAATGAAATTTATTGCCAAGCACATTTACAAGTAAACAAGTAAACATAGGAGGAATTTGACTTGACATTGGGCGCGCACGAAAGGCGCATCCCAATGACGCGGCAGCCATGACGAGGCGCCTGTCATAACAGTGGGGGGTAAAGAGGGAAAGGGGGAGGGGAGGGAAACACAATAGGCAGAGAGAAAAAAGCATTGTTAATCAAAATAAAGCTCATTTTGTGACCAAAATTGTGATTACAAGAAAAAAACTCTCTAATGCACAATTAGCAGACAATAGAAATCACACAATAACAAGAGTTGAGAGAGACAGTATGTGTGAATTTGAGTCAGTATACATGTATCAGTCATGTAATGTTGTATGCAGTGTGTAGTGTAGGTGTGTCATTGCTAGTGAACAGCAGAGGGCACCCTCTGGCAACGGATAGATATTATTCAGTCATGTGTTCTATAGTCCAGACACATGGTAATGCTGTCCTTGGAGCTCGGTCTGCTGAAACAACAGCAATTGTCGATTGTTTGGGTTAAAGTCAGACAGAGCCAGCTCACACATCTGCTTATCTCAACTCTGGAGGAGTGAATTATCCAGGGGCGCTGATCAAGGCCGAATCTGCACAGACGCTTAGAGTGTAGGATTTTCTTCTCTCATGCGGTTCTGCGCTTCACAATTCAAATTACACAGGCTTTAAAATCATTCCATGGAGAGCACCAGCGACTCCAGATGTATACCATTCTACTGAATCAACCATCATTCAGTTCACCATTGCCGCTATCAGTGCACTCCCCGACTGGTCGAATTTGTTGTTGAAGGAGCATTGCCAGGTCCGTTTTGATCAGCTCTCCCAACTTTAATTTCTGATACATCAGGAACTCCAGAGCCAAAATAGAAATCCTGTGATCAAGCCAAACAAGTAGAGATGTCTTCCGCATCTCAGTCGAATCACACAGACCCATTAATTCCCAAATGTCGATGAGTCCAGGGCTCCCCCTAGCCCGATCTTCTTTTAAAGTGGTGTCAATTGCATTTAAAGCCCATCCATTTTCCGTTTTTGCCGTTTGGGTTGAGATCAGCGAGAAGGAGAGACGGCACAGACACTCACTCAGACGCAGCAAGCTGGAAATTGGGTCAGGAATTGGGTCAGGAAGGCAGGACAGGAGGAGGGAGGAAAAGTGCGGTACCGGTCTGTTGTGGTGAAGAGAGAGCTGAGTTCTAAGGCAAAGCTGTCAATTTACCAGTCAATCTACGTTCCTACTCTCACCTATGGTCATGAGCTTTGGGTAATGACCGAAAGAACAAGATCGCGGATACAAGCGGCTGAAATGAGCTTTCTCAGTAGGATTGCTGGACTCACCCTCAGAGATAGGGTGAGGAGCTCAGTCATCCGGGAGAGGCTCAGAGTAGAACCACTGCAACTCCACATTGAAAGGAGTCAGTTGCGGTGGTATGGGCATCTGATTAGGATGCCTCCTGGACCCCTCCCACTTGAGGTGTTTCGGGCACGTCCCATTGGGAGGAGACCCCGGGGCAGACCCAGGACTTGGTGGAGAGACTACGTCTCCCAGCTGGCCTGGGAATGCCTTGGTATCCTCTCTGAAGAGCTGGAGTAGGTGGCGGGGGAGAGGGAAGTCTGGGCTTCTCTGCTTGAACTGCTGCTTCCGCGACCCGGACCTCTGGAAAAGCAGTAGAAGATGGATGGATGGATGGATGGATGGATGGATGGACAGTCAGGACTTAACCAGCTGAAATTAATTTGCACTGATGGGGGATGGGATGGGTTCCTAAATTCTGATGGATTTCAGGTGGCTTCTTGGTTTTCTATGACTTTTGCAACTCTTTTTCTTCATGTGTTCAACACTTATTCCATGTGTCATTTCATTTTATTAAATATAACTTGTTTTGTGAACACAGTTGCCTTGATTTCTTTGTATGTATGTATTACTTGGGTTGTTACTGATATCTGGTGAAAATCTCAGGTCACTGCAACCGGTTGAGCGTGGGCACTGAAGCCGTCCGGTTCCTCCACTGAGTGGCTCTCCTCCCGAGCATGTGTAACGGATGCCAACTAGCACTGTTCGGCGTAGAACGTTAGTAAACCTCCCTCCCGAAAAGCCTCATACAGTATCGGTAGCGCTGAGCTATCGGTCGGACCTTTAGCTCAGCGCGATCGTGCTGTGTCTCCCATGCTTGAACTGTGTAGTTGACTGGTAGGTCGCGGGTTCGTGTCACGAGTGGGCGAACTGCGCAGGATGACCTCAGTTACACTGGTGCCGTGACCCGGATGGGAGTGAGGTTTAAGGGGGAGAGTGTAACGGATGCCAACTAGCACTGTTCGGCGTAGAACGTTAGTAAAACCTCCCTCCCGAAAAGCCTCATACAGTATCGGTAGCGCTGAGCTATCGGTCGGACCTTTAGCTCAGCGCGATCGTGCTGTGTCTCCCATGCTCGAACTGTGTAGTTGACTGGTAGGTCGCGGGTTCGTGTCCCGAGTGGGCGAACTGCGCAGGATGACCTCAGTTACACATGGGCTCCAACATCCACACCCGGACCATTCAAACCCAGCGCTGTCCCTAATGGTGAAACCCAGTCCGTAGAAAAGGTTGTGTCCCATAATGTTGTCGCCATGCACTGCCACCTGGAACGTGAAGTCGTGCACAGCTTTGGACTTGTAGCAAGCAGTTAACTCCACAGTTCCGACATTGCAGTCTGTTACTACCATACCCATACAGCGGCACTGGGTTCTTCCTGATTCTGTGGCGTGGAAAAAACTTTCACCGTGGCCCAGTTCAGCATCAACCGCACTGTTATGTCCACAAAACCTGGTACAAAGGGGACGGACGAGGAGGTTGCACTGGAACACAGCTTTATTGAGGAACTATATACAGTACATGTTATGCAGCACTTGGTGGAACCATCCGGGCAAGAGGAAGCCCAGATAGCAGACGCCCTGTAATATCAGGTGGTGTGTTGATGCAATGGGAAGGCAGCGTCATCACACCGCACTTCATAATAAAACCCCACACTACACCCCCCCTTTACAAAATAGAAAAACACCTAATTAGAGTCCACCCAAATTTGGAAACACAAACCCCATGCAAAAAAACTAAAATAAAACAGTTAACATAAAACCATAATGAACATTCAAAAGAGCATAAACTAAACCTAGGGCCTGTGGTTAGACTGCCACACAACCTTGCATGGCAAAGTGGGTTATTCTGCCACTTTTGTTTTTTTTTTTATAATCTGGCCATGCTCCTACCTAAAAAAAAAGGTCCCCTGTCACTTCTTTACCATCTCCCATGGTAAGGGTGGGTTGGGTGGGGAAAACAGTTCAGTCTGAGGGGCTTTGAGGTGACCCCGTGGTGGCCTCCTCCCAGGAGCTTTGAAGCAGGCTTGTGCCCCCCCCCTTCCCAGAGCTGCTGGCCCCCCGAGGCCCATCTTCATGACACTGGGGCCCGGGTCTCATACTGCAGTAGCCATCTCCCATGGAGCCTCGCTGTCTGGAGCCGCCACCCAGACACGCCGTAATCTGTTCGTGTGCCAAACCAAATTGTCCGTCAGCCGAAAGCACGCTGTTCCCAGCTTTGCCACGATCCTCAGTGGTGCTCGTTGTTTCGCTGGCTGCGGCCTGGTAATTCGTCGTCCCGGTCTCCCATCGACGTGAACCCAAACCCAGTCCATAACTTGGAGCAGCTCCTTACTTGGTTTTACGTGCCGTTGTTGTGCTTCCAATGGCTCTGCGTGCTTGTTCGGCTCGGGACCTCCGTCGTGTTGCAGCAGTTCAATTGTCACTGTGTTCGCTGCGGACCTTTCACCCCTCAACTTGGTCGCTCCCACTACAACTGGCGGAGCGCGGGCACCAAAGCATCCAGTTCATTCACTGAGCTGCCCTCCTCCTGAGAGCATGAATCTTGGTGTCGGTCATTGAAACGGACTCTTCACCTGTCCACTCTGTCGCAAGCTCCGCAGCTTGTCGAGCGAGGATACAGAAGCAGTCTGGCTCTTCCCTTCTGCCGTCTGAAGTGTTTTGCTGTGCCACTTCGTGCGTTGTCTCTGCACCCTGCTGCTGCTGCTGTGCTTCGGGGCTTTCACCATGCTTGTACTCCCCCTCCCACGGCTCTGACCCAGGCTGCGGGGAAAACGAGGCCGAGTCTGGTCACTGCTCTCCCTCCATGCCATCTCCACTCTCCTTGCTGTGATCACACACAGTGCTGTGGTCACTCTCCGTGCTCACCGTGCTAGCTATCGCCATCCATGTGGGTAACTTCTCTGCTTGGCACCCATTTAGCCCTGTGGCAAATTTCTCCTTTGTTAATAGCTGGGACATTAGCTCCCCCGTGCGAGCTAGCTTCGTGCCTTTTGGCGCCATTAGCATCTCAACCCACAGCTTTGTGCTATGTGTGTGTTTGGCAAAGTAGCAAGCAAGAAGTTCGACAGCACCTGCATAAGATTCCATCTCCCCTCATGTGGAAAATTCTCTGACCTTCTACACCGAGTTTGTGAACCAGAAGTGCTTGTTTCCTTACTCCGTCGAGTTTACCCAGGCCCAACGCTCCGATATACGTCTTGAATGCGGCCAACCAACGAGGCCACATGACTGCTGGTTCCCCTGGGTACTCAAGAAACGGCCGTAGTGGTGTCCCACACACCTCCATGAGTTAATCCTCAGTTGCCAAATGTTATGTCCACAAAACTTGGTACAAATGGGACGGACAAGGAGTTTGCACTGGAACACAGCTTGATTGAGGAAATACAGTATCTCACAAAAGTGAGTATGCCCCTCATATTTTTGTAAATATTTTATTATATCTTTTCATGGGACAACACTGAAGATATGACACTTTGATACAATGTAAAGTAGACGGTGTACAGCTTGTATAACAGTGTAAGTTTGCTGTCCCCTCAAAATAACTCAACACACAGCCATTAATGTCTAAACCGCTGGCAACAAAAGTGGGTACACCCCTAAGTGAAAATGTCCAAATTGTGCTCAATTAGCCATTTTCCCTCTCCAGTGTCATGTGACTTGTTAGTGTTACAAGGTCTCAGGTGTGAATGGGGAGTAGGTGTGTTAAATTTGGTATTACACTCTCTCACACTGGTCACTGTAAGTTCAACATGGCACCTCATGGTAAAGAACTCTCTGAGGATCTGAGAAAAAAAAAAGAATTGTTGCTCTACATTAAGATGGCCTAAGCTATAAGAAGATTGCCAACACCCTGAAACTGAGCTGCAGCACGGTGGCCAAGACCACACAGCGGTTTAACAGGACAGGTTCCACTCAGAACAGACCTCACCATGGTCGACCAAAGAAGTTGAGTGCACGTGCTCAGCATCATATAGAGAGGCTGCCTTCTGAAAATAGACGTATGAGTGCTGCCAGCATTGCTGCAGAGGTTGAAGAGGTGGGAGGGTCAGCCTGTCAGTGTTCAGACCATATGTTGCACAGTGTATCAAATTGGTCTGCATGGCTGTCGTCCCAGAAGGAAGCCCCTTTTAAAGATGATGCACAAGAAAGTCCGCAAACAGTTTGCTGAAGGCAAGCTGACTAAGGACATGGATTACTGGAACCATATCCTGTAGTCTGATGAGACCAAGATAAACTAATTTGATTCAGATGGTATCAAGCGTGTGTAGCAGCAACCAGTTAAGAGTACAAAGACAAGTGTGTCTTGCCTACAGTCAAGCATGGTGGTGGGAGCATCATGTCATGGTCTGAGCGCCGATCTCGTCCGCTCTCGGGTCATGCAGTATTTTCCTCCCATTCTGTATTTAGTCCTGGTGGGCTCTCTGAGCTCTTATTCTGACAGCGTCTCTGTAGGGCTTCCGGCTGTCAGAGCCAAGCAGCACAGCTGGTGCTGATTCAGCAGATGACACCCTCATCAGCTGATTAATTATCCTGCCCTATTTAAAGGAGCAGCTTCTGTCACTCAGGGCTGCGACCTCACATTTTCCAGACTGGTTTCCCTACGTCCGAAGCCAGTTCCTTTCAACGTCCTACTCGCATGTAAGTATTGTATCCTTGTCTCTCGTCGGTCTCCCTAGCTCTCAGTATATCATAGTGTGTCTTAGTCCTAGTCCTTATTTGTGTTTTGCCCCACGAGTCTCATTATTTTGTACCGTATGTCCTTCTTTAATAAATGTGCAAACTCTACGGCTGCCTATAGTGTCTCATTAGCGGTCCACGAGGACCGCTCCATGACAGTAGGTCGCAGCCGAACGAGACACCGGTGACCGTGAGTTTGCTTAAGTTGGGCTTGTAGTTTTTCCCCGTTCTCGTACCAGTGTGCTGGGAGATGACGCCGCACGAGGCCTATACGATGAGCTTGGGCTACGAGCTGGTAATGGCCCTCATCGATATTGATGGTATCCTCTCCACCGCTCGCCTTTACGACACTCCCAGTGATGCACGCTGGTACCTGGACCTCGCTAAGGCGACTATCAACCGCCATCCTCGCTACGCTGACCACCCTGAAATCACGGCGAGGATGGTGGACACCTCTGCTCACCGGGAGAAGCTCTGTGGGCTGAAGGGAAACTCCAGCAGGAAGCCGAAGAGGAGACATCCTCGCTCCTCATCTCGGGATCCCATTCCTGTCCCTCATCCAGTCCAGGAGTTCGCACCACCCAGGGGTCATCCCCAGCGGAGAAAGACGTCAGCCGGTATTCCCCTGGCGCATCCTCAATGAGAACCCCGTCTGGATCCAGTTCGGGGTCGCCGCATGAACTCTGCCTCCCAGCCAGCTGTTGCTCCTGCGTCACGACAGGAGGAAAACCCAGCAGCCTCCGCCTCCGGGTCATCTGTCCCTGCTGTTCCGTCAGCACCTCCTTCCCGGATCGCCTCGGCTGTTTCTCCCTCCTCCTCGACGCTCTCTCCAGCTGTTGTGAGCTCCACGAGTCCTGCCCCGGCGATGCCTGTCATCGATCCTGTGCGAACGGCTCCTCCTCATCTTCCCGGGGGGCCCTCCGTCACCATCCAGCGGGGAAAGGGAAGAACCAAGCCCACCGCAGCAGCTTCCATTGGTCCTCAGCGGATCAAGCGTCTTTTCATTCTCTTCCTTCACTGGGTGCATTGCCTTGTTTGATCCCTGGGGGTGGAGTTCGGGGTTCACAGTCCCCTGAGCTCCCTCCACCTGCTGCAGTGATTGATTATGAACCTTCTACCTTTGTGTCTCCTTCCCCTGAGCGTTCCGCGGTGCCAGGTCTACGCCATCAGACAAGGAAGGAGCCTGCAACCCTGGAGTGCCTGGTTCTGGACCAGCAGCCACGTCATGGGCAGAGGAGGAGGGTGGACTGCAAACTGGAGCCTGCGCTGATGAGCAAGCGTCCCCAGGTCTCCACGGAGGGACAGTCCGACCCGGCAGGTCACGGATCCCCTGCCGGATCCCTGGCCCTCGGCGTGGACGTCAGCGTCAGGGAAGCCCCGGACTGTGGACACCATCATGCCGGCTGCGGAGCCCGCCGTAGCCGAATGGGAACCAGAGGAGGACCTTCTACCTGCTGAACCCGGATCGCCGAAGTCCTGGACGGTGGCAGAACTCGAGATCAGGCAAGTGCTCTAGTTTGTCTTTCTCCTGTCTATTCTGGAGCATTTTTGCCTGTCTCTTGGGGAGACGAGCTGGGTGCAGCCATCCGCTGCATCCGAGCTTGTCTTGCTGGGTTCTGTCGCTGCCGGTGATCCTGATCTCAGTTCTCTTTCTTCTCCTGAGCCTTCTCCCAGGGTCACCGGTGTTGAGTCGATTTTGGTCGCTGTTCTGGAGGTTCCGGGTTCGGGTTTGGAGGCCGTCCCTGGTGCTGTGCCGGCCCAATCGGGGTCTGTCGTGGGTGCAGCTCCGACCCAATTGGGGTCTGTCATGGGTGTGGTTCCGGCCCAGTCGGGGTCCGTTGTGGGTGCTACATTGACCCAATCGGGGTCCGTCGTGGGTGTGGTTCCGGCCCAGTCGGGGTCTGTCGTGGGTGCAGCACGATCCCGCTTGGGATCCAACGAAAGCGCAGCGCCAGTCCGTGTGGAGTTCGGAGAAGGAGCTGCAGATCCTCCGCCAATCAACGCCGGGCTGGCCCCTCATTGTTTCCCCGATCCCTTTTCTTCTCCACCTGGTGCCGTAGGGATCTCCCTTACTTGACCTGGCTCTCCCTTGTTATCCCTTTCGGTAGGGAGGCCGCCTCCGAGCTCTTTCCTTCGGTCCTGGTGGCCTTTTGACTCAGGTCGGCCACCTGGGAGACTCCTTCACCAGTTTGGCGTTCTGGGTCGGCCACCCGACAAACTGGACTTTCTGTTCGGTGACCTGGTCCGGCCGCCAGAGGTTCTGTTTCTCCGGGCCTGGGACTGGGGTAGATTGCCCGAACTCTTTCTTTTCCCCCTGCCAGCGATCTGGACGCAGGTAGACCTCCCAAACTATTTGTTTTTTGTTATTGTGCTCTGCCTGCCTGCATTCCTGTAATGATTTTTTTTTCTCTCTCCTTTTGATTGTCCCCTCCATAGTCTGAGAGATGTTCTTTTGTTGCCTATAGCCGTTTATTTGAACTGATTTAAACTGTTTGTATTTCGCCGCTCTTTAGCATGTGCTTTTTTTCTTTCTCCCCCTCTGTAGTCTGAAATATGTTCTTTTGTCGCCTCTGCCAGTTTATTTGGACTTATGGAACTGTCTGTATTTTGCCGCTGTTTAGCGTGATTTTGCTGTTTTCCCTGCCTCTGTTTGAGAGGTATGTGGTTCCTTTTGTTTCTTTGGGCCTGTGTATTTTCGTCTGTAGGCATTGTATTTCTATTATTTGCATTTATTGTTCTGTTGCCTCTGCCAGTCATTTGGAATTATTGTACTGCCTGTATTTCGCTGCTATTTAGTGTGATTTTGTGTTTTCCCTTTCTCTGGTTGAGAGACACCTGCGTGTTATGGTTTAACCTTGTATCTGTTATTTGCATTTTTTGTTCTGTCTTCTACCTGTGCATTATGGAGTATATTTGTGGGTTTTGTTTCCTTGCTCTGTTGTGCACCATGCTCATATTTGTTCTGTATTGGCCCTGGTCATTGTTTTTTTTTTTTTTTTTCTCCGGTTCCTTTCCTTGGTGTTTGTTTTCCTTTTGTTTTTCCTTTTATCAAAGTGTCATATCTTCAGTGCTGTCTCATGAGAAGATATAATAAAATATTTACAAAAATGTGAGGGGTGTACTCACTTTTGTGAGATACTGTATATACAGTACACGTTATGCAGCACTTGTCAGAACGGTCCGAGCAAGAGGAAGCCCGGATAGCAGATGCCCTGTAATATAGGGCGGTGTGATGACGCAATCAGAAGGTGGTGTTATCACACTGCACTTCATAATAAAACCCCACACAACACGCACCACCGCCTTATCGAGCAGGAGTGGTAAAGCTACACCGTTCAATTCCATCGTACAACAGGAATAACCATTGGCATTGGGACTCACCAAGTGGATGGTCTTTGTTGGCGGGCTGGCTGGCTAACTTGGTGGATTCCATGGCATTGAAGACCAGCATGCCCTGGCGAAATGGTTCATGCGCCCACACTTGCTGCACCACTTTCCTCTTGCCGGGCACACTCGGGCTTTACTCTGGTGCGTCGGGGACCCACAAGTACCACAGACTGGGCCTCTTGGAGTAGACTTCCGGCTCACCACATTAGCCTCGTAATCTACTGCCATGGTCCCCTCGTCCTCCGGTCCACTGCATTCGCCGACGTCGTCTGTTTGGGCATCTTCTGCGTCTGGTGCCAATTTAGCTCCAAGGCTAACTTTTCCGCAGCTTCCAACTGGAGTGCTAGCTCCACTGCTCTAGCTAGTGTCAAGTCATTAGGCACCATTTGCAACCTAGCTCATAGCCCAACATTACATGTGTGTTCGGCCAGTTAGTGCCACACCATCTCATCCTCCAACTGCCCAGAACGGCACACACTAGCTAAGTGCCTTAGGTTAGCGACAAACTGTTGAATTGGCTCACCGACTCTTTGGCATCTCTGGCAAAAGCGAATCCATCATACTGTTACACTGTCTGCTGTGGTGAAATAGCTAGCAGCTCTACAACATCCTCATATGAGTCTGTCACACAGAATGTCTGGAGAATCCTTTGGCCCTCTAAGCCTAGGTTGTGGACAAGAAGTGCTTGCGTCCTCACCTTGTCTAGCTTTCCCAGGTCCAACGCTGTAATATACGTTTTGAACGCTTCCAGCCAACGTGGCCATGGAACTGGTGGTTCTCCCGGGAGCTCAAGGAAAGGCCGCTGTGGTGTTACCACGCTTGCATGGTTAATCCTCCGTCGCCAAATGTTATGTCCACAAACCTGGCATAAAAGAGATGGACGAGGGTGTTGCACTGGAACTGAGCTTTATTACAGAATGGCCAACAGCACACTACATGCTGTATCGCACGGAGTCATCCGGGCAAGAGAGCCTGTAATGGCGGACGTTCTCCTATATATGTCGACGTGATGACGTCACCAGCTGGCATCATGCCGCATATCACACTAAAATCCATCACAACATGCAGCCTCAAAAAATTTTTGTTTAATACAAAATGGGGCATCATAGTTGGTAGATAAGAAGAGTAATTAACTTATTTAAATGCTTTGTCTTCTCTTTTGACAACCATGCCATATTCATCACAGTATTCTTCCACATATCTAAGTTTCTCAGTTAAGGCTTCTCTTGATGTTGCCAATATAACAGTATTGTACATCAACATTAAAAGATGAAGCCATTCCAAGAATCCATCATCTGCACACTGTTGTCTCATTTTTTTATGAACATATTAGTGTGGTATATGGAAAAGGGGCACTTTATTGTGAAGTGTAGTGTGGTGATGTGGATTTCCTGTCACGTCACCGCACTGCCCTATATAGTGGGCCAGCCACCATGTTACAGCCTCTTTAGATCAGTGACCACATCAGGTGCCTGCCATGTTAGCGCTGTATTCCAGTTCCATCAATAAAGTTGTGTTCGTCGCAACCTTCATTTTGCCTCATTCATCACAGGTATTTCCATGCATAACATTTGGTGACCGAGCATTAACTCATGGAGGCATGTTTAACACCACTTCATCCCTTCCTCGAGCTCCCGGGTGAACCACTGGTGCCTTGACCTAGATGGTCCGAGGCTTTCACTGCGCTCGACCTTGGGAAGCTTGACAAGCTAAGGGCACGTATGTTTCTCATTCATAACTTGGGTATTGAGGCCCGCGAGTCCTGTGGACGCTCTGCGCATCTGACTCGTTTAAGGATGTCGTGGAGCTGCTAGCCAACTATTTCCACACCCCAGATAGCATGACTGTCCGGAGGATTCGTTTTCGGCTGCGACATCAGCAGGTAGGTGAACCTATCCATCAGTTTGTCGCCGACTTGAGGTAGCTAGCGAGTAAATGCCGCTTTGGGCTGTTGGAAGATGAGATGGTGCATGACCAACTAGCGAAGCACATGTGCAGCGCCGCATTGCGGGCTAGGCTACTTACGGCACCTAGTGACTTAATGTTAGCCAGAGCTGTCGCGCTAGCTCTCCAGTTGGAGGCTGCAGACAAGCTAGCTTCGGAGCTAACCTGGTGCCAGTCACAGAGGCCACCAGAGCCACCCGTCGTGGCAAATGTTGCAGACTTGGAAAGTGAGAATAGCTTGGATGACAACGTTACGGAAATCAATGCTGCCAGCCAAAGGTCTGCCCCGGGAAAACCCCTGTGCAAGGGTTGTGGGTCTGCAATGCACCGAAATAAGGTGAAGGACTGCCTGGCAAGAGGAAAATGTTGTGGACGCTTGAACCATTATGTTAAAGTGTGCCATGTATCTGAACCGGAGAGCCAACGGAGGAAATCACTCCGCCCACCCCCGACAACCATCCATACGGTGTCCCCCAACATAAACAGGTACACGTATTGCACAGTGGAGTTGAACGGCGTGGAGGTGCCACTGCTACTCGACACGGTGGCGGAGGGGTTGTTGCTGAACTGGGCCAAGGTGAAGAAGTTCTTCCCCCACTACAGGATTAAAGGTAACACGGCACCGTTGTATGGTTACGGAGGTGGCAGGCTGGGCACAGTTGGGACTATGGAGTTAACGGTCCGGTACACATCTGCAAAGATGGGTCACATTCCATGTGACAACGCAAGGCGATAACATCTTGAGCTGTGATTGGTTTTACACACTGGGTTTCGCCATTAAAGACGGTGCTGGGAACGAATGGTTGGGTTTCAGCCACTGGAACTCCCTGGCTCCGGTGGTCGAAAAGGACGTGTGGGATGGGGAACTAATGGACACCACGGTGGTCAAGCAGGACCAGTTTCACTCAGGTTTGGCACAGGAAAGTCTCAGTGCCGGCACTCGGAACATGGTAGAGGGGGGTACCGAGCATGGTGGGAGGGCACCTGCGTTGGCGAGTGACACCATGCTAGGCCCAGATGCCTCTGGAGCTTGGCCGCAGGGGGATGGAGGGTCTGAAGCTACGACTGTTTTAGAAGAGGATGGAGCCAGACTGACGAGCATGGAGTTACTGCATGCTCAGCAGCAACACGTCAGGCCGAGCCGGGCCCCGCTGAGGGTTTTGGACTTGGTTCAGGTTCAGGGTGATGTATGTCCACAGTGAAGATGGGCCAAATGACAGCCAGCAAAACACCGAGGATGTCTGTGCATAGTGGCGAAGTTGGGCGTGGCATACTTTAGGTTGTCCGATGGCTCATCGAGGCATGCCAGTCAGCTTTGGCGTGTCCAGGAGGATGCTCCAGGTGATGAGGCTGGACAGGAGTTGGTGTTGGTGGTGAAGGAGTCAGGCACCACTGTCCAGAAGATCAGCCATCATCCCAGGGGCTTACTGCTTCCAGGAGCGCGCTTGTTGAGGGGCTGCCCTGGGCCCCTCCATGCTGGTTCTACCTTTCCCACCCAAGTGACTGTGCTGTGAAGTAGAGTTTATAGTTCTGTGTGTGCATGTTATGTTATGGGGTTACATATACATATTTGTGTTTAGTTTAGGAACACGGCAGTGATTTTAGTTTAATGACGGACTTTTTTTTATTTGGTGGCAGAAAAATCCACCGTGCTGTGCAGGCTGTGTGGCAGTCCACCCACCAGCCCTATTTTAGGTTGTTTTGTGTGAGTATGTTGGGCCAGATTAGTAATTAGTTTTCGGGATTTGTGTCCTAAATCGGGGTGGGTTTGAATTGTGTGTGTGGTTTTGGACTTTTCTAATGGGGGGAGGAAATGCGGTATATGGAAAAGGGGCACTTTATTGTGAAGTACAGTGTGGTGATGTGGACTTCCTGTCACGTCACTGCACTGCCCTGTATAGTGAGCTGGCCACCATGTTACGGCCTCTTTAGTCTGGTGCCCACGTCAGGTGCCTGCTGTGTTACCACTGTATTCCAGTTCCATAAATAAAGCTGTGTTCGTCGCAGCCCTCATCTTGCCTCATCACATTCATTCATCGCTTGCCTCATCACATTCATCACAGGTATTTCCATACATAACAATCAACAAACATACACTGCCATTCAAAAGTTTGGGGTCACTTAGAAATTTCCTTATTTTTGAAAGAAAAGCACTGTTTTTTTCAATGAAGATAACTTTAAACTAATCAGAAATACACTCTAATATCTAATATACATTGCTAATGTGGTAAATGACTATTCTAGCTGCAAATGTCTGGTTTTTGGTGCAATATCTACATAGGTGTATAGAGGCCCATTTCCAGCAACTATCACTCCAGTGTTCTAATGGTATAATGTGTTTGCTCATTGCGTCAGAAGGCTAATGGATGATTAGAAAACCCTTGTGCAATCATGTTAGCACAGCTGAAAACAGTTTAGCTGGTTAGAGAAGCTATAAAACTGACCTTCCTTTGAGCAGGTTGAGTATCTGGAAAAAAATATTATTTCAAATACAAATCATTATTTCTAACCTTGTCAATGTCTTGACTATATTTTCTATTCATTTTACAACTCATGGTGGTAAATAAGTGTGACTTTTCATGGAAAACACAAAGTAATTGTCTGGGTGACCCCAAACTTTTGAACGGTAGTGTAATAAATAAGAAGCAGGAGGTGGGAGATCCTTGTTTTACACCAATGAAAGATGTTCCTGTGGTGGAACCAAGGGTACTTGTTGGAACACGGTACACTGACATCAAAGCTGACATCATCATAGTCACTCCACACCCTACCCTTTTAAGGTTTGAACATTTTTTCTCTTGGGATCCTATCATAGGCTTTGGAAAAATCTATAAAAGCAATATACAACTGAACTTTTTTTCTAACACAAGAGTATTAAAAGTCTTGAGAGTCACCATATGTTCATGGGCTGGGCTCCCACCTGCTCCCTAAAGGGTTTACCAGGCCATTAATCTATTATTTAACACATAATCATATAATTCTGCTGCACTATTTACTACACTTAAACCTCGATAGTTATTACAATCTAAGGGGATGCCTTTCTTAAATAACACGATTAATCGAGCAGTGGTCCAACTCTTTGGATAACAGTTCCTAAAAATGAGATTTTTCAACAAACATCAAGATATTAACCATTTAGTTGGCAAAAGTTTAAACACCCCTGGGCTTACTCCATCAGGGCCTGCTCCTTTTCTGGGCTTTAGCTGGATTTCTTCTCCTGTGACAGGGTCACAAAGGCAGAGTAAAGTCTTCTTCTTTTAGATTTGAATGGCGGTTGGCAACCAGCTTGCAGGCGCAACCAAAGAAAACCCTTCCTTCGATCAATGGCCCACTACAGCAGTTTAGCCTCCCCGCACTCCAGCATGCGCTGCCACCAGGGCAAAAGTGCTTCCTGGTTAGCAGACAGATGATGTGCCAGTCATCTCAGACCAGTTACTTTGTTCTGGGTAGCACACTTATACAAAGAATCTGTAAACCAAATGACCATGTTTTCCAAATGTTGGTCAGCTCTTATAATAGTACTTCCACTGAACTTATTTTAGGAGCAAATTGATCTTCATCAGTTATCATGAAGGACACTGGTTTTCTGCACCATTGTGCAGACTGAATCAAAGCAGAATGTTGACCTAAATCCTCAGCAGGCTGGAACAAAACTTTGGTAGCAAGCATTTCTTCAGGGAAAATAAATTCTATAGACAAAGGGGTGTCATCAGATGGCATATCAACATTTAGTTCAACTTTGAAAGTTTTAACACTGTTAATATCATCATCAGAGATTAGGCAACAATTCACTTCAGACATCCATTTTTTACCTTTGCAGTAGGTAAGGGAACTTGGGAAGCAGTAAGAGGCTGTGTGCAAATTATTCACAGCCAGTAGATTATTATCTTTACAGATCTGAATTATACTCCTTCTACTAGTTTTAACTGTTTCATCAATTGGCCTATAATACATATTACTGCTTCAGTGCACACACCTGTGAGATGAACTGGGGCCCACGGTCCAAGACCATGTCACCATGTAGTCTGGCGACATGGTGAGCAGCTTAGCTGTCTCCAAGGCCGATGATAACTTGTGCAGGGGGATAAAGCCTTGGTAAACCTGTCCACCACTGTCAGGATAACAGTGAAGCCATCTGAAGGTGGTAACCTGGTGACAAAGTCCAGAGCAACATTGGACCAGGGGCGACTGGGAATGGAGCCACCCAGTGATGGTGGTGGTGGTGGGGGGGCATGCCTGCAGAGCATATCAGCCACTAATGATGAGAGAAAAGTTCTGAAGATACTGAAGGAACATCATTCTGGAAAGAGCAAACCAGGAACAATAACCCCAACAACACATATGTCACACCAACTTTGGTCCAATGTACACAGTTCACATGGGGACTACAGCAGAGGGGCTTTGATGCTGGCATTATTACAGTTTAACTGCACTGAATAAAAATGTAACCAACATCTACAGGAGTGTTGCAAATTTATAATAAAGTTAAAACCCCACAAGAAAAATGTTTCAAATCTATAAGAAAAAAGTTGCAAATTTTGAGGGGAAAAACTACTAATTTTTTGAGAAATAACTTGCAGATTTACAAGGAAAAATGTTGGACATCTTGAAAAGGCTGAAAATTTACAGGAAAAAAGTTGCAAAGTAATGAGGAAAAAGGGGTTTCTGATGACATTGGGGGGACAATCCTCTCTTTTTCCCAGGTTGGAGGGGCAATGCCCCCCAGTCCCCGCACAATTTACACCTCTGAACAGGGATGGAGGGGGGGCAGGTTAATGGATGGGGGGGGGGGGGCTCTAAGTATCCATCAGCGTGGAAAGAGGAAGAACGTCAGTGTCTATTCTGTCAGAGAAACAAGTCCCAGCCAGCATGTCCATGTGGGCCCCCCAAAGCTTAATGGGCTGTCTTATGGGTCCATGTGGGTTTTGTGGTGTTCTGAAACCACAGGCTTGGTCAGAGTCGATGTGATGTCACTGCTGTTCGGTGACGTCATCACGCCCAACATATAACTGTGAGGGACGGCCATTTTACAGCCTCTTTCTTGGCGCTGGACCTCCCAGCAGACAATCCTGTGTTCCAGCTTTACTCCACTCTGTCGGTTCCTTCCACATTTTCCACACAACAGGTTTGTCTAGACAGGTTCCATGTTGGTCCCCTGTGTTTGCACCCATGGACTTCACCTGTTTACCGGTTTTCAATTTTTTCAATTCAGTTCAATTCAGCTTTATTTATACAGCGCCACATCACAACAGAAGCCATCTTGCGGCGCCACAAATCAATCTCAGAAAAACCCAGCAATCAGACGATCCCCAATGAGCAAGCACTTAGCAACAGTGGAGAGGAAAAACTCCAACTTAACAGGAAGAAACCTCTAGCAGAACCAGGCTCAGGGAGGGGCAGTCATCTGCTGCGACTGGGTGGGGGTGAGGGGATTGAATTGAATTGAATTGATTTTTTTCTTGCAAATTTGCAATTTTCTTGTCATTTTCTCATAAATTTGTCACTTTTTTCCTTGTAAATTTGTGACTTTTCCCCATAAAGGCCACAGCCCTGTACAGATGGATATTCATTTACTGCTTTGGCTAACCACTTATTAACTATTGTTCTGAGTGCTGCTATCCCTGTGCTGCTGTAATCCTGGAATTTCCCCATTGTGGGACTAATAAAGGCTGATCTTATCCTAATTTTCAATATTTTATTAATTTGCAACTCTTTCTAATTTTTTCTGCATAGATTGTGTTTTTCCATCCATCCTTCCATCTTCTTCCGCTTAATCCTTTTTGGGTCGCGGGGGGGCTGGAGCCTATCCCAGCATCTTTGGGCGAGAGGCAGGGTCCACCCTGGACAGATCGCCAGTCCATCGCAGGGCCAACACAGAAAGACAGACAACCATTCACTCTCACAGTCATGTCCTTAGATTGCGTTTTTTTCTTCTAAATTTGTTACTATTGTTTTGTAAATGTGTCAGTTTTTAACAATGTCAGATTAGCATATAATAAAATGTTTTATTGTGAATCTCTTGGGTTCCGATGCACACGTCACTGGTAGCATGCCTGCTGTGGGGTTTCCGTAGTTTCTGATGAACATTGATCAGGAAGGAAACAGGCGGTTTAATAAAATAAGTCCGAAATTCACAAATTCACCAAAGAAATTAAAACTTTTTTCTCATAAATGTGAAAGTTTTTGTAGATTTTTCTGATTTAAAACAGACTGTCTTTGGGATGACCGGGGTGGGCCGGAGCCACCTCCTACCAGAGGCCAGAGGAGGAGGGGGAGGTGTGGGAGGAGGAGGGGGAGGAGGGGGAGGGGGAGGGGGAGGTGTGGGAGGTGTCACATGCCCTCCTGAGCAGCAGCAGCAGCAGCCAGTTGGATCAACGCGCTGACAGAGAAAGCAGGTCAGGGGCTGGAAAAGCACAGAACCCCAAACCGCTCCACGGACTCCGATAGCGGACCACAACCCCCTTGGACTCCTTTATCCTCCTCCTCCAACAGGTGCAGAGGATGGTTCCGGTTGTGCTCCTCCTCCTGGTCCTGATTCCGGTCCGGACTCAGGAGTTGCCCCCGTCCACCGCCACCAATGGCTACAGCCTGCACCCGCCCTATTTCAACCTGGCAGAGGGCACCAAGATCACGGCCACGGCCACCTGCGGGGAGGACGACACCGGCAGGACCGTCCGGGACCTGTACTGCAAACTGGTGGGGGGGCCGGTGTCCGGGGATCCAGGCCAGACCATACAGGTGAGAACCGGAAACGGACCCCAGCAGCGCACAGAAGTCGGCAGACGTTTACATCGAGAATGCGTCCTGTAGAGGTCGTTTGAACATTGGTCAGACGTCAGCATCATGAGTTTATTAAAAAATGCAAATTTACAAGAAAAAAGTCGCAAATTTACAAGAAAACAATTCAAATTAAAAAGAGAACAAAGTCAAAAGTGGACAGAAAACTTGAGGAATTCATGGTCTGAGGGCAGAACAAACGACGTCTACAAGACACATCCCCAATGTAACCTGCTACTTCTGCTGACTGTTGGGGGGGGGGGGGAATCTGCTGGCTTTCCATTTATTTTTCCTGAATTTACTGTTTTAAATTTATTTTTAAGATAAGCCTTTATTTGTCTCACAGTTGGGAAATTCCAGATTAATTTTTCACTCAATGCTGACTCCTCTCCATACATTTGTAAGTTTTTTTCCTGAAAATTCCTGACTTTTATTTCAGCTTCTTAAACGTCCAATTTCCTTCCCTCTTCCTATATGTTGGAACAGCTCCACAGGGTCTGAGTGAAATGTTTGAGACACATTTTGGTCAAATTTAACCTTTTAATTGTTGCAGCATCCTTGTGAATCATCTTTTGCAGCCTTCCTCAGAATGGCTGCTCCTTCTTCTTCTTTTAGATTTGATTGGTAGTTGGCAACCAGCTTAGAGGTGCATTACCACCATGTACTTCACTCTTCTTCTCTTAGATTTGATTGGCGGTTGGCAACCAGCTCAAAGGTGCATTACTGCCACAGACTTGATTTTGTTTTCCTCATAGCTCTTCGACATTCTCCTCATAGCTTTGTGACATCTTAGTGATAGCTTAGTGATAGCTCTGTGACGTTTTCCTCTTATTCCTCTTTCCGGTTCCGGTTCCGCCGGACCGGTGGCGCCACACGAGTAGGCTGCCCGTTGCAACAGCCTTTTTTTTTTATCTTCCTTCTTCTTTCTACACCTTTCACTCTGTATATATATCACGGACGCACGGATCGCCCCGGGGGTCTCCCGGGTCGGCGGACGGAGCCGCGGTTTGCAGCAGGAGACGTTACAGCGGGGAGGAGCTAGTGCTAGCTAGCACTTGGCCGCCGCCCGGTGCTAATGGGAAACTCGACATACCAGGAGCTGTAGCGAAAACGACGCGGGTGCCGGGCTGGAGTTTAGGCGGCGTGTAAGAAATATAAGACAGAATAATAAAGAGCGATGGCAAGAACCAAGCAGACCGCCCGTAAAATCTACTGGAGGAAGAAGCCCCCCAGGAGACAGCTAGCCACCAGGGCTGCTCGGAGAGGCACTCCGGCCACCGGCAGAGTGAAGAGGCCTCGCCGTCACAGACCCGTGGCTCTGAGAGAGATCCGTCGCTACCAGAAATCCACGGAGCTGCTCATCCGTAAGCTGCCCGTCCAGCGCCTGGTGAGGGAGATCGCTCAGGACTTCAAGACCGTCCTGCGTTTCCTGAGCTTCGCCGTCATGGCTCTGCAGGAGACCAGCGAGGCCCACCTGGTGGTCTCTTCTTCGCTAAGGGGGTCACCATCATGCCCAAAGACTTCCAGCTGGCCCGCCGCATCCGCGGAGAGAGAGCTTAGACTTTCTGCTGCACATTCACCAACCACAATGCTCTGCACTGTGTGTCAATATATATACATTTATAGTAATATGGACATATGTTTACTAGATGTTGTTTTTTCTCGCCTTCTGATTGTTGGTCTGAGTGTTGCTATCCCTGTGCTGTTGCAATCCTGGAATTTCCCCATTGTGGGACTAATAAAGGCTTATCTTATCTTATCGCTTGTGACGTTGTCCTCATCGCTTTGTGACGATCTCATAGCTTTGTGACGTTTTCCTCATAGCTTTATGATGTAATCCTCATAGCCTTGTGACGTTAACCTCATCACTTTGTGACCTTTTCCTTTCACTTTATGACGTTTTCCTCATAGCTTTGTGACGTTTTGACTTGAGTTCACGTCATAACAGTCAGCAGCATTCCAGGTTTAGTTGTCGTCACCCCTGTCACTGTTTACATCACTCTTCTTCTTCTAGATCTGATTGCCGGCTGGTAACCAGCCTGCAGGTGCACCATTGCCACCCACCGGGTTGGAGTGTGGACAAGAGAATGGCAGGAAAAAAACAAAACTAAATTCTTTTAATTAATCCAGTTGCACTTAAATATCTAAATAGAGCTACATGTATTTCTTTGACTGATGTTCCTAACATGTTTTCCAAAGCAAAACCCAAATTAGCCCTCTCCATTACTGCAGTCAGATGTTTCCTTTGTTGACATTCCAACAAACGTGCTGAACTGTTTGCGGAGAACCACAATGTGCACAGCTGCCAGTTGGGTTGGGTGTTTACCTATTCTATGTAGCATCTGGTTCAAAGTAGTTTGTCCTATTCTTAGTCGGGTGATGAGTATCTCCTCTTTCCTGTTTTTGCCAACTCCCATTCCAGAGTCCACCCGCTTTTGAATGTCATAAAGATATCTTCCTGTATCTATTGAGTCTCAATATTCTTGCAGCTTTTCCACTATATATGTTTTAATTATTGATTTGCCTTCTGCCTTACTGAGTGAGATCTGCAGATCCACTGCCTCGAACTTGAATGATTGTTTCGCTAATAAGTCCACATCCTCATTACCCTCTATTCCAACATGGGCTGGAACCCAAAGAAAGTGTACTGACTGACGTTTACTGTACAGGTTGTAAATTAAGGAGTGGGTTTCTACAGTTAGGTCCTGCCTATGCAACTGCAGTGACTGAACACTCTTGAGAGCTGCCCAACTGTCTGAAGCAATAACAGCATTATTTCTATAATTTGTCTCTAACCACTGTAGAGCTAATTTAATGGCAACTAGCCCAACTGTGTATACTGACAAGTGATTACTGGTTCTTTTATTGATAGATATTTTATACTGAGGAATGTATACTGCAGCTCCACTACGACCAGTTATAGGGTCCTTGGAACCATCGGTAAATGCTATCAGCATATTTCTGAAGTTCTGTTCAATATATTTATGCACTATATAATCTGTTGCTGATTGCTTATGTTGCCTCCTCAGTTGTTGTATTTCAAAATCTACTAGTGGCATCTGCAACAGCCATGGAGGAATAACAGACCACAGGACCGTTGGGCTAAAATCTATGTATTTTAATCCTGCCTGCTCAGCAGTGGCATCACTTATCCATCCAAAGCTACTAATGTTGGACTCATTGTGTTCCCAGCAATCATTAGGAATAGCTTTTGCAGGATGTGACCCCTTGTGCCCCTTCAAGTTGATCCAGTATGCCTGCATTAATTTGGTTCTTCTTAATCTTAAGGGCATTTCACCCATCTCTACTTGGATCCCTGATACTGGAGAAGTTTTAAATGCACCACAACAAATCCGAAGAGCCTTTGTCTGCTCTATGTCCAGTTGGTTCAGGTGACAATCAGCTGCCGACATGAACGCAACACACCCATAGTCTAGTGTCGCTCTCATTAGTCCTCGATACACCCTCAACAGAGAGGCCCTAGAGGGCCCCCAGTCCCGTCCTGCCAGACATCTCAAAATATTATTCATTTTCTTACATTTTCCTTTAGTTTTTTCAATGTGCTGCTTCCAGGTTAGTTTTTCATCAAATAACATACCTAAATAAGATAAGATGAGCCTTTATTAGTCCCACAATGGGGAAATTCCAGGATTGCAACAGCACAGGGACAGCAACACTCAGAGCAACAATCAAGAAGACAAGAAAAACAAGAGCAGCAAATATACATATGTACACATAAATATATAAATATATATACACACAGTGCAGAGCATTGTAGCTAGATGGAATAAACAGCATAACCGTCTACTTAGTTATCCTACGTAGTATGAATATGTACCCATACATATTGTTACCCTCCGTAGCGAATGATATTGTCCTAGTTGTATACTGGAGGGGACCATTGTGTAAGTCTATTGCGCCTTTTGCATTCAATACTATTAGGTCGTCACATTTTTTTTGCTATCTCTGCAAGCAGCCCTGCTTAGGTTATAGTCTGACAGCCATAGGTAGGAAGGACCTGCGAAACCTCTCGGTTGCGCACCTAGGATGATGTAGTCTGCTGCTAAATGAGCTCCTCAGTGCGTTGAGTATGTCCTGCATAGGGTGGGACTCGGACTCCAGCAGAGATGACAGTTTAGCCACCATCCTTCTCTCTCCTATCTCCCCCACTGGGTCAAGGCGTTGCCCCAGGACAGAGCTAGCTTTCTTGATCAGTTTGTTCAGTCTCTTCCTATCGGCTGCTGTAATGCCACTGCCCCAGCAGACCACTCCAAAAGTGATGGCTGATGCCACCACTGTGTTGTAGAATGTCTTCAGCGGCGCCCCTTGTACACCAAAAGACCTGAGTCTCTTCAGTAGGAACAGCCTGCGCTGTCCCTTCTTGTAGAGTGCATCGGTATTGTATGACCAGGCTAGTTTATTGTTCAGATGAACACCTAGGTACTTGTAGGATGTCACCATCTCAATGTCTGTTCCCTGTATGGGACTGCCATTTGCGCATCGGCCTGTTCAGCCACAGGCGGTGCTGTTCCAGCAGAGTAGACATTTAGGATTCTCTTCCATGGTCATCATAGACCGACGGAGGCCGACGAGGGGTTGTCCTTGCCTGCAGCAGTCCACCACTAGCTCCTTAGTTTTCCTCGCGTTGATCTGGAGGCAGTTCCTATGGCACCAGTCCACAAAGTCCTGGATAAGTCCTCTGTACTCAGCTTCATTTCCGTTGGAGATGAGGCCGACGATTGCAGAGTCGTCAGAGAACTTCTGTAGATGGCAGTGTGTTGTGTTGTGTGAGAAGTCCGCAGTATAAAGGGTGAACAGGAAGGGAGCCAAAACCGTTCCCTGGGGGGCCCCCGTGCTACCGGTGATCGTGTCGGACACACAGTCCCGGGTTCTCACAAACTGTGGCCGGTTAATGAGGTTGTCCAGGATCCATGATGAAAGGTGCTGGTCCACCCCTGCGCACAGCAGCTTGTCCTTCAGGATCATCAGTTGGATGGTGTTGAAGGCACTGGAGAAGTCAAAGAACATGATCCTCACCGCATTCCCAGGCTTCTCCAGGTGGGACAGAGAACGGTGAAGGAGGAAGATCACTGCATCCTCCACCCCAATGCCATGCTGGTAGGCGAACTGGAGTGGTTCCATTGCTGGTCCCACCAGGGGGCGGAGGTGAGCAAGGAGCAGTCTCTCCAAGGTCTTCATCATGTGAGACGTCAGGGCCACTGGTCTGTAGCAGTTCGGGTCTCTGGGGGTGGGAAGTCTTTGGTACAGGTACCACACAAGATGTTTTCCACAACTGTGGTACCGTAACCAGTTTCAGGCTCAGGTTGAAGATGTGCTCCACAATGCCACACAGCTGGTCTGCACAGGACTTGCGGAGCTTTGCGCTGATGCCCTCCGGTCCCGAGGCCTTCCTCGCCTTGATCTTCCTCAGCTCCGTCCTCACCTGGGTCTTAGTGAGGGTCAGGTTGGGGGGCTGTGTGCTGGGAGTGGGGGGGTGTTGGTGGAGTGGGGTGTGGGCAGCAGGACTCGATGTCTTTACAGGCAGCAGTGGTTGTTGTGCAGTCGGGGGGGAGGGTGGTTGGTCAAACCTATTAAAAAAGAGGTTCAGATTGTTCGCCCACTCCCTGCCCCCCGTGCCCCTGGGGGAGGTTTTCTGGAGCCCAGAGATGGTTTTAAGGTTTCTCCAGACCCCGCCGATGTTGCTCTGTTGCAGCTTGTCTCCATCTTCTTCCTGAAGCTGTCCTTGCCTTCTCTGATCTTCCTCCTCAGCTCCCTCTGTACAGCTCCCTGTTCCCCGACCTGAAGATCCTCTTCTTCTCTCAGAAGTGTTTTTATCTCAGGGTTGATCCAGGGTTTGTTGTTCGAGCAACACTGTATGGTCTTGGTGGGTACGGTGTTGTCCACACAGAAGCTGATGTAGTCTGTGATGGTGTGAGTGAGGCCATCGATGTCCTCACCATGTGGATCGCAGAGCTGCTCCCAGGCAGTGGTTTCAAAACAGTCCTTTAGAGCGTCCATTGCCTCCTCAGACCATAACTTCACTGTGCGCATGACTGGAAGTTGTCTGTGTACTAGGGGTTTGTACACCGGCAGGAGGTGAACCAAGCTGTGAGCCGATCTCCCGAGTGGGGGGAGTGGTGATGAGGTGTACGCCTCCTTAGTATTTGCATAGAATAAGTCCAGTGTTTTATTGTCTCTAGTGTGGCATGTGACATACTGGGTGAATGTGGGTAGAATGGGGGACAGTGAAATATGGTTGAAATCACCTGAGATGAGGAGAAGAGCATCTGGGTGTTCTGTCTGCAGCCTGCCAGTTACTGAGTGAATGACGTCACACACTGTCCCAGCGTTCGCCGTCGGATTTGCATAAATAACAATGCAGATCACGTGTGAGTATTCCCTCGGGAGATATGTAGGCTGCATGCTAACAGCTAGCAACTCCATGTCTTTGTTGCAGTGTTGTTGTTTAACTGTGATATGTCCCGGCCTGCACCAGTTGTTATTGACATACATTATCACTCCTCCGCCCCTTGCTTTCCCACTGTCTGGTGTTCGGTCTGCCCGTATTGCGTGGAAACCCTCCATTTCAATGTTAGCATCTGATGCTAGTTCTGTTAGCCACGTCTCTGTAAATAGCATCAAGCTACTCTCTCTGTACATGCTCTCGTAGCGGGACATAGGCACTGGCTCATCTGTTTTATTGCGTAGCGATCGTACATTCCCCATAATAACGGATCGGAGGACGGGTCTGTACCTTATATTCCTCGCCCGCCATCTTACTCCAGCTCGACATCCACGCCGTTTCCGTCTTATTTCTCCCGGTATGTCGAGTTTTTGCGTTAGCATCGTGGGCCGGTTAAGTGCTAACAGCTGGTCTCTATTGTACCGCCTCCTGCAAGAAACAGTGGCTCCGGCCGCTGGCTCAGGAGACGTTTGGGCGATCTACGTATCTGTGATGGATAAAGGTGTCGCCGAATCAGAAAGATTAGCAAGAGAGCCAGATAGTAAATAGAAATAGGAAGAAATTGATCTGCTGTTGCAAAAAAGGCAGCCTACTCGTGTGGCGCCGAAAGTAGAATACCGAATAAATACCGAACTACCTGTACTTGCTCTAACTTTTGGCCATAAAGTTTTAAAGAAATTTCTTTGTGACTTTTAGAGAAGCAAATCACTTGTGTCTTTGAGACCGATAATTTAAAAGCCCACCGGTTTGCCCATTGTTCAACTTGGTCTATTGCTGCCTGCCTTTCCCTCTGAATGTACACAAGATTACGTCCCCTTATCCATAAGGCCCCATCATCTGCATATAAGGTCTTCCCTATTCCACTATCGATTCCCTCAAAAATATCATTGATCATAATACAGTGATCCCTTGCTACTTCGCGCTTCACCTTTCGCGCCCTCAGTGCATCGCGGATTTTTAAAAAATATTCATCAAAAATTCAAAATTGGGAAATAATGGGCGGGCGCTAGCAGAAGGCAGGGAGACTACATTAGACCATCAGGTATCAACACGGAGAGCCGCACAGCTCAAAAAATCCACCTCTCTGTTCGCTGTTCTCGTGTTGGCTCGGCTCGGAAATCTCGCAAGCTGATTGGCCGAGACGTTTCACCCACCTCCTCTCCCTGCCGAGCGCCCATGAAGGAAGGAAGACCGCATTCATTGCTCTTTATCGCTCGTGTTACTTTTAGTCTCGCCGCGTGGAACTTTTTGCTGTTCTCTTGTGCCATTTTGTGCGAAATAGTCTTCCCGTCGAGCCACTACGCCGCCTCCTGCAGCTGCCCTCGACGATCCTGCGCCTCCAGCACCTGACGATGAGGCGTCACCTGAGGAGCAGTAAAGCTCTCATTAACCTGTGCAGTAAATCATTTTCATCTTGAGTTACGTATCTTGTTATAAGAATAAAAGAGTTCTAAAAACATATTTATGTACACTTTATTTACATCTACGTATGTATGTACACGTACACACACACACACGTATCATATGAGAGAGAGAGAGTGAACGAATGAACGTACGTATTATTTATGGATGACGTCATTAGGGGTGACGCTACTTCGCGGTTTTTCACTTTTCGCGGTCGGTTCTGGAACCCATTAACCGCGATAAGTGAGGGATCACTGTATTAAACAGAACAGGGCTACACACATTGCCTTGGGGAGTACCATTTTCAACTTGATATATTTTGGAGTATACTGTAACCTCAACTGTTCTATCATACAGGAAATCTAACACCCAATTGTATAACTTGCCTTCAATACCAAATTGATTCAATTTAATCAGCAACCCTTCCTTCCACAGCATGTCATATGCTTTTTCTACATCAAAGAAGACAGCTATCACATTTTCCCTGTTTACCTTGCCCTTCCTTATTTCAGATTCAAGGTGCAAAATGGAATCCATAGTATTGCTCCCTTTTCGGAACCCACTTTGAAAAGGAGAAAGACATTCCCTCGCTTCCAAAATGTAATTCAGCCTTTCAGTCACCATTCGTTCCATTGTTTTCCCTAACTGTGAGGTAAGAGCTATTGGCCTATAATTATTGGGATCCAATGAATCTTTCCCTGGCTTTAAGACTGGTACTATAACTGATTGTTTCCATGCCCTAGGAATCTTTCCAGTTTCCCAAACTTTATTAAACAGCTTTATTATTGATTGAAGTGCACGGTCCTCCATGTGCGACATCATCATATAACATATGCCATCCTTCCCTGGTGAAGACTGCTTTGATTTTAGAATAGCCCTTTTCAATTCTGATAGAGTGAATGGCAAATCTATCATGGCCCTTGAAGTATTCTTCTTTATGTTCACATGTGGGTGTTTGGATAAAGGGCTTTCCCTGCTTTGTCTAATTATGTTAGGTAGGTTTTCTGAACTATGAGTCTTCACTCAAGTTTGTGCCAAAAGCTCTACTTTGTCTATATTAGTAATAGCTATTCCCCCATTATTGTCTAGCACTGGTATTTTGTACTCTCTCCTAATACCACTCATTTTCTTAATCATTCCCCAAATATCTGATAGCTGTGTTTCTCTTCCTATAGTATTACAATACTGTCTCCAAAATAAACGCTTAGCTGTTTTAATTGTTTTCCGGACAATTGCCTGACACCGTTTATACTCAAATCACTGCTTCCAAAGTATTTTTTTTTTTTTTTTTTTTGGTTACTTATTTGTACCCGTAGGTAGATTTGGTTTGCAGTCTGGTGACAAGCCACCGGCTGCTGGTCGCTGCGTGCGCGAGCGCCCTAAACCTACATGTTTTTGGTGTGCGGGAGGAAACCGGAGAAATCCCGGAGTAAACCCGCGCAACACGGGGAGAACATGCAAACTCCACACAGCTCACTGTTGGTCGGGGGCTGGGATCGAACCCACGATCTCATGATCCCCGCGATCCCCCGGCCGAGGGTAAAACTGTGCTGCCACAGTGCTAAACCACTGCGCCACCATGCAGCAAAGTATGACACTTTTTCACTTGTCTGAATGCCCTATTTCTATTTTTAATAGCTTTATTACATTTATCACCCCACCGAGAAGATTCTTTCATTGTCTATAAACTGTACTTTTTGGTATTGTTTGATTTGCCGACTCGATTATAATCGCACTGACACTTTTACTAAATTCCTCCCCATCAAAAATGTCCTCACTATTTAGCTGCTCACATCTAGTCTTACACAGATATTTAAATTTACCCCAATCTGCCTTACCCAATTTCCATCTTGTGCCAGATTGCATCTCTTCTTCTCCTGCTTCGAGACCAATTTTAACTCTTATTGGGTAATGATCACTCCCATTAGCTGACAGACTTAACACCTCCCAAGATGTGATTCCTGCAATGGCATTTGAAACCAAAGTTGGGTCTAACACACTTTCTGTGACTGGATTACAGCTAAATCTAGTACCCTTCCCATCATTCATGCATATTAAGTCCCTATCATCTAAAAAATCCTCAATTACTGTGCCATTTATGTCTATGTTCCTGCTACCCCACAGTGTATTATGTGCATTAAAATCCCCACACCAAACACCTTACCCTGTGCAAAATGTCAACTGTCAATCTGTTACATGGATTGTAGTAATTAATAATTGTAACTTGTCTTTTACTGACCATATTTTTACCATTATTGATTCATGTTCTTTCCCTATTTCCATTATTTTGTAATTTGTTCCATTACGCACAAAGGTTGCTACACCTCCTCCTCTACCAGATTCCCTGTCATTCTTTATTGATGTGTATCCTTGAATGACAAAATCCAGCTGAGGTTTTAGCCATGTTTCCTGTATACAGATTACCTGGGGTTTGTCTTGCATATCAGATATAAACTTTTTGAATTCTTGCCCATTTGACATTAGACGTCTGGCATTCCAATGCAAAATTGTGATTACCATTATGACCCACTAGTCTGCGAACTTAGAGAGCCCCCACTTAACAAGACCTCAGCTGCTTCCCAATGTAGCCCCTTAATGCCAAGATATTTTTCTGCTGCTTTCACAATGATTTTGATTTTTTCCTTTTTCTTGGAAGTCTGCGCAGTACAGTTTATCACATCTACCACAAATAAAACAAAATTGTTTTCCTTCATAACCAGAGTATCTTCCTTAACCCTTTAACTGCCAAATTCGCTATATGGCACCTGGGGCAATGCAAGGCAACTCAAGGCCCCCCATAGTGGTCAAGAGTGGTAAAAAATTTTGTCAATAAAATAGTTAAGATTTCCAAGGCTATAACTTAAAAGTTACAAGAGATAATGGTTTACTGTCAATTACAAAGATCTAGAATATGAGCCAAAGTTTCAGATAGGAATAAATTTACACATCTAATTTGCATAATGTCACGGCAGCTATATAAATTAGATAACTCAGTCAAAAGTGGACTTTGGACACATTTACATAAAGAATAGTCTGTTTCTTTTGACACCGATTTGTCTACAGGGGTATGTTTTTATCTAATCTTCAAAGTACATGAACCACACAATCAATAAAATGTCAAAAAAACATATTTCTCTCTTACCTGTTACCAGGAGGGGGGCTCGCCCGCCCACGTGACCGGTCCCTTTTCTTCCATCGTAGCCGATGCTTCTGTGTTTGCTCAGCCATTTACACCATGTACCACATTTACAAACTGTTATGATTACCCCACGTGAATTTTGTTTGTATTATGTGGCTATTTTTTCTGTTTGGTGTATTATTCCTGTGGGAATCCATGCCGCCATCTTGGTACGGGGAGCTCAGTTTTTTGTTGTATCGACCTCGATGTAACACGTTTACTTAGTAATTTACACCTGTGTACCACATCTACAAACGCTTATGATTATCCCATGCAAATTTTGTTTGTATTATGCGGCTATTTTTCACGTTCCATGCAGTTTCTGTCATCATCGCTGTCGCGATGACCAAACACGGCTGCATCCACATTGGTGTGTGAGCTCAAAGCGGAAAAAGGAAGAATAATAATGAGGATTTCTGCTTCTTTGCTATATTCCATGTCAGCCATGATTCCTTCGGCGCGTGTCTTCCACCTTCTAAACTGTCAGATCAATAGAGATTAGTACAAATTCTCAGTATAGCCGGGGGACGTCAATAAGTTGGCACATGCAGTTGCTGCGCTGTGCCACTGGGGGCGCCTGACCCATCCATTTAATCTGGGCAGTTAAAGGGTTAATTCTACTGCATGCACTGTAAGCCTGCACATTTTCCCTGTTAAGAGTCCCCTCCCACTTTTTTAGCTGGCACCTTTTTCGCAGCTTCCGCATATGTTAATCCCTGGGAGACTTTTACCTGCTGAATTTCTGTCGCTCTTATGCTGGCTTCACAACCTCAATATGCAGCGCTATGTTCACCACCACAGTTACAGCACTTTAATTTGGCTCCACTTTCACACTTGCCATATTCATGTTCACTGGAACATCTTGCACATTGCTGTCTACCTTGCATATCGCTGCAACATGGCCAGACCTTTGTTTGACATTTGAAACATCTGAGTGGAGAAGGAACGTAAAGTCTGACTTCATAGCTCATGTAGCCAAGATACACCTTACTTGGCAGTCTTGTTTCATCAAATGTTAACATTACTGACAGACTATCACATTTTTCACCATTTCTATTAGTTTTCAACCTTTGTACCTCTGTCACTTTGGCTCCAGATATGTTTTTCTTTATTTCATCAGTTGAGACAGCCATTGAAATGCCCGATATCACTCCTTTCATTGCCTTATTTCCTTCCAATACTGAACACTGCACATTTTTCCCCTCCATCTTAGTGACTCTGACTGCTTTTCCTTGCTGAACATTGTCTTTACATGTAATTAATAATGAACCACTACGAAGGATTCTTGAATTTACAACTTCCCCAAGTAACTTATGAATTGCATTTGTGAGGTTAAATTGGTTCCACTCACGAAATGATGCCCCTTCCTGAGTAAGTTTAATGATTACTGTACAGACCTTCTGATTATTCCGGGATTTATCATCTTCTGATTCATCAGCACTTGATGACACACTTGACTGTATCTCCTTTCGTCTACATTTGCCTTTTTTAGACGTCACCAAATTCCAAACTTCCTCTTTCCCGTGTCCTGCCTCCATTCCTCCTATATCACACCCTGCTGTATCACCCTCCGACACCTGCTCTGCCATCTCCTGTCCACTACCGTCCCCTTCAAAGTATCTCGTACTTCACTCTATACCATGCACGTCTCTAAATGCTTAAGAGCTGGAGTTAGCTCCGCCCTCTCTCTTACATCACTGTTGCTAATGTTAGCTGACTGGCTCCTAGCATTTGTAGTGACCTAACATAAATTTGTCTTAAGAAGGTTAAAACCTACAAAAACACCATTTTTCAGTCAGTGAGCCCTCTAAGCGTTTATTTAGCATTTTGAAATGAACTATGGCTTTAAGCCCTGCCAGTTTTAAGCTAGCATTTCTTCATCATCATCATAGCAGTCTGTCATGGGCGACAATGACTGTTTCATTTAGGTCTGATCAGATTCCTCCACACAGCTCTGTCCTTAGCCTTCCACTGCCAGGAACTCCTGTCTATGTCCAACTTCTTCAAGTTTCTTTTTACAGTGTCTTTAAATCTGAGCCTTGGTCTACCCTGATTGCATTTGCCCTCGCATAACTGTGAGTAGAGTAACTGCCGAGGGAGATGCTGGTGGTCCATCCTCTCAACATGGCCGAGCCATCTCAGGTTCATCTGCATGTCCTCCATTGATGGTAGACCAGCTCGTTTCAACACTTCTATGCTGGTTATCTTGTCTTTCCATGAGATGCTCATTATGGCTCGAAGGTGTCTCATCATGTACGCGTGGAGTTTTTTCACCTGCACTCTGTCGACAGTCCAAGTTTCAGCACCGTACAATAGAGTAGCCAGTACTGTCGCTCTGTACACTTTGCATTTCACATGGATAGACATATGTCGATTGTTCCACAGTCTCTCCTTCAAGTTTCCAAACACAGCGTTCGCTCTTCCCATTTTGACAGATAGTTCATCCTCCAGCCGAGCATGCTCTGAAACAGTACTCCCTACATACTTGAAAGTCTTGCACTTGACTAGTGGCTCTGTACCAATGCTGATCTCTTCTGGTAGTGATGTTGATAATTGGAACTTTGGTGGTTGATAAAGGCACTCTATCTTCTTGATGTTGATTTGGAGGCTGAATTGGCTAGCTGCTCTTGCAAATTTCTCCACTAAAGATTGCATATCTTCCACACTGTGTGCAACTAGAGCACTGTCGTCAGCAAAGAGCATTTCTCTTACTACCTTTATCGATGTCTTACTCTTGGCTTTAAACTATGCCACATTGAACAAGTCTGCTTCTTTCCTTGTTTGAATGTATACTCCTGAAGTGTCTTTGAAGGCCACCTCAAGCATGGCTGCCACATACAGTATAGCGAGAAGAGTGTAGGCGCCAGCACACACCCTTGTTTCACCCTATTGCTTACTGAAAAGTCTTTAGATACTGAACCACTCATTGCCATGTTTGCTTGCATACCTGTATGGAGTGCCTCGATCAGGCTGATAAACTTCTCTGTACAGCCATATTTCTTGAGTACCTGCCAAAGTCCTTGTCGCGAAACAGTATCGAAGGCTTTACTGAAGTCTATGAAGACTACATAAAGCGGCATGTTCTGTTCGATACTGTGACGTAAGCAGGGTTCACACAAAGAAAATGGAGCAGATGGCTGTGATCAACAGGATTTATTTTTCACACACTCTGAGCACAGGCAGGAGGGGAGGTCATTCTCCCAGACCTCCGTTTAAATCACGGTTACACACACATAACGTTTTCAACTGGCAAAGCATGCTGGGAAATTCCTGCCCCCCTTAACATGGCCCCAACGTTACACTACCCCCCCCCCCCGGACTGGTTTCTGTCCCCAGAAAAATTAAAGTCCAATTTAAAAGTCCAATACAAACTCATCCAGGTGTCGGGGCGGTCTTCGGCGCCGGCAGCCAACACGTACAGGCCCCCTAGTGTCCATCTGGGTCTCGGTCTGGGTATCGGGCCGGGATGGAAGCTCCGGTTCGTCCACCAGCGGTGCAGATGGCCGATACGGGGCGAGACGGTCACGATGAAGGACCACAACCCGGTCCCTTTTTCTAAGCCTCACCCTGTACACCACATCTGACAGTCTCTCCAGGACCACGCATGGCCCCGACCACTGGCTCGCCAGCTTCTGTGATCGTCCTCTCTTCCTCTCAGGGCAGAAAACCCAGACTCGATCTCCCGGTGCAAAGTCCCTCCCCTGGCAGCGGGAGTCGTACGCTCGCTTCTGCTGGCCCCCTGCCGCTGCCAGGGCCTCTCGAGCCAGCTCGTGCACCGTGTGGAGACGTTCTTTCAAACAAAAAAAATAATCCAATCCGGGTTTTCCCTCCACCTCCGGCTCAGGGGGGCAACCAAATACCAAATCCACCGGTGTGTGCAGCTCGCGTCCAAACATGAGCGCCGCAGGGGTGCACCGGGTAGATTCCTGAGCTGCCGTCCGGTACGCCCACAAAACAAAAGGCAGGTGCAGGTCCCAGTCTCGCTGTCGCTGGTCCACTAGGATAGCGAGCTGGGTGGTGAGGGTCCGGTTGAATCATTCGACCAGGCCGTCGCTCTGTGGATGCAGTGGGGTGGTCCGGGTCTTCCGGATGCCCAGCCGTTTGCAGACCTCTCCGAAGACCTCTGCCTCGAAGTTCCAACCCTGATCGCTGTGCAGCTCCTCCGGTGCGCCAAACCGACAGAACATTTCATCCACCAGCTTTGATGCCGTCATAGCGGCGCTCTGATCCGGGACCGCGCACGCCTCTGGCCACTTAGTGAAATAATCCATCGTGACCGGCACGTAGCGGTTCCCCCGGTCCGTGGTCGGGAAAGGGCCCAGGATGTCCACTCCCACTCGCTCCATCGGTGCTCCCACCCGGTACTGCTGCAGGGGAGCGTGGGATCGCTGAGTTGGTCCCTTCTGAGCTGTGCATGTGTCGCAGCGATGAACGTGGAGCTCCACGTCCTGATGACAACCGGGCCAGTAGAACCGGGCCCGAAGGCGCTGCAGCGTCTTTGTCACTCCGAAGTGGCCCGCTCCTACCGCCCCATGAACCAGCTGGAGTACTTTGGGCCGGAGTCGACGAGGAACCAGCAGCTGCCAGACGTGCCGCTGCCCAGCTGGAGTCTGCCACTGTCTATACACCACGCCCTCGTAGCAGCGGAGGTTGGCCCACTGGGAGTGCAGGGCCTTAGTCTCTGGGTCCAGCGGTGACACAACCTCCCAGGCGGGCCGCTGTCCTGCGTCCAGCCACTGCCGAACCCGCGAAATGACCGGGTCTCTGTCCTGCTCGCTCTGCAGCTGCTGCGTGCCAAGAACCTCTGTGACGTCATCGCTGGGGAGAACTGCCTGATCATCTAAGGGGCTGTGCGTCACTGCGTGATTCCTGCTCGCAGCGGCTCGGAGAGCGGCAGCCCGTGGGGCGGTTTGGTCCCGATCTTCAGCCCGTTGGCAGTGACGACACTCCTCTGTTGCGCAGGGGCGCCGAGACAGCGCGTCAGCGTTGGCATGGAGGCGGCCTGCCCGATGCACAATCTGGAAATTATAATCCTGCAGTGCCTCCAGCCACCTCGCCAACTGTTCATCCGGTTCTTTGAAGTTTAACAACCAGGTCAGGGAAGCGTGGTCCGTCCTGAGCTGGAACCTCCCCCCGTACACATACGGGCGGAAATGATGCAGTCCTTGGATGACAGCCAGCAGCTCTCTGCGAGTCGCACAGTAATTCCTCTCGGCTCTGCTGAGAGTGCGGCTGAAGAAAGCGACTGCCTGCTCTCCATGTTCTCCCTCCTGGGATAGCACCGCCCCAATGCCCTGGTTGCTGGCGTCCGTGTCCACGATGAAAGGGCGGTTCGGGTCAGGATACCGCAGGACGGGGGCTCTGATGAGCGCTGCGCGAAGCTGGGAGAAAGCAGCAGCACAGCTGTCACTCCACTGGAACGTGCGTCCTTTCTGCGTCAGCTGATGCAGCGGGCTGGCGATGGTGGCGAAGTCTTTCACAAACCTCCTATAATAGGAGGCCAATCCAAGAAAACTCCTCAGTTCTCCAACGTTCCGCGGCACTGGCCAGTCTCTCACTGTTGCCACTTTTTCCGGGTCGGTGGCGACCCCCGCTGCGCTGACGACGTGGCCCAAAAAGGTGGTCTCCCGCCAGAACAGGTGGCACTTCTTAGGGTGTAACCGTAGCCCCGCCTGCTGGATGGCTCCCAGCACCTCTCGGAAATTTGACAGGGCGCTGTCAAAATCAGCTGCATGCACCAGCAGGTCATCCAGGTAAACAATGCAGCGACTCCGGGGCACGTGAGCCAGCACTCGCTCCATCAAGCGCTCAAAGGTGGCCGGAGCGTTGCAGAGTCCAAACGGCATCACTTTAAACTGGTACAGTCCCTGCCCGATGGAGAAGGCTGTTTTTTGGCGGGCCTCGGGTGACAGCTCTACCTGCCAATAGCCGCTGCGTAGATCCAGCGAGCTGAACCAGCTGGAGCCGGCGATGTGGTCCAGTGCGTCATCGATGCGGGGCAGGGGGTAGGAATCTTTCCTGGTGGCGTCGTTCAGGCGTCGGTAATCCACACAGAACCGCCACGACCCGTCCTTCTTCTTGACCAGCACCACAGGCGCCGCCCAGGGGCTGCTGGAGGGCTCAATGACATCTGCCTCCAGCATTTCTCGCACTTTTTGTTCCGCCGCTGCCCGCCTTGAAAAGGGCAGCCGGCGTGGGCGGAGTCGAATCGGCCTGGCCTCACCGGTGTCGATCTCGTGCTGCACCAACCCGGTCCGGCTGCATTCCTCATCCTTCGCGGCGAAAACACCCACGTAATAGTCCAATAGCTCCCGCAGCTGGCGTCTCTGTTCCGGGTCCAGCCCGCTGCAGCTCCGCTGAAATAATTCCTCCACCGCCTGCTGCGTCTCTGCTGACACGTTGACCCCTCCCCTTGCTGTCCCTGTGTGTGCTCGTGCTCCCTCTGTCCGCGCTGGTGACATCATCGTGTCCAGTCCTCGCGGTGGCCTGCCTGGTCCGGTCTGTCTTGGCGATCCCTTGATTGCGCGTGCCCCCGTGTCCCTTCCTTGGGTTCTGCTGTGGAGCGTGATGGTCCGGTTTCCCAGCTGGAGGGAAGGTCCTGCGGTGTCGATCTTGGCACGCCAGGCTGTGAGCAGGTCTAGTCCAATAATGCAGGGGTGTTGGATGTCAGCCAGCCAGAACGGGTGTCTTATGTTCTGACCGGCCACCCCCACCACCAGCACTCTCCGCCCCTTCAGTCGGGCGCGCTCACCGGTAGCTGTGGTGACGCAGCGCTCGGTGGGTTCCCACCCCCGCAGAGCCGTCTTGCTTGTGCCCGGCAGCACACCGGGTCGAACCAAAGAGATTGTAGAGCCGGTGTCAATCAGGGCCCGGATCGACGTCTTCCCCAAGCTGCACTGTAGATAGATCCCTGGAGAGTGTCCAACTCGGCCCACGCGCGGTGCCGGCTCCTCAGGGGAAACATCTGCTGGAGGTGGCCTGTCCCTGTTCACGCCACCTCGCTCTAGTTTAACGCCGGCGAGGGGCCGGTTTGTCGTGGGGTGGGTGCGGGGCAGTATCGCGCGATGTGTCCCATCTCTCCACAGCGGAAGCACCCTTCCTCGTGCCGCCGAGGCCATCTTCTCCGTGGACGCGCCGCCGTGGTCTGCTGTAATTCCTCCTCCTCCCCCTCGCTCTCCATCGTAGCCTGGTAGGTTCTTCGGCTGTGCGTTGCTACTTCAGCGGTGCGATTTATTAGCGGCTCTGCCCGCTCTGCTTCTGCCACTGCAGTCCTCCAGTCGCTCGCGGCGTGGAGCCGTACGTGGCTCTGGAGCTGGGCCGGGCGGAGACCTTGGATGAAACTCCGGAGGGCGAGCTTCTCTACTGCCTCCGGCGCGAAATCTGGGTAGCTGCGCCGGGTTAACAGCCATATGTCTGCAGCATAGGCTCCTAGTTTTTCCTGGTGGTTCCGGCGGCGGCGGGTCAGCTGTTCTTGGGCGTGCTCAGCATCCGCTATTCTCCCAAATCGTCTCTGGAGCGCCCCTTGTAGTGCTGGCCAGCTGTGGTGCTCCTTGGGCCGGAGATCAGAGAGCGTGCAGAGGGCTTTCCCTTCCAAGGCCAGCGCGACCTGTACGGCGGTTTCCTCTGGCGACCAGCCGTTCAGCGCCGCAGTCAGCTCGATCTGTGTCAGGTAATCATCCAATGTGGCTTCGCCGTTGAAACGGGGAATCTTGGCCCGCTGTCGAACAGGTGGGGTGGTCGTTTCCTGATCGATCGCCACCCTTGATCGCCGTGGGGTCGCCAGCCCGTGCTGTCCTGAGAAGGGTGGAATGTTTGCTCTGCTCTGTCTTGAAAAAGACAGGAGGCGGGGTGCGCTGGCCCCGTCAGGTCCGCCGCTTCGTTCGTCCCGGCTCCGGGCTCCCGGTGGTGGTGTCTCGGTCCCATCGTCCATCATCAGCTGAGCAATGGCCTGCTCCAGCTGCTGGATCTCCATTCTGATCCTAGCTTCCATTTGCTCCATCCCACTCCTGACACCAGTGTGACGTAAGCAGGGTTCACACAAAGAAAATGGAGCAGATGGCTGTGATCAATGGGATTTATTTTTCACACACTCTGAGCACAGGCAGGAGGGGAGGTCATTCTCCCAGACCTCCGTTTAAATCACGGTTACACACACATAACGTTTTCAACTGGCAAAGCATGCTGGGAAATTCCTGCCCCCCTTAACATGGCCCCAGCGTTACAATACACTTTTCTTGAACCTGTTTCAAGCAGAAAATCATGTCCATTGTGCTTCTTCCACTTCTAAAGCTGCACTGGGTTTCCGGTAGTACATTCTGCGAGATGTGTTCATTGAGTCTGTTCAGTAGTACACGTGAGAGAATCTTACCAACAGTGGCTAGCAGTGATATACCTCGGTAATTTCCACAATCTTTCCTGTCACCTTTCTTGAACAAAGGCACAATACTTGCATCCTTCCAGTCTTGAGATACTTTCTGGGCATCCCATATCTCTTAGATGAGCTTGTGCAGGCAGTTGGTCAGCTGAACACCACCAAATTTCCACACTTCTGCTGGAATTCCATCCCTTCCTGGAGCTTTACCATCCTGTGTTGTCCTGATAGCTGCCATTAGTTCATCAAAATTTGGTGGTTCATCCAGACTTGATACAACTGGTCGCTGCACTAGAGCTTCTTTAGCCTCTTCAGTGAGATCTCCGGGGTTGTTTAGTAGTTGGTCAAAGTGGTCTGCAAATTTGCCCAGGATCTTGTCTTTCTCCTGCAAAACCGTTTCACCATCTATTGCCTTTAGTTGGATCAATCCTCTTGGTTTAGGGCCGTAGATTTCTCTCAAACCTGTGAAGAATGTTTTCATGGCCTTCCTATCTGCTGCAGTTTGACGTTCCTCCACTTTTTCATCCCACCAGTTGGACTTCATCTCTCTGGTGTACTTCTGTAGCTCACTCTGAGCCTTTGAGTATTTCTTCTTCTTCGAACTTGTGTTACACTGTAGGTTTTTCTGCCTAGCTGTATTCCTTGCTTCTAGTAGTTTCTTCAGGTGTCCATCATGCTCATCAAACCAATCTGGATGTTTCCTCTCAGGGTGGCCTAATACATTACTCACAGTCTGATACACCATATCCTTCAGTGTTGCCCATTTCTCTCTCTCTCTCTTTTTTTTTTTTATTACTTATTTTGTACCCGTAGGTAGATTTGTTTTGCAGTCTGGTGACAAGCCACCAGCTGCCGGTCGCTGCGTGCGCAAGCGCCCCGTATCCCTAACCTGCATGTTTTTGGCATGTGGGAGGAAACCGGAGAAATCCCGGAGTAAACCCACGCAACACGGGGAGAACATGCAAACTCCACACAGATCACTGTTGGCCGGGGGCAGGGATCAAACCCACAATCTCATGATCCCCGCGATCCCCCGGCCGAGGGTAAAACTGTGCTGCCGCAGTGCTAACCACTGCGCCACCGTGCAGCCTCTTCTATGTCATTCTCTGAGTTGTTGCTGTCCCAGTCTTTCAAGTTTTCATCCATTTCCTGTGTAAGTTCTTCCTGCTTCTTTTGGCCTTTCATTGCACTAGTGTTTAGCTTCCGTGGTGGCTTCACACCCGTCCTGTAGTGCTGTTTTCGTCTCCAAATCCTTAATCTAGATCTCAGCATAACATGATCAGTACCACAGTCCGCGCCTCTCATTGCTCTGTTGTCCAATACATCCCTTATGTCTCTCTGCCTGACTATGATGTAGTCTAATAAGTGCCAGTGCTTGGATCAGAATCAGAATAAGTTTATTGCCAAGCACATTTACAAGTAAATAGCAGGTAAATATACGAGGAATTTGACTTGACACTGAAAACGTCATAAATGACATTCTCAATGACGCGGCGAGCCGTGAAGGCACCTGTCAGCAGGAGGGGAACAGAAGGCAGTGGGGGGAAGGGGGGGGTGGACACAGTAGGAGAGAGAAAAAAGCATTGTTTATCAGAATAAAGTTCATATATGACCGATATTATGATTACAAGAAAAAAAACTCTCAATGCACAATTAGCAGACAATAGAATCCACACAATGACACAAAGAGAGCAGTGAGTGTATATCTTCAACAGTCAGTATAGTGGATCAGTATGTGTGAGTTGGGTGCACTCAGTGGCAAATCAGTTTGGAGGACAACAATAGTCTCTTCCTCAGCAGATGTTATGACTACAGTCTGAAGCAAAGGCACGTGTCCTTGAGTATGGCAGATGGAATAGTTTTGCCAGCCAGCTGTCCTTCAGAGTCAGATGCTGCCCGCCAGTGTTATGAAAACAAATATACTGTTGATTATCTGGAGGACTGAGTGCTGAGGGTGCCGAAAAGAACAGGTCGAATAGCACTGACTTCAGAGAAAAAACTTTCTATTCTCTTACGGATTCAGTGCTCCAATTCCTTCATGGCCAGGCGTTGAAATCGATTCGTGGACAGCTGTCAGCGTGATCGTGATGTAATCCATTTTCCTGTACAGTTCTCCATTGGCCGCTGTCAGAGTCCTGCCCAGTTGGTCAATTTGATGGGTGAGCTTCGCCGGGTCCGCTTTTTGATAAGCTCTATCCATCTTCTTCAATTTGCGGTACACCAGAACAATCCCAAATCCAATCAGTAGAATTCCGATGACCATTGCTCCGAAAAGATATAAATCTTCAATATCTTCAATAGAAAGATCACACAGGCACAAAAGTTTCCAATTGCTTGTGTCCTTTAAATAACCCGCAGCAGCAGTTCCTGCAGGACAGATCGGCTCCCCCGGGCCAGATTTCCTCGTTGAAAAAACAGTGTCAATTGCGTTCAAAGCCCAGCTTATTAAATCCATAATTTCGTTAGATAAATCAGCAGTAAAGACACGCAGACAGACGATAGCAAGCTGGGATCCAGTCAGTTGGGGAGGGAGAGAGAGATAGGGAGCCGGAGCTGGGAAGAAAAGCGTCTGCTCTCTTTGGAGGGCGGAAGTGAAAGCATGATCTTAGTGATCTTGGGTGCATCCATGTCTTCTTGTGTGTGTCCTTGTGCTTAAATAGAGTGTTGGTTATCACAAGGTTGTACTCTGAACATAGTGCAAGTAGAAGTTCTCCATTAGTATTGCACTTGCCTACTCCATGACTGCCTAGCACTCCTTTTTAATTTCTCAGTGTTCGAACCACCTCTGGCATTAAAATCTCCAATGAGTATCAGCCTGTCATCAGTTGGTGCACGCCTGATAGTCTCACGTAAATCACTGTAGAACTCTTCCTTCACCTCCTCTGTGTTGGTCATTGTTGGGGCATATACACTGATGAGTGTGGCATACATCTTCCGCTGTAGTGGGAGTCTCATAGTCATTATCCTGTCGTTGCTCGGCACCGGTTCCTCATCAAGCATTGCTGCTATCTCCTTTCTAACTGCAAAGCCCACTCCTGCTTCTCTCCTTTCTTGAGTTGATCTCCCACTCCAAAAGAAGATGTACCCATGGTCTTCCAAGCTGTCATATCCAGGCAATCTTGTTTCACTAAGTGCAGCTATATCTACATTGTACCTGTTCATTTCCAGGGCCACAAGTGCGGTCTGTCTTTCTGGGCGCTGTGATGTTGTTCTGCCCAACAGAGTGTGTACATTCCATTCTGCTACACACAAGGCTGCTGTTTTCCTCTTCTTTTGTCTTCCTGCTCCTAGCTTACTTTTCACTGCCTGTCGGAGTGTGAACAGATCAGCGCGGACCTTGTAAGCCCGGGCAACGTCCGAGCCGGTATGAGTTGCTTTCTGATTGACCATTTCATGAAACTGCTTGCAAAGTATTTGAGTACTGCTAGCTTTTGCTGGACTAGCAGCACGTTCTTGGCAGATAAAGGTATTATCAGTGGCAAGGACAAGCCAAGACAAACTGACTACAGTATCTGTTGCAGTGACTGACCAGATGATAGGTTTGTTTATCTCTGCTCTTTGTGTAGTGGATGTCACAATGCACCGACTGGCACAGTCCACCATAGACCTTGCGACAGATGTGTTTATCTGCCAGGATGTCCAGTCTCACCCCATGTAACTGGGAGTGGTCCACCACAGACCTGTGGCAGATATTATTTTTAGTTCTGCCAGGATGCCCTGTTTCACCCTCCATGCCCTCGGAAGGGTGGGGATGCCAGTTGAGTTGCCGACGGCTCGACCCATAAGACAGGTATTATCAGTTTTCATGGTTATCCGGTAGCAAGCAAGCCAATGCCTGACCTGACAAATCAGTGTTATATATATAAAGCATCTTTTAATTAATTTTCTTCAAATTTAAGCTTTCTTTGTTATTCTGTTGAGCCATTTTTAGCTTTTTAGCTGTCAGTTTTAACTTTTATTTAACAATTTAAACTTTGTTCTTCAGCTTTACGTCATGTCAGTTTTCAAGTTAGCTTTTACTATAACTGTAATCTAACTTTATGCTTTTGTTGTACAACTTAGTCATTTCAGCTTTTGCATTCATCAGTGTTAGTTTTATTTAGCTTTTTTTTAAATTTTTATTTATTTTAAGCATTTTTTTAATTTAGCATTTTTGGAGCTGTTTTTCTTTAAGTTATTTTGACATTTACGGTGGGGCAAAAAAGTATTTAGTCAGCCACCAATTGTGCAAGTTCTACCACTTAAAAGATGAGAGAGGTCTCCAATTTTCATCATAGATATACCTCAACTATGAGAGACAAAATGAGAAAAAAAAAAAAAAATCCAGAAAATCACTGAAGGATTTTTAATGAATTAATTGGTAAATTCCTCAGTAAAATAAGTATTTGGTCAATAACAAAAGTTCATCTCAATGAGGACTTCCGGTTATGGCTGCCACGTAGGACGGACGTGTCTCGCTCTGCTCTGCTCCTGGAGAAAAAAAATCGGCAAATAACTCTCTCATTTGGGACAGAACGTATCCCAGCATTTGGGCGAGGATATGTCGGCGAAGCCTAAGGCTGGAAAACCAGGAAAAGGAAAAAGCGAGCCGCCGAAACAGTCCAAATTAACGGACTTTCAGGTCTGTGACGCAGCAAACAAAACTCCATATATGGCGGAGGAGGCTGGCGGCGGTGCGATGTCTGCGGGGAATGGCGCAGATGCGCTGATGGCTGCCATGAGTTCAATGAGAGCGGACTTTTCCTCTAGATTTGATGGGATTATGACAGCGTTGGAAGGAATAAGAAAGGAATTGGGTGACTGTGTAGAACGAACGGCGCAGATGGAGCTCCGTCTCGCTAGTGCTGAAGATGACGTCACCCGTCTTCAATTAAAGGTGCGCACTTTGGAAAAAAAAAAAAATCTCTGGAAGATAATATTTTGGATTTGGAATCTCGGTCGAGACAGAATAATTTGAGGCTGGTGGGTCTTCCAGAGGAATCAGAAGGTCGGGACGTATGTTCCTTTCTGGAAAAGTGGATTCCGGAGGTGCTGGGCAGCGAGGAGTTGCAATCAGCAGTGGTTCTGGAAAAAGCACATCGTATTGGCCCACGGAGAGATAAGGGACCGCCGAGGACCTTAATTATGAAGTTTCTTAGCAACAGAGACAGGATGAAGATCTTCAACGCTGCACGTGCTAAAGGAGAGATTAAACACCAGGACCAGCAGGTGCGGTTCTACCCAGATTTGGCCACAGGAATCCAGCAATTGAGGAAGCAGTTTGATCCCATACGTAAGGAGCTGCGCAACCTTGGGATTCGTCATGGTGTAATCTATCCTGCGAGACTGCTGACCACGTATGAGGACAGAACCCACATCTTCAAGACCCCAGAGGAGGCGCAGGAGTTCATCAAGAAGATCAAAGAAGAAGAAGAGACTGGTGGGAGCTAAGCATGAACAAAATATAAGGTAGAATAATTAAGCATTTGCACAGGCATCTGACTGACTTGAAGTAAATAGTAAGTTTACAAAATATAGATTGTATTATATATTAAAAAAACAAAACAAAAACAAAACAAACAAAAAAAAAACTATGATGTACAAAGTTGTTAAAAATTTTGGAGTTAAGTTGGAAAACTACAGAGGAGAGTTAATGTTATGTCTTTAAAAGCAGTAGAGTTAGGGTGATTGGGAGGATGAAGAAGGAGTGGCTTAGGCTGTTCCCCGTGGGTGTGGAACGGTCGATGGCTATATCGGGAGATAGAATTTTTCTTTTGATTTTGGGGGGTTTGCCACAAGTGTGGGAAGGGGAAATTTGTTTGTGTGTAGTTTGTAGGATGAATGTTCAACCACTCATGTTTTTGCTTCTCTGTATGAGCATGTTTACACTGCAAGGTAATCCTAAACTCTCTATTGATCATGGACCAAAGTGTTAATCTTAATTTAACTTCATGGAATTGCAGAGGTCTACAAAATTTAAAAAAACTTAAACAAGTTATGAATAAAATAAAGGACATGGGTTCAAGAATTGTGTTTTTACAAGAAACTCATCTGATAGAGGAGGATGTTAAAAGAATTAGGAGTAGATGGCAGGGAAGTGTATTCACCTCTTCATTTTCATCCCGAGCCAGGGGAGTTATGACTCTCATACATAAATCAGTTCCTTTTCAGGTGAAAAATGTAATTGGAGACAAATTTGGAAGATATGTAATCATTCAAGGTTCTTTGCTATTAGAAAATATAAATCTTGTGAACTTATATGGTCCCAATATAGATGATCAGAAGTTCTTTGCTAATTTATTTCTCATCTTATCATCACTTACAGGGCAACATATATTAGCAGGGGATTTTAATTGTACATTGAATCCAGGTGTGGATAGATCAACAGGACTGGATTGTACGCACATTGGATGTAGGATGACTATTAATCATTTTATGAAAGAATTGAGATTGTTAGATATATGGAGAGAAATGAAACCACAAGTTAAAGCCTATTCTTGTTATTCCAGTACCTACAAGACATTCTCACGTATTGATTATTTTTTGATTTCCACAGAATTAAGGTCCAAGATTCAAAACTGCTTTTATGATAACATCGTGATTTCTGATCATGCACCCTGTTGTCTAATATATGTAGATAAAAAATTGACAAAGGAATCAGGTAGATGGCAATTTCAGCATAAATGGCTTCAGGATGAGGAATTTGTCAAGTATATAGAAAAACAGATAGACGAGTTCTTTGACATCAATACTACACAAACATCAGCATGTGTAAAGTGGGAGGCTTTCAAAGCTTTTATTAGGGGACATATTATTAGTTATACAGGATCAAAATCTAAGAAGACTCGAGAGGAGAGAGCTAAATTGGAACATAAAATAAAAAGTCTTCAGGAAAAAGTGTATGCAGGAAGTGACCCAAGGTTGGAGAATGAATTACTGATTTTGAGAGCTGAATACGACAAAAAATCAGCGAATAGAGCTGCCTCGAGTCTTCTAAGATTGAAACAATCTTTTTATGAACAAGGTGAAAAATCAGGAAAATTATTAGCATGGCAGATTAAACAATTGGAAATTAAAACACCAATTACCAGTATTATAAGTAACGGACAGGTAGTTATAGATCCTTTAGAAATTAATAGAGCCTTTAGAGATTACTATGAAAAATTATATGATACCAAAAATGAACCTGATTTAACAAAACTAAATGGGTTTTTGAACGAACTATCTATACCGTGTATTCCAAATGAAAACAGGGAGATATTGGAGTCTAAAATTAGTCAAGAAGAAGTTGGGCTAGCCATTGATAATATGAAATCAGGAAAAAGTGCAGGACCAGATGGTCTTCCAGTTGACCTTTATAAAAAATTTAAGAATAAATTAATAAAACCTTTTTTGGAAATGGTTTTAGAAGCATTTCAAAATAATAATTTACCATCATACATAAATAATGCCTTAATTATACTGCTGCCAAAACCAGGTAAGCCCTCTAATAAATGTGAAAATATGAGACCAATAAGCCTATTAAACGCCGACCTTAAGATAATCTGTAAAATTTTAGCAAGACGAATACAAGAAATTTTACCAAATATTATTAATCGAGATCAGAATGGCTTTATAAAGGGTAGACAAGGCTTCCATAATGTAAGAAGACTATTTAATATTATTTATTTTAATAAAGAAGCACCGGATACAGCTCTCCTATCATTGGACGCCGAAAAGGCCTTTGATAGAGTTGAATGGCCCTTTCTTTTTGAAGTCCTACAAAGGTTTGGACTTGGAAATAATTTCATAAAATGGGTTCAAATAATATACAATAATGCTACAGCAGAAATCCTAACAAATAACAATATTTCAAAACCAATAAAAATCAATAGAGGATGTCGACAAGGCTGTCCACTTTCACCTTTACTGTTTACTATGGCAATTGAACCTTTAGCGATAGCGATACGTTTACATTCACAAATATATGGAATTAAAGTTGGACCAACAGAACATAAAATCTCCCTGTACGCCGATGATATAATTTTGTTTATGTCGAATCTAAAAAAATCAATTCCAACCTTGTTGAATTTAATAAAGAATTTTGGGGAAATATCAGGATATAAAATAAATAAAACTAAATCTTCAATATTAATGCTAAATGAGACCCAGAGAAATTACCCAGCCCCTGAGGTAAATCAATTCAATGTTGTAAATCAGTTTAAATATTTAGGAATCCAAATTATGCCTAAGCTAGAATCATTCGCCAGTGTCAACTATGAAGCCTTAATGTCAGATATCAATGAGTTAACTCAGAGATGGATGTCACTACCAATGTCGATGATCGGGAGAATCAATATACTTAAAAGTAATATTTTACCTAAAATACTTTATTTATTTCAATACATTCCCTTATCACCACCTTTAGATCTATTCTCAAGAATAAAAAAAAAGTTAGTGGAATTTATATGGAACAACAGGAGGGCTAGATTACGTTTGTCTTTATTATATTTACCATTTGATCGTGGAGGTCTGAAATGTCCAAATTTTATGTTGTATTATTGGTCGGCACAACTGAGGTCTATGACATATTATTTTTCATCAAATGATCTCCCTCACTGGACTGAAATGGAATCATACAATTTACCTTTACCTCTTCCCATATTCATATACTCAGATTCGGCAAAAAAATTACAAAAACAAGTTAAAAATCCATTTGTAAAGCATATGATCAAAATATGGTGTGAAGCTAAAAACTATTTAAAAGAACCACAGTTATTGTCACAATTTAGTCCAATATGGGGTAATCAATATTTTAAACCAGGGAGAGCGGACGCTGTATTTAAAGTATGGAATTTAAAAGGGATACAAAAGATTCAGGATTTATATTTGCCATGTGCAGACAACATAATGTCTTTTGAAGAGCTGAGGATCAAATTTAATCTCAATAGAACACATTTTTTTAAATATCTTCAACTTAGAAACTTTATTCGATCAAATCAAAATAAAGCTCTCACTCGACCTATTTATTCATCCTTGGAAAAAATGATGATGAAAGATAGTAAAAGAAAGGGTATTATTTCAGAGTTTTATAACTCATTGACACTATCTTCAAGTGAAAATTCACTGAAAAGATTAAACTACTGGAAAGAAGATCTTAGAAAGCCAGTTTAGTTTTTTTTTCTGTTGGCTTCATCCAGCAATGACCTACAGCTCTTGCTGGGACGGTTTGCCGCTGAGTGTGAAGCGGCTGGGATGAGAATCAGCACCTCCAAGTCCGAGTCCATGGTCCTCAGCCGGAAAAAGGTGGATTGTCCTCTCCGGGTTGGGGACAGGCTCCTGCCCCAAGTGGAGGAGTTTAAGTATCTTGGGGTCTTGTTCACGAGTGAGGGGAAAATGGAGCGAGAGATCGACAGACGGATTGGAGCAGCATCTGCAGTGATGCGGACGTTGTACCGGTCTGTTGTGGTGAAGAGGGAGCTTAGTTCTAAGGCAAAGCTGTCGATTTACCAGTCAATCTACGTTCCTACTCTCACCTATGGTCACGAGCTTTGGGTAATGACCGAAAGAACGAGATCGCGGATACAAGCGGCTGAAATGAGCTTTCTCCGTAGGATTGCTGGACTCACCCTCAGAGATAGGGTGAGGAGCTCAGTCATCCGGGAGAGGCTCAGAGTAGAACCGCTGCTCCTCCACATTGAAAGGAGTCAGTTGAGGTGGTATGGGCATCTGATTAGGATGCCTCCTGGACGCCTCCCACTTGAGGTGTTTCAGGCACGTCCCACTGGGAGGAGACCCCGGGGCAGACCCAGGACTCGGTGGAGAGACTATGTCTCCCAGCTAGTCTGGGAACGCCTTGGTATCCCCTCTGAAGAGCTGGAGCAGGTGGCTGGGGAGAGGGAAGTCTGGGCTTCTCTGCTTGAACTGCTGCCTCCGCGACCCGGACCTCCGGAAAAGCGGTAGACGATGGATGGATGGATGGATGGATGGAAAGAAGATCTGCAAATTGAAATTTCAGAGGAACAATGGGAATTGGCTTGTACAGAAGCTCAAACCAAATCAATAAATGCACGCCTTAAATTGATACATTTCAAATGGTTAATGCGGATGTATGTTACACCGGAGGAGTTAAATAGATATAACAAAAATATACCAGATACATGCACAAAATGCATGGAAAGTAAAGGAACCCTATTTCATTGTTTATGGGAATGTAGATTAATAAGAATGTTTTGGGAGGAGGTGAGGGTAACAATTGAAAAAATAATCTCAAAACAAATCATATTGAATCCTAAACTGTTTTTGTTGGGTCTGTACCCAGAAAAGCATAATTTCAATAAAAGTGAAAGAACATTCATAGACCTCAGTTTGCTTAATGCCAAAAAATGTATTGCACTATTATGGAAAAAGACTCATAGACCAGATGTGACTCAGTGGTTAAGACAGATGTTAACAAACCTTCCATTAGAAAGAATAACATATATACTGAAATCAAAGGAAATTGTGTTTGAGAATATATGGAGACCTTTTATTGATTATGTAAAAAATTTAAACATAACTCTTGAAGAAGAAGGTGAATGATGTGTGTGGACCTTGTAAATTCCAAACTGGTGAACATAATATGTATACTAATGTATTGGATTGTCTAGACTAAACAGAGGAGCATTGTTGAAGACTTGATTTTGTTGGTGGTTGTTGGTGTTTTTAGGGCATTTTTTTTTTTTTTTGTAGTACTTTAGTGTTAGTGTTTGTTTGTATCATGTTTGTTAAAAAAAAAAAAGGTTCAATAAAGATATTGTGGAAAAAAAAAAAAAGTTCATCTCAATACTTTGTTATATACCCTTTGTTCGCAATGACAGAGGTCAAACGTTTTCTGTAAGTCTTCACAAGGTTTTCACACACTGTTGCTGGTATTTTGGCCCATTCCTCCATGCAGATCTCCTCTAGAGCAGTGATGTTTTGGGGCTGTCGCTGGGCAACACGGACTTTCCACTCCCTCCAAAGATTTTCTATGAGGTTGAGATCTGGAGACTGGCTAGGCCACTCCAGGACCTTGAAATGCTTCTTACAAAGCCACTCCTTTGTTGCCCGGGCGGTGTGTTTGGGATCATTGTCATGCTGAAAGACCCAACCACGTTTCATCTTCAATGCCCTTGCTGATGGAAGGAGGTTTTCACTCAAAATCTCATAATACATGGCCCCATTCATTCTTTTCTTTACACGGATCAGTCATTCTGGTCCCTTTGCAGAAAAACAGCCCCAAAGCATGATGTTTCCACCCCCATGCTTCACAGCAGGTATGGTGTTCTTTGGATGCAACTCAGCATTCTTTCTCCTCCAAACACGACAAGTTGAGTTTTTTCTATTTTGGTTTCATCTGACCATATGACATTCTCCCAATCCTCTTCTGGATCATTCAAATGCTCTCTAGCAGACTTCAGACGGGCCTGGACATGTACTGGCTTAAGCAGGGGGACACGTCAGGCACTGCAGGATTTGAGTCCGTGGCGGCATAGTGTGTTACTGATGGTAGCCTTTGTTACTTTGGTCCCAGCTCTTTGCAGGTCATTCACTAGGTCCCCCCGTGTGGTTCTGGGATTTTTGCTCACCGTTCTCGTGATCATTTTGACCCCACGGGGTGAGATCTTGCTTGGAGCCCCAGATCGAGGGAGATTATCAGTGGTCTTGTATGTCTTCCATTTTCTAATAATTGCTCCCACAGTTGATTTCTTCACACCAAACTGCTTACCTATTGCAGATTCAGTCTTCCCAGCCTGGTGCAGGTCTACAATTTTGTTTCTGGTGTCCTTTGACAGCTCTTTGGTCTTGGCCATAGTGGAGTTTGGAGTCTGACTGTTTGAGGTTGTGGACAGGTATCTTTTATACTGATAACGAGTTCAAACAGGTGCCATTAATACAGGTAACGAGTGGAGGACAGAGGAGCCTCTTAAAGAAGAAGTTACAGGTCTGTGAGAGCCAGAAATCTTGCTTGTTTGTAGGTGACCAAATACTTATTTTACTGAGGAATTTACCAATTAATTCATTAAAAATCCTTCAATGTGATTTTCTGGATTTTTTTTTTTTTTTTTTCATTTTGTCTCATAGTTGAGGTATACCTACGATGAAAATTGGAGACCTCTCTCATCTTTTAAGTGGGAGAACTTGCACAATTGGTGGCTGACTAAATACTTTTTTGCCCCACTGTATGCTAATGTTGTGTTACTTTTTAAGCTAGCATTTCCCCTTAGCTTTAAACTTTTATTTTGCATATTTTGAAGCTTTGACATGTTTTAGTCTTTCTCTGCATGAGCAGATGGTCAGCCACTCTGCTGTTTCACACTCCGTTTGCTCTGCTGCTTACATAAGGATGGGTGATTTAATTGGGAGCTTTTTAACGAGTTTGTGACTGGGAACACTGCCCTAGTTTGACAGTTATTAATGTTTCTTTTCCCTTAGCTCAGTGATTAACTGACTGTAGACCAGTGCAGTTAAACATTTAACACCCTGCAGACCTGACCTACATCCACCAATCACAGACCACCAGAACACAGCAGGGTCTCCAACACCTGGCTCTGGGGTCACATATTAGAACTGTATAACACAGGCAACAAATTACAGGCAAAACATGTTTTTTCTGTGTTTTTAATGTGTGTTTTTTATGTATTTAATTTGTATGTAACTTGTTGCCCCTATTAAAAAGTGCCACAAAGGTGAAGACAGACATTTGCAAGAAAAGTTGCAAAATTATGAGGAAAAACATCACTAATTTATGAGGAAAAAAGTATAAAATTTCAGGGCAAAACCTGCGCTGTCATTAACCCAACAGCACAAAAACGTCAGCCCAACGTTGGCCCACGTACAGCATCTAATAGAGGCCGTTTGCACATCGGCAAGATATTGGGTAGACGTCGGACGTATTTCTGATGTAAACTTCGTAAGTCGGGCAAATATTTGCTAACTACCTGTCTGCACTTTACATAACACATCTACGTCTTTGTTGTCATGACGACATTTGTGTTGTTAGCACAAACAACCTCTATAATACCCATTCCTGATGCAAACTTTGTACGATGGGCTGACGTATGTGTGCTATTCTGCTGACTCGATCATTTCTCCTTCATTCTCATGCTCCATTAATGTGAACGTTTAACGGCGTTCTCCTCCTCAGGGTCAGTACTGCGACATCTGCAGTCAAGGTGACAGCGACCGAGCCCACCCCATCACCAACGCCATTGACGGAACAGAGCGATGGTGGCAGAGCCCGCCGCTGTCCAGAAGCACCGACTTCAACCAAGTCAACGTCACCCTGGACCTGGGTCAGGTAGGACCACTTCCTGTTTTCTCCTCCTCCTTTTTCTTCTTCTTCTTCAGCTGTGATTTAAACGTCTGTTGAGGTGGTTCAGGAGGATTTATGGGGTTCTGGAATGTTTTGTGAGGACTGTGGAGCTTAATTTCCACAGTGAGGTACTGTTTGAAACCATCCTGGTGTTCTGGGTTTATGCTAAATGTTAGCTGCCTTAGCTGCATCAGCTTACATGCTGCAGTGAAGAGAACTAACAAAATCAGAGACGCCCATGTAGTTATTAGCTAACATGCTATGTATCAGTCTGCTGGTGTTCCTGTCAGATGCTAACTTCCTGCAGCGTGTCTGTACAATGGAGCGGTGTTGCCCTGTGAAGAGCCACTCTGCTTTAGCCTTTGCTGCTCCTCTCTGAGTGTTCTCAGCTGCAGTGTTCTCTTTGTTCTGAGGAAAGAACGTCTGCGCTCCTCCTCTCAGCTCTGAAGTTCTCCATCCGTGTTTTCAGACCAGGGTTGGGTCCGGTTGTCTTCATCCCTCCCAGCTAACATTGCCTGGCTTTTGTTCTGCCTGTTTCTTTGGTTTTTTGTTATTTCATCACTAATGTTGGGGAGCATGTGAACAAAAATCCTGTAGATCTGATCAGTGTTGATGGTTCTGCTGCTGTAGACACCGATGTCTGTTTCAGGCTTTAACGGGACACAGCAGAGATCTCAGCCTCTGGTATCCGTTGATCTGATGTTTGACTCCAGGCAGGAGGCTTTAATGGGGGGCAAACGTTTAACCGTAAATTAGGTGCAAATATGCAAGAATAAAGGGGCAACAGTTTGATACAAAATGGTAATTTAAACATTTTAAAAGTTGGAAATTATAATTTAAGTACACAGAATAAAAATTTAACCAGTATCCAGATGAGTGTTGCAAAATTATGAGGAAAAAATTTGAAAATTTACAGGAAGAAACTGCAACTTTATAACAATTGTCTTTACAAAATTCTGAGAAAAAAATAGAAAATTTTTCAGAAAGAAATATGAAAATTTACAGGGAAAAATGGAAATTTACAAGAAAAAAGTCACAAATTTTTGAGAAAAAATAAGCAAATTTATGAGAAAAAAGTCACAAATATTGAATAAAAAAGATGAAAAAGACATTAAAAATTTATAAGAAAAAAAGGCAAATTTATAAGGAAACAAGTTGAAAATTAACAGGAAATTGCAAATTTATAAGAAAAAAACCACATTTCTGAGAAAGAAGTGGAAAATTTTTCACAAAGAAATATGAAAATTTTACAGGAAAAAAATGCAAATTTACAAGGAAAAAAAAGTCAGATTTATGAGAAAAAAAGTTGCAAGTTTTTGAGAAAAAAAAGTTGAAAATTTACAGGAAGAAATAAAACATTCACAAGAAAAAAACAGCAAATTTTTTAGGGAAAAAAGTTGAAAATTAACAGGAAAAAGCTGCAGTTTTATGAGCAAAAAAAGTGACAAATTTATGAGAAAAAATGATTGTTTTTTGCAAAGCCGTTTTTGACATTTTTTGCTGGACTGATGAAGGTCTGAGCAGCAGAGACGCCCACATGTAAGGACAGGCGTGTCCAGACTCGTCTGTGTGTGCAGCTCTGCTTGGTGCTGGATGGTCTGTGGTTCCATATGTTAGACCAGTCAGCGGGTGCTGATCTGTCTTCAGAACATCAGAACGGTTCCACAGCTGCTCTGCTCGCTGTTCATCATCCGCTTTCCTGTACAGCTCACAGGTCAGAGCAGATGTTTCCTAGAGGGGGTCAGGTTGCCAGGTTGGGATGTAGGCAGCAGGAATGTAGGTGGGTTTATGGTGGAGGATGACCCCACCAACCCCCCAGGGTCTGCAATGTGGACCAGTCTGAACCTGCAGAGGAACACTGATAAAACCCCAGAATCCTCAGTGACAAATGTCTGTGGTCACCGTTGACTTTGTATTCACGTCATTTTACAGCTGAGCTCGTCTGCACCGTTATTCTGATCAGTATAGTTGAATTTAAGTTGGATTTGAGACACAGACGTTTTTCTGGTTTCTTCCTTAGTTTTGGTACTGATGTTTTGATGGAGGGTTTTGGGGATATTTTTGTCTGGTTTCTTTTTTGTTTTTGTTTTTTTAATTCTAATATTTCTGTATTTTTCCTGATTTTTTTTTTTTATAGCTTCATTTTTTTAAAATTTTTTCTTTTTTGTCTGATTTTTAAATTTTTTTTGTTTTTGTTTTTTGTCAGATTTTCTTTTTAGAAATATTTTTGTTTTTTCTTTTTCTTTTCTAGTATTTTTGCTTTTCCTGATTTATTTATTTATTTATTTATTTTCATATACAGTGGGGTAAAAAAGTATTTAGTCAGCCACCAATTGTGCAAGTTCTCCCACTTAAAAGATGAGAGAGGTCTCCAATTTTCATCATAGGTATACCTCAACTATGAGACAAAATAAGAAAAAAAAATCCAGAAAATCACATTGAAGGATTTTTAATGAATTAATTGGTAAATTCCTCGGTAAAATAAGTATTTGGTCAATAACAAAAGTTCATCTCAATACTTTGTTATATACCCTTTGTTGACAATGACAGAGGTCAAACGTTTTCTGTAAGACTTCACAAGGTTTTCACACACTGTTGCTGGTATTTTGGCCCATTCCTCCATGCAGATTTCCTCCAGAGCAGTGATGTTTTGGGGCTGTTGCTGGGCAACACGGACTTTCCACTCCCTCCAAAGATTTTCTATGAGGTTGAGATCTGGAGACTGGCTAGGCCACTCCAGGACCTTGAAATGCTTCTTACAAAGCCACTCCATTGTTGCCTGGGCAATCTCACGATACATGGCCCCATTCATTCTTTCCTTTACACGGATCAGTCGTCCTGGTCCCTCTGCAGAAAAACAGCCCCAAAGTATGATGTTTCCACCCCCATGTTTCACAGTAGGTATGGTGTTCTTTCTCTTCCAAACACAACAAGTTGAGTTTTTACCAAAAAGTTCTATTTTGGTTTCATCTGACCATATGACATTCTCCCAATCCTCTTCCTGATCATCCAAATGCTCTCTAGCAAACTTCAAACGGGCCTGGACATGTACTGGCTTAAGCAGGGGGACACGTCTGGCACTGCAGGATTTGAGTCCCTGGCGGCGTAGTGTGTTTCTGAAGTAGCCTTTGTTACTTTGGTCCCAGCTCTCTGCAGGTCATTCACTAGGTCCCCCCATGTGGTTTTGGGATTTTTGCTCACCGTTCTCATGATCATTTTGATCCCACGGGGTGAGATCTTGCTTGGAGCCCCAGATCGAGGGAGATTATCAGTGGTCTTGTATGTCTTCCATTTTCTAATAATTGCTCCCACAGTTGATTTCTTCACACCAAACTGCTTACCTATTGCAGATTCAGTCTTCCCAGCCTGGTGCAGGTCTACAATTTTGTTTCTGGTGTCCTTTGACAGCTCTTTGGTCTTGGCCATAGTGGAGTTTGGAGTCTGACTGTTTGAGGTTGTAGACGGGTGTCTTTTATACTGATAACGAGTTCAAACAGGTGCCATTAATACAGGTAACGAGTGGAGGACAGAGGAGCCTCTTAAAGAAGAAGTTACATGTCTGTGAGAGCCAGAAATCTTGCTTGTTTGTAGGTGACCAAATACTTATTTTACTGAGGAACTTACCAATTAATTCATTAAAAATCCTTCAATGTGATTTTCTGGATTTTTTTTTTCTCATTTTGTCTCTCATAGTTGAGGTATACCTATGATGAAAATTGGAGACCTCTCTCATCTTTTAAGTGGGAGAACTTGCACAATTGGTGGCTGACTAAATACTTCTTTGCCCCACCGTATATATATATATACAACAGATATAGAAAGTCTCCACCCCCCTGTCCAAATGCCAGGTTTTTGTGATGTAACAAAATGAGACCAACATAAGTCATTTCAAAACTTTATCCACCATTAATGTAGCCTATAACCTGTACAACTCTATTGAAAAACAAACTGAAATCTTTTAAGGGGAAAAATAAAAAATAATAAACTTACAATAACTTGGCTGCATATATATGCACACCCTTAAACTAATACTTTGTTGCAGCACCTTTGGCTTTTTTTACAGCACTCAGTCTTTTTGGGTAGGAGTCTGTCAGCGTGGCATATCTTGATGTGGCAATATTTGCCCACTCTTTACAAAAACGCTCCAAATCTGTCAGATTGCGAAGGCATCTCCTGTGCACAGCCCTCTTCAGATCACCCCACAGATCTTGAATCGGATTCAGGTCTGGACTCTGGCTTTGCCATTCCAAAACCTTAATCTTCTTCTGGTGAAGCCATTCTTTTGTTGATCTGGTTGTGTGCTTTGGGTCATTGTCGTGCTGAAAGATGGCGTTCCTCTTTTTCAGCTTTTTAGCAGAAGCCTGAAGGTTTTGTGCCACCACTGACTGGTGTTTGGAACTGTTGATAATTCCCTCCACCTTGACTAAGGCTCCAGTTCCAGCTGAAGAAAAACAGCCCCAAAGCATGATGGTGCCACCACCATGCTTCACTGTAGGTATGGTGTTCTTTTGGTGATGAGTAGTGCTCTGCGTCATCTGTGTGCCAAATATACCTTTGGTTTGTTTTTGTATGTTTGTCACACTTAAATGTTTCAGATCATCAAACAAATTTAAATATTAGACAAAGATAACAAAAGTAAACACAAAATGCAATTTTTAAATGAAGGTGTTTATTATTAAGGGAAACAAAAAATCCAAACCTACATGGCCCTGTGTGAAAAGTGATTGCCCCCTAAACCTAATGACTGGTTGGGCCACGCTTAGCAGCAACAACTGCAATCAAGCGTTTGCGATAACTGGCAATGAGTCTTACAACGCTGTGGAGGAATTCTGGCCCACTCATCTTTGCAGAATTGTTCTAATTCAGCCACATTGGAGGGTTTTCGAGGCTGAACTGCCTTTTTAAGGTCATGCCACCGCATCTCAATCAAATTCAGGTCAGAACTTTGACTAGGCCACTCCAAAGCCTTCATTTTGTTTTTCTTGCCATTCAGAGGTGGACTTGCTGGTGTGTTTTGGATCACTGTCATGCTGCAGAACTCAAGTGCGCTTCAGCTTGAGGTCACAAACAGATGGCCGGACATTCTCCTTCAGGATTTTTTTGGTAGACAACAGAATTCATGGTTCAGTTTACCGCAGCAAAACAGCCCCAGACCATCACACTACCACCACCATATTTTACTGTTGGTCTGATGTTCCTTTTCTGAAATGCTGCGTTACTTTTATGCCGGATGTAATGGGGCACACACCTTCCAAAAAGTTCAACTTTTGTCTCGTCAGTCCACAAAGTATTTTCCCAAAAGTCTTGGGGATCATTAAGCTGTTTTCTGGCAAACTGAGACAAGCCTTTATGTTCTTTTTGCTCAGCAGTGGTTTTCATCTTGGAACTCTGCCATGCAGGCCATTTTTGCCCAGTCTCTTTCTTATGGTAGAGTCATGAACACTGACCTTAACTGAGGCAAGTGAGGCCTGCAGTTCTTTGGATGTTGTTGTGAGGTCTTTTGTGGCCTCTTGGATGAGTCCTCGCTGTGCTCTTGTGCTAATTCATATGTGCTTGTGCTATTCATATATTTATTCCATCCAGCTACAATGCTCTGCACTGTGTGTCTGTGTGTGTGTGTATATATATACAGTATATTATAGTAATATGTACATATGTATATTAGCTGCTCTTGCTTGCTTGTTTTTTTTTCTTGCCTTCTGATTGTTGCTCTGAGTGTTGCTATCCCTGTGCTGTTGCAATCCTGGAATTTCCCCGTTGTGGGACTAATAAAGGCTTATCTTATCTTATCTTATCTTAATTGTCAGCCAGCCACTCCTGGGAAGGTTCACCACTGTTCCATGTTTTCGCCATTTGTGGATAATGGCTCTCAATGTAGTTTGCTGGAGTCCCAAAGCTTTAGAAATGGCTTTATAGCCTTTTCCAGACTGATAGATCTCAATTACTTTTTCTCATTTGTTCCTGAATTTCTTTGGGTCGCAGCATGATGTCTAGTTTTTGAGGATCTTTTGGTCTACTTCACTTCTTCTTCTTCTCTCTTCTTCTTCTCTTGGTTACTGGCTGATAGCAAACAACTGAAAGGTGCATACCGCCACCTACAGGTCCTATTTAAGTGATTTCTTGATTGAGAACAGGTGTGGCAGTAATCAGGCCTGGGTGTGGCTCGAGAAATTGAACTCAGCTTTCCAAAGATGTGATAAACCACAGTTTATGTTTTAACAGAGGGGGCAATCACTTTTTTGCACAGGGCCATGTAGGTTTGGATTTTTTTTTTTACCCTTAATACTAAACACCTTCATTTAAAAAAAAAAGACACATTTTGTGTTTATTTGTGTTATCTTTGTCTAATATTTAAATTTGTTTGATGATCTGAAACATTTAAGTGTGACAAACATACAAAAACATGAGAAATCAGGAAGGGGGCAAACATTTCTTCACACCACACTGTGTGTGTGTGTGTGGGGGGGACATCTTGCAAGATGTGTAGAATGATGATATAAAGTGAAGTGATGATATCGAGTAAAGTACGAGGAGACGAAGAAGAGTGATGTCTGAAGGTAGAGTTGAGGTTCGATTGGACACAGCAATGATGATAGGACTACAGCTCCTGACCAGATAGAGTGAGGTACGTGGTGGTAATGCACCTGTAAGCTGGTTGCCAACTGCCAATCAAATCTAAAAGAAGCTATATATATATGTGTGTGTGTGTGTGTGTGTTTGTATATACACTACCGTTCAAAAGTTTGGGGTCACTTAGAAATTTCCTTATTTTTGAAAGAAAAGCACTTTTTTCAATGAAGATAACTTTAATCAGAAATACACTCTATACATTGCTAATGTGGTAAATGACTATTCTAGCTGCATATGTCTGGTTTTTGGTGCAATATCTACATAGGTGTATAGAGGCCCATTTCCAGCAACTATCACTCCAGTGTTCTAATGGTACAATGTGTTTGCTCATTGCGTCAGAAGGCTAATGGATGATTAGAAAACCCTTGTGCAATCATGTTAGGTCTGCAATGCTGTAATTGCTGCATATGGAGGATTCTTTGACTAAGGCAAAGTTTGAAGGAAAAAATTATTATTTCAAATACAAATCATTATTTCTAACCTTGTCAATGTCTTGACTATATTTTCTATTAATTTTTCAACTCATGGTGGTAAGTAAGTGTGACTTTTCATGGAAAACACAAAATAATTGTCTGGGTGACCCCAAACTTTTGAACGATAGTGTATATGTATGTGTGTGTGTATATATGTGTGTATATATGTATATACCGTATTTTTTGGACTATAAGGCGCACTTAAAATCCTTTAATTTTCTCAAAAATCGACAGTGCGCTTTATAATCCGGTGCGCCGTATGTATTAATTCTGGTTGTGCTTACTGACCTCGAACCGATTTTATGTGGTACACGGTGCTCAAAAATCTGTCAAAAATGTTTTAGTACGACTTTGGTAAGCTACGAAGCTTAACTGCTTGATGGATTTTCGGAGCATTATGGTAGTCAGGAGCCTCGCGGAGTAATATGTGCTTCAACATAATGGCCAGATAGCTTTTTCCACAAATCTCCATCCCTACTGATCTGCCACTCCACGCGCGCCCATCTCACCGATACTGTCAAAACCCAAGTGAAGCAAACTAATTCGGAGCTTGCCATCATTCCGGGTGGATTAACCAAAGAACTCTAACCGCTATATTGGTGTCAACAGGTCGCTCAAAGTTAAATTGCTAGCGAGTTACGCCACTATCTGCCAATGGATCGTGGATCGAAACTGCTCCTGTTTAGCTGTAATTAATATTCAAAAATGATATTTTCGGGACGAAAAAATTCAAACGTCCCGGCATTTGTTTGCATTGTTTACTTCTCGGGGCTGCCGCCGGAGAGCGAGCCATATCGATTACTGAGCGAGTATCCTGGTGATGTAAACAGCCACGGACCAAAAAGGTACATTTAAGATAAGATAAGATAAGATAAGCCTTTATTAGTCCCACAATGGGGAAATTCCAGGTTTGCAACAGCACAGGGATAGCAACACTCAGAGCAACAATCAGAAGGCAAGAAAAAACAAGAGCAGCTAGTATACATATGTACATATTAATATAAATATATATACATAAACACACAGTGCGGAGCATTGTGGTTGGTGGATGTGCAGCAGAAAGTCTAAGCTCTCTCTCCGCGGATGGGGCGGGCCAGCTGGATGTCTTTGGGCATGATGGTGACCCTCTTGGCGTGGATGGCGCACAGGTTGGTGTCCTCGAGGAGACCCACCAGGTAGGCCTCGCTGGCCTCCTGCAGAGCCATGACAGCGGAGCTCTGGAAGCGCAGGTCGGTCTTGAAGTCCTGAGCGATCTCCCTCACCAGGCGCTGGAAGGGCAGCTTACGGATGAGCAGCTCCGTGGATTTCTGGTAGCGACGGATCTCTCTCAGAGCCACGGTACCGGGCCTGTAATGGTGAGGCTTCTTCACTCCGCTGGTGGCCGGAGCGCTTTTCCGAGCAGCCTTGGTGGCCAGCTGCTTCCTGGGGGCTTTTTCCTCCAGTAGATTTATGGGCGGTCTGCTTGGTTCTTGCCATCGCTCTTTATTATTCTGTCTTATATTTCTTGCACGCCGCCTAAACTCCAGCCCGGCACCCGCGTCGTTTTCGCTTCAGTTCCCCGGTATGTCGAGTTGCTCCGTTAGCACCGGGTGGCAGTTGAGTGCTAGCTAGCTCTTCCCTGCTGTATCGTCTCCTGCTGTAAACAGAGGCTCCGTCCGCCGACTCGGGAGACCTTTGGGGCGATCTGTGTGTCCGTGATATATATAGAGTGAAAGGTGTGCCGGATCAGAAAGTTATCACCGGATCAGAAAGAAGAAGGAAGATAAAAAGACTCAGAATTGAGCCGCTGTTGCAAAAGGCAGCCGACTCGTGTGGCGCCGGAAGTAAAAAAAAAAAAAAAAAAAAAAAAAAATTGCTCGTGGAACAGGTCATTCACACTCGCAGACAATCGCGCTATATGTGTCTGTAATGACTATAGATAGGATTTTCTTTCCATGCACGCAGAAAAAAAAAAAAAATTCCCAGATCCAACTACCTCGCGAGGTAGTCGATACCCAAAAGCCAATGGTGTATAGAACACGTATATTAGGATTTGTATGTGAAATTTCGGCATCGAAACTGCTCCCGTTTAGCTGTAAACGGAAGCAGTAAATACGGCTGTAAATGCATATTTACGGCTGTAAATAGCGAGCCGTATCGAGTACCGAGCGACTACCGAGCCAGTATTCTGGCCAATATGGCGATGTAAACAGCCACGGACTAAAAACATTCTGCCTGCTCATGGAACAGGTCATTCACACTCGCTGACAATCACGCTATATGTGTTTATAATGACTATAGATAGGATTTTCTTTCCATGCACGCAAAAAAAAAAAAAAAAAAAAATCCCAGATTCGACTACCTCGCGAGGTAGATACCCAAAAGCCGATGGTGTATAGGACACGTATATTAGGATTTGTATGTGAAATTTCTGCATCGAAACTGCTCCCGTTTAGCTGTAAACGGGAGCAGTAAATACGGGTGTAAATACGTATTTACGGCTGTAAATACGGCTCGCTCTCCGGCGGAGAGCGAGCCGTATCGAGTACTGAGCGACTACCGAGCCAGTATTCTGGCCAATATGGCGATGTAAACAGCCATGGACTAAAAACATTCTGCCTGCTCATGGAACAGGTCATTCACACTCGCTGACAATCACGCTATATGTGTCTATAATGACTATAGATAGGATTTTCTTTCCATGCACGCAAAAAAAAAATTTTTCCCGGCTCCGACTACCTCGCTTTAATGCGCCTTATAATCCAGTGCACCTTATGTATCAAAATAGACCATCAAATAGACCGTTCATTGATAGTACGCCTTATAATCCAGTGCGCCTTATAGTCCCAAAAATACGGTATATGTGCATATATACATGTGTGTGTGTATGTGTGTGTGCGCATATATATATATATATATATATATATATATATATATATATATATATATATATACACACACACACACACACACACACATACCTGTGCATGCCCATAGAAAGCATGGCGCACTGCCACACATTTCCTTTCTCTCTGTGCATCCCTCGTCTGTCATACCCTATGCTGCTGAAGGGTCTCCTCCTCCTTCTTCTTCTTCTTCTTTTAGATTTGATTGGCAGTTGGCAACCAGCTTACAGGTGCATTACCGCCACTGACTTGATTATCATTACTCTATATCTTTGTATAAGGAGTTCTGAACAACTCCTTATGTGTGAAAAAATTATCCGTCCTTGGACTGTATGTTGTTCAGTCATGCCTGCAACGTACTGCTCGAACCTCAGCTGTTTCATCTTCACAGCATCTTTTCACACATGCAGCAGTTCTTCTCACTCTTTTGCTCTCCATCTTGTGGGTCTTCTTCTTCTTCTTTAGATTTGATTGGCGGTTGTCAACCAACTTACAGGTGCATTGCCGCCACTCACTTCACTCCATATCATCACTCTATCTGGTCAGGAGCTGTAGTCCTTACAAATTCATCACTCTATATCACTCCATCACTCTACACATCCAGCATCACTCCCTCGTGTGCTCGTTTGCTGGTCGCTCATCTTGTGGGTCTTGTGCCTTCAGCAAAAAGTCTTCGAGATCATGAAAATAGATCACAGCAAAGAGTGGCTTTCGAGACACACAGACACTTGTTTTCTTCTTCTTTTAGATTTCATTGGTGGTTGGCCATCAGCTTACAGGTGCATTACCGCCGCTATTCAAACCACTCTCCAAACACTTGTTTTGATGCATCACTGAGCCTATGATGTGCCTATGACATCATATAGACACCATAGTCATAGACACTGTGACACACACACAGATTTTCATCAATCACTCTATAGTATAGAGTGATTGATGAAAATAAAAGTATAGAGTATAGAAAATAAAGTATAGAGTCTATACTGTGGTGACTCTATGGTGACTCTGTAGCAGGGGTGTCCAATCATGTGCCATGGAGGGCCAAGACCCTGCAGGTTTTACCTCCAACCAGTGTGTTCAGCACCAGATTTCACTGAACTTCCTCCCACTGATTGCTGATCAGTGAAAACACCTGCTGAAGCAACTGGGTAGAAGAGAAAACCTGCAGGGTCTTGGCCCTCCATGGCACATGATTGGACACCCCTATAGTATATAGAGTATTATGGTGGTGATCCTATGATCTTTTAGCGAGTCCTATGGTTGTGACACTGACAGACACAGACACAGACATGTAGAGATCATAGGAACATCGTAGGCGATCCTATGAACATCGTAGGCGATCCTATGATCTTTTAGCGAGTCCTATGGTTGTGACAGACAGAAGACAGGACACAAAGAGATTTCTTGAATTATAATATGACTAGTACATACCCGTGCATACCCGTCCATGCCCGTAGAAACCAAGTATAAGCAAGTATTTCTGCATGGCCGTTGCTGAAGGGTCTCTTCCTGTCTGAGATGGCTGTGTTGTTCACAGACATGCCTGCGGTGTACTGCTCGAACCTGAGGTGTTTCATCTTCACGGCATCTTTTCTGCCGTGCAGCAGTTCTCCTCACTCTATTGTTCTCCATCTGGTGGGTCTTCTTGTTCTTCTTCTCCTTCGTTCAGCCGACTGGTTGAGGGATAAGTGCGTTGTAATTCCAGTTCATGGTCAGGATCATGCAAATATGAGTAGATCTGAGCAAAAAGTGGCTTTCGACCCTGTTCAGGAAGACTCGTGCATGCCCGTTGAAACCCAGAAACCGGAGCATCCAGAGAAAATCAGTGCTTTGGCATTTTACACATTTGCAGTGTAGACTGCCATTCTTCATGGGTACTGCTTCAAATGGGTGTGGTTTAAAGTAGGGTGTCCTATTCTTAATTGAGTGACAGACTGACACACTGACAGAGATTTCTTGAATTTATAGAGTGCCTTCTGCCTTACTGAGTGAGTGTTTACTTCTTCGAATGGGTGTGGTTTAAAGTAGTGTGTCCTATTCAGTCTCAGCTTCTCTGTGCCTTGCCTGGCGTGCAGCATTGGTGGCCAGCCGACTATTCTGCATCTCCTGGGCGTCAGCTTGTCTGTGCCTTGCCTGGCGTGCAGCGTTGCTTGCTTTGCGAGCATTTCGGGCTTCAAGCGACTCAGCACATGCATGGCGCACTGCCACACATTTCCTGTCTGTCTGTGCATCCCTTGTCTGTTGTACCCTATGCTGGTGAAGGGTCTTCTCCTGTGACAGGCATCATAGGACACTACATCATAGGTAGGCAGGCATCATGAGTGATGGTCTATATGACATCAAGGCAGGCATCATAGGACACTACATCATAGGTAGCCAGTCCTATTGTCTATATAATGGCATTGCCTATAGGACGGCATTGCAAGTCCTATGTAGCCTGAGATCATAGGGTCATCACAGGACATCAGGCAGACATCATAGGCCGTCCTGTGATGTCCTATGATCATGACAGACAGACACACAGAGATTTCTTAAATTTATAGAGTGAATGATGAGTGATAATGTATGTGTGTGTGTGTGTGTATATATATATATATGGGCGGTGCGGTGTAGCACAGCAACTCACCCTTGGCCATGGGATCCCTGGTTCGATCCCAGCCCCTGACCAACAGTGATCTGTGTGGAGTTTGCATGTTCTCCCCATATCTGCGTGGGTTTACTCCGGGATTTCTCCGGTTTCCTCCCACAGGCCAAAAACATGCAGGTTAGGTTAATTGGAGACTCTAAAGTGGCCCTAGGTGTGAATGTGTGTGTGTGAATGGTTAAGGGATAGCACTGTACCGTGGCTGCTTCATCCATCCAGGTGGATGCCCTCAATTTCCCCTCTGGGGATCAATAAAGTATACAAAAGATATGTGTATATATATCATCACTCTATAAATATAGAAGACCTCGGCCCTTGACACAATGCTAAAAACCTCTCAATTTTGTATTAGACTGCATATTACATTGTTAGACATCCTGGCAGATAAGCACATCTGTCGCAAGGTTTGTGGTGGACTTTTGCCAGTCGGTGCATCATGACATGCACTACACAAAGAGCAGAGATAAACAAACCTATCATCTGGTCAGTCACTGCAACTGATATTGGAGTCAGTTTGTCTTGGCCTGTCCTTGCCACTGATAATACCTCCATCTGCCAAGAATGTGCCACTAGTCCAGCAAAAGCTAGCGGTACTCAAATACTCTGCAAGCAGTTTCATGAAATGGTCAATCAGAAAGCAACTCATACTAGCTCGAACGTCACCCAGGTTAACAAGGTCAGGAGTTCCTGGTAGTGGAAGGCGAAGGACAGAGCTGCATGGAGGAATCTTATCAGACCTAAATGAAACAGTCATTGTCACCCCCAACAGACTGCTATGATGATGATGATGATGATATATAATTTAAGAAATCTCTGTGTGTCTGTCTGTGTGTCTGTCATGACCATAACACCATCACGTATTATGGGGATCCGTACACGCAGTGTTCATTTTTTTTGTGTGTGTAGCTAAATCTCATTCACTTATGTGCCCCTATTGATTGTTAAATAAATTGTTAAATGTTAAGTTGTGGTGGCATGGGTGGATTCTCCACCCAGAGAAGACAGCTGGGATAAGGGGGAACAATGGACCGGAGGAGGAAGTGCTACCGGAGGGTCTCAAATGGGACAGTATGGACTATGCACCCCCCGGGGAGAGGAGGAACTGCTGGAGCCGCTGGAAGAGAGAAGGGTGTGAGCAGTGGGGCCGACATTATGTTATGTTAATGCGCCACACAGGTCTTTGTTCCAAACAGTGTATTATGGTCGGAAGTTCTCAATGTATGGAATTAAAGGAATAAAAGAGGAATGCACAGAGACCCGGGAGCTCTTTTTATTGTACTGTATGTTGGAGATGGAATAAAGTTCATGTTTTGTCCAGCTCCTTGCCTCGCCTTCTTCCTTTCTCCACATTGGTGACCCTAAGACGTGCCATGGAAAGCGAGCCAAGCACCGCCCCGGAGACTTCCTGGAGGGAGAGCACCAGCACCATGTGTGCTGTCTCAGTCAAGCTCCCAGGCTTCTGGCTTCACAACCCGGCCGTGTGGTTCTTGCACATAGAAGCCCAGTTCACACTCCGCGGGATAACAACGGACGACACCAAGTATTACTATGTGATCGCTGCGATGGATGCGCGTGCCATGCAACAGGTGACGAGCCTGCTCCAGGAGCCACTGGCCCAAGGAAATTATGAAGCGCTCAAGAGGATGCTTCTCCAGCGCTATACCCTTTCTGAGACAGTGAGAGGGTAGAGAGCCTCCTAACACATTCGGAGTTGGGTGACAGATCAGCAGGGGAGCTCATGGAGAGCATGTTGGCACTGAGGGGGAAGGATGATTAATCTTTCCTGTTTGCCCGCTTGTTCCTCAGGAACCTACCGGCTAGAGCGAGGGCGATCCTGGCCAACTTGCCGCGGCTGGTTGCTAAGGACTACCGCGCCCTGACGCAGGAAGCGGACCGCATCATTTTGGCAACCAGAACTTTGAGCATGCAGGGAGTGGCACCGGCATCCATGAGGGACTCCAGCAAGGTTGAGGAGCCATTGGTGGTAGCCGGGACGGACACCGGGAGACGAAGGAATGGGGCAATCTGTTTTTATCATTGCAGTTTTGGCTCGAATGCCCAACACTGCCTGTCGCCATGCCAATTCAACAAGCTGGGAAGATGGCATGTTCTGAATTCAGTTCCAGCTGCAACCGATGGCGACAGGAACAGACTGCTTTATGTCACGGACACATGTTCAAGGAGACGGTTTTTGGGGGATTCCGTCTCCCAGAAGAGCCTCATCCTGCCGGTCAATGCAGATAAGGTGGCAGGAGGCAGTGGTCCCGAGTTCACAGCCACCAGTGGATCCACAATCAGGATATTTGGCGAGTGGACACTGATGATATGCTTACACGGACGCAACTTTCTGTGGGACTTTGTGGTAGCTGCATGATCCACCCCCATTTTAGACACAGTTTCTTTATGTGCTTATGAGTTGTCAGTCGATGTTGCTAATAGAAGATCAGTGGATGCTGTCTCTTTTACGTCACTGCCCTGTACAGCTTGGGGAGCTGGGTTGACAACACTGGCTAACATTATAGTTCCAGGGGGTAAATACCAACATTTGCTCACACAGTTCCCAGCACTCACGGTCCCCACTTTTTCGGCTACGACAACAAAACATGGGGTCGAACACTTCATAACAACAAAAGGCCCGCCGGTGTTTGTGCGACCTCGGTGCTTGGACGGAACTAAATTGGCCAGCGCGTGAGAGGAGTTTGCCAACTTAGAGCAGTTGGGCATTGTCAGGTGCTCCAACAGCCCATAGGCATCCCCGCTACACATGGTGCCTCAAGCCAACGAGTTGTGGCAACCGTGCGACGATTTCTGGCGCTTGAATAACACCATAGAACACAATCGTTATCCCATTCCGCACATCCAGGATTTGTCTGTGCACCTGGCCGGGGCGCGTGTTTTTTTTGAAAGTAGATCTGGTCCGCGGATACCATCAGGTTCCGGTGTGTGCCGAAGACATTCCAAAAACAGCAGTCATAACTCCTTTCGGCCTTTTTGAGTTTTTACACATGTCATTCGGATTAAAAGGCGCAGCGCAGACTTTCCAGAGGGTGATGGACGTAGTGCTTCATGACTTGTCCTTTGTTTTCGTCTACTTAGATGACATTCTGGTAGAGGAGCACATCGGCCATCTCAAGATGGTTTTCCAGAGGTTGGAAGCGCACAGGCTTATTGTGAACCCGGCAAAGTGCCAGTTCGGTGTGCCTGTGGTTGATTTTTTTTTTTTGGTCCACCATATTTCACCGGAGGACGCGATTGCGCCACCAGATAAGGTGTGTGCCGTGTCAGACTTTCTGCATCCGCAGACCAGTAGGGCCCTGCAGGAGTTTTTGGGGATGGTCAATTTTTATAACCGTTTCCTTCCCTGGGCAACCCAGCTGATGCAGCCGTTGTATGCTGCGCTGAAAAAAAGAAGCCTGCGGAAAATGTCGATTGGACTCCCGAGCGAGTCCAGGCTTTCACAAATGCCAAAACAGCGTTTGAGGATGCTGCGTTGCTAGCTCATCCTGATCCATCGGCACAGATAGCACTCACTATGGACACGTCTGATGTTGCCGTAGGAGCAGTGGTAGAGCAGTACGTCTCCGGTTCGTGGCAGCTGCTCGCATTTTTTAGTCAGACTTTACGCGACAGCTAACGCAAATACAGCACGTTCGACAGAGAGTTGTTGGCTGTACACCTAGCGACGCACCATTTCCAGTTTTGGCTAGAAGGGCGCAAGTTCACCGCGTTCATGGACCATAAGCCGCTGATGTACGTGATGCCCAAGGTCTCGGAACTGTGGTTGGCCAGGCAGCAATGGCATTTGGCCGCGATCTCTGTATTTTACGACCGACATTCAACATGTTGCCGGTAAGCTCATCGTCATAGCCGATTGTCTGTCATGCGTGTTAGTCTTCCCGGTCTACATGGGAATAGATTTTCCTGCGATGCCCACGGAGCAAGCTGGGGACGTGGACATTTGCACGCACCAGTCTACACTTACTGGGTTAAGGCTGGAGAGCAGGGTGGTGCAAGAAGGATGCCCTCCCTTGCGCTGCGATGTCTCCACCGGCTGCCTGCGCCCAGTTGTTCCGAGCTCTTGGGGCCATCGTGTTTTTGAGTCGGTCCACTCTATTTCGCATCCGGGAGTGCGCACTTCGGTGAAGCTAGTGGGGGTGAAATTCGTCTGGCCGCGCTTGCGCAAGGACGTGAAGGAGTGGGCTGCAGTTTGTGTCGCATGCCAGTGGGCCGAAGTGCACAAGCACACCAGAGCCCCCCTCGAGCCATTCCAAATCCCGGCTAAGAGGTTTGACCATGTCCACGTGGATTTGGTGGGACCCCTCCTGCCGTCGCAAGGTTTCACGCACTTTTTTAACAATCGTGGCCCACACCACGCGCTGGCCTGAAGTGGTCCCGCTGGCTTGTACCACGTCTGCAGAAGTGGCTTGTGCTTTTTTGTCGGCTTGGGTTGCATGGTTCGGATCCCTGTCAGACATCACTTACGACAGGGGTCCACAATTCATTTTGGAACTCTGGTCTGCGATGGCCCAGAGCCTGGGGGTCAAAATTCATCGCACTACCGCGTACAACCCCCAAGCTAACAGGTTATGCAAGCGTTTTCATAGGTCGCTTAAAGCAGCGCTCAGAGCTTCGATCACGGACACAAATTGGGTTGACTGCCTGCCCCTGGATTCTTTTAGGGTTACGCTCTGCACCTAAGGAGGATTTGGCAGCCTCCCTGGCAGAACTCGTTTTTTCTCAGCCGCTGCGGATCCCCGGAGAGTTTTTACTAGAAAACCCCCTGCCCGAGGCTGATCTGCCCACGCAGTTTTTGCACAGTACGGAGGCTTTTAACATACCGGGCCCGGCCCACCATTGTTTTCCCCAAATTTTCATCCCCAAGAGTTTACAGAACACCAGCTTTGTTTTCGTCAGACACAATGGGCACCGGACCCTGCTGCGCCCACCGTACAATGGACCGTTCAAAGTGTTGGAACCTGGGGTGAAACATTGTGTTTTAAACTTTGGGTGGGGGGGGGGCATAGGGAGACTGTCTCCATCAACAGGCTGAAGCCCGCTTTTGTGTTGGCAGATGAGCAGGTGGTGTTGGCCCAAGTTCCCCAGTGTGGACGTCCACCGTTGGTGGCTCTGCAAGTTGGCGTTCCTCGGTAGGGGCCTGCGCACGTGAAGCTGATGTGTTTCCCCCCCTCCCTTTATCCCTCCACAGACTGACGTGCCCTCCTGTACACCTCGCCAGCAGGGTGTTCCGACTGGATCGCCGACCCCCCGCTACAGCCACTATGGACGCTGACTCAAGCCCAAAGGATGGGGGGGGGGGCTGCTGTGTGGTGGCACGGTGGTGGGGGGGGGGTTCCCCACCCAGAGAACTGGGATAAGGGGGAACAATGGACTGGAGGAGGAAATGCCACCGGGGGGTCTCAAACGGGACAGTATGGACTATGCACCCCCTGGGGAGAGGAGGAACCGCCGGAGCCGCTGGAAGAGAGAAGGGTGTGAGCAGCGGGGCCGGCGTTATATTAAGTTAATGCGCCACACAGGTCTTTGTTCCAAACAGTGTATTATGGTCAGAAGTTCCGGGTCTCAATGCATGGAATTCAAAGTATAAAAGAGGAATGCACAGAGACCAGGGAGCTCTTTTTACAGTACTGTATGTTGGAGATGGAATAAAGTTCATGTGTCGTTCAGCTCATTGCCTCGCCTGCTTCCTTTCTCCACAAAGTGTGTTTTTATTGCCAACAGTATCTTTGCACCCGGTACTGTGGAAGCTTCTACAGCAGTGTTAGAACGTCTGGACCAGTTTGAGAACAGAGCAGCTTTAAAGAGCTGACTGCTTGCTCTACTGCAACTTCCGCTGTCCACTTGCACCAGACCTGGTTGTAATACCTGCTTGGCTCACCAGGGCATCTTTGGAGCTGCCAGGGCTTACTTCGGCTCTGCATTTTGCTACCTTGACCTCTTCCACTGCTGATGATAGGGGGAGTTGTAGCTGTCAGGACCGGATGTAAAGGCCCACTGAGGAAAAAACTGGTGGGACACCAAGCCATCTCCAGGTTCAGGTTCAGGTTCAGGTTACTTTATTTGTACCCGTAGGTAGATTTGTTTTGCAGTCTGGTGACATCCATATTTACAAGCCACTAATTACATTCAACATAGACACAAACACAGGCACACATGAAGCTGACTATAAACATGATAAAAATACTCAAGGCTCCATCAAACAGGGTATAAAAAGACAAAGAGATGAGGGAGAAACCAGAGGTAAGAGAGAAGGGTCATATTAAAGTTACAAGTTAAAAACTAGTCAGAGGTTAAAAAACTCAAAGGTCTAAAACCCAATAAAATATTTAGAACCCAAGTGACATCATACAAAATAAGTAACTATAAAATATGTACAATATATTTTTATAGCTTGTTCAACTCTTTGACAGCAGCAGGGACAAAGCTGTTTTTGTAGCGCTGGGTTTTACTTTTTGGGACAGCAAACCTCCGTCTGGAGGGAAGAAGCTGAAAGTTGCAGTGCAAAGGGTGGGAGTCATCATTTAAAAATGGAGGTAGCCATCCTCTGTACTTGTCTGTTGCTGACCCTTTTTGCACACCCTTTCACATTTCACTTCAAAGTTTAAATTACTATCAATAATCGTCCCAAGATATTTGTACGATTGTACACATTCGGTGGTCTGGCCTTTTAGTATGGTGACTTTGTGCCTGGGAGTTTTCCTCCTAAAGTCAATAATCATATCTTTCGTTTTTGTTGTATTCAGCTGCAGGTAGGAATCCTCACACTAGTGAACAAAATCATCAACTACTGGGCCGTGGCCACTCTCACCATCCTGGAGGAGACTGACAATAACTGAGTCATCAGCATACTTTATAATGTGTCTGTTGTCATGTCTGCTCTGACACATGTTTGTGTACAGGATGAAGAGTAGTGGTGACAACACACACCCCTGAGGAGAGCCAGTAGAAGAGCACTTTAGGTCAGACAATGTACCATTGACCCTTACTCTCTGCGTCCTGTTGGTTAAGAAATCCAGAATCCAACCCACCAGATTATTGCTCAAATCAAATTGTTGCAGGAGCCTTTCAACTAAAATATGAGGTTGGATTGTATTAAAGGCGGAAGAAAAGTCCACAAATAAAAGCCTGGCATGTGTCCCATTAAAATCCAGATGTTTAAAAAGCATGTTAAACATAGTGACAGTGGCATCCTCCACTCCTCTGTGAGGCCTATAGGCAAACTGCAGAGGATCCAATGCATGTTCAGTCTGCCTTAGGACCTCACATCTGACCAGTTTTTCAAAAATTTTCATTAAAATTGAAGTCAAAGCAACTGGTCTAAAGTCGTTTACCGTTTTAGGACAGCTGGATTTTGGAACGGGAACAACCACGGCTTCTTTCCAGATCTTAGGCACATGTTGTGTCTGTAAGGACTTATTGAAAATGTAATGAAATATAGGACTCAGTTCATGTGCACAGGACTTTACCAAGCGCCCACATATATTATCAGGGCCCTGACTTTTGTTCAGTTTTACAGTGCAGAACTCCCTATAAACATCCTGCACCTCAATATTAAAGTGCTGATTGTCTTTGAGTTTCTGTTTCAAATCTTGGGTTTCTGTACTAAAATCAAAGGAGTCAAAACGACCATAAAAACAATTAAGAGCATTAGCCAGCTCTGTGTCTGAATTAAAACCATCTAAAAACACACGATTACTGTGCTCTGTGCTCTGAAGGCCTGCAATAGTTTTCATACTGGCCCAGGCTGAACCAAGTTTCTTTGCTGCCATCTTGCTTTCCAACTCTGATTTATAATTCTGTTTTGCTCTTAAAATTTCGGACTTCAGCTCCTTTGTGGCAACCTGTAGCTCAGAAACAGACCCCTGTTTAAAGGCAAGTGCTTTCCTCTGTAAGCAGGATTTAAAGTAGAACTGAAGTGAACGGCATTGAACGGCACTGGGTGATCGTACATACAATTATAAAGATAATTTATCATTGGCACCCCTCCACCAATCCCGGAATCTTGGAGAAAATCGCGATTTTGAATATCCCGCCCTGAAAAATCCGATGAATCCGCCGATTATCGGGAAGTGCAGCCGGAGTTCCGCGTGACGTCACGAAATGGGCCAGTCCTCCATGTTTACCATTGTGAGCACGTCGACACTGGTTGTTTTTGGTGCATTTTGTCGTGATAGTTGACTACAAAACACTTCCAACACCTGGGAAGATCTGTTCAGTGGCCAAGGAAAGCTGACATGGCGACGAAAGAAAAGAGACAGGGAGGAAAAGCTGCACGGTGGCGCAGTGGTTTAGCACTGTGGCAGCACAGTTTACCCTCGGCCGGGGGATCGCGGGGATCGCGGGGATCATGAGATCGTGGGTTCGATCCCAGCCCCCGACCAACAGTGAGCTGTGTGGAGTTTGCATGTTCTCCCCGTGTTGCGTGGGTTTTCTCCGGGATTTCTCCGGTTTCCTCCCGCATACCAAAAACATGTAGGTTTAGGGCGCACGCAGCGAATGGCAGCCAGTGGCTTGTCACCAGACTGCAAACCGAATCTACCTACGGGTACAAATAAGTAACAAAACAAACAAAAAAAAAAAATAAAAAAAAAACGACCGGGAAGCGATGCATTGCATGGTCACCAGCTGGTCACTGCACTGATTGCATCAGACCATTGGCACCACCCTCGGACCGCATTGTCCCTTTTCTACTGGAATTATTGTTATTGAAACACAAAAATCGTCTGCAGTCCAGACTTAATTTTCCTTATCCTGACGCCCCAAACATGCCAAAGTAGAGAAGTAAAGACTCACCATTCTGTATTCAATAAGCGACTCTCCTCCCCATCACTGCTGCGGTCTGACTTTGAGTCGGTGCCGGAATCCCCCGACAATTCTGGCTCGAATCTGTATGGTTCGATGCCTCCCTCGCTCTCTTCCTGTTCACTTGACACTCCTGCATCCTCCTCTGTCTCATCACCGATCCTGAATGCCTCTTCACTCTGAAAACTCTGGTTTTCTTGACTGCTGGAACTGCTATCATCTGCCATTGTTGTTTTGCTAAGGGTCACACTAGTGACGTCACGCAGCGTCGTCTGCACTGCTTCCAGTTTGTTTGGCACTGCCAGCCAGAGGCAAAAGTTTATCGGCTTATAGCTTGGCCATCGCACGGCCTAAAAACTTCTTTTATGTGTTGAAAAATACAATAGGTAATAAGGAATTAATCCGCTATTCTACTTTTTGCGCAAAAAGGTGGGTTCAGTTCTACTTTAACTGATTTAGTAACCCATGGTTTGTTGTTGGGATATGTTTTGACACGTTTACGTGGAACAATCTTATTTTGACAGAAAGCCATGTATGGCTATATCTCCGTAGGGTCTTATTGATTTTCGTCTTGATACCCTCGACAGCAGTCACGGAGAATTTGTAGACAGTGAAGAGCTACAGCAACCTGGGTAGAAGGCCATGCTGGTACAGCCAGGTCTTAAAATTTTCCCGGAAAATCAGACATGTCTATCTTCAGCCACTCTTCGGTCCGCTTCACTGCACTGGAGACGTTGGCGCTATCGGTCAGAGACACATTGTACCACTTCCCCAGGCACTATACTGGATTGTCCACGATCTTTGGAATAATTTTGCCCTGAACTTGGATGTTGAACCTGCTGATAACTTTGGCTTTATTGATCACCAAGCTTCTGGATTTCCTAGCCTTAAATGACATTCTTGCCCAGGTGGCTACATTGTCCAAGGTTTCCAACACCCATCTTGCTTGAACATGTGTCCCGGTTGTTATTGTGTCCATGAACCCTCGCAGTACTGGTTGAACGAAACCTGACTCCAGTGTAGTACCACATGTTACACCTTCTGCTGCAGAAATAGGTTCATGCCCATCAGGAATAAGATGGGGGAGATGGTGCATCCTGTAGCAATCCCTTTCTGGAGGTCCAGCCGGTAAGTGGTAAAAGAGGCTGATGTAAATCTCAGTTTATCTAGATAATAAATAAGGAAAAACACAAAAATAGAACAAAACCTGGGGAAAAACACAAAATCTGAAAAATATAAAAATATTTTTAAAAATCAGAATAAAGAATTTAAAAAATCAGGAAAAAAGCACAAAATATTGGGAAAACTAGCCATAAGAATCAGAAAAAAAAATGAAAAAATACTAGGGAAAAAACCCAAAATAATTTTTAAAAATCAGGAACCCCCCCCCCCCCACACACACACACACACAAAAATAGAAGAAAACCTGGGGAGAAAAACAGCAACCAAATCTGAAATAATATAAAAATATTTTTAAAAATCTGAAAAAATAATTTTAAAAATCAGGAAGAACACAAAAATGTAGGAAAACAACAATAAATATCAGGGGAAAAAAGGAAAAATATTTGGAAAATATTTTTGCAAAAATATTTTTAAAAATCAGAACCAAAATAATTTTAAAAATCAGGAAAAATGCAAAAATATTTGAAAAAAAAGAATAAAATTTTAAATGAGAATTTAAAACCCCCCCACAAATATTAGAAAAATAACGACAAAAATCGATAAAAGCAAAAACATTAGGAAAAAATCAGAAAAAATGTTAAAATATTTTTTAAAATGATCAAAAACCACATAAAAAGTCTGAAAAAAAAATCTGAAAAAAATAGATTGTTGGCAGTAAGAACCAAACTCGTATAGAGACTGGACAACTCGTAGCAACGAGTCCGACACTGCGGTGCGGCGGTGCAGTGGTTAGCACTGCGGCAGCACAGCAATTCACCCTTGGCCATGGGATCCCTGGTTCGATCCCAGCCCCTGACCAACAGTGATCTGTGTGGAGTTTGCATGTTCTTCCCGTGTCTGCGTGGGTTTACTCCAGGAGTTCTCCGGTTTCCTCCCACAGGCCAAAAACATGCAGGTTAAGTTGTTAATTGGAGACTCTAAAGTGGCCCTAGGTGTGAATGTGTGTGTGAATGGTGAAGGGATGGTGCCATACCGTGGCTGCTTCATCCATCCAGGTGGATGCCCTCAATTTCCCCTCTGGGGATCAATAAAGTATACAAAATCAAAAATTTAAACTCTGTGTGTTGGGGTGATGTTTGTGTACTGTTGGGACTCTCCAGGTTCCCTGTAGTAGGAACCAGTTCTGGGTTGTTTTGACGGTTCCAGCTGGGTTCTCACAGATAGTTTGTCAGTCTTCAGCTCTGACTGCGTCTCCTGTTTCTGCTCTTTGTTCCTCCTCTAAGGCTCCAACAGTCAAACTCATTCATGCCTCTCTGCTCCGCTCCTCCTCTCAGCTCCTATTCCTGGACTCCTCCGTCATCTTTTCCTCTGTTTTTCACACTTAAACATTTCCTCACAAACACTCACGCCACGTTTTAATCTCTGTCATCATGTTGATGAGCAGGAGTCGGCAGAGGACAGGAGGACATTTATCGTCATTATTATTTGTCTGACAGAGACAAGAAAGATAAGAGAGAAAAGATGCTCATTTAAAATCCAAAAAGTTGCACATTACAATTACATAGAATAAAAATTTAACCAGCATCCAGATGAGTTACAGATTTACAAGAACAAAGATGAAAATCTGCAAGAAAAAAGATATAAATTTATGAGGAAAAAAGGTGCAAATTTTTCATTACAAAAATGCAAATTCAAAGGGGAAACGTGCCAAATTTAAAAAAAAAAATGTAAATTTATGAGAAAAAAGTTGCAAATTTACAGGAAAAAAATTGTTTTTGAGAAGAAAGTTGCAAATTTTTAAGAAAGAAGTAGCAAATTTATGAGAAAAAAGTTGCAAATTTTTCATTAAAAAATGCAAATTCAAAGGGGAAAAGTGCCAGATTAAAAAAAATGTAAATTTATGAGAAAAAAGTTGCAAATTTACAGAAAAAAATGTTTTTTTTTGAGAAAAAAGTTGCAAATTTATGAGAAAACCATTGCAAATTTACAAGAAAAAATTTGTTTTTCTGAAGAAAGTTGCAGATTTTTAAGAAAGAAGAAGCAAATTTATGAGAAAAAAGTTTTTTCTCAGAAAAAAAATTTTTTTCAGAAAAAGTTGTAAATTTCTAAGAAAAAAGTTGCAAATTTTGAAGAAAAATGCTAATTCAAAGGGAAAAGTGCCAAATTAAAAAAAAAAAGAAAAATGTTGCAAATTTTTGAGAAAACGTTGCAAATCTACAGGAAAAAAAATGTATGTTTTTGAGACAAAAGTTGCAAATTTGTGAGAAAAAAGTTGAAAATGTTTGAGAAAACGTTGCATATTTACAGGAAAAAAAATTGTATGTTTTTGAGACAAAAGTTGGAAATTTATGAGAAAAAAGCTCTACATAATATAATAAGGCATAATGCCAACGTCTAGCCAGCGTATTGCCAATGTTCAAATGACCTCTTGTATTCCCGATGTAAACTCGCTGGCATTGGCCCAACGTACGTGTACTGTTGGGGAAGTCTATCATTTCTGATGAAAGGTGAAGAGGACTGTTAAACCACTGAAACCCTCTGTCAGAAGCCCCACCCCCTCGCCATGGTTCCGGCCGGTTGCTGTCATTGTCTGGTCGTGTTTGCTCGACCCCGTGACCTCCCTTTGATGGATCTGTCCCCCCCCCCCTCGGGCCCCTTGGCCCTGTGAATGGGCTTTATTGTGTGAGTGAGGCTGTGCTTCATGAATGTGAAGAATGGAGCGTTGAGTTTAGAGGAGCTTCGTTAAGGAGCAGATTAATCAGCAGCGTCAGACTTTAATTTACTCCTCTGTGGAGACGTTTTAGCCCACAGATGTTCACTTCAGTCTGGATGACCCAAGAAGAGGGGCGGACAACAGGTGGATATTAAAGACAATCCCAGATAAAAAGCTTTCCACCCCAGCAGTACACACAAAAGGCCAGATGTTCAGGAACACATCTTAGGCTGCATTCAGATCAGGATAGTCCGGGGGTCTCGGTTCGAGTGGGCGGGGAATGCTGAGAATTTTCACACCTTTATTTGGTTTGGTTTGCATTCACACTTAAGCAGACCAAACTGCCTGGACAATGTCACGCAGTTACAACAACTGCTCATTTGGGGCGCTGTAGCCGAAATCACCACTGACCAGGAAGAAAAAATATCGGCGAAGAAGAAAAATCAGGCTTGTGGGAATGTGAAAATGATGAGACAGATTTCTCTCAAGGCTGCTTTATTCACATTCGCCAACATCTCAAAGAAGGAAGCTAACATCCTCACAGCTTCCTGTTATCTCCAAGGAAGCTCTGTCTTTGTTCTGATCTAAAATGTGAGGCCTTACATCAGTCACAAAGTAGGTCACATATGTGGGGCCACCCCCCACAAACATTTTAGAACAAACAAGAGAATAACAGCATGCATGCCGTGATAGAATCAAAACACATCAGTCCGCATGCTGTCTAGGCTTCAGTCTCCTGCTGTATCTGCTGTAGCTGCGATTCGACGTCTCCGCGGCGCTGTCACGCTGGGGGCTTGCCGTCTGGGGGTGGAAACCTTTTGTCAGTACCTGCGGGTGTTCTGGGGAAACATTACTCTGTGAAGCCCCTCGTGGGGGTCTACCTCGCCGTGGGGCCCTTGCCAACAGCACTTGCTCATCCGCCACCACAAAAGCGGGTTTGAATCTGTTTATGCCAACTTTTTCTTTCCTACCCCCAAAATCTAGCAAAAACTGCTTGTCCCCTGTTTCCAGCACTCTGAAGGGTCCGTCATAAGGTGGTCGCAGCGGGGGTCGATGGGCATCGTGTCTGACAAAAACAAACTCTGCGTTCTTCAAAGCTTTAGGCACAAAAACGCGCGGAAAACTGTGGTGCACGGGGCTGGGCAGCGTGCTTGATTCTATGTTACTCTGCAACAGCTGAGACGGGGAGGTGTCTGGCGCCGGGTTATCTGGGAGAAACTCCCCAGGCAGCCGAAGTGGTTGCGCAAACACGAGCTCCGTTGGGGAGGCTTCTAAGTCCTCTTTAGGCGCAGAACGCAACCCCAATAAAATCCACGGTAACTTGTCTACCCAATTTGCATCCGTCAGTGACGCTCTGAGAGCCACTTTCAATGACCTATGAAAACGACGTAATGTCCGACGGAACTCCGAAACGCGCCACCCAAGCTGTTAAAAACGCGCGCGCTACCTCCTCTGCCGTGGTTGATGCCAGCGGAACCACTTCAGGCCAGCGCGTGGTGCGGTCCACCATTGTCAGATGGTGTGTGCACCCCTGTGACGGCGGGAGGGGTCCCACGAGGTCCACATGAACGTGATCGAACCTCTTGGCCGGAATGTGAAACGGCTCCAAAGGAGCCCTCGTGTGCCTGTGTTCTTTGGCTCGTTGACACGCCGTGCAGGCTGCTGCCCACTCTTTAACTTGTTTGCGAAGACTCGGCCACACAAATTTCTCTCCTACCATTTTGACCGACGCGCGCACTCCCGGGTGCGCCCAAGAATGAATCGAGTCAAAAATGCGGCGGCACCACGTGGCCGGTACTACTGGACGCGGCCGTCCAGTGGAGACATCGCAGATTAGGGGGGGCATATCGTCTTGCAGCACCCTGTTCTCCAGCCTTAACCCTGTTGGTCCAGACTGGAGCGCGCGCACATCCGCGTCACTAACCTGCTCTGCGGCCATGGCTGCGTAATCTATTCCTACGCTGACTGGGGCCGCCACGGCGCGCGAGAGGCAATCTGCCACTACATTCAGTTTACCCGCCACATGCTGAATATCAGTGTTAAACTCTGAGATCGCGGCCAGCTGTCTCTGCTGCCGGCCTGACCATGGTTCGGAAACCTTGGCCATCGCGAATGTTAGCGGCTTGTGGTCAACGAACGCGGTGAAACGGCGTCCTTCCAGCCAGAACTGAAAGTGGCGGATGGCCAAATGGAGAGCCAGCAGCTCCCTGTCGAACGTGCTGTATTTACGTTCGCTATCGCGCAAGGTCCTGCTGAAAAAGGCGAGGGGCTGCCAAACCCCGGCTACATGCTGCTCCACGACCGCCCCTATGGCCACATCTGACGCGTCAGTAGTGAGCGCTATGCGGGCCGTTGGGTCTGGGTGTGCCAACAACGCAGCCTTTGCTAAGGCTGCTTTTACCTCCGAGAACGCTTGGTCCCGCTCCAGGGACCACTCGACCTTATCTGCGGGTTTCTGTTTTTTGAGCGCGGCATACAGCGGCTGCATGAGTTGCGCCGCGCGGGGGAGAAAGCGGTTATAAAAATTCACCAGTCACCATTCCCAAAAACTCCTGTAACGCTGTAACGCTCCTGTATACTCAGGTCCTTCTACATATTAAAGGTCACATTGCATTCACATCAAAGGTCACGTTGCATGCACTTCCTTAATCCCTTAACATCCCCCTCGCAGTCTCTGGCACACAAAGGATCCTCCTAGCAGTCTCTGACACACAAAAGATCACACTTTCACAGCTTCCTGTTATCTCCAAGGAAACTCTGCCCTTTGTTCTTATCTAAGATGCTACACATTATGTTTTCCCCATGTGCGGCCACACCACGTGTGTATTTTCCATGATCCTTGGGCCATTTTATTTAATCGTGTGTTCTGCACTCCACACTCTTTTCTACATAATTCCATCCGTGAAGCCATTACCATACCTGTGTATATACCTGTGAGCTATTTTTATTTCTGTTTCTGACGTATGTTTAATTGTGTGTTCTGTAACTGTGTTTCATCTAATCCTTCTCTCTTTATTGTGCAGTAGCCTGGTGGAGCATCCACAATTTCATTGTGCTGTACAACTGTACAATGACAATAAAGCCTATTCTGGTAAATGGTAAATGGCGTTCACTTAATGGCGCTTTTTCTCATCTCTGGATGACCAATGCACTTTACAGATCCTTCTGTCCATTCACACACTGTTGGTGGCAGAGCTGCCATGCACACAGGTGCTGGCCTGATCCACCAGGAGCAACTGGGGGTTCAGTTTCTTGCTCAAGGACACTTCGGCATGCAGACTGCAGACAGAGTGGGAATCGAACCCCTGACCCTCCGATCAGTAGTCAGCCACACTACACCTGCACCACAGCTGCTCCCATTCTATTCTAAAAAGCATACTATAGTGGTTATTTTTCAGGATGGAGTAGCGTGCACTGTGGTGTGCCTGAAGGTAGCTGCTTGGGTCCACTTTTATTTTAAAATTTTATCAATGATTTGTCCTGTGTGTTTTGAAAAAAAAAAAAAAAAAACCTTCCATGGTTATGTATACTGATGACTCGATTACATTTTATTCTGTATTGATTTTAGCTGTGAATTTTAACTGTGGTCCCCAGGAGGATTTGCAGCCACTAATGCGGAAGCTAATGGGCACGCATCAATAATAAACAATAATAAATCACGGCTGGTGTTTATACAAAAACAAGGACAGCAGCAGTTCCATTGGTAAAAATGAAACCATCACTCATGGCAACGTTTAACCAGCGTACTGCCAATTTTCAAATGACCTGTATAAGGGCGCATTCAGAGGGCCACTGTTTGGTTCGGACCAAAGGACCAAACAATGACTTCCGCGGATAGTTCGGTTCATTTGGTGCCATCTGAACGCGCGTTGGAACTCTGGTGCGCACCAAACAAGCAAAGTCTGGTCCCCCTGAAAATGGGGGTCTCAGTTCTCTTGTAAATGAAGTCTGGTGCGCTCCGCCTGCAGTGTGAATCCAAACGAGTATCCAGCGGACCAATGGGCAGAAGTGCCCCTCAATGTTTGTGTAACCATAGCAACACATAGTCTGAGAAGAGGAAGTGGTGTTTACCGTAGTACATTTTGGGTAGAAAAATAACAATAAAGACAACCGCGCAAATCCGAGAAATCGTTTTACCAGTGAAAGCTGAGGAGAAAAGTTAAAAAATGTCTCGTTTGTGGCAGACAAACAACGTGGCTGAAGGAAACGGATTTCCGTTTATGGTCCTGACCAATCGATGAGCCTGTGGCCCCACATATGTGACCTACTTTGTGACTGATGTAAGGCCTCACATTTTAGATCAGAACAAAGACAGAGCTTCCTTGGAGATAACAGGAAGCTGTGAGGATGTTAGCTTTCTTCTTTGAGATGTTGGCGAATGTGAATAAAGCAGCCTTGAGAGAAATCTGTCTCATCATTTTCACATTCCCACACTGGTGACCCAAGACGTAGCATGCAGCGACTGGAGAATTCCCCGGAGCCAGCCTCGTCAGGAGCCCCCAGCCAAGCGAATGCCGCTACGGTCCAGCTACCGGACTTTTGGCAGAACAATCCGCGCTCCTGGTTCCATGCGGTTGAGGCACAATTCAACCTCCGGGGGATATCGGTAGACGACACAAAATTCTACCATGTGGTCGCAAAACTGGACAACCACACGGCTCAGCATGTGGAGAGCCTTATCGAGCAGCCGCCAGACAGCGACAAATACGGCGCGTTGAAGGTTGCACTCATCCAGCACTTGACCCCCTCCGTTGAGGAACGAGCAGAGGGACTCCTGGCGCTGACTGAGTTGGGAGATGACACGCCTGTTAATCTTATGGAGAAGATGTTGAGGTTGAAAGACGACGACCACTTCATCTTCACCCACCTCTTCCTCAGGACCCTACCGTCAGCGACGAGAGCGACCCTGACCAGTTCGCCGTTGTTGGCCCAGCGGGACTACCGCGCGCTGGCCCAGGAGGCGCAGCGAATTGTCAACGCCAGCAGACAGCGCGCGGCCACGGCCGCAGCAGCGGAACTCGGCACGACGACCGAAGATGACAGGGGGCCAGGGGCAGCAGTAGCAGACCCACCGACGACGGCGGCGGCGGGAGCCAGGGAACGCGGAGGAGACGTCCTTTGTTTCTACCATCGCCGCTTCGCAGAGATGGCACGCAAATGTGTACCACCATGCCAGTTCAAGCGTTCGGGAAACGCCAAGACCGGGGGTCGGTAGCAGCCGCGGCCCTCGGGGAGGAGAACAAGCTGCTCTACTTGTTGGACGCATGCTCGGGGAGGCAGTTCCTCATGGACACAGGCTCCAAGTTGAGTTTCATCACACCTTCCTACGCGGACAGACTAGCAGGTTCCAGAGGTCCCGGGGTGGCAGCAGCAAACGGCTCGGAGATCAAGACCTTTGGTGAGAAGACTCTGCTTCTGTCTCTACACGGCCGTACATTTGAGTGGACTTTTGTTATAGCAGCAGTGAATTTCAGTATGTTGGGGGCTGATTTTTTGTGCTCACATGGTTTGTTGGTTGATGTTGCTAACAGGCGCCTGGTTAATGCATTTTCTTTTGATTCTATTCCCTGTACAGCTTGAGTGGCCCCACCAACAGCACAAGCCAACGTCACAGCTGCGAGCGGTAAGTTCCACACACTGCTCACTCAGTTCCCAGCACTCACGGTCCCCACATTTTCGGCAACCGTCGCTAGACACGGGGTGGAACATTTTATTACCACTACCGGACCGCCCGTTTTTGCAAAAGCTCACGCTTGGACGCAGCTAAACTGGCCATAGCGTGCGAGGAGTTCGCCAACCTGGAGAGGTTGGGCATTATCAGGCATTCAAACAGTCCGTGGGCTTCCCCGCTACACATGGTCCCGAAGGCTGACGGATCATGGCGACCTTGCGGGGATTTCCGCCGGTTAAACAACGCTACAGCGCACGACCGCTACCCAATCCCGCATATCCAAGATTTTTCCGTTCATTTGGCAGGGGCTCGTGTTTTTTCTAAGATAGATTTGGTCCGCGGTTACCACCAAGTCCCAGTGCGCGCTGAGGACATACCCAAAACAGCGGTAATAACTCCATTTGGCCTATTCGAGTTTTTGCGCATGCCATTCGGGCTCAAAGGGGCTGCACAGACATTCCAACGCATGATGGACGCGGTGCTTCGCGATCTCCCTTTTGTGTTCGTCTACTTGGACGATATTTTGGTAGCCAGCGCGTCCGAAGACGAACACGAAAACCACCTGGCCACAGTTTTCCGGAGGTTGGGAGATCACGGGTTAATAATCAACCCAGCGAAGTGTCAGTTCGGGGTGGCGCAGATCGATTTTTTTAGGACACCGCGTCTCACCCGAAGGAGCGGTTCCGCTTCCTGACAAAGTGCGCGCGGTAGCAGATTTTACCCGGCCGCAGACAGTCAGGGCGTTACAGGAGTTTTTGGGAATGGTGAATTTTTATAACCGTTTCCTCCTCCGCGCAGCGCAGCTCATGCAACCACTGTACGCCACGCTCAAAAAACAGAAACCCGCGAATAAGATTGAATGGTCCTCGGAGCGAGAGCGAACGTTCTCGGAAGTCAAGGCAGCCCTGGCAAACGCTGCGTTGTTGGCACATCCAGATCTAATGGCCCACATAGCGCTCACTACTGACGCGTCAGATGTGGCCATAGGGGCGGTCGTGGAGCAGCGTGTAGCCGGGGCTTGTCAGCCGCTCGCCTTTTTCAGCAGGACTTTGCGCAATAGTGAACGTAAATACAGCGTGTTCGACAGGGAGTTGCTGGCTGTCCACTTGGCCATTCGCCACTTCCAGTTCTGGCTGGAAGGACGCTGTTTCACCGCGTTCGTTGACCACAAGTCACTAACATTCGCGATGGCCAAGGTTTCAGAACCGTGGTTGGGCCGGCAGCAGAGACAGCTGGCCGCAATCTCAGTTTACTACCAATATTCAGCATGTGTCGGGTAAACTGAATGTAGTGGCAGACTGCCTCTCACGCGCCGTGGCGGCCCTGGTGCGCGTGGGGCTAGATTACACAGCCATGGCCGCGGAGCAGGTTAGTGACGCGGATGTGCGCGCGCTCCAGTCTGGACCAACAGGGTTAAGGCTGGAGAACAGGGTGCTGCAAGACGGTATGCCCCCCCTAATCTGCGATGTCTCCACGGGGCGACCGTGTCCCGTGGTACCGGCCGTGTGGCGCCGCCGCGTTTTTGACTCGATTCATTCTTTAGCGCACCCGGGAGTGCGCGCGTCGGTCAAAATGGTAGGAGAGAAATTTGTGTGGCCGAGCCTTCGCAAACAAGTGAAAGAGTGGGCAGCAGCCTGCATGGCGTGCCAACGAGCCAAAGTACACAGACACACGAGAGCTCCCTTGGAGCCATTTCACATCCCGGCTAAGAGGTTCGACCATGTTCACGTGGACCTCGTGGGCCCCCTCCCACCATCACAGGGGTGCACGCACCTTCTGACAATGGTGGACCGCACCACGCGCTGGCCTGAGGTGGTTCCACTGGCGTCAGCCACAGCCGAGGAGGTGGTGCGCGCGTTTTTAACAGCATGGGTGGCGCGTTTTGGAGTCCCGTCGGACATTACGTCCAACAGAGGCCCTCAATTTGTTTCCGAACTTTGGTCAACAATGGCCCGCAGCCTTGGTGTCACAATTCACCGCACAACCGCGTACAATCCACAGGCTAATGGGTTATGCGAACGTTTTCATAGGTCATTGAAAGCGGCTCTCAGGGCGTCACTGACGGATGCGAATTGGGTAGACAAGCTACCGTGGGTTTTATTGGGGTTACGTTCTGCGCTTAAAGAGGACTTGGAAGCTTCCCCGGCTGAACTCGTTTTTGCGCAGCCGCTTTGGCTGCCTGGGGAGTTTCTCCCAGATAATCCTGCGCCGGGCAGCTCCCCGTCTCAGCTGTTGCAGCGTAGCATTGACACAGGCACGCTGCCGGGCCCTGTTCACCACAGTTTTCCGCGCGTTTTTGTGCCTAAGACTTTGAAAAACGCGGAGTTTGTTTTTGTCAGACACGACGCACATCGCCCCCCCACTGCGACCACCTTATGATGGGCCGTTCAGAGTGCTGGAAACAGGGGACAAGCATTTTTTGCTAGATTTGGGGGGTAGGAGGGAAAAGGTTGGCATTAACAGACTCAAACCCGCTTTTGTGGTGGCAGACGAGCAAGTGCTGTTGGCGAGGGCCCCTCGGCGTGGAAGACCCCCACGGGGAGCTTCCCAGAGTAAAATTTCCCCAGAACACCCGCAGGGACAGACAAAAGGTTTTCACCCCCAAACAGCAGCTCCCCAGCATGACAGCGCCGCGGAGGCGGTGAATCCTGGTTACAGCAGATACGGGAGAAGACTGAAGCCCAAGCAGCATGTGGATTGATGTTTAATGATTCTGTTTATTCTTTTGTTCGATCCAATATGCTCGGGGGGGTGGTGTGGCCGCACATGGGGAAAACATAATGTGTAGCATCTTAGATGAGAACAAAGGGCAGAGTTTCCTTGGAGATAACAGGAAGCTGTGAAAGTGTGATCTTTTGTGTGCCAGAGACTGCGAGGGGAATGTTAAGGGATTAAGGAAGTGCATGCAACGTGACCTTTGATGTGAATGCAATGTGATCTTTGATATGTAGAAGGACCTGAGTATTTAAGGGAAGAGTTCTGTCTGAGATGTCCTCTTGCTACTATGCTCATGTGTGAGATGTGTAATAAACTGCCTGAGACAAATCTGCCTCGTCATTTACACACTCCACAGTGGACAAAATTGTTGGTACCCCTCTTGTTAATGAAAGAAAAACTCACAATGGTCACAGAAATAAATTGAATCTGACAAAAGTGGTAATACTGTAAATAAAAAGTCTTGCAAGACCCATGACCTGCGACTGAGACCAAGCTGTCTGACACTGGGCAGCACATTTCTCTCTAGAATACCTTGATAGTCTTGAGATTTCATTGTACCCTGCACAGATTCAAGACACCCTGTGCCAGATGCAGCAAAGCAGCCCCAGAACATAACAGAACCTCCTCCATGTTTCACAGTAGGGACAGTGTTCTTTTCTTGGTATGCTTCATTTTTGCGTCTGTGAACATAGAGCTGATGTGCCTTGCCAAAAAGTTGCAGTTTTGTCTCGTCTGTCCATAGGACATTCTCCCAGAAGCTTTGTGGCTTGTCAACATGCAGTTTGGCAAATTCCAGTCTGGCTTTTTTTATGATTTGTTTTCAACAGTGGTGTCGTCCTTGGTTGTCTCCCATGAAATCCACTTTGGCTCAAACAACGACGGATAGTGCGATCTGACACTGATGTACCTTGACCTAAGAGTTCACCTTGAATGTGTTTAGAGGTTGTTCTGGGCTCTTTTGTTACCATTCGTATTATCCGTCTCTTCCATTTTTCATCAAGTTTCCTCCTGTGGCCACGTCTAGGGAGGTTGGCTACAGTCCCGTGGATCTTGAATTTCTGAATAATGTGTGCAACTGTAGTCACAGGAACATCAAGCTGCTTGGAGATGGTCTTATAGCCTTTACCTTAACATGCTTGTCTATGATTTTCTTTCTAATCTCCCGAGACAACTCTCTCCTTTGCTTCCTCTGGTCCATGTTTAGTGTGGTACACACCATGTCACCAAACAGCACAGTGACTACTTGTCACCCTTTAAATAGGCCGACTGACTGATTACAAGTTTGTAGACACCTGTGATGTTAAATTAGAGGACACATCTAGGTTGAACATGTCCTATGGTCACATTATTATTATTATTATTATTATCTTTTCTAGGGGTACCACCATTTTTGTCCAGGCCTGTTTCATGAGTTTGTTTTTTAAAGTAATTCTGTTGAACCACAATTCAAAAGCATTGTCTGATTTTACATTGGTTAATTTTCATAGAATTTTTATTTATTACCACTTTTGTCAGATTCAAGTTATTTCTGTGACCATTGTGTGTTTTTCTTTCATTAACAGAGGGGTACCAACAATTTTGTCCACATGTGTATACACAGGAATGGTAGTGGTTTCACAGATGGGTCAATATACATGAAAGTGAGAAGTGCAAAGACAGGTGGGTTATAATGATAATTAAAAGGTCCTCAGTTCTGAGCATGTGAGCGATCGGGGTGGGGTGGGGTGGGGGGGGCTCTAACTGTTTGCAGTCCGGATGGCCCAGGGGAAGAAACTTTTAGTCAGTCTGGAAGTGTTTTTTGGGTGGTGTTGATGACCCTCTGCACAGCCTTCCTGTTCTCGACTGTGGAGCCGGCATACCACACACCCAGACAGTAGGTGAGCACACTCTCCACTGAGCAGTGGTAGAAGGACAGCAGCACCTTCTGGTTCAAGTTTTTCTTCCACAGGACACAGAGGAAATGCAGCTGCTACTAGGCTTTCTTCACCAGGACCTTGGTGTTGACAGTCCAAGAGAGGTCAGAGGAGATGTGGGTGCCCAGAAACCTGAAAGCAGGGACGGTTTCCACATGGTCTTCATTTATTGGGTGAGGGGTGGTCTTGTCTGTTCTTCCTGAAGTCCAGTATGAGTTCTTTGTTGTTGTTTTTTTTGTTTTTTTTAAATTCAGTTTCATGTTGTTTGCTTGGCACCACAGCAGCAGATTGTCATCGGTGTTGAGCCCAACCAAGGTGATGTTGTCTGCATATTTCACGATGATGATGCTTGGGTGGGTTGGAATATAGTCAGAGGTGTACAGGGAGTACAGTAGTGGGCTTAGCACACAGCCCTGGGGGGAGCCAGTGCTGAGAGACAGTGGAGGACCGGTGGGGGCCAGGTCAGACTGTTTGTGGGTGGTTGGGGAGAAATTTTTTTATCCAAGAGCAGGTGTGTGTGTGGGGGGGGGGATCTGGAGGAGGTGCAGTTTATTGATCAGGATGTCCAGGATGATGGCGTTGAAAGCTGAGCTGTAGTCCACAAAGAGCATCTTCATGTAGCTCCTTGGATTCTCCAGGTGGCTCAGCACTCTTTGGAGAGTTGTGGTGAGGGCATCTTCCGTAGACCAGGTCTCCCTGTAGGCAGAATAATGGGGGTCAAAGGAGGGGGGGAAGACGGTCCCTGACGTGCTGGGACACCAGTCGTTCAAAACACTTCATGACTACAGACTTGAGTGCTATGGGTCTGTAATCATTCAAGCTGTCATTTGCGGAGCCTTTTGGGGATGGGAATGATGGTGGAGGCCTTGAAGGGACGGTGGCGAGAGGTTGAACAGCTTGGTGAGGATCTCTGCCAGCTGGTCTGCACATGCTTTGACTACCGCTCCTGGATGCCATCTGGACCAGCAGCTCTGCAGGGGTTCACTGCTTTCAGTTGCCTCCTCACCTCATGCACCTGTCGGGGGGGGGGGGTGCTGGGGGGGGGTGCTCAAACCAGGCAAAGAAGCTGTTCATCTCTTCTGCAGGTGTGAGACTGCTGTCTGATGTTGTGAGGCTCTGACCCCTGTAGTTGGTGAGGGCCTGGATGTCTTTGCACATTTGTCGGGGGTTGTTGTCTGTGAGGAAGCCCTCCATCTTCCTCCTATAGGCATTCTTGGCATGTTTTTTGCCTCTTCTCAGGCTAGCTGTGGCAGCACTGCTGTACAGTGAGCTGTCCCTCTGCCTGAAGGCTGAGTTGCGGGCTCTGATCAGAGCCTGGACCTCACTGGTCATCCAGGGTTTGCGGTTTGGAAAGACTCAGATGTGTTTGGTGACTGTCACATTTTCTACACAGCATTTAATGTAGAAGAGGACAGATTCGGTGTAGGAGTCCAGGTCCTGCTGTTCAAAGATCCTCCAATTAGTGCAGGCAAAGCAGTCTTGTAGCTGAAGGAGAGCATTTTCAGGCCAGGTTTTAATTGTTTGTTTGGTTGGAGGACCTCTTCCTAAGGGGGATCTAGACAGGTATTAGAAGCAGGGAGAGATGGTCTGATTGTCGAAGGTGGGGGAGGGGTGGCACTGTAGGCATGCTTAATGTTGCTTTAAACATGATCCAGTGTTCTTTCCTCTTTTGTGGGACACTTGACATGTTGGTGGAATTTGGGGAGTACAGTCTTTCATGCTTTTTTAAAAAATCCCCTGCAATAATGTGGACTGTGTCAGGGTGATCTTTCTGTTGCCTGTTAAGGATGCGCTGGAGGTGGTTAAGTGTTAAGCTAACGCTAGCATCTGGAGGGACATAAACAGCTGTTACAATTACTGCCGTTAGCTCACGGGGAAGATAAACAGGCCTGCACAGGAATGACATGGCCTCTAAGTCCGGTGAACAGTGGCTTTGGATTATCCTGCTGTTACTATACCAAGTTTGAAGCACATAAACACAGAGCCCTCCACCCCTGCCTTTATCAGAATCGGTGTTGCAGTCGAAACAATGTGTGGTTCGGCCTGGCAATTCCACAGCGTTGTCAGGAATACGTGGGTTCAGCTGTGATTCGGTCACCATCAGAATACAACAGTCCTGGATGTAGCGATTGTAGGGGATCTCCGATTGCAGCTCATCCATTTTGTTGGCAAGGGACCTGGTGTTGGTGAGAAAAATTAAAGTTAATGGTGGTTTGGTGCGTAGTTTGTGCAGCTGGGCACAGAGGCCAGCCCTGCAGCCTTGTTTCTGCTTCCTCTCTCGACACCATCTGCGTCTCTTGCTGGGCCCGATAACAATCCACGGAGCGCCCAGAGGTCTGGCGATCTCCTCAGGAATGCGGTGATTACTGGACTCAGTGCTGCAGATGTTGGAGTTAAGTTGGCGACCAATGCCTAGAAGTTCTTGGCAACTGTAGGTAATTAGTCCGTCACAGAAGGAGCACAGAAAAAGGCAGAAAAAACACAAAAATGAGCGCAGTAGTCTGGAGCATCTAGCCACAGCATGTGGAGCGCAGCCATCTTTTTGAATCCTGCCTGACAAATAACTGAGATGGAACATTAACATAAAGCCTAGCAGTTAGCAACTAGCTCAACAATTTAGCAGCAAAGATGAAACTCTACAGGAAAAAGTTGCAAATCTTGAAGAAAAATGCAAATTTAAAGGGAAAAAATGGCAAATTAAAAAAAAAACAAGTTGCAAATTTATGTGAAAAAAGTTGAAATTTTTGAGAAAAAATGTTCAAATTTACAGGAAAATGAGAAAAAAAGTTGCAAATTAATGAGTAAAAAAGTTGCAGATTTATGAGAAAAAAGTTGTAAATTTACAGGAAAAGTTTTGAGAAAAAAGTTGCAAATTAATGAGAAAAAAGTTGCAAATTTACAGGAAACATTTTGAGGAAAAAAGTTGCAAATTTACAGGAAAATTTTTGAAAAAAAAATAGTTGCAAATTATTGAGAAAAAAGTTGCAAATTTTCAGAAAAAAGTTGCAAATCTCAAAGACCTGGCCTGTGGGAGGAAACCTGAGTACCCAGGGTAAACCCACACAGACACGGGGAGAACATGCAGACTCCACACAGAAGGGTCACTGATGGTCAGGGGTGAGATCGATCCCATGAACTTCTTACTGTGCTGCCACTGTGCTAACCACTGCACCACTGAGCTTAATAAGTAGGTAGAAAAACCTGGGATCAACCATCCAAAGCAATGGAAAATGCGCAAGAGAGGTGAAGAAGAGAGTGCAGGCAGGGTGGAGTGGGTGGAGATGAGTGTCAGGGGTGATTTGTGACAGAAAGGTAGCAGCAAGAGCGAAAGGGAAGATTTTACAAGACGATAGTGAGACCTGCTATGATGTATGGTTTGGAGACGGTGGCGCTGACAAAAAAGAGGAATGGAGCTGGAGGTGACACAGTTGAAGATGCTAAGATTTTCATTGGGAGTGACTAGGAGGGACAAGATTAGAAATGAGCATATCAGAGGAACAGTTCAGGTTGAGCGGTGTGTAGACAAAGTAAGAGAGGCAAGGCTGAGATGGTTTGGACATGTGCAGAGGAGGAATAGTGGAGATATTGGACAAAGGATGTTGAAGCTGGAGCTTCCAGGTAGGAGGAAAAGAGGAAGACCACAGAGAACATTCATGGATGTAGTAAAGGAGGACATGGAGAGAGTTGGTGTTACAGAGGAAGATGAAGGAATAGGGTGAGATGGAGGCAGATGATCCACTGTGGAGACCCCTGAAGGGAGCAGCTGGAAGAAGAAGATGGTAGAAAAACAGAGGAGCTGGAAAACGACGGGATGAGAAATGATTTTGGTCTTTAAAACTCATCTGTATTCGTGCATTGTTGCTAATGCTATGAATGCATTTTCCATTGCTTTGGATGGGTATCCCCAGGTATTTAAAGTCCTCTACCTTCTCCACCTCTGCTCCTGTCATCTTCACTGTCACACCTCCTCCCTCTCATTCTCTGAGTTTCAGCCAAACAGACCCACGCACCGTCATCACCGTTTACGAGGTGAAAACATCCGACTGTTTACCGTTGCCATTCTTGAGCCGCGGTCAAACTGAAGAGGATCAGAACTGAGCCACTTAAAACTGACTTTTACTGAGTGTTTCTGGTTCTCATCGTGGAGCCGCTGAACAGAACTGAGCCTGACAGTAGATGTCAGGAGTTATAAAATTATATTTATCACAAAAAGTTTCTGAAACTTAAAGGAAAAAATGCAAAATGGAAGAAAAAAAACAAATTTACAAGGAATAAAAAGATTCAAATTTGAGTGGAAAAAATGGACATTTACTGGAAGAAAAAGTTCGGACATTTACAAGCTGCAAAACATTACAATGAAAAAAATTTCATGTGCAAGAGAAAAAAGTCTAGAAATCAACAGAACAGAGAAGCTTCAGCGTTCAAGAAAAAAAATTTACAAGGAAAGAAGTTTCAAATAAAAAAACAAGTTTCAAATCTGTGAGAAAAAGTTGCCAGTTTATGAGGAAAAAGTTGCAAATCTACTTGAAAAAAAAATACAAATTTACTGGAAAAAAATTTCAGCAAAAGTAGTTAATTTACAGGAAAAACAAATTTATTGGAAAAAAAGTTGGACATTTTTTCAGAAAAAGTTGCAAATCTCAAAGAAAAAAATGCAGATTTACAGGGGAAAAAGTGCCAAATTTTAAAAAAAAGTTGCAAATCTGTGAGAAAAAAGTTGTAAATAAAAAAATAAGTTCCAGATGTGTGAGAACATCAATAAAAAATTAATATATCTAAGAAAAACATTTTAAAATTCGGCAGAACAGAAAAGCTTCAAAATTCAAGAAAAAAATGTACAAGGAAAAAAATAGATTTTTTTTTTAATTTACAGGAAAAGCTGCAAAACTGAAGAAAAAAATTTGCAAGAAAAAAGCTGATAAATTTCTAAGAAAAGTTGTAAAATTGAAATCTGATAAAGGGAAAATGTATGTTTACAAAAGTTCTAAAATGTACAGTAAAAGTTGCAAAATTACCATGTCCAAAGTTTGCATCAAGAATGCATCTTATAGAGGTTGTCTGTACGTTGGCTAGATGTCGGTGCGGTTCTGATGTAAAGCTTGTTTGTCAGACACCAGGATTAACTGTGGAGGAACATCTTGAAGTTCCACATCTGTAATAGAACAGAAGAGGCTTTATTGTCATTGCAGAGCTGTACAGGACAACCAAACTGGTGTTCCATCAGGCTGCTGCACAGTCATGGAGGATTAGATGAAACACGGTTACAGAACACAATTAAACACACCACTGAAATAAAAATAGCCCAGGGTAATGGAAATATACACAGAAGTGGTTTGATGGATGGGTCAGTGTACATGAAAGGATAATAAAACAGAAGACAGCTGTTCTCATGGTTCCTGGTGGTAATGTTCTGAGTCTAACCAGACCTGTGTGAGGAATGCAGGTGTGAGTTAATAATGAACACATTCCTCCTCCTGCTGCTCCTCCACATTCCTGCAGTTACCATGGTGATAAGACAAGAGACTCCTGCAGGAGAAGATTAACAAGAGAAGACAGAGAGCACCTGGAGGTTCTGACTTTACTGTTACTGTACACACAAACACAGACAAACTGTCAGGGCTCTGTTCTGATGTTAGGATTCCCCTTTATTCTAGTGTGTTCTCTAGGATTTAGGTTATCCCTTTAGTCAGTAGGTGCAGTGTTCCCCCTGGGTTTACAGCCTTGGGGGTGGTGAAGTAAAGGTCATTAGCAACAAACTCTTAAAGGAATCATGGTGTTCTGGTGCTATATAGAAAAATAAATAGGCTATAGAACAATTATAGAATACCTAATTATTGAAAACAAATGGGACATCCAGGAATGGAACAAATGGGACATCTAAGTGTTAGAAAATTACCCGATTCTTTGATTGAAAGATCTAAGAACAAGCCGGAGATTTCTTCAATTTTAAGATGAAGCATTTATTTAGAAATGACATGTAAAGCAAGCAGCGCTGGGTGCAGCGTGACGCAGCTCCCTCTGGAGCGTTGCCACACTGACCAAGACTTCCAGGTGCACGTTACATTTCTCTTCTTGGGTTGGCCAATCGGACCAATCCCCTGTAGAATAGGATGGGCTTGTATGCGACCGTCTGATTGGCTAATCTACCTATGGCGGGAACAGGCCATCCACTGAACACGCCACTTCATTCTAGAATGTGCTATCAGCAGTGTGCGTGGGTGTTGAGATTCTGGGTGTGTATCCAATGTGAAAGACCTGACCTAAGAGAGAGAGAGAGAGAGAGAAAGAGAGACAGAGTGAGACAGAGAGAGCGGGTGAGAGAGCTCTATAGTTTTGTCTCATTCCTGTTTTATCAGTTTACCATAACATATTTGTTCATAAGCACGCAAACAGAATGTGTATGGAATATGTGTAGGGCATAATGGGAGATTACCTACAGAATTATTATGTTAGCACTAACTTTCTATTAACGGAAGGAGAAAAGGACTTGTATCGACTGGCTAGACAGAGAGATGGAGATGGAAAGGATGTACAGCAGGTTAGGCTGATTAAGGACAGAAATGGTAATGTAGTTACAAATGATGAGTGTGTGTTGAGAAGGTGGAAGGAGTACTTTGAAGTGCTAATGAATAAAGAAAATGAGAGAGAGAGGAGGATGGAGGAGGAAAGATGGTGAACAAGGAAGTTCCAAGGATTAGCAAGGCAGAAGTGAGGGCAGCTTTGAAGAGGATGAAGAATGGAAAGGTGGTTGGTCCAGATGACATGCCTGTGGAGGATTAGGAGATCTTAGGAGAGATGGCAGTGGACTTTTTAACCAGATTATTTAACACAGTCTTGGAGAGTGAGAGGATGCCTGAGGAGTGGAGAAGTGCTTTGGTACCAGTTTTCAAGAACAAAGGTGATGCTCAGAGCTGTAGTAACTACAGAGGCATAAAGTTGATCAGCCACGCTATGAAGATATGGGAAAGAGTTGTTGAAGCAAAGTACGAGGAGACGAAGAGGAGCGATGTGAGAGTTGAGGTTCTATTGGACACAGCAATGATGATAGAAGGACTACAGCTCCTGACCAGACAGAGTGATGATATAGAGTGAAGTACGTTGCAGTAATGCACCTGTAAGCTGGTTGCCAACCGCCAATCAAATCTAGAAGAAGAAGAAGGTTAAGAGGAGAGGTGACAATCAGTGAACAGCGGTATGGTTTCATGCCAAGGAAGAGTACTACAGATGCAATGTTTGCTCTAATGGCCCTTTTCCACTAGTACCCAGTCGGCCCTACTCGGCTCTACTCAGCCCAGTTTGTAGCCTTTTCCATTAGTACCTAGCACCTGTTACTAGGTACTATTTTAGTACCTATTCGAGGCCAGGGTACAACTGCGCTGAGTCGAGCCGAAAATGTGACGTCAACAGACTGCAGGCCACTGATTGGTCAGGGCGTAATGTCATGAAAGGGTCCGTCTTCTGTGGAATCGACACGACCGCTATTTGCAATAGTTCATGGACTAAACTCGGTTACTGAATAAACACGATATTAATAGAGATGGCATTGTAGGTTTCGCGGAAATCTACACCGTGGTCCAACGAAAAGGTGCGGAGTTTTCTGTGCTTGGTGGCAGATCCACAGAAGAGGAGCGACCCGCACCGATACAAATGGCAGCCCAGCATAGAACTGGACTACAGACAAAGCTGAAGATGAACGTGAGAGAACCATCGATGGTGAGTGATTTGTGATATTGTGCATCTTTTCGCTTATTTATCCTGTTGGTGGCAAGCTCACTTTTTTGAGCAATACGCCGTCCTGTGCTGGCTAACGAGTGTTAGCTAGCTAGCTAGTAGCCAACTCTGCTGATTCGCACTTGCTTTGTCCGAAGTATTCGCTTGTGAGAGCAAAACGATGAAATATGTTAATCCTGGTTAAAGTCCTGGTTTGTGTACGTGTTGCACTTTGGTGCTGTGCATTAAGTTGTGTGTAATTTCTTTCTAGAATCTGTTTCCACATGCCAGGAGTTAGCCACCCTCAGCATGTTGTGTTTGTATTGTGGATACAGGTCAAGAGGACCCCAGGATCCAAAATCTCAACATATTCAAGTGCATTGTCAAACCAATGATTTATAAAGTGATTCATATAATTTTCTAAAGCGTCAGAATAGACCCACACACCTATTCTGTGGATTTTCCATAAAAGGTGTTGGAACAGTGCTGTTTAAGATAAGATAAGATAAGATAAGATAAGCCTTTATTAGTCCCACAACGGGGAAATTCCAGGATTGCAACAGCACAGGGATAGCAACACTCAGAGCAACAATCAGAAGGCAAGGAAAAAAAAAAACAAAAAAAAAAAAAACAAGCAAGCAAGAGCAGCTAATATACATATGTACATATTACTATAAAATATATATATACACACACACACACACACAGACACACAGTGCAGAGCATTGTAGCTGGATGGAATAAATATATGAATATATGAACACACAGTGCAGAACATTGTAGCTAGATGGAATAAATATGTAAATATATAAACACCCACAGTACGGAGCATTGCAGCTAGGTGGAATGAATATGCAAGTATATAAACACACACAGTGCGGAGCAATGTAGCTAGATGGAATAATATGTAGATATATAAAAACACAGTGCGGAGCATTGTAGCTAGATGGAATAAATATATAGATATATAAATATAAACACACCCAGTGCTGAGCATTGTAGCTAGATGGAATAAATATATAGATATATAAATATAAACACACCCAGTGCAGAGCATTGTAGCTAGATGGAATAAATATGTAAATATATAAACACACACAGTGCAGAGCATTGTTGCTAGGTGGGATGAAACAGCATAACCGTCTATTTAGTTATCCTACATGGTATGATTATGTGCCCATATATATTCTCACCCTCCATAGCGACCGGTATGTTCCTAGTTGTATGCCGGAGAGGACCATTGTGTAAGTCTATTGCATCTTTTGCATTCAAAAAAAAAAAAAAAAAACTATTAGTTTGTTACGTCTTTTTGCTATCTCTGCGAGCAGCCCTGCTTAGGTTGTACAGTCTGACAGCCGTTGGTAGGAAGGACCTACGAAACCTCTCGGTTGTGCACCTGGGATGATGTAGTCTGCTGCTAAATGAGCTCCTCAGTGCATCCAGTATGTCCTGCATAGGGTGGAACTCGGACTCCAGCAGAGATGACAGTTTAGCCACCGTCCTTCTCTCTCCTATCTCCTCCATCGGATCAAGGCGTTGCCCCAGGACAGAGCTAGCTTTCTTAATCAGTTTGTTCAGTCTCTTCCTATCGGCTGCAGTAATGCCACTGCCCCAGCAGACCACTCCAAAAGTGATGGCTGATGCCACCACCGTGTCATAGAATGACTTCAGCAGCGCCCCTTGTACACCAAAAGACCTGAGTCTCCTCAGCAGGAACAGCCTGCGCTGTCCCTTCTTGTAGAGTGTGTCAGTATTGTGTGACCAGTCTAGTTTATTGTTCAGATGAATACCCAGGTACTTGTAGGATGTCACCATCTCGATGTCTGTTCCCTGTATATTTACTGGTGCTGTGAGGGGCTGCCCATGCCTGCGGCAGTCCACCACCAGCTCCTTAGTTTTCCTCGCGTTGATCTGGAGGCAGTTCCGATGGCACCAGTCCACAAAGTCCTGGATAAGCCCTCTGTACTCAGCTTCATCTCCGCTGGAGATGAGACCAATGATCGCAGAGTCATCAGAGAACTTCTGTAGATGGCAATGTGTTGTGTTGTGTGAGAAGTCCGCAGTATAAAGAGTGAACAGGAAGGGAGCCAGCACCGTTCCCTGGGGGGCCCCCGTGCTACTGATGATCGTGTCGGAAACACAGTCCCGGGTTCTCACAAACTGAGGCCGGTTCGTGAGGTAGTCCAGGATCCATGATGACAGGTGCTGGTCCACCCCTGCGCGCAGCAGCTTGTCCTTCAGGATCATCGGTTGGATGGTGTTGAAAGCACTGGAGAAGTCAAAGAACATGATCCTCACCATATTCCCGGGCTTCTCCAGGTGGGACAGAGAACGGTGAAGGAGGAAGATCACCGCATCCTCCACCCCAATGCCATGCTGGTAGGCGAACTGGAGTGGATCCATCGCTGGTTCCACCAGGGGGCGGAGATGAGCAAGGAGCAGTCTCTCCAGGGTCTTCATCAAGTGGGACGTCAAGGCCACCGGTCTGAAGCTGTTCAGGTCTTTGGGGTGGGAAGTTTTTGGTACAGGTACCACACAAGATGTTTTCCACAGCTGTGGTACCCTCCCCAGTTTCAGGCTCATGTTGAAGATATACGTCACAATCCCACACAGCTGGTCTGCACAGGACTTGAGGAGCTTTGCGCTGATGCCGTCCGGTCCCGACGCCTTCCTCGCCTTGATCTTCCTCAGCTCCGTCCTCACCTGGGTCTTGGTCAGGGTCAGGATGGGGGGCTGTGTGTTGGGAGTGGGGGGGGGTGTGTGTCGGTGGAGTGGGGAGTGGGTAGCAGGACTTGATTTCTTTGAGGCAGCAGTGGTTGTTGTGCAGACAGGGGGGAGGGCGGTTGGTCAAATCTATTGAAAAACAGATTCAGGTTGTTCGCCCACTCCCTGCCCCCCGTGGCCTGGGGGGAGGTATTCTGGAGCCCCGAGATGGTTTTGAGGTTTCTCCAGACCCCGCTGATGTCGCTCTGTTGCAGCTTGTCCTCCATCTTCTTCCTGAAGCTGTCCTTGCCTTCTCTGATCTTTCTCCTCAGCTCCCTCTGTACGGACTTCAGCATCTCCCTGTTCCCCGACCTGAAGATCCTCTTCTTCTCTCTCAGAAGTGTTTTTATCTCAGGGTTGATCCAGGGTTTGTTGTTTGAGTGACGCCGTATGGTCTTGGTGGGAACGGATTTGTCCACACAGAAGCTGAGGTAGCCCGTGAAGGTGTGAATGAGGCCATCGATGTCCTCACCATGTGGATCGCAGAGCTGCTTCCAGGCAGTGGCTTCAAAACAGTCCTTTAGAGTGTCCATTGTCTCCTCAGACCATAACTCCACAGTGTGCATGGCCGGAGGTTGTCTGTGCACTAGGGGTTTGTACACCGGTCGGAGATGAACCAAGTTGTGATCCGATCTCCCAAGTGGGGGGAGTTGTGATGAGGTGTACGCCTCCTTAGTGTTTGCGTAGAACAAATCCAGTGTTTTATTGTCTCTAGTGTGGCATGTGACATACTGGGTGAAAGTGGGCAGAATGGGAGACAGTGAAACGTGGTTGAAGTCGCCTGAGATGAGGAGAAGAGCATCTGGGTGTTCTGTCTGCAGCCTGCTGGTTACTGAATGGATGACGTCACGCGCTGTCCCAGCGTTCGCCGTCGGATTTGCATAAACAACAATGCAGATCACGTGTGAGTGTTCTCTCGGGAGATATGTAGGCCTCATGCTAACAGCTAGCAACTCAATGTCTTTGCTGCAGTGTCGTTGTTTAACAGTGATATGTCCCGGTCTACACCAGTTGTTGTTAACATACATTATCACTCCACCGCCCCTTGCTTTGCCACTGTCTGGTGTTTGGTCAGCTCGTATCATGTGAAAACCCTCCAGCTCAATGTTAGCATCTGCTGCTAGTTCAGTTAGCCACGTCTCAGTAAACAAAAGGAGAGAGCACTCCCGGTAAGTGCTATCATAACGGGAGATAGCCGCTAGCTCATCTAACTTTCCCAGTATCGACCGTACATTTCCCATGACAACAGATGGAAGGGAGGGTCTGTACCTTATATTTTTTGTCCTCCGCCTTACTCCAGCTCGGCAGCCGCGGCGTTTTCGCCTCAGTTCTCTCGGTATGTCGAGTTTTTCCAGTGGGACCGGGTGGCGGTTAAATGCTAGCAGCTCTTCCCTATTGTATCGTATCCTGCTATAAACAGTGGCTCCGTCCACCGGCTCAGGAGACATTTGGGACGATCTGTGTGTCCGTGATATAAGTGGGGTGAAAAAAAAAAAGTGATCAAAAGAGAGAGGAAGGGAAAAAAAAAACAACCCATAAATCCCTGGATTGAAAATGTACTTGTACATGTACAGAGTTTACCCTGAGGTGCTCACTTGTCAGGGAAACTAAGCATTTTTGTCACATCCCACCACTGACTTTCACAAGTGTATTTCCCTAATACAGGTACATCTCCAAAACTTAGAATGTCATGAAAAAGTTCCAATATTTTTTGTCACTCATTTCAGAAAGTGAAATCCATATATTATATAGATTCATTACACAGACAGTGATATATTTCAAGTGTTTATTTATTTTAATTTGGATGATTATGGCTTATAGCCCCTGAAAACCCCAAATTCAGTTTGGCAAAGAATTAGAATATTGCATAAAATTAATTTTAAAAAATAGTTTTTAAATAGTAATGTTGGCCGCTGAAATGTTGGTTGGCATGGGCTGTAGCCAAAGTCTTCAAAATTAAAATAAACATTTGCAATATATCACTGTCCGTGTAATGAAGCTATACAGTGGGGCAAAAAAGTACTTAGTCAGCCACCAATTGTGCAAGTTCTCCCACTTAAAAGTTGAGAGAGGTCTCCAATTTTCATCCTAGGTATATCTCAACTATGAGAGACAAAATGAGAAAAAAAAAATCCAGAAAATCACATTGAAGGATTTTTAATGAATTAATTGGTAAATTCCTCAGTAAACTAAGTATTTGGTCACCTACAAACAAGCAAGATTTCTGGCTCTCACAGACCTGTAACTTCTTCTTTAAGAGGCTCCTCTGTCCTCCACTCGTTACCTGTATTAATGGCACCTGTTTGAACTCGTTATCAGTATAGAAGACACCTGTCCACAACCTCAAACAGTCAGACTCCAGACTCCACTATGGCCAAGACCAAAGAGCTGTCAAAGGACACCAGAAACAAAATTGTAGACCTGCACCAGGCTGGGAAGACTGAATCTGAAATAGGTAAGCAGCTTGGTGTGAAGAAATCAACTGTGGGAGCAATTATTAGAAAATGGAAGACATACAAGACCACTGATAATCTCCCTCGATCTGGGGCTCCATGCAAGATCTCACCCCGTGGGGTCAAAATGATCACGAGAACGGTGAGCAAAAATCCTAGAACCACACGGGGGGACCTAGTGAATGACCTGCAGAAAGCTGGGACCAAAGTAACAAAGGCTACATCAGTAACACACTACGCCGCCAGGGACTCAAATCCTGCAGTGTCAGACGTGTCCCCCTGCTTAAGCCAGTACATGTCCAGGCCCGTCTGAAGTTTGCTAGAGAGCATTTGGATGATCCAGAAGAGGACTGGGAGAATGTCATATGGTCAGATGAAACCAAAATAGAACTTTTTGGTAAAAACTCAACTTGTTTGGAGGAGAAAGAACACCATACCTACTGTGAAGCATGGGGGTGGAAACATCATGCTTTGGGGCTGTTTTTCTGCAAAGGGACCAGGACGACTGATCCGTGTAAAGGAAAGAATGAATGGGGCCATGTATCGTGAGATTTTGAGTGAAAACCTCCTTCCATCAGCAAGGGCATTGAAGATGAAACGTGGCTGGATCTTTCAGCATGACAGTGATCCCAAACACACCGCCCGGGCAACGAAGGAGTGGCTTCGAAAGAAGCATTTCAAGGTCCTGGAGTGGCCTAGCCAGTCTCCAGATCTCAGCCCCATAGAAAATCTTTAGAGGGAGTTGAAAGTCCGTGTTGCCCAGCGACAGCCCCAAAACATCATTGCTCTAGAGGAGATCTACATGGAGGAATGGGCCAAAATACCAGCAACAGTGTGTGAAAACCTTGTGAAGACTTACAGAAAACGTTTGACCTCTGTCATTGCCAACAAAGGGTACATAACAAAGTATTGAGATAAACTTTTGTTATTGACCAAATACTTATTTTACAGAGGAATTTACCAATTAATTCATTAAAAATCCTTCAATGTGATTTTCTGGATTTTTTTTTTCTCATTTTGTCTCTCATAGTTGAGGTATACCTATGATGAAAATTGGAGACCTCTCTCATCTTTTAAGTGGGAGAACTTGCACAATTGGTGGCTGACTAAATACTTTTTTACCCCGCTGTATATGGATTTCACTTTCTGAAATGAGTGACCAAAAATATTGAACTTTTTCATGACATTCTAATTTTTTGAGATGTGCCTGTATATGTTTTGAACTTGCTTTAACTAACCACCATCCATTTCTGTCTTTGGTCTTGGCAAGAGGAAAGGAAAAGCAGCCACCCCACAACGTACCTCGCCACTGTGGAAAGTACTGAAATCCTTTGCTTTTATAGGTAAAGTGCCAAAACCAAAGTAGCACAATTTCCACTTAATATAAAAGGGACTGAACTGAGATTTATTTGATTGTGTGAATATTAATTACAGAATAATTGAAAATGACTGGTACATCAACTGTAAAATAAACTGCTTGTTAATGTATTTATTTTTTTTGTCAGATCACTTGTGATCCTTTGTGAGTTATGTTCATAACTGTATGTTACACTTTGGGGAATGGGAGTTGTTCAGTCATCAATATAATTTAGTTTATATATGTAGTTTATAGTCTATCATCAGTAAACTCATGCAGTAATATAATAGCAGGACACATTACAAGGTCAATAAGAGATACAGCGGTGACAGAGCGGTGGCTAAACTTTTATTGATAAAAATTCCATATTTTGACTGAGCGTCTCCATACTCAGTGATGCACACCCTCAGTTAAAGTACTATATTCCATTCAAGTGAATGTATTAATTCATTCTGATTGCTGAGGCCACAGTAAAAACAAATGATTTTAAACATAACCCATCCCTTGTAAAATCTACTTTACTGAAGCTCAGCTACATGAAAATTGTGGTTAAATACAACAATGAAGTACTTAATTGTCACATTCAAATTGTAATTGCTCCTGTTATATTTTTCTTTTGAATTTTTGGATGGAACATGGGTGGGCAATATAAGCTGCAGCTTCAGCCATCACCCATTTCGGATAACCTATATTGAACTGTATAATCAGAGGAGTTATTGTTTAATTTGACCTTGTTAGATTTTTTCCCCTTTGTTATATTATTCTATTTTCTTTTAATCTTTACTTTTAATCTATCCGAAATAAAGATTCATTCATTCATTCATTCACATTCCACCACTGGCTTTTAGCAACAAGTGTATTTCCCAAATATGTTTTAAACTTGTTTTAATTAACCACCACCAGTTTCTGTCTTTTGCCTAGGCAAGAGAGTCCACCCAAACCGGACCTTGCCTTACTATTTACAGAGATGCAGGCCGAAGATCTGCTGAACTGGGACCAGCTTGAGTGGCACATCCCAGCTGCTTCTCAGTGAGGCAGTGTGGCCGGCGTGTGTGACCCATTCTAAGTTTTTTTTTTTTTTTTTTACAGTTTGAATTTTGCACATTCTGAATAATCTGGAATTTGCTGCTGATTGTAATAAACAATTTAGTGACTTATGTGTTTGCATCATGATTTTCTATTTTGTCTGTTAAGGCACCGGTGGGAAAAGAGTCAGTACAAACCATTTATCGGTGACTTTGAAAATAATGGCTCTTTTTTTTTTTTTTCACAATATCTTTATTGAACCTTTTTTTTTTTAAACAAACATGATACAAACAATCAAACACTAACACTAAAGTACTACAAAAAAAAAATGCACTAAAAACACCAACAACCACCAACAAAATCAAATCTTCAACAATGCTCCTGTTTTTTTTTTCCACAATATCTTTATTGAAACCTTTTTTTTTTTTTAACAAACATGATACAAACA